>CM068580.1:78253531-80653531 GCA_035048485.1 Pteria penguin | reverse complement strand
GCACAGGTGTTCACCCGCCCTGGTATCAGGCAGGAGGTAGTCATGGAGATGGACTTTATGATCCAAGGTTTAGGACAATGAAGGGGTACTTTATATATTATGAGACAAAGACTTAAAGATATCAAATTTTTAAAATATATATCAGGGTCATAACTTCGTTGAAATTTCCAGTAGCCAAGTTGGCTCCTAGGTCATAAATTTTAGGAGCCCACACAAAAATCCACTGGCCCACAATAACTAAATTAAACAGTTTTCTATATTAAAATCAATGTATTGAGAACGTTTTTATCCACCTTCATTTAACAATGAAGAAGTAAACATCAAAGAACGATCACAGAAATAAACAAAAGTTTGTTTCCACTTTGCATTAAGAGTACTTTAAGTAACTTTGACTTCACATCATGTTTGTTCAAAAACAGTAGGCCCTGTTGCTTCGCATTTAGCGATATCAAGTTATAAGATCATATAAGATGCATACATTTATACTGGTATATATACTAAAGTGAACTTGGTTGCAGACGGTTATGCAAGTGTCTATAAATGACAGGCTCAGACTAAAATTTTGGAATCAGACCAAACCAAGCATAACACAGATTGTAATTTTGCCGATTTTGAGGGTCGCCATGTGGGCGATCATCTTTGGATAATCAGAGGCCCACAGTCAGAATATGGTCGCATTTGCGAGTGGGCGAGTGGGAAGTTGTGACCCTGTATATACCCCACAACTCAATCGCCACAATGTTGATAAAAGTCTATAACATTATACGATATTATGAGACAAAGACTTAAGGACCTCAAACTCATAAAATATATATACCCCACAACTCAATCGCCACAGTCTATAACATTATGCAGTATTATGAGACAAAGACTTAAGGATATCAAATTTATAAAATATATATACCCTACAACTCAATCGCCACAGTCTATAACATTATGCAATTGCAATATTATGAGACAAAGACTTAAGGATATCAAATTTATAAAATATATATACCCCACAACTCAATCGCCACAGTGTTGATAAAAGTCTATAACATTATGCAATATTATGAGACAAAGACTTAAGGATATCAAATTTATAAAATATATATACCCCACAACTCAATCGCCACAGTCTATAACATTATGCAATATTATGAGACAAAGACTTAAGGACCTCAAATTTATAAAATATATATACCCCACAACTCAATCGCCACAGTCTATAACATTATGCAATATTATGAGACAAAGACTTGAGGATATCAAATTTATAAAATATATATACCCCACAACTCAATCGCCACAGTCTATAACATTATGCAATATTATGAGACAAAGACTTAAGGACCTCAAATTTATGAAATATATATACCCCACAACTCAATCGCCACAGTATATAATATTATGCAATTGCAATATTATGAGACAAAGACTTAAGGATATCAAATTTATAAAATATATATACCCCACAACTCAATCGCCACAGTCTATAACATTATGCAATATTATGAGACAAAGACTTAAGGACCTCAAATTTATGAAATATATATACCCCACAACTCAATCGCCACAGTCTATAACATTATGCAATTGCAATATTATGAGACAAAGACTTAAGGATATCAAATTTATAAAATATATATACCCCACAACTCAATCGCCACAGTGTTGATAAAAGTCTATAACATTATGCAATATTATGAGACAAAGACTTAAGGATATCAAATTTATAAAATATATATACCCCACAACTCAATCGCCACAGTCTATAACATTATGCAATATTATGAGACAAAGACTTAAGGACCTCAAATTTATAAAATATATATACCCCACAACTCAATCGCCACAGTCTATAACATTATGCAATATTATGAGACAAAGACTTGAGGATATCAAATTTATAAAATATATATACCCCACAACTCAATTGCCACAGTCTATAACATTATGCAATATTATGAGACAAAGACTTAAGGACCTCAAATTTATGAAATATATATACCCCACAACTCAATCGCCACAGTATATAATATTATGCAATATTATGAGACAAAGACTTAAGGACCTCAAATTTATAAAATATATATACCCCACAACTCATTCGCCACAGTCTATAACATTATGCAATATTATGAGACAAAGACTTAGGTATATCAAATTTATAAAAATTTCATATTCTTTATTATGTATATGCATAGCTTTCGGTCCATGACCTTCATCAGTACATACATGTATAAGATATAAAACAAAACAATATTATTACTACGTGACGTTATACTATGACGTAATAACGTAAGACGGCGGGAAAGAATATTATTCAAAAGTATGATTATATATAAATTACTAATACTAGCGAGTACACAGAGAAAGAATGACCTAACAATATCAAATAATTTAGTAGAGTAATTTAGTAATTTATAAAATATATATACCCCACAACTCAATCGCCACAGTATATAATATTTATATGCAATATTATGAGACAAAGACTTAAGGATATCAAATTTATAAAATATATATACCCCACAACTCAATCGCCACAGTGTTGATAAAAGTCTATAACATTATGCAATATTATGAGACAAAGACTTAAGGATATCAAATTTATAAAATATATATACCCCACAACTCAATCGCCACAGTCTATAACATTATGCAATATTATGAGACAAAGACTTAAGGACCTCAAATTTATAAAATATATATACCCCACAGGGAATAAACTTAACACTCGCCTAAGACGAGTAAAATTTGTTGTGGACGACCAAGAAACACTTCCTACTCGCCCACGTGGCGAACGAAAAATCTGCAAGACAAATCGGCCGTTTCCTCGTTTACAGTCTGAATAAAACCATATCTTTATTTCTCCTCTCTATTTGGCCCATTGCGGATAAAGATCTGGCGAAACTCGGTAAGGGGTCATGTTCTGGTGAACTCTGATGACGCTTCAGTCACCGAAACCGTTATTTCCCATAGTCAATCAACGACTCGGCTAGACACGTGATAGTGACGCAATATGTAACAAACACTGTTCAAAGACTACCTTGTAGGTCACGCACGCTGGGGATGTTAATTCCACTGATTAGCTGAAAATCAGAGTTCACCAGAATATGACCCCTTACGGAGTTTCACCAGATCTTTATCCGCAATGGGACAAATAGAGAAGCGGAATAAAGATATGGTTTTAATCAGATTGCATTGTTGAATTCTAATCTGAATCATCTAGATGCTTAATTCTGTCACTGAGTAAGCGGAACTAAGCATCTAGATGTTTCAAATCCGGACAGGTTCTTTTTATTTGTTAATTAGCAATATCCAGTTTCACGTTTGTTTACATATGTCAAAGTATAGTAGTTCCATTTCCCATAAGATGTCCTCATGTTAAATTAACAAACTTCCAGCAAGATGTACACAACATCCTGCATTTTAGCTATATACAATCCATATATCAAAATGTTTGTCAGACCGTCCTCTATCAGAATTTTAACAATTTACCATAGGTTTTCCACCTTAATTTTGAGAAAATCATGCTGGAAGTGGGTCACCCCCCAAAATTCAAACGTAAACAACCACCCCTTTTTAGGTTATAAAATTTCTGCATTAGGGAAATGAGATAAAAATTTATGATTTTACAGCAGAATCAATCTTTTTTTATAGATAGATTAAATAACTTCATCCAATCACAGCTCCTGATACATTGAAATAGTAGTCCCTCCCTACACCACATCAACCAATCACGACTCTCTTTAATTATTGTTCTTTGACCTTTAAATTATGGCTCGACAAGCCCACTTAGGAAGTTTTTTCGCCGTTCCCATGAAACGAAATGTATCGCCAACAAAACGGGATCATTACTTCAAGGAGTAAAATTGAAGAGAAATTGTTGTGTAATGTAATAAAATTCAGAAAAAAATAAATATTTGATTACTTTTTCTTGCAATTTTTGAATGATTTCAGTGTGGGCTCATAAAGATTGGTGTGGACCCGTAGATTCTGAGTCTTATGAGCCCACATGGCTCGTACAAATTTCTGTTAAGTTTATTCCCTGCCCCACAACTCAATCGCCACAGTCTATAACATTATGCAATATTATGAGACAAAGACTTAAGGATATCAAATTTATAAAATATATATACCCCACAACTCAATCCCCACAGTCTATAACATTATGCAATATTATGAGACAAAGACTAAAGGACCTCAAATTTATAAAATATATATACCCCACAACTCAATCGCCACAGTCTATAACATTATGCAATATTATGAGACAAAGACTTAAGGATATCAAATTTATAAAATATATATACCCCACAACTCAATCGCCACAGTCTATAACATTATGCAATATTATGAGACAAAGACTTGAGGACCTCAAATTTATAAAATATATATACCCCACAACTCAATCGCCACAGTCTATAACATTATGCAATATTATGAGACAAAGACTTGAGGACCTCAAATTTATAAAATATATATACCCCACAACTCAATCGCCACAGTCTATAACATTATGCAATATTATGAGACAAAGACTTAAGGATATCAAATTTATAAAATATATATACCCCACAACTCAATCGCCACAGTCTATAACATTATGCAATATTATGAGACAAAGACTTATGGATATCAAATTTATAAAATATATATACCCCACAACTCAATCGCCACAGTCTATAACATTATGCAATATTATGAGACAAAGACTTAAGGATATCAAATTTATAAAATATATATACCCCACAACTCAATCGCCACAGTGTTGATAAAAGTCTATAACATTATGCAATATTATGAGACAAAGACTTAAAGGTGCTGTTTCGTAGATTTTCATATAATGCCATCACCTAAAACGTTTGTGGGCATGTATTCATTAAGTTTTAAGTGTGTCAAACATGGTCAAACTCCGGCCAGAAAACGACCCTATGTACCTACTATATAACGCGTTTCAAGGATTCCCTCTATAGCGTTCGTCACGGTATACTGGTATGCGACCAGTTATCGCCGTTTTTCAGAGGTTTTTCACCAATAGCTTTCGATATACTTAATCTAGGAGATTGAAATTTTCACTGAATAATGGTAACCCTGTTATACATTATCCTACCAAGTTTCGTTAAAAATGAGCAATTCTAAATACGTTTTCTAATACGATAATTCTATAGGGGTTTTGACCCAATTTTCAGAGTTTACAGGACCAATTATCGCCGCGTCAATTTGATTGCCGTATATTTCGCTCTTCCGTGTTTCGTATATACAAAATATCGTCATTTGAAGTTTTAAAACAAAAATAAATATATTTGTGGTTGTATTAGTGTTAAAATTAAATGGAGTGAGTTTTAAATGTGCACAAGTAGTGGCGGATTCCGGGAAGGGGTGGACTCAACCATTCCCCTAGAAGTTAAGGTGCTTTTTTCTTCATGTAAAATACGTTTTTAGTTTCTTGCTGACAAACTATCTAAACATATGTTTTGTGTGAGACTTCTCATTCTATAATTTTCTGGTAACATATTCAAGGAGGGGATTGGTTGGCATAGCTTTTCTTAATTCCTTTTTTCAGGTTAAATTCCAGATGGATTGTATAAATATGATGGTTTTATACCTGATGTAAACTTAGAATTTTGATATAAAATGCAGATGTGGAAAATGTAAAACATCATAGTTAAATATTAAAGACATAACGGAGGTATTTTAGAAATGAACCTGAACCGTTAACTGTAGCTCACCCTCCCACTCCTTAAATTCTAACCCCTGTTGTACCTTGACTCCTGCTTTCTCCTCATCCCTCCCCCTTTTTAGTTATTTCATATTGATTATTTTGCTTTATTTTTGCCCATCTCATAAACTGAGTATCTTATTTTTTGTTGTAGCGATCTGTTTGTATTACAATGCAATGTCAAAACGAAAAATGTATTATTTATAATTGCATGTTAACTTTATTTCTCATTTAAATGATGATAATAATGTAGGACGGTGATGATATAGATACCAATCTTAACTTCACGATTTTAATGACTATAGTAATCAAGAATGATATAGTATCAGAGATGAAAAAAACCCGAAATGCACTGAAATAAATATGAATAATTGTTTAAAATTTTTATTTACTAATAATGTCAGCAACATTGATGATGATGGTTGGTTGGCCGTTGGTTGGTTGATTGATGATGATCTTAATTCACAATCATATTTAGCACAAAAATTCATCACACTCCGATATTCATCATTGCTAACATACATGTATTTATCAAAGATAATTTTACATTAGATAGAGATATACATATCACAGATACATGAATTTAAACGATAATAAAACGATAACTATTATCTTAAAATCTTATTATCTTAGTTGTTACTTAATCATATGAGTTATCATAATTTATGATCTTAAAAAAAATTTCTAAGCAATCATTTATCCTTTAATTTTTTATCCCATTTCACTGTTTTTCATTCCTCTTGAAATTTACAATCATAACAAACATATAATTAAAATGAGGGTACTTAAATTGACAGATTAAAGGAGGCGACTGCCTAATAAAGGTGATCACATCTACATTTTAGACCATTTTGAAGCTGGGAAATCAATTTCCTACACTGTGCAAATGGAATTGCTGCCTGAAAAGGCCCTGATTCTCATTTCTCTACAATCTGAAACCTATTGTAATGATACATACCCCTTGATTTTTAAATACCCATCATATTATATGATCATATCATATTATATATATATATTATGATAATGCTTTATGGCTTCAGGATCTTCCAATTTGGCACATATGATCACTATGACGAGAGGAAAAACAAAAAAAAAAGGTATAAGGTCAAGGTCATGTATTTCTTAGTAAGACTAGAGCATGTTTGTAAAACATATGCCCCGGTGTGTGGGCTTAATTCGTACCAACAACAAAGCTTTCCTAAATAATATATTTCATGGGCCATAACTCAGATAAATGTTACCTTTGGTGACCTTGTCTTTTGACATATTGACCCACAAATCTATAACCATAAGTTATCAAATTACCTTTATTTATAAGAACTTGACATATGTGAAATATTATCAAATTCTGATTAGCAGTTTATGATATACAATGTATAATAATATATGAAAATCATCTTGAAAACCAGTACTTTCAGTACTGCTGTGACCTTGACCTTTTGACTAAGTAAGTACAATTACTATTTGTTCAACTGTTTATTTAAGAGAGACAATGACCACGATCATTTGTAACAAAAGAAAGATGATTGTAATAATGGTATAACAATACATGTATGAACATAAAGGGATATTATCATCATTATCCTCTATTGACCTCAAAATCAACACGATTCTTCCTCTCTTAATAAGTATGTATACATCAAAAATTGGTTTAAATATGTTGAAAGGTACTTGAGTTATAGTCTGGAAACCAATGTGTGATGGAATAACGGAAGGGCAGACAAAGCAAATACTCAATGCCCCCTGCCACACCTGGCGGGAGCATAAAAGCCTTAATTAATTAATTGTAGGTAGGATACAGACCTGGGCTATATCTGTTAGAACCATTATGGTAGTGTTGTGTAGTAGAAATGCTTCTTAAGGGAGGATAGTGACTCAGAACCTTCACCCAAAGTCATACCACCAAGGTTAAGATAGGAATGAACGTAATTGGATCGTTGACTTTAATTGTCTCGGTCTATTTCATTGTACTTCTGCTCATCAAATACTTAGATTTCATTCAATTTCCAATATTTCGATTCTGAGCATCACAGACGAGACACAGGTTGTTGAAAAGCGCATCTTGTTCACGAAATTATAATTTGTGTATATTTCGATATCAATAAAATTTTATAATATGGTCCATAATTTTATTATTATGCCTTAAAGCATTCATCTAGAACGTTGAAATATTTTTATTACTTTACGGAGGGTATCTGAAAAAGAGGAAGGTAGGAAAATTCTCAATACCTTCAAATTTCCCTACTTCAGTTCAAAATAAGTTACAGGTCTATTATACAATGTTAATATTGATCTTTGAGATTATTCATAATTGTAAATCAATCACATGCAATTAACATTTGGATACACATTAAATTTGTTTAGATAAGCTACAAAGTCATTACCTTTCTTTGAAATTCTACAGCTTTGCCGCTAATTAAAAACAAAGTCAAAAAATCTAAATTTTCTAGTTTTTTTTTCTGGGACCCCTATTTGATATTTGAAATTAATCAAAAACGAAACATGATGATTTTCCTTTTCATAAGCTTCAACTTTTATATGAAATACTACTAACAAAATTAGTGTAAAGAACAAATAACAAATTTGTTCATAAAAGATGCAAAAATCGCCATTTTCAGAGGAATTTCATTCTAAAATAATACATGTCCTTGACCTTGAAGTCAATGACCTTGAAACAAATTTCAACAAGATTTCCCAAAATGGCTTATTTGACAGTCTGGAATGACTAAAACAGACCTTGTTACCATGACAACCAATATTCAATTTGCCCAAAAACTTCATCAAGAAAATGTATGACATGTCGTAGCCAGCTAATTTTCATTCTTGCAGAGAATTGATATTAAAATCTATTCATCTAATATTCGAGTTGTGTGTCCTGAACTTACCATATACCAAAAGACATTAAACAATGTCAATGACGAAGTCTGTGCTGCGTTTTACTCTTTTAAAAACGTAAGAGAAACTACTTATAAGAGATAATGAGGTAGTTTGCAATTTAGAGGTATGCATTTTAGTAGGTGATTTTGAAACTGAAATATTCCATAAGGTTGACAATTATTTTTTTTTAATAATAGTAGACATCTAGAGATAGTTGCTTATGTGCTTAAAATAGAACTTAGTCATTCAACGAACTTCCTGTAGCTATCCCCCGTTCAAATCGAAAGTAGGGATAATAGGTTTACATTGATTTTTTGATTATTCTCCTTATCTAATGTATTAGTGGCAATGAAATTTTGATGGGTACTTTGTTTTAAACACAACAGACAATATATAAAACAACTTTCGTGAAAAATCACGTTTAAAACATCATTTAAGCAAAACGGCGATAATTGGTCCGCGGCGATAACTGGTCGCATACCGGTCCTACTACTTACCGGATTGACTGCGGAATTACCGGATTGACTACGGAATTACCGGATTGACCAAAAAAGTTACCGGATTGACCAGTTTTTTTCAATTTTTTTTGCAGATATGGATCGAGTGATGTTAGTTACAGGTATTACGCGACTTTTTAGGCAAAAAACGCATTCCGGGAAGTTGTAGTAATAGTTGGAATTTCCTCCGTTTGCGCCGCGGCGTAAAGAGAGATAACTCTAGTTTCTTAGTGGTATGAATCGGGAATATGAATTTGTGTACATAGCTTAATTTACATTGACCAAATTACATGAATATGAATTTAATTATTTAATGTCATTTTATTTGCAGGTTTCAAATATATCAAGTCAATACAAGTCAAGTTGAAAATATTACAACTGGATGAAGATATAAATATTACAAATTGACGTTTCCAAATTACGATATAACTATAATTATATTAATGTTATGCGAAAAGCATGTATTTGCTTAAAGCTCAATAAAATATATATATATAAAATAAATTAAATATATATAAATACAGAGTATAGAAAATAAGAACAAGTACATTTACTAAACAACTTGAAAACTATCACGTACTTTGAATGCCTCACGGATATATTTACCAAAGTTACACAATTCGCGAATGTTATTGCTGCTCAAAAGTTGTGTCATTTTGAATTTAAATTTGAATTTGGATTTAAAACATAGAAAGCGTATTATTTTGTAGTAGTTGGTTATATTTACAAAATAAGGAGGGTCCAGATAAATATATGTCAATTAATGTATGATATATATTGTGTTCATCTTGAAGTTAAATTATTACTTTATATTTGTAATATCTGATGTACCAAATGACATAAAGAAATAAATGAAACAAAACTAAACTGAATGGTCGAGAGTAGATTATCGACCAAGTACTTGTCTATAGTATTGCGTAATATTACGACCACGGGTTAAATGAATGGATGAATTATCACACCTTGTGTCATTTAAAGGTATTAATTAGCGACACTTCCGACGGTCGGGGTATTAAAAAATAATGCTAAGAATATTTAGATGAATCATGAAACACTTGAGGACAACTACATTTTATCTACTATAAAAGAAAAATTAATTGATATTCATGAACAATCACTTATGTCAGAAATTAATGCATCATCAAAAGTTGTTTTGTATAAACAACTAATTGATAAAGTCACGCTACAATCATATTCAACAAAACCTATACATGATGAATATAAGAAACCTATCAGTAAGATACGTCCCTCAGTTGATCATAGCGAAAATGCTCACTGTTAATAAATGAAATTGGTAAATATTACTAAGAAAAATACAAATTAGACCACATTGAAAACAGAAGAGAGAGAGAGAAAAAAAAAAACACCCCAGGAACAAGCAAAGGTATATATAGTTATAATATACAATAAATGATATCAGATAAATAGAAGCATACTTTGACAGAGAAGTACTGAGTGCCATTATATTTGTATGTGTAATAACCTGGATCCGCGCATGACCATGTTTAATATCATAATAATATCACCTAGGCATACAACATAATCACTACCCTCAAGAATTAAATTAGAGCATCAAATACTAAATTAAACTTACTTGGGAAGACATGGTCACTCGATCTTTGATGTTGTCTACGTGGTGAAAGATAACTAAAAGATGATTCAGCTCGTATAATAAATTTCCTCCATATTGATCGATTTATATATATTTCTTAATTACTTTGTTACCAATGTTTAACCACTGAACCAATGATATTACGCTGTCATTAAAACAGACACAATTACATGTATAATACTGTTATTGATTGTCAAATTTACATCAAAAACATTAATTTTACTACTGCCAATATAATAATAATAATCGATACATAATCGGTTATGAACATGTAGAATATTCCACTTTACGTGTCATTAATTGTGTCTATTTTAGAAACAGCCGCGAACAACCTCTTAATTTGTTTTGTTTTGTTTTCTTCTTCATTTTATTATTAAGTTATTTATTAAACAACAAACACAAATTTGATAATGATAATTCTTTATTCTCGGCTATCTATATATTACTTGTAATAAGACGAATTTTGGATATTTTTATACAAAACTGGAGTCATGAAATTAGAATGTCACCAAAACTACAAGTCTTTTCTCAAATTAAAGATAATTTTTTGTGCTCTTCTTATTTGAATAATATTCTGAATAAGAATTTGCGTTGTGTTCTCACGAAAATTAGGATAGTGCACATGATCTTAACATCGAAAGAGGAAGGTATTTCAATATAGATAGAGAAAATAGAAAATGTAACTGCTGTAATTTAAATGTTATTGAAAATGAATACCACTTTTTGCTTGTGTGTCCTGTATATAATGATATACGAAGAGCGTTTTTACCAAAATACTATTGTCATTGGCCTAATGTAACTAAATTAAAATCTTTGTTAAATATATCTTCTAAAGGAAAGCAGTTAAAACTAATTCGATTTATTAACACAGCGTTGAAACATAGAGTATCATTATTGAATATTTCTTTATAGTCTATATATACATATATATGCCCTCTGGCAATATGTTGTAAATTATTTGCATTTATCTTTTGTATTGATGGCTATGAACATTTGTTTAATGCCAATAAATGAATTTGAATTTGAATTTGTAATGAATAATATGTTATACTCCCTATAATACTATAAATATACTTTATATGCATTAAACATAGCCATACATGGGTATATAAAATAAAAACATGACAATATTGTATTGTATGTATGACTGTATGTATTACTGAATTGTATTATATGTATGACTGCATCTTCAGTTTTTATTATCTTCATCTTGACTTCTATTTCAAATCTGTAAATACAATAACAGTAAATTATTTTCATAAATAAGAGAACTGAATATCAACAATCAAGTCTCACTTAAGCTATACAGAGTTCCCGCCCCCTTTCCTACTAATGTCAATAATCTCTCTTATGTAGTGATATAAATGCATTGTAAGTTTAGATTACATTAGAAATGAAGAATATATACCTAGGAAAAAAACAAAAATAGCCAAGACATTCTCCTCCCATCAATATATTCCCTAGCTTTACTCAACATGCTTTATTAGCATGGCCTTAACATGCCCCCCCCCCCTTTTTTTTTTATTTTATACAAGGATTTTTGTGGTATTGAAGAGAAATGGGTAATAGAGGCTTTTCAGTTTGATCATTATACATATAAATATTAACTACTTGCCTATTGATCAATCTCATCTTATGATTAACTATATTCATAATAAGATTATGTCATGCAATACATAACATTTAAGACAAATAAGTATCTTATTTATATTTTTCCCCCAACAAAACTCCCTAAAAGTTGCAAAACCTTCACTTTCTATCATTTTCCACTACATGTATACTATAGAGTTCTATTACAAGTGTTGAAACTGTGGTCTATAGTCATATATTCCCGATTCATGCCACTAAGAAACTAGAGTTATCTCTCTTTACGCCGCGGCGCAAACGGAGGAAATTCCAGCTATTACTACAACTTCCCGGAATGCGTTTTTTTGCCTAAAAAGTCGTGTAATACCTGTAACTAACATCACTCGATCCATATCTGAAAAAAAATTGAAAAAAACTGGTCAATCCGGTAACTTTTTTGGTCAATCCGGTAATTCCGTAGTCAATCCGGTAATTCCACAGTCAATCCGGTAAGTAGTAGAACCCGTCGCATACCAGTAGAGTTGGGCTAGCAGCAGTCTGACTCATGGCATGGCGTTTTAGTATCGCTAGTTACTTCATACTTGTAACACAAACATAAGTTTCCACAAAATATGATCGAAAATGTAAGTTTTCAGCTGTACTTACCGAGCTTGGTTGTAGTGGTGACTCTGCCATTGCTTTGTTGTAGGCGCGGCTTATGCACACGCATACGGTGTTTTCCAAATTGTAGCGAAAATAAATTCGGGAAAGCCCTTTAGTATACCCTTGTTTTTGGTGGAATGTCAGGGTAAATTTGCTTAATGTTCGTAGTCCTATCGTTGTACTTGGTAATAAGGACACATAACACAAGTTAATAGCAAGTTACAAATTACAATGAGAGTAATGAAAATCTACGAAACAGCCACTTTAAGGACCTCAAATTTATAAAATATATATACCCCACAACTCAATCGCCAGTCTATAACATTATGCAATATTATGAGACAAAGACTTAAGGACCTCAAATTTATAAAATATATATACCCCACAACTCAATCGCAACAGTCTATAACATTATGCAATATTATGAGACAAAGACTTAAGGACCTCAAATTTATAAAATATATATACCCCACAACTCAATCGCCACAGTCTATAACATTATGCAATATTATGAGACAAAGACTTAAGGATATCAAATTTATAAAATATATATACCCCACAACTCAATCACCACAGTGTTGATAAAAGTCTATAACATTATGCAAAATTATGAGACAAAGACTTAAGGACCTCAAATTTATAAAATATATATACCCCACAACTCAATCGCCACAGTCTATAACATTATGCAATATTATGAGACAAAGACTTAAGGATATCAAATTTATAAAATATATATACCCCACAACTCAATCGCCACAGTCTTTAACAATTTAACATTATGCAATATTATGAGACAAAGACTTAAGGATATCAAATTTATAAAATATATATACCCCACAACTCAATCGCCACAGTCTTTAACAATTTAACATTATGCAATATTATGAGACAAAGACTTAAGGATATCAAATTTATAAAATATATATACCCCACAACTCAATCGCCACAGTCTATAACATTATGCAATATTATGAGACAAAGACTTAAGGACCTCAAATTTATAAGATATATATACCCCACAACTCAATCGCCACAGTGTTGATAAAAGTCTATAACATTATGCAATATTATGAGACAAAGACTTAAGGACCTCAAATTTATAAAATATATATACCCCACAACTCAATCGCCATAGTCTATAACATTATGCAATATTATGAGACAAAGACTTAAGGATATCAAATTTATAAAATATATATACCCCACAACTCAATCACCACAGTCTATAACATTATGCAATATTATGAGACAAAGACTTAAGGATATCAAATTTATAAAATATATATACCCCACAACTCAATCGCCACAGTGTTTACAAAAGTCTATAACATTATATAATACTAAATAGAGTAACTGAACACAAGTTGTGGGGTCCATATATATTTGCATAGTATAAAACAAGCCTAATTTGATCCAGAAGAATAGAACGTGTACAGATAGGAAGTTGTGGGGTCTATATATTTCACATGTATAATATTCTCATGATAAACCACAAAACATAGGTACCCAATGGGTTCTATATCTGTGTATACACAGCTGGTGTACACTATCCTCATGGTTAGTAACTGTCTAATCTGATCTAATTGTGAACATGAATGTCTATATAGACCCCACAACTCGACATCATTTGAACATTAGTATTTATGCACCCCGCCACACACCCACACACACACACACGATGTGGGGGTCAGAAGACATTTTGTTTTTGTCCTTTCCGTCTGGATGGATTGGTGTCACAAAGTTTGTCTGCGCTTGTTCTCCTTTCAAAGCATTGATTGGATTTCAGTGAAACTTCATATGAATAGTTGGTATCAAGCCTCGTTGTGCATATCGTCGGGAATTTTGCGTCAGATGATAATTGCCTGAGTTATGGCCCTTTGATGGTAAAAATGCTGCTATTTTAAGTTTGTCTGCGCTTGTTCTACTTAATTATTGTTCAGATTTCAATGAAACTTCACATGGATAGTTGGCACTATGCCTATTTGTACATATTGTGAGTAATCTTAGTTTGGATGATATTTGGCAGAGTTATGGCCCTAGGATGGTAAAAAAAAGGGGGGAGACATACATTATTTTCAAGAACAGCTCTACTTTATTGTTAATTTGAGTATATTAAGGATATCAAATTTACAAAAAATATCATATATAGACCCCACAATTTAATCACCATGTGCAGTGTTTTCAAAGAGTGTAACTGAACACAAGATGTGGGGTCTATTTAAGGATTAACGTTAGTACGTGTGCAAATTATTGCATATAATATGGTTTGAGGCGGTGCACACTTTATAATCCGCTTACCAACCACCGATGACATGAACCATCAACTGTCAACTATGACGTCAAAATATTAAAGGCTTCGCATAAAATGACGTTAATAAATATGTTGGTAATAAAGCATTCTATTGTCCCTTGTGATCAAATGTTTTATTTACATCTTGGTATTGATATGGGTCAGAAATAGTTCTGGCAAGCAAACCAAGTTATGAGGTTTAATATGCTTTCCTCAGCCAATCAAATTCCTTGTTTCATAGAAAATTAAATTATATATATATATTTCTCGCGGTGATTTGACACTGTCCATCCATCTGTTTGTCAATGTATATTATAAGTGTGACTCCTAAATTTTGAAGATAGTTTAAGATAGATATCTATGCTTCCCTCATATATAGCATAAAATTAAGTTTACTTCAGGTTTTTTCTTCCCCTTTTGCCAAAAGTCCCCCAAATTAAAGAAAAAGGCCCCCTCCCCTCCTCATGCAAAAGAAACCCCTGAATTCTGAAGCAGACAACTTTTGAAAACAGTGTGGCAAAAGAAGACATCGCTCATAACGAGTAATGGCTTCTTTTGTCACAATGTTTTCCACTCTAGTGTCAGAGAGAAGTAAGTCAATTATTTCTCTAATTAAATTGGTACATGTATTTTGTATGTATTTGCTAAATGAAATTGGAAGAGTGCAAAATGTGATTATGATGCAGAGTTTTACAATTATACAGTATGATGAAGTACATGTATGTAACCAAGACAAGATTCTAGTCAGCATGGAGCTGCAGAAACGGCGGAGAAGACAGACTCCTATTGATATTGCACTGGCATGGAAGGACAGGAGAGATGATCCTGAGGGATTCGAGGTCCGCCAATTTGGCCATAAAGGTATCAATTGACCCTTTAACACTTGTATAATTTTTATGCCCCCGGAATCGAAGATTCGGGGGCATATTGTTTTTGGTCTGTCTGATACTCTGTTTTAAAATGACAATAGGCTCATTGACCCGTGACCTTGACCTTGACCTAATTTCTAAAAATAGATTTTAAAAAACTGAAATTTTAACTTCGGCTGCTGCCTGTACAGTTACAGATACAGTTTTCATAATTGGCACACATTGAGCTAATGAAGGTCTTTTAAAAGATACCAAGGTTATTTACCCTGTGACATTAACCTACTTCAAGAAAATAACTAACATGTACTAAACCTTAACCTTAGCTGTAACTTTTGACCTATATGTGATACAGTCTTTATATTTGGCACACATGTACAACTAATAAAGCCATTTCAAACACTGAAATTTTCCAACTTTTGATCTATAAGTCATACATCCTTCTTACTTGGCACACATGTGCACTACTGAAGCCCTTTCAAATGACACTAAGGTCATTGACCCAGTGACCTTGAGATAGATTTAGAAATTAAAATTTTAACTTCGGCTGTTGCTTGTACTGTAAGAGATACAACCTTCATATTTGGCACGCATATTCAGCTAATGAAGCTCTTTCAAAAGATACCATGGTTACTTACCCTTGACCTTGACCTACTGTAAGAAGAAAACAGCTAAACTTTAATCAGTCTTTATTTTTGGCACATGTGTGCAACGAATGAAGCTCTTTCAAGAAATTCAGCTTCTGCCGGGGGCATAGTATTTCACAAACACATCTTGTGTACGTTTACAACTCTGCAGTGGACTATTTTTAAAACATTATTCAGAGCTACAGATACTGGAAGTAATTTAGACTTCATAGAGTCATTTCCTTATTCTTGCTCTAATACATTTGTTGTGGGTGCTTATTATTAGAATCGTCTGAACGTAGGTTTTTGTGGCAAAACAAGAAATTTCACATGTCGATATACTCCCTTTATCTGTAGTCCTGCATTGTGGTCATTGCTCATAACATTAAAATTGCTTCTTTTTCACGTTTTATCTATTTTGTCACAGGATAATACGTTAAAGCTAAATGTCTATCGTTGTTAAACCATTACTGAAATACTGTTGACTCGACGTTAAACACCAATCAAACGAAACCTCTTTTTTATGTGTCATCTTTCAAGGTCAAAGGTCAACTATATAGATCAAATCAACAACTTTAACAATGGTCATAACTTTTGAACCAGTACAGATGGACACTTCATATTTGGCATGCATGTGTATCTCTTGGAGCCACACATTTTCAGTGGTAACATGTCAAGGTCATCCTTCAAGACCAAAGGTGAAATATATTGGTAAAATCACCAACAATGGCAATGGCAAAAAAATCATTTTTGCTATTGCTCATTAATGGTCGAAATCATTAAAAGGTACATCTTTACATCTTTTATAGGGCGTGGTGTAGTTACTTTGATAAAAAGGTATAAAGGGGACTTCCTTTTGGTTTATAAGGGAGAGTTGCTTAATGCAACAATTGGTGAAGATAGGGAATCGGAAGTGCCTAGTGGATTCAGATACTTTTACCAGTATAAAGAAAAAATGTGGTGGTAAGTAATATATTTTAATTTGCTTCGTAGCCAGTCAGGGATTTTCCTACCTTTATAAAGAGTGGGTGCAGGGGCCTCATATCGTTTAAACATAGGGAAAATAAGCCCGTGAAATGTATAAATTGGAAAATCTGGAACACAAATTAAAGTTCGTTTGTTTTATATATATATATATATATATATATATATATATATATATATATATATATATATATATATATATATATATATGTAATAAATAAACCTTCTGCATGTAACTACAGACTTAGTCGCATGCACAGAACAGACAGAGTTTTCAGTTATTGCTGTCATAAATGGTTGACATTTCATAAGATTTACACATATGGCACTGCTTTATATTACTAGTGCTATACTATAGCTAAGGAAACATGGAGTTATAGTGGTATGGTTTACTCCTTCCTTCAAAGTTTTTTGGCTGCAGAATTTTGTGATCGTCACATTTGGGCCTGAAATATTATTTACTGGATCAGTGTCTCTACTATCTTCTCAGCAGACAGAGTATTTTAATTAACACAGGTGAGACCACTGGCGGATTTGGAGGGTGCATGCTCTCCCCCCCCCCCAGTCTACCTTTCATGGAAGTTGTATTTCCATTATTTTTCAGTGGATTGCTGCCATATTTTCACTGTTGCTTGAGTGCATTGTCCCCTTTGTGTAAACAACATTGACCCCTTGTAGTTACATTATTTTGGGGTGAAAATTGCACTGTTTTGCTGAAAAGTGTTGATTTCTGGAAACTTAAATTTCCATTATTCTTCAAGTCACACCACAGGGTTAAACGTGAAATGGCAGAATTTTGTATCCAATTTATAACTCAGTCCCTTAATGGATATTGATATAACTTGGCACAAATGTTCAACACCTCAAGTTTATGAGCAGAGCCTTAGTAGAACGTCCTCAGGCCCTCATAGGCCTCTTGTGATATTGTATTTGTTTTTATTTGTATATTTTAAGTATTGATGCAACAGAAGAAAATGGGTCCCTTGGAAGGTTGGTGAACCACGGAGAAAGGAAGGAAAGAAATGCAGTAATGAAAGTTTTAGATGGACATCTGTACCTCTTCTGTTTAAGGTATGGGAAAAATTGATATATTATATTTTTAACATGTTTAAGGTTTTCTATGCCACTTATGTGTAAAGAATGAGGTCAAGACATCAAACTTACAAATGATGAGATACAAATGCCAAATTCTTGTCAGTTAATTACTAATATTTAGATTAAAATTGGTTTACAATATATTTGCAAGTTAATAAGATTGTACTTGATAATTATGGGCTAGACAATAGTTCATTTTAGCTCACTTGAGCCAAAGGCTCACAGGTGAGCTTTTGTGATTGTCTGGTGTCCGTCGTTAACTTTATACTTTAAATGACTTCTCTGAAACCAACAAGCTAATGAAATTAACCATGGATGATCCTTGCATGGTTCCCTTTCAGATTTGTTCAAATAATTCCATTCTATGCAAAACTCTGGTTGCCATGGTAGCGGAAAGAAAAAACTTTAAAAATCTTCTTGTCTGCAACCACTGGCCAGATTTCAAAACTGTTTTACAGATATGTTCCTTGGGCCAATCTCTACCAAAATATATGTATAAGGCAAAGTTTACATTATTACGTGTTAATTGAGTTGCAGTATTATCAGCAGTAGACAATTTAAGTCGTAAGAAATACTAATGCAAGGACCTTAAACCCCCCAACATAGTGCTGACATTCATCAATTTTCCACAGCATGTAATTGCTATTATTAATGTACCTAACACCTGTGTTAGGAGTTTATTGCTTGGATGAAGGTTGAACAAACATGTATATGTTAAAGTATGTCACTTTCATTTTTTCTAGGGATATTGACCCTGGTAATGAAATATTATATGACTATGGGATACCAGATTTACCGTGGAAGGTAAGAATGTTTTAGCTCTTAAGGTCAGAAGTGTGCGCACGACTGTAGCACTCGGCGTGACTCGTTTCACGTTCCAGGTCCGGCAACATTTCTCCGGGACGATTTTATCGAGGGCATTGCGCTTAAGGTAATTCGTCATCCTCTAATTCAAGAGGAAAAGCTGTCACCCACTTGCAGAGATATGAGCTAGTACTGGTTAAGGCACCCAGGACCGTGGGTACATGTAGGATGGCTGTCTGCCGTATATAACTGAAACATTGTTGACAAAAGGCATTAAACACCATTCAATCAATCCATCAAAACGAGAAAAAAATATAATTATTTAAGTTTGGCCTCCTGTGGACTTCCACTTATTTGAATTATACACAGCCCTTCAACAAATGAGTCATTTTTCAATATTTTATATCATTGTATGGCCGATTTGCAAAGGAGAAAGCCCAGAATACTGATGGAGTGTAGGACAATTTGTTTGTGGAGATAGGGAAAGTGTATGGCTACAGCAATACTCAAAAGGGTGTTAGCCTTTCATTCAATGACATCATTATCACTTGTCTATTACTATTTTAGAAAATAAAAAATGGTAAGTATTGTTTGCCAAAATTTGCAAAATCAGTTTTGTTTTTGTGGCACTTGCAAGCAAGGTGCCTGTTTTCTGTCCATCCGTCAACATTTACTCGATGCTAGGATCGACTTTTTTTTTTTATTAAAGTCCACAGTTAAGATAAGAACATGAAACCTGTGGAAAATGAGCAACTTTGGACGATAAGGCCCAGAATTATCTCCCCTTGAAATTTCGTAGTTGGGCAAATTCAGCTTTGTAAATGGGATGAAATCCACATATTCAAACCAATTCCCTCTAAACTTCCACAACATGTTGACAATGATGAGAGCTCAAAACCTATTGAAAACGGGCGACCTTGCATTGTTAGCTGCAACCCTTGAAATTTTTACCTTGTCCTGCCATTGCCTTACCTAGTAAGTGTGATACATGCTGTCTGCGGGACTTCTTGTTTAACTTCTACTGTTAATAAGTTAGTAGTTAATCAGGGTTCATACAGATCCATAAAAGTGTTCAAAAATGCCCTAATATTTCTGGGAAGAGTGCTTAAGGTGTTGAAAATAATTTTCCAGTGAAGAGTGAAATAAAAGAACATTTCTAAAAGAAATTAATTTGATTTTAAACGAACTTTGAGCATCAGACTCCAGAAAAATATATAAAGTGTGTATGAAAATTGACTTGAAAAACTGTTTACTATGCCTGTATGAATCCTGATACATTTGCAGTTATTTGAAAAATTATTTTAAGTACCGAGTTAGAAAAAGAAGCATAATTGCCCTTCATTGTTTGAGTTGATGAAACTGAGCAAACATGTTCCATGCATCATTCCCTTTCATATTCGTGCTAATAATTACATTCTATGCACAACTCTGGTTGCCATGATAACAGAAAGTAAAACCTTGTAAAATCTTCTTGTGCAAATGTACTGGCCCAATTTCATACTAATTTCATGGACATGTTCCTTGGATTATTCTTTAGCAAGTTTGTCTAAAGTGCTGTGATTCATAAAAAAAATATGGTTTCCTGGGAGCAAAGTAGATTTTCCTTATATGGCTATAGTAAAAGCTTTAAAAATCTTCCTATCTGTAACTGTTGACCAGATTTCAATATTATTTGGCAGAAATGTTCATCATGTGAACCTCTGAAAAGTTTCTTCAGGCCATTGTGAATCATAAAAAAACATGGTTTTTATCATTACCTTACAAAAAGACCATATTCTGAATCTACAAAAGAATTGTTTAGTACTATGACAGCTTCCAGTGATTTATTTATAAATGTACTATAACGCAGCTTCCAGTAATCTATATACTGTAAAACAAGATATTTTAGCGCACTATTTGTTTTAGCGCAAGGATATGATTGCGCTAAAATAAGTAGTGTGCCAACATTTCGGTGGATACGATTTGGAGCAGATATAATATTTCTTACTGGGCCCGTACTTCGGCGACTATAACAGTTTCAATCAGGCTTAAAACAGAAAGGGAATGTGTTTTGCATATGTTCCTTGGAGAATGCACATGTGTCATGACCCTGAACCAAAGTCATCTGTCAAAGGTCAAGCTTAATATTGACCCTAAGTTATAGTATTCTCACTGGCTGTACAAATGTATTATATTAAATAGATCTAAGTTCACCCTGTACACTGTACATGTACATGTAGTATATGAATATACTATTTACAGCCCTTGAAAACGAAGTTTTGGGGGTATATAGGAATCACCCTTTCAGTGTCTGTCCATCTGTCTCTCCGTCAATACATCAACATTTATCCAGGGCATAACTTTTTTATTCTTTATCATATGGTGTTTGTATTTGATACGTATGTTCCTTGGAGGATGCACATGTGTCATGACCCTGAACCAAAGTCATCAGTCAAAGGTCCAGCTTAATATTGACTTACTACATTGTATATTGTAAAAATGCTTTCTGAGTAATTGCTACAACTTGACTGACTCTTCTCCATGTGCTTCTGTTTATCAGATGACTCAGAAGCCTCTGCAGATGTGTCCAATGATGGCATAGTGGTAAAAGACAGCAATATTGTCAAGTCTACAGATGTCTTTGGGAAAGAAAAACGGCCTCACAAAAAGAAGAGAATGGATGAATATGATTGTATTGAAGAAAAGTCTACCAAACCAAGGAAAGGAAGACCACCGATTGGAGCTGGAAAAACCATCAATAAAATATCAGCTAGTGAATCGAAGAAAAACACCAAAGATTTGCACGTGTCCAGTAAGCTTTCAAACTTGATACCTATTTACTAGTAACAAATATATTTATTAAGTATTTACACTTGCTAAAGTGTTTATAAAAGATTTAAAGTTGAAACAAGTGATGTCATTGGCATTTTGGTGTAAAATAAATAATGGTAACGTTTTTGAGGTTTGGGGTAAAAAAGGCGACGTCATTGTAATTTTGGAAGAGTAAAGGTAACATCATTGACATTTCGCGAGTATAATTGGTGACGTTATTGATGTTTGGCAGAAAAACAGGTGACGTCACTGAAGTTTGAGGTTGAAGCAGGTGACGTCATTAACATTTAGGAGTGATAGTGGTAACGTTACTGAGGTTTTTGGGGTGAAAAGGGTGATGTCATTGTGATTTTGGAAGAGTAAAGGTAACGTCATTGACATTTTCAGAATTATACATGTATGTACAAAAAATGTACATGTAAATATGTTACATTTCTTTTTTTAGCAATATCCATGAATAAAATGTTGTCTCAAAGTGATGAAGTAGACAGTTATAACTCAACAGAAGACCAAACTAGTGCAGATGAAATGGAAGTTGATAAAGACAATTTGAAATCTGAAGAAGAATCTAAATGCCATGATAAAGAAAAACAAGAAACGAATGACAATGATGAATCTGACATGGACACCATAGATAAAAAAGAGAGTGATAACACAACAGAAAATGGACAGCAGGCAAATACTGAGGAATTAGGTAATGTAGTACATGTACTCTGAGTGATTATTCTGAGTGAAATTCTATTGACCCTAAGTTATAGTATTCTCACTGGCTGTACAAATGTATTATATTAAATAGATCTAAGTTCACCCTGTACACTGTACATGTACATGTAGTATATGAATATACTATTTACAGCCCTTGAAAACAAAGTTTTGGGGGTATATAGGAATCACCCTTTCAGTGTCTGTCCATCTGTCTCTCCGTCAATACATCAACATTTATCCAGGGCATAACTTTTTTATTCTTTATCATATGGTGTTTGTATTTGATACGTATGTTCCTTGGAGGATGCACATGTGTCATGACCCTGAACCAAAGTCATCAGTCAAAGGTCCAGCTTAATATTGACTTACTACATTGTATATTGTAAAAATGCTTTCTGAGTAATTGCTACAACTTGACTGACTCTTCTCCATGTGCTTCTGTTTATCAGATGACTCAGAAGCCTCTGCAGATGTGTCCAATGATGGCATAGTGGTAAAAGACAGCAATATTGTCAAGTCTACAGATGTCTTTGGGAAAGAAAAACGGCCTCACAAAAAGAAGAGAATGGATGAATATGATTGTATTGAAGAAAAGTCTACCAAACCAAGGAAAGGAAGACCACCGATTGGAGCTGGAAAAACCATCAATGAATCGAAGAAAAACACCAAAGATTTGCACGTGTCCAGTAAGCTTTCAAACTTGATACCTATTTACTAGTAACAAATATATTTATTAAGTATTTACACTTGCTAAAGTGATAAAAGATTTAAAGTTGAAACAAGTGATGTCATTGGCATTTTGGTGTAAAATAAATAATGGTAACGTTTTTGAGGTTTGGGGTAAAAAAGGCGACGTCATTGAAATTTTGGAAGAGTAAAGGTAACATCATTGACATTTCGCGAGTATAATTGGTGACGTTATTGATGTTTGGCAGAAAAACAGGTGACGTCACTGAGGTTTGAGGTTGAAGCAGGTGACGTCATTAACATTTAGGAGTGATAGTGGTAACGTTACTGAGGTTTTTGGGGTGAAAAGGGTGATGTCATTGTGATTTTGGAAGAGTAAAGGTAACGTCATTGACATTTCAGAATTATACATGTATGTACAAAAAATGTACATGTAAATATGTTACATTTCTTTTTTTAGCAATATCCATGAATAAAATGTTGTCTCAAAGTGATGAAGTAGACAGTTATAACTCAACAGAAGACCAAACTAGTGCAGATGAAATGGAAGTTGATAAAGACAATTTGAAATCTGAAGAAGAATCTAAATGCCATGATAAAGAAATACAAGAAACGAATGACAATGATGAATCTGACATGGACACCATAGATAAAAAAGAGAGTGATAACACAACAGAAAATGGACAGCAGGCAAATACTGAGGAATTAGGTAATGTAGTACATGTACTCTGAGTGATTATTCTGAGTGAAATTCTATTGACCCTAAGTTATAGTATTCTCACTGGCTGTACAAATGTATTATATTAAATAGATCTAAGTTCACCCTGTACACTGAACATGTACATGTAGTATATGAATATACTATTTACAGCCCTTGAAAACGAAGTTTTGGGGGTATATAGGAATCACCCTTTCAGTGTCTGTCCATCTGTCTCTCCGTCAATACATCAACATTTATCCAGGGCATAACTTTTTTATTCTTTATCATATGGTGTTTGTATTTGATACGTATGTTCCTTGGAGGATGCACATGTGTCATGACCCTGAACCAAAGTCATCAGTCAAAGGTCCAGCTTAATATTGACTTACTACATTGTATATTGTAAAAATGCTTTCTGAGTAATTGCTACAACTTGACTGACTCTTCTCCATGTGCTTCTGTTTATCAGATGACTCAGAAGCCTCTGCAGATGTGTCCAATGATGGCATAGTGGTGAAAGACAGCGAAATTGTCAAGTCTACAGATGTCTTTGGGAAAGAAAAACGGCCTCACAAAAAGAAGAGAATGGATGAATATGATTGTATTGAAGAAAAGTCTACCAAACCAAGGAAAGGAATACCACCGATTGGAGCTGGAAAAACCATCAATAAAATATCTGCTAGTGAATCGAAGGAAAACACCAAAGATTTGCACATGTCCTGTAAGCTTTCAAACTTGATACCTATTTACTAGTAACAAATATATTTATTAAGTATTTACACTTGCTAAAGTGATAAAAGATTTAAAGTTGAAACAAGTGACGTCATTGGCATTTTGGTGTAAAATAAATAATGGTAACGTTTTTGAGGTTTGGAGTAAAAAAAAAGGTGACGTCATTGGCATTTTGGTGTAAAGTAATAATAAGGTTATTGAGGTTTGGGGTGAAAAAAGATGACGTCATTGTAATTTTGGAAGAGTAAAGGTAACATCATTGACATTTGGCGAGTATAATTGGTGACGTTATTGATGTTTGGCAGAAAAGCAGGTGACGTCACGGAGGTTTGAGGTTGAAGCAGATGACGTCATTAACATTTAGGAGTGATAGTGGTAACGTTACTGAGGTTTTTGGGGTGAAAAGGGTAATGTCATTGTGATTTTGGAAGAGTAAAGGTAACATCATTGACATTTTCGGGATTATACATGTATGTACAAAAAATGTACATGTAAATATGTTACATTCCTTTTTTTAGCAATATCCATGAATAAAATGTTGTCTCAAAGTGATGAAGTAGGCAGTTATAACTCAACAAAAGACCAAACTAGTGCAGATGAAATGGAAGTTGATAAAGACAATTTGAAATCGGAAGAAGAATCTAAATGCCTTGATAAAGAAAAACAAGAAACGAATGACAATGATGAATCTGACATGGACACCATAGATAAAAAAGAGAGTGATAACACAACAGAAAATGGACAGCAGGCAAATACTGAGGAATTAGGTAATGTAGCACATGTACTCTGAGTGATTATTCTGAGTGAAATTCTATTGACCCTAAGTTATAGTATTCTCACTGGCTGTACAAATGTATTATATTAAATAGATCTAAGTTCACCCTGTACACTGTACATGTACATGTAGTATATGAATATACTATTTACAGCCCTTGAAAACGAAGTTTTGGGGGTATATAGGAATCACCCTTTCAGTGTCTGTCCATCTGTCTCTCCGTCAATACATCAACATTTATCCAGGGCATAACTTTTTTATTCTTTATCATATGGTGTTTGTATTTGATACATATGTTCCTTGGAGGATGCACATGTGTCATGACCCTGAACCAAAGTCATCAGTCAAAGGTCCAGCTTAATATTGACTTACTACATTGTATATTGTAAAAATGCTTTCTGAGTAATTGCTACAACTTGACTGACTCTTCTCCATGTGCTTCTGTTTATCAGATGACTCAGAAGCCTCTGCAGATGTGTCCAATGATGGCATAGTGGTGAAAGACAGCGAAATTGTCAAGTCTACAGATGTCTTTGGGAAAGAAAAACGGCCTCACAAAAAGATGAGAATGGATGAATATGATTGTATTGAAGAAAAGTCTACCAAACCAAGGAAAGGAAGACCACCGATTGGAGCTGGAAAAGCCATCAATAAAATATCTGCTAGTGAATCGAAGAAAAACACCAAAGATCTGCACATATCCCATCATTTTTATATGCCTGAAGGGACATATGGTAAGGCTCTGGTTGTCTGTCTGTCCGTTAGCAATGTCATGTCCTCTCTGTATCTCTTGAACTTGATGTATTTTGATATAACTTGGCACAAATGGTCACCACCTCAAATCGATGTGCAGAGCCTTAAACCAGTAGAGAATTTGTATCTAGAGCATCATGTTATACATTTAGGTGTATTTTTATTTACCGGTAGTATAGTTTTATTAGAATTATCCGTCTTTGGGGCACCCATGTCAATTGACTTTAACAGATGCCGCCCCATGTGTCACCAGTTTTACATAAAAAACAGAACTTTTTGGGCGCTAGTTGTGAATTGGAGGCTTTTGCAAACAATGCAGATTCAGGTGAAACAGCTCATAATTAGCTCTCTCACCTGAAATCTGCATTGTTTGCCACTCTGATAATGAATTTTTCATTATTATATATATTTTTTTTAATTAAAATGGGTAGACCATAGGGTCAATGTGTTAAAAAATAGCATGCAAAAGTTAAAAATCTTCTTGTCATAATTACAAGGCCTAGAGCTTCGATATATTTGGTATGTAGCAATGACTAGTTGCCCTTTACCAAGATTGTTCAAATTGTACTCATGTTGTCAAAATTTGCCTCTTCCCTTGAGACTGGGAGTATTGTCACTTGTGTTAGATATATTGTACTAGTGTATTACATATATGCCCTCTTGTATACACATTACATGTTCTATTGACCTAGATATAAGACTGCCAATGTTCTTAGGTTACTAGGGCAAGGTGCCCTTTGATGCTTCGCATTAATACTTTTCTTGTTGCATGTTTGTAATGCCTTTTCTTATCTTTTTGGTTACCAGGCCAATCTGTAGCTATAGTAAAACCAGTTTTGCCAAATACGGGTCAATGCATGGATTCGGATTCTGAAGACTATGTTAGTGATTCCTGTGTTAGTGATTCCAGTAATAGTTATGAACCGTCCGAGCCATCAAGTAAGTAAAGTGATTCATACCTAATTGCAAAATGTATCTTGTTCCTACCAACAAATGGTCATGGTTGGAGTGTCCTTGGGCAAGGCACTTTTTCCCTAACCCGTAGTACTGGTAAAGAACCCAGGAATCGCAACAAAATTCTCGCCGTAATATAACTGAAATACTTTTGACACAGTGTTAAACACCACTCAAACAAGCAAACATGTATTTGTTCATCAATTATGGATCACCAAAAGTTGGAATATAAGCAACTTAAACTTTTATTTTTTGTGGTTTAATGAAAGTAAAGAACTAATCATTGCTCTCTCAAGGTAGGTTTACCTGGCTAAAACAAGTTGCTTTGTTTAAAGTGCTGACAACAAACATGTAAACATGCCACACAATGTTCTTGCACATCAATGGCCATGTTAGGCATTTAAATGAATAGCCATACCAATCAACAGCACATAATATTAGTCAAACAAGATTAACTTACAAGAGTAATATTTAGTTTATGTGTGAGGCATCATATTTGTGAAGTGTATTTATTGGCATCAATTTTGTTCCAGGTGATGATGAGAATTCAGATGATTGCAGTGGTGATAGTGATGTTGTACCCATTGTTGACAATGTAAAAGTAAGAAAAGAGGATGACACACTGTCCGAGTCGGACACTACTATAATGCCTGTTGTTACGCCTTCAGTTGATTCTGCAGATGAAAGTTACATACAACGTAGAGCATCCTACTTCAAAAATAGTAAGTATGAAATGTACAAGATTTGATTTAGATATGACAGGATTCAAATTGATATATACAATTTGGCATGCAGAAGGCTGTTGTGATGGTTAGCTTCTTTGCTCACATTGCTTATCAAGTTATGTGAGCTATTTGTCATGTGTAAACAATTGAAAATTTCTTTCTTTGATAACAGTTTTTATGCCCCCTAGATCTGTGATCAGAGGCATATTGTTTTTTCCCTCTCAGTTTGTTTGTCTGTCAGTCTGTTTGTCCCCAACTTTAACATTGGCCATAATTTTCAACCTAGTCTAGTGGACCTCTACCAAGATTTTTTCAAATCATGTCCCTGGGTCAAAATTGGCCCAATCCTGGGTCACCAGTTTTACATAGAATTATATAGCAAAAGATTTAAAAATCTTCTTGTCACGAACCACAATGCTTAGAGGTTATGTATTTGGTATGTAACATTGTGTAGTGGACATCTATCAAGTTTGTTCAAATCATGCACCTGGGGTCAAAATTGCCCTACACCGAGGGTCACCAGTTTTTCATAGAATTATGTAGCAAAACCTGCCTATGAAATATCTTGTGTCCTAAATGTTTATAAATGGTCTGTTGCACTCAGGTGAATGATATAACCATCATGGTCCTCTTGTTTGAGTAATTACCTATTTAATATTAATATTACTAACCTAACATCCCTTGTATTTTGAAGTCATTATACAACTATTTTAAGTTTGTTTCTTAAAATCTTCCTGTATCATAATATAGTTGTAAACACATTTTAAAAATGCATTTATTTTCAGTTACTGTTGAAGTGTACAAGATAGAAGAAGGAAAAAAAAGAAACTACAGAAAGACAGATTATTGTCTTTTCTGTAAAGGGAGATACGAGTCAAAGATTTCAAAACACTTAATGGCTGTACATTTCAATGAAGCAAAGGTACGTGAGGCTACAGCATTACCATTTCGCTCAAAGGAGAGAAGAGCAGCTCTACAAAGACTTCAAAATGAAGGAAATTTCAATCATAATGTACAGGTACGTGACTTGCAACATTCTGTAACTGCTTTGTCTATCAGTCTACTATTGAGTTAGAATATATCCCTGATTGATTCAATTGTAAAATTGAAAAAATCATGCTCTGCAAGACAAGGGAAGTACTGGTATGCTCATTTTCTGGATAATGTGAAAGTGCAGGAAGTTTTGCTTCTATGTAGCATAAGGTTTCAGTGATTTAGCTATAGAATAGATGAATTATGTAAATGTTTTCAGAATGGAAAACAATGCAGGACCTTGTGACCAGATTTCAATATTATATGGCATTTGTCATTTAGCCAAGCTTTACTCTGTTTGCGTGTGTGTGTGTGTGTGTGGGGGGGGTTCCTAGTTTTTAGCTCGCCGTGAAAATATGTCCGGAGAGCTATTGTCATACCCTCGGCGTCATCGTCGTCTGTAGACAAAAACTTTAACCTTGGCTATATCAAGTTCAAGCCTCACCGGAGTCATGCTGGTGTATGTCCTTCGGATGAGACAGTAAACCGATGCCCCGTGTCGCAGAGACGTGTCACTTAAAAGAACCCTCATTGCTTCGGGTGGGTCCGTTGCAAAGAAAACTGCATCAGTCAGATGCCGTTGCCATAGAGGTGCAATAATCCTGAGTGCGACGATAAGCAATGAAAAACAAACAAACAAAATAACCTTGGCTATATCTTTTGAACTGTAGGGCGTATGGCTTTCATATTTCATATGTAGATACCTCATGACAAGACCTTTCATTTGGGACCATGACTTTTGACCTAGTGACCTTGACCTTGGACTTTGACCTTCTCTAACAATGCCCCCACCGGCGAGCTATGTTGTCTTCTGACAACTCTTGTTCTAATATGGCTATAGTATTGAACTTAAAAGAACTGAAATGTGGCATGAACACAATTCAATATTGTATGGCAGAAATGTTAGGAATAATTAATCATTTTAATCCAGGATAATGTCCTTACAAATACCTCCAATGTCAGTTAAAAGTCTGTTGACTTAGGTGAGTGAATCAGGGCCATTTAACCCTCTTGTCTCATACCTATATTATATATTTATATATATATATATATTGTGTGTATATTAAAGGTTCTTCAAGAAGGCAGGGGTACCTTGGTTGTTTACAGGAGACCGAAGAACTGTGTGAGATGTGCCAGTGAATTTATTCCTTGTGAATATTGTCTGGCCTTTGTCCATGAAAAAATGATGTGGTCGCATGCTAAATCTTGCTATTACCGGCCTGGTTCTGTGGACACTGAAAAGAATTACATTAGAAATGGTAGGGTCATGTTAATTCCTTTTATGCAGTTAAGGCCTGAAAATGAGAGAACATCTTTGGATGAGATTATCTCTAAGATGAAGGAAACTACACAAAATCCAGGATTGAAAGAGATTTGCAACAACGATGTATTAATCAGGGAATTTGGCAATTCGCTGCTGGATAAACTTGGCACAAATGAGGAGCAAAGAAGAAAAGACCAGGATAATATCAGAACAAAACTGCGTAGTGTGGGCAGACTGTTACAAAAACTGAATGACGGTAAATTAACAGAGCAACCATTGGATCATTTTATTTGTGGCAGTCAATTTATGACAGTTGTAACTGCAGTAAAGGACTTGTCAAGGGAAGCAAATTCTCCAAATTTGGCGTTGACACTGGGCCATTACCTGAAGCAAATCTGCCTGTTGAAGGTGAGTTTGTCTGTCCAGACAGACAATGTACGCCGAAAAGGAGAAGCCTATGATTTTAAAGAACTTTATTCTGCTCATTGGAATTCGAAAGTTTCCTGTGTTGCAAATCGCACAATGAAGTTGAGATGCATCAACAAAAAGGAAGAAATACCATGCACAGAGGACTTGGTTAAACTCAAGGATTATCTTCAAAAGGAGATACAAATAGGGATAAGACATAAGAAACCAACATATGAACAATATGTTCACTTTGCATCTGTACTGCTTGCCCGTATCCTTCTGTTTAATAAGAGAAGGATAGCAGAGGTAGACGAATTGAAGATTGAAGATTTCCAAAAAAGGATGAGAGGCGAACAAATCGAATCTAACTCTGAAATTGTGCAATCCTTAGCATTTTCTGAGGCAACTTTATTAAAAAGGTATGTGTAGCCACAATGGTCAAAATTAGCTTTAGTTTGAAAACAAATACCTGGTAAAATTAATGGGTGGCATTTAAAAATACCATAAATACAAGCCTGAATAGCTTTTAAAGAAGGTCTTCCCAATTTCCTTAAACAGTGGAAAACATTGTAGTAAAAGAAGCCACTGCTCATTACAAGCAATGACTTCTTTTGCCATAATATTTTCAACAGGTCTAGTTTCACTAGTCTGAAGTGCTAGTAAGTCATTTAAAATCTTATTTTCTTTGACTCCAATGATTTGGACATGAACATGAACTTTCTATAAACAAAAACAGAAGTGTTAAAAAATTGAAAGGTGATGATTGTATATTTTCACATTTGCTATGATTTCTTGATAGACACCTTTCTGTCATAACTGAACATGGGACAAGATTTAACTTCCATGATGGCGAATCGTCCGTCATCTGCCTGTCCGTTCACTTTTGCCTTGTGAATGCTCTAGGACCGTCATTATTAATCAGATCTTTACGAAACTTTGCTAGTGTCTTTATATCAACGAAAGCTCGGACAATTTCGAAAACCTGATTTTGATTGGAGTTATGGCCCTTGTTTTGCTAAAAAAAAATGCCATATTAAGCCTTGGGAATGCTCGAACACCTTCATTTATAATTGAATATTCAGTATACTTGTACAGATTGTTAATATCAATAAAAGCTCTGAAAAGTTTGAAAACAAGCCAGATCGGATAAATTTAGCCAGAGTTATGGTCCTTGTTTTACTGAAAAATGTCATATTAAGCTTTGTGAACACTATAGCACCTTCATTTATTATTTGATCTTCACTAAACTAGTGCAGATTGTTAATATCAACAAAAGCTTGGTGTGTGATGTGCAGAGCACATGGGTCAGTGACTTTGACCCAAGGTCAAGGACTTTGACCAAAGGATTCTGATATAGCTTGGCACAAATGTTCATCACCTGAAGATGATGTGCAGAGTGCATGGGTCAGTGACCTTGACCTAAGGTGAAGGTCACACTACAGGGTTTATTGTCAAATGGCTGTATTTTGTGTTCACTCTATAACTCCTCAGTCCCTTGATGGATTTTGGTACTACATGGCACAAATGTTCAGCATCTCAAGACAATGTACAGACACACGAGTCGGTGACCATAGGTGAAGGTCACACCACATCCTTAAAGATGAAATGGTTGTATTTTGTGTGTGTCCTGCCATCTTGGGCCTCTTGTTCATACTTATCATTTGTTTTCTTTTAGTATTAATTCCTTATTTAGTAAGGTTAATTGAAATTGACTTACTGATCATTATTGAACATGTATTACAGAATGCACCTGGTTGAAGTACGAGGAAAAAGCACTAGAGGTCTTCGAAAAGTGTATATATTGCTAACACCAGACATGGTCCAAGGGATGGAACACATTCTTCAATCAAGAATATATGCAGGAGTCAACCCAAATAACATTTATGTTTTTGGAAGAAGCAATGATTCACTTTTGGATGGATGTGGAGCCATGAGGATGGTGACCGAGACCTGTCCGGGTCTTGCAAAACCTGGATTAATAAGGTCTCGGTTGCTGAGAAAGTACCTTGCTACAACGTCTCAGGTTATTGCTTTTTAACTCATTTCAGTTTCCTTTGCAAGATTTCAACAATATTGGATCTTAAGTATCCTTATAAGAAACCTTAAGGCATTGGTATGTATAGAACTTCATACAAGTCTTCACAGTCATCAAATATGCTGCGAAATTAGGGGGAGTAACTCTTGGAAAATGTCATTCAATTTATGGACTTGTCGAATTTGGGCATTCTGCTGTACTTGGACTGAACAAGTTTGTATTTCTTTGACATATAATTGGAATAGTCAAGTTTACTTATGGACAGCTCTTGTTAATGGATCCGGTTTCTTTCTAATACATTTGTAAATGACCATAAGATGAATATTTGTACCAGGTTACTTTGAATTCTGACTTCAGGTTTCATAGAAGATCTTTAACCCTTTCAGTGCTGTTGACGGAGATGGATGCTTTTGAAAACAATGTCAATTCAGATACGACGGCTTGTAACAAGCCGTCTCATTTGAATTTGCATTGTTTTCCAATCTGATAGAGGACATGGTAAGACATCTCTGATATGGAACTTGGTCTTCTCTAAGACAGATTTTGGAATGCCATTTTGAGAATTCAGCATTGAAAGAGTTAAAGTGTGTACTAGATATAGATTATAATATGTACAGTAATATCTCGAGAGTATATCTAGTGAAATGTAGTACTTAACCGTTCACTTTTACTCTAGATTATGGACATGACAGGACCAGAGTTAAAGTTAGTGGCAGACCACATGGGTCATTCAGTCGAAATTCACACCAATATCTACAAGCTTCAAAGCTCAATCCTGGAGCGCACCAAGGTTGCCAGGGCTTTAATTGCCCTCGAGAATGGGCAAATGAAGGAATATAAAGGGAAAACACTGGAATCGATCAATGTGGACGGTAAGTTAATTTAGAACCTAATTATATACATGTATATTATTCTATGTAGAAGTGTTGTATACAAGAGTGTCCTCAAAATATCGTAAACATTTCTTTTTAAAGCAAAATTATAGAGAGAAAAAAGAAACTGATCATGTATTCAAATACTATATCTGCGATTGTGAGTGAAAGGACGAAGGTCGTTATGGGGTATATTTGGCCCAAAATGTAATGAAAAATTGAACTTGTGAATATTGTAACAATGTTGACTTTAAATGTTACTAGAGGTATCAAAGTTCCCATACTGTAATAGATTCAGGAGACTTTGACCTCTATAGCACATGTTTAGAGGTCAAAACCTGACCCAATTTCTCAAAATGAGCAAATTTTGCAATTATGCTGCATTGTCCATTAAAAAATCTTAAATTACTATATGAGCAAAAGGTAATTCCTCTTCCTCTGATCAAGAGGAAAAGCTGTCAGCCACTTGCAGAGATATGTGCTAGTACTGGTTAAGGCACCCAGGACCGTGGGTAGGTTGGATTTCTGCTGTATATAACTGATGAAACATTGTTGAGAAAAGGCGTTAAACACCATTCAATCAATCACAAAACTTGCACAAATTGTTTATAGCAATAAAAGCTCGGACAAGTTCGAAAATCAGCCGGATCCGAAAAAATTTACCGGCGTTGTGGTGCTTGTTTTGCTAAAAAAAAAAATCCATATTAAGCCTTGTGAACACTCTAACACCTTCATTTATCATTTGATCTGTACTAAACTTGCACAGATTGCCCCGGGTGTCACCAGTTTTACATAGAATTTTATAGCAAAACCTTTACAAATCTTCTTGTCACAAACCATAAGGCCTAGAGCTTAGATATGTGGTATGTAGCATTGTATAGTGGACTTCTACCAAGGTTGTTCAAATGATGTTCCTAGGTTCGAGTGAGCAATATAGAACCATCATGTTCCTCTTGTTAATAATTAATTTTTCTATTTTTAGTATTACCAGCTCCTGTGCAATTGTTCGATGATGAAGAAGATGATGATGAGGACAATACTGAGAAAAAAATGGAAGAGGAATCGGTGGAGACAATGGAGGAAGTGGAAGAGGAAGAAGAAACAGTGGCAGATGAAGAAGAAACAGTGACAGAGGAGAAAATAGAAAAAAGGAGCAAGAGTAAGGCGTTAAAAATATTATTCTTCTCATTTGCGGTGGAGACTGGTAGTTTTGTATATTTGACAGTATTGTCCATAATGAGTATCCATTTTTAGCTCACCTGAGCCGAAGGCTCGCAGGTGAGCTTTTGTGATCACCTGATGTGATCAGTTAAATATCTTTTACTTTAGATATGCCATAAACAATTTAAAATTTGTAATATTTATTGTTTCAAATGTACAATAATTGTTCTTTTCATGAAAAATAGGGTATGATGTTTCTTTATACCCCCTGCAATGAAGCTAGGGGAAATAAGGGAGTATTAGCATGTCTGTCTAAAATTCTGCAGATATGCATTCATTTATTTATCAGGGTCAGCCTCGATGGCACAGTTCCGCTCCGTGTGGGTTCGCATCCCGGTCTGGCGACATATCTCTGTGACAATTTCATGGAGGGCTCTGTGTTTGGTTCATTTCAGGAGTAACAAGGAAGCGTTGGACACGACAAGAGGAAGAAGCATTAATGAAAGCTTTCAGCAATCAATTTAAATCCAAAACAAATGTGACCACCAGAGAAATCAAGGCAGCCATGAACAAATACAAACATTTGAATGATAGAACGGAAGCACAAATTAGAAGCAAAGTGAACAATATTGTACTGGGAAAGGCGAAACTTGCGTACTTTAAGTAAATTACAATGTCAGCCCCTAGTACTGGTGAAGAACCCAGGAATCTCAATAAATGTCTCTCGTCGTAATATAACTGAAATACTGTAGACACAACATTTAATACCAATCAAACAAATAAATTTTGTTTTGATCAGTCCAAAAGTAGCCTGATTGGTACTATGGTTTAAGAGTACAGTCTTTTGATGGCAATTTATGTCATGGTATTTATGTTGTTTGTATAGATTAGACAATCTGATTCTGTAGTTGCATCCATTTTGGATTTTTAATGTACCATATTGAAAGCGAAAAATACAGTTTTACTGGTACCATTCCAGTGCTGTTTCAGTGTGTAATCATGGTGGAAACATTGTAGTAAAAGAAGCCACTGCTCATTACAGACAATGATGTCTGTTACCTTGTTGTTGTTTTCAAAATCATATAATATTTTCTGGTTACATGCCTTTCCTGTCAGCCATAGTTTGATTTGAATTGTTCAGCTCATACTTGTTGAAAATAACAGGATGGAATTGATTGTTGAAATTATTCACTGTCGGGCTAGTTTTTGACTGATCCATAATGAGAGGGTTTTTCAAATGAATAGAAACTTTTGTGGGAAAGTAAGCCATTGCCCTTCATGAACCTTTTACTCCATAGAGACACCTTTTGATGTTCCACTTTTGAAGAATTTTGAAAAATTGAGTTCCTTTGATAGCTCAGAATATGCAGTTAGAACCTACTCGTCAGGAAATGGTTTTGAAATTCACTTAAAACTGATAAATATTGAGAGTATGCTTCCTGAAGAGAACAGTGGACTATATGTCTATGGATTAAAGAGTTCATGAAGGAGTATTCTTTTTACTTATTCTTTATCCTGTGTAGGTAACCTGCTTTTGCAAACAACATAAAATCAAACAAGTTGGCTCATAACAACCTTGTTTCCTCTTCCACTGTTTTTTTACCCATCTTGTAATGTTTTACATTGTTTGCCACTCAGATTATGTATGAACAAAAGATATCTGGGTTTGTATTCACTAACCATTCTTAAGTTTGAATTTGAAGAAAATGTTTAATTCCCAAGTAAGAGAATTTCTGATTGGCAAAGCCCTGTGGTATGAGTCAATCAGAAATTGTCTTCCTTGGAAAATATAAATTTTAGACTTGAAATAGTGATGAGATTGGTTGGTGAATATGGGGCCTGGCAGTGAATATAGCAAGAGGCATATGAAAAGTACAACAGAATAGCTATTTGCTTTTATATATGATATAGATAGGATTGGGTGCTTTAACTCTTTGAATGCTAGTGGAAGATTTGAAAGCTTTTGCCAACAATGCTGGCTTCAAGTCGGATAGCTAGTAATGAGTTGTCTGACCTGAAATCTGCCTCTGAAAATGGAATGCTTTCATTGAATTCCTGTAACGCTTGCGCAGGTGGCGAGACAAACAATTCAGTTTCAGGCCAAGCAGCTTGTAATGAGTTGTCTTGACCTAAAATCTGCATTGTTACATGATAATTATTTCTTCATCAAATTTCTTTAATTATTGTTGATCTTGTTTATATACAAACATTGGAAGTTCATTTGGAAACAATAGCATGCCAAGACTAACACTTTGTCTCATAATACCACATTTCGCCGCACCTGAAGTAGACGACTTTTGAAATCATTGTGGCAAAAGAAACCATTGCTCATTATGAGCTATGGTTTCTTTTGCCACAATGTTTTCCACTCTGTCAGAGAGAAGGAAGCCAATTTTCTTAAATAAATTTATATTTTGTATATTTGCTTTGAATTTGAAAGAGTCTAAAATATGCTTATGATGAAAAGGGTTAACATTGCTATCGTCAATGTGCTAAACAAGGAAGAGTCTATTTTTGGAAAGGCATAGCATACAAAGAGTTGATGGTCCCTTTTACCTGACCCAATCTTACAAGGACTATCTTCCTTCAAAGGAAGCAGACATAAAATAAATTGTATGTGAAAGGAATATGTCATAGACAGGTCATGTGACTAGCATGCTTGATATTGTGGTAGAATAGCAAGTCTCTCTGTGTAGATGGATTTCATTATTTTTGTTGATTGAATAATTGAAACCATTTAGAACTGAGTAAATAGGAATAATTGTAGCATCCAGCTGTTATTAGCATATTTTCTACAGTATGTTGTGTGTACGGTATTACGAGGCAAAGGTTAAGCATATCGTAGGGATTTTAATAGGTTTTTCTCTCACAGTAATGGATATATATCGAGGATTGAATGCAGCACTGTTCTAACTGAAAACATCTCAAAACACAAGGGACAAATTAGACCCATTTTGTAAACTGCAAGTTTAGGTGCCATTGCTCATAACGGGCAATGACACTTGTCTGGTTAAACTTAAAAAGGCATGTGTTCTGAGTGGAAAACAAGGCAGCACCTGGTGAGCAGATTTCAATCTTGTAATAGACCATTTTCGGGTTGCGATAAATGAAGTGTTTTTGTCCGTAGCTAATATGTTTTGGCGTTGTTTTTCATAGTGACGTTATAATGCCTATACGTCATGTATTATGAGTTCACTATGAAAAACTACGCCAAAACGTATTAGCTACGGACAAAACGTCGTCATTTTTCAAAACCCGAAAATGGTCTATTCATTTGGTCATTTCCCTTTACCTTGTTGGGAGCTGATTTGTGGGGTTGACTATAGTTATTATTAAAACTCCAAAGAACTTCTAGCAGATTTGTTCCTTGCTTTTTGTATCAATAAATTGAAACCTAAGTTACCCATTATTAAGATAAATGGTGAATTAATGTTTGAAGTTTGTAAGAGTCCAATTTAACTCTTTGTCTCATAATACCACATTTCCCTGCTTCTGAAGCAGATGACTTTTGAAAACACTGTAGCAAACAAAAGAAGCCATTGCTAGTTATGAGAGTAATAATCCAATTTTCTGGAATAAGTAGATATTGTGTATTTTTGCCTTGAATTTGGAAGAGTCTAAAAATTGTTGATGAGGCTTAATGATTATGGAGTAAAATGTAGCCTAAGTCTAGGTCAGTTAATATAATGTTTAATACTGCAGGTGTCAGTTATATGACATAATCCTTATCTATATATACTGCTATGTATTTTTTTTTTTGCCTTAAATTTTTGCAGACAAGACCTTTAACCCTTTCGACCGGGGCATATCTAGATTTAAAACCTGTATTTTCAAATACGGGGCATATAAAAGAAATATATAGCAAAACCCGTAAAACATTTCTTGTTACAAACCACTTAGATATATGGTGTGTAGCATTGTCTAGGATACCTCTACCAAGGATGTTCAAATTATACCCCTTGGGTAAAAATTGGCCCGGGTCACGAGTTTTACATAGAAGACATAAAGGAAAACTTTAAAAAATCTAATATATATATATAGGTCAATTCACCAACTTTAACAATGGCCATAACCTGGGGGGGGGCATAATAGTGTTTCCCAAACACATCTTGTTTATTTGGTAAAATTCTCCAATTTAATAACTACATAAGTGCAAATTACCAAGTCTCTCAACTAATAAAGTTTTAACTATCATCCTAGGTCTTAAAACAAAAAATTTCCCATGTAAATCTTGGCCAAAAATCACAATGGAAGTAATTCTATTTTACTTCAATGTTTCTGTCAAGTACATATTTGCCAGGAAATCATTTCATTCCAAATTCGCTTTAAAATTATTTTCATTTGATGATGATAATACTGTTGCAAAGGTAGAATTTCAAAAGGGATTAAAAAATATATCATCATCCATTTTTGAAGAAGATTTGCATGGGGGAAATTTGGTTTCTGTGATATCTCTAGTTTCAGATCACCTAGGATCGTAATTCAAATTGTGTTAGTTATGAGAAACCTAGTACTTTACATTTACGTTGTTTTTAAATTGGAAAATTATAAAAATAAAAAAAATCTTTCTTTCGTCTGACTATTATTATTATTGCGAATACTATAGAGCTTACATATCTTTCACTCCTTGCCATTCAGAAGTTACTTTAATACCCTCATATTCAAAATGTTCAACATGAATTGCATTCTATTTCCAGATTGTACACACTCCAACTAATAAGGACACTTTTACTGGGTAATTATGGCTGAAAATGATTTTCCTGTTGCATTTATTTTTTTTCTTTCTGATATGGAAGCTAGTCAAGCTTTGGCATTATGCCACGATTGTGAATATGATGTGTTGGATTTGTTTCAGTTTGGACATAACATCATTGGGTTTTATCTGTTTTCACATTACCAGCAGTGTAAAGAGTTTTGCATAGCAAATCACTTACAAGTAGTGTCCTATTCTATTCATTCTGTTCATTTGTAAACTGAGAATATTAAATTTCAGCTTTAACATTAAACCCTTTGCATCATGATACTGCATTCCCTACATCTGAAACAGACATTTGAAAACATTGTGACGAAAGAAGGAATTAGTCGTAACGAGCAATGGCTTCTTTTGCCACAATGTTGTTCACTCTGTCAGAGAGAAATAGCACAATCACTCAATATAAACAGAGCTTTTGTTTGTTTTCCTTGAATTTAGAAAATCCAAAATATGCTTATGAGGCAAAAGGTTAAATTTATTGTGTTGCATTTGTTTTAGTTTTGACATAATATCACTGGGTTATATCTGTATTCAAATAACTACTTTGATTGAGGTGAATAAACATTTATACCCAGTGTGATATTCCTTTTGTTTTATACACGCAACCAAGCGAAGGTACTAATAAAAAGTATGTTATCACCATGGCTGTGCTTCCGTTCAACATAAAGTCATTTGCGGTAGGGCAATGCAAGAAAACCACGTGGGAAAGCAGCCAGTGGCTTGATAAAGAATGTTGTGCTTGTACCGGTGAGTCAATCCTAGCAATGCATGGATAGGTGTGCTGGCTGTTGTGATATAACTGAAATTTTGTCCAAAGCGGCGTTAAACCCCACTCAATCGGTCGAAACAAAAAAAATTACAGAAAATGCCATCGGTTGCTTAGAGGGAGGGTACCTCTACAACTGAAATACTGTTGACACCAAACCTCTACACACATGCTCCGTGGGTTAGTGGTTTACGAGTCTGGTGCACCTGGGTTCGATCCCTCGCGTGGATGTGCGTCCCGGGTCCGGCGACTTTTCTCCGTGACGATTTTATCAATGGCATTGCGCCCTAGGTAATTTCTCTGATTCAGGAGCCACTTGCGGAGAAATGTGCTAACACCAAGGACCGTGGTTACATATAGGTTGGCTGTCCGCCGTATATAACTGAAACTTTGTTGAGAAACGGCGTTAAACACCAATTAATCAATCGATCCCCCGCTGCAGCCGGCCGGTCATGGCTGAAGTGACCCTGGGGAAGGCACTTTTCTCTAGCTCGCCCCCCTGAGAAAAATATATTTCTACAATGCCAATGGTGACAATTTTTTCAGAATGCCTCAGATGCCACCATTGGCTTTGTAGAAATTCTTCAGATGCAAAACTGGCTGTTTGGGCATGCACTAGCACAGCTACATAGATCTACGTATAGTTCCGAAGAATTACAGACCAGTTCATATCGACATTGAAACTACTTTGTGTAAATGATCACTTGCGTATAGGCAGCTAATACTGGTAAGAACACATTCATCCCAATAAAAGTCTCCGTTATTAACGAAGAAATCTACTTTCGGGTAATATTAGGTCCTGGCAATACATGTACATGTATCTCTACAGATCTAGACCCATTAAAAATTGTTTACTTTATCAATAGCATTGTTGTTTTCTAAAACTTGCGGGGTTTAGTATACATCTCTTTATCAGCCCTTGTTTTGTGGTATATATATATATATATATATATATATATATACAAAAGTTGTGGGTTCCGAGTGGAACCCCACATGTTTGTTTGAAATCGGGACCCCATAAAAGGCCGAGTTTCTGTATATATATATATATATATATATATATATATATATATATATATATATATATATATATATATATATTGTTTACAGGCACACAAAAAACTCGCCATGAACTTGTAGATAATAAAAGACTAAGCACAAAAACTCGCCACAGACATGTAGATAATAAAAGACTAAACACACAAGAAAATCTTCGCCACGGACTTGTGGATAATGTAAACCTAAACACACAAAAAGCTCGCCACGGACTTGAAGATAATGAAAGACTAAGTACACAGAAACCTCGCCGCGGACATGTAGATAATATAAGACTAAGCAAACACAAAACTCGCCACGGACATGTAGATAATAAAAGACTAGGTACACAAGAAAAAACCCTCGCCACGGACATGTAGATAATATAAGACTAAGCACAAAAAAACTCGCCACGGATTTGTAGATAAGAAAAGACTAAGCATACAAAAAAAAAAACTCGCCACGGATTTGTAAATAATAAAAGATTAAGCACTTTAAAAAAACCTCGCCACGGACTTGTATATAACATAAGACTAAGCATACGAAAACCTCGTCACGAACTTGAAGATAATAAAACACTAAGCACAAAAAAAAACTCGCCACGGACTTGCAGATAATAAAACACTAAGCACACCAAAAAAGAAACCTCGCCACGGACATGTAGATAATAAAACACTAAGCACATAAAAACTCGCCACGGACCTTTAGATAATATAAGACTAAGCACACAAAACTCACCAAGGATTTGTAGATAATAAAAGATTAATCACACAAAAACCTCGCCGCGGACATGTAGATTATAAAAGACCAAGCACACGAATAACTCGCCACGGACGTGTAGATAATAAAAGACTAAGCACACAAAAAGACAAAAATATTTGATAATAATAGAGTTGTGGTATCAACTTAAGATGCCGCCCAAGTGGTGTGATTATGATAAAAACAAAAACAATGTATCTCATACGGAAACCAGTTCATACAAGAATCGTTTTTGTTAATTATTTTGTTTATTGTCCGTTGTGATCTAATTTGAATTGACATCTATTTATTGAAAAACTTTCGGTCCATTAAAGCTCACTACATTAATTTTAATCTTAAATAATGTGTCAAGATGCCTTTGTTTTTTGTTTTTGTTTTTTTTTTTTTGGGGGGGGGGGGGGGTATTTAACGCTTAAATACTATTAAAGATATTTCAAAATTTAATGAAAAGATTATGATCCTATTCAAATTAACATAGATTTTTAACACATTCATCACAAAATATTTTTACAAAAGCTGCCTCTGAGATCATGCCTTTTAAAACCCCTAATTAACCCATTTCAGTTTAATTGGACATTTAGACTTTAATGTTTTATTATTTATCAATTATCTCTGCATTTCTGTTTTAGTTAACTATTATTATTATTATATATGTAGTTAGATATTTAGACTTTAATGTGTGCCTTTCTCTTAGTATCTACAAATTATTTCTACCTTCTTGTTTTTACAAAAAAAAAAGGATAATAATAAATAATAATAATGAATAAATAAAATACAACAGCAGCACCTAATTTCATTATATGTTGTTTTGTCTATAGATCCATGCGTCTTTGTGTTTTTGTCCCTTTATCAAAATATATTCTGATTCTGTTTTAATATCTGCAAAAATACAATAAATCAGGCGCGTAGCCAAGGGCATGAAAATATGTACGCACGAGAGAGGCAGGTGGTTTAGGGCCCCCAATATGTCCAGAGTAAATCTCTGGTGGGGGCCCAGGGAGCGAAGCCCCCGTAAGCGAGCAGAGTCTGACGTTTTAAAGAAGATAAAATACATTATTCTCTACCTTTATTTTCAAAACCGTAAAAGAAATACAAGATGTACATAAATGTCAGTTAGTACAGTACACGTAAGTTCACGCCTAAAAAAAGTCGCTGATTTTTGCCCTCTGCAAAGTTTCGGATGTCATTAGTTTTAAAACAATCACTTCGTCTTTTGTAATGAATGTTCACCTTCTTTATTATGCAATTATTGATTGATTTTTTGTTTTGGTTTAACGTCACACCACGGATATTTCACGTACATGGTGACGGCATCTGCCTGATGCGGGGCATACAACGGACCACCCGAAGGGATCTTTAACGTGACATGCATACCACGACACGGGGCCTAGGTTTTTATTGTCTCATCCGAAAAACGGGACACCGGCATGACAAGAGCGGGACTCGAACCCCGGCCTCCAGATCAGGAGACGAGCGCGATACCACTAGGCCACGCCGGTGTAACATGAAAAAGTGACCCCATTGAAAACTGACCCGCAGGTCAGTTTTCAATGTTAAAAAATGACCCGTCGGTCAGTTTTAACGCTAAATTTGGTCCAAAAGACGTTGAAAATTGACGCACGTCGTTAAATTTTGACTCCCCATGGGATCATTTTTTAACGATTTCTAATTTTATGTATAGCATTGAAATACAAGTTTTTATGGAAGTGTGGTGGACATATGGGATGTTTCTCATCATTCCATCTCTTTCTCCCTTCCATATAACCTTTGTCTCCTCCTTCCATATCGGAGCGAATCGGGCTTCGCAACTGACACACATTGTGTATACAGAAAAAAATTAATATAAACAGGTGGAAAGATTTGTGGTTTGGTGATGATTTCAAACTTAAACTGCATTTCTTAAATACTAGTATACTTTTTATCTTGGGAGAAAATCTATTTACTACTGTCCGCGCCACTCACTTTGTAAACAGGAAAATCTGGATTTTCACTTATTTATCTTTAAAATAGTTTTACAACATTAATATCAATCGACAGATCTTGTCTAGTCGTAACTTTTGGTGTATGTTATATGTTTCTACGAAGAAGCATTCGTATTTTATGGGGAAAAATCATTTTAGATAGGGCATTTTCTATGTAAATTTTGACATGACGTCGCCGATGTTTAACATTGAGTCTATTGGACACTTGGCAACGTCACGTCAAAATTTAACATGGAAATCGCCCTATCTAAAATTGATTTTTTTTCTATAAAATATGAACGCTTCTTCATACAAACATATAGCATACACCAAAAGTTACGACTAAATAAGATCTATCGAAAGGTTTTGCCTTTTTGAAATTATTCTGAAGATGAATAACTGAAAATCCAGATTTTCCAGTTTCCAGAGTGAGTGGCGCGGACAGTAGGCAGATTTTCCCGTGGTGGCGGTGGGGGGGGGGGGGGGGGGGGGGGGGGGGGGGGGGGCCCCCTATTTTTGGAAAAACTCTTTTCGTTTGTCTTTAACCTATTATGCATATGGGCACTGGATCAAGTTAAAAGCATCCACATAAAAGACATCAGCGGATCCAGAACAGAAGTGAGGATCGTAATTATGGGAATCTGGACTTATGGTAGGCCCTCTCATTTTTAACTGAATATATATATATATATATATATATATATATATATATATATATATATATATATATATATATATATATATATATATATATATATATATATATATATATATATATCGTCACCTGAGAACCATAGTGCTCTACTGTCAAATTTTAGTTTGAAGTTTTGAATACAATTATTTGCCACAAATTATGATCAGGTTTCTTAAAATTTGAAGTTTTCAAATGTAGATAGAACATTTTTCTAAATTTTCTTATGAATTTTAGTAGAACCAAAATGTTCTATGTCCATTTTGACCAATGAAAAGAGAGAAAAATATCACGTGATATGGAGATAGACCAGAATGGTACTTTTCCTATCTATGAATTTGATACTGATTCTTTCCATTGATTACAACAGAAATTATGGAGATAGAACAGGATGGAATTGAGAAAAAATGACCTTATCTCCTCCATCAAGTATATATTGACCAATGCAAATGTCTAAAAAGATGCACAATCCAAAGACGAATCGAATGATATATAGAACTCGATTTTTGTCAAATTGGTAGTTAGAACAGTCTGGTTCTCAGCCGACGATATATATATATATAAGGATGATTTGTTTTACATCTTTCACATATTCAGGGAGTAGAAAGCCTCACCACAAACACAGCATTTGGCATCGTGATTCAATTTTGATTTCAAAAATAACATCAACGTTTAAAATATGCATATGTATATCAGAACTTTACTAGTTCTCTTGAATTATGTCGCCAGGTAATTATTTCATACATTTGCAAAACAAACATATATTCGACTGATCAGTCCCTTAAAACGGCGAAACGACTCTTGAAAGGCATGCACCACTTAGAGTCTTAGTGTAGTAGCATTTCATTCACAAGATGCCACGTGGATAACAAATTGTCGAGACGTGACGTCAAATATACGTATAGTATAATTTCTGTTTATTATTGTTGTCATTATTTTGTTTTTATCGTATTATTTTCAGCATTTTTTTTTTCGTCCTGAATGAACCATTCATCGTCTAGCCGTTTAAAGAACAGGCAGTTGGAATAATCATGTAAAGGACGCTGTTCGCTCTGGTGTCCTCTGTCCAAAAGTCACACTTTATGCAATCTTGAACAATTAATTACTGTATTTGTACACAACCTAATTTTCACCCAAAATGTTGATGATAATTATTAAGGTTTTAGATATACGCTGTATTAGCATATTCATGAATTAGCGTGATCTGTGATCGTCCTTCATAATGTCTTCACAATCATTAATTAAAACACAAAGATCAGTACTTACTCCGCTTAATGTGAATCTCGAGAAAATAAGTACAATCCAGTAAATATAAATTTGGTTTTAACTACAAAACAAGTTCCATTTACGTCGAGTTTGAAAATACTTTTACAGGTAATTTATACGAACTTTACTGGGATTTCTAAAATGACAGATCATACTTAGATACAAACATTGACAATTTACTCCCACCGAAAAGAAAACTCACACCGTTGCACTTTAAGTCGGTAACTTTTTGGGTAGCACGTGCTGTTTCCAAATTATTTTTTTTTTAATTATCATTAAGCATATGGACAAGTATATGTCATCTTTCAGAAAATTTGATAATTTGTGAATGAAGCGAATGCAAAGTGTGAATGAAAAACAAATTCATAAATATTACGTTAGAAAGTGGAAAATGGAATATATACTCTAGATTGATTGATTTTTGTTTAGCATCACTACATGATTATTGTATGTATTTGGTGACGTCATCTGCCTGATGCACATCTTCACTAGCCAAGTCTGCTGGGAGAAGAGAGGATCGGATTAAAGCCTCGGCTAGCGAAGATGCCGCTGCATTGTATAGAAAATTATACCTTTGCAACGGACTTATCCCGAGGCAGTAAGGAATCTTTTACACGCCACGCCTGCCGTGACACGTCCAAAAGACAGATAACCGGTGTGACCAGGACGGGACTCGAAACCGGGACCTCTCGATCATAAGAAGAGACCCTTAACCACTGGGCCACATGGGCTCTATACCATTACTCTAGATATTGACCAAAACAACCCCCGCTCCCCCTCTCCCCCAAAAAGGATACTTACCTTCGCATTTCTTCGGTTAATATTTGATTTACTCTTGAATATTATACAGTTATTGACTGGGATTGAGGGCAACAGATTATCGGTAAACTCGAAGACAAACAGTAGTCATCAGAGACCGAATTTTCTAACAATTCCTTAGACCGCTTGATATCAACAGCGGTTCTATAGAGTTTATTTAGAAACTATTTCATAGGAATATGACAACACGGCATATTTACCATGTAAAAAGTTCATAATTGTGTCATTTGATAACTTTTCATTTTACTGATCAAAAGTGATCACATGATTGTCATGTGATCACTTTTGATCAGTAAAATGAAAAGTTATCAAATGACAATTGTATCAAGTGTCACAAATGACGAAACAAAATATAAGGAACGAAGTTATCCTTTCTTAACGTTAAAATTTGACCCCACTGAAAGTGTATCTAGCTAAGTACATGTATCGTAAAAAGGAGATTTTCTCGACTTGGGGTCATTGAAATTTGACCCTACCTCTAATGACTAGTCTTCAAGTTCATTATACCTATTATCAGATAATCGAATAGCCACACTATGTTATAAACCGGAGTTAGATTTTTTTCATAGAGTGTCATTAATTAATGTTGAAATATTAACTCCCCTTCCCAGGTACTGACCTTGAATTTTCTCAGCAAATCATCCCTCTTTATTTAACAAAAACAGACAGTGTACTTAGCTAAATACTTGTATTGTAATAAGGAGATTATCTCGACATGGGGTAATTTTTAATGTTAAAATTTGACTTCACCTCTAATAAAAAGTCAAGTTTATTAAAATCACACTACATTTTAAGCAGGAGTTCGATGCTTTTTTCATGTGGAGTCCAGAATTAATGTTGAAATATGAACCCTCCCCGCCCCCCCCCCCCTATCCCCTAGTTATAATGCCTGCATCGTCTCTTCAAATCGTCATTGTATATTCAAGAAACGCACACAGTATACTTAGCTAGATACTTGTATTGTAATAAGGAGATTATCTCGAAATGGGGTCGTTTTTTAATGTTGAAATTTGAACCCATCAATAATAACAAGTTTTCAAGTTTATTACATGATTATTAAAAGTCACGCTATGGAAAATTTAAACTAAGTGGATTATTACAGAATACTTAACCCAGATAAAAAAAAGTTTTTACATGGCATAAGAAAAGTCCAGTGAAACACAGTAGACTTGATTATTTTCTAACTTCTGAAAACTTCTGAAACTAATTCAATAGAAAATATCTCAATCAAAGCTGGATATAGATCAGATCACTCTCATATTGTACTTGAACTTAAATTTAATGAATATGAAAGGGGAAATGGTCTATGGAAATTCAACAACCTTTTACTAAAAGACAAATAATATATAGATAAAGTGAAACAAAACATTGTTGAAATCAAAAAGCAATATGCCAATATTTTGTATGTTCCTAACATGATACACAACATTCCTGATGATAGTATTGATTTTATAATTAATGACAGTGCTTTTCTAGAGATTGTTTTAATGGAAATTAGAGGTGTTTCAATTTCATATGCTACTTTAAAAAAAAAGGAAAGAAGTAAGACAAAAAAGCTACTGATTGAATAAATAAATAATCTTGAAAATAATATTGAATTGAGTAATACCTCTTTAGAAACTTTGGAGGAAAAGAAAATAACTTTGGAAAATATTCAACTAAAAGGCAATATGGTGAGATCTAAAGCAAAGTGGTGGAAGAGGGTGAAAAACCAACACCATATTTTTGTAATATTGAATCAGGAAACTTTATAAACAAAGCCATTAATAAATTTGAAACTGAGGGAAAAGGTACAATAAGAGATCAAAAAGATATACTGATAGAAACTAGGTCATTTTATGAGAACTTATATTCAAGTAGAGAAGATGAAGTTGTCTCAGTTGACTTAGGTGAAGTTCTACAGTCTTATGAAATACCCAAACTACATTTGAGCACTGCAAGTAAATTAGAGGGAGATTTCTCTGAATCAGAAGTATTATCTGTTTTAAAACAAATGAAGAGTAACAAATCGCCTGGAAGTGATGGCTATACTGCAGAGTTTTTTTTAAAGTTTTTCTGGGGGGACTTTAACATTTTATTATAAGAGCTATAAATCAAGTATACACCCAGAAACTACTACCAGTCACACAGCGCCTTGGAATTATAACCTAAAGGTGATAAACCCAGACAGTACCTTAAACACTGGCTTCCTATTACATTGTTAAATTTATTCTACAAACTTATTTCTGGCTGTATCAGTAAGAGAATAAAAGCTGTTTTGGATACTCTAATATCTAATACTCAGACGGGCTTCATGAGTGGCCGTTATATAGGTGAGAACACTAGACTTATATATGACTTTTGTATTTTACAGAAACTCATGAAATCCCTGGTTTAATAGTACTGATAGATTCTGAAAAAGCATTTGACTCTATAGCATGGTCTTTTGTATATAGAGTGCTAGAAGTTTTTGGATTTGGTACAAATATTATTGACTGGATAAAGATATTAAATACTGATATTAAAGCATCAATTATACAAAATGGTTTCTTGTCAGAGCAATTAAATGTTAAGTGCGGTTGCCGTCAAGGGGACCCAGTTGCTCCATATATCTTTTTTTGTGTGTGTGCCGAAATTCTTGCTATTCTTATAAAAAATAATGTGAATATAAAGGGTATAACAATTAACAACGTAGAACACAAAATTTCCCAGTATGCTGATGATACAACTCTTATCCTTGATAGTTCAAAAAATTCCTTATTCGCAGCCTTAGATACCTTGGAATACTATGCACAAATCTCAGGTCTTCACATCAATAGTTCAAAAACTAAAATCATATGGATTGGGTCCAAAAATTTCTGTAAAGATGTTTTCCATCACAGTAGATGGAAGCTTGACTGGGGGTCTATAAATTTCACTCTTCTCGGTATTGAATTTTCAGTTGACTTAAACCAAATTACAGAACTAAACTTCCAATTACAATTGCCAAAAATTAAAGCTATGTTTAAACAATGGAATAGGAGAATTCTTACTTCTATAGGTAGAATAATGGTTGCCAAGACGTTGATTTTACCCAAACTCTACCATCTTTTCATATCACTTCCCAACCCTAGTCTAGCAATAATACAGTCCCTTACAAAAGACTTATTTAATTTTATCTGGGGTTCTAGTTGTGATAAAGTCAAAAGGGATATTATAACACAAGATTATGACAAAGGGGGACTAAAAATGCTACATTTGGAAAATTTTATCACATCTCTAAAATGTTCTTAGATGAAAGGAATTTTACTGAAAAGGAGACAATCCTGGCTTAATATATTTAAAGCAACTTATGGAACTGATATTATATACAAAATTTCTGATTTTGGGGATGACTTTATACAGAGTATTGTGAAGGGAAGTAAAAATAACTTTTGGAAAGATACTTTTTTATCATAGCATAAAGTTATGACAAAGATGTTGGAAGCCATCATATCTTATAAAAACTTTTACTTATTGCCTATATGGTTTAACAGTAAACTGAAAATTAACAGAGAGCCTATATTTATCCATAACTGGTAAAAAAAAGGTGTTAAAGTGATAGGAGACTTTTTTGAAAACAATGTTTTTCTATCTAGAGAACGATTTCAGTTAAAATTTGGATTAACAAATGTATGTTTGTTGCAATATAATGGAAGAAAAAAGAGGAGTTACTGGCTCAGTTATGTGGCAGAAGTCACCATGGAGCTATACAATAATGGAATACAAAGGGCAATTTTAAGATATGTAAGATCCTTACACATTAATATTACCGAGTGTGAAACTAATGACTTTTCTCCATATATCCCCTTTTTCTTAAATATTCTGTTTCTATGTGATAAGGGATGTAAACATTTTTACAATTTGATAAATTATAAGGAAATAACGCCTACATCGCTACAAAAGTGGAATACAATTGGTCCATATGATTTGATTACAAAAGATGTTTTTAAATCTTGTTTTAAAAACCACTTCCGATTCTTCAGTTCAGTGGCTACAGTTTAGAATACTTTTAGAATTATACCAGTGGGTAGTTACCTAAAAAAGATAAAAATAAAAGCCACAGATATTTGTTCATTTTGTAATGTGGATAGTGAAAATATAGAACATGTCTTTTTAGCTCACCTGAGCCAAAGGCTCAAGTGAGCTATAGTCATAGTGCGCCGTCCGTCGTCCGTCGTCCATCGTCGTCGTCGTCGGCGTCGTCGTCGTCGTCGTCGTCCGTCGTTAACTTTTTCACATTTTCGACTTCTTCTCTGGAACTACATTGCAGATTTGGATCAAACTTTGTGTAAATGATGTACTCAAGGTCCTCTACTAAAATTGTGTTCGGGATCCAGATTCCCTCAGGGGTGGATACAGGGCAGGACCAAAAGTGCCCAAAAGGGTACCCCTCTTCAAACATCTTCTTCTCCAGAACCAGTACATAAATGGGGAAACTAATTGCATTTCAACAATCTATAGAGATGGGTTATTAAAAATTGTGTTCGGGGTTAAGATCCGTCAAATAGAAATTTACGCTTTTTTGACGTGTTTCTGGACTTAGTCATTTCAATGAAGAAAAGTGTCATGTTTTTCAGTTAATTGATATTGATGATTTCTTAATGACTATTTTGATCATAATTGTGGTAAGGAATATTATTGTGAAAGAATTTTGTCATTATCTCAATTTTTGGATTTTTTATGAATTTTTTAAGACTTCCAAAGGGGGGGTTGGCCATTTTTCACATTTTTAACTTTTTCTACGAAACCACATGAAAGATTTTAATGAAACATGGAATACATGAAGTACTAAAAATCCTCTATCAATGTGGTAAATTTCATCCAAATTGGTTAACAGATAATGCCACCATGTCTAAAAAGTAGGTCTCACAATGGTACATATAATACTTGGTAATTGAAATATGGAGAGTAGCGGATCAAATCCAGCTGTGGTCAAAAATTTTTTTTTTTTTTTTACACATCTAAATAAGTTTTTAGATGTTTCTAAACACTCAACATATGAAATTAGGAATTTTACGTTTAAGACTTCCAAAAAAAAAAGGGGGGGGGGGGGGGGGGTGGCCATTTTTCACATTTTCAACTTTTTCTACAAAACTGTTTGGAACTACATTGCAGATTTGGATCAAACTTTGTGTAAATGATGTACTCAAGGTCCCCTACGAAAATTGTGTTCGGGATCCAGATTCCCTCAGGGGTGGATCCAGGGTGGGACCAAAAGTGCCCAAAAGGGTACCCCTCTTCAAACATCTTCTTCTCCAGAACCAGTACATAAATGGGGAAACTAATTGTATTTCAACAATCTATAAAGATGGGTTATTAAAAATTGTGTTCGGGGTTAAGATCCGTCAAATAGAAATTTACGCTTTTTTGACGTGTTTCTGGACTTAGTCATTTCAATGAAGAAAAGTGTCATGTTTTTCAGTTAATTGATATTGATGATTTCTTAATGACTATTTTGATTATAATTGTGGTAAGGAATATTATTGTGAAAGAATTTTGTCATTAATTCAATTTTTGGATTTTTTATGAACTTTTTAAGACTTCCAAGAAAAAAGGGGGGGGGGGGGGGGTTGGCCATTTTTCACATTTTCAACTTTTTCTACGAAACCACATGAAAGATTTTAATGAAACATGGAATATATGAAGTACTAAAAGTCCTCTATCAATGTGGTAAATTTCATCCAAATTGGTTAACAGATAATGCCACCATGTCTAAAAAGTAGGTCTCACAATGGTACATATACCACTTGGTAATTGAAATATGGAGAGTAGCGGATCAAATCCAGCTGTGGTCAAGTCAAAAAAATTTTTTTTGTTTTTTACACATCTAAATAAGTTTTTAGATGTTTCTCAACACTCAACATATGAAATTAGGAATTTTACGTTTAAGACTTCCAAAAAAAAAAAGGGGGGGGGGGGGGGGGGTGGCCATTTTTCACATTTTTAACTTTTTCTACAAAACTGTTTGAAGGATTTTAATAAATCTTGATAGAAATAAGTCACTTATGACCCTCTTCAAATTCTGTTGTTTTCGTCCAGACCTCTTTACAGGTGGCACCACCATAGTCAAAAGTAGGTCACAAAAGAGTTCCCTCCTTTAACAATATTCTTTTTCATACGGGCTGTATACAGAGACAAACAGAATGCATTGAAATGATCTAGAGGGATGAGTGAAGACGTATTGTCATTTTGGTTCCCTTCCAAAATCAAATTTAAAAATTTTTTTTTGACATTTCTTTGGACTTGGTGATTCAATGCAGAAAAAAAAGTGTCATATTTCCTAGTTAATTGATAATGATGATTTCTTATGGACTATTGTGATCATAATTATGGTAAGGATTGTTACTTTGAAAGAATTTTGTCAATATCTCAATTTTTGGATTTTCTATGAATTTTTTAAGACTTCCAAATGAGGGTGTATAGGAACAATTCAATCACATTTTTCACTTCTGCTGTTATACCACATGAAAGATTTTAATGAAACATGGAATACATGAAGTACTAAAGGTCCTCTATCAATTTGGTAAATTTTTATCCAAATTGGTTAACAGATAATGCCACCATGTCTAAAAAGCAGTTCTCACAATGGTACATATACCACTTGGTAATTGAAATATGGAGAAATTTTTTTTTTCATTTCTTTACACATCTAAATAAGTTTTTAGATGTTTCTCAACACTCAACATATGAAATTAGGCAATTTTAAGTTAGATCTGGACAATATTTGAAACAATTGTTGTTCATGACCCAGACTTGAAATCAGTCAACAAAAGGCCCCACCTAAAGAAAATGACTAACTTGTTGCCCTGAATGACTTCTTGCAGAGACAAAGGAAATGTTTAATATCAAAATCACGTGAATGGATGTGCAAAAAAGTATTGTTTTTTATTCTAGCCTGAAATAAGATTTGACATATTTTCAACATCTGTGTTGACTTAGTCACATTAATGCAAAAATAAATGAATTCTTCCTTCATGCATGACTGATCATCTAGGTACTCAGGTGAGCGATATAGGCCCACTTGGGCCTCTTGTTTAGTTGTACAAAACTCTCTGACCCGTGGAGATTTTTATCTAGACAGATATACAATAAAACTAATATTTCTATCCTTTTTAATAAGAAAAATGTTCTGTTTGGTGAGCAGCAATCCAAAAATAATCTTGTCACAAATTTCATTATCCTTATTACAAAATATTATATATATAAGTGCTTAAAACAAAGCAAAATTCCTAGATTTGTTGGTAGCCTAAATTCTCTTCAGTATAATTATAAAACTGAGGAATATCTTTCCATTAAGAATGATAGTTTAGAAGAATTTAACACAACTTGGTGCCAGTGGAGGAAATTTTTATACTTTGAGCTGTTGATCAATGAAAGAGCTGTTTGATCAATGTTTCTCGAACTCTTAGTTTCTTTTGTATAGTATTCCTTTTTTACGCTCTTATACTGTACAGCATTAGTGCAAAACTTTGTCTCTTCATCCATTGTATTTGTATAAGGTATGAATGTGGGCGTGAAAGAAAATGTCCTGTCCTTATGTTTCTTTGACTAAAAACTGGTACCCTAGGCATAATTAAACTTATCCCTTCAAAATTCCTAGTATAAAATATGGGGACTGAAAGTGCCTGGTGGAGGGTCTAACTAGCGAAACGCGAAAAGCTCTCCATCTGGGTACTAACAGTCCCAAAGTGCCAATATTTTTCAAATCTCTATTAATTATGTTGTATCTGGTTGATATTATAACCATAATTTATGTCAATTATAATTAGAAGAAGTTCAAAGTTATCATCATTGGTATATTGTTGACATTATAGTTGTACATGTATCATATATATCATATATATACATATTTTAACCATAATTTATGTCAAGTTTCAAAGTTATCATTATGGGTATATTAATTATTATTGATATTTAAAAAAGAATGTTTGGCCGAATTATAAGATAGAAAGGCATATCTCTGTAAGGGGGAGATTCTGGGGCAGTCCAACCTCAGCCCCTCCAAAGCTATGTTTGTCTGGGTACCAATAAAAAAAAGTAACACTATATTTTAAGCAGGAGTTCAAATCTTTATCATATGGAGTCATGAATTAATACTAAAATATGAACCCCCCCCCTCCCCCTCCAATTATAATCCCTGCATTGCCTCTGCAAAATATCACTTTTTATTCAACAAAAGCACACAATGTGCCATAGCTAATGAAATATCAGTTCTAAAAAAACAACGCGTCTAATCATTGATTGATTGATTTTTGTTTAACGTCACACCACGAATATTTCACGTATATGGTGACAGCATCTACCTGATGCGGGGCATACAAATTTTGACCTTTGCAACGGACACACCCGAAGCAGTGAGGGATCTTTAACTTGTCATGCATACCACGACACGGGGCCTCGGTTTTTACTGTCTCATCCGAAATACAGGACACCGGCATGACCAGTGTAGGACTCGAACCCCTGCCTCCCGATCAGGAAGGCGAGCGCGATACCACTAGGCCACGCCGGCTTCAACGCGTCTAATGAGATAAAAATTTGCATAATATCCTACATATGATGTCATTATCCAACGTAAAGGTAGACCATGCTGTAAATGATCCGTGTGCAAACAGAAAGTATACAGTGTGATCAGTATAGTTAAAGGGAGCATTAAACGAAAGAGTCAATTTTTAACGTTAAAATATGACCCACCACTGCGGGTCAATTTTCAACGAGGGTCACATTTTCACGCGAGGGTCACTTTTTCATGCATGGGTGGGGTCATTAAATATCGGACCGAGTCAATTTTTCACATCAAAACAACTGTAAAACATCTCTTCTTCTTCTTCATTCTTCTTCGTGTTTAAGTGCAGGACTCCCGAGGAAGTGTAAATATGCACTGGCGCATGTCAAGTACGGCTAAAAACCTTCTGACAGTATATACAGTTAAAAAGACAAAAACAGTGGCCTCTACAGCAGTCGACTGGAGCATGCTGCCGTGGTAGTGCTTAGCAGCATGCAGAACGCCTCGATGGATTTGGCTGTTCTGACAAATGTTGGTATTCCGTTCCAGTCTCTATAAATGGTGCGAGGGAAGAACGTGTTGTTGTAAGCTTCCCTTGTGGCAGTTGGCAGTTGGAACCTCAGTGTACCTCTTGTTCTGCTATCCCCAGGTGTCAAGTAACTGGATGATCCAATGTCCACCAAGCCTGACTAGCCTTGATGTTTTACGGCAATGTTTAAGGGTGTCCCATTGACGTTCCTGTGTCATGTTGTCATACATCCTGGGGAGCGGTCCCTGTAATTTCCAGTTACAAAACGGGGCTCTCTTCTTTGCACCCCCTCTAGAGCCCTGATGTGGACCTGGTGGTATGGGTCCCACACTGTGCTGGCATACTCCAATGTTGGCCGAACCATTGTCTGGTAAACCATGGACTTGATTTGTGGCTTACATCCATTGAGATTCCGTTTAATGAATCCCAAGGTTCCGGTTGCTTTGTTTCCGATGTTGAAGATATGCTCGTTCTAATATAGTTTCTGGTGGATGGTCACCCCTAGATATTTGGCATTGCTAACCTCTTCCAGAGTGTGGCCATGTTATACATAGCCAGTCTTGAGAGGGCTCCGTTTGTTGGTCACATTGATCACCGTACACTTTTGTGGGTGGAATTCCATCTGCCACTATTGTTCCCAATGCTGTAGTGATGTCAGATTCAGATCCTTTTGTAATTGTTCAGTGCCTGCTTTGCCTTTTATTTGTCTGTATAGCAGGCAATCGTCAACAAAAAAGACGTGCAACTGAGTGAGTGTGGTCTGGCAGTTCATTTATGTAGGTTAGGAACAACAGTGGACTTAACACAGTTCCCACGTGTTCCATAGAGATCAAGCTTGTACAGCAAGCGTTGGTGTGGCACCTTGTCAAACGCCTTGGAGAAGTCAAGCAGGATAATATCCACTTGTTCTCCATGGGCGAGTGACTTGGCAATGCTGTCTATGGTGACTATCAGCTGGGTTTCACACGAACGTCTGTTTTTGAAGCCATGTTATTTGTCCGTGAGAACCTTCAGCTTGTCAAAATGATCCATAATCTGGCTGTGTATCACATGTTTTAACACCTTGCATGCGACAGAGGTATGGAGACAGGGCGGTAGTTGGATCCTGGTTCCGATCACCTTTTTGAAAATTGGCACAATGGCAGCCTCCAATCGTCAGGTATAGCTCCTGTGTCAAGTGATCTCTGGAAAATGGCAGTCAAGGTTGGGGCCAATTCGTCGTGTAAGATATTGAGACCACGTAGTAGTTTCTTTACCCTGTTGGTGCTGACTGAAATATTGGCCATGGAGGGGTGTGGACTTGAACCTTTGGATGGGATGTTACTAATATCCTCTTTTGTATAGACAGAGTGAAATTGATTGTTAGGTATGTCTGTCTGAGTTGGTACATCGCATCCTCAGGGGATCTTTACAATTATTATCTTGTTTTCGATGTTTAACATACGACCAGAATCTCTTTGAGTTATATTTCATATCCCCTGTGATAATGTCTTAGATGTACTTGTGTTTTTGTCTGATCGTTCGCTGGCTCTGTGCTTTCAACCACTTGTATCGTCTGCAGTCCCGTTTGTCGTTTGCTGTTTTGGCTTTGAAATGTGCCCTGTTCTTCTGTCTGGTCAGTTTGTTTATACATCTGTTAATCCATGGATGCGAGTCTCTTATAGATGTTAGCTTAGCTGGTATGTGCTCATCCATGATCTTTTCTGTGGATTGCCTGAACTTTGTCCATAGTGTGTTGATGTCGCTAATAGCGTCTGATGTTATGTCTCCTTGGATTCCCTTAATAGCTGCCCAAATGGCGTCAGTATTGACCTTCTTCCACAGCTTTATGGTTCGTCTTGCTTTCCTATATCTCAATGGTTGAAGATTCGAATCATACAGAATAATGTCGAGGTCGGCTTTGCCTAGTGCTGATACGCATATTACCCGGTCCACTAGTGAGGGATGTGACGTAAGGAGGATATCCAGTATGGTATCACCTCTTGTTGCAAAGTCCACCATCTGTTGCAGATCCAAATCCTCGCTCATAGATAAGACACTAAGCTTGGATGGGTACCGTGTTCCTTGCACTGATGATGTTTTCCAATCCACGTCCGGAATATTTGAAATTACCGCCGACGTAGAAAAAATGCAGTAGGGTATGAGCGTCTTAGTGTTGTGATGTCCTCTTAAGAAGGACTGGAGGTATTCCTCATTACTACTTGGTGGTCTGTAAAATAATATTACAATCATAGATCTTTTGTTTGGTAAGTCGACTTCAAAGAACACTGATTCTGTTCGGTACCCTTTATGTACTTCTGTTAATATTAAGTTGTTCTTTATGGCTAAAGCCGGCGTGGCCTAGTGGTATCGCGCTCGCCTTCTGATCGGGAGGCCGGGGTTCGAGTCCCGCTCTGGTCAAGCCGGTGTCCTGTCTTTCGGATGAGACAGTAAAAACCGAGGCCCTGTGTCGTGGTATACATGGCACGTTAAAGATCCCTCACTGCTTCAGGTGGGTCCGTTGCAAAGGTCAAAATTTTTATGCCGCGCATCTGGCAGATGCGGTTACCATATAGTGAAATATTCGTTCGTGGTGTGACGTTAAACAGAAATCAATCAATCTTTATGGCTATCACTACTCCTCTGTGACTGTCTCTTATTCTATCACGGCGGTACACGGTGAAAGTGTCTGGGAAGAGCTCGAATGATGTTACCGAGCCATGTAGCCATGTTCCTGTATCAATAATAATGTCTGTCTTAGTGGAATCTATCAAGACATCGAGCTTAGTCGGTATAGCAGCTTCCGTGTAAACTAACCTTTTGTGATTTTATTCATATTTTGTCCATACCTGGATTTTCCCGTTGTACATGTGGTGGATTTTGTCATGCAGCAGAGTCAGATCTGATTTTCTAATAAATCTGATTCAGCTATATCGCAAAACCCACCATCATTACTTTTAGTAAACAAAACCGAAGCATCTATATACTTTGTGAATATACACGTAGAAATGTTTGAAAAAGGGGTTGCGACCTCCCATGATTGCTTTTCAGTCAAAAAAAAGGTGGGGTTGGAGTTGAAGCTTCATTGGGCAAAATTTTTCGACCAAAAGAGTTGAAACCCCTCATCCCCTGCCTACTACCGGTTAATCACCTTTTGTAAGGGGGGAGGGGTGGCGGTCATGAAACAGATAGGCAGAGCTTATTGAACAATGGTATATATTGGATTTTTTCACTCGGATGAATTTTATTGACTTAATAGGGAAAGTCATATTAGAGTATAGAATTAAGAGTATTGGAACATTAATGCCAACGAATATTGTTTGCACAATTACATGAATAGCTATACTTTCGAACTTGTCCTTCACTTCAGCTTTGCTTTCACTTTATGTCAATTTTTGTTACAATACATGCACATACAGCTGAGACAGAGACTCGCTTTTCTGGAATTGACGTGAACACCCTTCCGCCATTTACTTTATTAAATGAATTATGATCATAAATCTGAATCTGAAACGTTTGTATAACTGAAATTTACAATAGCTTTTTCACAAATGTTCCTTTAACTGTTTGGATAAAAACAAAACAATTTTTCACCGATTATAATCGATTTCCAAAATTATAATCGACTGTAGCAAATCGGTAAGGTAACCAACCGACTTTTGATTATAATTGATCATCGTTTCATCTCTAACAATTGCAAACATCTATATTGGAAGAGAAGCCATAACAAGACTGATCTCAAGACCACGCCTATTTCCCACTCTCGAGAACTAAGCTTCGGTTTGAAATTACACATGCGCTATATTATTTAGGGATTACTTCTGACCAAAGTGAAATCTCAGAAGAGTAACTATAACAAACAGTTGTTTATGGATGGACGGACGGACGACAAATGTTATCGATTAAGCTCTGCTGATATGTGGGCAGTAGAGCTAATAAAATTGAAAACAAATTTCATTTATTAAAAAATTTGTTTACAATGCATTATGTAGACGAAGACAAACACAATTGAAAAAACAATTTTTATTCTGTAAGCCAGATCCCTACACTGAACAAAATCAACTTTATTCCAAAAGATTTGTGACCTGATCATTCTGTTGTATATCTTGACAATGGACTCTACATCAACAATGTCGGGAAGACATACCACAAGGAGTGGGGTGGGGGTTAAGAGCTCTCCCCTCTGTTATGTCCCTTCCCCAACCCTTGTTTCCATCCTCCCCGAATGGCGCGCGTTTCATACCTTCAATTTTCCCTCTGAAGAAGTCGAGTAGACATACCGTTGTACGATTATCGAATAATAATAGTCTGCCCCCCCCCCTTTCTATCTCTCTCTCCTTTTTTTCAAGGCGGGAGCATTAAGCGAACGTCCCCTCCGACCCCACTGAATCCGCCACTGTTATAAATGCCTGTGTTCATTTGATAACTTTTCATTTTACTGATCATGTGATCACTTTTGATCAGTAAGATGAAAAGTTATCAAATGACACCTGTCTGATCTGAGGCGGAAGGGCTACTGCAGCACTTGTTTGTGTGTTGTGAACTTTACCATGCTGGAAAGGGATACCTTATCACAGGGCTTTCGGCTCGTTGTCCCCCTCCCCTAAATTATACCAATATATTGATGGGGGACCAACAAGTCGAAAGCCCTGTGACCTAATTGGAGACCTGCGGGTAATTGAAGGCCTACAGAAGACCTACATTTATCTAGACACTAGTATTTTAAAGAATTTCATAAACATGTTTATCATGCTATAAAAGTGTATATTTCACAAAAAATATATATATATAACTTTGTGTTTTATAGCATGTTATAACTTAAATAATGTGTAAGTCTTCTGTGGATCGAAATAGCCGCCATTAGAGCTCAAGTCATGAAGTGTACAGTAAACATACAATACAGTACAGTATTCAGAAAATATCTGATCTTATTCCTTTATATATATTAATGTATATTTAAGCAAAAATATCCGCTCCTCTACGATATCACATTTTATAAATCGCAAAGAATTTATAAGGTATAAGGAGGGTATGGGAGGAGGGGCCCGCCCCTCCCATAGGTGGGGTTCGGGGGGTCTCCCCAGAGAAAATTTTGCAAAAATGAGACAAAATGGTGCAATCTGGTGCTCTTTTTGGCATTATTCATCAACATTTTCTTGACTTCAAAGATTCCGCAAAAACTCGGAAATCGGAAGAAAACTGTCGTAATATTATCATGCTCACCCCTCCCTCCTTCCCACAGGTGGGGATGGGGTTTCCCTGAGAAGATGTGACAAAAATTTTGCAAAATCGTGTGTGCCATATTAGGCCCCTTTTGTTCTAATTCACGGAAATTTTATCAGGCATGGATCCGGATTTTCAGTTGGAGGAGGCGTAAAACTCGGCACAGGGTCTAGAGACTACTTATAGGCCCCCGGTGGATGCAGGGTAGATCCTTGGTAGGGGGAACAAGGTGCAAAGTCCGACTCCACGGATGCTCATGTATTTGAGACTTTTGGAGATACAAAATACGTTGTGAAATAAACTGTTCTAGAAATGACTATAAGTGAAATCCATCTTTTACAACGCGCAGCTTCAGTACAAGCGTTTCAAAAATTTGTGCTGAAGCTACACGATGTACAAGACGTATTTGAGTAAACTTGTATGGATAAGTAAAATCCATCTTGTACAGCGCGTAGCTTCAAACATTTGTAACATTTGCTACACGATGTACAAGTAGCCATACGATTTTACTCGCATTGCACATATTTTTCGCTTCCCTCTGGAAGATATTATTGATCATAAACGGGGCTCAGGGGAGATTTATCATGAAATTGATAGTGAGTGAAGCGAGTCAACGATTTTTTTCAACTGCAAATTTGAAGAAATATGAAAGAATAACTGGCGAGCGAAGCGAGCCAGCGAAGTTTTGGAAATTTAAGACAAATGCAGTTAAATAGGCCCTAGAATAGACTATGGTGCCTCCTTTGGCGGGCACTGCCGGGGGGGGGGGCACGTGCCCCCGTGCCCCCCCCCCCGGCTGGATCCGCACCTGTACGCCGATTTGCTGGATCCTTTTCATCGGACTTTTTACGTAGAAATAATATCAGGTCAATAATAATAATAATAATCTTTATTCAGGCAGAGTATTCTCATATATAAATATACACAAAAAAGTAATAAAATTATTTGATGTTGGGATCATAGATTTTACATATAAAATAATATTATTTTAAACTCATCACCCACCAGATCTTATCACACATTACACATATATGTATACACACACACACACACACACACACACACACACACACACATATATATCTCACAGTTGAAACTATCACACTTCCATCTACTATCACAGGTAAACCATTTGGCACATACAATAATATCATTATCACATACATGTAACACACCAGATCTTATCACAGCTTATATTCATATATATATATATATATATATATATATATATATATATATATATATATATATATATATATATATATATATATATATATATATATATATATATATATATATATATATATATATATATTACAGATGAAAACTATCACCATTCCAGCTATTATCACAGGTAAACCATTTGGCACATAAACTGATATTATCATCACATAACACACCTTATCACAGATTATATATATATATATATATATATATATATATATATATATATATATATATATATATAATATATATATATATATATATATATATATATATATATATATATATATCCCTTTGTATATCACAGTTGAAACTATCACCATTCCAGCTATTATCACAGGTAAATCATTTGGCACATAAAATAATATTATTTATCACATAACACACCAGATCTTATTACAGACTAATATCACAGTTAATAACTATCACCTCTCCCGCTATCATCAAATGTCAACAATTACAATATCACAGTTAATAACTATCACCTCTCCAGCTATCATCGCATGTCAACAATTACAATATAGTACAATATCACAGTTATTCTCACATCTCTACTTAGGATAACCCATTAAAGTAAATTAGATTTACTTATTTCCAATGGGGTCCTTTAAGAATTTTAATTTAAGGCGAATAGTTTGTTGTTTCTTATGAATTTATAATATATGTTATGTGTTAGATGGCATGAACAGCATTGTTTCAGTATTTAAAAATTACAATTCATTTAGCCAAAATAAAGTTTGCTATAAATAACATTAAAACTAAACTATAAACAGAGACATATATACACAGTACATTGTATATATGTCTCTGATATAAAGGTATAAAACATACTTATAAAAATTCCTGAAAACTTACTATTTTCCCTCCTTTTGGCATCTTGTGTCAAATGTAACTTAACTAATGATTTGAACACATTTTTGTGATTGGCTGACTTAACTTCATACGGAAGAGAATTCCAATCTAAAATTGAATGATAGTAAAAATTTGAATCATTGTATGCACCCACTCTTGGAACATTAAAATTTAGATTTGAGACAACCCCCCCCCCCCCCCCCCCCCCCCCCCCTTGTATCGTTGTTATTTCTGTTAAAATTTTCATGTAAATAATCAGGTGCTAGTCCATGAACAATTTTATAACCATTTTTTTGAAATGCTACGCCGCTGACAAATGACAGTTTCTCGGATAAAGGCTACAACTGTACAGTGTGCCTAGAGTACGACTAAATAGCAAGAGCAGGCTCCAGTAGTCCAGTTGTTCGAAAGTGGTTAAACTTTCAGAGATTTAATTTTAATTTATAAGATTTCTGTATAAAAATCTAAATTACTTTACAAAACTTGTTTCATATGTTACAAATCAGTATACAAATAATGATTTAAGTCTACTCATTTCAAAGATACAGTCAGATGATATTAACCATTGGTTAGCTTAACCAGTGGTTAAAGTATCGAACAACTCGCTTTCAGATCTCGCTTGATTCAGGTACCATATACCAGATGATTGGCGCACAGCTTCTATCGTACCAGTATTTAAGAAAGGAGACAAACACCAGGCCTCGAACTACAGACCAGTTTCCCTGACATCAATCTCGTGTAAGCTACTGGAGCACATCATTCACAGCCAGGTTATGGACCACTTTGACCAACACTCCATCATTGCCAACAATCAGCATGGCTTCAGATCTAAACGTTCCTGTGAGACACAACTAGCCTCCACAGTAGACAGTATTGCCCGCTCCTTGGACCAGGGAAGCCAAGTCGACATCATCCTTTTGGATTTCTCCAAAGCCTTTGACAAGGTCCCTCACCAGAGATTACTACATAAGCTAGACTACTATGGAATTCGAGACAACACCCTGCTTTGGATCAAGGACTTCCTCAACAACAGACAACAGCAAGTCTTACTTGATGGTCATACTTCAACAAGTGCAGATGTGTTATCAGGAGTGCCACAAGGTACCGTACTTGGACCATTACTATTCCTGACCTTCATCAACGACCTCCCAGAAGTTACCCAGTCAGAGGCCCGATTGTTTGCAGATGATTGCCTACTATATCGCAGGATCAACAGCGAAGAGGATAGCGACATGCTGCAGAAGGACCTAACAGCACTTGAGGAATGGGGAAAACGTGGCACATGTCCTTCCATCCAGAGAAGTGTGTGGTAATTCAAGTAGCCACTAAAAGGAAGACTATACCAGCAAACTACAGTCTACGCAACCATCAGTTGGAAGTTGTTGACTCCAGCAAGTACTTGGGTGTTACGATTAGCAACGATCTACAATGGAAAAAGCATATTGATGCCATTACAGCCAAGGCAAACAGGACCCTGGGCTTTCTCCAACGAAATCTCAGAGGATGCAGAACAACAGCACGGGTCAGAGCTTATGAAGCCATTGTACGCCCAACCCTGGAATATGCTGCCTCTATCTGGGACCCACACTCCATCGGACAGATCAATCAGATAGAGAAAGTCCTACGAAGAGCTGCACGTTTTGCCACAAGACATTACTGGGACAGGACACCAGGCAGTGTCACCAACATGGTCAACTCGTTAGGATGGGAACCACTACAGATAGGAAGAGTAAGGATCCGCCTTCTACTGTTCTTCTAGATCCAGCACAACCTAGTGGCCATCCCAGCAGAGCAGTATTTCATCCAGACTGACATCAGAACCAGGGGAAAGCACACCATCCGAATACCAACAAGGAGGAATGTATACCATTATCAGTAACATCATCCTGTTCTTTGGAGGAGTACCGGACAGCACTCAGCAACTTACCACCAGCTCAGTTTAGTACAGAGTGAGGAATTAAGATTTTATTGTTTTAATTGTAACACCCTGACCTTTTCACACAACTAACCGGGCCTTCTAACTAGCGCAACGTGAAAAGGGATCCAGACCCAGAAACCTAATAAACCCGAGCACACACAAAACTTCCTACATGTACCTCACTCATGCACCACTGTCTCTAACAGGAGCCTTTCAACTAGCGCATTGCAAAAGGGGGCTCACCTTTCATCTAACATTAAAAACCTTACTATCAATACCCAACATTCTATTAACAGAGTCTTCTAACTAGCGAAAAGGGGCTTATCTTTTCCATCTAAAACATTACTCCTTTTTTTTTTTTGACTGCCTTCTGAGGTTTTTATCTTGACTGCCACATGAAGTATGAAACTCATTTATGAGTACACTTCGTAATGGAAGAAGAAGAACTGCAACTGGCTCCAGATGAAATATACCGATACATTTTCACTCAATGCGAAAGAGGACATTTTTCGCTGTCTCCTTTATTTTTACCAAAATGATGTGTACATCACACACACACACACATACACACACACACACACACACACACACACACACACACATATATATATATATATATATATATATATAATATATATATATATATATATATATATATATATATATATATATATATATATATATATATGTATGTATGTATGTATATATAAGATATTCGGGATCGGAATGTGTATATAAATAGGGAGGTACATAGAATGGCAGAGGAAGGTGAAGGTCGGTGTCGAAAAGAAATATGGCACCGAGAGATTGGCGACAGAGTGTCCCAACCGTGTTTACAACGTGTTTATTGATATTTTGTAACATATATCTATGTAAGTATATCATACAAAGTATTTTTTCATATAAGCCTTCAAATGATAGCGATGCGATCTTTGAATACCCAGTTGAATCCACGTATTTAGAGGGGGTCTTGGACCTTTGTTTACACATCGAATCTCAATTAAAATAGACAACTGAAACGGTATGCCCTCACCCCTTTCCGGAAATATTGAACTTTCTTGATTGAATACCATTTATACAAGTATTCTTATTAATTCTATCATCAGTATCTTCCAGTGATATCCCTGTTTTCTTGTATTAAGAATACTGGAACAACCAGTTTAAAGGCCTGTGTGGCCTAGTGGCATCGTGCTCGCTTCCTGATTGAGAGGCCCGGGGTCGAGTCCTGCTCTGGTTATGTCGGTGTTCTGTCTTTCTGATGAGACAGTGAAAAAACCGAGGCCACCATTAAATTATTGATGATTCCCACCTGGTATCTCACTATGTGCTTGTTATCACTTTGCCTGTTGGATGAAGCAATTGAAGTTAAAAGCATTTAAACAGGCTGTGTTTTATGAAACACTAATGCCCCCGCACTAATGCAAAAAAGCCCAAAAAGTTATTTTTAGTGTAAAGGTCATTGTCAAAATCAAATTGAAAAGGTCATTGACCTTGGTGTCACTTGAAAGGGATTCATTAGTTGAGTACGCATGTGAAATATGAAGTCTCAATCCCTCACAGTTCAAAAGTTATGGCCAAGGTTAAAGTTGACAACAGACAAACAAAAAGACAGACAGACAAACAGACAGGATGAAAACAATATGTCCCCAATCTATAGATTCGGGGGCATAAAAATGTCAAATTTTCTTAATTTTATTTTAGTTTGCAGATGTTCAATTTAGCTTGTAAAACAAACAAAAACTCTTAAAAAAAGTCAAAGGTTAAAAAAGTTACTTTCAACCCCTGGATGAGTACTAGTGCTACCAGTATTCGTGCCAGAAAATTCAATACATATGTATCCCCTCCCCCCCCTTTCAAGATTAAATACAGCAATAACGATATCATAAGATAACGGTAATTAAAATTTTCATAGACAGATCAACCACATCTTGTATCTGAACACCTGATAATATCACATCTACATGTACATTTGTACACATGTAACTGTAAGTATTTGGCTTTTGAGAAAACGCCAGATCCAACTTTACTACTTTCATTAAGTAGTTTAAAATGATGTTACAATTTAATTAATTTTGACAAACCATTTATTTATGATGTCATGATGAAAAAGTGTGTCAAAAGTGTAAAGATGCAATGTCAGACATTTGGTGATCAGTCCATTTTGTAGAACTCTGGATGAATGAAAGTTTTGTTCACAAATATTTAGTGTAATACATTATTACATGTGCTTGCACATGCATATGCAATTAAAATCCTCAAGTCAAGACTATTCACTCCTTTCAGTGTTTTTCAACAGTGCAATTTTATGCTGTTATTCGGCTATTTCCCCTCGCCAAAATAAGCTAAAAAATTCCCAAAAAATGATATAAAATTCCCAATAAAACAAAATAAAAAAATCCAACATTTCGATCGTAATATATCAATTCTGTAAAATATCATTTAAAGAAATTCTGAGTTGTTTACCGGTATATCGTTGTCAGTTAGGGTCTCTTAAACGCTTTGTATATAAACTAGAAGCACATGTTGCGGGCCCGTGTCGTGTTGTAGTGCAAGATGTCGCACAATTCAAAGTACCGGGGTATTACATGAAACGACTTCGGCAGAAAGATTCTAAAGGACTTATTAAGATAAGTGATGCTTTTAAGAAACAAATAAAGACGCCTATAACTATTTTTGAACAGAGACATATATACACAGAGACTGGAAACTCGCCGCTTCGTCCGGCATATGATGCACGTCCTTTTGTTATGCTAATTAGGTGACCGCGCTCTACAATACACCGATTTTAACCGTCGGATATCGCCCGGGGACGTATAGCGCAGTAGGTGTTTCCTGCCGACGCACCTCAGTTCAAATTCTACGGGCACTTATTATTTTTTTTTTCTTTTATATTTTTTTGTTAATTCTATCGATGTGTAGAAATAATATTCTCCTTTTTCTTTCTAACAAAATCGAGACAAACTTGTATGATTAATCATTATAAAAAATATTTTTAAAACCAAGATTTTTACTGAGACGCCTCCATTTCCTGCTTTTTTAAAATAATTATTTCTATTTATATATTTATTCATTTTAAACAGCGTTTGTTGCCATTTACGAGTTGTTGATATATGCAATCAATGCCCCTGCCTTTACTACTGTTTGTTCACCACCCCAGGGGAAGCACCAGCATCTGTCTTTGTCATTCATGGGCAGTAAATAACAATGTTGTGTTTATTTAAAAATTCAGATGGTAAATAGCAAACAAAATAATGTTTTATGCACTGTTGACGTGGTATAAGCTGTTTTACTCCCTCCTATGTAAAGAAGTAAAAAGAAAATGGCGATCCAGGCGTCTAAAGAAATTTCGCATTGCAATATGTCCAAATTCGTACTTAAATGGCAACTTTAATTTGTTAATGTGTCTGTGCCCCCCCCCCCCCCCCCCCCCCCCCCCCCCCCCGCACTTATTATTTTTATTTATTTATTAATTATTTTATTTTCTAAACAGCACTTGTTGCCATTTTATAGGAGTTGTTAAGGCTGAGCAATCAATGCATCTAGGAAGGTAGTAAATAACAATTTAATGTTTATTTGAATGTTCAGATGGTAAATCATAAAACAAAATAATTTCTGTACCTGTTGTGCACACTTCACGTGATACGAACAAGATTTACTCCTTTGTAAAAAAGAAGAAAAAAAACCCACACATACAACAAAAACAAAATGGCGACCCGCCGGCCACAGAAAATTTGCATTGCAAGATGTCCCCTTACGTGTTTAAAACTGCTTCAGTTCTTACTGCAATAACAACTATGACTTCTTTGATGATTATAGTATGACTTTCAATATAAAAACAATATATATATCGACAGGTTATATGATTATTTTGCTCTATATGGTATGGTATCGGTTTTCTTGTTAAAAACGATTGAATATTTACCGCGTAGATAAAATTGGATTAAAATCAAATAACGAATAAAGTCTTCTACACCCAATGATATAAAATGTGTCTGAAACCTTTCTTAACACACACGTGTGAGTTTAGTCATGTAAAGGACATTAATTTTTGTTGTTTTAACAATTTTTCTTGCCGTTGTCGTTTCTCAGCGGGTTCGGTAGTGAGGAGAAAAATGTCGCGAGGTCCTCAAATACGACCGGGTAATTATGCATGATTTACAGATATTTCATATGAAAATTAAAGCACTATGACTATAATAAACATTGATGGTGCTATAAACAAAAAATGGTGGCATGTGCTTCAATATTGTGTAAATGTTTTGCATAAACCCAAGTGAATGTTTTCAGAGGTCTATCACAACTAATGGCTTCTGATCGGGGTTATGTCTTCACATTGAATAGATCATATATGAAATGTTTTATGATTCAAATGATTAGTATATTGCTTTTTTTACTTATCTGAACTACCTTTGTTTAAAAAGCGATGAAAATTCCCCTTCTTTGCAAGCTTAATGCTTTCAAGCGAATGAATGCCGAGAACAATATGGCGGACTTCCGGCTTATCGAGATGCCTGTCGGGAAATGTTACTTATGTCAGGGAGCTATATAGCTTTCAATGGGAGTTTCCAGTCTCTGTGTATATATGTCTCTGTTTTGAATTAGCCAAAAATGACACAATAGAGAGTCACATTACGACAAGCTCAAGTATACTGTCAGTATTACGTACTTCCTCGCCAGCCAATTTGGCCTCGGAGCCCATCCCGCTTAATCATGGAGCGCAAATCGAACCCCAAGAATCTGATGACTGATAACATGTCGCAATCTGACTCGGAATCAGTAAATGTTGGAAGTATGATGGTCCCAGATGCCCGTAGATTCTCGACTATAAGTTATGAAAAGAGATATGATTGGCTTTATCACTCGGCATTAAAAATGGCTTCACGTGCAAAGTCTGCGAACTATTTTCTCACAGTACTTCAGATAGGCCGTTTGTATCAAATTCTGTACAGCTTGGAGATCATCCAAGTAGAAAGCTAGAGGCTCAGTCTTGTTGACATGTTCAAATGTTACAAAAAAAGAAAATTGAATTTGTGACTAAAAGTTAATTAAAAATTCCCAATTCTATATTTTTGTCGTTGTTTTTCCCTATTCCAGGGGCAGAAGGTACTTTTGAAAAAAAGTGTGAAAAACACTGCCTTTCATTTTTTTTACACTTATCATCTCAGATTGATATACATTTGTTTATATACGGACAGAATCTCATACATGTAGAAATATAAACGTTTAAAGTATTAAATGGTAAGAATCTCAGATGATGGTATAAATATATACATGAATTATATAGTATGTGCCCAGTAATAGGATGTTCACTACAGTTAGTGAGATGATGACACATATGTGGTTTTTCACTTTAATGGAAGAAGAAGAACCTTACATGTAGATATTTTCAATACATTGTAGCTTTTTTTTCTACAAACCAAATCTCTAAACTCATAATACTTACTGTAATGTAAATTAAATGTTACTTGTTTAATAGTCAAATTCAGTTGTATATATTCATGTTTTTCATGAATGTAACTATGGAGAAATTTGAATAATTTTACAGGCAATGGGTTCATTAAGTGCAGATGTGATCCCTGTCATGAAAATGCTATCAATAACACATGCACAGCAAGGCAGAAATGTTTTACTGGAATAAGAGTTACATACGAGATGGGATATAAGGAAGAAATATGGACATACGGATGCTTATCACATGAAGAGAAAAGTCTCCTGCAGGTATTTGACTTGATTATGTAACTAATTTATAAAGCAGTTTTCAACAGACTTGATGCATGTGTGTACCATAAACATGTAAATCTTAAGGGTAATACATCATTACATGTACAATGAAAACTGTCCAAAGTGGATGCTGTCCAACCATAATCCTATGAAAATCTAACACAGTTTTTGCAATATAATTTTCTCACATTGCCACACTTTAGTTGTAATGACATATGTAATTTGCTTATTAGCTTTTTGAGTGTATTGGTGATTAATGCATAAACACTAACTCTGTTGGCTTCACTATATAGACATGTTATGGATCATTCATTGAATAGGAAACCAATTCACAGGTATAATGGAAATACATAAAGCAAACCCATGTTTCTGTACGGGCATAGTACTAAACTACCTGCTCAACATTAAATTGCTACATGTACAAAATCAACTGAATAAATATATTACTAATTTTTTCAGTATATATATGCATTGTTATCTTATAAATATGGCCTATTAAGTCTTAATCACACTCTTTACATGATAGAGTTTGTGCAGAATGAGCTTTGCTGTTTATATCAGTTAGTGCATACTTTATATACATGTACATATGTGTGTCTTCACAGAACTATCAAACAAATTATCAATCAAACTGAAATATTTAATAAATTTGCATGACGATCATGGCAATAGATGAAAATAGACTATAATTATGGGTTTCCGGATGATAACTCAAATACATGTACCTTTCATCGTATTCAAATCAAATTTGGATATATGGTTACTTATTAAGAGAGGAATAACCCTGTAGATTTTAGGGTCAAAAGATTAAATGTCAAGGTCACAGTTGATGAAAATAGTCTGTTATTATTGGTTTTGGATGATAACTCAAGTATTTTTCATCATACCAGTATTCAAACCAAATATGGATATATGCTTACTTATCAAGAGAGGAAAATACTATTGATTTTGGAGTCATAAGCCATGATAAGGTCAAAGGTCACAGTCACAGCTGATAGAAAAGGCTGAAATTACTGGTTTCCAGGGATTCTCATGTATTATTATATATCATTAAATGTTCATAAGAATTTGATCCTATTTCACATATTTTACAGGTCAAGTTCTTTTAAACAGAGGCAATTTAAAATCTTATTATATGGGAATGATGCCTATACATGTAGATTTGAGGATCAATATGTCAAAAGGCAATACTACACTACAGGTAATATTTATAAGAATTATGGCCCATGAAACCTGTAATTAAGGAAAGTGTGTTGCTGCTATGGATTAAGCCCATGGGGGGCATATGTTTTACAAACATGCTCTAGTTCTTAGGCTTTCTGTTGTCTTCACTAAGGTAAGCTGGTTGTCCTCTGTGGATTCATGATTGCCTATTTCCCAGTTTTGTTTTGTGTTGTTTTGTAGTTCATAACAACATTGCTTTCATTCACTGTGTAATATCTTGGCATTTTCCTTAACTATTTGTATCTAAATGTAAGTACATATACTGTATATTTTGTTGAAGATGTGTCCAAAATCTTTTTCACACAATATGTGCTGTACATGCACATGTACAGTAAGTCCGGGTGGAACTTTGAATGCCCACTGTCCACAGTGGGCAGGCCACCTGAAATTTCAGTGGGCATTAGTAGTGGAAATTTACCTGAGCTATCAAGCTGTCCACTTACCTGTATGTTAATTCTAACTGACTCTTATAAGAATGTCCACTGTGTCCAGTGGACATTTTAATGCCCACAGTCACTCTAAAAATGCCCACTGTGACCAGTGGGCAAATTAAGTTCCACCCGGACTGTACTGTAGTAAAATACACAATAATCTAACTGTAAGATCTTTAAAAGTGGGTTTGTAATATTATGGGAATTGGTGAGAATGGATTCAATCCACTGTTTACATGGAATGTAATTGATGTATACATTATATGGCAATAATGTAACTTTCAAGGTACCATAGTCTTTTATATATAATTTATGATTTCTGGCCCTTTGAAACCATGAAAAATTTTGTCTATGCCATAATTCCTGGATAGGACCAGCCTTCTTTGAACCACTAGCACACAAATTTTACTAGCCTATTGTATACTTTGTTAAAGAACTTTTACTAGCCAGCAATAAATTGTTGGGCTAGCCAGTTTTCATAAAGGTTGTAGAATTAATAATATACAATGTGACTATATTTTGTACTTAATTTTAAATATTTTGTACTTAATTTTAAATATGAAAAATTCTCATTTCATTATGATTTAAGTATTTTTTGCCCAATAATCGTTCTTAGAATTCACAATTTTTGCATTTTGTCTAGTTTGAACTTTGCCCCAGCAGAGGCATCCATGTTGCTTTAATACATCTAGTATATGTCTTTTCATTTGCATATAGATTTTGATGTCAGAGCTAAACGTCATTATGATTTATATCATTCATGTTCTTTGTGACCTTACAGTATGTATTAAATAAGCACTTTATTGATCAACTGCATTCATCACACTTCTTCAGGAATTGAATGCATTATCAATTGTCAGTATTACTGTTAGTCCCTAATACATGTAGATACATGTATTGGAATTTGGACAACATGACCTGTACAGTTTTCATGGTCAATGCAATTTAATTTCCTTGTCAATAAAAGCATGTGCTAAGTTCAGTGCTGTATTAATTTAGATAAATGCTCTTCCAGAAATGTTGTTTTTATTCGGAGAAAAGGATTGTAGGTTCTATACGAATTATATATTGGACATCTACAAATCAAACTCAGAGATCTTGAAAAGAAATTTTAAAAAGATAGAAATACTGTACAATTACATACATACTGCACTATGAATACAATGTATTTACAAAACCTTGTATCTTGTTTTACATCATGCAAAGGTTATTTGACACATATGGCGAAAGCATCATAAGGCCTAAAAAAAATATGTGTTTCGGGTAACCTGACCCTACCTACAAAAACACGCCGACCCCAACATTTTTCCGTTAAAAAAAATTCCCGATTTCCGTTTTCATTCCACACTGTTGGTTCTTACAGAAACATCAGTACACATGACACAGAAGCATCCGTACATTACAGTGCGTATCCTGCAGAGTTCTTGAAATTGTTCGGTCCTGTCGGCAAAACCGATTAAATTCAAGAATGTCCGATACAGTACTGTAGAGTACTGCACCGGTCCTTGTGATCAGCAAATTCTCACCCTGATATTGCGATTTAGAAATTCCGATCCAGAAAAAAAAACTGTAAAATATTTTATCTTTATAAACGCCGATCAACTGCTGATGTTTGAAGCATACACTACGAAGAACGGCTGTTGTCCAGTTGTCGTATCATCTTAGCAATTAACCACCGTGACCTTCGCTCTTAAAATTTAATTGACTGCTTGCTAAAGCAGAATCACCGCAATAATAGCATTGCAGCAATCCACGGTTATCTTACAGTCTACAAGTATGCAAATCATGGTTTAATAATTCCAAAATGTGCATACGTTTAGCTATTAATCTAATGAAATGATAACAGATGTTTGTAGTTTGAATCCTTTATCACTCTGGTCAGCCATCAGACGTCATTGTGAGATGATTGAAAGTTATTTTATTTATGACATCTGTGTATATGTATATTTCTTTGTAAACACAACGTCTCTAAACTGTAGTTAGTATAGTTTATTCATCGAAAGCATTGTTGTTTGCAAATATACAAACGAAATATACATAGATAACAATTTAGAATGACCCTCTCAAATATTATACTCATAAATACTACATATAAATTAAAAGAAATGGAGTGAAATAGTCCTCAAGTAAAACCCCTCGTGTTACCTCTCGATATTAAGACAAGATTTTAAGATGTTTAAATGTACGTTCATTAGTTATGCGATATGTATAGTTGCAATCAATCTGTTACCACACTGTAGTGGCAAATCACCGCGATTGACCAAGTGCGGTGGTGAAGTAGGTGCAGTGATTTGCAGCGATCTGAAAGCGATCATCTGCGTCACAATAATTAGCCACAATTTAGTGAACGTAAGCTCACACATTAGACACTTCCTCAGCCAAAACGCAGAAATCGTTCGAAGGGTAATTGTCTGGCAGAGAAATTCAAATCAGAATATAAAGAGGGAAGGGACTGTTTAAAACATGATCCAAATATAGGCAAGACATGTACTGTTTGGTTTGAAAACGGTAATTACTGCCCTCTCCCCTTCAATACAGACAGTAAACATAAAATCATGCATTGCAACCAAATAATAAGCAATCTGTTGAACAAAAAACTGTAGTTACACTAAATGAATCTGTTATTAAACAAATCAAAATAAAATTTTGTTATATACATGCCTGCATTAAATTGAACAGAACCATGATAACAGACTTCTTTTCTTTGTGAGAGAATAGTGTAAATCTAAATCTAAGTTATTCTTCTGTAAACCATTATTTTTCTCCTTTTTTGGACTGATTAGTTTCTGTCCGGACTGATATTAGTTTGTGGCAAATGTCAGTTGGAGTGATTGACATCCGAAAAAAATCCCTCAAGTACTCTGTTATCCTACCATGAAAACACTTCAGCCATCAGAAACAGCCATGCAAGCACAGAAACTAAAATCCTCCTTACAGTCAATTTAGCAGTGTGATTACATTATCTTTAAAATCAGATACAATGTCAAAATGGAAATAAAATTAAATCTGTGTTGAATGTATTATTTGTAAACTGAGTTGCATGTTCAAAATAAGATAAGTATGTTATTCACAAAGAAACTTGAGTCCAAGCATATGATTTAAGACCTATAATAGCATGTCTTAATTATGAGAATTAGTCAAAAGTTTTTCTGTGAAAAGCATATTAAGCATACTATTCACAAAGAAACTTTCATCTAATTCTCAGAATTACTACACATCATGATATTATAGGTCTCAAGTCTGACACCTAGACTTAATTTTCTTTGTAAATAACATGTCTGATGACCTCAGAAAATCTAGCCAATGATCTCAGATGTCCACAGAAATTTATAATAGGGTATAAAGTCACAGCAAGTTACCGGTACTCAAAATCAATTAGTCAACAAAATAAGGCAACATCCGTTTTGTAAACATGGTAAAATGAAAACAGGGCTTGGGTCTGGTGGTTATTTGTTTTTTATTTCACCATGTTTATATGACGTCTATTTTGAACTATCAAAATACTTAAAATGAAACTGTAAACAATATCGGTGCCCAATTGTGCGCAAATTCCTTTAAACTCAAATCTACTTGTATAAAAAAAAAAAAATAAATAATGCCTACCTACCCTACCTATCATTTTCATGACCGTTACCCTAAACACACAATTTTGTTTTTCAGGCCTAATGCATTTCATTGAAATTTAGACCTGTGCAGTAGACCCACTTGAAGCAGTGGGGATTTTCTATGTGCCAATATTTACCATGACACAGGACCACAAGTTTTACTCGTTCAGAAACAGGACCACAAATTTTTCTCATTCAAAAACAAGGGAATTAATGAGCTGTGGGTAGATATGAATATTGGACTTTATAGCCACCAGCAAAACAATACTACCAAATGAGCTATGCTAGCTTTGTAGAAAAAATAAAAAATGTACATGCGAACATATGACAGCATGTTTAGATAAATGTAGTTTGTAAATTGTAAGTTTCTTTGTTTCTTCAGTGCAAAGGTGACCTTGTGCCGTCTGTGATTGCTCGTACTGTAGAATGCTGTAATGATGAAGACTATTGTAATATATACCTGGAACCACCTTATGAAGAGCGATCAACAACATCAAAACCAGGTAAAGTAAAAAGTGGAGCTAAAATCTCACATGATCAATCCTTGTCTTATGTTGTCTATAAACTAGATAAAGTAAAAAGTGAAGCCAAAGTCTCACATAACCAATCCCTGTCTTATGTTGTCTATAAACTAGGTAAAGTAAAAAGTGAAGCCAAAGTCTCACATGACCAATCCCTGTCTTTTGTTGTCTATAAACTAAATAAAGTAAAAAGTGAAGCCAAAGTCTCACATGACCAATCCCTGTCTTATGTTGTCTATAAACTAGGTAAAGTAAAAGGTGAAGCCAAAGTCTCACATGATCAATCCCTGTCTTATGATATCTATAAACCAGGTAAAGTAAAAAGTGAAGCCAGAGTCTCACATGACCAATCCCTGTCTTATGATGTCTATAAACTAGGTAAAGTAAAAGAAGAAGCCCAAGTGTCACATGACCAATCCCTATGTTATGATGTCTATAAACTAGGTAAAGTAAATGGTGAAACCAAAGTCTCGCATGACCAATCCCTGTCTTATGATGTCTATAAACTAGGTAAAGTAAAAGATGAATCCAAAGTCTAACACAACCAACCCGTGTCTTATGATGTCTATAAACTAGCTCAAGTAAAAGGTGAAGCAAAAGTGTCACATGACCAATCCCTGTCTTATGATGTCTATAAACTAGGTAAAGTAAAAGTTGAAGCAAATGTCTTACATGTCCAGTTCCTGTCTTATATTGTGTATAAACTTGGAAAAGTAAAAGGTTAAGCCAAAGTCTCACATGATTAATCCCTGTCTTATGATGACTATAAACTAGGTAAAGTAAAAGTTGAAGCCAAAGTCTCACATGACCAATTCCCATCTTATGTTGTCTATAAACCAGGTAAAGTAAAAAGTGAAGCCAAAGTCTCACATGACCAATTCCTATCTTATGCTGTCTATAAATTAGGTAAAATAAAAGTTGAAGTCAAAGTCTCACATGACCAATCCCTGTCTTATGTTGTCTATAAATTAGGTAAAGTAAAAGTTGAAGCCAAAGTCTCACATGACCAATCCCTGTCTTATGATGTCTATAAACTAGGTAAAGTAAAAGGTGAAGCCAAAGTCTCACATGACCAATTCCCATCTTATGTTGTCTATAAATTAGGTAAAGTAAAAGGTGAAGCCAAAGTCTCACATGACCAATCCCTGTCTTATGATGTCTATAAACTAGGTTAAGTAAAAGGTGAAGCCAAAGTCTCACATGACCAATCCCTGTCTTATGATGTCTATAAACTAGGTAAAGTAAAAAGTGAAGCCAAAGTCTCACATGACCAATTCCCATCTTATGTTGTCTATAAATTAGGTAAAGTAAAAGGTGAAGCCAGAGTCTCACATGATCAATCCCTGTCTTATGTTGTCTATAAACTAGGTAAAGTAAAAAGTGAAGCCAGAGTCTCACATGACCAATCCCTGTCTTATTGATCGGATTGCAAAGCAATTCCGGTCTATGAATTGGCGAAATCTGTCTGTCCCTTCGTTCGTCCATATGTCCGTCCACACGGCGTCAACATTTTGCGTTTAGCTTTTGCGTTTAGCTTGGTTTCTTTCATACCTTAAAGGGTACTTATGTCAAAGTTGGTAGGTTTGTAGATACTTGAATGTTCTATCCAACCAATACAAAAATTTAGTGACCTTGACCATGACTTTACGCTTCAGTGAACACACACTGTTTTTTGCCTTTAGGGTGACCACTTGCATACATGTACTGTTAATGTTACCTACTTCAAACTTAGTGGGATTTTAGACATACATGAGGTCTTCTCGTCTGACATACTTTGGTGGTGACTTTGACCTTGATTTCACACTTCAGTGAACACAGACTGTTTTTGCTTTTAGGGTGAACTCTTGCTTACTGTTAATATAACCTACTTCAAACTTAGTCGCATTGTAAACATTCGTGAGCTCTTGCCATCTGACACATACTTGGTGACCTTGACCTTGACTTGACTTCAGGCTTCAGTTAGTGAACACTGTTTTTCAGAATCTCAGATACCTTGTTAACTTTTATGAGGTCTTGCTCAATGACGCGAAATTTGATCAGTTATCACTTGATCAGTGGGTCAATGTCATCTTGGATTTTGTTGCTGGTAGGAGGATATCCACATCTCACAAAGGCATCTTTGCAATCCGGCCATACCGTCCTTGACGGTTTCTTGTGTTGTCTATAAAGTAGGTAAAGTAAAAGGTTAGGCCAAAGTCTCACATAACCAATCCCTGTCTTATGATATCCATATTTCCTAATAATGATTTTTACATAGATTCCTACATCAGATTACAAAAAAAAAAGAAATTTATCATTTGTTTGAAAATTTTATAAAATATCATGCCAAACTTACTGTCATATAAGGTATATATAAAAGATGAAAAAAAAAGCCATTTTGTTAATTTTGCTTACCTTTGTTATAAATAAATACTTGATTATCCTTACAGATGTAAAGGGTTCTGAACCAGATGTTGATGTGACTCAGATAGCTATGGTGGCATCTATATCAGTCAGCTTCATGGTGTTTATTGTAGTGTTGGCAGTTCTTTATTTAAGGTATAATTGATTCATTCATATATACGTGTTTACTAAATTGGTACTTTTTCTCTTTGAATACTGAATTAGAGAATATAATGATTAGGTTCAATGTACATGTATTACTAATTTGGTATCATGTGACTCAGTAGTAAAAATGTAATTAGATATCACCTGTGACTTCACCATAGACACTGGATTTCATGTCCACATTGTCCAAGTCTATCCATGTATACATTGTAAATGGGTACTGACTTCAGCTGGGAAATACACCCATCCATAGACTGTGTAACAGTAATCTGCTTATAACCATAGTAATCAAGTTGTAAGATGCAACACTAATCCTTCAACTGGCAACTAATGTTTTTCAAAACCTCTTTTCTTTTTCTGTGGTAAATTTCACAAGAGTTTAATAGAAGAATGTAAACAAGATCAAGCAAATATTTGAATATTGACAATAGTACATAAATCTATTAAATGTTTTAAACAGTACAAAGTTTTCTTATGATTCATTTAAATTATTGTAAGGAAACATTCAAACTATTACATGTAACTCATGCATTGTTAAAATGATATAACAGCATTAAAGATGGTAGTTAAAATAATATAACACCATTAAAGATGGTGGTTAACTGCTTAGAGTTAGAGGGTATGTCTTCACCAAAACTAATATGACATCTTGTGAATTCTGATTCTATTTCATTTAAAAGTAGGTCGGTTCGGTTACTAACAGTAAAAAAAAATAGTTATGTTTGTGTATTCCTGTACTAGCACAGTGAGAACCTTCACATGTATTATCAGTACATGTGAATTGAATAGGAAAAGGAAGTAGTAATCATTGCTTTATGATCATTTCACTAGATACAGAAAACAAGACAAGAAAGATGCCTTCTTAAGAGATGACCCAGATCAAAGCGAGTCTTTCATGTCAGACTCTTTGAAGGGTCTCATTGACCAGTCATCAGGGTGTGGATCTGGAATGCCTTTCCTGGTAAATTTGAATTAAACTCATTTCTATAGAATCGCAAAATGTGATTTTTTACCATAGTAGTCATCTTTATTTAGTCTGAATATCGTTCTGAACATTGTTCTTTTCATTAAGTTTTATTGCAATTTTGTTTTTTACATCAATGATATACAAGCCAACACAAATTAAGATACGGTGTTAATCTAATACAACCACCATTATGACAATGACAATTATTTTGAACCTCTTGACTGACAAGTGCATGTTATAATGGATTAGAATGGTTTTTTGTAAACCACAATGGTCACCTTGGTAGCCATCTTTAAAAACATCTGGTTCATTTGATGATTTATAAAGCCGTTACTATAATTCATACATTATAATATTTTTAAATTAATGATTCATCAGAATTCTCAACACATAATACAAGTTCTGAAGTTTTGGGTTACAATCAAATATGGACACCATGAAAAATTTTTATATTAAAATCTTGGAATGGTTATGAAAGTAATAATACAACCATTGTAATCTATATCACTAGCAGACTTTTCATACACTGTACTCTTCAGAGTTTCAGATTTATATATGTGTTTGAGGTTGAACTGCTTATTATTGAATTTATTTATTTTTGAAATTACTTTCGATATAATATTTGTGATGTTTTCATAATTCTAATGTGATCATAATAGAATAGAATTCAAAACTGTAGATCTGAATGCCACATAATGTGTGAAATATTTTAAATATTTGTAACAAAATCAAGATTTCAAATAAGTGATTGTATATTATTATAATGTTGTAACTGTTTTTATTCATAGATACAGAGAACAATTGCAAGAAATATTACTTTAGAGAGGAGTATTGGTAAAGGTAGATTTGGTGAAGTCTGGAAAGGCAAATGGCGTGAGGAAGATGTAGCTGTTAAAATATTCTTCACCACAGAGGAGAGCAGTTGGTTCAGAGAAACAGAGCTTTATCAAACAGTGTTGTTACGCCATGATGGAATTCTGGGTACTGTCAATACTGCTATTTTTCTATAGCAAAAACCTATCAATTAATATATTCATCTCTGCTGATCATATAATACAGTCCAGGTGTTTTGTAATTTTACACAATATGCAGTTGGCCATATCCAAGTGTCAATTTAGAAATTACATAAAACACAGACATTTTATACAAAACGGTGAACTAGCATAGGTAAACTGTGAACTAGCATAGGTAGACTGTGAACTAGCATAGGTAAACTGTGAACTAGCATAGGTAAACTGTGAACTAGCATAGGTAAACTGTGAACTAGCATAGGTAAACTGTGAACTAGCATAGGTAGACTGTGAACTAGCATAGGTAAACTGTGAACTAGCATAGGTAGACTGTGAACTAGCATAGGTAAACTGTGAACTAGCATAGGTAGACTGTGAACTAGCATAGGTAAACTGTGAACTAGCATAGGTAGACTGTGAACTAGCATAGGTAAACTGTGAACTAGCATAGGTAGACTGTGAACTAGCATAGGTAAACTGTGAAGCATAGGTAAACTGTGAACTAGCATAGGTAGACTGTGAACTAGCATAGGTAAACTGTGAACTAGCATAGGTAGACTGTGAACTAGCATAGGTAAACTGTGAACTAGCATAGGTAAACTGTGAACTAGCATAGGTAGACTGTGAACTAGCATAGGTAAATTTACACCTGAATTCTCACTCTCTTTTGTGTCTTTTCCTTCTTTGTTTTGTGTACATGTATTTTCTGCAAAACACCTGAGCTGCACTGTAATGCATATTCTTAAATTTATATTTTTAAATCTAAGCCTATTTGCTAAGCATTGTGTATGAATAAGATAAATATTTACATCAGTGTTTAACATCACTCAATAGGTATTTTACCGTCTAATTGGTAGAGGAAGAAGAGGATTTTAAACAGAAATATTTTACTGTAAAATAAAAATATTGATAAATAATGTATGAGACTTTCCTGATCTCATAATAAGATTGGGATACAATTCTGCATTCAGGATGTTTTAGGAATGTACATGCTGCTCTTTTGTAATAGAATGAATGCTCCATATAATAAAATGATAATTCTGTTGATACATTTGATTTTCTTTTACTTGAAAATGAGTAACTAGATATTTCAATTAAATGAATCAATTCTACCGAGATCTAAATCAGGCATACTGATGTTTCATTTATGTTAAAGTGGATCCACTAATAGATCAAACGGTTACTTTTGGTTCTTTGAAAATCTACTTATCAAGAGTGTATACATCTTCTTAACTTTCCTTTATTTATCTAGGTTTTATAGCCTCAGATATAAAGGGTACTGGTTCTTGGACACAGCTGTTCTTAGTCACAGATTATCATGAGCATGGGTCTCTGTATGATTACTTACAACGGGAAATACTTGATGTGGAAGACATACTCAAACTAGCTCAAACAGCGTCATGTGGCCTTTGTCATCTTCATACAGAGATCTTTGGCACTAAAGGTAGAATTTACAGTTTTGCACAGCAAAGTGCCCATTACTGAGATTCCCCTCTAGTATATTAACACTTTAATTATTATTATTATTCTTTCGCACAAATAATGACAGGGGTATATAAATGTTTGGTAATGTGTCCATCTGTTGGTTTGTGTCCCATCTGTCCTTGTTGGTACTCTAAAGAACACATATTGCTATGGACATTCAGTAAACTTGATGTACATATTCTTTATTATGTGAGAAAGAATCTTACTTATGCAAAGATATTAATAAAACTTAATAGAGAATAAATGCTCAAAGTTCCATACAAGTGCTGTAAATTTTGGCCAGATCCATCAAGTGATGGATCCAGGACCAGGCAATATAGGCCCAAGATGGTACTAGGACTCTTATTGACTATCAGATTTGTCACATTTGAGTACCTTTACTTTTTAATTTTCACACCAAGTTTAAGGATAGGCAACAAAAATTTGGATGTTCAGGATATCCAAAATTTGACATTACAGATATATATCATGTTCAGCAACATGTGTTAGACATGTGCCATTGTCTGGTTTAATTATGTAAATCAGATTTGCATACATTACCTTTCATAAATTTTGAAATTATCATCACAAACATAAAAATGCAAAAAATTCAAAATATGGTTATGTAAGTCTTGCCTTATGTGCTGACACAGTCAACTAATTATGCTATGTCCATTGTCAACCACTTGAAAGAAAACAGGGGAGAATTTGTCAATTAGAAGCCAACTCTAAAGTAAAACAGGTAAATTATGGATGTGAAACTGTATTAAAGGTAAGCATGGTATTCAACATAACACTGTGTGGCACATCAGAGATGAATTAATCATGTTTTAGGGAAAAGATAACTGATAAATTGAGTGTTATACATGTACTTTCATATCCATGAATATTTGTATTTACCAGGCAAACCAGCTATGGCTCATAGAGACATCAAGAGCAAAAACATCCTGGTCAAGAAAGATGGAAGCTGTTGTATTGCTGATCTTGGGCTAGCTGTCCGATATATTAGGTAACCATTCATCTGCTTGCTGGTAACTTACAAAATGTCTGCCCCAGTAGCTTTTATGCAATGGTATAAAGTATAAATACAGTGTTCTAGGATTAAATCTTTCATGCCCCGTGGCAAGTTATTTTAAACCCCCGCAAACGAAGTTTTGGGGGGGGGTATATAGGAATCACCTTGTCTGTCTGTGTGTCTGTCTTGTCTGTCCAGAAAACTTTAACCTTGACCATAACTTTTGAACCAAAAGAGACTGGGTATTCATACTGCACATGTATATTCCTTGTGGTAAGACCTTTCTTTTTGTTCCAAAATTTTTGACCTTGGCTTTGACATTTGACCTACTTTTTAAAACTTTAACCTTAGCTATAACTTTTGAAGCAAAAGAGACTGGGTTTTCATACTAAACATGTTTATTCTTTGTGGCAAGATCTTTCTTTGGTACCAAAAGTTTTTACCTTGTGACCTTGGCCTTGACATTTGACCACTTTTTAAAAACTTTAACCTTAGCTAAAACTTTTGAACCAAAAGAGACTGGGTATTCATACTACACATGTATATTCCTTGTGGCAAGACCTTTCTTTTGGTGTCAACATTTTTGACCTTGTGACCTTTGCTTTGATATTTGACCTACTTTTTAAAAACTTTAACCTTAGCCATAACTTTTGAAAGAAAAGAGATTGGACCTTTATACTACACATGTGTATTCCTTGTTGCAAGACCTTTCTGTTGATACCAACATTTGCGACCTTGTGACCTTGGTCTTTTGTCCTTGGTCTATGCCCAATTTTGAATTTTGGTGCAGCAGGGGGTATTTGTGCCGTTAGGACAGTTATAGTTTGTGTCTGGAAAGTCACATTATACCTTAATATTACCTGTAAAAAGTAAACTGTTGATGTTGAAACATAGCAAACTTCGTATCAGAGTTCGGTCTATCTATAATGATACCCAATGTCGCAGTCTTTAGTACTGTCCGCTTGATTGCTAAATTATTGAAAGTCAACATGATTCTTAAGGAATTTGGGGTGTACATGTGTGGATGTGGATTTTCTGCCATGAAAAGGACATAAAACTCTACTGGAAACAGACTTGACCAAAGCACCTTATCCTCTTTAGATAATGAAAATGAACATTTATGGCCCTTCAGTCTCTGATTACAAACCTTAGGGAGCAAATTGAACCAAAAGAGTAGGTTAATTAAATAAAAGAAGAAAACTTGTTACAAATGAGTCATCCTCTCAAACTGTCTGTCAGTATAAATATCAACTTTAAGCATTACATTTATACTGAAAACATATTAAAATATACATATACTATGTGATATATATACATGTACATACATTCATGTGGAAGATGAAAATGATAAACTTGCAATGAGATTGAGAGGTTCACAGATTCACATGCAGGCCTTAGATATCAGTAGTGGTAACTTAAAGGTAGTGTATAGGACCCATCATCGCAAACATCTGTAATCAAAGTCCATTGCTCTGCTTCCAATAGGTACGTGAAATACCTTACTGTGGTTTGCGATGATGTCTGGACCAGGAGCACAACCACGACCATTAAAATGTTAGATGATGCACGTAAAAAGACTTCAAATCACTTTTATTTGTCAAAGTATATGACACCCTTAAAATAGTGAATAAACTTCACCAAAAAAATAGACAGCAATAAAAGACATTATAGTCAGTGAAAATCACCAGGTGCTGACTCTTAAGGAAAACCCTGATTTAAGATTATGTTATTGTGTATTGATACATTGTAATGCATCAATGTCTAACCTACCAGTATATTATCATTATTTTGAAGGGTTTTTTTTTTACCCACAGTCATTTATTGTTAATCTTCATATACTGATATAGCACATTTTAGGGTACTACTTTAAAAACTTCTTAGGATGGAATTTCAGATTTTTCTGTGAAATCTTTAAAATATTCGGTCTAAATGCAATTAAGCAATATATTACAAACAATGTTGTTCAGTTTTTATAGGCCTGTCCTTTGACAGGATGTATTATGTTACAGCATGTTAGTTCATCCGTTAGTAACATTTGTCCGAATCATAGTTTCTACATGCCTCATTGGATTAACATCTTACTTAGAAGAAATGGTCATTAGGGGAAGGCGGTGTGTCATGAACTTGAACTAAGATCATGTCAGCAAGGCCAAAGTCACAGCACATATGATGGGATAATCCTTGTCTGGGCCACAGTTTTTTTCAGTGTCCATGGATATAAATAAAATTTCACAGGATTGCTGCCCAGGATCCAGCGTGTCATGACCTTGAGTCTTGGCACAAGGTTATATATGCAAGATCAAGGTCACAGTGCATTAGATGGGTAAATCTTTGTCCAAGTCTTATATTTATATACCTCTTGCATAGATTTGAATAATATTTAACAAAACTCTTGCCCAGGATCCAAGAGTGTGTTATGACATTGAAGCAAGGTCATATCTGCAGATTTACACTACTAAATTGAATTCAAGTTCTACTTTTAAATTCCTGTTTTCATGCTGCTGTTCAGCTCTTGTTCCAAACATTACATATGTTGATATCTTTTCAGTGAAACAAATGAAGTGGATATCGCTCACAACACTCGACAAGGAACAAAGCGTTATATGGCCCCAGAAGTTTTAGATGAAACTCTGAACAAAAGTCATTTTGAGGCATATCGCCAGGCTGATATATACTCATTTGGTCTTGTTTTGTGGGAAATTACTCGGCGCTGCATTTCAAATGGTAAAGACATCTTTGAAGATAATCCATCTACACTTTCAATTCTTCAGTAAAAACATATATTATATCTTCAAAAATACAATAGTGAAATAATCTTTTCAGTCAAACTATCTGCTTTGCTGATTATATATTGCTGTGATAAGTGATGAAAGGGATGAACTTCTATTTCAGGTGTTGTTGAAGATCATCAGTTACCCTATCAAGATATAGTTCCTTTTGATCCCAGTTTTGAAGAAATGAGGAAAATTGTTTGTGTGGAGAGAATGAGACCAAGTTTTCCAAACAGATGGCTTTCAAATGAGGTGAGTCTTGATTTCAGTATAACAAGTTTACACAGGAATTTGTGTACATGTTCTTTGGGCACAGTGGATATCTGAGTGTTTATACTAATTTGTTTTCAAACGGCAAAATGATGTGCAGTGCTTGTTTTCAATATCTATTAAACTCCATTCATATAGCATTATAGGATGTACTGTAATTAACCTTTACATAATGCACACCTTTTCAGAATTCTGATGTTGATTTGATGGATGTGCATTATATGATATTTCAATGGGAAATAAGATATAACAAGTTTTTCTCCCTAGGTTTTGTATATGATCAGTGGTGATGTCGATCTGAATATAACCATTTAAATGTCAGCATATGCTAAAGTCACACTAGGAAGTTAATTGACCATGAAATGGATACACAATCCTTAGTTCTCATATATCTAATAATTCAGATGATCTGTGTATTGATGTATTTACTAGAGTATTTACTCAGCAAATAACAAAAACATTGAGTGAAATGAACATGAAGGTTTATAGTGTATATCTCTAATTTTGATTAATTAGTTACCAACCTATGGTGACCATATTATTATAATTTGAGTACAAGGTTAATTAATCCAATAATTGAAAATTGATTGCTGTGTGAAAAACATAAATGCTGGATAATTTATGCCACTGTCATAAACAACAGGAAAGTATGCTTAACAGTTGATTTTTTTACCTGCACATTATACATGAAAGGTAGGCTTTTTCTGGGTTTTTTGTCCCCCAACGGTGAAACCTGAGGGGACTGTAGGTTACCTCTTTTCTCCATCTGTATGCGACTTTATCCCATCTCTGGCAAATTACTCGTTATTTGATTGGTTGAGAAGGACACTACATCTTATTGTATCACATTCCTACCCGCCTAATGTTAGTTTTGATATCATCCGTGCTGAGCCCTTTGAGCGTGACATCGCTTTTGCAATTGATGTTTGTAAACAAACATGGTGGACGGACAAGACATGTTTACATGTCGAGTAGCCAAGAGGAGATAAATAAAGTGAGAGCAGAGCTCCATTCGAAAAATACATTGCAGAGCAACGAAAAGGCAGCCAGCTTTCTAAGTGCCTACTAATAGAGAAGTCTCATAACTCGAATTTTTGAGGAGTTTGATTCAGTTCAGCTGTGTGAGCCAAGAAAGGCCTTCGGTGGGATAGATTTGTTATATAGTGTTTTACAGGGGTGATACGGAAATATATTTGGTGCATGAAACTTTTTTTTTGAACCCAATATATTTCCATATCACCTCTGTAAAACACTATATAACTAATAATGTCTGTCCATCCATTTGTCTGTCACACAGGTTTTTCTCGGCCATGCTTACAGATATCAAGCTGAAACTTGGTAGCAAACTTCCCCATGATTAGTTACATATCCGATTTGCCTTTGGTCATGGTTGACATATTATTTTCCAGACTTATTTCCCTTTGTTCAAAATCAGTTTTCCACACTTTTCTTGGTCATGTTTACAGATATCAAACTGAAATGTGGTAGCAAGTTTTCTCACGAGGAGTTGCAGATCAAGGTTGACTTTGGTCACAGTTGACTTACTTTTTTTTAGAGTTAATAGTCCATCCCTATATTTGCCATTAATTGAATTTATAATAGTTTTCACTGGAAAGTGCCTTTTTCTGTACTTAATGCATTCCTTGCCCTTTAAATAGTCTTTACTATCATACAGATTTATGTTCATAATACTTTGATTTATATTCAATTTTTAGAGACTTAAATGAACATATGAAAAAATATGTTGGTATATGTGTTTTGGTGAAAATGCACATGGAAAAATCACCCCATTACACAGTTGGAAGGCAATTAGAAACTTACCTGATGCTATTGATCATATTTATTTAAAATCATTGTTCTTCATTCAGTTAATGAAATGAATCTATTTCTTTTTGCAGTATTTAAAGACGATGTCAAAATTAATTAGTGAATGCTGGAGTCATGGTCCTCAAGCCCGATTGACTGCTTTACGAGTGAAAAAGACACTGGGAAAAATGCTTCAGGTGTTAAACAAGCAAACAAAATCTGAAGAACCAGAAAAAATATCTGATGAACTCATTGAAGATGTCATTAAACATAGTGAAAGTTAAGGATTATTGGACCTACTGATATATTGGTACAGGCACCATGAAGTTAGCATTTATGATGATGAAATAGCACTATATTTATAGGCATATGTCATACGATGCATAGGGTCCTATTTTGTAGATTGTTATCTACACTTTAAGTTTTCAGTTGAAAGATCTGAGAGAGGTTGTTATTCAGACAGTGTTGTTCAAATTCATCCGCAGTATGTACTATTTTGTCAATTTAACTTTGACTGTGCAGCTATGGAGAAGAAAAAGATCTGTTCTTATGCAAGCAGCATGCTCACATGGAGTTGAAGAGCAAACAGAACAAACTCTTGTGCATTCTCACATTAATTTTGATTTAATCTTTTCAATACCATACTCACAGATAGATCATTAATGTTATTTTATTGAATAGTGAAAAATCAGAGCAGTGTCATAAATCATCATATTGAACAGGTAATAAAATGAGAGCTATTTTTTATTAACATTATCACATTTTGAATAATGGCAAATAGGGCTACATGTATTATCATATTGAATAATGGTAAAAATAGAGCTATTTCATGTGTTATATTGAAATTATGACATAAATGAATGCATTGAATAATGGCAGAGAAAAGCTATAGCATATTTTATCATACAAAATGGTGAATCTGAATATGCTGATTCTTTTATCATTAAGACAGGAACATCAGTTGTTGAACTTAAAATGATGTCATTAGAGATCAGCTTTATTGACCGGATAGCAAAGCAATAATTAAATGAATGATATCTTCTGTCTGTCAATCTGGCATCAACCTTTTGCATTTAGCTTGATTTCTCACATACCATTAATGATATTTGACATCGATAAGCTCTTCCTGACTATACAAATTTGGTGACCATAGCCTTGATTTCATGTTTTATTGAACCCAAACTGATTATTTATTTATCTTTGTCTTTTGCATACTATTAATGATACCTATATCAAACTTGGTGTGTTTTAGACATTGATTAGTTTTTCCTGGTTGATGCCAAATTTGGTGATTCCTTAGTCAAATTTCGTCGGTTTGGAGTGCTTTCTCGACTGACATGAAATCTGGTGACTGTGACTTTTATTTAATGCTTCAGTGATCGCAGATTGAATTATCTGATTTAAGTGATCTTTTGCATACCATCAATGATGACTTTAAGGTTTCATGCTTCGCAATCCAGTCATACTATATTTGACAGTTTCTTACGTTAAAATAAAATGGCTCAATGTGAGAGGAAAATGAATCAATATATTATTTCTCCTTTTTTATTTGCAGTGATTGAGTCAATTAAGAAGAAATTCATATGATTTTGGCATCCTCAAACTACTATTACTCTAGATCTATTTTTAATATTTAAGCTTAATGTCATACATATACCCCATAATCCACCATTCATGAAATTTTGATTCTGTGTTTATAGATAAATAAATTATAAAGTATCACACATTTTCATTCTAACAGAAATTTCTAATAAGTTGTTGCTTCTTTTAGGTCATTCAAAAGCATCATCATAGAAAAAGTTTTATATTATAATTCTCTGCTGTATCCAAGTATAGTCGTAGGTATTATGTCTTTATCAACATTTTTGTATATACTTACCATTTGTCTCTAATGTTTGACAGTCAATCTTTTATTGGAAATTGCTGCTTTCTATGAGGTCAAGGTCATGTTTTGGAGCTTTTGTTGGACATGGTTACTTTCCTATGAGCTCTTCTTTATTTTCATTTCATATCTTGTACTTAAAAGAGTGTTATTTAGTAAATTATGCTTGTAGCAAACCATAACATTCCATTTGTTTTCCAGTGCTATGTTTAAAGAAATGCAGTTTTTACGTAATGGAAATTTGATTCCAAGATTTTTGCCTTGTTGGTCCTATTAGTACAATTGGGAGGGGTAGGGGCACAAATGAGGGGAAACCCTTGTGCTTCAGCAGAAAATAGTAATTCAGATTACTGTTAGTAAAAGAGACAAAAACCGAAAACGAAAAATAAAATTAAAATTTACGAAATCTTACTTTGTGCCAATGTCATACTATAACTGTTACAGGCACTGCCTTAAAACTTGATGAAGTGTTAATTCTATTGATATGTTGTAAACCAGGTCACAAATATCATAACTTACAGTTTAATTGTTATAGATGTATACAGTGCATAAATGGTGCTTCATTGTCATAGGTGCAATGTCCTAAGTTGCATTATCAATATGAAATATTTTTTGTATCATAATTTTAAGTAATGTAGTATATATTTGAAGGAGAATTTTATTGTTTACAACAGAATATGGTTAAAGTATATGTGGTATTATCTGTAAGTTATGCGCTTCATTTTTTTTCTGAAGGATTTAAATGCAAAACCTTTTGATTTTTTACTTGATAAAGAAAGAATTTAGATGCTCATTTTACCTATAATTTTATATTCTGTATTTGTTTCAATGGCATATATGTAGTCTTACATAGCACATTCAGATATGCATCAGATACAGATATAATGTGGACAGTTTTTTGTTGATTATGATTTTTAAGCATTAACTCTTGAAGAACCATCGAAAGGCCAGTAGGTTAATTATTATAAGTGTTGTTAAACAAAACCAAAAACCAAACCAGCACATTGTAGTTATTGTATTAAGAAATGTACATACAAATGCTTTTGTTTAATAAACGTTTTCAGTTGTAAATTTATAACAATATAATTTTTTCAGTAGTACAAACATATTATTTTGTTAAATATTTGCAAAAATGATACAGAAAAACAATTGTTTTTGAATACCATATGACTGATTTGTAAACATCATATGCGACCCACCGCTTTTTAATGTATGATATTTGCCATTTGTCTTGCTATTTTATAGTTTGTTAGATATTCAGAAAGAAATACTTACATAGATATTTTATATACTGATTTTATAGAGCTCTTACATTTCATGTATTCATATTTAATGTGAACAGATTGTTTGAATTAATTATTGGTAGTTGATGAAGGAAACCATTTTACTTTCGAATATAAAGTTTACGATATTCATGTCATTTTCCACTTCCCTTATACATGTATATCTATTATACAATAGTAAATATTACATGAACAAGTATGTATGAATGTGATTATTTTCTTCATAACTAAATTGAGCATTCAAGGTTTCAGATTGCTTAATATTATTACAGTAAAACTCTAAGATTTTCTAAATTGTTATATTTTTTTTCTCCTTTTTTGAGATGAAAATGAAGTTATAAACTCCATGCACTTGCCACTTGATATGAAATCTTTTGATTAATTTCTTGTGATGCCTTTATTTCATGTTAATGTTAGAAGAAAAGTCAATGGCCCTTTTTAAAGATTTTGTTGGCTTTCCATATATTTGCAACACTTGTAGTCTATATTTTCAAGAATTGTTTCACAGAGTACAAATCATTACTGCTACCTCTTCTTTTGTATTCTTATTACGAATTCAGTTTTTGTACTTCAGATCACATTTTTGCAAGTGGTTTGATTTGACATTTTATATTTGTGATAGCATTTTTATATTAAAGGTTGTATTACATGTCCTCCCATTAATATGTTTAATGTTCCCTTTGTCTGATGAACAAATATATTTCCACAAAAGTCTCCCTCTTTTATTTCTATATGCCTGCATTCAATGCAAGACATGAAATATTTTGCAGACATCCATTCATACAAATTTTTCCGCGTTGCTCCTCTTAAACAATGAGGTAAAAATGATCTTACGGTTGTATATGGAGAATTAGTTGTACTTGCACACCTGGGTTTCAAACTAGGATATTGACTCCTGGAGGAGGGGAAAATGACAAGGTAAAAAAATCTTCTCAATTCTCCTCCTAAACCATTATAAATACATAATCTGATCATTGTATACCAATGTGCATTTGTAGTTGTGCACCTTGGTGTCAAACCAGGGTGTGATTCCTGTGGGAGAAACAAATACATGTCTGCTTCTATAAGATGATCATAGATACAAGTAAGGACATGAACTGATATGACTTGCAGTTATGTACCTGGGATCTCTGTTTCGAGTAGGAGGGACTAATGGACGTGGCAAAAGAATCTGATCCGCGCTCCTTCTTAAGCATTATGTTTGCCTAACTGGATGGTCGTATGTCTATATTATCGCATGCAATTATGAAAATAAGTTTCAAACTATTGGTCTGTCCCCAGAGAGAGAGGCAATTGGGTAGGTTATAAAATTGGCGCTTCTTTCAGACCTAAAGCCACAAATGATCTGATGGTGGTAAATGAAAGGATATTGCTTGCAGTTATACACCTGGTTTCAAATTCAGATTCTGGTTCAATTGGGAGAAACAAATGGGATGAGAATGAGTAAAGAAAAATCTTGTCCGCTTACCTAAATAGATAAAAATGGTCGGATTATAGAAAATGAATGGATATCACTTGCAGCGTGCACCGGGATTTCGAGCTAGGGAGGAGTGGCAAAAGGACGGGGTCAACAATTGTGAATATGCTTTGATCAGATGGTAATATGTGAAAGGACATCACGGTCTTTTGGTAGAGAATAGAGACGTGTTGCGAAGTCCAAAAATTATGTCTGTAATAACTATTTGGGCACATATACCAGTATTACTTCAGTGTACCATATGCGTAACTAATGATGCTCATTGCCGAAACAATTGAAAGTCGGAGTTTAAATATTTGAAGGGCAAATGAATTTCCAAATTTACTTAACAGTAAGAGCAAAGGAATGAATCAAAGGACAGAGTTGTGTATGAGGGAGATACTTCTGAATTTTGAAATAATTTACAAATTTTTTCTCGGTGATTTGAAAGCATATATTTCGTGTCATTACAGACGCACTGAAAACTGGGTTTGAAATTACCCTCGGGTACCAATAGTGCCCCAGCAGCGTTATCGACCGAGTGGTAGTAATACATATTAGAACACATTGGGTTTCCATAGTTTCGACTTTGAGCAAACCTGAAAAAAATCAACCCGAGTTGTCGAAATGCACATATGCACTGGTCTAATACACACACGCGCCCCTACCTACCTACTTACCTACGTATCAGTAATTCCATTTCCCATAGGGTCCCTCTCTCCCTACATCACATCAGCCAACCACGACTCGCATCATTGCTGTTCTTTGACCTGTCACGTACGTTAAGTTGGAAGGTGACTCCCGTGTCCTTGACGATATATTTCCAGATACTTGAAGGTTAGAGTTTTTTGCACGCACACTCCGACGCAGACACGGGGTATGACAGTAGCTCTCGGAAATTCGTCTGGGCGAGCTGAAAACAAGAGGCCCAAGTGGGTCCATTCATTCAGTGCTTACAAACAAGAAGTTGAAAAATATGTCAGCCAATCAGAGATCAGAGCGTTCAAGTTGACGGATCTGCACGAAAAACACAAACATGGTAGACGACATTGAGTACTTGCTTCCTGTCACGTTTCGTCAAACTTCATTCAGCGGTTACATAAAAGAAGGTAGAAATATGGCGACCATCGTTAATGACAAATCGACCAAAAAAAAAACCCCACACACAAACCTGGCAGAGGACGTTGAGGACTTGCTTCTTGTCAAGTTTCTTCAAAATCCATTCAGTGGTTGCAAAGAAGTCGAAAAATTGGTTCAGCCAATCAGAGGCTAGAGTGACCATTTTTGATGACGGATCGGCACGAAAAACACAAACTTGGTAGAGGACGTTGATGACTTGATTCCTGTCAAGTTTAGTCAAAATCCGTTTAGAGGTTTCAGGGAAGTCGAAAATGTGAAAAGTTAACGACGGACGACGGAAAGGTGATCACTTTAGCATACTGGAGCCTTCGTCTATAGTACACTGAAAAGCGTTGACGAAAGAAAGATGGACAAACGCTATGGTATTTCCAAAAATATATACATACATGAACAACTGTTGTTACATCAGTGTTTACCTTACTACGATGAAAAAAAATAGGAATGTATTAAGCGTATTATCACAGATTTGGATATTTAGTTCTATATTTTGACCATGCATTTTAATATTTTAAAATTCTTTACAAGAATCTTGTTAAATAGCGTCGACAGAGGTGAAGTGGCTTTAGCGCACGGAACTCTGGGTAGAGAATGCTAGAACGTATTTCTTAAACCGTTTATAATTACCACTTTCTATTTCCGGTTACGATGTATACGTAAAAGTCGAATCAGTAACGGTAGGGGGATTATTTACTGGTATCAATGTAGCCATTATTTTCCATAGGGCTACATGTTAATGAATTGAGAAGTTTCTATGAAAAAAGTTTCCTTTACATTTCAATGAACAGAGAGGCCCCCGCTAAAGTAAAAACACAAAAAGAAAAACCAACTATACCTCACCGTGGCTTTTCATTTTCAAAATTTTCCTTGTTTGAACTTACCCTCAGTCCGCAAAAAATGTGCTTGCTGAATATACCTTGACCCTTGATATGAAAAATACTGACCCATTACATAAATTTTGATATTGTTACCTATCAACAGATAGGCCACAAATAGTATTTCAATGAAAAAAAAATATGAACCTGACATTTATATCCACTCAGAAGCCTGGGGGTTTTCATTCAGAGCAGGACTTAACACTTACATGACTCCATTCAGGGTCAATTAGTACATTGATACTGACTATGGCCCTCTATGGGGGATGCTTTTCTCTACAGTAAAACATCTCCGGGTGGGGATAATTTCCTATCACAGAAAAGCATCCGGGGGAGGTTTTTTTATGGGGGATGGTTTGCACAGAATTTGTTATATGCATTTACTCGCATTTGACCTATTGAATATATTTACTGGCAGAATCTGTTGTACGCAAAGACCGACACAGATGCGCATCTAGACGACACAGAATCACTTGTGCATATTGACTGATAAGGAATCTGATGTATACATTTACCGACATCGAATCTGTCACAGAATCTGTGGAACACATTATCGGTACACCCATTGTATGCATTTACAGAAACAGAATCTGATGGATGATGGACAGACCGACAGAATCTGCTATTCACGTTGGCTGACTTATACTCTTCAGTGTAGATCAACCGATTCGTAGTCAGGGGCGTAGCTAGAAATATTCAATGTGCACGCAAAGAAAGCTTCTCACGAGGCGCGCGCAGCTCTGAGAGGGGGGTGGGATCACCCTCTCTTGCAAGTGGGGGTTCGAGGGTCTCCCTCGAGAAAATTTTGTAAAATTCAATGCAAAGTCGTGCTTTCTGGACTACATCTTGATAACATTGAAACTATTTTTGTCGTAAGAAACGACGTTTAACATTGAAGAATATATGTCGAACACAATAAAAGCTGAACTTGAATCTACCTCTTAACATTAAAGTCTTTTTGATTTTGAGAAAGTTGAAGATTAATGTTTTCACAAATTGATTTGACACTTACGAGTTGTCATATGATATGGATGTCTTTGAGTCACATTTTAATTTTTTTTTTTTTTGTCCCCGTGATGTGCACGCCACGGTGGCTGGCGTGTAGGCAGCTACTCCCCTGGTAGTCTCCTGTGCGAACCGACAAACACAGAATCTATGGTGCGCATTGACTACAACGTAATCAGCCGTAAACTTTGACCAACAGAGATTCTGTTGTACACATTGACCTACATAGAATCTTGTGGGCACATTATCCGATACATGATTAGTTGTACACATTGGCCGCTGACACTGAATCAGACCGATACAAAATCATTTGTGCACGTTGGCGCCCATTCAGAATCTTTAGGGCACACTGACCGATACAGAATCAGTTGTATACGTTGACCGCCGACACAGACTCTTTAGGGCGCACTGAACTATACAGAATCGGTTGTACACGTTGGCCGCCGACACAGAATCCTTTTGGCGCATTGACCGTCACAGAATCATTTGTGCACAATGACCTCCGACAAGGAATCTTTTTGCGGCACTGACGGATACAGAATCATTTGTACACGTTGGCCACCGATACAGAATCTTTTGGCGCATTGACCGATACAGAATCACTTGAACACGTTGATGGCCGACTCAGAATCTTTAGGGCGCATTGACCGATTCGGAATCATTTGTATACGTTGACCGCCGACTCAGAATCTTTAGGGCGCACTGACCGATACAGAATCAGTTGTATATGTTAACCGCCGACACAAGCCGGCGTGGCCTAGTGGTATCGCGTCGGACTCCTGATCGGGGGGCCGGGGTTCGAGTCCCGCTCTGGTCATCCCGGTGTCATGTCTTTCGGATGAGACAGTGAAAACCGAGGCCCCGTGTCGTGGTATGCATGGCACGTTAAAGATCCTTCACTGCTTCGGGTGGATCCGTTGCAAAGGTCAAAATTTGTATACCCCGCATCAGGCAGATGCCGTCACCATATACGTGAAATATTCGTGGTGTGACGTAAAACAAAAACCAATCAATCAATAACCGCCGACACAGAATCTTTAGGGCGCACCGAACTATACAGAATCAGTTGTACACGTTGGTCGCCGACACAGAATCTTTTTGGTGCACTGACCGTCACAGAAGCAGTTGTATTCGACAGAATCGTTTAGGCGCATTGACCGATACAGAATCAATTGTGCACACTGATCATGACCGCCGACAAAGAATTTTGGGGGGGGCATTGACTGATACAGAATCATTTGTGCACGTTGGCCGCTGACACAAAACTTTGGGAGCGCATTGACCGATATAGAATCATTTGTGCACGTTGACCGTCGACAAAGAGTCTTAAGCGCGCATTGACCATCACAGAACCATTTGCACTCGACAGAAACTTTTAGGCGCATTAACCAATACAGAATCACTTGTGCACACTGACCGCTGACAAAAAAAAAATCTGTTTGGGGCATTGACCGATACAGAAATATGTGTACACGTTGGCCGCCGACAGAATATTTTGGGCACATTAACCGATACAGAATCATTTGTACACGTCAGCCGCTGACACAGAATCTTTTGGGTGCACTGACCGATACAGAATCATTTGTACACATTGGCCGCCGACTCAGAATCTTTAGGGGGCATTGACCTATACAGAATCATTTGTGCAAAACGACCGCCGTCAAAGAGTCTTTTTAGCGCATTGACCGACACAGAATCATTTGTACACGTTGGCCGCTGACACAGAAACTTTTTGGCGCATTAACCGATACAAAATCATTTTTGCACGTTGACCAACGACACAGAATCTTTACGGCGCATTGACCGATATAGAATCAGTTGTACCCATTAGCTGCCGACACAGAACCTTTTGGGCGCATTGACCGATATAGAATCATTTGTGCACGTTGACCGTCGACAAAGAGTCTTTAGGGCGCATTGACCGTCACAGAATCAGTTGTACTCGACAGAATCTTTTATGCGCATTAACCGATACAGAATCATTTGTTCACACTGACCGCCGACACATAATCTTTAGGGCGCATTGACCGATATAGAATCAGTTGTACACATTAGCTGCCGACATAGAACCTTTTGGGCGCATTGACCGATATAGAATCATTTGTGCACGTTGACCGTCGACAAAGAGTCTTTAGGGCGCATTGACCGTCACAGAATTAGTTGTACTCGACAGAATCTTTTATGCGCATTAACCGATACAGAATCATTTGTGCACACTGACCGCCAACACATAATCTTTAGGGCGCATTAACCGATACAGAATCATTTGTGCACACTGACCGCCGACACATAATCTTTAGGGCGCATTGACCGATATAGAATCAGTTGTACACATTAGCTGCCGACACAGAACCTTTTGGGCGCATTGACCGATATAGAATCATTTGTGCACGTTGACCGTCGACAAAGAGTCTTTAGTGCGTATTGACCGTCACAGAATCAGTTGTACTCGACAGAATCATCATTTGTGCACACTGACCCCCAACAAAAATTTTTGGGGCTAATTTACCGATTCGGAATCAGTTGAGCCCAATGACCAATGACAAACAATCTTTTTGGCGCGTTGACCGATTCAGTGTCATTTGTACACGTTGGCCGCCGACACATATTCTTTAGGACGCACTGACCGATACTGAATCAGTTGTACACGTTGGCCACCAACACAGAACCTTTTGGGCGCATTGACCGATACAGAATCAGTTGTACACGTTGGCCGCCGACACAGAATCTTTTGGGTGCACTGACCGATATAGAATCATTTGTACACATTGGCCGTCAACTCAAAATCTTTAGAAGCGCACCTGATATAGAAGAATCTTTTGGGCGCTTCCGACACAGAATCAGTTGTACATATTACACTAATACATGCATTTTAAACATTTAATATGTTTAAACATTATTATAACAATCTAATAATGTTTAAACATATTAAAAATGTTTAAAACATCAGTGTAACACACATGTGGATCATCGATACGGAATTTGTAGTACATGTACACAATAATTGACACAATTTGTTGAATACAAAATCTTTTTTGTGCACTGACCAACAAAGACCTGTGACTGACAATTTTAGTATATATATTTACCGACATGGAATCTGATACACATATTGTCCCACATATAATCTCGAACTGAGTCAAACCTGTTTAAAGAGCACCTTTATGAAGTAATCACCTTTCATAAACAACCCCTTATCTGTGTTCTATCTACTTTGGCCTATGACGTGTTCTTTACGTGTCGAGTTGTCAGTTAATTATGTAATGTATTAAGTATTTTTGTCGGTTTGTTTAGAAATGCTCGGCTATACCTTTCTCATAATGAAATTCTACACCTTTTGATTATAAATGGAGTGATGAAAACCAGTTATAAATATAAGTGTTACCCAGTAAGCATGCTGGTCAAGGGCGGATCCAGGTTCAGAGTAAGGAGGATAAAGTCAGGCGAAAGGTCTGAGTATCGCATAGGTATACAGCTGGTCCAGGTTTGTTCTGGTGGGGATTCATGAGGAAGTATTTGTATTTGTAATGGATTTCGTCATACATTTGAGTCAGATCTTATTCTCAAATAAATCTGAAATCAGTTGCATCAGAGAATCTGCCATTACCTCTTGTTTTTTTTTTTTCTCATTTCATCTAGTAAACAGTACAGAAGCATCTTCAGATGAAGAATTTTGCTTTTCGGTCAGGAAAGCGGAAGAGTAGATGTACAAATATCGTATTCATGCCAGTCTGTCGCGTAGCCGTAAACAATTATAGATGATAGTCTCTCACCACCACCTTCACTTTTGTTTATTTTTGTTTTTGTTTTTAGAAATGCAGCGAACGTCACATACGCTTCCGTTCTCCCTTCCCTCCGCCATTTACTCATGTTAGCCCAATGTTGGTAGCTGACTGTAAGTATGGTTGCCCATACATTGGCATTAAGGATATAACATTGCCCCATTGTTTAAAATCTTAAACAAAACTTACATTTAATAATTATTTGGAGAGAGAGAGAGAGAGAGAGAGAGAGAGAGTCGTCTTCGCAATAAGCCCCCCCCCCCAATAATTACGGTTATATTGCGTCTTAAAGATCGAATTAGATCATTGCTACACCACTGTAACCAAAGGCACTAGTAGTATAACTAAACTATTACGTAGGTTCGACCCTACGGAAGGTGTGAACATTCATAGATGTGGCCATATATCCAAACGTGCACAACATTGACATAGAAGTAGTATGCATTAATGTATTAACGTGCAACAATTATAAAATGCAGATAGGTCACTTCTCTGTGATGGATCCCAAAGTCTAGTTGGAATTTTGTTTTCTAGGTGAACCTTATGTGTTGGACGGGGAAAGGGTGGTTTCCATTTTAGATGATTTAATATAGATAAACATGTACATGCAAAAATAATTTTACATTTGATTATTGAGTTTTTTTCTTCTTAATTTTACAAACACACAAATATGCATATCCAATGAATGAGGTGCTCGGCTTCTGACCATGAGGTCACGGGTTCGACATCTTTCGGATGAGACAGTGAAAACGGAGGTTAAGTGTCACGGTATGCATCGTATATAAAAGATCACTGCTTCGGTGGGTCCGTTGCAAAGGTATAAATTTCTATACAATGCACCATGTAGAAGCTGTCACTTAATACGTGAAATAATCGTGGAGTGACGTAAAACAATTATCTATCTATCTATCTATCTATCTATCTATCTATCTATCTATCTATCTATCTATCTATCTATCTATCTATCTATCTATATGCCTATCTATCTATCTATCTATCTATCTATCTATCTATCTATCTATCTATCTATCTATCTATCTATCTATCTAAAGCCGGCGTGGCCTAGTGGATAAGGTGCTCGGCTCATCATGATCCAGAAGTCCCCATTTCGACTCCCGCCCTGGGCACACTGGTGTTCTGTCTTTCGGATGAGACAGTAAAAACCGAGGTCCCGTGTCACGGTAGGCGTGGCACGTAAAAGATCTCCCGCTGTTTCGTTGGGTACGTTGTAAAGGTCTAAATTTATACGTACTGCATTAGACAGAAGCCGTCACTAAATACGTGAAATAATCGTGGAGTGACGTAAAACAATATCTATCTATCTATCTATCCATCTATCCATCTATCTATCTATCTATCTATCTATCTATCTATCTATCTAGTATATGTATAAGTGAAGCACAAGTATAATTAAACTTAGAGAATCGCTCTGGAAAGCCGGCGTGTGTGGCCTAGTAGTATTGCGCTGGACTTTTAATCGGGAGGCCGGGGTTCGATTCCCGCTCTGGTCATGCCGGCGTCCTGTCTTTCGGATGAGACAGTAAAAACCGAGGCCTCGTGTCGTGGTAGGCATGGCACGTTAAAGATCCCTCACTGCTTCGGGTGGGTCCGTTGCAAAACCTGTATGAAAAAAAAAATACAACGACAAACGTATATAAAGCACAAATACACACTACATACAGTTAACAAGGCACCCTATATTATATTCACTTAGCCTATATTCGTTCCCTCCCGGGACTCGAGCCCATGACCTACGGTACCCAATCACACAGTCATCATGCATCTGACGCTCTAGCACCAAGCCATATATATTATTATTTATTATGTTTATTTCTATCTCGTTAAAACCCACTTCATCATGCTTTGCTTTTTTTCTTTAATTCGTGACGTATGAACTGAAATATATCGCTTAATTATTTATGAATATATGTGATGAATTTGTTTGCGTTTTCTACGATATATTATCATAAGGTATAAATATTGTATTGTTACGCGGAAGCTTATATAAATATATTGATTAAATATTACAACATGACATATCAATAAATGTAGTATATTGATCAATATCACCATTTTGCGCATAAACCACTCGTTACGCCATTTTCCTTTTATGGCCAGGCCTTTGCCGCATGATTGAACGTGACCTCTTACCTCTCCTTACCACAACATGAGGCCCGGTATCGAGCATTCGCTATCAGTGACTATGCTCTCAGCTAAGATGGCTGATAATGGAGAGCAAGGGTTTTTCTCCAAAGGTGTTCAGAGGCGAGGAGCTTTACGCCAGAAAAATGTTCATGAAGTGAAAAATCATAAGTTTGTTGCGAGATTTTTTAAACAACCTACTTTTTGCAGTCACTGTAAGGATTTTATTTGGTAAGTTCTCACGCTTTGAAGACTGCGTTTGACAGCTCGTGTTGTTTTTTCCATTCCATCTAAAAATAGATGGAGGCGATACACGTGAAACTATGAGATAAATTTCTATCTGTCTTTTGCAGGGGATTTGGAAAACAAGGATTTCAATGTCAAAGTGAGTACTTTATCATCTTTAAGTGTGGAAATATTTCAACAATTTGAACTGCATAGGTTTGATATTATTTTGTAAAAAAAGGGGGTGTCCCACAGTAATCTGCAGACATGCTTGAGTATTGATGCATTGACGTATAATCATTATACGTCTGTGATTGATGCATTTAATACCAGAAGTATGTATGATATCTGTCATAGTGAATTTTCCATTCACTATCCAAACCCAGTATAACGTTACATGCGTATCCTCATTTGTAATGTTATTTTTCTCGTGTACATATGACTCCACGATTTAACACTTGATGGGCTTATCTTGTTTGTAAATCTGTTATTGGTGACAGAAAATTCCCTTTTTGATATCATTATATATTACTGATTTCAAAACAGTTATATCCAATAGTCAGTGTAATTTGTACACGCGTCTCTAAACATTACTATATTCTTTTACATAGCTATTTTTTGCTTAATTACTTTTTATTGAAAATAATTTTATTTTTCATAACCATGTTTTTGTTTGCTCATTTATTGATATTGTCTTTGTCATATTTGTATATTGTAGTTTTTAATGACTTACTGTCACTTAATTTGAAAATGACCTAGACTAGATATATAGAAATCCCTCTCAAATGCTATACATTCTAATATATAATAATATATAACATGTCAATAAATGAAAGCAATTTATTGTATAAGGTTCCCCAAAATGGTCTTAACAAGTCAGCTGATGAATCTAACTATACATGTACATGGTATAGGGATGCTGTATATCACCAGAAAATTTCTAACAGGAGTCTGTTTGCTATGTTAATAATGTTATAGCTATGCTTTGTGAAGGAAGAATTCATATGTTTTGATACATTATTTATCGTTAGTATAGAAAAACATAGGGTTGGAAAAAAGAGGGAATAGATTTGAAGCAGGAGAAAGGTAGAATGGGGGGTCCCACATGTGTATTAGCCAAACGACTTAGCCATTTTTGGTGCTAAATCTGGATTTTTACTGGTAAATATATGGCCAAAGGGGGGAGCCCCCTGAGCCGCTCTTTAAATCCGCCACTGAGGGATGAGAAGGGGAGAGGGAGAAAGGTAAGAGATGATGGAGACAGGAGGAAGAGTGGGATAAAGGAGGGAAAAGGGATAATAAACAGAGATAGACATATCCTCTGTCAATTATTCAGGTATAGCTATCATGTCATCCTATGCTCTGTTGAGGTCCCTGTCATACAGATATTTAGTACATGTATTATTAGATACCTAATAGACTGTCATGCAAAACAAGTGACAGCCCCTGCACATCATGACAATAGATGAGTTGTGACCTTAATTATGACATGATTATGAATATGGTGGATCCAGTTTTGGTTTGTAGAACGAAGTGTATTCAAATCAGGTAAACGCAGTATGATCAGTGTACATAGGGAGATTCAAATTGAGGAAGGGTCTAGAGGCTTTTACGCTCTTTTGATCAACAAATTAAAAACTATCATCTTAGGCTACACCGACTTAAAGTTGATAAGTTAGACACGGTTGACCCTCCTTTCCTCTCCGTCAGATAGGACTTGTTCGTTATCCAATACTAGGGTTATTTCAGACGTTATATACTTGTATAATATGAATGAGATTTTCCTAATTGGTGTATTCTATTCAGAAATGGTAATATTAGTTTGTATGAGTTGAAAGTTCATATTGTATGGCCTTTGCGCTTCGCCCAATCTTAGGAGTGCTGACACAGATTTTGACAAGAACCATCATTTCTGGTTCCCATTCATCCATCTCACACCATGCACCATATGTAAGGGGGTCTGATAAATGGGATTACATTGTATTAATGTTTTGTCAAGTAAGTTAATGTGTCATGAATTCTCTGGATCGGCGATTTATGTCTTTCTTTTCAATTCCATCCATATATATATATATATATATATATATATATAATATATATATATATATATATATATATATATATATATATATATATATATATATACATATATATGTGTGTGTGTGTGTAAAACATTAAAGGGGGAAGTATAATTTACGTACAGCAGTACAGTAACGGCTTCACAACATCTGTGAACAATTGACTGATGGTATAATACAGAGTAATGAGTATATCTAGATAGCAATATGGAGAGAATGCACATCGGAATATCTCTAGGGCTACAATAACACCGTGTAGAGAAAGTACAGAGCGCTTAGTTTCTATATGAGTTAATGTGGTGTTAGTCATATGCGTAGTATCGAAAGAGATTTGATCCCAGGGCATGTTCCATACAAGATGCGCTCTATGATATTTAATTATCATGATCACAGTTTTAGGTATGCGCTTGGGCAAATCCAAAACTGAGATTAAAATACTAGCTTCGTCACTAGACAGAATGAATTGAAATATGCAGCCTATCCGATGTTTAAATCATACCATCTGACACTTGTGTTTAAACCATACCACCTGACACTCATGTTTAAACCATACCATCTGACACTCATGTTTAAACCATACCACCTGACACTCATGTTTCACGAATCCTGGAGTCCACTATGGCCGAGTGGTGAATATAATCTGATCAAGATCGGAAGGCTGTTGGTTTGAATTTGACTCTTGTCGGTTTCATATCCTTCAGATGCAATAGTGAAAGCCGAGATCCATTTCATGGTGACTTTCGAAATGTGGAAGAACCTTCACTGCTTACAGTGATATTGTGTAAGTAACGCGCCAACAAGGTGCCGCCACCGTGTAGGTTAAACAATGATGAGTGGTATAAAACAGTAATTAACCAATAAGCTTGGTGAGTCATACACTTCAGTAGATGGGAAATTGGTCTCGCATCGATAAAACTAAACGTTTCAGTATTCTTCTTTAATTTTCTGTCAATGATATCGAAGAAATTGCCGAAAGGTAGCAATAAATCTTTACAAGATTATCTCATCCGTTGATCGTGAGAATGTAGTAATACAAAGATTTCAGTAATTTGTCAGCATTGATGAACTCATTATATATATTTCAAAAGTTAAGTTTATTGAATGGTTTTAGAATGTTTACTTTCGGTTTTCTTTGATTCTAGCATCATTGGCATTGCGAATGCAAATTACATTGAGGAAAACAATGAAAGGGAAATTGAATCCGCTCTTGTAATGTGTTGTTTTTGTCGTTGCTATTCCACTTTGACACGTTTGTACAATGATCAAATAAATATCCGTTCATGCGAGATGATCAAACCGTTTTCCCCGCTTTATATTTTCTATCAACAACAAACCAGAATGATACTGTAATTTACTGTATACCAGTTAGAGTATGTTAAAGATTATGTCTGTTATACCTAAACTGTTGACATTATTTATCAACCGATTCACATGAAAATGAATCACTCGAAAGTAAACAAAAGATTCTTGAATGGTACCAAATATTTGTTGTTATTAACCCCCCCCCCCCCCCCCCCCAACCTTATTTTCGTAGTCTGCTTACAAAGTTGTATTTGGAACGAAATACAGCTTAGTGCAAGTTTCCAATACATTTTTTACCAATCTGCCGTAAAACATAGAATTGGAGATCAGTTTACGTATGCAACAAATAGATGCGTAACTATGGCAGTATTCTCATCAGGGACGCCGACATATGACAGTTTTTGAAATGTGCTCAAAATGGCTAATGCATGTATATCTATGTATGTATCTGTCACCAAGTCAATCAAAACTTATCGGCATGCATCATAACACTTACCCACAAATTGACAATGTGAATATTTTCAGACATTTTAGATATAAGAGCTAGTTTTATTTGTATATCTCCCGCGAGGTTTGGCTGGTCAGGTATGTAAAAGTAAGGTTTGGGGATTCGAGTAGCATCAGGTGCTTTTTGTCCGACTCTGTGTAGACCTGTGTCCGAACGTGTGTTTACCTGTATACCGACACCGAAAAGACACCAGTCCGACCATGTATACACCAGTAGACCAACACTGACACAAAGTTTGACCTTGTGTGCACCTGTATACTAACACCGACACCATATCCGACATTGTGTTTACCTGAAGATCAACACCGACAACAGGTACGACCGTGTGTACACCTTTAGACCGACACCGTCACCAAGTTTGACATTGTGTATATTTCTAGACCAACTCGACACCAAGTATTTGCTGTTTCTCGTAGAAATTATATACATATAATAACATATATGTGAAAATTTGTAAAGAAATTTTTGGAGTAAAAAGAAAAATATGAAGGAATTACTTAATTATGCATGTACATGTGTATGTAGTTAATCAATATTCTACAAAAATATGAACTCATGGTAATGGACTTTGTCTGTTATCTTATACAAATGTATAAACATTAAGAACTATCAGTTCTCAAAGAGAAAATTGACTGTAGCTATAGAAGTACAATAACAGAATTTAGAATGACAAAATTTAGAATAGCATCATAAATATATCTAGTTGAAGAATAAAGTGGTCAATATAGTGAAATAAAAAAAGAGAGGATCGCATGTTTAATAATTATAATGGTAATGAAATTGATGAAATACGTTTTCTTTTTTGTCGTCAAAAAATTAAAAGCCAGAGCTTCATTTTTTGCTACCCTTCATCGAAAATTATTGGTGATAAAGAATTTTGTTTATATCATGAACAGTGAAGATGTCACTTTCATCACAGAACTAGGAAAAAGTCTTTATGTGAAATTCTGCCATAATTTTGTGAAACTATCGTCATATTTTGATGGTGTTTCACTTTTTCATATATATTCACCATTTTACTATATTTAGCGAAAATTTACATTTTGTTTATCATAATTATAATAAACTTAATATGTAAATTTATCTTTTATTGGACCCAAATTGTGATAAAGTCTCTTTGATGGCAGTGAGAGTGCTTTGTAACAGGTCATGTATCATGTAACAATACATGATGTCTCTGTATAGGTGAAATGCTCTTTTAAAAAAGGTATTAGAAGTAAGCTCCGTATAGGCACGTATTTTATGGTGTCATTATTTTGGGCGGTGGGGTGGTTAATTTTCAGTTCTTTCAAGCTAAATTACAATCGAATGTGTTCCCTTCCACAGTACAAACAGATCGAAACACCAAGGAAATAAATGATTGTATACATCTGTGTATTAAGTACAATATATAACAAAAACTTTTTGACTGATAAGATCTTCTACAACAGGAAACGGATGATGTTAAGCTCCTTAAAGAGATGCTTCAGCTTTACATATAACTTAAGCTTTCGTGGATTCAGTGTAATCTCTGCATTAACAATCATTATCCATTGTAGCCGTGTTTTTCTCACTGCATTGTGACGGTGTACATTGGTTGTTGTAATAGCATTGAAAAAATCGTCATTTCCGGGAATTACAGGGATTTTATTAATGCCCTCTTAACACTAGTGTATTGAGGTATACATGCTTGACAGGTTTTATGTACTCTAGAGGCGACACTGCAAAATACTTACAAGCCATTACAAAATGAAATTATTCATTTTGTTTTACTGTTCATAAGCCTCTAGCTTTTAGATTCATCAGCATATTATATAGCAAGACTATGTACACTGAGAGGTTTACTGTACTATGTACACTTATAGATTCACTGTACTAGTTTTTATGAAATATATTAATATTATTTCATTTTGTGATGGAAATGGAAAACTGCAAAAAAAAAAAAATAAATAAATAAATAAAAAAATAAAAAATAAAATAAAATAAAAAGAAGGATTCCGAAAGAAATTAAGCTTATATGGCCTTGTGGATAAGGTGCTCGGCTCGTGACCGATAGGTCCCGGGTTCGACTCCCGCCCTGGACGCATCGATGTTCTGTCGCACGAGACAGTAAAAACACAAGTCCCGTGTCACGGTAGGCGTGGCACGTAAAGGATCACTCACTGCTTCGATTGGTCCGTTGCAAAGGTCTATAGATTTGTATGCAATGCATCAAGCAGATGCCGTCACCATATACGTGAAATAATCGTGGAGTGACGTAAACAATATTCATCAATCAGTCAACCGAAAGAAATTTCGTAATTCTGAGTTATTATATCCCCCGCAAACAAAGTTGGGGGAGGGGGGGGGGTATAGGAATCACCCTGTCTGTCCGCCTGCCCGTCTGTCTGTCTGTCCGTCTGTCTACCAAAATTTGTCCGGGCCATAACTTCTTCATCTGTGCACAGATTTCAATAATATTTGACAGATTGTTTGCTTAGGATCCAGGGGTGTGTCATGACCTTGAACCAAGGTCATAGGTCAAAGGTCAAGGTCATAATAGACACAAAAAATAAAACTTTGTCCGGACCATAACTTCTTCCCCTGTGCTCAGATTTTAAGAATATTTCAAAGAATTGTTGCTAGGATCCAGGGGTGTGTCATGACTTTAATCTAAGGTCATAGGTCAAAGGTCAAGGTCATAATAGGCACAATAAGTAAAACCTTTTCTGGACCATAACTTCTCGCCCTGTGCACGGATTTCAATAATATTTCACAGAATTGTTGTTTAGAGTCCAAGGGTGTGTCATGACCTTGAACCAAGATCATAGGTCAATGGTCAAGGTCATAATAGACACAATAAGTAAAATTTTGTCCGGGCCATAACTTCTCACCCTGTGCACAGATTTCTATAATATTTCACAGAATTGTTGCTTAGGATCCAAAGATGTGTCATGACCTTGAACCAAGATCATAGGTGAAAGGTCAAGGTCATAATAGACACAAAAATAAAACCTTGTCCGGACCATAACTTCTTCCCCTGTGCTCAGATTTTAAGAATATTTCAAAGAATTGTTGCTTAGGATCCAGGGGTGTGTCATGACGTTAATCTAAGGTCATAGGTCAAAGGTCAAGGTCATAATAGGCACAATAAGTAAAACCTTTTCTGGACCATAACTTCTCGCCCTGTGCACGGATTTCAATAATATTTCACAGAATTGTTGTTTAGAGTCCAAGGGTGTGTCATGACCTTGAACCAAGATCATAGGTCAAAGGTCAAGGTCATAATAGACACAATAAGTAAAAATTTGTCCGGGCCATAATTTCTCACCCTGTGGACGGATTTCAATTATATTTCACAGAATTGTTGCTTAGGATCCAAGGATGTGTAATGACCTTAAACCAAGGTCAAGGTCAGAAACAACACAAACCAGATTGTTTTCATTCAATATATCTCAAAATGTACAAGTGGGACATCCATTACATTTATACCAGTGATGTATCTTGGGATGAATTATTGCATGTTTTAATTTTGTTGCCACGGGGGGTATTTGTCCCGTTAGGACAGCTCTAGTTTTTAGCAGTTCCTCTCAAGCATAAATAAATTTGAGTTGATCAAAGTCGTCGGTTTCGCCATCATTAAAACAGTTTTCAGGGCATCAAATCGTTGATAAATTTCATTTTTATTATATATTTGAGATCGTTTCAGCTTGTACATTATAGTTTTATCCCAGTGTATACGTTTCACACCGATATTAAATTCTATAAAAGTGTATCTTGTTCACTTAATGTCTCTTTGTATGACTTGGAGTACGCTGCCCTGTTACTAATTTAGTAAAGCTAAGAAAATGAAGAAAAATGAGAAATGGGAGCGAGGTTAGCGCTTTCTAATATCAGAAATAAAACCTAAAATAGGAAAGAGAAAAACGACGCGTATGAATACTTGTAAGCTCAACTGTTGTCATACAGTTTGTATTTTATAATATTTGGCACACGCAAGGGAAATTTATTGGGCTTGTGATTTTGACTAAAGTTAATTCGAGTTATTTTTCATATAATCCACAATGGTGTAAAATGTATTGAGCACATCGGGGACAACCTCTCGTTTGAGAGATAATCACTTAGATTAGTACAAATCTCTATTTTCAGTAATTAATTCCGAGTACTTAAAATATTGAATTTTGATTTGAATTTCAAAAAGACCGATCTTAATAACATAGAGTTAATTAGTTTACAAAACAGCTGAATTTTTTATGTACCGTTTCGAAGTTTTTAGAGCTCTGCAACGTGTATGCAGGTATGAACTCCAAAACGGTAACTTGAAAAGGTCATCTTCTTTTGTAACTCTTATTCAGTATGTTATGAAGATGTGTCTTTAAGTTTTTAAGTTTGAAGTCAAACTTCTAAAAAAATTATTTTAGTGCTCGTTTAATTCTGCTTAGACATTGAAGTTGTTCACTGACAACCGAGATCATTACTCATTTGAGTGATTGTTTCCAGTCTGCTGAAAGGGTCTCAGATGAGAGGTTGTTCCCAACCTGTTTAAAGGGACTATTTGACAATGTAGACAAAAGAAATACATGTACATGTACATACAAATGAGGCAGAAATTTTCACTTTTAACTAACGTCAAGGTGAAGGTCAGGTTTGATTAATCATTATGCACAGGAATGGTTTTCTTGCGATCATTACATGTAAATGTTGTTTACAGGAATAATATCAGACAACAATGGATAGTTGTCCATCGTCGAAAGATGGCATGACCATGAACTTGAGGGGCAGGCGTGGTGTAGTGGTTAAGCGCTTGGCTTGCGGCGCCGACGATCCGGGTTCGATTCCCGGGTTGCGCCACTATGTTTAAGAGGTTGGTAACCTCCTGCTCCCATGTCGCGATATAACTGAAATATTGTTGAAAGCGACGTAAAACACCAATCAACCAACCAACCATGAACTTGAAGTTTAGTTCCCTGGAAATAAGCATAAAAGCGTATAATGAAACTTAGATGTTGCCTTTGTTTTTGTACTGAACATCATTATTGTTGTCAAAAAGTAAATAATGACACGGCTGCATGTTTTGCTTTGGCATATTTCTCATGAAAAATATCAATTTTTTTTCCTCAGTGGAAAACTCTGAAGTGAATTGTGTCGATGTGTAAATCATTAATAATAATAAGTATTATAAAGTAGCTTTTCCACTTTTTTTTCGGGCGTTGAAAGTGTGCTCTACTCATGAACATTTGTATGAAGACGTTCATGAATACACGATTACATATATACTCATTTATCATACAAATGTACATGAGTAGATGATAGAAGTAACAATTGGCATAGTTATTTAAAGAGTTAAGTACCCAGTAGAGCAATGCTACCCTCAAGGCCTCTTGTTTGGAGACTTAGTATACCGGGGATTTCAATTTTCAATGACAAGATGCAGATGAATCCTGTCAGACGTGTGGTAAGATACATGTAATTTCAAAGAAGGGACTGAAAAAAAAATCACATACTGTCATACAAATCATCGGAATGACAGTATAGATGGAGAAGACTTATCAATTGATTAGGATATTTTTATATAGTTATATATTCATATCATTTACTGCATTAAATAATCATTTTCTGTTTTCAGTTTGTAGTTTCGTCGTACACAAGAGATGTCATGAGTTCGTATCATTTGGTTGTCCAGGCATGGATGAAGGGCCGGACTCCGATGTAAGTCATACGTATATATAAATAAGAGAGATTGTTATGTTTGACAATGACCAATGAATAGTTAGGAAAATCAGAAATCCATATCAAAAGTCTGTATCTTGCAATATCAATCTTGAAATATGCAATTCGATTATATATTATCCCCAAAATTATATGGATGTCTGGTTAAGGAAACTCATTGTCTTGAATGAAATGAAAATAAAGTGCATATTAACACCGATGTCTGATTGTAACGGAGAAATCCATGATTTTACATTGAGTGACGTGATTTTAGATACGTGTCCTTAGCAGCATTTTAGTTCATCCAGGTACAGGGATATCTTCATAACTTAACGAGACATCAGACATTTTGAAAATCATGTTGAAATTCGAGGCAAAGTGTGATAAAACAGATTTTTACTTTAAAAGTTTTGCAAAGCTTTTTGAGGCACTTACAAACGTAAAACTGTAAAATCTTAACTTGTAGAATACAAAAATAAAATGTTCTCAGGAACTTCTGGTCGCATAAATTTATTTTTCTTGTGATAACAAAGAATTTGGCGATTTTCAGCGAAACACAAATCTGAGAAGCACGCACTGTATTCAAATTTAAGGTACTGGCTATACAACTATATTGCCGGAATGAAATAGTCCGAGAAGTTCATACTGTCTTGATATTTAACGTAATAGGTATACAAACCATGTTACCGAAATGAAAAGGTTTCAAAAAACGTCCATTAATTAAGCTGTATGGGATTGTCTTTAATATAATATTCGCATCTATGTTTTGTTTTGCGTTTGATGTAGAAGCAATAAATCTTATTACTAGAAAACGCTGTGTTAATGACGGTCGTATCATATTCCATGCTTTGGACTCGACCAAGGATGTCCTTCAGGAAACCTATGGAACATGACGATGTACTTCAGTATATGTTCGATCTTTCTTTTACTAATGGCAATAGTATTGTACATTGCGCGTGGCATGGATTATCGACGAAACATTTGAAGTACATGTATTTGAAAACGATAAAGTATTATCGAAAAAGACTCGTGGCATTTGGTGACTTTTCCATGTGCTACATGTTATAGGGAATCGTGTTGATGAAAGTCTGTATGATGTGGGGTTAGAGAACATTTTTGTAAAATTCCACGTAGCTAAAGGAGAATTATATAAACGTAACACTAACTCGTGGAATAAAAAAGATAATGGGTTCAACACAAGTTTTCAAGTTTTTATCAAACTAGTTTCCAATTTGTGTTTGCTGTCTTAATCCTGGCTTACGAGCAAAAACATTGAAATATTTCATACTTTAAGGATTTCTCTTAATACGAAAAAAAAAAAATATTGAAATGAAAACATGAGTAATGAATTGTTCATGGGTTCTGGGTTTACGCTACTGTTAGGGAGTAAGTGCACTCAAGGGAACACCCTCCTGTTGTTGCTTCGCTCGCGCTCACGACTTCTTTATTCTCATTTTCTAAGTCTTGACTGCAAAATCAATTGAAATGATTAGATAATGAAACGTGTCAGATACGGAGGTGTTTTCGTATTGGTGATTTGTTATGTTATGAAAGTTGCATCATTTTATTTACGTATTAAGGTTTTTGTGATTAATGTCAGTCACGTAAGCAAGTTTCTTCATAGAGACGCACTCTTGTCACTGTACTCCTTATCTGGCGTATGTCGTAACACATTCGTAACTTGTTGACAATGTTCTGCGTATGTAGGGACATCCAATCGTGTCTCACCAAAACCTACTCACTTAATCTGACCTTGGCATTTTTCATTGAACTGGATACAAGTCCGTCCTTATGTCCTGCGTATTACACTTTTACTCATTATCCGTCGTATGCGTTTGCATTAACAGTTTAACTCCTTTGTGTATGTTTTCATTGACAATTGTTATGTATATCGAGACATCCTCAATATTTTCGTGTATCTGAACACTCTTATGTAGCCCGTTCTGAGTATCAAGTGTGCATGTATATTTTCTTTTGCTTGCGCCACACACCAAGATTATTTTACTATATGATGGAAGCACCTGTCTTGTGCATGTCCTCAGAAAATTCTGCATATGTCTACGTAGCACCCGAAGCGAAAAGGGAATTTGTACGTGCAAGTGTATACCGTGACCCAGACTTCGGTTAAGTTCAATTCAATTCAATTAATTCAGATGCCATACAGCATATAGAAAGAACATATAAACATGCATATATGAATATATGGGAAAACAAAAGAAGAAGAAGAAGATAATATATATAAATATATATATATATATATATATATATATATATATATATGTATATGTATATATATATATATATATATATATATATATATATATATATGAGAATAAGGATGGTAAAGCAGTGATTGATATATGTACAAGGTACAAGATGCTGACAGGACGTTAAATGCTTATGTGTTTTATATCAGTGCAAATGGAGAGCGAAATTCTTTGCAATAGAAGATGTATCTCCACACTTACAAATGTAAACATAAATGTACACATAAATACACTTATATCTATACACACTTAAGAACTGCATTAAGTATATTATGAAGAATATAACATCACAAGGAGAAGATTAATGTTCTCCGAAGAACTCGATCTGACAGCGAGGAATAGTCTCCTGGTCCTCAGATTTGAATTCCAGTGCCATACCACTGGATGAATCTGCCCCATTCAGCGTGTATAAATATTTTCTTTCTATCTCATCATCAAATGTTTTGTGTAGATTTATCCTGTGTAATGTCATTAAGCTCCTCTTGAACCCCATCTACAACATCTTTCCTTACAGTATACTTAGTCCTGTATGGTCGTCTACAACATATTCCCTTACACTAAGTCCTGTAGGGTCGTCAACAACATCTTCTCTTTCACTATACTTAGTCCTGTAGGGTCGTCCACAACATCTTCCCTTACACTATACTTAGTCCTGTACGGTCGTCCACAACATCTTCCCTTACACTATACTTAGTCCTGTAGGGTCGTCTACAACATCTTACCTTACACTAAGTCGTGCAGGGTCGTCTACAACATCTTCCCTTACACTATACCTAGTCTTGTAGGGTCGTCTACACCATCTTCCCTTACACTATACCTAGTCTTGTAGGGTCGTCTATACCATCTTTCTTACACTATACTTAGTCCTTTAGGGTCGTGTACAACATCTTCCCTTACACTATATTTAGTCCTTTAGGGTCGTGTACAACATCTTCCCTTACACTATACTTAGTCCTGTAGGGTCGTCCACAACATCTTCCCTTACACTATACTTAGTCCTGTAGGGTCGTCCACAACATCTTCCCTTACACTATACTTAGTCCTGTAGGGTCGTCCACAACATCTTCCCTTACACTATACTTAGTCCTGTAGGGTCGTCCACAACATCTTCCCTTACACTATACTTAGTCCTGTAGGGTCGTCCACAACATCTTCCCTTACACTATACTTAGTCCTGTAGGGTCGTCTACAACATCTTACCTTACACTAAGTCCTGCAGGGTCGTCTACAACATCTTCCCTTACACTATACCTAGTCTTGTAGGGTCGTCTACACCATCTTCCCTTACACTATACCTAGTCTTGTAGGGTCGTCTACAACATCTTCCCTTACACTATACCTAGTCTTGTAGGGTCGTCTACACCATCTTCCCTTACACTATACCTAGTCTTGTAGGGTCGTCTATAACATCTTCCCTTACACTATACTTAGTCCTTTAGGGTCGTGTACAACATCTTCCCTTACACTATACTTAGTCCTTTAGGGTCGTGTACAACATCTTCATTACACTATACTTAGTCCTGTAGGGTCATCTACAACATCTTCATTACACTATACTTAATCCTGTAGGGTCGTCTACAACATCTTCCTTTACACTATACATAGTCTTATGGGGTCGTCTACAACATCTTCACTTACACTATACTTAGTCCTGTAGGGTCGTCTATACCATTTTCCCTTACACTATATTTAGTCTTGTAGGGTCATCTACAACATCTTCCCTTCAACATCTTACCTAACACTATAGTTAGTCATGTATGGTCGTCTACAACATCTTCCCTTACACTATACTTAGTCCTGTAGGGTCGTCTACAACATCTTACCCCACACTAAGTTCTGTAGGGTCGTCTACCACATCTTCCCTTACACTAAGTTCTGTAGGGTAAGTGTTTGAAGCAGATCATAGGATATGGGACATGGGATAGTCCTCGACATTATTTGATGTTAAACAAGTGAATCAAACATTTTATCAAGACTTTTCTTTCGATACAAAGTGTACCTGAAACTGAGCGTTATACTTCAGGATTTTTATTATACTTTTGATATTACAAGTGATAAGTAGTGATTTTTCACTTTCTACACTAATGTTTACCATATTTTCTGTGAGATTATACAGATTTATACTCAAAAACTTTTACTTATGACCAATCCCTCCGAGATACATTGAGAGGAAACACAATGTATTCTCTATTGCTACAGTATTGTGTTTATTTTTTTTTCAAAACGAATACGTAATCACACACAGATCGCACTCATTTGACTTGATGTTAGTTGTAAGAGAGTATAACGGGTATTAACCACAGCAGTTTATCATATATCCTGTTGTATAGATATTTCCAGTGAAAAAGTTATATCTATTCAAGAGCTTTTACATCAGTTACTTAATACTTGGAAATTTAATTTCCTCGTGACAAGTGTGGATATATTTTCTCTCGTATGTTGCGCTGCCCATAGTATTGTGACACCCACGCCCTTGATATACTAGGATGCCAGACTGATGCAGACGTCCCATAGTTTTGACCTTTTTCTGGCCACTCTTTTCTTGATTAACCATAAGTAAAGTCGACATGTGGACGCAAACTTCGTCAATTTCCATTGCATAGTGCGTCATGATACAGAAGTCTGGGAATTCTGAACCACACCGATATTGACACTGGCCTACATCCAGACTAGAAAAGCCAAGTTAGCTTCAATTTTAAGGAGTTCAATATGTTGGATTGGTACTAGTGAATCTGTACTTATTCTGTTACAAGAAAATTATTGGATACCATTATGCAAAGAATACATACTTGGAAAGGATACCCGCGGAACTTCTCTATACTCGCCGTACAGCTTTTAGAATTCAGACACATTTCTATCTTCTCTTTTTTTAATCAAGGCTTCATTAGTAGTCGCCACGGGTACAACGTGCAGTGCCTTTCATAAGATTTCATTGACTGTAAGACTTGGATGCATTTCATCAGTTGGCATGACTTCTTACTATGTCCTATAGGAGTGATATTCTCAGTCAGGACAGTGTTACACTTTCCTCTCATTTCTGTATATAATTTCGTTCCACTAGGATTGCACTGGTAGAACTGGTCAACTTTAAAAATGCACATCCCATAAAACAGAAAAGCTCACATGATGAGTGTAATATTTTGATGATAACTATAAAGCTCCCGTGATAATTGTAAAATTATTACGGCGACTGTAAAGATAAACTATTAACTGTGATGATAATTGTAAATTTATTACGATAAATGTAAAACTTTAAAAAGTGTAAAGCAGTGGTGTTTAATGTAAAATTCCTATGATTGTAAAAGTATTAGGGTAACTGTTTAACTGTAGTAATCATTGTAACGTTTTTCGTTTTTCCTGTCGCATGTTACATTTAAATGTCGAACAGATAGCAGCTAGTACAAGGATATGTGTACATTGTATTCGCTTGCACCCAGCCGTTATCTCAATGTTTGTGGGTACATTAATGTCGAGCGTGTTTAGATGTGGGAGGGAATTTATTGTTCATATAAGATGATAACAAGATCCTACTGAGTAAATACCAACCGCTCACTTTAGTGGTGTTTACTACAATAAAGCGTCAGCAGACATTGATGCACCAGACTTGAGACTTGAACAAGATAGTAGACGATTTCTGTGTAATTGTGTTATTGTACGTGGTTCTAATTTTTCTACGAGTCACGGCACCACATATTGTGGATGCAACACTACGCATATTCAAACTGAATGACTGCGATTCGTCTTTAATCGATTACAATACTTGAAAATGTTTATTATATTTTTTTCTGGTTCTAAAAGTTTAAACGCATTGCTAGAGCATGACTACAAGTTTAGCGCCTAATGTCCGAGAGGGATCCATGCAAGAATTATATGATTGTCATTTTCTATTGACATATACTGTATCTCTATACCTTAGTAATGACGCCCTCACATCAATAATCTTCATGATCAGGAGAGGGATAAATAAAAAAGAGAAGTTTTGACTACTTCCATCATAACTATAAAAGAAAGTATACGACGTGAAATGTCGCATTGGAGTTTGTTGGAATACAAACGTTTATAGCCTACATACCGAGTAAGAGAGAATCATTTATTTGGGTATATGTATGTACTTATGCAAGTTATGGACGGCATGAAACTGCATCATTCAAATTTATGCTCGGAGTTTTCATGTGAATTTCACCCATACATGCCATTGTCGCACATAAATAGAGGCAACACTTTCCTGTAAACGCTCTCTGTACGAGTTATTTTCTTGTAAAGCCATGGAGTATAACGTTGAATTTGTGACGGAAGAAGAAGCCACTTTAGAATAGATATAACTAATTCAGAAGATTCCTGCTCATTTAAACTTCTAAATACATTAGTATTTTCCTTCATATTATACCGGGTATTTACCTTTTTTTGTTATTATTCGTAAAATGTCACTTACGTCACTTATTTGCTTTAATGTTTCGTTATTTCTGCGTAAGTTCAATTGGAGTAATTTTCACCACGGTTTTCCATTACAGTTAAGTGTAATTATTTAGGTAAAGCTCGTTTTAATTTTCAATACTAATTTTGAGATTTAACAGACACAAATGCATTAGAATTTTAATTCCCAAACACTTAATGGTTCGTGTTTTATTCTATACGCTATCATGAATAGCAAAATGACATTTATCTATATTAAGGTGAAGACAGAATCCAGATATGAATTCCGGCCTTACAAACATACATGGCTCGAAGAATTTGATTTCAGCTCAGTAATTAAATAAATTATTCTGCTAGACGAGTGTTTCAAGTTCATAATAGGAAGACCACGGGTTTGAATCCCCCGGCGTTTCATATTGTATTATATGTACATTGACCAGTATATTTAGTCTGCGTACGTGTCAGATTGACTTTGCACGAGAAATATTTTTAAGATAACTGGTTTCAGTGTCGCATTAAAAATAATTTTCACTTACATGAAGATAATAATAACACACAGCAAAGGTACATAGCATCATGTGTAACACTTAAAATGGAAAAGCCGGCGTGGCCTAGTGGTATCGCGTCGAACTTCTGATCGGAAGGCCGGGGTTCGAGTCCCGCTCTTGCCATGCCGGTGTTCTGTCTTTCGGATGAGACAGTAAAAACCGAGGCCCCTTGTCATGGTATGCATGTCACGTTAAAGATCCCTCACTGCTTCGGGTGGGTCCGTTGCAAAGGTCAAAATTTGTATGCCCCGCATCAGGCAGATGCCGTCACCATATACCTGAAATATTCGTGGTGTGACGTAAAACAAAAATCAATCAATCAATCAATAAAATGGAAAGAGGGGTGGGGTGGTAGAGGGAGGGTGAGATAAGGTGGTGCAAGGGAAGAGACGGAAAGAGGAGATAGGAGGAGGGAAACAGGAGAACTTGCACTATTAAAATTGCTGGTGCCCCATCTGTTTAGTGAAAGTAGCTATGTGCAGCAAAACAAACAAATGTAGAATAATGACACTGTAATGTTTTGTGTTTGTGACTGTGCTATTAATCATAATAGTTGGTTTATGTTAAATGAAATTATATTTCATGGTCTGTAAGGCGATGATAGAATAATGCTACTGGCTTTATCGTCTCCTCCCTCTCCATAATTTGCAAATCCAGATCTTTGAGATGCTTTATGATCTTCTCTATCACTGATCACGATCATTAGTGTTATCATAAGAATTTACTGTCTATGTTAATCGCGGTTTGTATAATGCCGGGATAAATCGTCTTGGTAGTTTTATTTCTTAAAAAGTCTTATAAATGAGGATTTTGACAATTCCACATGGTTGTTTCATTATGTTAATAGGTCGAATAATACTTCGAGCTTCGTACTGAAAGCAACTTTAGGTCAACTTCCCAAGTTTTCTTGTACGCAAAATTACCATACTCTTACATTCCTGTTCTAAATTATCTTCGCAGAACATATTTCACTTGGCCATCAGATCGAATGCTTTAAAAAAAAGTAATAGAAGAACAAAAAGAAACAAGCAAACGAAAAAACAAAAAAACCCCCCCCCCCCCCCCCCCCCCCCCGCAATAAAAAAAAAAAAAAAAGAAAGAAAAACGAAAAATAGAATTCCTCCGTATCCCCTTTACTGAATACATAAATGTCCACGTGTATTGAATGAATTAGTGGCACACCGTCTGAAGTAAACAGTGAAGATTCATTTCATTCCTCCAACTATCTTTTAAGATAAATAAAATTTCCTCTAAGAGTAAAATGTTTTTGATTGATTGATTATTGTTGTTTTACGTCACTCCACGATTACTCCACGTGTGTTGCAACGGCATCTGGATGATACATTGCATAGGAACTTATGACAGTGTAACGGACGGAGTGATATCTAACGTACCACGACGTGGCACTGGACCTCAGTTTTCACCCTCTCACCCAAAAGACAGGACATCGGTTTCCCATGACGGGAGTCGAACCCGGGGACCTCTTTGTCACGAGCCGAGCACCTTATCCACTCAGCTATATCAGCTGAAGAAAAATGTTAAGATATTTCAGATAAATTTTACATCTCCCACTTTCTTCATGTAAAAATACATACGTACCGACGACGTGATAATAGCAATTCATAGTGTCTCGTTTTTGTATTTTTTTTTCCCTTTAAAGCACTTTATAAATTTGACGGGCTGTAAGTAATTTAAGTGTATTTTTTCCATTTTACATAAAAAAGGAGAGATTCATGTTGCTTTACAATACAGAAGGAAGTGAAATCGAGTACAAATAATCATGATGTGTGAGATAATACCGGTTTACCATAATTTAATTTGATAAAATTTAATATAGTCACTTTGTGGCGCGTCACAACAGGAGAAAGGAGAGTTGGCTAGTGAGAACGAGATGGAGCGCGCATACTGTGCATATCGAGCGAATATTGGAGTAAAACTGCACCGAGTTCCGCTCGTTCCCATGCATATCAAAGAAAACAACGATTAACATGTTTAATATTTAAAACTGTAGTGTTCAAGAATGAAAAGCACGTATGCATGCCCAAGTGCTGTTATGATAATGTATATACTGTTTCGTATGTAAGGAAGATATATTGCTTAATTTTCATGTAAATTGAGTTCATATGGTTAAAGGTCAAGGCCATATCTAAATTTGGAATGAAACTATGATAAAAATGGTTGCTGGATGGTAGCTCAATTACTAAACATCAGACTGAAAGAAAAGAGAGGAAGATGTTTATTGATTCTGAAGACAAAATGTAGAAGATCAAGGTCACAACATCTGAATTAGAGTGAAAGTAATGTAAGAGTAAATCTCGAAAGATAAAACAATCATCATACATAAGATTCAAACGACAATTTATATATATGGTTAATTTTAAGACGAGAGGAAAATGCGTATTGATTTATGAATCAAAAGGTCAGAAGTGAAGGTCATAATAACAGAACATTTAGATTTGCATTTCTTATTTCTTATTTTAGAGATTTAACTCAAAATTTCAAAATTAAGAAGGAACTTAGACTTGATATTTTGCATGTAAGATGATTGTTATATGTGTCTTTCTATAATATTTAATATTTTTCAAAAGTGGTAGTTATGTGATCACTTTTGATAAATATAAAAAGTTATAAAAAGACATATGCGCTTTTGTTTTCAGATGAAATAATGTCATTTTGACCTACATTTTTGGTTGAGTGATTTTTATGTCACCACCATATATGGCCAGGGCATATAGTATTGCACCTCGCCGTCATTCCGTTATTCCGTCATGCATTTTGTCTTTGCAACTCCTCCTAAACCCTTGGGGGGATTTTAATGAAACTTGGTGCAAATAAAGATCACAGTTCGTGGCGCACCGACGCATACAGTTATAAAAGTGTCATGGTGGCACTCTGGCCATGCTATCTTTTGCGGTTTTTGTTTGGACTTCTGTGATACAGTTAAATATTTGAATGGAAGGTTAGTGATTATGGTATGATTAATTACAGATTAGTTCCAAGTTTGTTACGGTAGACCTGTGTTTAGCTCGAAATTTTTCAACCGACCAGCAGATGACCTACGATATAGAAATACCTTCAAAATGCTTGTTTCACTTTATATAACCCCTAAAATTATTTTCCTTGCAAATAGTCAGTAGGGGATGGCATGTTGAAAATATTTTATATAAAAAAAAATCATCTTCCCTTGCTTTGTTTTTGTTAGTCGCCTGTGAGAAGTCAGCGTCCATGTAAGCTAGCAAAGGTTTGTATTATTAATGCAAATGTGAATGTTGCACACGTAAGTAGGGTCTCGACGAAAAGATAGAATTACAAGAAAATAGAACGTGGCGTGAAACAACGACGAAAAGATGAAAGTAGGTAGATTTAAAACTACATTCCTTGAATTGTTCTTTTTCCGTTTCTTGTTAGCGATAATTAAACACTATTATAGTGAGATAACAAGAATATTACAATAAATTGAAACCATTAGTCTATTATCAAATCGTTCCTTAACGTAATATTTGCATTTTGCAGACCAACAAATCCCCTTGTTGATGACACGGGCCAATCTTTATGTGTAATTTAACCCCTCTATATACCATTAGCACCTCGATAAGCTATACATTGGCGCTTGGTCTCCGGTAAATCGACAAAATTTAAGCTCCTAGATTTTGTGTTTCTCAGCTTTACATGTCACTTAAAAAGAAAATCAATACGCTGAATGATTACCCAGGGAAATTTTCTGATCACCGGTAGTTTATCACTGGAAAATGTTGCCTTCTTCAGAAATCTGCCATAATCTCAGTCCCATGGTTCCTGCGCTCCTCGCTTAGAAAGATGGCCGCCCTAGTCATGTTAGCACATGAGAATATATCCAATTCTGTGTTTTATTTCTTTCTGCAAATAGCGAGGTCAATAAAGACAAGAGGCCGAAATAGACCCGGAGTGTTATCTTGAACTGACTCATATAAGCGATATACTCTTAAATTAACAATTATGTCGAGAAACTCTTAGCTGCGTTTCGATACATAATTGCACCTAGCCGCCTTGTCTTACGTCGAACAGATTCAAGTCAGCTGTGTACGATATAGCTGATTCCCTCAGACATTCATACACTTCTAGGACAAAGCATAATGTCTAGTTTTACTTTCTATAATCTCGCAGTACACTCAGTGTGTGAATCTCCCCTCTGTTGTATTTCTGTTACAAGATTTTCAAACTGGCTTAATAAACAAGGCGATTGCAAATGAGTCAGCATTTTACATTTTAATCCGAACGTTTCAGATAAAGTTTCAATCATAACATTATTTTACTTTTAATTTAAGATACATCTTTGTTAATTTTTGGCGAAATGGAAACAAAAACTCATGTAGAAGAAATGGTGGAACTTATTTAAAAACGAAAGAAAATGTCTTCGTGCCTAATACATGTATAGCTGATAGAATTTCTTGCAAATTTAAAGTTGATATTACAAAAAAACTAGTGGAAGGAAACAATCGTGGATTGAATTTTTGTGAAGGATTGTCATGTATAATATATTCTAGTGTATTATATAAAATACACATTTATATTAAGATGTTAAGATTTACTTCTATGCGCTATACACGTGTTTTCGGTACAAAATCCTTATCAGAAATGAATGTACAAGATCGCAAAATGATGATAGTGCAGAATGTATGAAGAAACTTTGATATATGTTTCTTTAAAAGAGTTTACTGCTTATATTGTGTAAGCTTTCATTTCCATTTATAAAGGGACATGCACTTCCCTACGTAATTATTTTCATCTAAGACGAGAAAGAATCGCATATCTTGTATACTATTATTTTACTTGCTTCTAATGTATTGTTTAAATGAATAAATAAGTAAATAAATGAATAAACAAATAAATAAAAATATGAAAACATTGCGACTTGTACGAACGAAGACATTTACACCTTTCTAGCATATTTTCTTAAAAGTCTCCTCTGTAATATGTGCCGGGTCCTGTTTCCATTCATAATCATCAAATGACGTGCAGGAATTCAAATGCTACAGATTAAATCCATAGTGACATCGCAGTTATAACAGTAAAGCATAGTTATCACAGACTAGATTCCCTGAAATGGCGAGAAGTAAAACATAAACTTAATCCTGTGTCACAAAGGGAGATGTAGCTGCCTGTGAATGTCGCATACTCTTGGGGACCCATATCTTAGGAGAAATAGGAGAGACCAATATGTTAAGAGTAACAATATATTTCCTTAGAACAACTTTCTGTGTCCGATCAATATCGTATCGTGACAGTATGTACGCTCTTTTAGCTGTTTGGGTGTTAGGAGATAAAAGGACTGAATTAATCACAGATGGCGATATCAATAGTCCTCAGATAATTGTCGATTTCTCACTTGATTTGTTATTTTCTCAGTAATTTTAGTAACTTATCAGACATTTTCCAAGACCTGACTCACCCAGACACGGACTGGAGCCTGGACGACATCGATCGGAACATAATTTATGAATGCAAATCAACATTATCTTCTTGGTTATGTACTGTATATGTACACGAAATGCTGTACTGTGTTCTTTCATGATCTCCCAGTTCCATGATAGAATTTATAATGAACATTGTACACATTATTATACCCGGTTCTGATTTGGCCGACACCGTTTGTATTTGAACGGTCTTAATGTTTTGCATTTAAAGAATTTAAAAGATACTGAAGTAAAACTACATATGAGATTTCTGTTTTATTTTTGAAAAGTTTTCATGAAGAGAGATGATGAGTATTTGACATTGCAATGTGGCTGGCGATGGTGACTTAGGAGATGATGCGATTTGGGATTTAGAGAAGGCTAGCGATGGTGACTTAGGAAATGATGCGATGTGGGATCGAGAGAAGGCAAGCGATGGTGACTTAGGAAATGATGCGATATGGGATTGAGAGAAGGCTAGCGATGGTGACTTAGGAGATGATGCGATGTGGGATTAAGAAAAGGCAAGAGATGGTGACTTAGATGATGATGCAGTGTGGGATTGAGAAAAGGCTAGCGATGGTGACTTAGGAGATGATGCGATGTGAGATTGAGAGAAGGATTGAGTGAAAGCTAGCGATGGTGACTTGGGAGATGATGCGACGTGGTATTGAGAGAAGACTAGCGATGGTGACTTAGGAGATGATGCGATTTGGGATTGAGAGAAGGCAAGCGATGGTGACGTAGGAGACGATGCGATGTGGGACTGAGAGAAGGAAAACGATGATTAGTAAAAGATGCGATGTAGGATTGAGAGAAGGCAAGCGATGGTGACTAAGGAGATGATGCAATGTGGGATTGAGAGAAGGCTAACAGTGGTGACATAGGAGATGATGCGATGTGGGATTGAGGGAAGGTTAGCAATGGTGACTTAGGAGACAATGCGATGTGGGCTTAAGAGAAGGCAAGCGATGGTGACTTAGTAGAAGATGCGATTTGGGATTGAGAGAAGGCAAGCAATGGTGACTAAGGAGATGATGCAGTGTGGGATTGAGAGAAGGCAAGCGATGGTGACTTAGGAGATGATGCGATGTGGGATTGAGAGAAGGCTAGCGATGGTGTCTTAGGAGATGATGGAATGTGGGATTGAAAGAAGACTAGCGATGGTGACTAAGGAGATGATGCGATATGGGATTGAGAGCTGGCAAGCGATACGATGTTGGATTGACAGAAGGCTAGCGATGGTGACTTAGGAGACGATGCGATGTGGGATTGAGAGAAGGCCAGCGATGGTGACGTAGGAGATGATGCGATGTGGGATTGAGAGAAGGAAAACGATGATTATTTAGGAGACGATGCGATATGGGATTGATAGAAGGCTAGCAATGGTGACCTAGGAGATGATGCGATGTGGGATTGAGAGAAGGCTAGCAATGGTGACTTAAGGGACGATGCGATGTGGGATTGAGAGAAGGCCAGCGATGGTGACCTAGGAGATGATGCGATGTGGGATTGAGAGAAGGCTAGCAATGGTGACCTAGGAGATGATGCGATGTGGGATTGAGAGAAGGCTAGCAATGGTGACTTAGGGGACGATGCGATGTGGGATTGAGAGAATGCTAGCGATGGTGACTTAGGGGACGATGCGATGTGGGATTGAGAGAAGGCCAGCGATGGTGGCGTAGGAGACGATGCGATGTGGGATTGAGAGAAGGAAAGCGATGATAATTTAGAAGACGATGCGATATGGGATTGAGAGAAGGCTAGCGATGGTGACCTAGGAGATGATGCGATGTGGGATTGAGAGGAGACTAGCGATGGTGACTTAGGAGATGATGCGATGTGGGATTGAGAGAAGGATTGAGTGAAAGCTAGCGATGGTGACTTGGGAGATGATGCGATGTGGGATTGAGAGAAGGCTAGCGATGGTGACTTAGGAGATGATGCGATGTGGGATTGAGAGAAGGCTAGCGATGGTGACTTAGGAGATGATGCGATGTGGGATTTAGAGAAGGGAAGCAATAGTGACTTAGGAGATGATGCGATCATATCCAAATCATTCCTGACAATCGGTAATGTCCCGTATACGTCTTTATGTGTACGTGGAGCTGGCATCCACATTAGATCTGGCTGGCATGACAACAACGAGGAAACATTTGAACCTTACATGAGAGCTGTTGTTATTGTTTACATGTGACATACCATTGTAAAAATGAACCACCAATAAGATCTGCTGACGTGGTATAAGTGAAATTTTCTTGAAGATAGTTAATGTAAAACAACAAGGTACATCACAAATCAACCTTGATTTCAATATCCTGAAAGTAAGCTATCAAACATAAGGTGGCAACCATGTGGTTTTTAAGGGAGGCGGGAGGGAGAAGACATTTATGAGCCGAAATATTTTTTGCTTATTTTCAGAGCCCGTTTTTGTTTTTTTGGGGCCAATATTCAGAGCCGGATTATTATTTTTTACCACTTATCCATGAAATTTAGCGTTCATGGGGAATGGGATTTCGGCGGTCCTATCCAAACACACACAGAAGATATATATATATATATTTTTCCAGCAGGCACCTTTTGTCCGGATTATTGTTTTATCGGAAAAGTTATCTTATATTGCGAGCCAGATATTTTTTGCAAAGTCTTCATGCTTCCCCAACCCCCAATAAAAATCAAATGTTTGCTCCTTAACTTAGGAATTTTAAATGACTAGTCGGGTACGAAAAGGCCACTTTAGCATGACAACAACAAACAATATGTAAAGAAAACTAGGCCCTTTTTATTGTGGGCCGGCACTAGCCGGCCCATCCTTTGATATAAGTTTGGGAAAGTCGCATGCGTTTCTGCGGTACAGTAAGACCACACCCCCAGGATTTTACACCAATGAAAAATTTAGGATTTTATTCACTGCGGAGAGAGCATGTGTCACCTCTCTGACCCAGTTTGATAGATACATGTAAATGTAGTATGTTACAGGAGAGAAGTATTAAATTTGTTGGAATATTTTCTGGGGATGGGTGTTACCTTACAATTTTTTAATATTTGACGCGCTTTCTTCATAACCAAATTATTATTCCGTTGCCTAAGTGACTTTTGGTTAATAGCCAATCGGAACATCATCTCTATTTTTTACAAAAAAAAATATCATTTTTTGCGTACGGAAATGGTCGAGTTGTTATATTACGACTGAATAATAGTGTGATGTAAGTCCTACTAAAACTTTCAGAATACAGAATGCTAAGGACCAATTACAATTGTTTCTTCTGGCAAGACGATAAACCTTAATTAGTGTTTATAAATTGAAACTTGAGAATAAAAAGATTACCAACCAGCACGGCCACACCACTACCAAAAGTTGACCAGTGAAGGGTTGGTTACCTCAGTAAACCTCCAGTTGCTTATAGATTGGTTGTTTTGTTGTTAAAAAGAAATAGTGGGTTGATTGATTAATTATTGTTTTACGTCACTCCACGACTATTTCACGTACAAGGTGACAGTATCTACCTGATGCATTGCATAGAAATTTATACCTCTGCAACGGACCCTCCCGAAGAAGTGGGGAATCTTTTACGTGCCACGCCTACCGTGACACGGGACCTCTGTTTCTACTGTCCATTTTGAAAGACAGGTCACCGATGTGCCCACGGCGGAAGTCGAACCCGCGACCTTTCGGTCACCTCGACCACTGAGCCCACCGACTTAAAACATATAGTAGATGATATGGCTAGTAATTTTAAAAGTACATTTCCATACTAAATGCAGGCTAATCCGTACGTCTGATAAACTAGCTATTGCCATGCCTTATGTACTGAATGGGCTAAATGAGCCCAAATATAAACTATTAGCTGAAAAGGAAGTGATACTGGAGATTTATACGTCTGTGGTCGATCATCATGGTATTTATATGTTTGCTAATTATCAGTCACATGGCTGTACAATACAAATTTTAAAACGTTATTCTGTTTTTAAAATTCTTTGCAGTTTTATCAAACATCCCATTCCGGCCCACACTTTGGTGCTTGCACCAAATTGTTTCTTGTCTACAATGTTTTGCACGTAATAGCTATTTTGAGACTGCATATAAAATGGCCATCCTGTAAACAGACTTTTGTCGCGAAATGTAACAGGAATTTGTTCGCCTCAATAAAGTAATAACGACTTCGTCTTTATTTACTTCACATTGACACTATTTTCGTCAGTAACGTCGATATACAGAATGTTTATGGCCCACCTGGACAAACGTCTCGTATATGATGAGCCTCGTTCTTGTCGGAATTGTTGAAATGTAAAATGATTATCGTCACCTTGATGTCTGTTTCTCGTTTGGTTATTCAACCCTTTTAAATATTTTTAAAAGGAAAGGTCAAACATACATGCATGTATGAATATATGTATTGGAGCATTTTGATGCTTCTAGAAAGGAAAACTTGAGGCTTATAGTTTTTAGGTATCTGCTAGTTGGTCTAGAAAACATTAAGCATAAGGGAAGACTCGGAGAGCTTTGATATTTTTACTTTTGCGCATTCCTTGTGACAGGACCTTTCCACTGGCACTAAACCTTCTTGTAGTATTTCTGGATATAATGGCCACCATTTGACATGATGGTATTTTACGAACACACCATGCATTCTTTTTTATTTTGTTGTTTTGATTAATCATATTTGGCATTTCATGAATGTGAATAAAATGCAACTACTGCTTGACGTATGGAAATAGCGCGCCATAAATCCTGTCAGAAGGATATTTACAAGTTACAGTTTATGTTATGTCTTTTAATTTTCTTCTTCATGATTTGTTTGAAAATTGATAAAAAAAAAAAGAAAAAAAACCAAAAAGATAAAAAAAAAAAACAAAACAAAACAAAACAAAAAAACTCCAAAAACAAAAAACAAAACAAAACCACAAAGAAAATCTCGTCATTACATTTGGATTGGCGATTAGCAGTCCTTTGTTATCGATCATATACTTGAAGTATTTATGAGGCAGGATATCACTTTATTAAAAGTCCTAGGTTTCTCTGTATTCTCTAATGCATTGCCGATCAACAACATTATCAATAATTAATGCCGCACGATATTTTAACCATTTCTGCGTCAGATCGCAGTGGGTGGGGTAATAGGCGAGGATTATACTAAATAAACTATTGTGTGCTGTGGAGTTACTAGGTAGAATTAATGTCATTATATTTTGGATTTGATGTTAAACTTACAGAGAGAGAGAGAGAGAGAGAGAATGCGCTCGATCGTTGCCGAATGAAAGAATATCTTGCCTTGTTTTATCATGTATGATCAAAGAACAGTACACTGTAAGTAATAATTTATTTGCAAGAACATTAAATTCGCCCAAAAGCCACACACTATATGAAAATATACTCGCTAATATGAAAAATAAGCCGCACTAGGTATAAAAATATAATATTGTTTGCATTTAACGAAAACAATGTTCCGTGAATTAAGAAGAAATACGTTTTACGTCTAAATATGGTTTCGCGAAATATAATAGTTATACCGTCAAGTTCTTAGTAATGTCATTATAGATCGGTTTCACTATCATGAAATTTTATTGGAGTACCTTTCCTTGTGAGAAGTTGTCCGCCATCTTTGTGGTCTATATCTGAATATTGGCTGGTAAATTAACCAAATTTGTAGGTAATTCCTCCAAACTAGGGATACTTCTTGTGTTTTGCTATGGTTATGCAAATTTTGAGATATTAGACAATGTAAAATAAAAAAAAAACCAGTTTCTAAAGAAGTGTTGATATTAGTGTTGTAAAATCGGATAAATTTACTATCGATAATCGGATACAATCATAGAGGTATTATCGATTGATATTCGAAATAATCGGTACATTCAGATATTTGAAATTCAGCCATCTAATGCAAGAAATTAGGGATTTTAAAAAATTGTTTTCTTTTTACATATTGTGAAAGACATATTAAAGATCAATAATATTGAACATTTCATTTTTATGTAAACAAAAGCAGAAATGAAAATATAATGCAAAAAAATTGTTTATTAGGCAGTCAGAAAGTAAATAAATTAATATCAATTATATTTAATAAAATGGAACATGTAAAGGTTTACAAAATTGATTAATGTTGCCTATTGGCCAATTGAAAATAAATGATATCAAGTCAAAGGAAAGAAATATGGTTAATTATTACAAAATCAGTGATTGTGTTCATCTTTACATGTATCTCAAGTGTCATCACTACGCTATTTGCAACCGTCAATGTGATGAAATAAATATCTAATGCATGATAAGACTGCAGTCCAAATAAACACAAGTACTGGCACATGTAATTATGGGAACACTGTACTTTTATAATACAAAATTATTATTTCCTCGAGACAGCACATTTAGAGAAGTTAGAAAAGGATATTAAAGTAACAACCTTTGTATACTGTATTGTATACTGTTGTATTTTATTTAGAAATGTATTACTCATCCTCTGAATCGCTTGACATTCCACCATTAGAATTCCATTTTTAGTGCATGGTTTTCTGCATAATTTGCAGATGACAGTGCTCATGTCTAGGTCACATGTATTAATAAATAAATCATGTGATTTCTTTAAAACCTCCCCTTCGACTTCACCTATGTTGTAAAAGATATACATATAGACGAAGTCGAAGGGGCCATTTCAAAGTAATCACATGATTTATTTACAAATACATGTGGTCTAGGTTTGCCTTTGAAGGTGGACCCTCTTTGTCCTTTTATGAATCCAAATCACCTCCGTACAACTGATTTAAAAAGTCCGGAGTACGAATAGATATTGGGAACATTCGTCATTACTGTCCGCAGTGATTCTTTCTCTTTCTGAAAGTGACCTGTTTCTTATCATTCTTGGAAAATTTGTAAACACATCCCTCGATATTACTACCTACAACAACTTTAGATACTGTAACTATAAATGACTTGAATCTGCCTCTGATCTGTATTCGTCCGCATTGTCATCCTCCAGACTTTCCCGTATATAGACATCTAATTCCTCATTTCAGCATTATACTTTATGACGTTATGTGCCATTTTAATTGGCGTATACTAGTATACTTATGAATGCATACATAAACCACGGTATATATATGTACATGTGTATGTGCATGTACATGTACATTTACACGTATTTTGGTATATTTGTCTGTAACAATGTGTCGTCTCTTTCCTTTTCCCATTCTTTTCAGTTGTATATATTCTTTGATTATGTTTATGTATATTTCATAATATATACTTATCTCTGTCAAAGAGGAAATAAAGAATGAATGAATAACTGTTTGTTCTAAACTAGTGCGATAACGATTATTGTAAAACACTATCCATAGTCGCCGATTTTGATTCAATAACGACGATAGTGCGATTGTCGCCGACAATTGTTACAACACAAGTTACTTAATATTACCAACTTTCTAAAAAAAAATATTGAATTTAATACGAATATGAGGCAAAAAATTCATGCTTGACCACAAACATGGCCGACAACGGGAGGTAACTCCAACTAAATTCCTGTAAATGAAATCTGTCTATTGCTTTGTTGACTGTATATTACAATTGAATATCATCGGGATTTTCTTTGTTGTTTATTGCTTTGTTGATTGTGTATTGCAGTTAAATGTCTTCGGGACTTTTATCTTTATTGTTTTTTTTTTTGTTGTTTAAAGGGATAATGACTTATATTCTGTAAGAGAGAAAACAAAAGACATCTGACAAAGCTGTATGACACAAATCACTAAGTACATGCACAAAACATGATAATAGTAGAATATAGACGGGAAAATGACATTACAAAAATATTCGATTGTGCTGCGGTTACGATACCGACTTAAGACGGTCAGTTGAAGTAACAAACGTCACTCAGTTGGTGTGGTTAACCGGTTTACGGGCGTCCACCTTCCTACTCCCCGCAAAAACAGCACAATCAAAGGACACACAATTGAAAATTTGTAAAAAAAATCCTCCATATAGAAAACAAGGATCAACAGGTTTCTCAAGAAGAGAGGTCATACAAATTTATAACCCACGAAACGTTTGTAGAATAATATGTTGTTATCAAAAATATGTAAGGTGACATCAACATAATTTAACCGTGTTCTGCCCGTCTGTAAGCGAGATCAGATCCTTAATCAATAAGAGTCCCGACTAACGGTCAGAGGGGACGAGGATCAGGACCTTATCTTTTCTGAAAAGGTTTGGACAAGGCCCGTCATAGAGTCCCCACCGCTGCAACGCACAAGTAAAAGTCTGCATTGGGTTGTAAAGGGACCCAATACAAGACCTATGGTATTACCGATGTTCTCGGGGTCATACTGTCGATGTCGAAGGCGTTTAAAAAATTTAGAACCCGTCGATATGATAGTATCATAACCTTTGACCCTCCTTAGTTTGTACACTAGATCACAAAAGAAATTGGGATGCGAAATTCCGCTGGATACGTATTGTTGAAAAGTAACATTTCCGAATTTAGATAAAATGTCCGAATAAGATCTGTAAAATTTACCAAAAGTTTTTCGGAGTTTATGATATTTATAACCCTGAGTAAGAAGTATAAAAGTGATCTGAGAATGTTTTGCGTGAAAATCCAAAACGTTAGTGCAGGCTCTAGCGAACCGAACCAATTGACAAATATAAATACCATATGATGGGAGTCTGTGGACATCGCCATCTAGATAAGGGAAATTTACAATAGGAAATCCAAAGTCGTCACGTTCATCATATATGTTAGTATGAATATTGTTGTTAATAATTTTAATATTTAAGTCCAAAAAAGGTGTTTCCTGGTCGGAAGTATTGGTTTTGTTTAATTGAAGTTCAGGTAGATAAATGTCAGTAATATAGTTTTCAAACTCAGGGTTATCGATAACTAAAATATCATCAAGATATCTAGAGGTGTCATTGAACTTATCATTAACGTCGAAACGTTTAGAGGTTTGAACAGAATGCGTAAAGTCTCTCTCATAACTGTAAGAAAATAAATCTTCTGTAAGGGGAGTGCAGATAGTGCCCATAAGAATCTCAATAATCTGTTGATAAGCCTTGCCATTAAGTTGTACATAAATATTATCCATCAAAAATGTGATGGAATTACACATCTCAGTACAAGTCCAATATTTATAATTATCATATTGTTTGTTAGATAAAAATCCAGATTTAACTGAAGTACAGAGGTATGATTTAGACTCTCTGTTGAAACACCAGCGTATGAGAGACAACAATTTGGTTTTTTAAGTCATGAGGTAGAGAGATGTAGTGTCTTAAAATCAAAAGTAAAAACGTTATTTGCCTCAAAATTTCTCAAACTAAATTTTAAAATGACTTCGTTAGAATTTTGATAGACCAAAAGTAAATTGTCGTTACTTTTGCTAAAACAGCATTACAATATTTGATTAGATATTTTTAACTGCAGTAAGAGCGGAGGTAATATGTTTAGAAAGCACATTCGTAGAGCAATGACTAGAATTTGATATAAAACATGATTTACATGTTTTTTTTGTGTAATTTGGGAAGCCAATACATTGTTAGAAGATCGTTTTATCAATGCTTAAATTGAAGTCACACATAGCTTTACAATGGTCAGACAAGATCTTGTCTTTAAACAATGGGGTTTCAACTTACGTAGAGGTAGAGTTCAATTCGGTTTTAAGAACTGTAATATAGTATAATTTTCAAACAATGATAATATTATAAGCTGCTTTATCGAAGACAAAAGTATTATGTAAATCAGCCATTTTCTTTTTTTTTTTTCTTACGAATTGGTATGAAGCACCAAACTCGTTATGTCAGCGCTTTGAGAAATTGCCGAGTGACATAACACTTCTATATACATGTATCTTATACATTTAGTCTGACCATCTCCTTACGCGACAAAAAATAGAACCCATATTCCTTTGTATTCATAGGCAGCTGTCTTGATATAACATATTCTTGGAAATTAATTATTATTTGAACTATGTTGTAAGGTAATCATTTCAACTTTGACAAGATAAGATTTTATTTGCATGTGATTTCAAATATCACTACGCGCTTTGTTTACAACAACTTCGAGGATAGGAAGATAGAAAGTGCGGCATGTGAGCTATTATTAGCGCCGCCGGTGGCACGTGAGCTATTATTAGCGCCGCCGGTCAAGACAAGACGCTGCATCATTGGTATTAGGTCAAATAGGGCGTATATCGGAGAGAAGTAAATTACGAACACCTTTACGCGGCGTTGCATAATGTGCAGCGTATAAAAAAAACTCCCCACTCGATCGACTGGATTGACAGTTTACATCATTGGGCAATCGCATCATCTGTGTATTAATGAAGAATTTCATTGGTTGAGTATTTTAATTCATGAACTGGACTGCGAGTAAAGGCTAAACTGAAGTTTGGGTGAAGGGGATGCGGACGTGTTGAAGGGTAAATGCAGGTATAGCCGTTTTGAACGTTATTTATTCGATAGTTTTACCTCAGTTCGTTATGTGACGGCATTGGAATAAATTTGAGGTACTTCTCCATTAATTTCTGCTATATATTAAAAAGCCTATGAACAGATCTAGATGTTTTCAAGAAAAAAAAAAGAGGATTGTAGCCTACTATGGCCACTTACTATTTTCCAATGTTCAGTCCTGTAAGATGCAGTTATAAAAATGCATTTGCTTCACATTCATTTAGTTTTTAAAAGGCACAACAAAATCAACGAATTTTTCTGTTTAAGTTTCATAATGAATTTGACGTCCTGCATCATGACATTAAAGACGAATGGTGTGATAACACTCGATACCTACATTTTCGATTTATTTAGACCGACGATGCAGAGCCCCGGGCTATCATAACATGAGGTATGATTGAATTTCCCGACTTCAAGATCTTTCACGACTCATAAGGGCAACAATATACATACAGATATACATACTTACAAAGACATATATACACATGTCTCCGATACATATATAAAATTCATATAGAACTATCTGCAATGCAATAAATATTGCAATTTTTACTTTTAAAGTGTTGAGAGCACAAGAATGAAATCATGGGATTCGAATCTTGTTCGCTGAGTTCATAAGCCAATGTAAATTTACCTTCATCGGATCTAATGATATTGATTATCGGTACAATTTGATCAGGGACGTATATCGCATGAATATACATCCCTACTTTGACACACAAAGGCATAGAATCGCTTTTCTTTAAATGGTCAGCATTGTCTTTCTAAAACACCCTGGAAATATACTGCTGAAATTTGTCCTGCGGCGGACGAGATGCTACGTTTATAGAACGTTTTTCGCTTGGTTTGCAGTCAGATAAACTCTACCGATGACATCGCGATGCCTCGTTGACGAATTTAATCTCGGGGATCGGAGATAAAGGGGCTATGTAATCACGCTGAAATGCTATATTTTTCAATGCGTATTTTGCATAAGATTGTCTACTTTCCATGCGTATTATTGAATATGTCCAAAATGTGTATTGTACTCGAACGGCTACGGTATCTGGTCATAAAAAAAGGTTGGACATCCGATCGCAGTAATCGTCGATATACAGAAACTCTACTTTTCCAGCAAGATTTTAGTGGTCTAAATACGGACAGCTTATAAATCTACAAAATTGGACAAGACCAGTCACAGAGAATTGATCTTATGTTTGCGAGTTCCGGCTATTTCTGGTCGCAAAACCGATATTTAAGTCGCAACTTGGATGAATGGAATCTTCATCTATAAACCGGCAATGAAATACAATCATAATATACTATAAACCATAGTCATTATATATACAAAGTTTAATTCAGTATGAAATAGACGACTCTGTCCGTAATTACACGTTAAAGGCTAAAATCGGGGAGGTGCTCATTCACATGATTTTAAGCCGGTGTGGCCTAGTGGATAAGGTGCTCGGCTCGTGATTGAGAGATCCCGGGTTTGATTCCCACCCTGGGCATACCAGTGTTCTGTCTTTCGGATAAGACCATAATACCGAGGCATGGCACTTAAAAGATCCCTCAATGCTTCGGGTGGGTCCGATGCAAAGGTCTAAATTTGTATGCGAAGCATCAGGCAGATGCCGTCACCATATACTTGAAATAATCGTATTCAATCAATCACATGATAATATTTAATCGATATTCAGTAACTTAGAATATATAACCTCAGTAATATAAAAGTAGGTCAGAAAAGAGTAACCTCCTTTAACAATCTTCTTCTTCATACTGGCTGTATTCAGAGACAAAAAGAATACATAATGATCTAGAGAGATGAGTGAAGAAGTATTGTCATTTTGGTTCCCTTCCAAAATAAAATTTTAGAAGTTTTTTCAACATTTTTTTTGACTTGGTGATTTCAATGCAGAAAAGTGTCATTTTTCCTACTTAATTGATAATGATGATTTGTTATGGACTATTATGATCATCATTATGGTAAGGAATGTTATTTTGAAAGAATTTTGTCAATATCTCAATTTTTGAATTTTCTATGAATATTTTAAGACTTCTAAATGAGGGTGTATATGGACAATTCTTCACATTTTTAACTTCTGCTGTTACATGTACACCACATAAAAGATTTTGATGAGACATGGTACATGTATACATGAAGTACTATAGGTCCTCTATCAATTTTGTACATTTCATCCAAATTGGTCAACAGGTGGTGCCACCATGGCTAAAAATAAGTCTTACAGTGATATATATACCACTTGAAAATTAAAATATGGAGAAGAGCGGTTCAAATCCAGCTGTGGTCAAAATTATTTTTCATTTCTTTACACATCTAAATAAGTTTTCAGATGTTTCCTAACACTCAAGATATCAAATTAGGCCATTTTAAGTTGGATCTGGACAATATTTGAAACAATTGTTGTTCATGACCCAGACTTGAAATCAAAAGGCCCCACTTAAAGAAAATTACTGACTTGTAGCTCTGAATGACATCTTGCAGAGACAAAGAAAATGCTTAATATCAGAATCACCGGAATGGATGTGCAAAAAAAGAGTCGTTTTTTTTATTCTGGTCTGAAATAAAATTTGACAATTTTTCAACATTTGTGTTGACTTAGTCACAGTAGTGCAAAAATAAATGACTTCTTCCTTCCCACATGACTGATCACCTAGGTATCCAGGTGAGCAATATAGGCCTCTTGTTTTTGGATCACATGAGTCAGTCAGTTCCTTAATCCAAGAAATGTTCAGATTGACACGCCTGAACCATGTATCTTATTATTCTTTATGACTTAACAAGTTTTATGTTAAATCCCTCTAGTCACCCCCACCCCCTTCTTTTGATGAATCACTGGATACCTTGTGTCTTGACCGAGTTCAGTTTCTAAAGACTTGTCATGGAATTTTCACTTTTTTGCATAGAATGACACTGCTTTATAACCGATGAATTATAGTCAATAAATGTGTTTTATGAAAGGTCTTACTAATTGAAAATGGTTGCAATCCCCACCCATAAACTTTATATCCTATTGCAGCTCATATCAAGATACATTGAATACCATATCAAGCATGCTGCAGTGACCATTAAGGCACATGGACCTCTTGTAATAATTTGAAATTGGTAGATTGACTTCATTCCGAGGTGGGGATATCACATCCTCCTAATTAAAGGATGTCTATTTAAGGGGTGATAATAAACATGTACATGTAGCATTTAAGATCCATATGGCAGCTTCGCCTAGCATTCAGTGCATGTGGCACATAATGTCAAGCCACAAAGACAACCCCGTATATACAAATATTTTTGTGATTAAATCAAATTTTGTTAGCATAATCTGTCTCCAATGTCTTCTTGTGTGAATCAGTTTTGTTGATAGAAGTGTATTTATTCCATTGAACATGGTTATTGATTTGCAGCACATACAGTGTGCATCCAATGATCAATATTCAAAAACAGTAATCCATGAGAACAATAGGTATATTTTTATGAAAACTTGTGGAAAAAAGGTTCACAAAAGTATACATTACTTCAAAGTTTTTCTATGTTAAATTTTCTTGATTTGTATTATTTCTTTTAGATATATTGAAACAATACCAATTCTTAACAGTATTTTAGTACTTTGATTTATAGACTGGAGTGGTATATAATGTGGCTGTTTGAATAAATGAGGAGTAATTGTGAAACTATCGACGCGAATATCGATAATTTCTAAGATTTCACTTTTCCATTCAATTCAAGGCATGTATTTTTACACCTTTTATACACCATCGTTTACAATAAGCGTGAGTTGCTTCTTCAACAATATTCCGGCATTTGGTAAAATCTATCCTGGAAGGTATTCTAAACTTTGGTCCTTTATTAAAAAGTGAACGTAGATATTTGTCCGAAATACAATTAAGATCACCTGTAACAAAATGACCATCAGGCTGATAAATGAATTTAGGATTCTTGCATGAACAGGACGATGGAATATAGTCAAGAGAGTTCAGATTCAATGTGACTGCATTGTAATTGAATATAACGTTTGTAATATGTACTAACATAAGCTAGTTCCATCTAGTAGGGTAATCTCCGAATAATGACACATCATGTTACGGCTTTGTATATATTATAATACCGTTGATTAAGAATATGATACACATATCAGTTGTATATTACCGATAACAAATAACATTACAGTTACCTCCATTGAGTATTACAACGACTCGTAACATTATAATTCCGTATATTGCCATTGACTAATTACATTATAATTTGACTGTGGTTGCCGCTCTTTTTGACGTGTTTTCTATAAATCAGAGGTCTTTGCGTTTTTGAACATTTTCTGATAAGCAGTCGAAAACAGATGAGCAGAAACTCAAATCAATCAATTAGTCTGTCAATCAATAGATGAAAAGAACAGACCCATACAACTTGCATGTATATATATTGGACCTATTAAATCTATAAAAGCTGAAGAGTAAATTTACGTTAAGTTCTTGAGCCCAATTAAGGTTCGGAACAAGGGAGAATTGACGCGAAATATCACATAAAAGTAATGGTACAGAAAATTTTCATAACCTGGAAAATTATTCCAACGACTTGACCTACTGTTAGCGTTTACATTGTAACTATATTTAGATTTGGAATAAATTAAGTATTCGAAAAGCAAACTTTTCCAGAAATAAAACGTCGCGTGACTTTTGGTGTAAACATAATGGTTATTTTACCGAAATTGTTACTTTGATGATTTTGTTATATTTTTAATGGATTTGGAACTAAAATTTCATACAGATTTTGACATTTAAAATATATTTGATATTAGAATATACGTCGTAGTTTTGAGAGTATTCTGTATTCTGGCGTCGTGAGACATAAACCGATCTTCATGGTTGACATGAACTCGGATTTTAAATTTGCCTTCTTTGGCCTTTGAAACCTTATACTCTAGATTATTATCTTCAATCAGCTGCCTTGTTCAGTTCTTTGATACTTTGGTTGATCTTTAAGGACTGTAAATCTACGATCTTCTTAAATACTTGCATACTAATATTGATAATTAATAAATATCAGCAGTCTTATTAGATTCGTGGATACGATGATTAATTAGTTACTATTTAAATTCTACTAACTTCCTCAGTTTTTTCCTTTCTTTTTATGCCTCCGGATCGGTAGATCTGGACATGTTGTTTTTGTCCTGTCTGTTTATTTGTCTGTCTGTCGCCAACTTTAACCTTGGATATAACTTTTGAATCGTGAGGGATAGAGACTTCATATTTGACATGCGTACTCAACTAATGAAGCCCTTTCAAATGGCTCCAAAATCGATGACCTTTTGACCTTGACAATGACCTTCACGCAAAAATATATTTTTGAAATTGGTGCCGCTTTGGGCTTTAGTGTTTCACAAACATAGTTTTTTTATGCTGTGAATGGATTTGATTTAAAGTCAACAGTAATTGATGCATATCATGTTAACATATATTCATTGACTAATATTTGAATAAAGGAATGGTTCTGTTTTGATTAAAATGTATAAACAGGTTGTAAAATACTTGACTCAGCTTGTTGGAAATCGTTGTGTCGCTATTACTGTTTTGTTACCATTGCTTTTCATCTAAATGACCACACATGCCAACTCACGCTCTATAGCGAACTTTTGCGTTGGTTTGTGCGCATGAAATATATATGCTCGTCCTTCATACATACTTACACCACTTGGACTTGTGAGAAAACGTCTCATTTGGTAGGGACTTTTTATTGTTTACATAGTAAAGACCCTAACCCAAAACTAATAAGATTTGTTTTTTGTTTGAAATTATAATTTTGTTTACATACAAAACGAAACAGTTAATATAATTGGAGAAGGCTCTGCCTTTATACAATTCCAGAAATACCTCATCCTCTAAATAAGTGAATTATTCTTTCAAACGATGTATTCAGGAATAGCATTAAGCACACCTGATTAATTGTCCCCCGCTTTTGGCGAAAGCGAGAACACATTAGATCTCATTCGTCTGTCTGTCCGCCCGTCTGTCTGTCTGTCACAAAAACTTTAACCTTGGTCATAACTTTTTAACCGTAAGACGTAGGGCCTTCATATTTGGCATGTGTCTCCCTAATTGCAATACCTTTCCATTGGTACCAGAATTTTTGAATCGGCTTCGGTGAAGCCGCACTCATTGCAATCACTTTCTTTTCAGGGGTTATAACGTTCACTACCGATATAGAGCTTACTACGCCGCTGAAAAATAAAGTGCCGAAAAATTACTGATGTTGTCTTAAAAATTCTTGATCAGCACAATGTACCTTTAGCTCAGTTAATTTAAGCTAAACATAAACTAGTTTCAATAACTCGAAAAAGGAGTTGCAATAATGTTTTCAAATTTTGCGTAATAATATGTAGTTGTGACTACTTTACGATGTATTTACCACGACACCGTCGGATGTACTCGATTGTGTAATTCTCCGGACAAAGCATTTGTCTTGATCTTGTATCGCTTGTTTTTATCGAGATATTTCAATTAAAGTTTTCCCCAACATGTTCTGGAACTTTGGTTCTTTTTCACATATATGACAAATTTAAAGATCGATCTTCCCGCATTTCCTCTGATAATGAAAATGCAATATAAATATTTAGGTAAATGTTGTATGTTTCTAAATATAAATTATGTTAAAACATTATGAGAATCGTGAATAAGATGGTTATTTAATGTGCCACTTGAAGGAATGTCGTTCCTTGGCTCAGCTTCGACTCGTGACAACAATTGAGTAAAACTTGTTGCCATGAAGTTGTCGATTGCACGTTCATTTCGGATACAAGCAATTGCAAACTCTTTGCCGTAAGATAGTATGAAGAGAGCAAATTTTATTAGCATTTTGTACATAGGTATAAATTAATGACGATGTAGTTGCAACAAAGACCTAATTTTTGCCCCCCCCCCCCCCCCCCCCCCCCCCCCCCCCATTTTCCTGAAATCCGGAATCCGCCACTAAAATGGTAAAATGATTGCATTCTTAAAATCAGCAAAGCCGACTCTCAGGACTTTTGAGTCCTTTGATTTTTATGATGTGACCTTGACCGTGACCTTTGACCTACTTCAATGTAACTTTTTTTACCGTAAGACGTAGGGCCTTCATATTTGGCATTTGCACAGTATATCACAGATCATTGCACCCTTGTTGATAGAACCCCAAAAGCGGGGGACCACAATTCTCTGAATTTGCTTGTTCATCTCTGTTTTGAAAGGTATATAATAAATGAACTTCTTTAACTCTAGGCCATAGTACAGTGGAGAGAGATCCAAATGTAATCGTTGGAGTCGAAGTCTATAACACCTTACCTAAGTTCGTTCATGACCTTGACAGACAAGTTGACGTTGCATGCAAAACTGAATACTAATTTAAGGTTGAATTAATTTAAAGTTAATTTCTGCACGTTTTCCTTGCTAACGACAGGTCATGGAAAGGAAGAAATCAATTAATTCCGTTAGTTTTTTTTATGGTTGACATTTGTCAATGCTTGCCAATTGTTCATCAGGCTGCGATGCATGTCAGTGATACTGATGTTATACATGACCTATTGTTCGTGTGTAACATATGACAGCTGTTTACAAGAATTATTTGCAGTTATGATATTCATCATGTTCTGTTCCCTTTTCGCCACATTTCTAAACATTTGTGGCATTAGTGCAGATTCTAGTGCGGTGGGTTATTGTGTTTTCCCTGGCTTGGTAACTTCTGTTGCAGTCTTCACAATGCATGTCTTGAGCAAAATTGGATATATACTTTACATTCATGTGTATATCATCCATTCTTTTACGTAGCGTATTGTCTTGTCAAGTCGTGGTTCACATCATTCTCATGTGACATTCAGAGAATTTAACTTGATACATTTATGACGTCATATACAAAATCATAATTTGTTGGGTTTTATCGAAACTCGAAGGGTGACTACACCGATCCACTTTCCTCTGATATCAAACAATTTAGTGTCAAACTTAGTTATGTTAACGCCATTTAAAGTTAGACATGTCGGACATTTGATCATGACGCCACAAATATAAGAATCAAAAGTCCATACGATTATTAAAGACCATAGTTCCATCAAGACAGCGAAAGTTAGCGTACTTTCAATTGTAATACTTGTTACATCTTTTGAATAAAAACTTTCGACTTGTTCGACCTAAAATGATATCATGATAATAAAATTTTGCGCTAAATGCCTTGATATTTGAGGAAAATGGATCGGTGTATTAAGTGGAAAGATCATCCATTGCTCTTTTCGAGGGTCTGCTGTTTTCTTTCATTATGTGTCTACTACCACTCGACACTTACCGCCTCCTTGTAAGTCACAGGCTTTATGTTTGAAAATTATTATATATAGGTACACTTTCTTTATATTGTAAAATTGAAATCCAGTTTTCTTGATAATATATCAAGGTCACCAATATTTATGTATTAGCTTTTTATAGTATAGTTTATTTTGCCTTTAGTCTTACGACTAATCAGCATAAAATACAGATACATCAATACATATATAAATATAAACATATAATACAATTGTAAATCGAGTAGAGTGTTATAATGGAGGTATAGACATTTACATTTATGTACTGGATCTTAATTTCCAAGCCTTGGTAAAGAATTTTGAAAATTTACACAACGCTTTCTTGTTTTTAATTGTTTGTAATATATGTATAAGCTTTGCATCGCAGCTACTAAAATCCGGCTCGGTTTGCATTTAGTCATCTACCAAAATCCATTGTTCTTTATGTGGGCACTTTTATGTAGGCAGCTTACGTCATAACTAAATGACTTTATAACAATCACAAAATTATTGTAGTTGTGATACTCCGTATTCCGTCCTTCACATAAACTCTTGACAAAAGTCACTATTCAAAAGCCAGTGATATTACTCTGTTCGGATTTCAAATACATGTACATTTACTCATAATTTTTCATTTAATTTTTCATATTTTGAAAATATGTACATATGTATGTAAATAAGGAAAGGTATTCCCATTCGCTTTGAAATATAGAACATACACATATGTGAACATCATTTTAAACAGTAAGCTTGTCGTTTACTGAGAATTTTTTCCTGATTGGTTTCAAATATATATTCGGAACCAGTCGTGAACCCAACTTTTGATAACGACTTTTGTCAAGGGTTTGTGTGAGAGACGAATTACAAAGTATCGATATTGTGAAAATGCGATTGCAAAAAGAACTTTCTGTTGAAAGTGTCTTAGGAACTGCTTATGAGTAGACTTTAGACATACAGGGTAAGATTTACATCCTTTGTTCTGTTTAATCTGGTTGCAAAAGGAAATGTCTCCGAGTGTCGACATCGCTTTTATCTTCAGGATGTCATGCGAATTCTTTTGTGTGTCGCACGAGTGTGTCGTGAATCGCTGTATGCAGATATGTAATTTGTCACAATATCGCGGATGCTACCGAAGACGGCAGGCAACGATCGTGATATATCACTCCGCCAGACAGGAAGTGTGTAACACCACAATGGGATTAGTCAATTTGTGCTTCGGTTAATTCCGTCTATAGACTTTAATGCATACGCCATCCATGAAAATTGTCTTTTAGATAAGTATTCAGACGGCAATGACATATTGAGGCTTTTTGCTAATTAATTCTGGTAAACTGTATAGGCACTCACTTTTCATGCGGCATCGATCGATAATCAGATAGGTTGTAACGTAATCGACACTCAATCGGCTCACTTTATTAAGGTGATTAACGGAATCAGAACCTGACACGCAACATGCAAATTCCCGACTCTTTGGCTCTTAACATAAGCCCGTTTGAATTAAAAGAAAAATATGAAAATAACTGGCACATGGAGTATAATATATTATTTTTCTTTTTTGTTTGTTTGTTTTGTTTTTACACGCCTGTTTTCAAACGGGGGTATTATGTATTGCGTTCGTCAGGCGTCCGACTCCCATCCGTCCGGCGTCTGTCCACTATATATTGTCCAGTAATACTTTTTTACCCCTTGCATTGGGATATGAATAATATATTGCCAATGGTCATAAGGTTATCATGACCTTGACCAAGGTCATCTCTGCTAGGTGAAGTTCACAATGCATATGATTGGTAAATCTTTGTCCTGGTCATAAATTTTAATCCCTTGTCATGCATTTATATAATATTTCACAAAATTATTGCCCAGGACCCAGGGTATGCCAGAATTTGAACCAAGGTCATATCTGTAAGGTCAAGGTTACATTGCATATGATCGGCAACTCTTTTTCCAGGCCATAATTTTTTCATCACTTGCTTGGATTTGAATAATATTCACAGAAATGTTGCCCAGGACCCAAGGATGTATCATAACATTGAACCAAGGTCATATCTGAAACATCAAGGTCACAGTGCTTATGTTTCCCGCTTCATTTGAAGCGACATGGGTATTGTGCATCACATGGCGTTGGTTTTGTTGCCGCTTGCGAAAAAGTGACAGGGACCACATTGTGCGTACGTCTGTCCGTCTATAAAACCTCTATAACTAGTTGTACATGTATCACGTGATCTTCGTTGACATACTTACACTTTAATTATTAAGTATTACAATTGTCGACATCTACCTAGTTGTCATCAGTATTACAGTTGTCGACATTTATCTCATTGTCATCAGTATCACAATTTGCAGTGTCAATGAACTGCGACATTTCCTTGTAACGCTGTTTTGTTGCCCTACATTGATGAAATCAGTATAGTAAAAATTAATGTAAAAGTCAGTATGCGTTAATTATATGTTCTCAATTTATTTACGAAAAAGATGTCACGTAAACAGTTGCACTTTCATGATAATTTTTGTCATGTTAATAGATGTGGAGAAAGCATACACGTGTAGTCTATTATTGCAAATAGAGAGAGAGAGTTTCTATCTATCTAACTATCTATCTATCTATCTATCTATATATATATATATATATATATATATATATATATATATATATATATATATATATATATATATATATATATATATATATATAAAATAGAAATAAGTAGTTAGGCATATTTGTATGCTGGGTTTATGCATATCACCGGTTAAGTAATAGTAGACCGCTGTCTTTTGTAAACAGCGTTCGTAAACCATTACTCGAGAATGATTATACTTAATGCAGTGCTATTAACGGATTGGCGGTTTAATGGTATTGTGCTAAGTGGCAATAATAATATAGTTTGTATTTCCGGCGGACAGGAGAGAAGAGCAATGCTATTTGTATAGTATTGTGAGGTATGTCAGACATGCATACTGCTCTGTATAAAACTGTCAGCTCAGCAAGGCCTCCGGGCATTACGAGAAACATGTCATTGTCATGGAGATCTAACGTGAATCGACAAGAGAGTCCCGTAGAATTAAAACTACAGGGATGAGCTTAATGTCATCTAGCATTAGTTTCACCCGACTAATGGAAATGAGCGTTCTTGTATCGTATGCAAAGCAAATTGACATTTAAGTCTCTGTCTGTCCGTTTATCACACCTTTATGTAAATTGTCGTCGATGGAAGTTTAATTAGTGTATTTCTAAGGCCTCGCTTCATAAGCGGGTGCCTTATAGTAATCACTTTGCCCGTCCGTCTGTCTGTCCGTCAGCAAACACTTCAACATTAGCCATATATAATCCACTGTCACAGATAGAGCTTTCATATTTGGCATTAGTGTTCCTTATGACAAGACCTTTTCATTGGTACCAAAAGTTTTGACCATGTGGCCTTGACGGTGACCTTTGATTTACATTTGAAAAACTTTAACATTGAACATAACTATTGAACTGTAAGAAGTAGGGCTTACATATGTTTGGCATATGTGTTCCTTATGACAAGGCCTTTTCGTTGGTACCAAAAGTTTTGACCATGTGGCCTTGACGGTGACCTTTAAGCTGTATTTGAAAAACTTTAACATTAACCATAACTATTGAACCGTTAGAAGTAGGGCTTTCATGTTTGGCGTGCATGTTCCTTATGACAAGACCTTTCTGCTGGTATCAAATTAAGTTCAACGTCATGGTGACAGACATCCTGCGGGGCCCTTCTGAATTTGTCACATTTTTAGTTATTTTAGGTACTTATGAGTAAGGATATATGATTCGTAATTCGTAACAGTCGTGATTTGATTTTCATCGGCCGGTGCGTCATGGCCGGTGCGTCATGACCGTTTCTTTATGTTCCATGACCATTGCTTTGATTGCTCTTGATGTGGACGGTAATACGGTGTTTGGACTTGCTGAGCACATCATTTCCAAATTACAATGACAACGTTCTCAAGCACTTAACAAAGTGAGACTTTGCTATGTTGTGTCGTCACTATGCATTATAGGTTGTGGAAAATGGCATGACACGTGATCGAATGTAGCACCTAAATTCTCGACTGCAGATTTATGAATTGAGTCTTCATGGCAAGGATGTTAACTCACGGCCATAACTACGGAACAATTCTTATTAATTCTTATTCTTTCCTATTACATATCCAGTCTTATTCTATCTTGAGCTTTCCTATTATCGAATCATCTCTCCTAACATCTGTTTTATTAGTCCCCTACCGGCATCGCCGAAGGGGACTATAGGTTTGCACTCCGTCCGTCTGTCCGTCCGACAGTCACACTCACGTTTTCCGGACTTTTTTTCTAAACGCTTGAAGATATTCATCCAAGTTTTGGTGTGTGAGTCTACCACCATGAATTACAAATAAAGTTCGAGTTTCGTTACGGTCCACTGATTTTTTAGGGAATTACGTCCTTGGAATTAGAAAATTTCTTTAAAATGGCAGTTTTCCGGACTTTTTTTCTAAATGCTTGTAGATATTCATCCAATTTTTGGTGTGTGAGTCTTCCACCACGAGTTACAGATCAAGTTCGAGTTCCGTTTCGGTCCACTGATTTTTGACGGAATTACGGCCCTTGGAATTAGAAAATTTCTTTAAAATGGCAGTTTCCGGACTTTTTTTCTAAATGCTTGTAGATATTCATCCAATTTTTGGTTTGTGAGTCTACCACCATGAGTTCCAGATCAAGTTCGAGTTCCGTTTCGGTCCACTGATTTTTGACGGAATTACGGCCCTTGGAATTAGAAAATTTCTTTAAAATGGCAGTTTTCCGGACTTTTCTTCTAAACGCTTGTAGATCATCCAATTTTTGGTGTGTAAGTATACCTACATGAGTTACAGATCAAGTTCGAGACAGTTCTGGTTTTCATCATCATCAAAGGTTGGGATCAAATACTTAACTTGCTGGCAGCCTGAAAGACAGTATGTTGTGTGTGTGTGTATGTGTGTGTGTGTGTGTAGGTGTGTGTGTGTGTTTTGGGGGTCTTAGTTTTCCATTTGCCGGTAGGGGACTTAGTATTGCCTAAGCAATACTTTCAAAATGCTTGTTTCATCATTTCATATCCAATCATCTATCCCATTTCGCCATATTCTGTTATACATGGTATCATCAGACCTGTCTTACCATATCCTAACTTATGACGTATCATCTATCCTATCTCACCATATCCTAACTTATTACGCATCATCAGACCTGTCTTACCATATCCTTACTTATGACGCATCATCTATCCCATCTCTCAATATCCTAACTTATGACGTATCATCTATCCTATCTCACCATATCCTAACTTATTACGCATCATCAGACCTGTCTTACCATATCCTTACTTACGACGCATCATCTATCCCATCTCTCAATATCCTAACTTATGACGCATCATCTATCCTATCTCACCATGTCCTATCTTATTACGCATCATCTATCCTATCTCACCATATCCTAACTTATGACGTATCATCTATCCTATCTCACCATATCCTATCTTATGACCATCATCTATCCTATCCTATCCAATATTGTATCCTCTATCATACCCTTTCTTTATATCCTACTTAATCCTATACTCTAAAGTACTATAGTTCTTTTGAATTATGGAAAGTTTAAGTCATATTCTATCCAATCCACGCTACACATCTTTTCCTAGTTATACAGGGCGTTTCTAACGTGTGCACATGTCTTATCATAGCTGCCAGGAGAGGTTCTATTCTGCACTGTACAGCTCAACTGAGCCAAAGGTTTAAGTGAGCCACTGTTGTAATGCATTGTCCGTCGTCCGTCTGTCCGGCCTATTTTTTTTCACACTTTCGACTTATTTTCCAGAACCACTGAATGGATTTTGATTAAACGTGGTAGGGATGAAGTTCGCAAGGTCGTCTAAAAGTGTTGTTGTTTTTTCAGACAGATCCGGGAAAGGATGACTCCAGGGCTAGACGACATACATTTGAGAGGGTACCCTCTTTGACAAACTTCTTATACAGACCTGATGCATAGATCAATAAATCGAGTACACCATAAGGGTGTTTTAAAAAGAATACACTAGAAGGGTGTTTTAAAAAGAGTACACTAAAAGGGTGTTTTAAAAAGAGTACACTAAAAGGGTGTTTTAAAAAGAGTTTTAGTTTTTGCCCCTATCGTAATATCTGAAGTTTTGATTCTGACTTCGTTGTTATAGCACCTTTTGTATCATTTTCCTGGTTTATTCATTATTTGGAAACAATAAAGCATATATTTGCTAACTTCTATTAAGAAATAAACATGTTAATGATTATATTGAATTGTCATATCAGAATTTAGTTTTCTGGATTTTATTGTCTTTATGCTCCCGGGTCGGTGGAATATTGCTTGTAGTTTGTTTGTCTGTCTGTTGTCAACTTTAATCTTCGCAATATCTTTGAACCGTGAGAGATAGAGACTTCATATGTATCATGCATTTTCCACTAATGAAGCCCTTACAAATTACATTTTCATTATACACCAAAGCAAGTTTAATTGTTCTGCAGAACTAGCTTTGACGACTAAGCCAAAAATGGAAGAAAAAATTCTGACTTAGATTAATCATTTTCACACATTTTTTGTGTCATTGTCTTGATTTATTCAGTGTAGGGATGCAAGTTTACAGTCATTTGTCAGTTATCACAAACACAATAAGCAAGGAAATTATGTACATGTATTTGAATTTATTTCAAGCAGTCATTTGTTATTGAATGAACAAATTGTGAATTTTATATTCAATCTAGGTATATTCGGATGACAGTTACTGTTATGGTGTGTTGATACTTATCTTTTTATCCCTAACATTATTAGTATTAGTGAGATAAAGGGTCAGATTGGTCGCATGGCCCTATTTGATCAGGTTCCTTTAGACACATATAGCATTTTGTGTTCTAGTTAATGTATTATCCTTTTGACTGTATGTTTCCCCCTTTTTCCCTGGATGTCTTTAAAAAAAGTAGATAGATTTATGTGTCCCAAGTCTTTTGATAATCTCTGATGGCATTTAGATGTTGAAACAATATATGGATAATCACCTGCAGGTTTATAGATCCTGTCATGCAGGACATACAAACTTTTCGATGTTAATCTTAAAAATGACATATTATAGGTCATGCTACATTGGTCCTGCGAAATCTTACACTAGTCTATTTTTACTTTTTGTGCCATAGTCATGTGACACAAGTCACTTTCATATTTTACTTTAATGTATTCTGAACAGAATTTTATAAAATCTAGTAGAAAATGATACTTTAAAGATAATTCTTGGGTTCTGGCAACGCACTTACTCCAAAATATATTGCGTTTGACTCGTATTAAAACAGGTTTTCTCAAATCAAATTTAAGAGTTCTCAAATCAATGTAATTTTAAGAGTTTTCTGATCATATGTGATATCAGGGACGTATATAACGTATTATATACGTCCCTGGTGATATTAAGAGTTCTCTGATCATATGTGATATTAAGAGTTCTCTGACCATATGTGATATTAAGAGTTCTCTGATTATTTGTGATATTAAGAGTTCTCTGATTATTTGTGATATTAAGAGTTTTCTGATCATATGTGATATTAAGAGTTCTCTGATCATACGTGATATTAAGAGTTTTCTGATAATTTGTGATATTAAGAGTTCTCTGACCATATGTGATATTAAGAGTTCTCTGATTATTTGTGATATTAAGAGTTTTCTGATCATATGTGATATTAAGAGTTCTCTGATTATTTGTGATATTAAGAGTTCTCTGACCATATGTGATATTAAGAGTTCTCTGATTATTTATGATATTAAGAGTTTTCTGATCATATGTGATATTAAGAGTTCTCTGATCATATGTGATATTAAGAGTTCTCTGATCATATGTGATAATAAGAGGTCTCTTATCATATGTAATATTAAGAGTTCTCTGATCATATGTGATATTAAGAGTTCTCTGATCATATGTGATATTAAGAGTATTCTGATAATTTGTGATATTAAGAGTTCTCTGACCATATGTGATATTAAGAGTTCTCTGATTATTTGTGATATTAAGAGTTTTCTGATCATATGTGATATTAAGAGTTCTCTGATTATTTGTGATATTAAGAGTTCTCTGACCATATGTGATATTAAGAGTTCTCTGATTATTTGTGATATTAAGAGTTCTCTGATTATTTGTGATATTAAGAGTTTTCTGATCATATGTGATATTAAGAGTTCTCTGATCATATGTGATATTAAGAGTATTCTGATAATTTGTGATATTAAGAGTTCTCTGATCATATGTGATATTAAGAGTTCTCTGATTATTTGTGATATTAAGAGTTTTCTGATCATATGTGATATTAAGAGTTCTCTGATTATTTGTGATATTAAGAGTTCTCTGACCATATGTGATATTAAGAGTTCTCTGATTATTTGTGATATTAAGAGTTTTCTGATCATATGTGATATTAAGAGTTCTCTGATCATATGTGATATTAAGAGTTCTCTTATCAAATGTGATATTAAGAGTTCTATTATCATATGTGATATTAATAGTCCTCTGATCATATGTGATATAAGGAGTTCTCAAATCATATATGATATTAAGAATTCTCAAATCATGTGATATTAAAAGTTCTCAAATCATATGTAATATTAAGAGTTCTCATAAAATTAAAAGTTTTCAAATAATGTAATATTATGAATTCTCAAATCATGTGATATTAAGAGTTTTCAAATCATATGTAATATTAAGAGTTCTCATAAAATTAATAGTTTTCAAATAATGTAATATAATGAATTCTCAAATCATGTGATATTAAGAGTTTTCAAATCATATGTAATATTAAGAGTTCTCATAAAATTAATAGTTTTCAAATAATGTAATATTATGAATTCTCAAATCATGTGATATTAAGAGTTTTCAAGACATATGTTGTTATTAGAGTACTCAAATCGTATGTGATATGAAGAGGCCTCAGATCATGTCATATAAAGAGATATCAGATCATGTGAAATTAAGAGTTCTAAAATCATATGTAATATTAAGAATTTTCCAGTCATGTGATATTATAAATTCTAAAATCGTATGTAGTATTAAGAGTTCTTTAATTATACGGGGTATTAAAAGTTCCTAAATCATATTTCTTATACAGATTCATGGTTCTTTGTACTACATGGATCTACCACGCCTCTGTCATGTATCCCAAAACATTACAACAATGGGATTACTTAAAACTATCTTTGTCTAGCATAGTTCTATATTTTTAATCCAGTGGGTATGAAGTTTCTCTATTATCACATGAAAAGAAAAGCATGTGTCGAATGACCAGTTATGAATGAACGAGATGAAAAAGTGTGTGTCAATAAAGCGATGTATCAAGATTACAGATAATGTGTTGTGGACGCGTTACTCTCTTTCATAAAACTTGTTGATAGGACGTGTTGCTTCATATTTAAGGTACTCGTGAATAATTTAAAAGAACGCATATTATGCAGGTGTTGCAAATGTATACCAAATAAAGAAGAAAAAATCAAAAATACCCAATGGCTTAAACAGAATGTAGCGACTCTCACCGTATTGGTTTAGCTTCTTTGTCCCCGCCATCTATAGCCGGGGCATATTGTATTGCACCTCGCCGTCATTCTGCCATACATTTTGTGTTCGCAACTCCTTGTAAACCCAAGCCGATATGGCCTAGTGGATGAGGTGCTCGGCTCGTGACCTAGAGGTCCCGGGTGCCTTAGGCACACCGGTTTTCTGTCTTTCGGATGAGACATTAAAAACCGAGGTCCCTTGTCACGGTAGGCATGGCACGTAGAAGATCCCTCACTGCTTCGGGTGGGTCCGTTGCAAAGGTCTAAATTTATTTGCAATGCATCAAGCAGATTCAATTCAAGTGACGTAAAACAATAATCAAACAATCAACCTTCTAAACCCTTGGGAGGATTTTAATGAAATTTGGTACAAACAAAGATCACATTTCGTATATATTCATATTGTAAGGAGAATGCTTTCCAAAAAGTTTTGCAGGGGTTGTGACCGTTGGACTTAGATTTTAGTGCATGCATAGTAAATTCACTTTGTCTTCGCAGCTTTTCCTTGGTTCTTGTGAGGCTTTCGATGAAACTTGGTGCAAACAAAGATCACACTATGTAGATGTGCATACTGTAAGGGAATATCTGTCCAAAATAATTTACCGGAGTTACGGCCCTTGGAATAACATAAACTTGAAAAACTTTCTGCCGGTGGGGGCATTCGTGACGCATCGTCACATCTAGATTTTACTGATATCATTTTAGCAGTTTATCAATTATTTCTTACATTAGTATCTATTTTGCTTTAACTCTACCAAAACGTCTTAATTTTGCATTGATTTCTTTAATTTCCTTTGAGATCCTAGTTCATAGTGATAAGTTGACTGGCCGTTTCCACCGGACATCTACACTCAGCTTATTTAGTTCGGGATGTATATTAGGTGTTTTGCTTTCAGATTCGTTGTCTATCTAAGCGTATGTTGTGTGATGACGAGGGACAGAATATCGAATATTGCATAAAATAAAGAAATTTATATTTCCGTTTCATTCTCCTTTATTTAATTATTAATTTATATTAATTGCTTACATTTTGTATTTAACTGGCCATGACATCAATTATTGTTATGAAACTACGGTGTTGTGTGTGTGCATGTGTGTGTGTGTGTGTGTGTGTGGTGTTTGTGTGTGTGTTTATTGGGGTTTGTCGAACTACAAATTCTGTTTCATTATAATCAGAGACCTATATAAACATATGTATAGGTCTCTGTTAAAACCTATTTCTTTTCGGCCAGGGAGAAGGCACCATACTGTGACATACTGTTTGCCTCCCCTTAGTACACTACACATGACAGAATACATCAAAGATACAAAGACATGAATTAAACGAATTAAATTTCGTGTAACATATCTATTGAGTTTGTAGACAAGGGGCGAGTGCGATATTTCTTACTTTGTTTTGCTCTTACGTAATTACACGTTGTCTGAAGGCGCCTTTCACAGCTCGTTCTTGGTTTCCTAATTTAGATTCCTTCTTTTATTACATAACGTGAACGAGCATCATTTATAGCAATTTTATAAACCGATCAACCTTTACAGCTAGGAATAATATGTTTTGTGTGATGTACTTTATTATACTTTATTGTTGAAGACCATTATTCTTTTATTGGATCGCTTGAACGATGTAGTTTATGAGAAAACTGATGTACTGAGTTTGTTTAATTGTGAACTTCACGTTGAATATATCGTTTGCAGTTAGACTACTGAAGTCTGAACTTGTCAGAGATAGGATATCCTTTTGGCGATGCGTATGAATCTGGTATTTGGTCCTGTCGCCAAAGGACAAATGTTTGATTGTCCACGTCACTGATTTCTGACTGTCGATATCTAAAGTGTTTGTTAGCTATTGTATTGCAGAATATGTTCCATTATAGTGTAGGGTGTTTCAAATGTTTATAAACTGATTGATTGATTGAATATTGTTGTATTTATATCGAGGTGAACTTGGTTATCTTTGATTACACTCACTATGTTTTGAGTAAATTTCATATAGCAAGAAGAAGAAACCCCCTGTCTTTTCCTAACTTTTAGATTGTGGAGTTTTATTTACTATTTTTATTATTTTATTTTATTTTTATCCCTTGACCGAGTGACACTCTCTGCGGTTCAGCACGAAAAACTTGACCTCTTTCATATTTTTCTCTGTTTATGAACAACTCTCAAAATATGATTCACTGCTTTCACAATATAGAATCATATAAATGTACATTTTGTACCATGTAGTTAATGGGCACAAAGATCTTTACATTTTATATCATTTTCAATCTTGGTTTTCATTTCAGGCCACCAATCAACATAAATTTAAAGTTCACTCTTATGGCAGCCCTACATTTTGTGACCACTGTGGGTCACTGCTCTACGGTCTACTTCATCAAGGACTCAAATGCGACGGTGAGTAGAATTTTCACATTGTCTCCTTTTATCCAAGCATCGAACAAACGATACCAAAACACATTGGTAGAAACCACTAAGGAATACACAGGATGAAGTGCTATCCTTTTTCGTAGATGATGTATCGACGATAAATTTAATCATTCTTGAAACAATGATGACTGAACAAGAGTAAGATAAGGGTTGGAATCCCCGTGAGTCAGCGATCCTGAGATGTGTAGGAACCTAGGCGATAATTATCTTTCACAAATGACTGATAATATATCTTATTCAAAACTCTACCAATAAGATATCTCTTTAGTTGTAGATTATAATGATGTACGATGCCTTTAGTCTTCTGAAGATCATTCGTTTCCAGATTATATCTCCAAATCTAAAGACTTGTTCGCAGATAACTTCTTGAAAGACATATTTCGTGGCTGCTTATCGATGTATATACTAATTTTGTTTTTGTTTTAGAGTTTTTTTTGTTTTTGTTCGGGTTTTTTTTATTGTTTTGGGGTTTTTTTCTTGCATTGACATGCTTGATGATACATGAAAATCTCTCAAAAATATTTTAACTGGTTTTCTTCGGTTTTGTGTTCTACGATAGTAAATGTACCTTTTTTTGCAATTTGCCTATTTGAGTCTTTATTTAACAAAAGTATATAGTATATGTAGTTACATAATGTAATATAGTTAGTGTAACCCTTCAGATTGACACCTTTGCCAGTGTTCTTTGGAGGTATAGTAAGAGTAAAAAAGAAAATCTTGTTTCAACCACTCCTGTTTATGTTATCTACTATGTGATATAATAAGATGGGCAAAAGGGAATTTTCTGTTTAGTCTAATGAGAGGATCAGATAAGGTTGAAATTCATATATGTAGCCTTGCAGTAGCTCTAAAAATGCCAAACGAAGAAGAATCTCTGACAAACCCGTGTGCCTTGGTCTTGGTATCATATTTTACCCTGGTAGTCCAGAGGATTTGAAATCCGATAATCATTTTGGATTTTATTTTATTGATATTAGCGTATCAGAGTGGACCGTTTTAGATCCAACATTTTATTCCTTATAGTCACAGTATGCTGTTCCTCATAGTCATAGTCACAGTATGCTGTTCCTCATAGTCTCAGTATGTTGTTCCTCATAGTCACAGTGTACTGTTCCTCATAGTCACAGTGTACTGTTCCTCAGTCAGTCACAGTATGCTGTTCCTCATAGTCATAGTCACAGTATGCTGTTCCTCATAGTCACAGTATGCTGTTCCTCATAGTCACAGTTTGCTGTTCCTCAGTCAGTCATAGTATGTTGTTCCTCATAGTCACAGTATGCTGTCCCTCATAGTCACAGTGTACTGTTCCTCATAGTCACAGTTTGCTGTTCCTCATAGTCACAGTTTGCTGTTCCTCATAGTCACAGTATGCTGTCCCTCATAGTCACAGTGTACTGTTCCTCATAGTCACAGTATTCTGTTCCTCATAGTCACAGTATGCTGTTCCTCATAGTCACAGTGTGCTGTTCCTCAGTCAGTCACAGTATGCTGTTCCTCATAGTCACAGTATGTTGTTCCTCAATAGTCAAAGTATGTTGTTCCTCATAGTCACAGTATGGTGTTCCTCAGTCAGTCACAGTATGCTGTTCCTCATAGTCACAGTATGCTGTTCCTCATAGTCACAGTGTGCTGTTCCTCATAGTCACAGTATGCTGTTCCTCATAGTCACAGTGTGCTGTTCCTCAGTCAGTCACAGTATGCTGTTCCTCATAGTCACAGTATGCTGTTCCTCATAGTCACAGTATGCTGTTCATCAGTCACAGTATGATGTTCCTCATAGTCACAGTGTGCTGTTCCTCATAGTCACAGTGTGCTGTTCCTCAGTCAGTCACAGTATGGTGTTCCTCAGTCAGTCACAGTATGCTGTTCCTTATAGTCACAGTGTGCTGTTCCTCATAGTCACAGTATGCTGTTCCTCATAGTCACAGTATGTTGTTCCTCATAGTCACAGTGTGCTGTTCCTCAGTCAGTCACAGTGTGCTGTTCCTCATAGTCACAGTGTGCTGTTCCTCAGTCAGTCACAGTATGCTGTTCCTCAGTCAGTCACAGTATGCTGTTCCTCATAGTCACAGTGTGCTGTTCCTTATAGTCACAGTATGCTGTTCCTCATAGTCACAGTGTGCTGTTCCGCAGTCAGTCACAGTTTGCTGTTCCTCATAGTCACAGTACGCTGTTCGGTAAGAGAGTGCGAGACTCGAGATTACGAGATTGTAATCGGACGTTTCTCGATAAGCCTTCTAAAACGTTTTTGAAACGTTGTATCTATGAATATAACACTCTATAGTCGGTATAGGTCTTTCTACCTGTAACATTAACACGTTTTGTTGTGAGATCAAATTATTATAAAAGATGTTTTAGCAGGTGAATGATGTAATAGGTAAAAGTAGTGTGTTGTGAGGAGAAAATAAAAAAAAAACCCCGATCAAATGTATTCAGTGTCCTTTGTCTACTTACGCAATCAGAGATTGGATCACACGAGGGAAATATGTTCTCAAACGATGGTTAGGTACTCTATTGAATTTATCAATCTATCTCATCCGACAGTTTTCCGTGATTGACCAAACCACAGAACTATGGCTTCCAACTAAAGCAGTCTTGAGTTGACCTGTGTCAGAGTCTTCTGTTGATGAATAGTTGTAACTAAGTAAGATATGACAGGGTCCCTTGGAAGAAGTCTGCATGACGCTTCAATATCCTACAACCATTCATCACTTGATGATTTGATTAAAAGAGTAGGGCGGAATGTTTGTCATAATTAATAAAGCAGTGAAGGAAAATGAAATGAGAATATCTTGCAAGTTTGCTCCAGAGATATGTTAATGATCTTGTGTCACTTCGGTTGTTGATTGGCCCATAGTATGGCATGAGTGGAAAGTTTTTGTTTTCAGACTATTGAAACCATAATAGTAAGCATATTTTTTACTTTTTGATTTTTATTGACTGTAACTAATTTAGCCTATATGTATATACGTGTATATCTATTTTATGAAATGGAAAATAGGAAGGGTACAGTTGTATGTATATATGAATATATGTATACAAAGCACTAAATTACGCGATAACTTTTTGTGCTTTTATATATATATATACTTACTAAAATAGATACAGAACCGTCACAAAATATCCGATTATACAGTAAATATGTTGCCGACTTTAGTCGGTGAATTTCGGTGATAAAGTCACTCGATTAGCGTGGGTTTATCTGAGTTTAGTCGGGAAGCATACATGACTTACCAGGAAGCATAAAACTATCCGATAATGGAAGCATTCGTTTTAATCAGGAAGCTTGCAACCAGGATTGACATGTTAAGTCCTGTAACTCGAGTCCATGCATAGTTGGCAAAATTTACTTTTTATTGAATTTACTATTTCATCTGCGTCCAGTTTATGCTGGTTATTTAAGTATTTCTGCATTTTAACTTTCTTCCCTCTGCATGCTCTTCAGTAATGATGATGTGATGATTTAGATTGAACTGACTTCGCGCTTCGTCAACAATATTATTTCCATTTCTCAATGAAGAACCATTTGACAGTTTTGTATGAACGCAGTATGACAACACTTTGGCAATGAATTAACCAATAGCAATACGCGATAAAGGTCTCGGTTTTCATTCAACTGTCCACCAAACATTACACATAAGTTGTCCCTAGCGAGGGTAGAGCTTTGTCGAATTAGAGGTTAGGGGTCATTGTAAGATTGCGAGATGGTCCATTGCTTTCCAGAAGCTTATTTTCACAACCCTGCCATACAGAGGTGGGATATACAGTCATTTACGTGTCCATTCATTGTAGTTACTCATTCCGGATAATAGAACAACTAGTTAATAATACTTTCATCTGTGGCATTACCAACTTGCAGTCTGTGATAAAAAAAATTAAGTTCGAATATCGTTACTTTCATCTTTTCGGAAGTATAACCCTTAATAGGATTGTAACGGGAATATTGGTGGGAGGGTTTTCGATCTTTTGTAGTTCGCTCACCTGAGCGGAGAACTCAAATTGAGATAATGTAATTGCATACTGTTCGACGTTTCCGTCGGTTAGTCCGTCTGTTAACTATTCATATTTTAATCTTCTTCAAAACCATTGCTTTTAAACTCAAATTTGGTACTCAAGGTCCAGCCCCGTCCCCCAACCCCGTACAAGTGTCGTCGTTTCCCTGCCAGATCCGTCATGGAGTGGATACAGGGCGGTGTGACAAAAGGTCAAGAGGATCCTCCGTTGACAAACTTTTCTCCAGACTGGCTTCATAGATCGACAAACGAAATGTATCAGAGTGATGTAGAAGGGTGTCTTATGAAGTGCTGTTGTTAAAACGAAATGTTTGACTTATTTAACATCTTTTTTTAACTTTGTCATTTTGCCATTTTTATACGTCCATCGTAAGATGGTATAGCGATGTCCGTCCGTCCATCCATCAGTCCGTCTCCTTATCCGGCTGATAATTTCTTCAATTCTTATCAGATTTCAATATAGCTTTCAGGAATGTTTATTTGCTTCTTGGGTCCTCTTGATAAGCAAGATTTGCTTGAATGGCATATTTTTAGAAAACTTTACAAAAAAAGTCGTAAGAAATTTACTTCTTGTACAGTTCTTTTTATATTCAGTTTGGTGCCTGAAATAGACATGTACTTTAAAATATATTACGGGTTTGAGGTATTGTTTCGCAAGTTTGAGATTTGCCCAGGAGAGATGGAAGGGGAAGGGGGGAGTCAAATTGATATATGCAAATGTTGTGGTTCCGTACCTTGTAGACAGGATTCTGATTGTATTTCTTAGTGGGTTTCAAGTTTTCAATAAAACTTTTAGGAAAGTTTCCTTGCATAAGTTCGTGGTTCTTCTCGATAACTGTAAGGATCCCTCAGGCATCGGTGGTTTTGAGGCCAGAATAGCAGATTTTTGAGAAAATATCTTGAAAAATGCTTATTTGCGCGGAAAATTTTCAAATTTAATATGTTGCAAGATATTTGCATGTCCTGTCTTATATATTGCGGGATTTGAGATAGAGGAAATGGGGATGTGGAGTTGACATATGCCCATGGACTTTGTAGTTTGAGCAAAAACTTTTTCATGCATCAGTAAATTCTGGAGAAAATATTATAGAAAACCACAAGAAATATATTTCAGCACAAGCTGTCTCAGATATAATATGATTCAAGATCTGTGCATTTAATTTCATATTCATTACATCTTTTCAGATATTTTCTAAAATTTTCATGACATAGAAAGGAAAGTGGGGGAGGGGCAAGGAAATGGTTGTTGACATAAGCCAAGTATAGAATGCCAATTAAACTAAACTAAAAACAATATAAATCTGATTGTTTTTCAAGGTTGAAAGTCAAGGTCATATGAAACCCGTCATGTCTGCCTTATAATTGCTTCTTCAAATCATTGTCGCGGTAACTTGTGTTTAACGGGTGTATCATGCAACGTTGGCGCTACTATTTGTTTGTAAAATTTCTCAGGTTTTTTTCTTGTAGTGTGCTTACAATCCATAGATTTTGTGTATCGAAACAGCTTTTATTGGAATAATGTAATTGGAAAGAAATGGAATATAAAAATAAGTTGTAGGAGTTTTTGAAATTTTTGGAAAGTTAGAATTATGTGGGGATACACAATGTGTATTAGTATTTAATGATAAGCATTGATGGATTTCTTCAGAACTAATAGAAAGATTTTTATGAAACTTGGTAGGTATGAAGTACTCATAGTCCCATACAGATGCTACTGTTTTCGGCCAAATCCGTCAAGGGATGGATCAAGGGTGGAGCAACATAGACCCCAGAAGGTACATTCCTTTAAAAACTTATTCAAACAGTGTTTGTAGGAGCAGGCTTGATGTGGTGGTTAAGCGCTTGGCTTGCGGTACCGACGACCCGGGTTGCGCCATCATGCGTAAGACGTTGGTCAGCTCCTGCTTCCCTGTCGCGATATAATTGAAAAATTGATGAAAGCGACGTAAAACACCAATCAACCAACCAACTAATCAAACATTCTTTGTAGATCATTAAGGCGAATGCGCTAGATAGATCTAAAAAGGTGTTTTTAAAAGTGGCAAAAATGGAATATGAATTTTGACTATCTTTGCACACATTGTATTAATTTTACAATTGTTTACAGTTACTTGTCAGTTAAAACACAATAAGGACTAGAGTATATGTTTATGCCAATTTTATGCTCCTCAAATGCATATAGGTATATAATCGCTTTCTTGTCTATTTGTCAGTCTGTTCTTCCGTAGTCTAAACTTATATCTTCTAAGATGTTCATCAGAATTTGATCATATTTCACACATTTGTCTCTCAGGACATGGGCTTTCAGACAAAGGTCACGCAAGATCATTTTTAAAGGTCAAGGTCAATAAGAAAACAGACATTTAAATACCAAAAAGAGAATTACTGAGAATATGAGTTTTCAGACAAAAGTCACTCAAAATCATTTGTAAAAGTCATGGTCACTCAGAAAATAGAACTTGCTGTGTTTTCAGAAAAACGTCAGTCGTTTCTGAAAGGTCAAGAACTTAAAATACTAAACAACAGACATGTTTTTATATTTGCATTTTTTCACCAGCGTTGATTTATTCGTCTTAACAATGATGTATGCAAGTGTATGCGACCTTAACATTTTATTGTCCCGAATAGATATGGGGGCATTAACGTTTTCCTATCAATCTGATTAAAGCCATATCTTTATTCCGCTTCTCTTTCTGTCCCACTGCGGATAAAGATCTGGCGAAACTCCGTAAGGGGTCATGTTCTGATGAACTCTGATGACGTTTCAATCACCGAAATCGTTATTTCCCATAGCCAATCAATGACTCGGTTAAGAGCGTGCAGGTGACAATATGTAACAAGCACTGTTCAAAAACTACCTTGTAGGTCACGCACGCTGGAGATGTTAATTTCATTCCCAGGAAACTGTAACCGATCCACTGATTGGCTGAAAATCAGAGTTCACCAGAACATGACCTCTTACAGAGTTTCGCCAGATCTTTGTCCGCACTAGGACAAATAGAGAAGCGGAATAAAGATTTGGTTTTCCTATCTGATAGAGATTTTCATTGGTTTGATGCAGTTCGGGCAGCATTCATGAATCACTGGTTTCTTCGTTTCAAGCAGCCATTTGTTTGTGAATTAGCAAATTGTGCTGAAGTGAGCATTACAGATGAATTTGGGCCTCTCTTGTTTTATCTAGTGACCGTTTTAATAATCATCATATAATGCTAGATTTGTTGTTTTTGTGACATTGCTCCTCCAGTACGCGATATATACAATCTTGTCGTGATTATCAGCACTCAACAAGATATTCATAAGCAGCAGTAAAGATTGGTTGCTTCCATCTCTATGCATTGTTAAAAGTAATTAACCGTTGTAATGGCTTCGTCGTCCGATACATCTTACCGGTTTCGTAAATTGTTTTAATACTAGTAGCAATTCCTAGCGCGCCAAATATTCGTAACGTAACGAGTATTGCTGAACATATAAAAGGGAAAGACCAGAGATGTCCGCTGGAGGTTGTTGTGATCAATTTGCCAATGAGAATATTTGTTCTTCTGGATTGAAATGATCAATTATATCATATCCGTCTATTTTCATGCACACCGAAATAATACGAGAAAGCTTGCGGGATATTGGGATAGATAAATGTTCTGCCGACTCTGGCCAGAACATTAACACAGGCTTACGGGCAGACTAATCATAACGTTAACGTCTGTGCTTGATGTAGTAATTATCAATTTTGTTATGATGTACATTTTGAGTTCTAGTCTTGTTATTTTAAGACCAAGTGTTCGAGTAAATCGATACAGCGATATTTTCTGCTCGTATTAATCACATTTTGTAATGCTCTAATCTCATTTGGACATCGTGTTTGATCTTCATTGTCTATGAATAGACGTAACTCATAATAACTAGGTTGAAGGTCAACTTACACAATGATTTGCATTTTCTTTCACTGAGATGTTGCGTACACAAAACGCTATGTAATAATTTGGAATACAGTAAATTAGAACAGTTTTCGTATAGACAATTTAAGATAAAGGTCACATGATGATGTCACATGGTGATTGTGTAATCCGCATGCCTATTCACAAGCAATGCAAATGAGGTTCTCTAAGACACTCTAATTTTCAAATAATATACTTTTATTATTCTAAAACAAGCATTCATAAATTTATTATACTTGTAAATACTACATACATGTGGTTTCAAAACTCTCGTCAGATAAGGTGAGAGTAGGCGAAGAGGACGCTGAACATCGCATGAAAGCATCGTCTGAATTACGCTCACTAGAAGAATACATTTCAATGAAAATAAAATGGTCTTTTGTAATGATTGACAAAACATGTCACAAGGTTGTCCGTATGTTAAGAGTGCTGTTCATGCAGTATCACTGTTAAATTAAAAAAGTGCAATGTATTTTAACTCATTTATAATATCTCTCGTCGTTCATTTCAGTTTAGTTTGAAATAAGAGCAGACTTAAACATCTATCTTAAAGGGTTTACTTACAATCTAAAGTCTTTATTTCAAATCTCGATGAGAGATGCATTGAACGATTGTATAATCTCGTCAGACTTAGCAAGTGTCAGAATCTGTCAACAATAAAAGCTTAATTAACAATTCCACCTAAAGCCTCTTGATTGTCTGGTCTGCATTTTGAAGTATTATAAAACAGACCAATCTAGCTAATGAATTAGTCCTCAGTTGATTTTATTGTATGTGCCCTTACGGGCAGTTTCATCCATAAGGAGAGAACCCAGTTTGTCTCCCAACGATGGACTAGACTGGTCTGCATGTCCTCTGATCAAGGCATGGTATAGTAGACATTAGGGATCTTACTTAACCATGATGTTCTGGTGATATTTCAGAAAAGTTGTTCTCGTTTATCTTGTTCGAATCGACCTCGGGTTTCTCCAGACGACATGAGACTTTTAGTCTCTCTAACAAATGGGATTTATTGCGCAGTGAATGGAATGACAGAATCGCAGACGACCGTTGGCATGGAAGCATAGAAAAGATAAGATAGTTAGTGATCCTAATATGACTATGTACTGGCAGCAGAATGGTTAGGTCTTCAGACAGACAAAGTCCCCGAGGAGTGTTAGGTAGGCATTGAGATTGTCACCGTCATCCTTGATGCGGTTTACTGTAGGAGCACAGTATTTACAAGCAATGGTATTGTCCACGTATATACGTGATTGTAATCCTTCACGTTGTGATAGTTTACTGTAGGAGCACGGTATTTACAAGCAATGGTATTGTCCACGTATATACGTGATTGTAATCCTTCACGTTGTGATAGTTTACTGTAGGAGGACGGTATTTACAAGCAATGGTATTGTCCACGTATATACGTGATTGTAGTCCTTAACGTTGTGATAGTTTACTGTAGGAGCACGGTATTTACAAGCAATGGTATTGTCCACGTATATACGTGATTGTAATCCTTCACGTTGTGATAGTTTACTGTGGGAGGACGGTATTTACAAGCAATGGTATTGTCCACGTACATGTATATACGTAATTGTAAAAAAATCGATTCGTAATTCTGACATTAAGAAGTAAAATGCAGAAAATAGTTTATGAGGACTCGATTTCTTAATTTCCTTCAGCCTTAATGCACTTGTTGCAGTTGACAATCGATGTGATATCTTAAATCAGTTTTCGATACAATATGTTGTATAACTTGTAATCAAGGTTAGGGTCATCAAGATTATGTTTGGAACATGTCTGTCTTCATTCTGGTAATTAAATATCTATGTTAGGATACCAGCTTTGATTCAGTGTTTAGTGAGCCAGTAACTTCTCCACGATTAAGAGGTTCGTGGGGAATCTAAATGACCCTCTGTAGCGCTTCTTTTTATTTTCCATTGAATTTACTTTTTACATGAGTTTAGAAGTTGGATGGGGATGCTTAGAAGGGGGAGGGGATTGTCCCTTGTTGCAACCATAATGGCAAAATTTTTAAACATTACCGATTTAAGTGAAGTGTATTTACAGAAAACATTTCTAACGGTTATGAACATTTTTATATTTGAACGCACTTTCGACGTTAAAGAGAGCACATTCTCCGCAGCTAGTACAATTTGATATTTACACACTAAGTGCTGGATTATGACGGGTAAGAATTTCATTGGGATTCATATTTTGTTCATCTTGTTCATACAGTTCTGGTTAGGTAATTCAAACAAAATTCTGCTTCAACTGAATTCAACGCTAAAGATACAGATAGATTACTCCGCGCGAGACAGCTTTGATCGTGTACAAAATTCATGTTGCATGCGAGATTGATTTTCTATGTACAAGATATTAAGATTTTTATAATTCTGTATTGATTAATTGATGAGACAGGCTGTATGCATTCAATTTAAATTCAGGGTGCAACACAATTTGATAGTAAATTCTTGTTTCTAAGATACCAAATGGCCATACAAAACATACTCATATTTGCAGTTTTAAATGTAGCTTATGAAACTATTAATGGGTGAAATGCCAACGTTTCTTCACGCCCATGCACGAATGTTATCAGTAAAGTAATGTCATTGAAGTAATCAAGTGAAAATATAACGGTCGTCTGTCGTATTCAATTTCCAACTAAAACGTATAGTTATGAACCATGATTATCAAGAGGTAACATTTTCTTGGGTATATCAGTAACAAATGTTGTCACTGTTACACATCCATTCTCTTGCTGCAAGTAACATATTGACGTAGGTACGAAATATCTTATAGGTAGAAAATTTTAAAAGACAGTACATAATTTTATCATTGTTATTATTAGAAGGTTACAGAAATTGGCCTCCTTTTGACGTTGGTTTCAAATTAGGGAAAAGGCTTATTTTCTACAATGTTCGTCCGCTTCAAACAAATTCGTACTATATTTGACTAAAGGACGTCCAAAGATAGTCCGAAACGAATCGTATAATAATTGTATAACGTTCAACTATATGAACTTATGGCATATGGCGTATTAATGTCTTGTTTATAACTCAAAGATTATTTCACATAAATGGTGATGATACCTGCTTGATACATTGCACAGACATTGTACCTATGCAACGTACCTACCTTGCGTACTAACATCTCCCGAGACACGGGACCACGGTTTCTATGAAAATATCCGAAAGACGAGCCATCGGTGGAACACTATTGGCGGAACACCATTGGTGGAACTCTATTCTGGGACTCCCAGGACCAGGTACATCGCCAACTTAGCTACGCTGGGTTTATAAAAATTGGTATAATATTACACACAGTTGTCATTATTAATGAAATTATGTTAGGATGTAACAGTACAAAGAGTGGTCAGTTTTACCGAGACTGTGTCCGGATATGACAGAACACAGAATGGTCAGTGTTAATGAGTCTGTCAGAATATGGCTGTACACAGTGGTCATTGTTAATGAAACTCTTTCAGGATATGACTATACACAGCGGTCAGTCTTAATGAAACTGTTATTGTATAACGGTACATATAGTTGTCAGTGTAAACCCAGACTCTGTCATCGTATGACAGTACAGAGTGGTAAGTATTAATGAAACTCTGTCAGGGTATGACGGTACACAGAGTGGTCAATGTAAATAAAAATTTACCAGGGTATGCTAGTATACAGGGTGGTCAGTGTAAATGAGACGCTGTCATCGTATGACAGTGCACAGAGCGGTCAGTGTTAATGAAGATGTTAGGATATAACAGTACAAAGAGTGGTCAGTTTTAATGAGACTGTCATCGTATGACAGTACACAGAGCGGTCAGTGTTAATGAAACTCAGTTTATAACAGTACACAGTGGTCAGTGTAAATGGTCATCGTATTACAGTACACAGAGACCACTATTAATGAAATTCTGTCGGGGAATGACAGTACACAGAGGCCAGTGTCAATAAAACTCTATCAGGGTATGACAGTACACAGTGGTCAATATTAATGAAAATGTCTCCGTATGACAGAACACAGGGTTGTTATTGTTATTAAACCCAGTCAGATTTTGACAGTATAAAGAGCGATCACTGTCAGTGAAACTGTCAGGGTATGACGGTACACAGAATGGTTAGTATTAATGAAGCTGTCAGGGTATGACAGTACACAGAGTGGTCAGTATTAATGAAGCTGTCAGGGTATGACAGTACACAGAGTAGTCAGTATTTATAAAGCTGTCAGGGTATGACTGTACACAGAGTGGTCAGTATTGATGAAGCTGTCAGGGTATGACAGTACACAGAATGGTCAGTATTAATGAAACTATCAGGGTTTGACATTACACAGAGTGGTCAGTTTTACTGAAAATGTCAGGATTTGACAGTACACAGAGGTCATTGTTAATGAAATTGGGTCAGGGTATGATAGTACACAGTAGTCAGTGTTAATGACAGTCTGTCAGGATATGACAGTACATAGAGTGGTCAGTGTCAATGAAACTCTGTAAGGGTTTGACAGTACTGAGAGTGATCAGTATACTTGAGACTCTGTCATCGTATGACAGTACACAGAGTGGTCAGTGTTAATGAAACTTTGTAAGGGTTTGACAGTACACAGAGTGGCCACTGTTAATGAAGCTGTCTTGGTATTAAAGTACACACAGTGGTCACTGTTATTGAAGTTGTCTGGGTATGACAGTACACAGAGTGGTCAGTGTTAATGAGACTGTCATCGTATGACAGTACACAGAGTGGTCATTTTTAACGTAGCTGTCTGGGTACAACGGTACAAAAAAAAACTTTATATCTGGATAGTTTTGAAAAACATTAGTGCTATGTTTATGGGAGAGGTAAGAATGGAGATGACGCTAACATTGAGGTAAGCACAATAGATATACATGACCAGTATTAACAGTGTCGTCACGGAGAAGTTATTTTCTTGTTCTTGAATATAGATTTTATGAATTGAAAACATTAACTTAATGCAATGAATCTATCACATAGCAAATTTGACTTGCAAATATCGAAAATAGATTAAATGAATCTCTAATGATTTAATTTCGGCAAAGTCGATGATTACATCCCGTATGTGTAATGTATCTCGGTGATCTGGCTGTTTCTATCTGGCCTCATAGATAGCAGTATCGACAGATTTGTCAATGGAAATTAATAACACTATAGGAACTCTGTTATATCGCTTTCCAAGAGCATAGAAATGTGCGGACGTAAAACTAGATTGTATGTATTGAACATTATGAAGTGTTTGATGGTGCCATGTTCCCAATCCTCTGATAATGGCCTCTCTGTTAACATCATACTTCGGAACCTCTTGTCATACGCCAATTCAAAGATGTGTCTCTCGAATTTCTCTCGAATGACATGATGACTTATTTTGAGACAATAATGAAGAGTAGAAATGTACGGTGACAAATACAAGAAATTAGCTTGAAATTTATGTCAGAAGGCTGTCAGAGGCTAGAACCAATCTCTTGTAAAGTCAGTGTCTAGATACCCGTCTTCAATCATATTGATTGGTCTCATATCTCCAGGAAATGGAAGGATGGACCAGTATTGTTTCTGATCGAAGCCCACAACATAAGGACCATAGACCAATATGTTAGTTTGTCCTTTAGTATTTTAGTTATTTGTCATTTGATATTGTAATGATATTTTAAGTTTAGAAATGACTATTAAACCCATTTATATGCCTTGCTACGATGGGTAGTTTATTAAACAGCAAATTCCGTGAGTACGTCTGTCTTTTCTCGGTCTAATCATCTGTAACGTTTTGTCTGGCCAATAATTCGTACTCCCTGTTGAGGAATAAGTTCATATTTGGTACAAATTCCGTGAGTACGTCTGTCTTTTCTCGGTCTAATCATCTGTAACGTTTTGTCTGGCCAATAATTCGTACTCCCTGTTGAGGAATAAGTTCATATTTGGTATAAATTCCGTGAGTACGTCTGTCTTTTCTCGGTCTAATCATCTGTAACGTTTTGTCTGGCCAATAATTCGTACTCCCTGTTGAGGAATAAGTTCATATTTGGTATAAATTCCGTGAGTACGTCTGTCTTTTCTCGTGCTAATCATCTGTAACGTTTTGTCTGGCCAATAATTCGTACTTCCTGTTGAGGAATAAGTTCATATTTGGTACAAGAAGTTCCTAATATGAAGACGGTGTGTCATGACGGTCACTGAGGTCGAAGTCAGCATCAACATAAGTTAAAGAAATACCATTTATTAAAATAAAACCTTTTACAATCTTGATGCAAAGTTATGTAGTTTAGGTCAAAGTCACAAAGATCATTTTTTCCAGTCGTAGAATAGTTCTTTGTAGATGGAATGTTATTATTGAGAAGTCCGTGTGTATGACTTTTACAACCCTGATGGAAGGTAAAACATTTTGGATTTAGGTTTCGGTCAACTTGTGTGAAATTCAACTGTAGAAGTTTTCTTTTGTAGGAAGACGTTGTGTTAGTGTTTTGATCCAGATTTATGCATATTACAGTAAAATGAAGTTTCATTTCGATTGATCACTTTTATAAGAGTGGTTACTCTTTCATGAAATTAGTTTTCTGGTCTGGTTTTGCCCATCATGCTTCAAGTTATTGAATTTAAAATTGCTGCTGGCGTTTCAGATAACAAGATACCAATCCCGTTTGTCGGTTTGACATTCATTACTCTTTGTCTGTTATTACAAGAAATATTTTGTTTCCTTGAAATCACTTTTCAGCATATTTGTTTGCTCGGAGATACGGAACCAAAGTTTGATTTTATTATGTTTGATTTTAGGTATTAAAAGAAAAATAGTGACCGTAACATTATTTTCCTGTCCATTAGCTGCTTGTATTTATGTTCAACATATTTATGGGCGCTGAGGAAGAGATTAATTCTTTCTCATTTTATTTATAAATCATAAGCCCACAGTTGAGGGCTGGGATGGATGGTTATACTAGGTTCTTCTTGTCTGTCTGTTTGTCTGTGTGTAGGCAGATTGTTCCGAATTGTGACTCAGCAGCTTTGGTATTAGGTGTTTAGGTGTTGATGTAACCTTTAACTTCTATTACGTTGGATTACTTGATTTTCCTGCTTTTACCGAAGATTCACCTTGCTATTAATTGGAGAAAAGGCGGATGGGAGGTCATGAACTTTCTTTTCAACAAAAAATAATACGACGTATAATAATTTGTATGCACTTGTATTGTTTTAGCTCACCTGAGCCGAAGGCTCAAGTGAGCTATTGTGATCAATCACCGTCCGTCGTCTATCGTCTGTCGTCCGTCCGTCGTTAGCTTTTCTACATTTTCGACTTCTTCTCCAGAACCGCTGCACAGAATTTCACCAAACCTCATAGGAAGTAAGTACTCAAGGTCCTCTACCGAGTTTGTGTTTTGCGTGCCCATCCGTAATCCAAGATGGCTGCCATTAGCTCTGATTGGTTGACTCATTTTCGACTTCTTCTCCAGAACGGCTGTACAGAATTCCACAAAACCTCATAGGAAGTAAGTACTCAGGGTCCTCTACCAAGTTTGTGTTTTTTGTGCCCATCCGTAATCCAAGATGGCCGCCATTGGCTCTGATTGGTTGATGCATTTTCGGCTTCTTCTCCAGAAGTGCTGCCCAGAATTTCACCAAACTTCATAGGAAGTAACTACTTCAAGTCCTCTACGAAGTTTGTATTTTTCTTGCCGATCCGTAATCCAAGATGGCCACCATTGGCTCTGATTGGTTGACGCATTTGGGACTTCTTCTCCAGAACCGCTGCACAGAATTTCACCAAACCTCATAGGAAGTAACTACTTAAGGTCCTCTACAAAGTTTGTGTTTTTTGTGCCCATCCGTTATCCAAGATGGCCGCCATTGGCTCTGATTGGTTAACACATTTTCGACTTCTTCTCCAGAACCGCTACACAGAATTTCACCAAACCTCATAGGAAGTAAGTACTCAAGGTCTTCTACCAAGTTTTTGTTTTTCGTGCCGATCAGTAATCCAAGATGGCCGCCATTGGCTTTGATTGGTTGATGCATTTTCGACTTCTTCTCCAGAACCGCTGCACAGAATTTCACCAAACCTCATAGGAAGTAAGTACTCAAGGTCCTCTACAAAGTTTGTGTTTTTCTTGCCGATCCGTAATCCAAGATGGCCGCCATTGGCTTTGATTGGTTGATGCATTTTCGACTTCTTCTCCAGAACCGCTACACAGAATTTCACCAAACCTCATAGGAAGTAAGTACTCAAGGTCTTCTACCAAGTTTTTGTTTTTCTTTCCCATCCGTAATCCAAGATGGCTGCCATTGGCTCTAATTAGTTGACACATTTTCGACTTCTTCTCCAGAACGGCTGTACATAATTCCACCAAGCCTCATAGGAAGTAAGTACTCAAGGTCCTCTACCAAGTTTGTGTTTTTGTGCCCATCCGTAATCCAAGATGGCCGCCATTGGCTCTGATTGGTTGATACATTTTGGACTTCTTCTCCAGAACCGCTACACAGAATTTCACCAATCCTCATAGGAAGTAAGTACTCAAGATCCTCTACCAAGTTTTTGTTTTTCTTTCCCATCCGTAATCCAAGATGGCCGCCATTGGCTCTGATTGGTTGACACATTTTGGACTTTTTCTTCAGAAGTGCTGCACAGAATTTCGCCAAGTTTGTGGTTTTCGTGGATCCGTAATCCAATATGGCCGCCATTTGCTCTGATTGGTTGACACATTTTGGACACTTCTAAACGACTGCACAAAATATCACCAAACCTTATAGAAAGTCTTTTAGAAAAAAAGCAAAATTTTCTACTGAAATGAGCTGTCATTTTGTTGTAAATTAGCAATTTGTGCTCAGGTGAGCGATATAGGCCCATTTAGGCCTCTTGTTTTATCTTTGTTTTACGTCATACAATGACAAAGACTATTGTACTTATATAAGTCACAACGTCTGCCTGATACAGTTCACAGAAGCACTGAAGGATCTTTTCGTGCCAAATCTAACGCGACACGGGACCTCGGTATGTACGGTCTCGTCAGAATGGATACCGACAAGTTACCAGCGGGACTCGAACCCGGGACTTCTCGACCATATGCCAAGCATCTTTTTCAATCATGTGCCAAACATTTAACCGACGGAGCTACGTCGGCTCGTGCACACTGTGTTTATAGATCAGATACTAGTGAATGAAACACAGGAAGCAGTACGTGTAAACTCACAGCAAATCAGATGAAGACTTCTAATTTGCACATTTGTACGCAATAAATTGTTCTGATGTGGCGATGCCTTTGGATATTCTTATCTATCAAGTGGAGTGAAGATATAGATTATGGCTTTATATGAACTATGAGTGGACGGTCATTTATCTTCAACAGAATAAATGATAAATACTGTCAGATACTGACACCAAATGGGATGTAGATTTAGTAATTATTGATCTTAAAGCAATTTAAGATACCTCCAGATAACATTGAGTTATTCTGAGTATTCCAGGAAAACGGTCAATTTACTAGCACTGGTCACAACTGCGAGATAACACTGTACAAATGATTGATCCATTGTGTTTATCACATATGAACATAAAGGTCCTTATATTGCTTCTAAACTGAGGCACTATAATCCTGATTCTGTTGTCATGACAACGCTTCTTGAAATGTTACCACACCTAGAGTTTTCATATACATGTACAATTCATTTATGTAATGATTACCATAATTAACCATAAAGATTGTATTATAATAATTTATATCTATTTTAACTCCTTTTAACGGTAAATGCTATGAGTACAGTTAACGGTAGATATTTAGATACGCAATGTATTCAGCTCACCTGAGCCAGAGGCATAAATTAGTGACATCCATCTTGTGTCTGCCCTTCCATCGTCGTCCATATATATATTTTTTTTACATTTTTTTAAACTTCTTAAAACTATTAATCGGATTTTGGTAGGGATGAAATTCTCAAAGTTCCTCTACTGTTGTTATTTTCGGCAGATTTAATTTATTAGGTTTTCATAATGTAGGTTACTCATAACGCATTAATAAAGATTTTATTGAAATGAAAGAAAGGGAAACACAACAATATTTTCTTTTTTTTTTTTACAAGAAATGATATACTGTTTGAAAATAATAATAAGCTTTTGATGACTTTTCCTTTACTACTTGTAGAATGATCTTGAAACTTGGTAGATATGATGTACTCAAGGTCCCTCCCAGTTCTGGGTATTTTCGGTTAGATCTTTCAAGGGGTGGATTATGGGCATGGCGACATAAACTAGAGAGGTTTCCCTCCTATAACAAACCTCTTCAGATTTGAGACATAGATTAACAAATGGAATACGGAGGAGTAAGTTAGAAAGTAGCATTAAGAAGTGCGGTTGGATTAGTTCCATTTCGAAATTCAAGTTTTGACGCTTTTAGACACCTTTTGGGAATTTGTCAGTTTTGCACATTTAAAGGACTTCCTTTGATTTTGTCATGATATTTTGCTTAAAATACAGTAAATTTGTGTACTCTAACTGATTTTGAATATTGAAACAATTGTAAAGAATTTGAACACAAGAGTAGTTTTTAGAATTTTCTCCAATTTCTTTCAAGATTTCAAACAGGAAAAACTGGGAATGTCACAAAATTGTATGTTATTCATATGTAAATCTTTGATTGACTTCCTCTTAAGAATGGACGGATTGTGATGAAGCTTGGCATGAATGAAGATCCGTTGTCTTGATACTCTTTGGCTGGATCTGTTAAGAAGTTGGTCCTTGGTCTGGCAAAGTAGGTCTAGGGAGGTATACTTTGTAAAGAGAAATTGTAGGTGAGTTTACTTAAAAAGAAAAACGAAATGGATGAAGAGTGTTTTAGAATGATGTGATGTTGTTTTTGGTTCAGTTCTGAAATATCAATTTTCAAAAGGATACTTTCCATAGCGAACATTCTTATGCATTCCAAGTTTCCAGTGTGCTCACGCACGTAAGCAATATAGGTCCCTTTTGGTCTCTTGTTTGATAGTCTTTGTACACTAGAAAACTAGGTCTTCGCAATTTTGTTTTATGAGCATAGAACTAAAATTACTATATGCGCTCGCTTCTTGCTTATTTACAGTGTATAAAATGAAGTATAATTTTATATTCGTCCCTTTGTCCCATATTTTTTTTGTAAAGAAAAATCCGAAGAACTGGAAATTAATTTGGTAAGGTCTTAAGATAAGTTCCGAGCAAATTCGAGATTGGTCATGATTAGCCTAATTTTGGCGGATTTAATTCCCCCCTCACTTTTTGTTATACAGTTAAAATTACAGTTAAAATATTTGAATGAAAATTCTTGTAGTAAGTCAGAGGTCATATCGGAGTTTTGTCATTGTGGACCAGGTTTTGGCACAGTTAATTTCCTCTACCGTCTTGAGAGTGATAGGATACACGTCTCATTTTTGCAATACTCTCAGAAATATTGCCATTGAAATAGAGAGGAGTGAAGGATCAAGGGGTACGTAAGGGCCTCACTGCAAGAATCTCAGTCCTTATATTTTTCTCCAATCTCCTGCAAAGAAGGTATTGAAAACATATGGCAGAAACTGCTCTTCCTGTCCGTTGAAACACTACAGTTTTTGCAGATTTCATACGGAGTATACTTGAGTGATTTGTAGACCTTTGGGGCAAAGTTGTAGTCTGGACGTGCCTAAAGATCAAATACATTTTACGAGGACCTTGTGTAATAGCGTAGACACCGTCTTTATGCCACCAACACGGAAACATGCCATAATAATTGTCTACACACTGTGTTACAGGTGTACACACAGTGTAGCAAGTCTGCACTCTGTGTAACAAGTCTCCACACTGTGTAATAAGTCGTATCATCTCAAATCAAGGCTTACCATTTCAAGTCAAGACATATCTCATGTCAAGATGTATCATCTAAATGAGACTCGTATCATCTCAAGTAAAGACATATCATCTCAAGTCAAGATGTATCAAGTCAGAGTCGTATCATCTCAAGTAAAGACATATCATACCAAGTCAAGACTTATCATATCAAGTCAGAGTCGTATCATCTCAAGGAAAGACATATCATACCAAGTCAAGACGTATCATATCAAGTCAGAGTCGTATCATCTCAAGTAAAGACATATCATACTAAGTCAAGATGTATCATATCAAGTCAGAGTCGTATCATCTCAAATCCAAATTCTATAAATGAAAAGTGTCAAATGTGGCGAAAGTTCATTAATTGAGATTGTATATATAGATAATGATAATTTCTCCAAAATTACGGTAATTCAACTTTTCGTTTATGCACTCTTGTGTTAAAATGTGTGATTTACTGAATGAAACGTTTCCCTAGCTGCTCTCGGTTTTCATTGATTTACCTAGGGTCAATTCTTTATTACTTCCTTATTTTCTCCTGATTATTTGTCCGTACTCAAATCTTAACATTACTCTCTGCTGACCAGATAGAGACCTTTAGTCTTAATGAGTACATAAATGTGGCTATTGTTTAACCTCTCCACATTGGACAGTTCTTATAGGGGTGGCTAACGATGGTAAACTGTGTACATTACTCTGAATAGTGTTAGCTTGTACTGCCTATAAAATGCCATGGAGCAACAATCAAGACGTTTGTCACGAAGTCGATGAACCTTGCTGTAACAAAAGATGCTGATGCTTATTACGACTTTACTAATTTAAAGGAAAATGATATGGTAATGGAAAATTCTGGGTCGGTAGAAAGGACATATTTAGTCACTAATATGTTCCTTTATGGGTATTAAACTGATTTATGATTATTATACCTAAAATGTGTGCCCCTTGAGTAAATCCAAAGTTGTGTCCAGTTTTAATGTGAGTTTACTATTTTATCCTGTCTCAGATCTTAGTTTGTATAGTGGTCAAGCAGTTAGTTTGTATAGTGGTCAAGCAGTTAGTTTGTATAGTGGTCAAGCAGTTAGTTTGATGTGTAATCAATACAGACTTGATTCGTTAAATGCGCCACTATGTGTAAAAGGTCCGTGCGTCTATTCTGCAATACTTCAAAACTACTCGAACATAATTACCAAGTCTACTAAGGGGTATTGTTTCTTCCAAATAGAAATACAAGAAATATATATTGCTAGCTTCCTACAAGCAAGCTATTGTATTTGTATTATGCAGCTCTTGGCGTAGTAGAATTGTAGAAGCGTGTAGCACGAGATTGGTATCAAGTGTGAACATCCCACATTATGATCTAATGAGAGTAAAATAGATAACGGGATTATCCAATGACGGAATAATACAGATGATATGATAACAAGGAAGTCATACAGTTGTCGAGGTTCCTCGATTAAGAAACGGTGTCATGTCACGGAAAGCTTTTCAACTGATAATCCTCTGATAGCCGACAGGGGAGAGGAGCCTTCGGGGAAACGTTATTTTGGAAGCTAATTCAATCATTGATAGAATGGGCTTTGACTTTATGCCTTGTTTTCATCAATTACACAGCAGCTCAAACCAATTAGACTGGAATTGCTGCTTTGCCTTATATATTATGCATCTGTGTCTTGATGATTTATCGTTATTGGCTGACCTTACGTGATAGAGCGCAAAAATAACCTCTTCTGTGGAATCGCTTTACTGGTTCAGCCTTCCCAAAACATTTGGACAGCCATGTGACGCTCTGTAAATTTATTATGATATATTTGCATATGGTTTCTCAGACATGTTTGTCCATGTTTTAGCTGCAGATTGAAGAAGCATGGCCTTTTGAGAGTTTATCGATGGGTATAAGTGATGTACGTTTACACGTTGTTTATCTCGCATGATGTAGTAGCCATCCATCATATCTCTTTAGAGATAAATGACTGCTTTATTGTATCGGTGCAGTATGGCTCACGTAGTTTCCCATTATTTCATTTAATGAGAATAAATGCCACCAACGAATAGGTATCGCTATTATCTATGTGTATTTGCATTTTAGTAATTATACATGTAATTCTCGTATGTAATAGTTAGAAATTCACATTTATACTACATATAAAGTGTAACTTTTGATTTTTCTTCAGTTTCAAACAAAAATGGATAAGAAAGCCCCAATTTGATTAAAACCATATCTTTATTCCGCTTCTCTATTTGTCCCCTTTCAGATAAACTGATTGGCTGGAAATCAGAGTTCACCAGAACACGACCCCTTACGGGGTTTCGCCAATCGGAACACCATCACCATTTTTTACAAAAAAATATTTGCGTACGGAAATGGACGAGTTGTTACGATTGGGGGTTTCGCCAGACCTTTATCCACAATAGGACAAATAGAAAAGCGGAATAAAGATATGGTTTTAATCAGATTGAGAAAGCCCCCAATTCTGGGAGACATCATTTACTTATTCTTTGTACAATAATTTTTGTGCCATTGGAAATAGTAGGGGTATATAGTGTTACCGTTTCGGTCTTTCGTCATTCTGTCATCATTTTATTTCCGTGGTCTATCTCTACAATGACTGCACATTTTGACATGAAATGTGGTATATAGATACATCATGATAATACCTGGGTTAGGTTTTAATTTGATGACGGTCGAATAATTTTTGATGGAGTAATGCCCCTTTGACTTAGAACATTTCTTAAACTTTACTACCGGTGGGGCATTGGTGGCGTAACGACTAATCAAGTTTATATCAATGTATGCTAAGAAACGTAGCAAGTATTCCTGGGTTTTGGTTTGGTAAGCAATTCCAGACCTATAGGTATCGTAAGCCAAGAGAAATTTTGAGTCTGCCCTAGAAAAGGTACACAGTAACTTAAATGTTCATTATGATTTTATCTCACAGTAACTTAGTTGAATTAGGTGAAATTTGGTCAGATAAGAAAAAGACACTTTTAAAGGTTACAACTTTTTGAAATGCATAATCACGCGGTTATTGTGCAGTATTATGCAGACTTTTTTTAATTAATAGATACATATGCATAACGAATGCTATTTATAGCATATAAAAGCAATTAAATCACATGATCTACTCGAAATAATTTTCGATTAGATATCATTTAGATTAAATTCAGTCAGACAAGGAAAATTACTTCTTATAATCACATAAACGCACAATTATTGCCCAGTATCTATCTATCTATCCACCCACCCACCCTCCCAGTTCCCTATCTACATATCTACTTAATCGCTCTTTCTTTAGTTCTCTACTAGTAATGAGTGCTATAACATAACCTACATTAGCAATGAAAACGCAACTCCAAACAATTTTCGATAAAATTTGGATTGCATTATTGCCTCAATGACTAAAAACATTTACAAAATAAGTTTTAACTTTTTTGTATTCTTCTTGATAAGCAATCATCAGCTCTAAAATCCTGGTGAAAAATACGCGTGTATTTGTCGAAGGACAGTTGTAATACGAGATCGGAAACAATTATGAAATATCAAGCTAGACAACATAAGCACATCGTAATTTTCTTTCATGTGTATGATTTTCAATTCTAGCATTTTATATCTGGTTTGTTCCAAACGTTAGAGGAAATTATCGTTTTCTGATACGATTGTTTATAAAAACCCCAACAATAATAAATTGTGTTATTTTTACCAAATTCGTCAGCCTATATCTTGTTAATTAAGCTCCTGATACTACTATATAGTTGGGTAATGTGAACAACTATGGAGGAATTTGAAGATAAAACTTTAAATATACGAGTGTCTGACACATTCCTGATCTGTATTTTCTCATTTATTATATCATGGCTATACACACTATATATATGTACACTGTTTGATGCCAAATATAACTCAGTGAACATCTATTAATTACACTGTATTATCAGTTTTGACGAGTCGCCATAGTCGGACGTATTGTGATAATAATGAGACTAAAAAGTAGAAAGTATGTATTTTTTTGTTATTGTATCGAATTAATTTTATTCTTCGATAAATGAGTTCTTGTTTCCCATATTGATTTCATCATTTATGATATTTTTTTTCAAGATTAAATGGATGCGGTATTGTTTTATCGATCTCCGCGTACTTTCCTTGCACAATTAAGAAATCTTTTTGCAATGAATTCGTTAACAATACTATTATGGTTATACATATAGTGTTCACAGGGGATCTAAGACCTGCTTTATGCCCGACTCTACTTAATCTAAAGTTCCCCTGATGTAAAATAAAATAGAAAATTACTTTCCCAGCCCCTGATTTCATCGAGGTAAAAAAATACATGTATCTTAGTTTATTTGAACAAAATTTTTGAATAATTATGCGATCTTTTCTGCTCATGCATTACTCTAATACAGTTCCTACAGAATCAAAGTTGAATGTTATTCAGCATTTAACTCTAAATCCTAATCATAACATCAAGGTGTCTTAATATGTTGCTTAATGTAATGTTGTATGTTTATTTTCTTTTTTTTTCAGCATGTGATATGAATGTACACAAACGCTGCGAACAAAATGTACCGAAGTTATGCGGAGTAGATCATACAGAGAGGAGAGGCAGAATCAAGCTCAAAATACAATCACAGAATGGAAAACTCGTAGTAGAAGGTATTCAATATCTATATACTTAATATGTACTTACCTATTTCCCCATTTCTCCTACATTCATGAATGGAATAGAAAACTGATGGTAGAGGTCACTTATTATGCCCGATGGTAGACGGTACTTGTTATCCCCGATAGTAGAAGGTACTCGTTATCAAAAATGGTAGAAGATACTCATTATGCCCGATGGTAGAGGGTACTTATTATGCCCGGTGGTAGACGGTACTTGTTATCCCCGATAGTAGAAGGTACTCGTTATCAAAAATGGTAGGAGGTACTCATTATGCCCGATGGTAGACGGTACTTGCTATCCCCGATAGTAGAAGGTACTCGTTATCAAAAATGGTAGAAGATACTCATTATGCCCGATGGTAGAGGGTACTTGTTATCCCCGATAGTAGATGGTATTCGTTATCATAAATGGTAGGAGGTACTGATTATGCCCGGTAGTAGAGGGTACTTATTATGCCCGATGGTAGACGGTACTTGTTATCCCCGATAGTAGAAGGTACTCGTTATCAAAAATGGTAGGAGATACTCACTATGCCCGATGGTAGAGGGTACTCATTATGCTCGATGGTAGAGGGTTCTTGTTATTCCCGATAGTAGAAGGTACTCGTTATCAAAAATGGTAGGAGATACTCATTATGCCCGATGGTAGAGGGTACTTATTATGCCCGGTGGTAGACGGTACTTGTTATCCCCGTTAGTAGATGGTACTCGTTATCAAAAATGGTAGGAGGTACTCATTATGCCCGATGGTAGACAGTACTTGTTATCCCCGATAGTAGAAGATACTCGTTATCAAAAATGGTAGAAGATACTCATTATGCCCGATGGTAGAGGGTACTTGTTATCCCCGTTAGTAGATGGTACTCGTTATCAAAAATGGTAGGAGGTACTCATTATGCCCGATGGTAGACGGTACTTGTTATCCCCGATAGTAGAAGGTACTCGTTATCAAAAATGGTAGAAGATACTCATTATGCCCGATGGTAGAGGGTACTTGTTATCCCCGTTAGTAGATGGTACTCGTTATCAAAAATGGTAGGAGGTACTCATTATGCCCGATGGTAGACGGTACTTGTTATCCCCGTTAGTAGATGGTACTCGTTATCAAAAATGGTAGGAGGTACTCATTATGCCCGATGGTAGACGGTACTTGTTATCCCCGATAGTAGAAGGTACTCGTTATCAAAAATGGTAGAAGATACTCATTATGCCCGATGGTAGACGGTACTTGTTATCCCCGATAGTAGAAGGTACTCGTTATCAAAAATGGTAGGAGGTACTGATTATGCCCGATGGTAAAGGGTACTCATTATGCCCGATGGTAGACGGTACTTGTTATCCCCGATAGTAGAAGGTACTCGTTATCAAAAATGGTAGAAGATACTCATTATGCCCGATGGTAGACGGTACTTGTTATCCCCGATAGTAGAAGGTACTCGTTATCAAAAATGGTAAGAGGTACTGATTATGCCCGATGGTAAAGGGTACTCATTATGCCCGATGGTAGAGGGTACTTGTTATCTCCGATAGTAGAAGGTACTCGTTATCGTGTCTGTCTTTCGGACGAGACAGTAAAAACCGAGGCCCCGTGTCGTGGTATGCATGGCACGTTAAAGATCCCTCACTGTTCCGGGTGGGTCCGTTGCAAAGGTCAAAATTTGTATGCCCCGCATCAGGCAGATGCCGTCACCATATACGTGAAATATTCGTGGTGTGACGTAAAACAAAAAAAAATTTAAAAAAATCAAAAATTACTCATTATGCCCGATGGTAGACGGTACTTGTTATCCCCGATAGTAGAAGGTACTCGTTATCAAAAATGGTAGAAGATACTCATTATGCCCGATGGTAGACGGTACTTGTTATCCCCGATAGTAGAAGGTACTCGTTATCAAAAATGGTAGGAGGTACTGATTATGCCCGATGGTAAAGGGTACTCATTATGCCCGATGGTAGACGGTACTTGTTATCCCCGATAGTAGAAGGTACTCGTTATCAAAAATGGTAGAAGATACTCATTATGCCCGATGGTAGACGGTACTTGTTATCCCCGATAGTAGAAGGTACTCGTTATCAAAAATGGTAAGAGGTACTGATTATGCCCGATGGTAAAGGGTACTCATTATGCCCGATGGTAGAGGGTACTTGTTATCTCCGATAGTAGAAGGTACTCGTTATCGTGTCTGTCTTTCGGACGAGACAGTAAAAACCGAGGCCCCGTGTCGTGGTATGCATGGCACGTTAAAGATCCCTCACTGTTCCGGGTGGGTCCGTTGCAAAGGTCAAAATTTGTATGCCCCGCATCAGGCAGATGCCGTCACCATATACGTGAAATATTCGTGGTGTGACGTAAAACAAAAAAAAATTTTAAAAAATCAAAAATTACTCATTATGCCCGATGGTAGAGGATACTCATTATGCCCGATGATAAAGTGTACTCATTATGCCCGATAGTAGAAGGTACTTATTATCCCCGATAGTAGAAGGTACTCGTTATCCAAAATGGTAGAAGGTGAATAAACCATAGCAAAAAAAGTGATATTTACTAAATTTTTACCTTTCTTTGTCATGATTGAAACTTTATATTTGAAAAGTCAATGTTTGGCGGCAGTCACGTGCTTTTTGTGGCGATATTTATGATTTTGATTGAAAAGTTAAACTTTCCATATTACTCACGATTTCATGTCCAGAGGTGCCCATAAACAAACAATATTAACATAGATCGTTGTTTCTTCATATCGGCCGCTACTGTGTACACATAGGTAAACAGTCCTTATAAGGCCATAGGCAAACGCTATTATTGTGTCCCCTTCGAAGAAGGAGAGGCATATTGTTTTGCTGCTGCTATCGGTTGGTCGGTCCATTTACAGTTTCCGCTCATTATCTCTGGAACCAATAAAGATATTGAATTGATATTTGGTATACAGATACATCTCAAGGATATCTAGGTCAATTGCAGACTTGGTTATTCTTCAATAATGTTTGTCCCCCGCTTTTCACGAAAGCGTGGGGACATTAAATCTCATTCGTCTGTCCGTCCGTCTGTCTGTCCGTCTGACACAAAACTTTAACCTCGGTCATAACTTTTAACCGTATGAGGTAGGGCATTCATATTTGGCATGTGTGTCCCTAATTGCATATCTGTTCGTTGGTACCAGAATTTTTATCATGTGACTTTGACCATGATCTTTGACGTGCTTCAACACAATCACAATTCTCTAAATTTGCTAGTTGACATAATTATCTCCCTTGAACGGATAAAGATATTGAATAGATATTTTGCAAACAGATACGTCTTAAGTACATCTAAGTCAAGTTATTATTTGGTTATGGCCCAATTATTTTTGTCAGACTCATTCCCCTTGGACTAAGGAAATTTCTTAAAATTAGCAGTTTCCGCACATTATCTCTGGAACCGATAAAGATATTGAATTTATATTTGATATACAGATAAATACATCTAAATGATATTTAGGTCAAGTTCAAATCTGGTTATGGTTCAATAATTTTTGTGAGAATTACCCCCCTTGGACGTAGAAAATTTCTTACAATTAGCAATTCTCTTCATTTTCTCAGGAACAGCTAGATATCATGTGAGTTATGCCCACGTTACAAAAATAATCAGAGCATATGCTACGTTGGCGTTGCTCGGCGGCCTCTAAATAGGTAAATTTATAGTTCTGATAAGGGCATAGGCCAACGCCATTATTATGAATCACAGTTCCACCAAATAGGCCGCCTCTATATATGTAAATGGTTCTGATAAGGCCATAGGCAAACGCTTTTATTATAAGTCACAGTTCCACCAAATGGGCCGTCTCTTTATGGGTAAATAGTTCTGATAAAGGCATAGGCAAACGCTCTAATTATAGATCACAGTTCCACTAAATCGACCGCCTCTATATAGGTAAATGCTTCTGATAAAGGCATTGGCAAACGCTATTATTATAGATCATAGTTTCATTAAATCGGCCGCCTCTGTATTGGTAATTAGTTTTGATAAGGCCATAGGCAAACGCTTTTATAAATAAGTCACAGTTCCACCAAATGGGCCGCCTCTATATAGGTAAATAGTTCTGATAAGGCCATAGACAAATGCTATTATTATAAATCACACTTCCACCAAATGGGCCGCCTCTATATATGTAAATAGTGCTGATAAGGCCATAGGCAAACGCTGTTATTGTTATTATCACCATATTGAAAGATTACTAGTGGCCAGTTACATACTGTAAGGCGAAGGATAATTACGAATTGTAAGGCGAAGGAAAGTAGTGTCTAGTTCCCAACTGTGTGAAGTTTAGAAATGGTTTATTCCTTACTGTTAGGCAACGGTTTAGTTGTAGCTAGTTCCTTTTTTTGCAAGGCGAAGGTTTGGAAGTGGCTTGTACCTTACTGTAAGGCGAAGATTTAGTAGTGACTGGTTACGTACTGCAAGGCGAAGGTTTAGTAGTGACTAATTCCTTGCTGTAACTTGTAAGGCGAGGGTTTAGTAGTTAGTAATTCCTTACTGTAAAGCGAGGGTTTAGAAATCAGTAGTTCTTTATTGTAAGGCGAGGGTTTAGCAGTTAGTAGTTCTTTACTGTAAGGCTAGGGTTTAGTAGTTAGTAGTTTCTTACTGTAAGGCGATAGTTTAGATGTGTGTAGTTTTTTACTGTAAGGCGAAGGTGGCTACTATCTTCATTGTATGAAGGCGTTCGATGGAAATAATATGTAATTATATTCAAAATAAGGACGCACGCGAATGTCATATTACAACGCGAGTACTTTCTAAACCTCGTGTGACGGACAATATTGGATCTGTAATTGAGTAGGAAGAAAGTAAAATTGAACTCCGACATGAAATATCAATCTTAATACTGCATAATAATCCACACCAGAAAGAAAATTATGCCCATAATTCTTAAGGTGGAGACGCTAAACATATTAAATATGACGAGAAATGATAACAGTTATAGAAGTGTCAGAACGAAACACGTTCAAGTTTATGGGACGTGTTGTTTTGGCCTTTTGCATCAGTTTTTCTTGGAATTCTATTTCTGACAATTGTCTAATATCTAATTCTATACACATTTCACATTTTTGGGCTGTTCCCTGCTCATCGGAAGAAAATTATAAACATGCTAAAATTGTAGGAATTATTTGTATCAATATCTTTTAAAGCTTACTCAGAGAAGTTATGTAATGGTCCATTAAATTAAAATTCAACATATTTCCGATGATATCATCGATCGTACGTCACACTGACAAACATTCTCCTGGCAGAACCAGGATTGATTCCATAACTTGACAATGTACGATAGACTGTAATACATAATCTGTGCTTTGATGTGTGACCTATGACCTATGCTAATAATGTTTGAAGTTTCTATGGCCTTGTAAGGCGAAGGTGGCTACTATCTTCATTGTATGAAAGCGTTCGATAGAAATAATATGTAATTATATTCAATATACGGAGGCATGCGAATGTCATATTACAACGCGAGTACTTTCTAAAACTTTTGTGACGGACAATATTGGATTTATAATTATGAATTAACCCCATCCGTACAATGAGGAAACTAGTCACCACTTAACCCTCGACATACAATAAGGACAATAACCATTATTTAACCCTCGCCCTACAGTAAGGAAATAAGCCATCACTAAACCCTCGCTCAACAAAGAAAAACCTAGACACCTCTGGTTTCTGGCCTTACTGTAATGAAACTAGCCACCTCTAAACCCTTGCCGTATAATAATGAAACGATACACCTATGCACCACTTAACCATTGACATACAATAAGGTAAGTAGCCACCTTTAAACCCTCACCGTACCATAAGGTAACTAGCCATCGCTAAACACTTGCTGTACTATAAGGTAATTAGCCACCTCTAAACCGTTGCCGTACTATCAGGAAATTAGCCACCTCTACACTCTTGCCGTACTATAAGATAACTAGCCAACTCTAAACCCTCGCCGTACCACAAGGTAACTAGCCACATCTAAACCCTCGCCATATCGGAAAGTAACTAACCATCTCTATAAACCCTTGCCGTACTATAAGTCATCATGATAAACACCTCGCTGTACTGTAAGGGAACTAACCATCTCTAAACTTCACCATACTATAAGGTAACTAACCACCTCTAAACCGTCGCCATACTATAAGGTAACTAGCCACCTCTAAACCCTCGCCATACTATAAGGTAACTACCCACCTCTAAACCCTAGCCGTACTATAAGGTAACTAGCCTCCTCTAAACCCTCGCCATACTATATAGGAACTAGCTACCTATAAACCCTTGCCGTATTATAAGGTAACTAGCCACCTCTAAACCCTCGCCATACTATAAAGTAACTAGCTACCTCTAAACCCTTGCTGTATTATAAAGGAACTAGCCACCTCTAAACCCTCACCATACTATAAGGTAACTACCCACCTCTAAACCCTCGCCATACTATAGGGTAACTAGCCACCTCTAAACCCTTGCCATACTATAAGGTAACTAGCCACTTCTAAACCCTCGCCATACTATAAGGTAACTAGCCACCTCTAAACCCTTGCCATACTATAAGGTAACTAGCCACCTCTAAACCCTCACCATACAATAAGGTAACTAGCCATCTCTAAACCCTCGCCATACTATAAAGTAACTAGCTACCTCTAAACCCTTGCTGTATTATAAAGGGACTAGCCACCTCTAAACCTTCGCCATACTATAAGGTAACTACCCACCTCTAAACCCTCGCCATACTATAAGGTAACTAGCCACCTCTAAACCCTTGCCATACTATAAGGTAACTAGCCACCTCTAAACCCTCGCCATACTATAAGATAACTAGCCACCTCTAAACCCTTGCCGTACCATAAGGTAACTAGCCACCTCTAAACCCTTGCCATACTATAAGGTAACAAGCCACCTCTAAACCCTCACCATACTATAAGGTAACTAGCCACCTCTAAACCCTCGCCATACTATAAGATAACTAGCCACCTCTAAACTCTTGCCGTACCATAAGGTAACTAGCCACCTCTAAACCCTTGCCATACTATAAGGTAACTAGACACCTCTACACCCTCGCCATACTATATAGGAACTAGTCACCTCTAAACCCTCGCCGTACTATAAGGTAACTAGCCACCTCTAAACCCTCGCCATACTATAAGGTTACTACCCACCTCTAAACCCTAGCCGTACTATAAGGTAACTAGCCTCCTCTAAACCCTCGCCATACTATATAGGAACTAGCTACCTCTAAACCCTTGCTGTACTATAAGGTAACTAGCCTCCTCTAAACCCTCGCCATACTATAAAGTAACTAGCTACCTCTAAACCCTTGCTGTATTATAAAGGAACTAGCCACCTCTAAACCCTCGCCATACTATAAGGTAACTACCCACCTCTAAACCCTCGCCATACTATAAGGTAACTAGCCACCTCTAAACCCTTGCCATACTATAAGGTAACTAGCCACTTCTAAACCCTTGCCATACTATAAGGTAACTAGCCACCTCTAAACCCTCGCCATACTATAAGGTAACTAGCCATATCTAAACCCTTGCTGTATTATAAAGGAACTAGCCATCTGTCAACCCTTGCCGTACTATAAGGTAACTATCCACCTCTAAACCCTCGCTGTACTATAAGGTAACTAGCCACCTCTAAACCCTTGCCGTACTATAAGGTAACTAGCCACCTCTAAACCCTCACCATACTATAAGGTAACTAGCCACCTCTAAACCCTCACCATACTATAAGGTAACTAGCCACCTCTAAACCCTCGCCATACTATAAGGGAACTAGCCGTATCTAAACCCTTGCTGTATTATAAAGGAACTAGCCACCTCTAAACCCTTGCCGTACTATAAGGTAACTAGCCACCTCTAAACCCTCGCCATACTATAAGGTAACTAGCCACCTCTAAACCCTCGCCGTACTATAAGGTAACTACCCACCTCTAAACCCTTGCCGTACTATAAGGTAACTACCCACCTCTAAACCCTCGCCGTATTATAAGGTAACTAGCCACCTCTAAACCCTCGCCGTATTATAAGGTAACTACCCACCTCTAAACCCTCACCATACTATAAGGTAACTAGCCACCTCTAAACCCTCGCCATACTATAAGGTAACTAGCCACCTCTAAACCCTCGCCATACTATAAAAGGAACTAGCCACCTCTAAACCCTTGCCGTACTATAAGGTAACTAGCCACCTCTAAACCCTCGCCATACTATAAGGTAACTAGCCACCTCTAAACCCTTGCCGTACTATAAGGTAACTACCCACCTCTAAACCCTCGCCGTATTATAAGGTAACTAGCCACCTCTAAACCCTCGCCGTATTATAAGGTAACTACCCACCTCTAAACCCTTGCCGTACTATAAGGTAACTTGCTACCTCTAAACCCTCACCATACTATAAGGTAACTAGCCACCTCTAAACCCTCGCCATACTATATAGGAACTAGCCTGCTCTAAACCCTCGCCCTACTATAAGGTAACTAGCCTGCTCTAAACCCTCGCCATACAATAAGGTAACTAGCCACCTCTAAACCCTCGCCATACTATAAGGGAACTAGCCACCTCTAAACCCTCGTCATACTATAAGGTAACTAGCCACCTCTAAACCCTCGCCATACTATAAGGTAACTAGCTACCTCTAAACCCTCGCCATACTATAAGGTAACTAGCCACCTCTAAACCCTTGCCGTACTATAAGGGAACTAGCCACCTCTAAACCCTTGCTGTATTATAAAGGAACTAGCCACCTCTAAACCCTCGCCATACTATAAGTAAACTAGCCATATCTAAACCGTCGCCATACACTAAGGTAACTAGCCACCTCTAAACCTTCACCGTACTATAAGGTAACTAGCCACCTCTATACCCTTGCTGTACTATACTCGAGTCCCTTATCATTATTATTATTATTAGTATTATTATGATTATTATTATTCTATCATTGTTTTATTTGATTCAGTAGAAAAGTATCACAAGATGGTACGAGTAATAACCTCTAGTCCTCTTACTCATTAAATAAAAACCCTCTCTATTTTATCCTGGAAAATTAAAAATAAAATAGAGGGACGGTAACAATCGGTTTAGAGTATTTTTAGTTTTTCTTATCACAGTTTTTAGAACAGTTCGTACCATATGACTTCTTTCACAAACTCGCAGAGATATGCATAGCGACGTGCAACCTATACTAATTCAATTTCAGCTCCTCTGTCTTTGTTACATTTATGTTCATTTTGGCAGATAACAAATTTGAAGTGGTTCAAGAAGCTAACTATTTATTAAGGCATGTGTGCAATACGCGTTTTTCACCGCGCTCATTTATAAAATGAATTTTTTTGCGGTGCATTTCCACTTACAGAAAATATGATTGATTGCACACTCCTTGCAATTTCAATTATTTCCATTCTATTGAATAAACTTAAACTACATGATCATCCCCTGAATCTAAGTCAGTCTTTGGCGTATTCAGATTGATCTTTCTATAGTCTAATATTAAGTCATGCATTTTACATCAGTTTAATTTCCTTCGGTCTTAAGGGTCAATTGGTCGAATAAGCCAAAAGTGCGTGGCGGTGAAACGCCTGTAGCCTCACGTCTCTCTTTATTTAGGGTTTGAGTGCCAGTGGGAGTATATATAAGGGTTTGTCAGTACACCCTCTGAAGATTGTATTCTGTGGGATACTCTGAAGATTGTATTCTGTGGGATACTTTGGTTTCCTCCTCCAATAAGCAGATTCTTCAACAATATGGGTGAAATGATCCAACATCAAACAGTCTTGTTGTAAGAATCGGAATTCGGCTGCTTAGTCAAAGTTCCTAGCTACTAGCCAATTATGCCAGCTTTAGACTACTTGTAGTAAAGTTTCATCAGACTGTTGTACAGTGGTGTTAGGGAAGATAGTTAGGGCTAGTATTTGGACCTCCAGTACTTACTATTAATGTAGTACGTTATGAAAGAAACAAATGCCGTAAGAAGTCAATTCAGTAAGAGTGTTTTCAGTCTTACTTTTGACCCTTAAATGTAATCCAATTGGCCTTCCTTTCAAGCTTGAACTCCCATTGCATCTAGAACATCACTTAAAGTTGTGGTTAAAAAGAAAAATGAAACATTAAATGTGTAATTTAGTGCATTACTGCAATGTTATATAATCTGACACATATATTTGATATTTATCAATGTCTTCATTAACAACTATGTTATGTCTATGTAACAGTACTATTCCTGTTTAGTACTACTAAATGACTTTGCTTTATTACAGTACTTGAAGCCAGGAACTTAATACCAATGGATCCTAATGGATTGGCTGACCCCTATGTGAAGGTCAAGCTCATTCCAGATCCAAAAATCAAAAAGAAGACAAAAACAATAAAAGCTACTCTTAATCCAGAATGGATGGAATCATTTACTTTGTAAGTATGGATTGTTGCATCTATATCTTTTCTGTATCTCAGAGTTTTATATATTTATATAAGACATGAAGAAATTTTAAATTTTAAAGCATTTTGAGTTGATTAAGAGATCAAGGAAATGTAGTGTTTCACAGATCCGGATATTGTGTTTCATACTTCATTAAAATATTCAAATTGTTTCCTCGTTTACTTGCACTTTTGACAAAATTTGCTTTCTGTGATCAGTCCTTGAAATTTATCTATTATAGACTGAAATGATTCCATTATTATTCATTTACATTATGGCAGAAAGTTCTATGATAACATTCCAACTGATTGGTTTTTTCAAGCGAAATTATTTTACACTAAAAACAAGCAGTAATCAGATGAAATGCATGCCCCATTAGATTGGATTTGATAAGTGCATTTTGAAGTGGAGTATTATTTTTGATTACTAGCATGTTTGAACAAGAATGTTATTTATGATTGTTTATAAACTGTTTCAAGTGTGCATCTTGATCTGGGTAATTGAAGATGATAAAGAGAAATGAGTTATAACACCTTGATTCTTGTTAGCAGAACTTCTGTTAGATATAAATGCAGAGGCAATGAACCCCTCTGGCTCTTATTTCCTGAGTGATCTTAAAAAATCAATGCTCTTTTGTATTTATTTTATTGTCTGTTGGGTCAATTTCATCATTAATAAACAATTTTCATTCTTGGCAAATTGTTTATTTGTGAATTCTGTTTATATATGAGAATGGCCTTTGTATTAATAGAATGCTTATAAAACAAAGGCAAATGCCTATGAAACAAAGGTGATGGTTTTAGTCATAGTTCTATTGCAAGGTTGTCATCTCTTTCTGCGTAATCCATTTTCTTTCACTATTTGATCAATGTCAGAAGCCACATGTTCCAGATCTACATTTTCTTCGTGTAGATCTAAATTTGATAGTGTTTCAGTGTTGTCTTTGTATTGGTGTAATTAAAAATGGCATCCACTTTACTTTGTTTAAAACCTTGTTTTGTGCAACACTTCTTACTCATTTTATTCATATTGTATCAATAGTACCTTTGTCATGTCTGTACAAAGGATTTTATTGAAAAAGAAGTCTTATTTCAACTGACGTTTTAACAGTATTCAAGGAGTGGTTGCTTTCAGTTTAAATCCAATTTGAGATTGTGTATATACTTAAGTCTTTGTTCTCTATATTTTCTATTGTTCTAAATGAGTGGTTCTTTAGACCTCTTAAAAGTGTTTTTAAAATGTGAACGCCTTTATTTTAGCAGCGATATTTATACCTCGGGGATAGAAAGATAGGAGACATATTACTTTTGGTTGTTTGGTCTCTTTGTTAACTTGAACTGGCTCCTACAGTTTTATCCTTGATCATGAATTTTGAATTCTATTAAGAGCTTAAGATATTTTATACATACTCTAATTATGAAATCTATTCGATCAAAACCAAGTCAGATTAACAAGGAATGTGATCTTTAAACTTAAATTACATAACTGAGTTGTGTTTTAATCTTTGCCTTGACCAGTAAGCTGAAAATAAACGCAGATTTTAATTTTTTACCATGGAAATCGATTTTTTGACATTTTTTATTCAAAGCTTTACTGGAATTGTGCTACTGATTCACATGATCTTGGTATTAACAAAACAGATTTATATTAGACATTTATAAATCACTATCAGTGCCCTTTTAAAAGACTGTAACTTTGGTGATTTTCTGAGTTTAATATGTGTACACGAATAGATTGTATAGGTCTGTATTATTGCCCTGGTTATCTTACAGTCACAGGATGTATTTTGTGTATCCATACTTATTGCATATTTGCAATAACTCATATTATTTTGTATCTGTATTTCTAATTGGTTGAAAAATTGATGTTTTGAAAATTGTGATAACTTTTGTCACATGATCAGAACGAGACATGTCCTCTTTCCATAACTTCTTTTGTGTATCTGAAACAGTGTGGCAAACATCATGAAACAAAGTCCTTGTATACTTTTCAAACAATTTTCTTTACTTGAGATTGTTTATTTTTTTGTAATATTTTTGAAATAATTAAAAAAAAAAAAAAAAAAAAAAACCCAAGAAAATTACTACCGGTATATTGGCAAGATCTTACTATGTTTTATTTTTATGTTGTCATCCACGATTGCTAAGGGCAATCATATGTCCATATATGTATACATTGGCTCTGAATGCATCACATCTGTTCGAACTTGTATGATATTTTAAATCAATTGTTTGCAGTATTTTTGTCTTAACAATTGTCTTTTTTATTAAATCATAAGGAATATTATGGGTGGTTTTTTTTAATGTAATACAGTAAAACCAGTGCACAAATGTAGTATGCCGGAAATGTATTGTTTGTACATTGGTTTTTTCCTTCAAGTATGTAGAACAGTAAAAAAAAAAGATGAAACACATTTGTCTATTGATTACCAGTTTAAAATATAACTTTTTTGTTAATGGTACATGCCTATTTTCACTTTCACGTTTGTTGTAAATTTTACCTAATGAAGCTAGCTTTTTCTCTGCTTGATCTCTATTACATTTCTTACTTTCCCTACAAATACAACACTGCTTGTAATACAACAAATAAAAAACAGAAATCAGAACCAAATTCATCTTGTGATTTGGATTGTACCTTCAACTCATAGGCATGATTCTCCAGACAGCATTCATACATACATTGTATATAAGTGGAATGAATTACTTAGGTTTTCCTGCAAAATGGTTTTTAGTGATGTTCAGACCCATTTTAAATAACCAAATGGTGTTTGAAAACAAACCTGGAAACATAGAACTACCACAAATATCTTGTATTTGAGTCTAAAACTCATCAGAATGGCAAATCTGAATGAATAGTGAGTTCACCAATATGTGTCATATTATTTCATGTATTTGGAAAAAGGTTTACATAACCCTAATGGTCACCATTGCAATTTTGTCTTTCTCATTTTGATAGTGACTTTAATGAAACTTACAGAAATTGTCTACATATTGTGTCCCAAGAATGCAAATATTGAAATATTGTTATGTAATCTAATATGGCCACCATAACAGTCTTCTTGAAACTTGAATATTTTGTCGTTTGATGATTTTAACTTGAACCTTTTCAGTGATTTAAGCCCCGATGACCATTCCAAGCGTTTGTCTGTAGAGATTTGGGACTGGGATAGGACATCCAGAAATGACTTCATGGGTTCGCTCTCTTTTGGAATATCAGAAGTTTTGAAGGAGCCAGCTGATGGATGGTTCAAACTCTTAGGTCAAGAGGAAGGTGAATTCTATGGAATCCCAGTCACTGATGATGCAGCTCATACTATTCTAGAATTAAAACGAACTTTACCTGTAAGTAGCCATTACCATCTTGCTAATATTTAAAAAGCAATAAATTATTGTAATAATTTCTGTTTTATGTTTAGTGGAATGAAATACTGCTTTTGTGTCTAGACAGTGTTTATGAACATTCTATAGAAATTCTTCATGATGCATCCAGATCTGAAGAGGAGTACAAATTGAATCAATGACTTGGAATAGGTTACCAAAAGAAATCCAATATGGGATAGGATTACAATGCTTGATGTTCCTTTGTATCAGCTTGATGACAATAATCACCAATCTCTGTAATGTTCTCAGAAGAAAAATGGTGGTTGTATGACTTTTGTTTCATGTTATCATACAGATGAAACATTCTGAGTTGAGGTGTACTTTCACTAAGACTAAAATATTGAAATGTTATGAATTTTGATTTTGCTTTGTTTTGTTTTTGATATATTTAACACTTTATCTTCAAAATGATAATGATAATTTTAACTCCCATTAAAAGATACAAGAAAATTGTTACACTCCATATTGATAACTTTTGGTAGTCTGTTTTGATTATAGGAAAACTAAATTGAATGTTTAAGTATTATTGTAAATGTTTGTCTTTACTTGTCTAGTAAATCAGTTTTGTTCATTATGTATGAATGTTTTTTTCATCTATCCAAGCCCATTGTTAGGTTATTTACCTATCTAAATTCTTTCTTTTGACATTTTATTGAAATGTAACATGCCCTATGAAAAAAGAAGTTATAGTTTTGTTTAGGTTGCCTAAAACCTGAATCAAAAAGTAAATATTAGCAATTCTGAATGTCTTCTTGTCCCCCACTTTTCTCGAAAGTGTGGGAACATTAAATCTCATTCATCTATCTGTCTGTCTATCCATCACAAAAACTTTTACCTTGGTCATAACTTTTTAACCGTAAGATGTAGGACTTCCATATTTGGGATGTATATCCCTAATTGCAATACCTTCCCATTGGTACCAGAATTTTTCATCATGTGACTTTGACTGTGACCTTTGACCAACTTCATTGTAACTTTTTAATCGTAAGACATAGAGCCTTCATATTTGGCATGTGTGTCTGTAGACATGCACAACCGTAACAGTATGTCACAAATCACTGCACCCTTACTGATAGAACCCCGAAAGCGGGGGACCACAGTTCTTTGAATTTGCTTGTCCTGGACAATTAGACATCATCATTCTAGGTCCATTATCCTACTTTACAACATCAATAAGTATCAAGTCAGTGTTTGTTACAATATTGTACATTGTTCAAGCTAGAAGATTTTACATTGGATTACATTGGGAAGCGTTTTAAAGTAATCTCTCCAAGAAACCACCACCCATGGTGTCTTCCTTTGCAGAATAAACATACTTGTAGAAATAGACAAGGTCAAGTCAAATTAAGTTAGGCATTTAAGTAAGTTGTATACAGCTCTTGTTATTAGTTCCCTATGGGTGAAATTGGAGGGAATAATAGGTTTCCACTCTGTCTGTCCATCAGTTTGTCCATCTGTTTGTCACGCTGGTTTTCCAGACTATTCTTGGTCATGCTTACAGATATCAAGCTGAAACTTGGTAGCAAACCTCCCTAAGAGGAGTTACAGATGAAGTTTGACTTTGGTCACAGTTGAAGTACTTTTTACAGAGTGATTGGCGTTTTTTCAAAATCAATTTTCCACACTTTTTTTGGTTATGCTTACAGATAGCAAGCTGATACGTGGTAGCAAGCTTCCCTGTAAGGAGTTACAGATCAAGATCGATTTGATCATGATTGACCTACTTTTTCCAGAGTTATTGACCTTTAGTCAAACATCAAAAAAAAAAAAAAAAAAGAAGTGAGCAATTCTAGCTAATAGACACTTAGAATGTCTGTTACCATTTGGCTGCCACTGACAAAATTTTCAGACCCTTAGGGATTTTTTGGGACTTATATCACTTTAGCAATATTCTCAGAATGCTTATTATTTTTATAATTATGTGTTGTGCCTCTTGATTATAACCCCTGCTGCGAAGTAGGGGGGGGGAGGTATACTGGAATCACCATGTCCATCTGTCTGTCCACAAATTGGTTTTCTGGACTTTTTTCTCATGGGCTTTGCCATATTCAACTGAAACATGGTATATAACTTCAGTGTGCTGATCTACAGACTGACTTATACTTTTGTTGCAAATGGCCCACTTTTCCAAGAGTTATTGCCCTTTGACCAAAATTAATTTTCCGGACTTTTTTCTCAGGTGCTTTGACATTTTCAACTGAAACTTGGTGTATAACTTCAATGTGATGACCTACAGATCAGATGTACTTTTGTCGCAATTGAGCCACTTTTCCAAGAGTTACTGCCCTTTGACCAAAATTCATTTTCCGAACTTTTTTCTCACTTCCTTTGACATACTGAACTGAAACTTGGAATATGTGATGATCTACAGATCGAGTTTTAAATTTAGTGTAAATTTCTCGTGACATGACTCTTTAATAAGCACCAGCTTCCTATCAAGCTAGTTGACTACTCTTCTTTATTGTCTTGTCATAAAGGGATCAATGATTGCATGTTTCAGTTTTGATGCCATGTGGGGTATATGGCCCGTTAGGGCAGCTTTAGTTAAGTACTAGCATTCAACATGCATGAATAAATTCTTTTGATTTGAACTTTCTGGAATGATTTGTTTTGCTTAAATTGTGTAGAAAAGCATACAACAGATGAAACTAAAAGAACAGAAGGAGAAAAAGGAAGTAAGACCACTGTGTCACATGACTGTCATCATCAAGCGCATCACAAAATACTAATACATAATATGCTACAGCCTGTGTTTGTCTTCTCTCCAAACATCTTGCATTTCTGATTAATGTTTGAATAAAGCTATTTCACATTAATATCGGTTGTCATTTTACTGTGACATCACTATCCATGTACTGTGGTTTGTCTGGCATAAGACCACAAACATTATATACTTCATGCACAATTGGAGAAAGGGGGAGGGATATTAAGAAGTTCACATTGTAATAAAAATATTTACATGTATTTATATTGGAGAGAAAGAAGAAAGCAGCTGAAATGCAGAAGATATTAATACAATATACATTAATCTAATGCAAGATGATGTACAGCTTTATTATACTATTAAATATTGAAGCAGTGAAGGTTTTTTTTTTCTTTTTTTTCAGTTGATTTAGGCTGCTTTTCTGTTAATTCAGACTATCACAGTAGATAAATTTCTAGTTTCTCAAACTCTTAGGTATTTCTAACTTCACCAGGTAGTACTAAATCTTTACAGAATTCTTGATTTTCTACCATCTTAATCATACATTATACCTCATTAGAACTTTTGTAGTTAATCTTATCAGCAGTACATGTTATCGTTTTCAGAGAGATTCTTGTCTTTCTGTATAAGGTTTGTTTATAGATTTAATAACATCTAGTGGTTAGAAGAAGTAACAACAATATTTCTATAAAAATGCCTTTAAACTGAGTATTTCCAAAATAGTAATGATCTATCCTAATAAACAAATTTCTCTTCTGAGGAATTTCTTTTAAAATTTAGTCATTTCTTATCCCTTGATGGACTGAATTCTGAAAAGAAAATGAATATGACAGTGTGTTTGTAAACCATGTGACTGAAGAGCTTAGGTGGGGATATATCGATATTTATGTATTTGCATGTGCAGTATTTGTTTGTTATTAAGGAGAGTTGCAGATATATTACATTTATATATATTAAATGCTATATGTTGATATATAATATTGACATGCAGGTGTATACATTGATGTCTATATTTAATGCTATATGTTGATATATAATATTGACATGCAGGTGTATACATTGATGTCTATATTTAATACTATATGTTGATATATAATATTGACATGCTGGTGTATACATTGATGTCTACATTTAATGCTATATGTTGATATATAATATTGACATGCTGGTGTATACATTGATGTCTTTATTTAATGCTATATGTTGATATATAACATTGACATGCTGGTGTATACATTGATGTCTTTATTTAATGCTATATGTTGATATATAATATTGACATGCTGGTGTATACATTGATGTCTACATTTAATGCTATATGTTGATATATAATATTGACATGCTAGTGTATACATTGATGTCTATATTTAATGCTATATGTTGATATATAATATTGACATACTGGTGTATACATTGATGTTTTAATTTAAATCAGAGAGAAAGGATTTATTGCCAAATATGTATGTTAGAAAAAGGCTTAAGTTGTAAATGCCTTCCATTCATTGTCATCTATGAACAATCACATTTTCAACTTTTTCTCAGTAACTACTTCAGCGAGTTTGAAGAGATTTCTTCGGAATGAAATTCTCATGGCTGTTATTGTTTTCTTACCAGATCAGTTTTGGGGTGACTCCAAGGTTAGAGTTTTGTGGATATACAAGTTATATCTTTTTACCTAATTTGTTTAGAGATGGATCCAAGACCAAGTTCAGAGTGAAAAATAAGGCATATATTAATAGAGGGTTGCTTGTTTAGATGATGGCTAAGACCACATCTTCCTCTTCCTATAGTTATCTGTTACATGAATGTTTCAATCTCCTTGCCTGTTCCTTGAATTGTATGATATAGCTCTCACACAGCATGCTATATTAAGGGAAACAGAGAATTTAAAACCCTTCTGTAGTTCAGACTTGCTCAGGTTTCATATTGAGTATAAAGAATTTGATATGTTGCTATATCTGGGAGATGTTCAACCACAGCCTGTGTCTCCCATTACTCTAGATTTAGAATCATGGATTATAAGACAATGGTAATTTTACCTGTGATACTCATGCTCGTAATTCGTAGCTGCATTGGTTCATAGTTGACAAAATCACGGTCATTTATAACCAAATATATCACCTAAAAGCTGAAGAAATTCATGTTTGCTTCAGTTATGACATGTATATATAGTTTCTATGAATGTGTATAAATTTATCCTTCTGGACTTTAACTTATCAATATTATTTCATTACAGTCTGTATTGAGAAAATCAATTCTTTTATAAAAGGCTTTTGTCATGGGTTCCTATTGTTTTGAACAGAATGATCTATTTTATATGTTTAGAGCAAATCTGAATGAAGCAAGCTAAAGAAATGTTGAAAAAAAAAAGAGCCCAAACTATTCATTTCAAATTTTGTATGTATTCTGCTGGTTTAATAAGGAATAGGTACCGGTAAGTTGAATGTTGAAAAAAATTTCATGTAAATAGATTTCTATAAATACATTATTGATACTAAGACAGATAATTAAGCCCACAAAAGTGATGCTCTTGCATTCAAATTAATGCATTACATTTGGTTTATCCTTTTATGGAAATATGTTGGCAGTCGTATGCCTCGAAGACAGGATCTCCAGATCGGTGGGTGACATCGTCTTATATATAATGGGGACACTCCTTTATCAAATGAAATTATATGTTTGCCATGTTGCATTCAGAAGTGCCAATACTGTGTAGCTGATGCGTACAGATCAAATGGTAGTAGGTAATAAGACATCATTTACCACCGTTAATTATCTTGATATATGATACATCTAAATGATCCATCTGAAAAAAGGGAATGATAATGAAAGTGGAGGCTGAGGATTATATGTTTGTACAAAACATTCCCAAGGCCTTTAGAAGGTCTGAAGTTGTCTTTTGTGCCGTAAATGGGAAACGTAATTTATAGAAGAATTATACACATTGCTATAGAGGCAATTTGATTCATGAAAGGTTATTTTTCCTGTATGAAATGTGTAAACAAAATCAGGCCTCTCATGTCTGCTTTGCAATTGTTTTCAATTAGAAGAGAACTCCAATTATATCTTATTTGTTTTGAGGTCAATAAATCTATTTTGGAACTGGAAATGTATTTTTCTGCTGATTTCTTTTTTAATGTTTAACAACAAAATTCAGGGAGCATATACTTGCTGTCATGACTGTCCATTTGTCCTTCCTTCTTAAGTCATATTCACTAAACTGTGCATCAGAATTTGATAATACTTCAAATAATTTTCACTTGGAATATAGGCTTTCTGACCAAGGTCAGTCAGGATCATTTTTGAAAGGTTAAGGTCACTCAGAAAATAGAACTTGAAATACCAAAAACAAATAAAGTATATATTTAAATGAATTTTCAACAGGCATTGGTTATACCTCATACAAATGTTAATTGTCTCTCAGGATATGGGCTTTCAGACAACAGGTACTTGGGTCATTTCTGTAAGTTCAAGATCACTCAGCAAATAGAACTTAAAATACCAGTAAAAGATTCATATGTTGGTATATATTTTTACCAGTGTATTTCCATACTTCATATTAAGGATTACATTCATTTCCAAATTTTTTATTGTCCCTGATAAATTTTGGAGCATTAAGGGTTTCCTATCTGATAGTCATTGGTTTGATGCAGTTCAGGGAGCATCATTCACTTTTACCTTGTTTGTATGTTGTATTTAAATAACTGAAAATATTTAATTATACAGTGTATAAAATTTCTGTAATTTGTAATTTTTCAGAGGCCACCTCCTCCCCAAGTGGATATTTCCAGAAATACAAGCAAGCAGGATACAGTACGATCCACTGATTTCAACTTCCTTACAGTACTGGGAAAAGGAAGCTTTGGGAAAGTATGTGAATTTTATTGTAAAATTTTTATGCCCCAGATCGACAGAACAGGGGCATATTGTATTTGTCCTGTTTGTCTGTTGTCAACTTTAACCTTGGCCATAACTTTTGAACCATGGGTAATAGAGACTTCATATTTCTTAGTGTGGCAAAGTAGGTCCCCTCTTTTGCAAAAAGGAGTTCAGACAGTCCACTAATGATACAAAAAAAAAAATCCAATATGAATAAGACTTTTTATAGGGAAGCTGTGTTTATTTTGGTTTCATTCAGAAATGAAATCTTGAAAAAGGATACTTTTATTTGAAGAAATTCTGTTACTTTCAAGTTTTTGTCTTATGCTCAAGGTTTTCGAGTGAATAATATAAGTTTGTTTTTGCCTCTCTGTTATTTTGACATGAAAGCACAAATTTACTAGCCACACAGTGGCATAATTTTAAAATTGAACGTAAATTGACCCTTCCATTTATGCTCAAAAAATTGTTAAAACAGATGATGTCACAATACTTTACACCTTGGTCATATCACACACAAACATTGAAAATGTATTGTGACCTCACTAATTTCAATAAAATTCTGCGAAAGTGATGGGTCAGTTGTCTGCAGGGCAAGCAAAGCACATTCCACCACTTCTGCCTTTTGTTAAATTAGTGTGCTGCTGAAAATTTATTTTCACCTGGTGTACCCTTTGTAAACTTGGATCCTGTATATTTAGTTGAACTAAGATTAAAGAAGATGATTTTCAATTCATCTACAGCTTTTCTATTTGTAGGGAATGAAAATTTCAAAATTTATTGTCACCCCATCCATCTTATCCCTATCTTTTTGACCTTGCCCATACAATCCTCATCTGAAGAAACTTAATCTTTTAGCAGCATTTTCTTTTTCCAGTAGATTAAAATTTCCCCCTTTAATATTTGTGTAAATTTTGGAACTCTCCCCCCCCCCCCTAGCACGTTATTAACATGTTGATGTGTCATGAAAAGGTTCTGGTATTTTTTGAGACCAGGTTTATTTAATCATTGAGTGCGGAGACTGAATATCAATACATTTCTATAAGAAATTTATAAACTCTATTTTCATTTTGAGAGATATATTTAATAGAATTATTTGAGGTGTCACTGAATCAGTGCAATGCTTTAAGAGATTTATAAACTCTATTTTCATCTTGGGATATTTTAAAAGAATTATTTGAGATGTCACTGAATCAGTGCAATGCTAGTCAATTTCTATTTGAGACTCTATGTAAGGTGAAGTAATTTTAATGCTGACATTGTCATAATGTTGTAAATAGAATTATAATAAAGAGAATGCCAATACAAAGTAAATGCCATTAGAAAAGGTATGTCCAGAAAATAAATTGAAGAATATTCTGGGAAAGCACTTTAGTGCACCTCTCTGTACAAAATATCATTCCCGGAGCTTGTCTGGGTTAAATTACATCATCATCGCTCAGAGGATATGATGGAATTTCCTTTCCCGTTTGCTCTGCTTATCATTGAATGTCTTGGAGGGATTTCTGTCATTCTGCATTAATGATCATGCTTTTCTCTCACTTCGCATAACTACCATAAAAATTACGGCAGATTTAATTAAAACACAGACTATACTAGTATCTTTTATCTTTATTGGCAGACTTTATCAGTTTATACTTGTGAAAAGCCATATCCCATTTCTGGGATTTTTTTCAGCACTGTTTGAAGGTCAATATCGAAATGGATTATTTTTCAACTGGAGAGAGTAATCAATTTGCTTCTTTCAATTCAGTGGTAGCATAATCCCCAGACATATCGGCCAGAGCTTCAAAGAAACAATTCTCTTGTGAATGACTTTCAATTTTACTTTGATCAAAGTCGTCAGTATTAGCATATTAAACAAAACTTGGAAGGAGTGCTATGTTTGAAGTGCTTTCCTTGTCATTTCTAAGTAGCTTTTGCTGAATGCCATGCGAATCTGATGGAATGTAATTTTATGCAGACTTAACTTTTCTGGTTATGGAAATGAGAGTTATAGAAAGTTATTAGCTGTAATTAAATATGTAATTTAATTTTTACCTGAAAAAAAGGCGCTTATAAGCTCATTGATTTATCCTTCTCTATGCAAAACATGTCTGAAAAATGAATAAATTATAAGGATATATTGCTTAGTAATGAATCATTATACTGAATATTATGAAAGATTTATTTACTGTCTATATTTATTTTGAAACTTGTGATAATTTTGCAGGTTGTTTTGGCAGAAAGAAAAGGCACTGATGAACTCTATGCGATAAAGATTCTCAAAAAAGATGTGATAATACAAGATGATGATGTAGAATGTACAATGATAGAAAAACGTGTCTTGGCTCTTCCCAACAAACCACCATTCCTTGTTCAACTACACTCATGCTTTCAAACCATGGTAAGTTGCAATAAGTTCCAAGTATATAAGGTTACACTGTAGAAATTTCAAACATGAAAGACATTTAACAGATTAGAATTTGATCATGCTGTTACCACTTTCTGAAAGCTGTTGTCATTCTCCTGGTGCAACATTTTTGTGTTGCCCTCCAAGTATAACCAAACTAAAGGATTACTTCTGTCAGTCTGTATGTTGACCTTTTCCTCTGTGTATCTCTTCCTCTGGCTGTCTTTTCATCTGACTGTCTATCTGTTGCACCCCTGTTTTTATTATCTTTGCTGGGAATACATCATCTTTGGCACACTGCACTCAGGTTATAACTAAGTACACTGTATGATAATGATTCATAGATACTTAATATTACATCTTTGAAGTGGTACTGGACTTTACATTGGCCAATCTTTTCTGTAGTTTATTTAGTTTTTAAAATCTAAATTTTCCATAAATTTTTATCAGACAAACTTGATCACTTGATTTGTTTACTTATTAGAGGGAGAATTTCACATTCTGTGAATGATGATGTTTGCTCAGTACATGATAAAAAATAAAACTTTATATCATGTATGTCATTAGGTATTCAAACTTTACTTTTGAAATGATATTAAGCAAATTTATTGTCTTTACATTGACTTCCATGCCAGAATTAGGTACCTGCAGTTTTCAGAACATATGGTATTTCTTTTTGTAGGATCGCCTTTATTTTGTCATGGAATATGTAAATGGAGGAGATTTAATGTACAGAATACAGCAGGAAGGCAAATTTAAGGAGCCTGTAGCAGCGTAAGTTTCTGTTCAAAAAAATCATACACTGAGGGACAATAATTGCCCTCTTTATAAAAGCTTCAATACTCATGAGTTGAATGGAGTTGTCACTAGAGAGACATCTACATGTTAATGATGAAAGCTCTCTGTGATACTACTTATCAAGCTGTAGCAAGACTGAATTGTATTGAACTGCTGTACATGTACATTTATTAGTCCCCTACCAGCAAACTTTTCTGAAAGGGACTATAGGTTTGCACTCCGTCCGTCAGTCTGGCAAATCAGTTTTCCACACTTTTTTGGTCATGCTTGCAGATAATCATTTGATATTCTGCACATTTCTTTACTGTGACAAGTTACAGATCAAGTTCGAATTTTCTTGTGATTCATTAATTTTTATACGCCTTCCATAGGCAGACGTATTATGGAATGGCATTGTGAGTCTGTGGGTCAGTGGGTCAATCTGCACCTTGTTAACATGATACAGACCATACCGTTTAGGCTAAGACTTTCAAACTTGGTACATCTAAATCTTGTGGCATGAGGATGAACCCTATTGATTTTCAATATCAAGGTCAAAGGTCAAAGTCAATTTTGGGGAAAAAACAGCAAATTTTTAAGAATGCAACTTGTAAACAAGGTACAGACCAAACTGTTTATGCTAGAACTTTTAAACTTTGCACACCTAACTGTAATAAACTGTAGTGGTTTTTCATGAAACTTATACAAAATTCTTAAATAAGATTGAGGAAGAACCCTTTTGATTTTAAAAAAAAATCTGTATTGTTGTTACAGAGTTATGGGACTTTTTTATGAATAAAATAATGGCAGTTTCTATGGGACATAATAACTTCAGTAATCGTGAGTGGATTTACATAAAACTTATACAGAATATACTCTGATAAAATAAAAGAAGATGCCTTTTCATTTTGAAAATATTCCCTTTGTTAGAGTTATGGGTCTTTGATTTTTTTTTAATTGTGAAATTATAACAAATTCATTTCTCACTCCAACTATGTCAAATTTAAATTTGTGCTAGAGGTTTGAATGAACTTCAATATATATTACAGAATTTTATTTCTTTATTACTCTTACATATTTGACATAGAAGAAAAAAGAGGAGGGGTTTAAATTCTTCTTTTTGCCACAACTTCTTACTGCCTTCATGGTGGATTTCCTTAATATTTCACAGGGTTGTTGTCCAGGACCAAAGCATATCTCATTTTGAGGTCCTGAATAATAGGAAAAGTGGGAAATGCTTCTATACTTTCAAATCCATCCCTTCAAACTAAGGAATGGGTGTATTTTGCCACTTGGCTCTTAGCCATTCTTATGATGCAAATCTTTCCATAGTAACAACTAAATTCAACTTATGATACAGTGTTATTTAGTTATATTGAATATGTTGAGGTTTTAATAAAGAGTTCAATCTTGATTCTTTATAATTGCAGGATATTCATGTATCCCATCAAAGGATTCATTCATAATCGGATTGGCTGCTGTTGGCATAAGAGTATCATGTGCTTACATATATATTACAGATTATGGCAGATTTTTGCACTTTCTCCTGTAACACATGCCATCACATGCCATTTCAGTTTTCTTTTTAAATAATTCTATTTGCATTTCATTTACTTGTTATTTAGATGTCACTTTGAATTTTCTGATCTCAAGGTTCACCAGTGTTATCTAAAGATTTTCCATTTTCTAACTAATTTCTATAGGAACATCTCAATAATCAAATAATTGTTAAATTGGAGTTTTGTAACTCTGCTCTTAATTTGATGTGATGTGGGTGGTGGCCGTCAGGAGTCATCATTGATTTCTGGACTCTTACTCCCTTGTCCACTTAAGTATGGTAATGGAACTTCATACATATTCCGGTACTTCCCATGAACCAGGAATGCACCCTATTGATTTCAGTGTCAAAAGGTCAAAGGTCCAGGTCATAAGGCATTGATAAATGAATATGGTTTCTGGACAATAATTATATTTACATTTCACCTAATGTTATAAAACTGCACACATACCCCCTATGAGTCGTGGATGTGCTTTATTGATTTTGGGGTCAAAGGTCAAGGCATTGATAATTGAATTTGTATTCTTGACTAAAACTGTATTTACATTCCATCTATTGTTATAAGAATTCACACATACTCTCCATGAGCTGAGGATGTGCCGTATTGATTTCAGCATCAATAGGTCAAAGGTTAAGGTCATAATGAAAAAAGGTATGAAATCTAGGATATGAAAACGTTTTGCAGCTTGGCATATTGCAATTTTTATGCAATTTATTGTCAAACTAGACGCCTTTACTCCTTATGCCAAGACAAAGACACCTATTGTTTTCAAGGTCAGAGGTCAAGGTCATAGTACTACTTGGTAGGAAACCCTTGTAGGCAGGATACAGATTAAAGTGTTGAAGCTAGGACTGTCAAACTTGATACACTTACTCCTCATGCCAAGACAAAGATACCTATTGTTTTTCCAAGGTCAGTGGTGAAGGTCATAGTACTGTTTGGTTAGAAAACCTTGTAGGCAGGATACAGAATGAACTATTGGGGACAGAACAATGTATCAACTTAAGGGAAGAATGTTTCCATACTTTCAAAATCCTCTCTTTCAAACTAAGCGATGAGCGTATTTTGCGACACTAGGTGTTGCTCTTGTCATGTTTTTGGATAAATTAACTCCAGGGTATTTCCTGCAAATATGAACTTGTGCAATATGTCATTCATGAATATAAGGGAAAATTATATTCCTCTTCATATTGCCTATTGGACCAACAAAACCAATAGCAGCTTGATTTTCTTAGAATCCAAGGCTTATTTGATGTGAGAAGTTTGATGGTATCACTTTCTAATTTTCATTTCTCTTTGATAGATTTTATGCTGCAGAAATAGCGATAGGCTTATTCTATTTGCACTCTCAAGGAACCATTTATAGGTATGTTGAGTTATTGATGATTAAAACTGTAGCATGACAGATTAATTTTTGTTTCATCTCTGCTTTTAAGATAATTGATTCTGAAATATTATGTAATTAGATAAATGTAGAATATTAAACATTTATTAAATAGTCTTGTTGATGATGATAACTCCTAAAATAGAACAATGTTCTTAATTTGAACTAGAGTTTTGCTCATAAAAATTACTTAGAAAAATAATGAAATTCTAATCATAATCAAATATTCATGCATGCTCATTGGCATCTATACATTTGTTTATAAATGTATTTCAGATGTTAGAATTGTAGTAAATTACATCTGTATAAACATGAAAATAGTTTATGTTTCTTTTTTGTCACTTTAGTGAACAGGTAGTAGAGAGAATATATTGATGTCTTAAAAAACTTCAATGTGTATTATTGCATAATTTTTGTAAAGGTTTTGAAAAAATCTTAAAGTTATAAATTTCACAATTTTCATTTTAAAGAGATTTGAAATTAGACAATGTGATGCTGGATTGTGAAGGTCACATCAAGATAGCTGATTTTGGAATGTGTAAAGAAGGAATCATGGAGGGAAAGACCACGAGAACATTCTGTGGAACACCAGACTACATTGCTCCTGAGGTAAGGCCCTGAAGTACTTTGTATGGAATCTAAGAAATGGTTGTTCAAGAGAGTTACCAGGGGAATACATTTGATCTGTACTATGCACAAATGAGGCTTGGAAATCAATATTAAATGGCTTTAATTCAATCATGAATACTGAGAATAAACTGTATAACATGGATGGAAGTTTTAGTGGAAATAAAGTTATAACTTGTAAATCTAAGACATCACCATTTCCTCCATTATTGAAATATATTCCAGAAATGCTGTTCCATTTCTGAGTATGCTGTAGATTTATTTCCTACATCATGGTTGTTCTGATGGTTAGACATTGAATAAACACAGGCCACAAAAGTGATTCTGTCAATATTCCTGAATCCTCATTATAAAATCCCTCAGTCCCAAGTGCAAAGAAATGACAGCTTATTTCACAACTCGTGCTGCTCTTGTTGAATTATTCAACACAGATGTGCAGAGGTAATGGATGCAAAGTCAGTCCTCTAGAATAAATAGATAATTACGCCATTGAGACCTTGCATGTGTTTGACTGGTGTTATGTAACATAAATGCCCCCTCTTCCCCGTTTAAGATTTATGGGTATATAAGTTTTGGTTTGTTTGTCTGTCTGCAAAAAGACTTGAAGATTGGTCATAATATCTGAAAAGTAATAGATAAGAATTTCATTTTTGTGTTCCCTTTTACAATATCATTTTGTTGACACCCAAACTTTCACCTTGATTTTTACCTTTTACTTACTTTCCAAAAAACTTAACACTTTAATTGAATGACATAAAACTTATGCATGGACTGGATCTTTAAACATTGATAAATTGCCCTTGATAAAGGACATATTGATGCAGATGTTTGTGTGTATGAAGTTCCAGTAGCTTTAGACTTTACAGTCCCTACTAAGGAAGTGTAACAATGAGCATGATGTCATTATGTTAATTAGCATGATGATAAACCAATACAAAATACAAGCACTTTTGTATTATTGCACATCAAATTCCTAGAGAAATGTATGTAAATGTATGTACATCTTTGTGAATACTGCTAAACACATGGGGGATAGAAAGAGAGTGTAGAAATATTTGGGAAGGGATATACCCCAATTTGACCTCCATTTTGTTAACTTTCTTAAAAAATGCTGGATATAACATATTTGACCATTTTATAGGATGCATACTAATATATTATAAAAGATTTTTAGGGATTCATCATATCATTTTCCTTAATTTGACTGAACATAGATAATTTTTATCACAGACCTGTATAATAGCCTTACTAAGAGTAATCATAATATTGTGTCCCATTATCATATGCTGTACACATGCTTAGTCTCAAAGAAGACACATATATTTCTTGCAAGTATCCTTTTGATTTTGATGATACCCCATAACTTTCCCTCTTTTAAAATCTTATGCACACTACATGTACATGAAGATCATCAACAGACACTTTCTACAAAAAATTTTGATCAGGAGCCAGTCTTAGAGATCAAGCACCTAGGCTACTGCAATTTGAGTGTGCATTAATAACATTTTTTGTATACCAGTACACAGTATAGACCTTAATTTTCATTCAGCTGCCACCCAATTTTACATTTATGTTATCCTTTACGAAAGAAAGAACCTATTAAATTTGAATTAAAAGATCAGATGTGAAGTTCATATTTGCAAAAGGATAAAGTTTTTAGGGCTTTTACACCAGTAGTGATTCTTGATAAAACTCTGAACAGAAAGTCATATCAAAACTGCATTTTTTCACATTTGTCTGTTTATATTTCAGAAAATTAAAGGTAATTTCTGATTCCTGAGGAAAATCACTACCTTAAAAAATTATAAGTATATACAAGATATATATAATGTATTATATACAAGATATATATAATGTATTATATACATATCATTTTCCTTCTTGGATTATGCTTTGCATATTTCTCTCAGCATTTTAAAATTCATTTTTGATGGTATAGTTTTCTAAGTACAAATGAAATGCCACAAAAAGTTGCTATAAAGACTGTAAATGTTTGTTTTCACAGATTGTCCTCTACCAGCCATATGGACAGTCAGTGGACTGGTGGGCCTATGGTGTGCTGCTGTATGAAATGTTAGCTGGGCAGGTAGGAAACATTACCTAGGTTCTTAGATATCATGATTGATATAAAACATGAGTTAAGACTCTACTGCTTATGATCTATAGGGCCAATGATTTTCCGTTTCAAAATTAAGTGAATTCTGTTTCACATTTTAGCAAATTCCGTTTTTTCCGGGTTTTTTTTATATATGTAGAGAAGCAATAAATGTCCATATGTTTAAGTGTTTACATCTTAGGTAGTATTTTTATCTCAAGCATTATAAAAAAAACAAAATTAGTGTAACCATTTTAAATACATTTATTTATCATATTAAACAAGCTTTAACAACAAAAGCTATAAAGAACTTTTAACTTCAGTGACTAGTATGAATGTAATTGTATATCAAACAATGATATAAACATTTAGATCAATATATGTAAAAGGTAAAAAAAGAAACAAAATACTGGACCTGTTGTGCATTCATTCATGCATATCAACAGCAGAAATGAAAATTATCTCTCTGATAAAAAAAAAACAAAATAAAATAAAAACACACATATACAAACAATCAAACCTAACACAGTTGTTTTTCAACTAGTTTAGTTTAAATTTACACATCACATCATTAATATATATCGGAAACAAATAAGATTAATTAAACATTAGTTTTACTGTATATATCTAACTGAAATCTACAATGTGTTGACAAAATTTGCAGAACAAAATGTCATTATCACTATAAAAATCTTCTCTAAATTATAAAGCTCGATCTGGTTTCTGCAGTAATCCTTGCAAGAGGTGTTGATCTTTTCTTTTTAGCACTCGTAGGGTTTTGATCCACCATATTGAAATGCATTTCTATATACAAAGTAAAAACCAGCGGCATTCCGATGTTGTAAAAATGTTTCATATTACAAAAGGAAAGTATTGCAAATGAAAGGTAAAGTCAAAAATCAATTTTTGAAAGAGTTTCACAGAAAAGAATAAAAAATATCTGCAAAATATAGGAACTAACAATTTTCAGAACAAAAATAGCAAATTCCATTTTATTTTCTTGTTTCCGTGATTCCGTTCGCGATTCCGTTTTTGCGGAAAATCACTGGCTCTAGATCTACTCGAATATATTCAATATCTCAGTGATGAATGTACCGTATCTGTGATTTGTTTCTAGATTTTTCTTCTTGGCCCTATTTTACATCTTAAGAGTATGAACCTTTGTGCTTTTGTAGCCTCCTTTTGATGGCGAGGATGAAGAAGAACTCTTCTCTTCTATTACTGATCACAATGTGTCCTACCCAAAGTCTATGTCCAGAGAAGCAGTGTCCATATGTAAAGCAGTGAGTATTTATAAAATGCAACATAAATAAGGTTTGTCTATCTTTATAAGTTAAATCTTTTTTTCTGTGAGTGAGGGATTAAAGTGTTACAATAGAATCTTCTGTAGCCTTTCATCTTACTTGTCAAGGTGTTTTACAATAGAATCTACTGTAGCCTTTCATCTTACTTGTCAAGGTGTGTTACAATAGAATCTACTGTAGCCTTTCATCTTACTTGTCAAGGTGTTTTACAATAGAATCTACTGTAGCCTTTCATCTTACTTGTCAAGGTGTATTTCAATAGAATCTACTGTAGCCTTTCATCTTACTTGTCAAGGTGTGTTACAATAGAATCTATTGTGGCCGTTCATCTTACTTGTCAAGGTGTGTTACAATAGATTCTACTGTAGCATTTCATCTTACTTGTCAAGGTGTGTTACAATAGAATCTACTGTAGCCTTTCATCTTACTTGTCAAGGTGTGTTACAATAGAATCTACTGTAGCCTTTCATCTTACTTGTCAAGGTGTGTTACAATAGAATCTACTGTAGCCTTTCATCTTCCTTGTCAAGGTGTGTTACAATAGAATCTACTGTAGCCTTTCATCTTACTTGTCAAGGTGTGTTACTACAGAATCTACTGTAGCCTTTCATCTTACTTGTCAAGGTGTTTTACAATAGAATCTACTGTAGCCTTTCATCTTCCTTGTCAAGGTGTGTTACAATAGAATCTACTGTAGCCTTTCATCTTACTTGTCAAGGTGTGTTACTACAGAATCTACTGTAGCCTTTCATCTTACTTGTCAAGGTGTGTTACAATAGAATCTACTGTAGCCTTTCATCTTGTCAAGGTGTATTACAATAGAATCTACTGTAGCCTTTCATCTTGTCAAGGTGTTTTACAATAGAATCTACTGTAGCCTTTCATCTTACTTGTCAAGGTGTTTTACAATAGAATCTACTGTAGCCTTTCATCTTGTCAAGGTGTATTACAATAGAATCTACTGTAGCCTTTCATCTTGTCAAGGTGTATTTCAATAGAATCTACTGTAGCCTTTCATCTTACTTGTCAAGGTGTGTTACAATAGAATCTACTGTAGCCTTTCATCTTACTTGTCAAGGTGTGTTACAATAGAATCTACTGTAGCCTTTCATCTTCCTTGTCAAGGTGTGTTACAATAGAATCTACTGTAGCCTTTCATCTTACTTGTCAAGGTGTGTTACTAAAGAATCTACTGTAGCCTTTCATCTTACTTGTCAAGGTGTTTTACAATAGAATCTACTGTAGCCTTTCATCTTCCTTGTCAAGGTGTGTTACAATAGAATCTACTGTAGCCTTTCATCTTACTTGTCAAGGTGTGTTACTACAGAATCTACTGTAGCCTTTCATCTTGTCAAGGTGTATTTCAATAGAATCTACTGTAGCCTTTCATCTTACTTGTCAAGGTGTGTTACAATAGAATCTACTGTAGCCTTTCATCTTACTTGTCAAGGTGTGTTACAATAGAATCTACTGTAGCCTTTCATCTTACTTGTCAAGGTGTGTTACAATAGAATCTACTGTAGCCGTTCATCTTACTTGTCAAGGTGTGTTACAATAGATTCTACTGTAGCATTTCATCTTACTTGTCAAGGTGTGTTACAATAGAATCTACTGTAGCCTTTCATCTAACTTGTCAAGGTGTGTTACAATAGAATCTACTGTAGCCTTTCATCTTACTTGTCAAGGTGTGTTACAATAGAATCTACTGTAGCCTTTCATCTTCCTTGTCAAGGTGTGTTACAATAGAATCTACTGTAGCCTTTCATCTTACTTGTCAAGGTGTGTTACTACAGAATCTACTGTAGCCTTTCATCTTACTTGTCAAGGTGTTTTACAATAGAATCTACTGTAGCCTTTCATCTTCCTTGTCAAGGTGTTTTACAATAGAATCTACTGTAGCCTTTCATCTTACTTGTCAAGGTGTGTTACTAAAGAATCTACTGTAGCCTTTCATCTTACTTGTCAAGGTGTGTTGCAATAGAATCTACTGTAGCCTTTCATCTTGTCAAGGTGTATTACAATAGAATCTACTGTAGCCTTTCATCTTGTCAAGGTGTTTTACAATAGAATCTACTGTAGCCTTTCATCTTACTTGTCAAGGTGTTTTACAATAGAATCTACTGTAGCCTTTCATCTTGTCAAGGTGTATTACAATAGAATCTACTGTAGCCTTTCATCTTGTCAAGGTGTATTTCAATAGAATCTACTGTAGCCTTTCATCTTGTCAAGGTGTATTTCAATAGAATCTACTGTAGCCTTTCATCTTGTCAAGGTGTATTTCAATAGAATCTACTGTAGCCTTTCATCTTGTCAAGGTGTATTTCAATAGAATCTACTGTAGCCTTTCATCTGGTCAAGGTGTGTTACAATAGAATCTACTGTAGCCTTTCATCTTGTTAAGGTGTTTTACAATAGAATCTACTGTAGCCTTTCATCTTACTTGTCAAGGTGTTTTACAATAGAATCTACTGTAGCCTTTCATCTTGTCAGGGTGTATTTCAATAGAATCTACTGTAGCATTTCCTCTTACTTTTCAAGGTGTGTTACAATAGAATCTACTGTAGCCCTTCATCTTACTTGTGAAGGTATGTTACTATAGAATCTACTGTAGCCTTTCATCTTTCTTGTCAAGGTGTGTTACAATAGAATCTGTAGCCTTTCATCTTGTCAAGGTGTATTACTATAGAATCTACTGTAGCATTTCCCCTTGTCAAGGTGTGTTACAATAGGATCTACTGTAGCCTTTCATCTTACTTGTCAAGGTGTGTCACAATAGAATCTACTGTAGCCTTTCATCTTCCTTGTCAAGGTGTGTTACAATAGAATCTGTAGCCTTTCATCTTGTCAAGGTGTATTACTATAGAATCTACTGTAGCATTTCCCTTTGTCAAGGTGTGTTACAATATGATCTACTGTAGCCTTTCATCTTACCTGTCAAGGTGTGTCACAATAGAATCTACTGTAGCCTTTCATCTTCCTTGTCAAGGTGTGTTACAATAGAATCTACTGTAGCCTTTCATCTTCCTTGTCAAGGTGTGTTACAGTATAATCTACCGTAGCCTTTAAGCTTGTCAAGGTGTGTTACTACAGAATCTTCTGTAGCCTTTCCTCTTACTTGTCCAGGTGTGTTATGATAGAATCTACTGTATCCTTTCATCTTACTTGTCAAGTTTGGATCTCCATCTAACTTTTTAGAAATTAAGGATATACTTCAGAATCTCTGGTTCCTCCGCTTTGATATATAGCCTGCTATATGTGTATATGTATTACAGGTGTAGTAACATTTTGTAGCCTGCTATCATACAGATGTAATAACACTGCATGGCTTGCTGTCATACAGGTGTAATAACACTGTGTGGCCTGCTATCATACAGGTGTAATATGACTGTGTAGCCTGCTGTCATACAGGTTTAATAACACTGTGTAGCCTGCTATCATACAGGTGTAATAACACTGTAGCCGGCTATCATACAGGTGTAATAACACTGTGTAGCCTGCTATCATACAGGTGTAATAACACTGTGTAGCCTGCTATCATACAGGTGTAATTACACTGTGTGGCTTGCTATGATACAGTTGTAATAACACTGTTTGGCTTTGTATTATACAGGTGTAATTACACTGTGTGGCTTACTATCATACAGGTGTATTAACATGGTGTGGCTTGCTACCATACAGGTGTAATTACACAGTGTGTCTTGCTATCATACAGGTGTAATAACACTGTGTAGCTTTCTATCATACAGGTGTAATTACACACTGTGGCTTACTATCATACAGGTGTAATAACACTGTGTAGCCTGCTATCATACAGGTGTAATAACACTGTGTGGCTTGCTATCATACAGGTGTAATAACACTGTGTGGCCTGCTATCATACAGGTGTAATTATGCTGTGTGGCTTGCTATCATACAGGTGTAATAATACTGTGTAGCCTGCTATCCTACAGGTGTAATAACACTGTGTGGCTTTCTATCATACAGGTGTAATAACACTGTGTGGCCTGCTATCATACAGGTGTAATTACACTGTGTGACTTGCTATCATACAGGTGTAATGACACTGTGTGGCCTGCTATCCTACAGGTGTGATTACACTGTGTGGCTTGCTGTCATACAGGTGTAATTACACTGTGTGGCTTGCTATCCTACAGGTGTAATAACACTGTGTGACTTGCTATCAAACAGGTGTAATAACACTGTGTGGCCTGCTATCCTACAGGTGTAATAACACTGTGTGGCCTGCTATCATACAGGTGTAATAACACTGTGTGGCCTGCTATCCTATAGGTGTAATAACACTGTGTGGCCTGCTATCATACAGGTGTAATTACACTGTAGCCTGCCATTATATAGGTGTAATAACAGTTTTTGGCCTGCAGTCATACAGTTACTGAAAATAAAAATCTCAACCATGCATTAGGCATGATACCTGCAAAATCTGGCTGCACTTTGGATTAAATCGTATATAGATGAAGAACTAATAAGGTATATTAGGCCCTGTATTAGGCCCTATATTAGGTGCTATATTAGGCCCTGTACTGCTGTCATTGATTAGTGATACTATGGTCATTATCCTTGTGGTATTGACATGACTTATTTAAAATAGTTGCTTTATGTTGGATCTATAAATGATTAATGACACCTACTGACTTAATGACAATGATTCACCCTAGTGACACAAACTGACTTAATGTCAGTAATTCACCCTAATGACACCTACTGACTTAATGTCAGTAATTCACCATAATGACACCTACTGACTTAATGTCAGTAATTCACCCTAATGACACCTACTGACTCAATGTCAGTAATTCACCCTAATGACACCTACTGACTTAATGACAATGATTCACCCTAATGACACAAACTGACTTAATGTCAGTAATTCACCCTAATGACACCTACTGACTTAATGTCAGTAATTCACCCTAATGACACAAACTGACTTAATGTCAGTAATTCACCTAATAACACCATCTGACTTAATGACAATGATTTTCCTTAAAAAATAGGAATGGAGTACAAAGACTCCCAAAACTGAATACCATCATCATTTCATCTCAAGGCATTGATAAGATCCTATGCAATCTAAACCCCTATAAGGCACCAGGACTAGATGATATCTCTCCAAGAGTACTGAAGAAAAGACACAGGGAAACAGCACCATTGCTACAACTGATCCTCAACAAATCGCTGTGAACCAGTGTTGTTCCAGATAATTGAAGAACCACCAACGTTTACAAGAAGGGGTCAGAAATACACTGCATCCAACTATCGACCAATCTCCCTTACCTCAGTATGTTGCAAAGTAATGGAGCATATTGTAACATCAGCCATTATGAACCATGGAGATAACAACCATGTTTTGTATGATCTACAACATGGCTTCAGGAAGGGACGATCATGCTAGACCCAGCTCATTGAGTTCATGGATGACCTTGCCAACAACCTAGACAAGGACCAGCAAACAGATATCCTCACCATGGACTTTGCTAAGGCTTTTGATAAAGTTAATCACAACCTCCTTACACACAAACACAAGTGTGGGATAAGTGGCTCAGTAAAAAGGTGGATCAAAAACTGGTTGGAAGGACGAACACAGACTGTTGTTTTAGAAGGCCAGAGGTCATAGTCAGTCAGCGTGGACTCGGGTGTGCCACAGGGCTCATTCCTTGGACCATTCTTGTTCCTGTATTACATCCATGACCTATAAGAGAATCTGAACTCCACTGCGGTTATTTGCAGACGATTCCATAGCATACCTTACTGTAACACCTAAGGATAAAGGGGAACAACTCCAAGAATATCTGGATAAAGTTGTAAGATGGGAAGAGCTTTGGTGCATGAAATTCCACTCAGCTAAATGTGATGTCCTTCAAGTTACCAACAGAAGGAACCCAATCCAAGCATCATACAACCATTCATGGTCACACATTGAAGGTGTTAACATCAGTGAAATACCTCGGAGCTACCATCCAGAACAACCTAAAATGGGACAGCCATATCCACAACATAAGTGACAAGGCAAACAGCACACCTGGCTTCCTACACAGAAACCTCTGAGTATCCTCCAGGCAGATCAAGTCTAAGGCATACTTCGGGCTTGTAAGACCCCAGCTCAAACATGCAGCTACAGTATGGGACTCGCATACACAATGCAACATAAATAGGCTGAAACAAGTACAGAGACCTGCTGCACGATACGTCACCAGTGAGTAGCTCTAATGACATCAAATGATGTAATGTCAGTGAGTAGCTCTAATGACATCAAATGATGTAATGTCAGTGAGTAGCTCTAATGACATCAAATGATATAATGTCAGTGAGTTACGCTAATGACATCAAATGATGTAATGTCTGTGAGTAGCTCTAATGACATCAAATGATGTAATGTCAGTGAGTAGCTCTAATGACACAAAATGATGTAATGTCAGTGAGTAACTCTAATGACACCAACTCACTTAATGACAATATTTCACACTAATGACATCAAATGATGTAATGTCAGTGAGTAAGTCTAATAACATCAAATGATGTAATGTCAGTGAGTAGCCCTAATGACATCAAATGATGTAATGTCAGTGAGTAGCTCTAATGACATCAAATGATGTAATGTCAGTGAGTAGTTCTAATGACATCAAATGATGTAATGTCAGTGAGTAATTCTAATGACACCAACTCACTTAATGACAATATTTCACACTAATGACATCAACTTACTTAATGTCAATGAATGCCCTAATGACACCAATTGACTTAATGTCAGTGATTTATGCTAATGACACCAACTGACTTATTGTCAGTAATTCACGCTAATGACATCAACTGACTTACTGTCAGTTATTTGCCTTAATGACACCAACTGACAATGACAATGATTCACCCTACTGACATAATGACAATGATTCGCTCCAAGGTGGCACAATAATTGCAATGGAATGCTTTTATGACATTATTATGTATTTGTTATTAGTGATTTTCTCTGACATTTCTTTGGTGGATTCTGTCATGCAGATGAATAAAAATATGTTTATCTTGTGTCTGATATATCTCCATTAATCAGAGCTATTTATGCATTGTGTTCCAATATTTCTGTGCAGTTGTTGACAAAGAATCCTACCAAACGCCTGGGATGTGGACCAACAGGTGAAAAGGACATCAAAGATCATGCCTTTTTCAAAAGGATAATGTGGGACAAAATAGAACAACGAGAAGTACAACCTCCTTACAAGCCGAAAATAGTAAGTATCACTCAGTCTTCACCACTACTTTCATTTCCCTATCCTCCTTCTACGTTAGTGAGTAGATTGTGATTTTAATAATAGTCTGGCATAGTTTTCATTGTCATCAGTATTCATTAGTCCATTGTATCAGTATTGTGTTAGATGTTGCCATTTGTTTACTGTACATCTATCATTAGATATTACCACAGTCTATTTCTGTATTTCATGCTTAGCACGAGCACATGAGACACAAGAATATAATTTTCCACTGTCTGTCATTCCGTTATCTAAATAACTTTATTCCTTTAAATATTGCTTTCTTGTTAAATTTACAAAATACGCACATTTGAGTAGTACTACATTTTACATGCTATGTAAAATCTATTGAATTATAAGTTTGAAAAAATTTCTTAAAAATACATACTTTAACATAACAAGGAAATAACATCTTACACAACTAAACTTTAAATAACAAAATAATTAGTATTAAATGGTGACCAGATTTCCATATTACTAATCTTAGCAATAATCTGATAGACATTTTAACGACTGATGTAGATTTCATATTTGATGCTAACTTTTTCTTCTCAGCCGGAACAGGTACTATATGGTCCTTATGTAACTCATGTTTACCATATCACAATGAAGGGAACACTGTATTGCATGTTGCTTTAGTTAAACAGACCAATATGAATGCTGTCTTTTGTGAGAGTCCTTGATAAATTATAAGGGAGTTTACAATGTCTTGCTTGTATGTGTTTTAGACCTTATTATTGAGAATACATGTAGGCAGACTGAAAGACATAAAAATGATAGGAAGGAACAATTCTTGAGATGTATTGATTTGAAGAAGTATTTATCGTTAGGATAATGTTTTATGTTATGTTATTGAAAGTATCTCTCACATATAAGGCCGTGAGTTTTATTTGTTTGATCTCCTGTCACACCAGGATCATTTCACTTACACGGTGGCGCCATCTGTGTGATCCAATGCATAAAAATTTATACCTATTGAGCATGCAACAAACACATTTTGGGGAAGTTAGGGGCTTCTACATGCCATGTCTACAGTTTTTCGATGTCTCATTTGAAATATGGCACACAGATCAGCCAGCTATGTGACTCAAACTTGAGATTTTTTGGTCATGAACAAGCACCTAACAGACTGAGGTACACTGGTTCAAGAATAAGAGAGATCTATTCAAAACTAAGTATTGTTGTATAGTATATGTGGGGCGTAGTTTTGATGTAGACTATTATTCTGCCTAAATTCATATCAGAGTTAGACATCATACATGGCAGATATATCTAATGAAGCTTGTTGATCCATATCTCTATCATGTTTAAGCCAAGGTAACAATTTTCTGTTCTGAAGAATTATTTCCTATTCGAATTGAAATTCTAAATGAACTTACATGGGAGAATCATGTAAGGTATTGATGCTGAATTGTTTTAAAGAAATTACATATAAGGTTGCTTAAAACAGTTCATCATACTGATGCTAGATTACTTTGAATAACTCAGATAACTGGTGTGTAGTAAGCCTTATAATTTCCACTTAAGTGACTAGGTTAAGTAGACAGATGAAATTCTTCTCCAAACTAAACCAGATTAATCAAGTGAAATCCTGCTACAATCAAACTTAGAGACAACCTGAAGAAATCTGTGTTACATGAAGGAGCCTTTAGACTAGTAATTATTCCGATCTTGCTTTAGTCTCGATTAGTAACTGCTCTAATCTTGCTTAAGTCTCAGATATTCTCATTCAATTTCATAAGTGGAAAGTCAGTATTTATTTCAGCTTTACTACAGGAATAGATTAAAATATAGCTATTAACCTTTTTTAATCAAACTTATTCATTTCTGCATATTTTGAAACAAACAACTTGGAAAGAAAAATTTAATCATTTTTCAAATTAAAATGATTTTAGAAAGTTCCCTTAGAATTCCAAAGGGGAGGGCAAGCCCAAGGGAAAGGCTTTGGTTGTAATAAAAACAGAACCATTCAATATCTCACCTTTTTTGCCATTTGGCATTTATAATTTAGTGATCAAAACAATATAAACAGAGAGCTATGTAAAATCCACCTCTATGCCATGTATGCTTTGGCATTAATTCTATTTAAATTCATTGAATTTATACCAAATCATACATATCATAGTGATGGATTATACATAGCTCTGTAATTATATCGTTTTGATCACTTGATTATGGAGGCCAAATGGCTAAAAAATTTATGATATTGCGTGTTTGTGTGTTTAATTTTGTTCATCAATTAAATTAATCAATGTTTTTGAAGAATCTTTCTAAATTGGAGTGAATCTGTATAAAAAGTTTATGTAGTAAAGTTATACATGTCAATTATACTACATGGTTTGTAACAAGCAGTTTTAGATCCTGATACTTGGTGTGTAGGGATTGGCAGTGTTTTGACTGCTTGCCTGCAAAGATGATTCTTTTTAACTTGTTTGTGTTTTAGCTGCAAAAGCTGTATTTGTTAAGAACATGGAATCTTTGTGGATGTTGAGAGGTTTCTATAAAGGTTACATTTTACTTAGAGTGATCTGTAAACTGATCAGAAATAATCCCATTTTGTTTTGGGTCAGAAAATCAAAGTTACAAGTATGTATTTCTTTTAATTCTTCAGGAATTAAATTGGTTATAAAGCCTGTAATATGTCAAACTTTAATATGCAACTTCCCAGAGGATAAAATACATGTGTCAACATGCATATTAAATGTTTGGGGATTCTTGCAAATAAATTAGATAAAATGTGATCAAATTAATTTAAAAAATAGAAAATTGATAGTCCCTGAGTATTTTTGACTTATTTTCTATGTCTTTGGAAGTTAAGTTAATTCCGAAAAGAACTGAGTATATATAATTGTATTTTAAATTTCCGAAAGAATGATTTATGAACAAGGTTATAAATGTTATCTTTTCTGTGAATGTATTAAATTACAGCTCAGGAAAGGGTGTAATAATGAGTGTGTATGTTTGGTAACTACTAATTTGATCTCGGCAACAGGAGATACTTTCACTTTACTAATACAGAAACCTGGGTCAAAGAAGAGATTTGTACTTGCATGACAAATGGTTGAGGGTACAATGGGAATGTGCATGTAACAGCTACAGGCTTGATCACTCATCATGTGGAAGGGAAATAGATTTATACTCCTGTTAATTAAGAATTGGTATTTGAAATTCATCAAGAAGTAAAACACTTTTTAAATTAATCTCCATACGGTCTGTTATTCAGTACCAAGTTTCACAAAAGAACATGAATCTTCAGATGTCATAATTTTTTAACTTGTAACTGTTCTAATGAATATCAGTTTTACCAGTCGTAAGTCAACAAACTTTCTACCATTTTGATCAATTTTTCTGATTTTTATATGCCTGTTGTAGACGGACATATAACAGCATTATGGTATAGTATTGTAGGTCTGCCCACACCATGTTAACACGATACAGACCATACCATTTAGGCTAGCATTTTCAAATTTGGTACACTTATTTCCTCTGACATGAGGACCAACCCTATTGATTTTCAGTATCAAGGTGGAAGGACAAGGTCATTTTTGGGTCTAAACTAGCAAATTTTGAGAATGCATTTTATAAATAAGGTATAAAACAAACTGTTTATGCTAGTACTTTTAAACTTTGCACACTTATTTCTCATGATTGGAGGATTAACCTTATTGATTTTCAAGGTCATATCGGCAAGGTGAAGGTCACCAGTGCTTATGTCACTTAGATTCTTATCCAGGCCATAACTTTTTACACCTTGCATGGATTTGAATATTTCAAAAAATTGTTGCACAGGACCCAAGGGTGTGTCATAATCTGACTCAAAGTTCATATCTGCAAGGCCATAAGGCATATGATGGGTAAATCTTTTTCCTGTCCATAACTTTTTACCCATTGCAGAGATTTGAATAATATTTCACAGAATTGTTTGGGCCATAACTGATGGATTCACAGAATTGTTGGTAAAGGGGGAATGTTTCTATACTTTAAAATTTCATCCCTTCAAATTAAACGACGGGCATATTATGCCACGCTAGTTGTCGCTCTTGTTAAAACAAAATTGTGTCTAAAATGTTTGATAGTTGAAATTTTACAAGCAATTTTGCTTTAATTAGGTCATATTTATACAAAATTTTTTCCATTGAATTTAGTTTAAATTTCTACTTCATAATTTCAATAAAATGTCAAATGTATATGTTGGTTGGGGTAAACTTTTATAGAAAATCGAAAATCTTTTATAAATTTTCCCTTGACTTAAATTTCTTTTTTATTTTTTTGGAAAAATTACTGTATTTCCAAGAGATTCATCAAATTTAACTGGAGAAAGAGATGTGTATGGAAGATGGAGAGTAGTTTCTGAACAAAACCTTATGTTATACATATTAAACAAAGACCTTATTTTAGTACATGGCTTTTGTCATCTTGTTTTCCTTTCTTACTATCCTTCTCTTTACATCCTTTTTTTCTCTTTTATTCATTATTCATATAATTTACATTTTGTTTATTACAAATGAATACAAAGTAAAAGACGACAAGAATATCTATTTTCAGTTTGTTAATTGTTTATTTGTGTATAATTTATTTCTTTCTATTTGTTGATTTTTAAATTGTTTAGTATCAGTTTTCTTTGATTCATTTTTACAGAACAATCCAAGAAATGCCGAAAACTTTGACAAGATGTTCACAGGAACAAAACTGAAAAACACACCAACGGACAGTGTAGTCATTATGAACATTGATGAGAATGCATTCCGGGGCTTTTCTTTTGTCAATCCCTATTATATTGATTATGTTGGTAGATAGTATGTATAAAATATATGTGACTCCTCTCGTCTTATGACAAAATTAACAAAATATGTGGCCAAGCATGTTTTTTCTCTATTCTTTTATAATTACCACTTACAGCTGAATATTGTACTGCCACATTTTTAGATTTATGCATGGACCCAGATTTCTGTTCCAAAGCTTTTAATATGCATGAAGGTTTATTCACTCTGAAGCAGTCTGGGAGAATTTTTTATATAATACCTTGTTGAGTAATATGTGTGATTCATGGGTAAAAGGTGGAGTCATTTGAGTGGTGCTCTTTTCGTTGAATACATGCACAGCAGTGAATTTCTGCTTGAATGGTAGAATATGTCAGTTGCTTTAGAAAAAAGTCTTGGAAGTCTATTTTCTCAGTTTTTGTATTTATGAATTGATTTATTGAAATATTTAATTTATTATGTACTAAAATGAACAATAATTGTAGGATTGGTAGTGACTATGCCAGCATTTAAGTATTAAACTGACCTCATACATGTAATTATAGTAGTTTATTATTTTAGTGATACAACAAATTATGATTTCTTCACAAGAAAAAAACCACAACGAGTAGAGTTAAAACTATATTGACTAATTCATATAATTAAAAACTGTTTTTCCTCTGGACTTATATTTTTGTGTTTATGCACAAGTAGTTTTCATTCTATTTTTCATTATTATTTTGGGTAGATTTAGCCTTTGGCTCAAGTGAACTATTGTTGTACTGCTTTGTCCATCGTCTGTCTCATGTTGCAAATTTTTCACATTTTATACTTCTCCTCCTTAACCGCCTGAGAGATTTTTATCAAACTTGGTATACTAATATTACTAATGGACGTCTACAAAGTTTGTGTTTATATTCAGATCTGTGGACAGGTTATGTTACCATAGACAAATGTATACCCAAAAAGGTACCCTCCTTTGAAAACCTTCTTTTTCAGAAGAGATTCATGGATAAAATAACTCATGTTATCCGAGTTTTTCAGAGGGATTTAAGATTCAAGTGTGCTCTTTTTGTTTAAATCAGAAGAGGGATTTTGATCTTTTTTTTTTCTTTAGCGTCTTTTTGGAATGAAATGATTCATTTGAAACTTGATAGGCATGAAGTACTCAAGGTTCCCTATAAATGTACTGTTTTCAACCAGATCCCTCAAGGGGTGGATCTTGGGGTGGGTGACATATGTCCCATAGGGTACCCTCCTATGACTATCACAGTGATCTAGAAGGGTGTCTAAAAACTTGGTTTGTTTGGGGTTTTTTTTAATTCATTCCTCTCTGAAATCAAGGTGACCACTTCTTGGACTTTGTCATTCCTGTATATTTTTGTGTCATTTTATAGATTTATTCAATACAGAGATGCAACAAAGCATTTATTTACTTACATTTATTTGAAATAATCAATTCAAGGATTATTTGAAAGTGTCTGTGAGAACATTTTTTTATTTTATATCAAAACAAAATTTAAAACAATGTTTAAAGGAAAAGAAAAACTGAAAAAAAAGAATTTTGACTATTTATTTGAACATATTTTTCTATCATTGTCTTGATTTATTCAGTGTAGAGAAGTTTACAGTCTTTAGTCAGTTGTCAAAGACACATTCAGCAAGAGAATATGTGTATGTTTGAATTTCTACCTGATTAAAACCATATATTTATTCTGCTGCCCTATTTGTCCCATTGCAGAAAAAGATCTGGTGAAACCCCGTAAGGTGTCATGTTCTGGTGAACTCTGATCACGTTTCAGTCACCAAAGCCATTATTTCCATAGCCAATCAATGAATCGGCTAGGCACATGATAGTGACACAATATTAACAAACACAGTTCAAAAACTACCTTGTAGGTTACGCAAGCTGGGGATGTTAATTTCATTCCTAGAAATTTGTAGCAGATCCACTGATTGGCTGGAAATCAGAGTTCACCAGAACGTGACCCCTTACAGGGTTTCGCCAGATCTTTATCTGCAATAGGACAAATAGAGAAGCTGATTAAAGATATGGTTTTAATCAGATTATTTTGAATTTCTTTAAGTAGTCAATTGTTTGTGGATGAGCAATTGTGTTCAGGTGAGTGATGTAGGCCACTTGGGCTTCTTGTTCTTTTTTGCCATTATTATTATTAAGGGGATTTTTCCATTTTGCCATTATTATTTGGGGGATATTTTTATTTTCTAATTCTATAAATATATTTGGCCCTATCCAAGACAAATTTTTTCCAGATATCTCAGATACATGTTTAAGAATATTCATTTAGAAATAATCATTTTCAGTGCTTTGTTATTGATTAACTTATTGTTTTTACAGATTTTTAAAAAATTTTCTTTTTTTTTTTTTTTGTTAAGGATTGTTTATACTGAAAGTGCAAAAACATACTGATGCTTCTTTCGTGACATTTGGTGTTAAACCGTTAGTTATAAGGCAGCCCTGTTCTTAACATTATTCTTTTAGAGTCTTCTAGGTATATTGAAGATGTACGTTTTTCTTAAAAACCTAAAGATTGTTATATTTCTATTTTGTTTGATTTTATTATTATCTTCCTTTTTTGCAAGCTATTCATTAAGATATTGACCATCATCCAGTATTATTTTCTACTATGATGGTCAACTGTTTTCAGGTTAATCCCATTCCAAAACAGTATGTAATCTCTTCTATAGCATCTGTAATGGGTATGATCAACAGAATAATTCCTTGATTTTCATGCAGATAAAAAAAAAAAAAAACGTGGAAGCACACGTTATAAACTGTATTTATATTTATTTGTTGAACATTCTTGTTAGATTTATACTCTATGGTGGAGTTAAAACTTTGTTGTTGGTAATTCTAGTCTGAATAAGATCATAAGGTTGATTTCAATGTACTAAGTGCTACTACAATTCTTCAGATACTGATAATACTGTCTGATATGTCATTCTACCTCTTGGTGGACATAGGGTGGGATATGCTTATATACTCATTAGGGTGGTGCACTTATATTGAGATTATCCGGTGACATGGCTCATTACACTTATTATTCCCAGTGACTTTTATGTATCTTGATTTATTAACTCATCTTGAAATGATATGGAGGAGATGAAAACTTACAAAGATAACAGTAGACCAACCATTTAAAACCATCCCTGATGCATGAAAGTGGAATGTACAGACCTGATTTATCATTTATTTTGAAGTTTATTGTTTCATACCGCAGCATGTATTTACCTTTATCTGTAGAAGCTCATTTTTCCCTTTTTTTATACAGTAGTTGTGTACATTATTTTGTCAGCTGAAAACACCAACTATTTCATATATTCTTCTTTGATCTGCTTGCAATATAGGTAGCATTTATACATAATTACTGAGGAAATCATTGTAACTTAAGTTTTAAATCAAAATGTGATAAAAGTGATTGCTCAAATTAGGACATTGTACACCTTATTCCATTATGTGTATTTGTCAGTGTTACCTTTGAAGGTTTTTGGATTGTGGCTAAGCATAACTGTACAAGTATAGGTGAATGACTCATTGCATGTATAGACCATGCCCCATATGTACAGCATTCTATGGACACAAATTTGTGCAAGTGTTTAAGGCCTAACAGCATTCGTAGATTGGCCTTAAAAATGTTCAGTACTAGATCCATAATTGATCATTCTGTGATAATTAAGTCAATGTTTTAGATTTTTCAAATTTCAAATTTCCAGAATTTATACAATTAATTTATTTTGTTATTTGCACGTGCTATTGATATTTTGTATTGTTTCATGTAGATGTGTACATTGTAAATCCCAATAATATTCAAGTTTTATTCATTTAACGTTTGGGGGAGTTACCACAAATTCTCAAGATATTCAGACTAGCATCATTATTGTTTGTGGGTTTCTAATATTCATTAGATTTTTTCATCACGAAAAGGATGAAAATTGCTTTTTGAGATTATATGGCACCTTATAAGTCCCCAACTGATAAAACCAGAAGGGACTTTAGATTTCCACCCCATCTGTCGGTCTGTCCGGTTTCCGGACTTTTTTTAGCAACCATTGAAGTTGTTGACTTGAAATTTTATACGTACATGTAGCTTTGTTACACTGAGTTACAGGTCACGTTCAAGTTTGGTCATGATTGACCTATTTTTGAAAGAGTTACAGCCCTTGGACTTAGCAGTTCTCAGGGATTCCTGTGGGAGACATTTATTGCTCTTTATTTATAAATTTCATTGAACAAAGACGATCTAAGTTTTGGCAATCTGTAAATTGCTGTTGTTCCCCATTTGATATCCCACTTTTGCCACAAAAACAAAGTTAACTCTTCATGAATATTATATAGATAAAACGATCAATACAGAAAAAAATGAACAAATTTATTGATGAGTTTTGAATGATTTCCATCGATTGCAGAGTGATTCCATTCATTGTCTGTATGTTGTGCTACGTGTTTGTCAAGGGTCACTAGTTTGATTATGGGTCGAGTACTGTGATGAGTCCATGTTAATGATGCTAACCGTGTACATATACAAAGACATCATAGTTGTTAGTGAACATGTACAGACTGACATATATGTGATGGACTTTATAATCAAGTTTATAAGGTGATGTTGGTGATTAACAAATCTTGTGTCCCGTTTATTGCATTTACTAAAATGTCCTCGTTTTGATGTTAAAGAAAAACCAAATATTATCTTCTGATTGTCTGCAAGTTGTAGAAAATTAAATATTGCATTTAATCAACCACCGAAACACTTTCTCTTTATGTTGAATGACCTGATTTATATGATGTTTTACTTTTGTTATGGTTTATTCTCAAAAATCAAAATTTATTGTATTGATACTCGTCATATGATACCCAGAATTTTCTCAATACCTACTCTTGTTTGTGTAGTATATATACACAATAAATACATTCACATTTCACTGTGTTACATGTTTGCTTAATTATGCGTCATAAATATCAGTGAATCACGTGATTGCTGTTTAAATAAATTAGGTAGAAGCTACTGTCCCCTTGTGGCTGATATAAGCATCGTCAAACGCTAGATTTCTCCTTTTTCTAATGATAGAATGCCACCTCATGATAAATGTAATCCTTATATAATAGACGTAAACATTTCGTTGTATATGTAAATATCCCGTAAACGTAGACAAAATATATCCAAATGACAAGTGGAAACGCCACTTCATACTAAATCATGGGCACGTTAGTCCAGTCATAGAGCAATGGACTTTAGTTCAGAGGGCCCGGGTTCGGCAGATGCCGCCACCATATCAGTGCAATAACCTTAGGGTAAAATAATAACAAAACCTACTTAATGGTAAATGTGAACGTCTGCAAATGCACGTCTGTAAGTGTGTCATGTGGCGATACGTTACCAACATCTCAGTCGTATGTCACATTATACGTCTATAGATATACGTCTGTAAGTGTGTCATGTGGCAATACATTACCAACATCTCAGTCGTATGTCACATTATACGTCTATAGATGTACGTCAGTAAGTGTGTCATGTGGCAATACATTACATGTGGCAATACATTACCAACATCTCAGTCGTATGTTACATTATACGTCTATAGATGTACGACAGTAAGTGTGTCATGTGGCAATACGTTACCAACATCCCAGTCGTATGTCACATTATACGTCTCCAGATATACGTCTGTAAGTGTGTCATGTGGCAATACATTACCAACATCTCAGTCGTATGTCACATTATACGTCTATAGATGTACGACAGTGTGTCATGTGGCAATACGTTACCAACATCTCAGTCGTATGTCACATTATACGTCTTCAGATGTACGTCAGTAAGTGTGTCATGTGGCAATACATTACCAACATCTCGGTCGTATGTCACATTATACGTCTTCAGATGTACGTCAGTAAGTGTGTCATGTGGCAATACATTACCAACATCCCAGTCGTATGTCACATTATACGTCTTCAGATGTACGTCAGTAAGTGTGTCATGTGGCAATACATTACCAACATCCCAGTCGTATGTCACATTATACGTCTTCAGATGTACGTCAGTAAGTGTGTCATGTGGCAATACATTACCAACATCCCAGTCGTATGTCACATTATACGTCTTCAGATATACATCAGCAAGTGTGTCATGTGGCAGTACATTACCAACATCTCAGTCGTATGTCACATTATACGTCTTCCGATGTACGTCTGTAAGTGTGTCATGTGGCAATACATTACCAACATCTCAGTCGTATATCACATTATACGTCTCCAAATGCACGTCTGTAAGTGTGTCATGTGGCAATACATTACCAACATCTCAGTCGTATGTCACATTATACGTCTTCAGATATACGTCTGTAAGTGTGTCATGTGGCAATACATTACCAACATCTCAGTCGTATGTCACATTATACGTCTATAGATGTACGACAGTGTGTCATGTGGCAATACGTTACCAACATCCCAGTCGTATGTCACATTATACATCAATAACAATATAAAATCGTCTTATTGATTTTCACTGCATATTTAAATACGAGATATTTCCATGTAAGACAATAAAACTTACAAAGATCGATATGAAATCCCAATACAGCTACAATACAAGACTACAGTACAAACTATTTCGGAAAATCACAAACAGTGATTTTACATTTAATTTCGAACTGCTTCACATTTCTAAAGCAAATCGTCGTGGAAACATTTGGTCGCCCTATACCCAGAGATTTCGATTACAATTCTAATGTACATTTAGTATGTGAGAATAGAGTCGTTTCGTACAATTATTTTGAAAATATATTGAACTAGTTCAACTGAGATAGAATGATTGGGTGTATACGATAGTTATCGGCATGCGTGAGACTGTCTTTTACCGTCTCTCGAGCAGATTTACATTTTATTAAGACACTTCAGACTGCATCTACAAAGAATATATTCAAACGAATTCACATCGATTTCACATTTTTAAAGATACCAATTACAATTTGCGTTATATAATAGTGTAATAGATATCGACGTACATTGCATGGAGAAAGTGCAGGTATTAGAGTTCGATATGGATGTTATATAATTGCTGTTTGAATAATTAATATAAAATCGATCAATTACTGTAAATGAATTTTCGTGTAATTTAAGCTTTTTATATTGTAGACCTGAAATTTTAGTCGACACATCAATTACAACAATACGTATACGTCTCTGAAAACAATTGCCCCAAAGAATTTGTCACTATTTCCAAAATAGAGGAAAATCCCAAATATGCAGTTGCTTCATTAAAGTCAGTCTTAGTTATCGTTCGACTGTAGAATTTCCCTGTCAGCATACTTTGATAGGTTTTACTTTCAATTACGTAATTCCAAATTTCTTTCTTATTTTTGCAGAAAAGCCGGAAAGACGTGAGCAATTTTGACCGAGAGTTCACCAGTGAAGCTCCTAAAATGACGCCAACAGACAAGTTATTTATCATGAATTTGGATCAGACAGAGTTTGCAGGATTTTCTTTTGTAAACCCAGAATTCATAGTATCCGTATAAAGGATGTTACAAACTTAGTACATGGTCAGCATCTTTTGTTAGTACATGGTCAGCATCTTTTGTTAGTATATAGTCAGCATCTTTTGTTAGTACATGGTCAGCATCTTTTGTTAGTATATGGTCGGCATCTTTTGTTAGTATATGGTCCGCATCTTTTGTTAGTACATGGTCAGCATCTTTTGTTAGTATATGGTCAGCATCTTTTGTTAGTACATGGTTAGCATCTTTTGTTAGTATATGGTGGGCATCTTTTGTTAGTACATGGTCAGCATCTTTGTTAGTACATGGTCAGCATCTTTTGTTAGTATATGGTCAGCATCTTTTGCTAGTACAAGGTCAGCATCTTTTGTTAGTATATGGTCACCATCTTTTGTTAGTATATGGTCAGCATCTTTTGCTAGTACAAGGTCAGCATCTTTTGTTAGTATATGGTCACCATCTTTTGTTAGTATATGGTCAGCATCTTTTGTTAGTATATGGTCGGCATCTTTTGTTAGTATATGGTCAGCATCTTTTGTTAGTATATGGTCACCATAGCATCTTTTGTTAGTATATGGTCACCATCTTTTGTTAGTATATGGTCAGCATCTTTTGTTAGTATATGGTCGGCATCTTTTGTTAGTATATGGTCAGCATCTTTTGTTAGTATATGGTCACCATCTTTTGTTAGTACATGGTCAGCATCTTTTGTTAGTACATGTATACCGCTCCAGGGTTCTTGATTGCGATCCCAGATTAGATGTGATGTTAACGAGGATTTGTAATTTATAACATTTGATTTTGATCTGTGAACAGATCGATTAGTTCTGCTATTTGCAAAATAAATGTTACTGTATACACTCTAAAACAGATGATTGAGAGTAAATTGTTTCAACACTTTGCACATCACATGTAAAAGCAAGATATGAACTTAAATAACGTCTCTATGAACGAATGCAATTGCTCGTGCAAAGAAAAAATGCTAGGTCTTTATCAGATAACACAATGTCTTTCTCAACTATTAAATTGTGAATTTGAATTAAATTGTTCTTGCAAGATACACATGATCTGTATAAACCTATTGGCTTTATCAATTAACACTCTTTGTAAAACATATTACACTGTCTCCATCAATTAACACTTTACTTGTTATGTTGCCTGTGTCAACTAACGCTCTTTTTTAGACTACTTCTGTTATACTGTCTCCGTCACTTAACTCTCAGTTTAACATGCAGTCTCTGTCAAATAACACTCTCCTTGTTATGCTGTCTCTGTCAAATAACACTCTGCTTATTATGCTGTCCCTATCAACAAACACTCTGCTTGTTATGCTGTCCGTATCTTGATATTCTGTCTTTTGTCAACTAACACCGTTTGTTCAGCACATATACTATCAAGAATGTGCATGCTATACTATTTCTGTTAACTAACGCGCTGCTTGCTTATGGCATATACTGTAACGATGTTTCTTTCAACATATACTGTGATATTGTCTCTGTCAACTAACACTCTACCTGTTATACAGTCCCTATCGATAATACTTTACATGTTATGCTGTCTCTGTCAACTAACACTCTACCTGTTATACAGCCCCTATCGATAATACTTTACATGTTACGCTGTCTCTGTCAACTAACACTGCTTGTTATGCTGTCTCTGTCAACTAACACTCTACCTGTTATACAGCCCCTATCGATAATACTTTACATGTTATGCTGTCTCTGTCAACTAACACTCTACCTGTTATACAGCCCCTATCGATAATACTTTACATGTTATGCTGTCTCTGTCAACTAACACTCTACCTGTTATACAGTCCCTATCGATAATACTTTACATGTTATGCTGTCTCTGTCAGCTAACACTGATTGTTATGCTGTCTCTGTCAACTAACACTCTGCTTATTATGCTGTCCCTATCAACTAACACTACTTGTTATGCTGTCTCTATCAAGTAACACTGGCGTATTATTCACACAAGAAACTTAAGTCTAAGTGTAAGACTTGAGACATATAATAGGGTGTGTTTTAATTCTAAGAATAAGTCAACATTTTATCTGCAAATAGTATATCAGGCATGCTGTTCACAGAGAAACTTTGTACTCATTCTTAGAATTAGGACACATGATGTTATAGGTCTCAAGTGTAACACTTTAACTTAATTTTCTTTGTGAATAGACCTTCTGCTTGTTATGCTGTCTCTGTCAATTAACACTCTGCTTATCATGTTGTCTCTGTCAACTAACACTCTGCTTATTATGCTGTCCCTATCAACTAACACTGTTTGTTATGCTGTCTCTATCAACAAACGCTCTACTTGTTACGCTATCTCCATCAACTTACACTCTACTTGTTAAGCTATTTCCATTAACTTACACTCTACTTGTTACGCTATCTCCATCAAATTACACTCTACTTGTTATGCTATCTCCATCAACTTACACTCTACTTGTTACGCTATCTCCATCAACTAACACTCTACTTGTTATGCTATCTCCATCAACTTACAGTCTGCTTTTTATGCTTTCTTTGTCAACTAACATTCTGCTTGTTATGCTGTCTCTGTCAACTAATACTCTGCTTGTTATGCTGTCTCTGTCAACTAACACGCTGCTCATACGAGACATTCTGTTATACTGTTTCTACTGTTTGCTCTTATTTCAAAACATTTTTAGACTTCAAAACACATTTAAAAAAGCTTAAAACATGTATAAAATATTTATAATTTAAAACTAAAATTGTTATTTATAAATAACAATGTTTTAAACTTTTAAAATAACACTCTCTCATAGACGAACATACTGTCGCTCTCAGGTGATACATTACACGCGGAAACGCACTGTCTTTATCCACCAAAATTAAGGAAAAAGTCCCTGATCTCAGTGTCAAAAATTTGTTTCTAAATATGTCTTATTCAATAAATTTATTTTAGTCACAAAACATGTGTATATTGTGAAGAAAGAACGGAACCAGAGTTTGGTACCAATTACATTTATACTAAATGTATGTTTTACGATTATTTTTGAACAATTGGGTAAGCTATTGTACAGAAGAATCATACGTTATATTTCTTATATTATTCGTTTTCTGACATAGTACATTATACATGTATATGAACACACACACACACACACACACACACACACACACACATATATATATATATATATATATATATATATATATATATATATATATATATATATATATATATATATATATATATATATATATTTATATTTATATATATGTATGTATGTATATATATATACATATACGCAGTCTTATATTTATGTACAACTTGTGACTTTTCTAAATTTTCAGAAACTGAATGTGTATTCTCTGAGATTATGTAACTTTTTTTCATTCTATTTTATTTACTCGCTTTTGTGTCGCAGATACATACAGTATGGTGTAATTTATTCTTATTTAAATGAAGAAATCATTATTCAAGTCTACCAACATGTATCTTTCATACCAAAGTGTGATTTACATAATTCGATACACCTTCAGTTTAGATAATCATCATTGTTTGGTGCTATATTAAGAATAATCTTAAGTATTCTGTGAATTAGCTACAGCTCTCAAAAGAAAGATATCTTCGAATAGAAACCAGCAGACAAAACAATAGTGAGTGTATAAGATTTAATATCGCAGAGCTAAAATGAAAGATATCAATTCTCACACTGTCCTTAGCATGTTAACACGAATCCCGGGTAAAAGTGTATGGGTATTCACAACAAAACTCTAAAGACATCACCTTATTCTTTACGGACTTTGGTCTCTTCCAACACTAAACATCCGCTGTCATATAGGTGTACTCCTTCTGATGTGGTGTTAATCTTATCCTCCAAGTACTCCGGCCCCCTCCACTAAACACCCGCTGTCATATAGGTATACTCATTCTGGTGTGGTGTTAACCTTATCCTACAAGTACTCCGGCCTCCTCCACTAAATACCTGCTGTCATATAGGTGTACTCATTCTGATGTGGTGTTAATCTTATCCTCCAAGTACTCCGGCCCCCTCCACTAAACACCCGCTGTCATATAGGTATACTCATTCTGGTGTGGTGTTAACCTTATCCTACAAGTACTCCGGCCTCCTCCACTAAATACCCGCTGTCATATAGGTGTACTCATTCTGGTATGGTGTTAAGCTTATCCTCCAAGTACTCCGGCCTCCTCCACTAAACACCTGCTGTCATATAGGTATACTCATTCTGGTGTGGTGTTAACCTTATCCTACAAGTACTCCGGCCTCCTCCACTAAATACCCGCTGTCATATAGGTGTACTCATTCTGGTATGGTGTTAAGCTTATCCTCCAAGTACTCCGGCCTCCTCCACTAAACACCTGCTGTCATATAGGTATACTCATTCTGGTGTGGTGTTAACCTTATCCTCCAAGTACTCCGGCCTCCTCCACTAAACACCTGCTGTCATATAGGTATACTCATTCTGGTGTTGTGTTAACCTTATCCTACAAGTACTCCGGCCTCCTCCACTAAATACCCGCTGTCACATAGGTGTACTCATTCTGGTGTGGTGTTAAGCTTATCCTCCAAGTACTCCGGCCTCTTCCACTAAACACCTGCTGTCATATAGGTATACTCATTCTGTTGTGGTGTTAACCTTATCCTCCAAGTACTCCGGCCTCCTCCACTAAACACCTGCTGTCATATAGGTATACTCATTCTGTTGTGGTGTTAACCTTATCCTCCAAGTACTCCGGCCTCCTCCACTAAACACCCGCTGTCATATAGGTATACTCATTCTGGTGTGGTGTTAACCTTATCCTCCAAGTACTCCGGCCTCCTCCACTAAATACCCGCTGTCATATAGGTGTACTCATTCTGGTGTGGTGTTAAGCTTATCCTCCTAGTACTCCGGCCTCCTCCACTAAATACCCGCTGTCATATAGGTATACTCATTCTGGAGTGGTGTTAACCTTATCCTCCAAGTACTCCGGCCTCCTCCACTAAACACCTGCTGTCATATAGGTGTACTCATTCTGGAGTGGTGTTAAGCTTATCCTCCAAGTACTCCGGCCTCCTCCACTAAACACCTGCTGTCATATAGGTATACTCATTCTTTTGTGCTGTTAACCTTATCCTCCAAGTGCTCCGGCCTCCTCCACTAAATACCCGCTGTCATATAGATATACTCACTCTGGTGTTGTGTTAACCTCATCCTCCAAGTACTCCGGCCTCCTCCACTAAACACCCGCTGTCGTATTCTAATACTCATTCCAGTGTGGTGTAACGTTATCCTCCATGTGCTTCGTACCCCTACACTAGGCACCTGCTGTGGCATAGGTGTACTCATTTTGGTGTTGAGTAAACCTTGTCCTCTATGTAATCCGGTCTCCTCCTCTAAACACCTGCTGTCGTATAGATGTACTCATTCTTGTGTGGTGTAACTTTATCCTCTATGTAATTTTGCCTCCTCCACTAAACAGCCGCCGCCATTTAGCTGTACTTATCGTGGTGTGGTATATACTTTATCTTCTTTGTACTCCGGCCTCCTCCACTAAACACCTGCTGTCGTATACTAGTACTCATTCTGGTGTGGTGTTAACCTTATCCTTCATGCACTCCGCCCTCTTCCACTAAACACCCGCTGTCGTCTACTAGTACTCATTCCGGTGTGGTGTAACATTATCCTCCATGTACTTCGGACTCCTACACTAAACACCTGCTGTTGTGTAGGTGTATCCATCTTGGTGTAGCGTAAAGAGTTCTCCGACCTTCTCCAACACTAAACACTTCATGTCTTGTAGGTGTACTCCTCCTGGTGTTCAGTAAACTTTACCTTCAATGTACTCCGGCTAAACACCACTAAACACTGGCCGCCATATAAATGTACTCATTTTGGTGTTGTATATACCTTATCGTTTATGTAATTTGGCCTCCTCCACCACTAAACACTGCTCATCCTGGTGTAGTGTAAGACAAATACAAAACTTTGAAGCATTGATGTGACGTACTTCTGTAGGATTTATATAAATAATGTCTATCCCATCCCCGTGTATGTGTCAGTGTCTCTACATATACACTGTATTTATGAAGTTAATTGTAGTACTACATGTATTACCATATATCAAAATGATAAGACTGCCCAGACATGTAACGTACATGTACTTTATATAAAATGATTAGACTTACATATAATGTACATGTATTTTATATAAAATGATTAGGCTGACTAACATGTAACGTACATGTACTTTATATAAAATGATTAGGCTGACTAACATGCAATGTACATGTACTGTAAATAAAATGATTAGACTAAATAACATGCAATGTACAGGTACTTTAAATGATTAGACTAAATAACATGTAATGTACAGGTACTTTATATAAATGATTAGGCTTACTAACACGCAAGTACATACTTCACATGGTTAACAAAAATTTAATTCTATGGGAAAAAATTCATTTTATGATTAACAAAAACATTTTAATTTATTGTATGATGGTTTAGTACAAGTGAATTGTCTGACATTGCAAGCATTTTGTTGTACAATTTACATGTAAAGATCTAGTCAAGATGATCAGCGTATATGGGCAAGCATTTTGTTGTACGGTTTATATGAGGTGAACGTTGTATAAAGAACTAGCCAAGGTGATCTGTCAGTATGAACAGCAAGCATTTTGTTGTATGGTGTATTCTTATATGTTGTTATCTTCGCAATGCCTTTTTTGTCATGGGAAGTTCACTTTATATATTCGCAATACTCAAGTGCAATATTTTACACGTATCATCTACGAAACAATTGTGCATGTCTGCGCTCTCTTCATTGGAATTACCAAAAACTTTTGTTTTTTTTCTTTTAATTTATGCAATCCTCCTATTTCGTCGAAATGAATATACATGATCTTAATCTATAATTATACCCCCCCCCCCCCCCCAAACAAAGTTTTTTTGATGGGTGGGTGGGTTATATAGGAATCACCTGTCTGTCTGTCCGTCCACCAAACCTTGTCCGGGCCATAACTTCTCACCCTGTCCACGGATTTCAATAATATTACACAGAATTGTTCCTTATGATATAAGAGTATGTCATGATCTTGAACCAAAGTCATAGGTCAAAGGTCAAGGTCATAATAGACACAAGTAAAACCTTGTCCGGGCCATAACTTTCTTCCTCTGTACACAGATTTTAAAACTATCTCCCAGCATGTTTGCTTAGAATCCAAGAGTGTGTCATGAACTTGAACCAAGGTCATAGGTCAAAGGTCAAGGTCATAATAGACACAATAAGAAACACCTTGTCCGGGCCATAACTTCTTCACCTGTGCACGGATTTCAATGATATTTAACAGAATTATTGCTTATGATCCAAGGGTGTGTAATGACTTTGAACCAAGGTCATAGGTCAAAGGTCAAGGTCATAATAGATACAATAAGTAAAACCTTGTCCGGGCCATAACTTCTCACCCTGTGCACAGATTTCAATATTTCACAAATTTATTGCTTAGGATCCAAGGGTGTGCCATGACTTTAAACCAAGATCAAAGGTTAAGGTTACAATAGACACAATTGGTATAACCTTGTCCGGCCCATAAATTTTTACCCTGTGCACGGATTTCAATTATATTTCACAGAATTTTTCTTAGGATCCAAGGGTGTGTCTTGATCTTGAACCAAGGTGATAGGTGAAAGGTCAAGGTCACAATAGACACAATTGGTATAACCTTGTTATACATGCTCTTTGGATGCCTCATAGGGTGTCATAAAGGGATGAATTAATGCATGTCTCCACTTTGTTGCCGCAGGGGCTATTTGTCCCGTTAGGACAGCTCTAGTTTGTACTAACAGAAAAAAGTTCTTGAAGGTCCTTGGTTTAGGACTTCAAAGGTTTTGCTTTATTAATCACTGAATGTAATTTTCCCACCTTGCATTTAATAATCAAAAGAATACATATGTTTGTAGTTTACCAAATCAAATCATCAATTCGTAGGTCAAGGTTATTATATCAAATGACATACTCACTGATCAAGATTATTATATGAAAGCACAAAGTCAAAGGTCAAAGTCGCTAAATCAAATCAAGAATTTACCATTCAAGGTTACAACATATATTCACAATGCATCGGTCAAGACTTGTAATTGGTCATGGTATATCATTAAATCAATACATACTAGGAATGATAGGAGATGATAATAATGAATTTGAATGTAATTTTTTCAAATTACATACAAGTAGGTCTATTTTATTGTGATTAATTTGCTACAAACCATTATTTTTTTTTCATGATATTACTTACTTACAATAGAGAAGTGTACCGACTTGTCATATGGGTAACTGCACGATATTATACTGGTTTTTCTCATTCTAATTTTTATGCAAGTAGTACTTATATCACTTTTCTATAATCACGATTCCATATCATACAGAGTCATATGTAAAATTAATGATAGTAACGATATCGTCTTATGTCTACATGTAGAAATTGATAGTAACTATAACGTCTTAATGTCTACATGTAGAAATTGATAGTAACGATATCGTCTTATTGTCTACATATAAAAACTATAATAGTTACGATATCGTATTAATGTCTACACGTAGACATTGATAGTAGCGATATCGTCTAAATGTTACATGTAGAAATTTATAGTAACGATATCGTCTTAATGCCTTCATGTAGAAATTGCTTTAATAACGATATCGTCTAAATGTTTACATGTAGAAATTGATAGTAACGATATCATCTTATTGTTTACATGCAGACATCGATAGTAACGATATCGTCTAAATGTCTACATGTAAAAATTTAAATTCAGTAGCGAAATCGCACTAATGTCTTATTGTAGAAATTTACAGTAGCGATATCGTATTAATGTCTACATGTAGAGATTGATAGTAGCGATATCGTATCAATGCTTATAGGTAGAAATTTCGTTTGTCAAACATGTAAAGTATAAAGCATAATTACTGAAACTAGACAGTTTTCATCAGGACTCCACTTTTTCTTTATTCTTTTTCACGTCGTTGCTGTCAGATTTGACCTCGCCACATTTCTGCAGCTGATCTCTTCATTTTATAATTCATAATGCTTTACATTTACAAAGAATATATTCTAGCTCAACAATTTGTGTTAACGGTGTGTATATTTTGTTATTGTTACATCTTAATAAATCATATTAATCTACTCTACACTCAAACTGTTTTGTTATCTAGACATAAATAAGAGGTGGGCCAAGCGCTGCGCCGGAATGCTTTACATGGGCGTGACCCGTGGTAAGGTTGTACCGGTACGAGCCCTTATGTAAGTACTTAACGAAAGTTGAAAGCTGAAAGTTTTCTCTACAACTACAGTAGAATAATCCTAGTGTAGCTTTAATCAACTAATAAGCAAATTAAACCACAAGTCAATAAATGTTCCAGAATATGACTAGACAGGTTCAAGATTACTGTGCGTTGACTTCGGCCATTATCCCTTATGCTAGCAATGCATTGCAGGACATGCATGTTGTAAACTATTCACGATATCGACTATGGACTGACGGACAGACATCTTCACTCGAACGGAAAATATAGATGAGGGACAGCATCTGAAACTAAATTCCTCCTTATTACATATAGATGCATCATTTGTGCAAGTTTGAACATCCTATATCTCCTACTATAGAAATGAAACTTCTTAACATCGTGGACGAGGACGCCGACACGAATGTGGACCGGGACGTCGACGCCGAAAGGGCGATAGCATAAGCTTCCGCTCATTTCATGAGTTGAGCTAAAACTTACGACTACATTCTTTTTTATCATTTCCCTTCAATAACCAAACAATTTTAAGGTGAAGTAGTAGTTATAAAATACAGTACTGTAATACTTAAGTAACTTTTCTTTTGCTTGTGTATTAAGGGAAACTGCAAGTATTACGACTACAAAGCTAAGATGAACAAAGATAGGTAATGCTCTACATACAATGTCTGTCCTCTTAAAATGTTTGGGTGTGAGTTACAAAAGTGCTAAACAATACTTCTCAGTTTTTGATATTTCCTGCACGCCAGTCAGTATAAGCCTTGCATAGGAACATTTCCAAAAGATGCGTGTATCTTTTTTAACATACAAGAATCCCACGGTTATATCCATGTCATATTTTATATTTTAAATTGACAGCAATTTCTCAACCAGTGACAAAATACTGACAATTTTTACTTGCATAAACTATTCACAAATAAATTTTTAGTTTATTGGCAACAAAGAAAAAAAACTTTTTACACCAGCCTACTTTGAAAAGATAATACTTAGCATTTATACACTGAATTATCACCTCATATAAATGTTACGGTTGTAATTATATAAAGGCAAAACAAAATGTGATTTATGTATTGTTTTAATGTTTATTGTACATTGAATGTTTATTGTACATTGAATTCCTCTGCAATACACAGGAAACCCATCATTTCTAAGTCCATGTCAGTCATCAGTACTTCTACGTAATCTTTTTATAGATGATCTGCGTCTCTTTCCCTCTAATCTCTTACTATTTGAACGAGCAAAGCTACAAAAGATAAATATACATTATAAATTCCTAGATACTAATTTAGATGCCAGAGTTTCCAGTAGCCATGAGTAGCCTCTGTAAGTACATTGTATGCATATATGTATATATATGACTCAGGGACTTTAAAAACGCCTATATGTTTTTTATTTTCATGTAAAAACATAAATGTTTTGAAAATAAATCGATTTGAATATCTGCTTGATATTGTGCGATTGCAGTAACTTCCATGCTATCGGCGAGACAAATCACTCAATACTGCTCATCCGTGCGCTTTCAAAAAGTACTCGACCATGAGCTCTACATTGAGTCATTTTCTTCAGAAATAACGTATACTGGTACTTAGTGCCTCTACTATCCTGATTTCAAACTTTGCTTCATTAAAACAAACGCGTGAAATGCAGAGACTGTCTAAGCAACAGAGGTATGCTGTTCATGGCCTTGTAGACGCCGGCGTAAATCAAGGTATCATCGCAGGACGCTTCAACGTACATTTGTCTACAATCACGAGACTTGTACGGAAGTATCGGACCACAGAAAGTGTTAAGGATCGTCCTCGAAGTGGTCAGCTACGCATAACGACAAGACGTCAAGACGTTTTCATAAGGCAATGTCATTTACGTGACAGGTTTGCGACAGCCGTAAGCACGTCGAGATGTGATAGGTGGTCACGGTAGGCAAATCCACCCCAGGACAGTACGCCCACGATTGAAAGAGCAAGGTTTGCTATGCCGTCGCCCATTGAAAGGCTTGATCCTTACTCTTCGCCACCTAAGAAATCGTCTGACCTGGTCCCGGAACATGCTTGCTGATCGACGTAATTGGCATGACGTAGTGGTCAGCGACGAATCAAGATTCAATTTGTCCATGGCTGACGGAAGACAGCGCATTTATAGGAGACGCAATGAACTTTTTGCCGCAAACTGCATAATTGAGCGTGACAAATTTGGCGGTGGTGCCGTCATGGTTTGGGAGCCATCAATCAACATTTCAAGTCATCACTGGTTATTTTGAGGTACACTCTTACCGCAAGGCGCTACATCGATGACGTATTACAGCCTGAGCTCCTTCCATTAATTCAACGTCATCAAACTGTCAACAATCCGTTGACGTTTCAACAAGACAACGCACGTCCGCACACGGCTAGAGTCACCTTAAATTTTCTAATTGTCCAGGGAATTAATGTAATGGATTTCCCAGCATGTTCATCCACCTCAATCCTTTAGAGCGCGTGTGGGATGAGTTAGGGAGACGCTTACGTAAACGTCACCGTCAACCAAGAACTGTGGATGAGTTGGCTCTTCAAGAAAGAGTGGAATAATATTCTTATGAGAAAAATTCGAACTTTATGTCAATCCATGCGGCCCAGATTGCGTGCATGCGTTAAAGCAAATTGGGGGTGGGGGGGCATACTCGTTACTAAACAAAACACATGAAATTTTGGACGTGGTATACATAACTGATGAAATCAAATCATTTTTAAAAGAAATGTGTGATAGTATCAATCATATTGTCAAATATAATTCAAATTTTCGAAATAAATCAAGTTTGATGCAATTACTTACCCTAGTTGTTGATTAAACTATAATGATATTAGATAGGCGTTTTTAAGTTCATGAGTATATATACAACATGTTTTAATACAAAAAATACATTAAATATTTTAAAATACATAAGATAAAATAAGATATACTTATGTATATGCCATTTTTGTTTAGAATGCCATTGTGCTATAGAGAAATGTCATTGTGTTATAGAGGAATGTCATTGTGTTGCAGAGGAATGTCATTGTGTTATAGAGAAATGTCATTGTGTTATAGAGGAATGTCATTGTGTTACAGAGGAATGTCATTGTGCTATAGAGAAATGTCATTGTGTTATAGAGAAATGTCATTGTGTTATAGAGGAATGTCAATGTGTTATAGAGGAGCGTCATTGTGTTATAGAGGAATGTCATTGTGTTATAGAGGAATGTCATTGTGTTTTAGAGGAATGTCATTGTGTTATAGAGGAATGTCATTGTGTTTTAGAGGAATGTCATTGTGTTATAGAGGAATGTCATTGTGTTACAGAGGAATGTCATTGTGCTATAGAGAAATGTCATTGTGTTACAGAGGAATGTCATTGTGTTATAGAGGAATGTCATTGTGTTATAGAGGAATGCCATTGTGTTATAGAGGAATGTCATTGTGTTATAGAGGAACGTCATTGTGTTATAGAGGAATGTCATTGTGTTATAGAGGAATGTCATTGTGTTATAGAGGAATGTCATTGTGTTAAAGAGAAATGTCATTGTGCTATAGAGGAGCGTCATTGTGTTATAGAGGAATGTCATTGTGTTATAGAGGAACGTCATTGTGTTATAGAGGAATGTCATTGTGCTATAGAGAAATGTCATTGTGTTACAGAGGAATGTCATTCTGTTATAGAGGAACGTCATTGTGTTACAGAGGAATGTCATTGTGCTATAGAGAAATGTCATTGTGTTATAGAGGAGCGTCATTGTGTTACAGAGGAATGTCATTGTGTTATAGAGGAATGTCATTGTGTTATAGAGGAGCGTCATTGTGTTACAGAGGAATGTCATTGTGTTATAGAGGAGCGTCATTGTGTTACAGAGGAATGTCATTGTGTTATAGAGGAGCATCATTGTGTTATAGAGGAATGTCATTGTGTTATAGAGGAATGTCATTGTGTTATAGAGGAATGTCAATGTGTTATAGAGGAACGTCATTGTGTTACAGAGGAACGTCATTGTGTTATAGAGGAATGTCATTGTACTATAGAGAAATGTCATTGTGTTACAGAGGAATGTCATTGTGTTATAGAGGAATGTCATTGTGTTATAGAGGAATGTCATTGTGTTATAGAGGAACGTCATTGTGTTACAGAGGAATGTCATTGTGCTATAGAGAAATGTCATTGTGTTATAGAGGAATGTCATTGTGTTATAGAGGAACGTCATTGTGTTATAGAGAAATGTCATTGTGTTATAGAGGAATGTCATTGTGCTATAGAGAAATGTCATTGTGTTACAGAGGAATGTCATTGTGTTATAGAGGAACGTCATTGTGTTACAGAGGAATGTCATTGTGTTATAGAGAAATGTCATTGTGTTACAGAGGAATGTCATTGTGTTATAGAGAAATGTCATTGTGTTATAGAGGAATGTCATTGTGTTACAGAGGAGCGTCATTGTGTTATAGAGGAACGTCATTGTGTTACAGAGGAATGTCATTGTGTTATAGAAAAATGTCATTGTGTTACAGAGGAATGTCATTGTGTTACAGAGGAATGTCATTGTGTTATAGAGGAGCGTCATTGTGTTACAGAGGAATGTCATTGTGTTATAGAGGAGCGTCATTGTGTTACAGAGGAACGTCATTGTATTATAGAGGAGCGTCATTGTGTTACAGAGGAACATCATTGTGTTATAGAGGAATGTCATTGTGTTATAGAGGAATGTCATTGTGCTATAGAGAAATGTCATTGTGTTATAGAGGAATGTCATTGTGCTATAGAGAAATGTCATTGTGTTATAGAGGAATGTCATTGTGTTATAGAGGAACATCATTGTGTTACAGAGGAATGTATTTTTAAGATCTTCTGAGTGTGTATAAAGATCCTCTATTGATTGATTATTGTTTTAGGTCACTCCAGGATCATTTTCTGTATATGGTGACCGATGCATCCATGCATACTTCACAGTTGGGTGAATTTTCCTGTTAGATTTGAATCTAAAACGGGCTACTTGTTTTATCACATTTCCATACAATTCGTTGGAAGATGCTTCAGATTTCCCGGGGTATTTTCTATAGTTCTATTGCTCATTAAATTTGTGTCAAGTCAAGGCAAAATGATATGGACTTTTTGTACTTAAACTCCAACGTCAAATCCTGAATTAGTGCTATTCTAATTCAGTACCAAACTGACTACAAATGCTCCTAACATATGGCCATATAATTCCAGAACACCCCTGTTTCACAGAAAATCTTAAAAGCGATATATTTATTATAAGCCAGCATCAAGAGTCCCAAATATGAAGGTGCAACTGACACTCCGACTCATAAATTTAATTTCTATCAAAGGGAAAAGGGTTTTGAGGATTGTATATCCATTCTGGTTATAAAAGTTACATTTCCCCAAACCCCCCTCCCAAAAAGAAACACAAACAAACAAACAAACAAAGGCCCAATAATTTTCAACAACTTTTAGAGTTTGTACTTTTTAGAAAATTTACCTTGAAAACAATAAGAAATTTCCTCGATTGTGGTATATGTTGAAAAGCCAAAGTTTTTAGGAATGTTTCGTCATTCTTTCTTCATGCTTTCATACACAACAATATTTTGTAACCTAAAGCAGGGTCGTATACAACTTTGCTACATATGTACGTGCAGCGGTGGTATAGGAAGCAAACCAAAAATGGCCAAAGATCTAGAGGAGAATAAACTAGTGGGTATTGTTTTTTGGACGAAAACATGTCTCCCCTTCCTTATAGATGTGTATCAGAATGGGGCATTACAAGTGGAAGAATCTGACTAGGATTTTAAAACATTATAGGAATATAATCTAAGATACCGGTACTCTGTAAAAATGAATGTACAGTAAAACACGCTTATAACGAAATGCCAGGGACGACCAATTTTGATTCATTATAAAAGTATTTTGTTACAACCGTTGCATTTATAATAAATTTTCTGACAATGGGTACTTAAACTAACTTGAGTTAAATTCAAGGTCAAAATTTGACACAGTTCATATACAGTGTTATTATATGCTATAAAATTAAAGTCCATAAGTAAAACAATTTACAGATTACAATTTAGAATCTTTTTTTAAATGACCTTGAAACGGTAAGTTTTTTTTCAAATTTAACCTTGAGATCGTAAATGTAGTACAAGGTCAAAAAATTTTACGTCGTGCACCTTGCCTCACTGTCACCTTTCTAAGTTCCAAGTTCTTATCTCAAAGGGTATTCAAGTTACGTCCTGGACAATTTTTCTTATTTTGACCTTGAGATTGTAAATGTAGGTCAAGGTCAAAATTTTTATGCCGTGCACCTTGCCTCACTGTCACATTTCTATGTTCCAAGTTTCAAGTTCTTACCTCCAAGGGTATTCAAGTTACGGCTTGCTCAAAATTTGGATGAAGAAAAAGAAGAAGTAGAAGAAAATTGACAAAAACAATGTCTCCCCTTTGAAGGGCAGACATAATTATTTTTTATGCGATAAGCCAAAAATAAAGGTCGTCTTACTACTGTCTATTCCCTCTTCTTCCACTACCATGCAGGGCCTGCACAATGTAATCATAAAAAGAATACTAGTTAGAAATACTGAAAAGCACGTAATGACGCATCTGAATAAAATGACCAATGAAATGTTACAGTCCTCCTCTTTCATGCTGTCTACCCACAATGTCATCGTTCTTGGCTCTATTGTTGATTAGCTGATTTTGTTTTACGACACTCCACCATTATTTCACGTATACAGTAGCAGCATCTGTATGATGCATCACAGAAATTTATACCTTTGCAATTGACCCACCTGGAGCATTGAAGGAACTTATACAAGTCATGCCTACCTCAGTTTTCACTGTCTCATCGAAAAAAGGAAATCGGTGTGTCCATGGCGGAGACCGAACCCGGGACCTCTCACTCACAAACCGAGCATCGCATCCACAGCGCTATATTGGTTCCTTTGCTATACAGTCCCTACCAAATTTTCACATTTGTCTGGTATCATTACTTACGATAAAATAAACATGACAGACCATAAAATAAACATGACAGACACCTATAAGAATATTGGTGATAATACTAAAATATTCGAATAAAATTGATACTCTGGCGAACGGATTTGGTGGTAACGACAGTGCAGCATGCACCCGTTTCCTGATTTGGTTTTCACTTCAGTCAAGTATACTTATTCAAACTGTTCTTACTCTTTTTGATGCTTCAGCTTCTCTTCCTCTGACATTTCTTTAGGTTTGACACCAGCTTGAAATATCATAGTTCTAATCCTATCTAAACAGTCTGCCTGATTAAGAATCTGCGTTCTAGTTTTATCAGAATTTATTATCAATTCTCCTTCCTTGTTTATCCTTCCATTCTCCTGCAAAAAAATAAGGAACAAATACAGAAGAGATCCCGAGTCTTTGTCGTAAGTGTCTATATGACAAGAATACCAATCTGATATACCACTCTTTTTCCAGAGGGATAAGTCGGGTCTGTCCCTGTTTGCTTTCTGAAGCGTTTCATATGTATGGGAGGGAATTTTCGTGCGAGTTCTGTTTGCACTGGTAGTAGTCCGAGACTCTATAAAACAGTAAGTATTAACTACAGACCCTAGTCTACATCAAACATGTGTGTACAGGCCAACGTTACAAAAATACAAAAATCATGTACCTTAAGAAAATCAATTTATGGACTGAATTTTTGAAATTACCTTTGAATTCCACATTTTGTACAGATTTACAGTAAAACTAATACTCTGCAGCCTCTTTTGGTGCAATTTAAAATGAACAAAAAATCATACCTTTCAGTATGCCAGTTCTGATTCAAATAAACAGTAGTAAATTCATAAAAAATATAAGAAAGGTAAATCTTTATTTAAAAAAGCCTTTCAAATAACTCTTAATATATAGATACTACAAAAAACCCCCCCAAAACTAAACACAAAATGTGAGAAAAAGAATGTCAATTTTTTTCTCTAAAATGACTAATATACTGACTGCTGTAAAATCAAATGAAAGCAGTTGTGCTCATAACGGGATTTGAACCTCTACGCTAAAGCAAAATCAAAATCAGAAAAAAAGGAATTTAAAAAAAGTAAATTTTCACTTGCAATTTACCCTTTTAATATATGTTTTATAATAAAAATTAGCAAGTAAATGGTTAATTTGCATATCTTTATTTAATGAATTCAGAAAAAGAAAATGGCACAAAAATGTTTGAAAATGACTGTCCGAAAAGAGGACAAAAACACATCAAATATTTGAGTTTTGAAATGGAACTAAATAACAACAACTCAACACTTCCTGAGATACCATTCTAGATCACTATGAAGACGTGTGTTATTGGCCTATGTCGCCGCGCCCTGAATTCAAATCTAGATGGATATGGCCCAAAAACAGCGACACTTGTCAGAAGCCTTTCGTATTTCACTTATACAAACTTATACAAAGATCCTTTCAGCATTTCTTAAGCAATAAAACTCTGAGATACCGATCCGAATTCCACAACCTAAAGTCCAAACAACATGAATATAATACAAGCAATCACAGACCCCTATTAAAACAGAGGTGGGATCAGATGCCAAGGCAAGGAGGAGTAAGTATCCCCTGCCGACCAGCCACACCCGTCATGATGCAATAAGTATATACGAATTAGTATTATTTGCAGGCACAGAATAAAGAAACGGCACAGTCGTAGTCGGAAGTATAAAAAGTTTACACCCGAAGGACAGAAAAATGGATACCAAACGAAGGGTTATCACAATTGCCCTCTTAATCTAAAAAGGAAACCTGTAAGTTCAGCAAAGTGCACCATCAACAATTCTCAACCTAAGTTATCGCTGTAAGTATCAGGTATATTCTTAATCTAGTGACACTATTTTGAATGTTTTCCCCTTACTTATACACTGACTCTAGCTGCATAAAAATAAGACAAGAAATAGTGAGTCTGCAGCCAAACTAATAACTTTTGAACCATATTTCCTTACATATACTTCCGGAACACGTGTCCATGACATTGGATTTCCTGTGTACTGTTTCAACATCAAAAGGCATTACATGTAAATTATTCCAAAAATATCAGTACAGTGGACATAGTGGTTTCTGAGATACCGGTACTACATTTACATACATATTGTAGTAAAATTAATTATATACGGAACGTTTAATCATTACAAAATACGTTATTTCTTATCCTATCCGGTGTAAACTTTTCACAAGTCCATCAATTTATATTTCTATTTATTTATGTGATTTTGGGAGTGAACGAAATCGGATGATAAATGAGGAAAATCCGCAAAATGCACCCCTCGAAATACATCGATTGTAGTTATCACTGAAGTAGGAGATCTGAAAGTTATTTTCATGCCATATACTCCTACTACGACGCTAATTGCATTAAAACCTGGCGAGATGTAATGATTCTGTAGCTAGATACGATTTATGTCCCCTATAGTGTCATTACCGTATCATGTGACTTTAACATCCAATCTTCTGCCTATCGATCCAATGCCACAGTATATCTTACTACTTTTGATATCTCGGCGATCAACACGTTCGTTTCTAAGATATTTACCTTTCGATTTAAATGAATGATACAGAGAAATTGTCGATCAATATCAAGATGCTATTCCCTGTCCGATCGAAACAATAATTGTATTTTTATGAATTTTCTTTAATATCGTGAATTCAAACAAAGACTAAAAAGAAACAAAAACAGATTTTTATTTCTTTCTTTCTTTGTTTTTCATTCTTATTTTTTATTTATTATTATTCCTTTGGTAACTACATGTGTATTTAATGAACTGGAAACCCATCAATGTTCAGGGTATTGGAATATGCACATGTAAAGCTTTATCCATAACACAAATCACAATCTGGATCGGACAAACGATGTTGGAAATACTGGTGATCAAATAGGAAAAAAAGAAAATCCATTTCGTGATAGATCTGTCACTTTCGTTCGTTCCTTTTTTTTACTCATCGTCTACTTCGTTTTAACAGTCAGAACCGAACAGGACAGATGAGGAGCATACACAGGCGCTAGTTACAGACATCACAACAGTCAGAACCAAATAGGACAGACGAGGAGTGTATACAGGCGCTAGTTACAACCATTACAACAGTCAGAACTATACACAGGTGCTAGTTACAGCCATTACAACAGCCAGAACCGAACAGGACAGGTGAGGAGTATACACAGGCGCTAGTTTCAGACAACACAACAGTCAGAACCGAACAAGACAGATGAGGAGTATACACAGGCGCTAGTTACCGCCATTACAACAGTCAGAACCGAACAGGACAGATGAGGAGTATACACAGGCGCTAGTTACAGACAACACAACAGTCAGAACCGAACAGGACAGATGAGGAGTATACACAGGCACTAGTTACAGACATTACAACAGTCAGATCCGAACAAGACAGATGAGGAGTATACACATGCGCTAGTTACAGACATTACAACAGTCAGAACCGAACAGGACAGATGAGGAGTATACACAGGCGCTAGTTACAGCCATTACAACAGTCAGAACAGAACAGGACAGATGAGGAGTATACACAGGCACTAGTTACAGACATTACAACTGTCAGAACAGAACAAGACAGATGAGGAGTATACACAGGCGCTAGTTACAGCCATTACAACTGTCAGAACAGAACAGGACAGATGAGGAGTATACACAGGCGCTAGTTACAGACATTACAACAGTCAGAACCAAACAGGACAGATGAGGAGTATACACAGGCACTAGTTACAGCCATTACAACAGTCAGAACCGAACAGGACAGATGAGGAGTATACACAGGCACTAGTTACAGACATTACAACTGTCAGAACAGAACAGGACAGATGAGGAGTATACACAGGCGCTAGTTACAGCCATTACAACTGTCAGAACAGAAAAGGACAGATGAGGAGTATACACAGGCGCTAGTTACAGACATTACAACAGTCAGAACCGACCAGGACAGATGAGGAGTATACACAGGCGCTAGTTACAGCCATTACAACAGACAGAACTGAAAAGAACAGATGAGGAGTATACACAGGCACTAGTTACAGCCATTACAACAGTCAGAACCGACCGGGACAGATGAGGAGTATACACAGGCGCTAGTTACAGCCATTATAACTGTCAGAACAGAACAGGACAGATGAGGAGTATACACAGGCGCTAGTTACAGACATTACAATAGTCAGAACCGAACAGGACAGATGAGGAGTATATACAGGCACTAGTTATAGTCATTACAACAGTCAGAACCAAACAGGACAGATGAGAAGTATACACAGGCAATAGTTACAGACATTACAATAGTCAGAACCGAACAGGACAAATGAGGAGTATACACAGCCACTAGTTATAGTCATTACAACAGTCAGAACCAAACAGGACAGATGAGGAGTATACACAGGCACTAGTTACAACCATTTCAACAGTCAGAACTATACACAGGCGCTAGTTACCGCCATTACAACTGTCAGAACCTAACAGGACAGATGAGGATTATACACAGGCACTAGTTACAGACATTACAACAGTCAGAACTTAACAGGACAGATGAGGAGTATACACAGGCGCTAGTTACAGACCACAATAATTTCTTGGAGTACTATGGACAACAATGGGCAGCGTCCCACCAGCCAAAATGTCGACATAATCTAGCACAAAGACTTAGAGTACTAAAGTTTACAGCCTCTAGAATATTAGAGATGCCACAGTCAGTGTCTATAAACAGTGCATAATATCTGAGCAAACCCCTTTGAAAGTGTCACAAGATATACAAAGGAAACATAGAACTATCAACAATTACAAACAAAAGAAATCAAGGCATATCTGAATAAAAGATTTGTTTTCTCTCCAAATAGATTGCAAACACTCACTGCTTTCAGAAATGACGTTGAGTGACCTTTGTCCAAAAGCCCTTAACCTAAATAACATTTTGGTGAAGTACGATTAAATTCTGATGAAATATGTTGGAGATATAAGTACTTCATAGTATTTTAAATCATAGTTAATAAGTTACCTTGGCCTTTCAGAAATGTCCTGAGAGACCTTTGTCCAAAAGCCTCTAACCTAAATAACATTTTGGTGAAATATGATCAAATTCTGATGAAAGATATAGGAGATATGAGCTCGGACGGACACACAGACAGACACACCGACACAACAGGGACTATATGCTACCCCAAAATTTTTGGGGGAGCATACAAAGTTTGTTTCTGAAATCTTGGCTAAACTATATATTATCTAATAAAAGCATAGCATTCCCCTCAGAACAGCATATCTGACCCAATCATCTATTTGACCAATGTGATCTTGACCCAAAAAAACATGAGAGTTCATCAAATGGAATGTTTTGAGGAGATAATAACTTAAAACATGTATTTCTTAGTATGCTTTCTCAATGACATTATTGCTAGTAAAGACATAATTAATTAATTAAAGTAATCAATGGGATAAGGTAAAGATAAATTGTTTGAGATGAAAAAGGAAAATTTATACAAACCCTCGTCTTGAGTCTTGGCTTTATCCACTCTGGAATCCAAGTTGCATCGTCCACATGAAATCGAATCTCAACTTTTGTATTAACTGTAAAAAATATGATGGTCAAAAGTGTATAGCTTGTAAAGATTAAACTTTGATGTATAATAGTTGGTTGTATATTGATACAAGTACATCATTAGCATATGAGACAGCACAATGAAACTGTTCAGATTTACAAGAATCTCTTACAATGCTGATCTTTTTATGTAAATGTGAATACATTTTAAAATACAAAGTTGCAAAGGTACAGGATACACTGCATATCTGACCTTTATTACACTACATAGCTGCAGTAGAATGATGGCAACACTGCAGGATATACAGTGTAACTGACCTCTATCACTCTACAAAGTGCAGTAGTATAATGGCACCATTACAGGATATACAGTGTAACTGACCTTTATCACTCTACAAAGTGCAGTAGTATAATGGCACTGAGATATAATTTGTAGGTATCCTTTATGACGATAGAAAGCTACCATAGCATAATGGCTGTACTGTGTAATGTTTAACTTACCTTTATTGACATTCTGACCACCAGGTACTCCACTCTTAACATATTTACTTTACCTTTATTGACATTCTGACCACCAGGTACTCCACTCTTAACATATTTACTTTACCTCTATTGACATTCTGACCACCAGGTACTCCACTCTTAACATATTTACTTTACCTTTATTGACATTCTGACCACCAGGTACTCCAATCTTAACATATTTACTTTACCTCTATTGACATTCTGACCACCAGGTACTCCACTCTTAACATATTTACTTACCTCTATTGACATTCTGACCACCAGGTACTCCAATCTTAACATATTTACTTTACCTCTATTGACATTCTGACCACCAGGTACTCCACTCTTAACATATTTACTTACCTCTATTGACATTCTGACCACCAGGTACTCCACTCTTAACATATTTACTTTACCTTTATTGACATTCTGACCACCAGGTACTCCACTCTTAACATATTTACTTTACTTTTATTGACATTCTGACCACCAGGTACTCCACTCTTAACATATTTACTTACCTTTATTGACATTCTGACCACCAGGTACTCCACTCTTAACATATTTACTTTACCTTTATTGACATTCTGACCACCAGGTACTCCACTCTTAACATATTTACTTTACCTCTATTGACATTCTGACCACCAGGTACTCCACTCTTAACATATTTACTTTACCTTTATTGACATTCTGACCACCAGGTACTCCACTCTGAACATATTTACTTTACCTTTATTGACATTCTGACCACCAGGTACTCCAATCTTAACATATTTACTTACCTTTATTGACATTCTGACCACCAGGTACTCCACTCTTAACATATTTACTTACCTCTATTGACATTCTGACCACCAGGTACTCCAATCTTAACATATTTACTTTACCTCTATTGACATTCTGACCACCAGGTACTCCACTCTTAACATATTTACTTTACCTCTATTGACATTCTGACCACCAGGTACTCCACTCTTAACATATTTACTTTACCTTTATTGACATTCTGACCACCAGGTACTCCACTCTTAACATATTTACTTTACTTTTATTGACATTCTGACCACCAGGTACTCCACTCTTAACATATTTACTTACCTTTATTGACATTCTGACCACCAGGTACTCCACTCTTAACATATTTACTTTACTTTTATTGACATTCTGACCACCAGGTACTCCACTCTTAACATATTTACTTTACTTTTATTGACATTCTGACCACCAGGTACTCCACTCTGAACATATTTACTTTACCTTTATTGACATTCTGACCACCAGGTACTCCAATCTTAACATATTTACTTACCTTTATTGACATTCTGACCACCAGGTACTCCACTCTTAACATATTTACTTACCTCTATTGACATTCTGACCACCAGGTACTCCACTCTTAACATATTTACTTACCTTTATTGACATTCTGACCACCAGGTACTCCACTCTTAACATATTTACTTTACTTTTATTGACATTCTGACCACCAGGTACTCCACTCTTAACATATTTACTTACCTCTATTGACATTCTGACCACCAGGTACTCCACTCTTAACATATTTACTTACCTCTATTGACATTCTGACCACCAGGTACTCCACTCTTAACATATTTACTTACTTTTATTGACATTCTGACCACCAGGTACTCCACTCTTAACATATTTACTTTACTTTTATTGACATTCTGACCACCAGGTACTCCACTCTTAACATATTTACTTACCTCTATTGACATTCTGACCACCAGGTACTCCACTCTTAACATATTTACTTACCTCTATTGACATTCTGACCACCAGGTACTCCAATCTTAACATATTTACTTACCTTTATTGACATTCTGACCACCAGGTACTCCACTCTTAACATATTTACTTACCTCTATTGACATTCTGACCACCAGGTACTCCACTCTTAACATATTTACTTTACCTTTATTGACATTCTGACCACCAGGTACTCCACTCTTAACATATTTACTTACCTCTATTGACATTCTGATCACCAGGTACTCCAATCTTAACATATTTACTTACCTCTATTGACATTCTGACCACCAGGTACTCCACTCTTAACATATTTACTTACTTTTATTGACATTCTGACCACCAGGTACTCTATTCTTAACATATTTACTTACCTCTATTGACATTCTGATCACCAGGTACTCCACTCTTAACATATTTACTTACCTCTATTGACATTCTGATCACCAGGTACTCCAATCTTAACATATTTACTTACTTTTATTGACATTCTGACCACCAGGTACTCCACTCTTAACATATTTACTTACCTCTATTGACATTCTGACCACTAGGTACTCCATTCTTAACATATTTACTTACCTTTATTGACATTCTGACCACTAGGTACTCCATTCTTAACATATTTACTTACCTTTATTGACATTCTGACCACTAGGTACTCCATTCTTAACATATTTACTTACCTTTATTGACATTCTGACCACCAGGTACTCCACTATTCATAAATTTACTTACCTTTATTGACATTTTGACCTCCAGGTCCTCCACTCTTCATATATTTAATGTCTAATTTGTCTGTAAAACAATCATATTAACAGGTTTAACGTAGTTATTGTGATATGTATTGCAGTTAACAATGACCCTGTGTAAAATATTCCTGAAAATTAAACATGCACAGGTACAAATTATTAACGATGACATGCAATATCTGAATATACATGTTTTGACAGACTACATAGGTTTCCTCTGGCTTCTCTATAAACAAGTTACATAAGTTAACTTTGGCTTCTTTGTTAACTACTTTATAAGACTAACTGTCTAACAATCCACAACTGTCTGTGACTGCAGATGAAAATAAAATGAAATGGCAAAAAATATCTTTAGTGATCAAAATGATATAACCTAGGCCTGCATTCTGATCACTTGATAAAGGTCAAGAGCCAAAAATTTGTGATATTGTGTGTTCTTGTTTCTATCATAAGGTATAGGGCTTTGATATTGAACATATAGACTTCTTATGAAAGACTGGAGCTATCAATAAGGGCCTTGCTTTTTGAATGCCAAAAGATAGTTAGGTCAAGGTTACTACGCAAAAAGTCAAGACCTTCAATGAAAGTTCTAGTTAAAGCCCTATTCCTTATTGCTCAAACATTTAGGCCACGTCGCTCAAAGTCCAAGATCATGCTCACTTTATCAAGTCATGGTACCAAATGAAACATCTGGTAGGTCCAATGTAAAGGTTACTAGCTCAAAAGTCTTGACCCTAAATGAAAGTTCTGGTCATCAAATTCTATATGTGAAGCCCTGTGCTTTGCAGTTCAAGAAATATTGCCCATGTTAAAATTTTGTCTATAGCCACCGCTGATGACAACGAAGCTAGGGTAAGACATTCTCAGTAGTATACAACATGTAGATAAACAAGAGGCCCATATATATCGCTCACCTGAGTACCTAGATTATCAGTCATACAGGAAGGAAGAATTCATTTATTTTTGCATTACTCTGACTAAGTCAACACAAATGTTGAAAATATGTCAAATTTTATTTCAGACCAGAATAAAAAACAACACTTTTTTGCACATCCATTCAGGTGATTTTGATATTAAGCATTTGTTTTGTCTCTGCAAGATGTGATTCAGGGCAACAAGTTAAGTCATTTTCTTTAGGTGGGGCCTTTTGTTGACTGATTTCAAGTCTAGGTCATGAACAACAATTTTTTCAAACATTGTCCAGATTCAACTTAAAATGGCCTAATTTCTTATGCTGAGTGTTGAGAAACATCTAAAAACTTATTTAGATGTGTAAAGAAATGAAAACAAAAAATTTGACCACAGCTGGATTTGAACCGCTACTCTCCATATTTTAATTACCAAGTGGTATATGTACCATTGTGAGACCTACTTTTTAGACATGGTGGCATTACCTATTGACCAATTTGGATGAAATGTATAAAATTGATAGCAGAAGTTAAAAATGTGAAAAATTGTCCCTATACACCCTCATTTGGAAGTCTTAAACAATTCATAGAAAATCCAAAAATTGAGATATTGATGAAATTTTTTCAAAGTAACATTCCTTACCATGATTATGATTACAATAGTCCATAAGAAATCATCATTATCAATTAACTAGGAAATATGACACTTTTCTGCATTGGAATCACCAAGTCCAAACAAATGTCTAAAAAAAATTCTAAAATTTGATTTTCGAAGGGAACCAGAATTACAATACGTTTTCTCTCATTCCTCTAGGTCATTTCTATGCATTCTGTTTGTCTCTGTATACAGCCAGTATGAAGAAAAATATTGTCAAAGGAGGGTACTTTTTTGTGACCTACTTTTGACTATGGTGGCACCATCTGTAAAGAGGTCTGGACGAAAACAACAGAATTTGAAGGGGATCATGAGTGATTTATTTCTACCTAGATTTATTAAAATTCTTCTGTCACTTTTGCAGAAAAAGTTAAAAATGTGAAAAATGGCCAACACCCCCTCCCCCTTTTTTCTTTTGGAAGTCTTAAAAAATTCATAAAAAATCCAAAAATTGAGATATTGGCAAAATTCTTTCACAATAATATTCCTTACCATAATTTTGATCAAAATAGTCATTAAGAAATCATCAATATCAATTAACTGAAAAACATGACACTTTTCTGCATTGAAATTACTAAGTCCAGAAACACATTAAAAAAACGTAAATTTCTATTTGATGGATCTTAATCCTGAACACAGTATTTGATAACCCATCTTTATAGATTGTTGAAAGGCAATTAGTTTCCCCATTTATGCACTGGTTCTGGAGAAGAAGATTTTTGAGAGGGGTACTGTTTTGGGCACTTTTGGTCCTGCCCTGGATCCACCCCTGAGGAAATCTGGATCCCGAACACAATTTTAGTAGGGAACCTTGAGTACATCATATGTACAAAGTTTGATCCAAATCTACAATGCAGTTCCAAAGAAGAAGTCGAAAATGCGAAAAAGTTAACGATGGACGGTGCACTATGACTATAGCTCATTTGAGCTTTTGGCTCAGGTGAGCTAAAAATCAGTAAAACTGATGGATGCTCTAAGAAGCACAGCAATAATGAAGGAAATGAATGACTCAGTAATGGGTATATAGAAAATCATTGTATTAATTGATGACGATTTCAAATCTCAATGTATCATATGGATATCCAATTGAGTCTACCGTAGAACAAAAAGTGATCACAGTATCTTAAACTAAAATTAGTAAGCTTGACCTTGATAAGTTATGAAATATAACTTTTTATCATGACCTTGACCTCAGAAATGACCTCGAGTGACCTTTGTCAAAAAAATTCTTAACCTAAATATTATTTTTGGTGAAGTATGATCAAATTATGATGAAAGGTGTAAGAGATATAAGTACTTAATGTTACTATAAGTCATAGTTAATACGTGACCTTGATCTTTCAGGAATGACATTGAATGACTTTTGTCCAAAAGCCCTTACCCTAAATAATATTTTGGTGAAGTACGATCAAATTCTGATGAAAAGTGTAGGAGATATAAGTACTTCACGGTATTTTAAGTCATAGTCAATAAGTGACCTTGACCTTTCAGAAATGATATTGAGTGAACTTTGTCCAAAAGTCCTTAAGCTAAAGAACGTTTTGGTGAAGTATGATCAAATTTTGATGAAAGGTATAGGAGATATGAGCTCGGACGGACAGACACATAGACACGACAGCGACATAAAAAGTCAAACTCTGTATGACAGACCTTATACTTAACACGCACACCAAGTTTCACATCAATATCTCAAAGCATGGCAAAACTATCTCAGTTTCTGGAACCATAAATATAGAAGTGATAACATAATTTTGTTAAAGTAATAACATAATTTTGTTAACTGAGTATTAAACTATCTTTTATATTCAGACATAACATCATCATTTCTTGTTTATAATTGTAATGTAATTACCTATTGGGATATAGCCTGAGAATGCTTCTTCAATTTCTGTTGAGTAAGTACTCTGAAAGAAATAAGTCTCCATAAGAAAGTATGCATTTACAGATATATGAGTTGACTTAATGCTATATGTAACTATACAAAATACATCATTTATTTCATGAAGAATTCTTTTATAGCAATGAATTAAAATATAGCTCTACAAACCATAGTTCCGTATTCTGTTTACATCTAGATACACATTGTAATGTGTTACATTTTCAATTTCAATTTTCAACTTTATTGGCTGACTTTGACCTTTAACCAACTGATTGAGAGGTACTTTAATTATCATCAAAATACCCTAAATTTTCATTTTTTATATATATTTTTTTTTCATTTTATATATAAGTATTTTTAATAATTAATTTTATAATTGCATTCTGAAGTTCGCCTATCTGGGAGAACTACATTTAGTACTCATTCTTTGCATACTGAGGCTCACTGAAAAAACTACTTTTTTTTCACTTACTGAGGCTTCAATTTTCAACCTGCTAGGCTGACAGTGACCTTTGATTAATTGACCACAAAATCAATCGGATTTATCCTCTCTTGATAAGCAACAACATATCAAAGTTGGTTTGATTCTGATGAAAGGCACTTTAATTATCATCAAAATATGTTAAAACTTCATGACAACTAAAGCACTCCCTTAAAATGTACTTCTTGACACCTAAAGAGTTAAAGGTTGGTGAAAATGTTTAGCATATTGATAATTGTTGACATTTACACAATATATCAATTATTATCAATTCGAGTGTGAAATGTTCAATCAACCAACTCTGATACCCAGCTCTACATCAGTGTTCCCAAAGAAATACTGAAATGGCCGTTTTTATACCCCCATATATTGAAAAATCGGGGTATGGCCACCAGGTCTGAGGGTGAAAGTAAGAACTACTGGAATTATCAATTTAAAAATTTGTAAAAAAAAAAATAATAAATAACATATATACAAGAAATGTAATGGAACACCTAGCATAGCATAATATGCCCATCATTTAGTTTGAAGGAATGAAATTAGAAAGTAAGGAAAATTCCCCTTTACCAACAATTCTGTGAAATATTACTCAAATCTGTACAATGGGTTAAAGTCATGGACCAGACAATGATTATACGCAGTGTGACCTTGTCCTTACAGATTTGATCTTAGTTCAAGGTTGTAACATATACTTGGGTCCTGGGCAACAATTCTGTTACAAATATCACACAAATCCATGTAAGGGGTGAAAAGTTATGGCTCAGAAAAAGATTTACCTGTCATGTGCATCGTGACCTTAACCTTGAAAATATGGCCTTTGAGTCAAGATCGTGGTACACCCTTGGGTCCTGGGCAATAATTCTGTGGAATATTATTCAAATCCATGCAAAGTGTAAAAGCTAAAACCTGGACAATTATCTAACTAGCATAATCATTGTGATTGATAGTTTGATTGATTATTGTTTTACATCACTCTACGATAATTTCATGGCGACGGCATCTGCCTGATGCATAGCATAGAAATTTAGACCTTTGCAACGGACCCACCCGAAGCAGTGAGACGTCTTTTACGTGCAACGCCTAACGTGACACAGGACCTCAGTTTTTACTCTCTTCACCGAAAGACAGAACACCAGTGAGCCCAGGGCGGGAGTCCAACCAGGGACCTCTCGATCATGAGCCAAGCACCTTATCCATTAGACCACTCCAGCTTTAATCAATGTGACCTTGAACTTGTAGATATGACCTTGAAAATCAATAAGATTCATTCTCCAGTCATAAGAAAAAAGCTTGTAAGGTTTAAAAGTTCTAGCATAAACAGTTTGGTCTGTACTTTGTTTACAAGTTGCATTCTCAAAAATTTGCTATTTTGCCCCAAAAATGACAGTGACCTTGATATCAAAAATCAATTAGGTTAATCCTCATGCCATAAAAAATAAGTTTACCAGGTTTAAAAGTCTTAGCCTAAATGGTATGGTCCGTATCATGTTAACAAGGTATGGACAGACCCATGACACCATACAATAATACGTCCATCTGCAACGGGTGTATAATAATATTCTTTGCTTTTTATATATTCATGAAACAGACTTATGTGTGAATTTTTGTTTTTTTAATAAGTTCCATCATTGTCTCTTAAAATTCCACCTTCTGTTGTCTCGAAAGGGCGCCTTTTGTTTGGCAGACTCAAATGAGCGAGTTCTAGAGAAAAATCTGTGAAGCATGGTCCGGGTTAATCATGTTCAGAAACAAGTTGGTATGAAAAGTGTATACCATAGTTGATACCTATGGTTTAGCACTACAAATTATGCACAATGTCTGTCAGCCCAGTATCGGCATCCTACCCACTTTTTACACCAACACTTCAATAAACAACACTAAGTGAAGTGTTTAAATGACTTTGTTTTCTGTTATTTATGAGGAAACTTCTGATATATACATTATATTTCTTATTACATCGGTTGCATGAAAACATGTATGTACATTAAATTTTGTGTGTGAAATCATATCTAAATATATGTGATTCACGCATATTTCTGTGTGAATGGGAACACTGTACATGTACATATGGGATGGTAATGCAACAAAGCCTGACTGGAAACAGCTAGAGACTGGATTATTAAGTCTACTGACCAAGCACCACTTCCTAGCCAAGGATGGGTCGTACTAATGAATGCCAAGGGAGAAATCAACGCTAAGGCTATTCTAAGGGTTTACACTGGGCAAAATATTGGAAATACATGTGTATAATAACATATTTTCTATCATTTCTGCAAGTTTCCTTTCAGATTTATATTCAGTTATATGAAATTTAGATATGATAATTGATATATACTGTCAAGCATCAGCCAGAATCACCTACATGTACTACCGCACCATCATGGATTGTTTCTTTGTACATGTATGGACCTGTATATGTATACAAGGGAATACAGTGGAGTGCACATGTGTATATATTTGAGGTTTTTCACAGGAGAATAATAAGTCAAGTTATAACTTGCTACGCTGGATAACATTAAATAATTTTTTAATAACGGCCACTGCACGCCAAGCCAAATCGAAGTTATACAAAAACATGACCATGCATTACACGTATATTATCTATTTCTTTTGGTTTTTGTAGGTTTATATATGTAAGAAAGTATAAATAAATCAATAAAATGACAAGCTAATGCTGTATATGGCAGTCAATCTGAAAGCCACCGGATTTTTCCAGTAAAATTAGGGTCAGGAAAGTGAAAAACCTTCAGAAGTCGGAACGATTGTCCAGTGAGATAAATATGTTATAAATGCCCATTTAACATTTATTTCTGTCAGTTGTTTGACCCAATAATTCGTATATGCTGATATAATAAGTTACCTTTGTGTTGACTGGGGCAATTTAATCAATCAACGGTACATACAAATGTATGTGAGGGCAATAGTATTTAAAACTTTGCATGGTTTAAGCAATACCATCTTTGATGAAGGGAAAGGGGTGTATTTTCATAAACAGCATGTTATTAAGTATATACAAACTGCAAAAGTGACTTTAATTTAAATCAAAATCACACTTGTCCAAAATTACTCAAATAACAATGCGGTTCTACTGCCCTCACATACATTTGTGTGTACTGTTATTATAAGTGTTAATTAATCAAGTTGCCCCAATCACCAGAAAGGTAACACATGATACATGTACTGGCAAATACGGATCATCGGGTCAAGCAGCCCTCTTATATCCAGTAAGCTAATTACATAATACAATACGCATTTGACTTTTGCCAGAGGAACCTGGAGATACAAGTAACAAACCTGCTTTACACCTATCACAAAATCTGACCAAACTCACTATATGTCTGTTAGTACTACGAGCTACAACTCTACAGAAACATGAAAGACACAACTACATGAATAATTTAAGTTAACAATTCTATGCTAAGCAGTGAAATAATTCATCAAAAAAACACATCCTTAATGAACAATGAGATTCACGCATATTACTGCATGCCGTCCTATACCACAATTTTGATTCTGGAATCTTGGAAAATCTGCTAGAGGTGCGGAACTGGAAAAAGTTTAATTCACTTATCCATGTTCATCCGGTATATGTTTCTGTTTAAGCATAATACTTTTAGGTCTAATTTTCATTTTCAAGCATGCAGTGAAAAATTTATAGTATTTGTGAATTTGTTTTGATTTTTTTGGGAGGAAAATACTGCAGCCTGGTGAAAGTTGGCTGGGTCTGGTAAAATATAAAAGCTTAACAGACCGATTGTCCTGTGAAAAAAATTAACTTTCAAGAAGTCTGATATGGTCCTTGGTATGCCTTTGCCTTCATTTCCAGGCTAATTTGTTGTTTCACCTTTGGAAACAATTTTTTATACAATATTTTTCTCACGTGATTATCTGCAATACATGTGCACATGGTTTACATATGGGAATTTCATAATTCACGTTTTGAATACACTTAAAATGTAGAATTTGGTAACAGATCCTCGACAGTACTGTAGATCTACATCAGGGCTCGCGCTGCCTTTTGCCATTTTCGCCATTGGTGAAAGAAGTTCAGAATCGGCAAAAGAAATTATGAATTGGCGAAAGCCAATTTTTCCACGTTTTGAATTTTCTCTTGTATTGAATTGATACAAGTTACGGCTGAACATAAAACTAAAAGTCACTGGCGCGTAAAGTTTTTTGTCCGAGTGCTGTAGTCAAATAGCGGTTGATAACATAATTGGTTGATTGGATTAATCCACGTTAGATATTTTAACACCTCGTCAAGAAAGTGTCAAGGCAGGTACACACGCTTATTATGTTTATTAATTAATGAGTTTTCATAACAATTATTCGTGATCGTAAGTATGCTATTTCGATTGGACTAAGTTTACAAGAACACGTTTTAATTATAAGAAACTACAATTAAACATTTGTTTCTTATTAGTTTGTAATTTCCGATTAGAATACAACAATGAAATATTTCATTATTCTTTATGCAACTGAGAACTTGATAACATACATGTAGTTAAACGATATTTTGAATTGACCGACGATCGGTCTAGTAAATGGAACATATTTTTAAATGTTTTTGGCTCATATATTTCAGCTGGTAAAAGCCATACTGTAGCCGTGATGAAACTATGAGAGGGTTCTATCATGGACGTAGCCTGCGTGAATGCAGTGTCTAAGAGTAGACTGCAGTGGCCCTCGCTAAAATTAGTAGTCAGAGTCCGAGTCAGATTCGAGAAATGTCGGATTCGAAACACATAATTACAGATTTCTTCCTTATTATTGCTTTGTTCTTAATAAAACTTTCAGAAAACATTGTTAGTGGCATATTTTATTTGATTCAACAGAAATAATGTACCACTGTGTCATTAATTCGATAATTCAGAGCATTTTCTATATGCTCCCACACCAAAATTAGTAGTCGGATTTGAAGGCGGAGTCGAGAGTTCTAGCTGGAATATGACGAATCTACCATTATTTCATAGATGAACATATTGAATAAATGTTTGTAACTTAAATGTATAGTGAAATAATAAAAAAATGTAATATGTATACGCGGAAAATGTGTATATATATCAATGTTTATTTATGCTTAGATAGGGTCTAGCGAGTTTGGAATGTCAGAGTTCAAATATAAACAGGCGGAGTCGGATACAAGTATTTAAACACTGTGTAGCACACTGAAATTAGAAGTCGGATTTGAAGTGTTTAAGCCGGCGTGGCCTAGTGGTATTGCGTCAGACTCCTGATCGGGAGGCCGGGGGTTCGAGTCCCGCTCTGGTCATGCCGGTGTCATGTCTTTCGGATGAGACAGTAAAAACCGAGGCCCCGTGTCGTGGTATGCATGGCACATTAAAGATCCCTCACTGCTTCGGGTGGGTCCGTTGCAAAGGTCAAAATTTGTATGCCCCGCATCAGGCAGATGCCTTCACCATATACGTGAAATATTCGTGGCGTGACGTAAAACAACAAGAGGCCCAAGTGGGCCTATATCGCTCACCTGAGTACCTAGATTATCAGTCATGCATGAAGGAGAATTCATTTATTTTTGCATTAATGTGACTAAGTCAACACAGATGTTGAAAATATGTCAAATTTTATTTCAGGCTAGAATAAAAAAACAACACTTTTTTGCACATCCATTCAGGTGATTTTGATATTAAGCATTTCCTTTGTCTCTGCAAGAAGTCATTCAGGGCAACAAGTTAGTCATTTTCTTTAGGTGGGGCCTTTTGTTGACTGATTTCAAGTCTGGGTCATGAACAACAATTGTTTCAAATATTGTCCAGATCTAACTTAAAATTGCCTAATTTCATATGTTGAGTGTTGAGAAACATCTAAAAACTTATTTAGATGTGTAAAGAAATGAAAAAAAAATTTTGACCACAGCTGGATTTGAACCGCTACTCTCCATATTTCAATTACCAAGTGGTATATGTACTATTGTGAGAAATGCTTTTTAGACATGGTGGCATTATCTGTTAACCAATTTGGATGAAATTTACCAAATTGATAGAGGACTTTTAGTACTTCATGTATTCCATGTTTCATTAAAATCTTTCATGTGGTATAACAGCAGAAGTGAAAAATGTGATTGAATTGTTCCTATACACCCTCATTTGGAAGTCTTAAAAAATTCATAGAAAATCCAAAAATTGAGATATTGACAAAATTCTTTCAAAGTAACAATCCTTACCATAATTATGATCACAATAGTCCATAAGAAATCATCATTATCAATTAACTAGGAAATATGACACTTTTTTTCTGCATTGAATCACCAAGTCCAAAGAAATGTCGAAAAAAAATTCTAAAATTTGATTTTGGAAGGGAACCAAAATGACAATACATCTTCACTCATCCCTCTAGATCATTTCTATGCATTCTGTTTGTCTCTGTATACAGCCCGTATGAAAAAGAATATTGTTAAACGAGGGAACTCTTTTGTGACCTACTCTTGACTATGGTGGCGCCACCTGTAAAGAGGTCTGGACGAAAACAACAGAATTTGAAGAGGATCATAAGTGACTTATTTCTACCAAGATTTATTAAAATCCCTCAAACAGTTTTGTAGAAAAAGTTGAAAATGTGAAAAATGGCCAAAACACCCCCCCCCCCCCCCCTTTTTTTTTTTTGGAAGTCTTAAACGTAAAATTCCTAATTTCATATGTTGAGTGTTGAGAAACATCTAAAAACTTATTTAGATGTGTAAAAAAAAAAAAAATTTTTTTGACCACAGCTGGATTTGAACCGCTACTCTCCATATTTCAATTACCAAGTGGTATATTTACCATTGTGAGACCTACTTTTAGACATGGTTGCATTATCTGTTAACCAATTTGGATGATCCGCACAAAAAACAAAACCTTTGAAAAGGACTATGAGTACTTGCATCCTACCCAGTTTTATCACAATCCTTCAAGTTGTTCTGTAGATCAAGTTGAAGATATGAAAAATTGTCCCCCCCCCCCCTTTTCTTGGAAGTCTTAAAAAATTCATAAAAAAATTCAAAAATCGAGATATTGAAAAAATTCCTTCGCACCAGCATTCCTTACCATAGAAATGATTAAATGAAACCAAATGAATGCATCAATGTTTACTAAAAGAAAATAATAACTCTTTAATGCATTTTAAAATAACAAAGTCCAAAATAAAAATGAAAAAACGTCAAAAATTTGATTTCGGAATGGAACCAAAAATATCAACACTTCTTCCCATATGCCTCTAAATCATTCCTATGCAGTCGGTTTGTCGCTGTATGCACCCGATCTGAATAAGAAGTTTGTCAAAGGAGGGTACCCTCTGTGACCTACTTTTGTCTGTGGTGAAGCCACCTGTTCATGGATCCTGACAAAAATGACCACATTTGTCGGGGACCTTGAGTATTTGATGCATGCCAAGTTTCACTGAATTCCAGCAAGTGGTTCCGAAGAAAAAGTTCAAACTGTGAAATGTTTACACCAATGATCCCACCCCCCTTTTTCTTGAAAGTCTTAAAAAATTCATAAAAAATCCAAAACATAAAATATTGAAAAATTTTCTTCGCAGTAGTATTTCTTACCATCAAAATGATCAAATTAAACCAAATTAATGCATCAATGTTTACTAAAAGAAAAAAATACCTCTTTTCTGCATTAAAACTACCAAGTACAAAAAAAACGTCAAAAAAACGTCAAAAATTTGATTTCGGAACGGAACCAAAAATAACAACACTTCTTCACACATCCCTCTAGATCATTCCTATGCATTCGGTTTGTCTCTGTATGCCCCCGGTCTGAAGAAGAAGTTTGTCAAAGGAGGGTACCCTCTTTGACCTACTTTTTGCCTGTGGTGGCGCCACCTGTTGATGAATCCGGACGAAAAACAACAACACTTGTAGGGGACCATGAGTACTACATGCTTATCAAGTTTCATCAAATTCTGTTCAGTGGTTCTGGAGAAGAAGTCGAAAATGTGAAAAGTTAACGACGGACGACGGACGGACGACGGACGACGGACGGTGATTGATCACAATAGCTCACTTGAGCCTTTGGCTCAGGTGAGCTAAAAATCAATCAATCAATCAATCAACGGATTTGAAGTGTGAGATTATACATTAAACATTTAATTACATGATACTATGTCTGAAATATAACCCATATATTTTTAAATGAATATATTTTAAACTAACTAAAAAAAAAAAACCCCCGATGATAAATGCCTATACACCAAGTAAAATATTGCGATATATGACATAGCCTTAATGACAAACCCTGATCTAGAACAAGTATAGTGTCGGACTTCGCATATACACGGGCGGAGTGGGATACGAATATACATTGGTGTTCTTTCTTTTTTATTTAATTTATGTAATGAATAGATATTTCACCAGCACAATGTTTCAGTAATTTCCCAATCAAGAAAATATGCATTCTCAATTAAACAGAAAACTTCACAAATATCAATGTCATGAGATAATTACGATGCAATTAAAATGCTGAAGAACCGTTATTATGATAATGTGGCAAATAATATTTTCTTGATTAAAAAATATGCTGCTAATGAATCTAAATAGGTACAGCGTCAAAAATCAACATTTCCTTGATTGAAAAATATGGTGCTAATGACTCTAATTAGAGAAACTATCAATGCTTTTTTCTTAATTACACATTAGCACACAGTGTTTAAATACTCATATCCGACTCCACCTGTTTATATTTGAACTCCGACATTCCAAACTCGCTAGACCCTATCTAAGCATAAATAAACATTGATATATATATTTTCCTTGTATACATATTACATTTTTTTATTATTATTTCAATATAGATTTAAGTTACACACATTAATTCAATACATTCATCTAGGAAATAATGGTAGATTCGTCATATTCCAGCTAGAAATCTCCACTCCGCCTTCAAATCCGACTTACTAATTTTAGTGTGGGAGCATATAGAAAATGCTCTGAATTATCAAATTAACGACATAGTCGTACATTATTTCTGTCGAATCAAATAAAATATGCCACTAACAATGTTTTCTGAAAGTTTTATTATGAACAAAGCTATAATAAGGAAGAAATCTATAATTATGTATTTCGAATCCGACATTTCTCGAATCCCACTCGGACTCCGACTACTAATTTTAGTGAGGGCCGTCTGCAGGGGGTTCTTGTGAAAAATAGAAGAATTATGGTTCCAAAGTACTAGGTAGTGACTGACAGTGTCCCACAGTTCATTTTGAAACAAGTGTCAATGTTTGTTTATTTAGTGAGAGAATCATTCTGCTAGTACATCACCGTGCTTATTTTGATAATTTTTACATTTAGCAATATTTTAATCGTCTATTGTATAATAATTAATATGATAATTTGAGACAATAAATATATAAAAACAAAGAAAAGTGTTATGCATTTGTTAAACAGCTGTGACATTGTACCCTGCGATATATCTTTCACGAGAAAAGTGGCTACAGATTTTTTCAAGCCAGTGTGAGCCCTGCTACATGTAACTTGTAAGTAGCGTTGAACTGAGAAAATTCAGAAATATAAGCAAACCTTCACTTCTGGAACTGCAAATGGATCATTCTTTGAGTTTGGGTAAATTTGTTTTAAGCTATATAAGCTTTCGAAATTTGATGAACAACGTTGGCAAAGTGTCTGATAGTTAACATGTGTGGAAATTTTGCAAAATAACGTTCTGATTTTCGAGGACAACATTACAGCTCTTTCGTCTTAGAAAATTACATTTGGTATATTTTATACATAACGAAGAAACCTATAACCGTTTTATATGATCCGTATACTTGCTGTGTCGGCCTATTCTGCTCGTCGTCTAATTCTGCGCTGTGCATGTGTAAACACTGGTGCACACGCACGTTTTTGAGGCCGGTTCTGTTTTATCTCCGATTGTGTACAATTAAAGAAAATAGACTCAGGTAAGTAGGCCTTATGAAGAAGAAAAACAGTTGGCCCCTAGATCGAGCAAGATAATTTAGTTTACAATAAACAGAAACAATATTGTTAGTTTAATTGGCCCTGAGCCAACTATAGTGTAATTCAATTTTACGTAGAAATATCACATAGGTTTCATTAGCACTAATTTAGTTGGAGTTACCTCCCGTTGTCGGCCATATTTGTGGTCAAGCAAGAGTTTTTGCCTCATATTCATGCTAAGTTCATACTAAGTACATAACGAAGATACTTGAAACAGTTTATATAACCCGTACTATATATGCATATATAATTTGATATATATTTGATATCTGAGTAAGCGTCCCCTGTTTGGCTATCCATATCCACCACGATTGAGAACACGGAGACTAACATAAATAACATCCCAGTTGGATTAGACTGTACCATCCGTCTTTTTGCAGATGACACCATTGTATATCTTACAGTTAAATCAAACAAAGACTGTGTATCCCTTCAAAACGATTTGAATAAACTAGGATTCTGGGAAAATAAACGGAAATGGCCTTTCATCCTGATAAATGTAATGTTCTCTCCATCTGTAGAAATAAAAAAAAGAGACCCGATTATATATAACTATATACTTTACATAGACAAGTTTTAAAAGAACATGTAGGCAAGGCAAAATACTTAGCTGTAACCATCCAGTCAGACCTTAAATGGCAAAGCCACATAAGTAACATCATTAAAAAGGCAAACAGTACATTATGATTTCTGCTCAGGAACTTAAACATCAATTCAATATCAATAAAGGAACAGGCATATAAATCTCTTGTTCGGCCCTCTTTGGAATATGCCTTTTCAGTTTCGGACCCTTACTTCGCTGAAGACATAAAACAATTAAAAATAGTTCAGAGAAGGGCTGTTGGATATGTTACTAACAGGCACAGTAACATCTCAAGTGTCAGTGACATCATGTTTTATGAAATTGTAGATGAAAAAGTTGCCATCACAAAACAGACAGACTTATCCACCCTCTAATATTCTCACGAAACATACACACCCAGTCATTCCAAATTCCTTGTTGTAGAACAAAAATTAGACAAAACTTCTTCTTTCCTCGTATTATTTATCATAGAGGGGAACCATCTTCCCCTCAGCACTGTAATGAGCGACTGTGTTGAGTCGTTCAATGCAGCTGTTTCATCCTATAACCAATCATTAAAACTAGTAAATAGTTTTAATTTTTACAGTTTAGATTTGTTTTTGTAACTAGCATGCGAAGTCCGAAGTGAAATTATCTTCTACAAGTTGAAGGCAGTCGCTGAAGCAACAGAAGTAGAAACAAGACAAAACTGCATACGTTAAATTAGATAAAAGTTGACAACAACATCGAGAAGGACATAAATATTATGCACTCTTTTTTGTTTTGTCGTTTTCGTTGGTTGAGAAGGAAACCCTAGACATATCTAACCATAACGTATCGTCCCAACAGTCCCTCATTCAATTTGTAGTATTACGTCTCTTTCGAATTTTCTTCTCGTTGGAATATTTATTAAATTAATCCAACAACTTCAAATAGTTAAATTAGCAGGTATGGCTCAGTGAATGACGTGCTCGCTTCGTGACCGAACCCCAAACGTTCGACTTCCGCCTTGGGCACACTGGCGTCCTGTCTTTCGGAGGAGACAGTAAAACCGGAAGTCCCGTGTTACGGTAGTCGTGGCTCGTAAAAGATACCTCACTGCTTCGGGAGTGAAAGAGGGGAGGGGGGGGGTTCTGTTGCAAAGGTACAAATTTTGTCACCGTATACGTCAAATTATCGTGGAGTGACGTAAAACAATAATCATGCAATCAATTAGATAGTTAAATACGCAGTATGGCCACAAGAAATGTCTCTTTTTTTTTGCAGGACTTTTGCAACGGGCGTTGCATGCAAGTAGGGGACGCTTACACTTCCCAGACACCTGGTCTCACCTCAGTTTAATTCGGCTTCACATTTGTCTGTATGTGATATTGTACACATTGTCCTTTTATTCCAAGGACTTCGAGATGTGGTTAACCCTTCGGTACTTCTTCATTATTTAATTCTTGAAACACCTCAGCTTTATCATGTTAGAAAAAATCAACTCTGTTTCCATCAGTATAACCGCGTTCTACCTGTCCTAACCAATAAAACATTGTATGTATCCCCTTATTATAATAATACAAAATTGTAGAAATTGTAGAGAGGTATTACTATCATATCACAATCAAGACTTAGGCAAAGAGAGAACATCTATCAATGTCATAAAGGCACCACAGAAAATCCGTTGACAGAACACTAAAGGCAACACACAATACAATTTTAAGCAAATAAATAAACCCCCCCCCTATTTTTTGTCTGGTTAAGCGTATTTAACTCGTGCTGATCTAATAAAGTCTATGAAATACACATATATAATGTATACTTATCTAAATCTAGTAATACACAACTTGAACCTACCTCGAACGTACTACGATCCAATTCATTTCTCTTTTAGGACCTACGACTTACGGTCACCCCCAGGCAGCCCTAGATTTAAAACCGAGTTTGGTCATAGTATAGCCGCAAGTAGTGGCCCTAAATGAATGATAGGGCCACAATTCCTTACGTTGCGTAAACTTGCATTTTTGATAAACGGAATGACGAGATCTCGTTAAAAGAAACCCCATAAAAAGAGGCGGAGCTGACGAAACACACGTGGTCATGGGTGCGTGGTCATTGTTATTTTTATGTCATTTCTCTGTTTACATTTTATTTATCGGCTAGTTACCGCATTTCTGGTCATTTCAATTTAGTTTTCTTCTTCATAAATAACTAGCCGATGAATAAAATGTAAACAGAGAAATGACATAAAAATAACAATGACCACGTGTTTTTCGTCAGCTCCGCCTCTTTTTGTGAGGTTTCTGTTAACGAGATCTCAAGAGATCGAATGGCTGACACAGAAACCGGCAAATTTGAAACAGGTTGGGAAAAAATGTGTGTAGAGCCTTCAGACGACAGATCGGGGGTAGTAAACAATGCCGATCGTTTGCTTTATGTTTATATATGTTAGATATTTGGTCCATTTGATGCCGAAATATGTATGTAGAATCGTGCCGGCCATTCCGTTTATCAAAAATGCAAGTTTACGCAACGTAAGGAATTGTGGCCCTATCATTCATTTAGGGCCAATACTTGCGGTTAGTCATAGTAATAAGTCTTAACTTTTTGTAAAACGATCGCCAAATTTACACATATATCCAATTATGGAACGAGGAAAGATAGATTCGTTTTTTGAAGTTAAAAGGCGACAAAGAACATCAAACTAAACAAAACTTGCTGCAGAGGAGTTGAATAGAAGGCAATTTTACCAGTTTTATTTACGCCCAATTCCGGTGGGAAATCTACTTTATAAAATACAGATTCTATAGACGATCTTTGCCCTGACATATCTCGGGCGACTTGGCCATATCATGCGTAATATAAGGATTTGTTCTTTTATGACGATTTTGTACAAATATCGAGAGGAGAATATGCGTTTTTCGACAAATATGTCTCTTCAGTGATGCTCAAAGACTAAACTGTGAAAATCGAAAAATATAGATATTGTAGAGCAAACTCATTACAAGATTGGCCTAAACCTACGAGTCAAATGACCAATCTAAGGACAAAGCTATGCGTGACGAAGGTATTCCTCTGTTTCATAGTAATTTACAAACTTTTTATCACTCAGTAAATTAATGTATATATTTCGAGTAAGTACAGAGGGCTGAGAGTTACTGAAAACTGGACAGAGGAAACCTTTGGGGACTAACGGTCCATCAGCAGTCATATCGACCCAGTGGCTTTAGTAAATATTAGGACATAATCCGTCCTGCTCCTGGGCACCATACACGTCCATTTGTGGGGACCCATATAATGGACAACTGGGTGTTTTTACGTACCAAGTGCATCCTTGGCACGGGCGCTTGACGTCCGAAGATTACCACAAGAGTATAAGCACTCATGATAAGCCGCTAGCTCGTATTGAACCAATGGTTCTCGGAACATATGTCCGATGCGCTATCGCTCAGGCATTTCGGGTTTTATCATAATTTGCAATACGTGACACCTAGATGCGTGTCTATCTATTTAGGATTGTTTACATCTCTGTCAAATTCATAAATGGTTTCTTCAGTTTGATCATAAAACTCAAATGGTTACTATACATATACACGTATATACATCAAATGATTAGTGAAAACAAAATAAACTATTTTATTATATATTGGAGTGGACGGAATGATGAAAGTAGTGAATGAAATAATTTGTTTCCAAGAAAGGTCTCAGAAACATTAATGAAAGGACAACCTTGTATAACAGGAAGGATCAAAATCATACAAAATCTGTCAGTGCAGAAACAAGGAATGTAAAGCAATTGTACGAAAGTTCTTAGAAATAATTCTGAAAATTTACTGTTGGATGATTCAGCAAAGCAACGATACATGGCCTAACATGATTTATACTCAAAGATACAGCAAAGCTGGCTTTTACATACAAGGATCCTTGAGTATGCAGACTTCACGGCGGACTATAGTTACCCGTTGATATTGGATACAGATGTATCCAAACAGTTGATCAAATCCCGAGAATACAAAATACATATCAAAGCGAATGGAAAGCAGTGGTGTAAATACTGAAAGAAGCAGCTGAAAAGGTATCATGATGTAATGATCTTTGCTAAAACTCTGGAATGTAGTATCAGCAGACTACCCACCACTGTTCACTCACCAATCGGAAGATGTCATGATCCAGATATCGAGTGCAAATGGACGACAATCTGAAGATTGTTGACACTAACAGAAGAGCATCAGGAGGCAAGAGAAAGGCGTCGTACATGTTAACGGATTACCCCGACCCCAACAATTAATGGAGTCAGTTTTAAGGGGTTTGCAGTTTGACATATGCTTGGTTTATCTTGACGTTATCATTGTGGCAGGAAGGTCCTTTGAAAATATGATACAGAATCTGTCAATTATGTTTGATCGTCTTGTGCAGTCAGGACTCAAGTTGAAGGCGAAGAAATTTAATGGGACATGTTATATCCAAAGCTGGTATTACTACAAGTGCTGACAAAGTACAAGCAATTATCAATTGGCCAGTTCCTCACAACGTAACTGAAGTCCGATCATTTCTAGGACTATGTAGTTACTATCGTAGATTTGTTTCCAACTTTGCATTACTAGCATATCTTCTCCATAACACGTAACACCAAAAAGGGAAAGGCATTTCAATGAAATGAGGATTGTCAAACAGCTTTCGAAATATGAAGGAAGCTCTTTTTACTCCACCTGTACTTGCTAATCCAGATTTTACTGATGCAAGTGACCATTCACTTTGGTCAGTTTTATCTCAGAATATTGACGGAATAGAAAGAGTATGTGTTTATGCCAGTAGAACACTATTAAAATCTGAACGTAGATATTGTCACTCGCAAAGAATTATTGGCAGTGGTCCATTTCGTAAAGCACTTCAAGCATTATCTTTATGGGTGGAAGTTTCTGATACGGGCAGACCATAGTTCCCTCAGATGGTTACTGCAGTTTAAAAATCCTCAGAACCAATTGGCAAGATGTTTGGAAATTTTGTCAGAGTTTGACTTCGAAATCCAGCAGGAAGAAATCACAGTAATGCTGACGCTATGAGTAGAATTCCATGTAAACAATGCGGTTTTAAATTTAACTGGGATGAATCAGATGATATAACCGGCCCGAACCATGCAGTGTACACCTTCACATAAGGTAGTGTGTCAATAAAAGATGTACAAGCTGGTGATCAAGATTTACAAAAACTAAAATCATGGTTGGAAAACAAGGCTAGGCCGGATTCAAATGTTGTTGACGGTGAAAGTTACTATCTCAAATCACTGTACAATCAGTTTGACAGACTTTATTTGCTTGATGATATCATGTACCGACATTAGGACAATTTGGAGGCAAAAACAGTTAAATATCAAGCACTTGTACCACTTAAAGAACGGCGCAAGATATTCCATCTCTCTATATATCTCTTATATACGAGAGAACGTCAGGTCATCTGGGTATCAAGAAACCTTGGAAAAACTTAGGCTAAGGTATAATTGGCCTAAACTCCAAACAGATATACGGCAATACGTTACTGGATGTGAGTTTTGTACTAAACGTAAGGGTGAAAACAAAACTAAGAGAGTTCCAATGAAGCTCGTGCAATCCCGCTATCCCATGGAGCGTATGGCTTTGATATAATAAATATAGAACATATATACCTTTTAATTTTGTGAACCAGATGCGCATTTCGACAACTTATGTCTCGTGGCCAAATGATTGGAATTCTCATGATATATAAATATTATCTTAGGTGAACTCCCAGTAACAGAAGCTGGCAACAAATATATTTTAGTAATTTCTGATTACTTTACGAAGTGGACAGAAATTTTTCCCATGCAAAACATGGAAGCTAAGACCGTTGCAAATATTTTGGTTAATCAAGTAGTTGCCAGGTTTGGCGTACCAGCTACAGTTCATTCTGACCAGGGTAGTCAATTCGAAAGCAATATATTCCAGGAGATGTGTCGCTTATTAAGTATAAAGAAGACCCACACGACCCCCATACCATCCCCTACAGATGAAATGGTGGAGCGATTCAACCGTACATTGACTGCAATGCTAAGTACCTTTTTGACAATAATCATTACGACTGGGATGAACAGTTGTCGTATGTTATGATGGGGTATCGTTCTGCAATATACGAGACCACTGGGTACACGCCAAACGTTCTTATGTTGGGAAGAGATGTGTGAAATGTAAAGATGATGGATTAATCCAAAGCACAAGTCCAAAAATCATAAAACCAGAGGACATACAAAATCAGTGAAAATGAAAAACAAATGGAAAATAACAAAATATGTCTACTTGAAGAGCATATGTGAACCCCTGTGGTGGAGTGAGATCAGGTGCCCGGGGAGAGTGAGTATCTCCTGCTTGCTAGCAACACCCGTCACATATACCCAGTAGAAAGAGTCAGATCGTGTAAATTCCATATGTATTTATATATGGAGAAGTCGAAGTAGGTAACCTTCTAGTATAGAAGGTGTCAAATCTGTGTAAAATGATCGGAATCGGTCTCAGTCCAGAATATCATTTAAAAGTCTGGATAACGAGATATCATATGGAGTAATAAGAGTCTCGTAACGACCATAGAATTTCCTCAGTGAGGTTGCTAGTCTAGCACATATATAACCCTGGTTGAGCAGCTTAACTGAAAGTCGCCTAGCCCTCAGAACAAAGTCACTGTAATTTGAACATGCTCTGGAATAACGTATTAACTGAGATATGAATATGCCGTATGCGGGCGATGATGGAATGTTGCTACTTATGAAAGGAAAGTTTGTGATAGCGAAATTGAAATCGTCACGTTTGTCATAGAGTGAGGTGTTCAATTGACAATTAATGTCGAAAGAAAACATAATATCTAAATACGAAGTAGAGTTACTACTTTCTGTGGTTTCTTTGACCTCAAGTTCACTTGGATAGATGATGCTAAGGTAATCCACGAATGAAGGATTATTAATTGAAAGCAAGTCATCTATATATCTGTAAGTAAAATTGAAGCCAAGAGCCAATTGGTTTTTTTTCCTTGCGAAAGCAAAGACTGAATAAATTCAGCTTCGTATGAGTAAAGAAATATGTCAGCCAGAAGCGGAGCACAGTTAGTGCCCATTGGAATGCCGACAATTTGTTGAAAAACCTTACCTCCAAACACCACAAAAATGTTATCGATAAGAAAGTTCAACATCTGGAGGACAGCTGTTTCAGTGTATTTATTTTTGGAATCAGAATTTTTCCCTAACAAAGTAAGTTTTATCATGGCCTATTACTATATATTTGAATTTGCGGCTTCCGTTTTTACTAGTAAATGCATTTTAATTTCTTTTTTTTTCTTTTAATTTCTGATGAGGGATCGTTTGTAAAGAGTCGAAAAGCCAAAAGACTTGATAGAGTGAATTTTAGTAAAACTTTTTGATTTTAGATTTTCTAACAACTCTTTGGAATTTTTAAGGATCCACATTTGATTAATTCCACTTCTGGAATATACTGTTTCGCAATATCTATGAAGGCCAGATTTAATTTCTGATAATATTTTTGTGAGTAGCATCGATACAGATTTTGGGGAACACTTCGAGGAACCAGCGATAAAGCGTTGTTTTTAAGGATTTTTGTGCATTTTTGGAATGCAGTACAAATATGGAAGTTCTAAATTTAATTTATTTGAGTCAATACCAAACGTATTGAGGACAGATTAATGATTCTCGAGTACTTCCGAAACCGAAAAGTTCGTGAGAGTATAAGTAGGATTTCCTGGAGCTGAATTTAATCCTAATTCTTTCACTAGGCTGTCAAAGTAATATTTCTTACAAGTAAATGTATAATTATTGGATGCTTTATCTGCTGGTGTAATGAAATAATGTTCTTGGAGGAAGGTAAGTTCTCTGACAACATCAGGATCTTTAAAAATAGATTCGAATCTGGTGTTTACAGAACATTGTAATTTTTTAATTTTTGATCTTAGCAGTACTGCAATAGATTTTATCCATTCCGAAAGAGTGTCGATCTGTACTTCCTCTCTTTTTGCCCATCGTGTGGCATATTCCTCGCAGCAGTTCATAATATTCTCAAAATTTTGGCTCCATGTGAATGATCTGGGTTCTCTGTATTTTGGACCTTTAAGTAAAAGTTCTCTTAATTTAGTGTTTTTAACAATATCGAGATCACCAGTAACGACATGGCCACAAGGAGAATATACAAAATTAGATGAGGAACATGCACACGATTGAGGATGGCATGCAGAGTTGCTAAGATCAAGACACTGTAGAAACCCTTTGTAATTATAAATTTTGGATAAATAATCAATGCCTTTATTTGCAAATTTAATTTTGATGAAAGGGCGATTAGATTTTTCCATAGAAATATCTGACTTGACGGGACGAAAAAGTCTAGCGGTCGATATGTCCATAATAATGCCATCTAGTCTATACTCTGCAGAGCTTATATCAGTAAATAAACGGTGTCTGGACGATACGTACAACTAGTGTAATTTTCTCAGTGAAATAGAATAAAGTTTTGTACGAATGTGATGAAGGCCCAAAGGTTTATTTATAAATGGCAAAAGAGCATCAAAGGAAATATTATGTATTTCAGGTTTGTTGTATTTGCGTGTACCATGACTTCGATGCCTCCTCTGGCTTTTGTTGAATAAACCGAGTACGTTAACTGACTGACACGCAGGACTAGTGAGGTTACCAATACTACTAATATTGTCATTGCATCCATAATGTATGAAATGCCACCTCATATAAACCTTTAATTCAAAACAAGTGGTGTTGGCTATTGCAGGAGCACCTTGAAAACGCACATAGATATGTTCGGGTTTATGTTGACCATTCTATGGCGAGGCAAAAACATTACCATGACACAAAACTACACCGGGAAACATATTCTTCCGGAGACAGGGTATGCATATACTAGTACTTTCCTAGAACGCAACCCGGGAAGTCATCAAAGTTCACTACTTATTGGAATGACCCTTTTACAATCAAAAAGAAAATGTCATATGTAACGTATTTGGTTGATTGTGGCAAGCGAGGTTCAGATCAAGTAATTTATGTAGACAGTATAAGACCTTTGCGACCACAGACATTAAGAGGGGAAAGTTTAGAAGACATGACGGTTAATGAATCAATACAAAACAAACGCTAATCAAAAACTAACGCTGGCAGTAATTTGACATATGACGAAGAATGTAATGACCCTGAAGTTGATAATCCTGTTAGATCATTTAGAAATCGTCGACCACCGACATGGTTAGTCGATTATGAAACTGAATTTTAATGCTTGTTCCTTTCATTTCAGCAAGAAAAATGGTAAACACCAAGACAACGAAACACACTGGAGCTCAGAGGTGTCCGATGTGTTCCACTGTATGTATCTCTACTGAAGCATTCAAGAGTCATGTGGTTACTTGTGCTATGACAGTGTATAGCTGCGATGTCAGCGATTACAAGTCGAACAAACAAGCCAATGTGAAACGGCAGTAACATCGCAACCATAAAGGACTGGTTCTTCCACTTACACCATTGGGACGCAAAGACCAACAAGTAGTGCCAGCGACATCAACCACGCCTGATGAGGATTCGGACTGGCATTACCAAGATCCAGGTAACTTCATCACTGAAAATGTGGATTCCTCTGATGATGAGGCAGCTTCCTCGGCTGATGAAAGAGAAAAAGAAGAGAGTGATTTACTGGTAGGACGCATAATTCACAGATCTACGACACCTGCTCCTGTGTTTTCTGGAAGACGGTCAATAGAAACGACAGCAACCGCAACAAACAACGGAAAGTAGCAGAGAACACAGCAGAATTAGTTGAAGATAATCAGCCACAAGTAAGTACCGCACATCAGAAAGATGACAACCATATTGCACCAAGAAGCGCATTTTGGTGGAAGCACAGGGGAATCCCGCGGCAACAGCGCAAAATACCAGTGCACTTAGCACATAGATCTAGTGTTTCATGCCAAAAGGACAGAGACGAAACGAGTGAGGTGGGCATACAAACTATAAGTAAGGCAATAAGAGAGGTTGGTACACAGTGCGAACGCTATATAGAAGACGGTCTAAAGAGGTGACAATCACCAAGTACCAAGAGGGAGGAAAGTCGATTGAAATCGTCCAGGAAACTGAAGAATATTACAACATGTAAATCTGGACTTTGTATATATGGATCAAGATTTGTTAACAGCTGGAGGCACCATGCTGTTCATAGACGATTTGTTTTACAGTTACTGTTGTTTTGAGATATTTGTTTGTATGTTTGTTTTTATAGTTTAACTTTTTATCTCCATACTTACCATTGTTTTCTGCATTTTGAATAAATAATTTTGTTCTTCATTATTGTTTTACATTGGAGGACGAATGTTATCGGAGGCGGGGGTAGGGTAAAAAATACGATCTTAGTCATAACTCCGTTTGATAATTATACACATGTGTACAGTTAAGCGCCAAAAGACCTTGATGCAAATATTGGAATCGTCCAGCCTGATCCCTTAATTCCAAAATGGAACAATCAGCTTGTATATAACGCAACCGGCTTCAGATTTTTGATTATTATCGTTTAATGCGGAGGTGAAAGAAGAAGCAAAGCAAAGGGTGCCTTCCAGGTATAGAAAATAAGTTATAATAAATACGTTCTCTTACATGGTAGAAGACCCGAACAGAGCCGAAGCCCGAACAGAGCTATATTACCATGGTAAAGAGAGGCTGACTTGGTGGACATAAAGTCCAAGGTACTGATATATGGCACGTCAGTAAAGTGGTAAGTCAGCAAGGCTCGTCACCGTGTGACGGGACAATCAAAAGGTCAACAAGTGCATGGCGCGTCAAATCAATTTGGCACGACAGTTTGTAAGGCTCATCACAACACTATAGATACGTCGTGCACTAGCACGCCAGCTCTCCCTCCCTCTCTACATCATTTGATGTATATATAATTTGATTTTATAACTATCAATATTGACAGAGAGATCGTCCTAAGGAAAATTGTTATATCTTTATCCATTGTGTGTATATTCTGTGTAAATTCAGAGGCGAACCATCGCCCGTGATTCGCTTAGGAACAAGCTCGGACAAATACATGTTACACGGTTTATCATGTTGATGTCGCATATATTTTTATATCATTATGTGTTTTACAATACCTTACGTGTTTATATTTATATGACCTCTCAATATGCGATACCTGTTGACCCTTGTTCTTTACATGAAGGATTATTTATAAATTTTTAAATGTACGTCCTTTGATTGTTCTGCCGTTACGGTGAGTGGGAAGGTGGGCCCGTAAACCGGTTAACTACACCATTTGTTTGGCTTTTGTCAAATTAAATGACCGTCCTAAGTCGGTATCGTAATTGCACTACAATCAAATATTTTGTAATGTGTTATATGTGCTAGTATATTATTTATATTCATGTATTGTATAGCTCCATGGTGACTTCTGCCACATAACTGAGCCAGTAACTCCTCTTTTTCCTTACAGAAATGCAAGATATGAATATTAGAAGAACAAACCAATTACTAAACTGGCCTCATAGTAATCGCCAAACAACCCGTCTAAGGTTAGAACTACGCACGAGGGAAATACTAGGCTTTCTTAATCTTTACTATCTCGTTTCAAACTGTATCCTTTAACTCAATAACTAAACTCTGTCAAGTACTGCGCTCTTCGTCTGTCCTGGCCTTAATACGTCGGTGGTGTTATATTCTGATGGGGCGAATCTGCGCCTAACCATCTCTAGTTTGTTGATGTTAAGAGATGCGGAATGGTTTAGGATGGTGCTTTATTAACCCATGGGCGGGCTGATTGTTGGTTTCCGGTGAATGGTAATGAATAATTACCTAGATAACTACCGATTGTTATCCTGAAACGTAATGTTGATTCCTTGTCAGATTGAATACATTGACTGGCAGAGTGATTTGCAGAAAATCTATAGGTCAGTCACTCAACCAGTGCTAAATTGCAGTCTTGTCTTGATTTAGTAGAGAACCTAATTATTGCCCTAAGCATTCTATTACTAACTGGTGCCGTTTTTGATGAGTATAGTTGTAAGTAATTGATTGCTTTTTCTGTAATTAGATGGACTCCTATCATTGGTTAACAACATCTCTCTCTCTCTCTCTCTCTCTCTCTCTTAATGACCACGTGATGCGAAGGGAAAGTTTAAACATCTACTCTGGGTTCGATGTCAGACAAAGGGGGGGGGGGGGGGGTTAACATGATCTCTTGGTATCGATGTCGGACATACGGGAATTTTAACATGATCTTTGGGTTCGAGGTCGGATCAAGTGGGAGTTTTGACATCTACTCTGGGTTCGATGTCCGAAAAGGGGGAAGTTTTGACATCTACTCTAGGTTTGATGTCGGGAAAGGGAAAGTTTTAACATATACTCTGGATTAGATGTCGGACAAAGGGGAAGTTTTGATATCTACTCTAGGTTTGATGTCGGACAAAGGGGAAGGTTTACCAGTAGACTTATCAATCTTCCGGGTTTCCTCTACCTCTAAACACTGATCGAAACTGTAATGCGTAATGGTGCAGCTAATGGGGTTCATTGAGAAACAATCAAGTCATTTTGCTTTTGCAAAGAGTATGGCCCTCGGGATTTATCTTCAGTTTTTACACAAAACCTTTATTTCGGTCTTTTGTTTTAAAATGACTCTTGCTTAACGTGAAAAAAAAAATAGTTAATGTATTGTCTATTTATGCTTTTTCAGTGAATTAAAATGCTGATATTCAGATATTTACAGTAATATTAATAACATATAAATCAAAATTTGTATTATCGCTAATGATCAAACTTACATCATACCCCGTAATACATTCGGAATGTTTTGGACATCTTCTTATTAGAGAATCAAGCATTATGTAGAACTGGAAGCGGACGCCTGTAACTGGTTTATCGTATTAATACGCGTATATCTATTCTTATATTCCTTATCACAGCCGGGTCCAACCGGGTTGGACTGTTAGGTCCCGAGGGTACCCGAGGTAAAGTTAACAGTGCTTCTGTCTGTCATATTGACTTCCCTATTCGATTGCAGTCCTTGTTGAACCGTTTGCACTTTGATAACACATTATCACACATTATCACACATTTTTATTATTTTTGTTATCTTAGCACTTTACTGATCCGAGATACTTACACTTCAAATTTCTGTGATAAAGTTTTTTTATATTCTAAAATTAAGGAGTACTTTCCCCATGTAAAGCACCCCCCCCCCCATGTACCCATGTTCTTAGATGTATTTTCTAGATCTTGTTTTTATGTCAATTTGATTATTGCTTTGCTCTTCATAGATTTGTACTTCAATATCCATAGTTCGGCCTTGAGCATCGATCAAGAGACATAAGTCGTCGAAAAGCGCAAATAGTGTGCTGAATCAATACACGTATATATTCTTGTATTTGTGATCATAATGTGGCATTAAATAACGGACAATATTATTATGTTTTACAGCATTACATTTGATTGTGAATCCTTATCAGTGTTCCTAAAGAAAAATAAAGTTGTAATCAAATGGGTGAATACGGTAAACAATACTTAGTCTGGAGCGAATGGCAAGAAAGCAACCCGAGTCAATAACAAGATAAAATCCACCACATAACAATAAACCATAACAATTATAAGAACACTGTCACAGAGAACGACATAAAAATTGAAGGCTACACTGTAATTTTGGTACCGACAAAGTAGTCCATTGACAAACTGTGCTTCTGTGTGGTGAACGGGATTACGGGCACCGCCTGATGAATGTACGAGAAAAAAAGATCTTATATAGGTGATATGAAAATATTGAAACTGCTTTGATCAAATTCGAAATAATAAACCGCTAGCGCTGTATAATGTGTTTACTATACGTCTAAAATTTCATATTACACTGTTGTTATTTTCCTTTTGGTCATGGTATGTTATACATACATACATACATACATACATATATACATACATACATACATATATACACACACACATTTATTTATTTATTTATTTATTTATTTATTTATTTATTTATTTATTAGTTTATCATTTTTACAGCCGATTATACTACAAGTAGGAGAAAATCATGCTTTCCTCTGTTTCATGATACTATAAAATAATTCGTGCCAAGTAGTCCCTACATATGATTGAGAAAACAACATAGTATGACTTAATGTATCGGCAAAATTTATCAGACACTTTGGAACAATAGACTTGAATGTTCCTCAAATAGCTGATATTAATGTTAAGCATGAAATTTCCGGCATGGAATAAATAGGATATAATCTAACAACAGATTTTTGTAAAAGACAGTGGAAGAGAACATTTGTTTGTACAATAATATTTATAATCACATTTTAATATTACAAAATGAAAATCACAGCAGTACAACTCTAATTTTCATCACTTTGAAAAATATCCGTAAGGAATGTTGGTCACGGCTGCACCCGCTTATATTATACCGGACATGAAATGCGTATCTCGGAAGTCCCGTATTTCTTATCCCAAAATACCATCTCTACTAGTTTGAAATGTCATACCTAAGCATTACATTGCGGACTACACCTGTACGCTTTCTGCGGCTTTGGGAGAGGGTGAGTATTTGTGATGCTGTGGCAGAAGTACTCCAGTTTGGTACGTGACACCCGTAATAATAGCCGTCGGAAATACGAACCATCCAAGCAGTACATAATAAACACACCCCTCCAGAACACGTGCGTACAGTATATACACTTGTAAGAGGATGGTGGGTAATAAACAGAGGTCGCACTCCATTTCTTAAAAAATGAAAGGACTTCGAGGTATTCATAAGGGGAACGGCCTGGAGAAAATTCTCTATTATGGAGTTGGTCAATGAGTTCTCTGATGCTGATAAGATCAATACGGCCAATTGATCTAATAGAGTCCTTTATAGTTACGGTTAAGTATGGGGAATCATACCGAGTGCTCTCGTATCGATACCGAGACGACTTCAAAATCAGCAATGAAAATGGTGAATCCAGCAACTCTCAGTGAAGGACATTATTACAATCGCAGTCATAAAATGTGGTTGTTAGGCTTTCTCAAGAAACGATAAATTTATCTAGAAAATGAAACAGAAGTGTTGTTGGTAGGTTTTAAAACTGATTATTCTAAGTTCACCAGAAACCTCAAGTGACATTTTTATAATTATATTTTGTCTGAAGTATGTCTATCCTTCTGTGTGTCCTTGCATCTGTCGGCTTATGAATTTTTTTTTACATTTTCAACTTCTTCTCTAGAACCACTGGGTCAATTTCAACCCGATTTTACACACAGCATCCACGGATGTAGAGAATTCAAACTTATTCAAACGAAGTCCACGCGCTTTCAAAGGAGAGGTAATAATAATGTTAATATATCAAGAACTGTATATCCATTAATCACAACATTGTGCAGAATCATCATTATATAGTCAAAATTCAACTTTGTTCAAATCATGACCAAGTGCGAAAATAGTGTCATAACATGGGCATATTAAGTTGAAAAATTAAGAATTTTGAATATTAAAGTTTAAAATTATATAAAATAGTCCCTCTCTTTTGAGAAATTGTGCTATGATTTCAACCAAACATGGCACAATGCATCCTCGGGGAGCGGATATTCCTATTTGTGCAAATGAAGGGCATTGCGCGCACTTTTCAATAAGTTCGCACAGGTTATCTTTAGGTAATGGGTATTCAAGTTTACTTAAATGAAGGGCTTTGCATTTTTCAAGAGAGAGGTATTATAAATATGAATTGGAAAAAAGTAAAATGCCTTGTAAAACCTTACTTCTTCAGAACTACTGGGTTAATTAACTGATCGCCAAATACCTGACATCACAGCTTTTGGCACACTTTTTCAGTATGACGTCATCATTTCATCCAAAGCTGGCGCAAACCTTCCATGGATAGTGGGTATTTCAGTTTGTTCAGAGAAGTAATACTGCACTGCTTTTTAAATGAGAGTTGATTTGAGAAACTGAAAAATTCATGCTTATCCTTGCTATCCGAGAACCATAGGAACTATCCAAAGGAAAATAATTGTTCGTCTTTGAAAGTGTTTTCTTCTCAACAATCACAGGACAAAAGTAAGTGAAATTGACACAATTCATTCGTAAGTTTAAGAAAATAAAATTTGTTCAAATGGATTGCAATATACTGTTTTACAAGAAAGAGACTCGGGAAAATAACAGTATTAAATTATTCTTCTCAAGAATCACAGGATCAATTAATACAAGAAATGGCACAATATTATTCTTTGGTGATTTTCATTAAGGCCACACAAAAAAAATCTTGTTCTTCAGATTTTTATGATGAAAATAGAGAGGCGGCGAGCAAAATTTTTCAATATTTCTAGCGTTCTATCGAGCGAATTCTTCTTTTTTCTTTTCTTTTTTTTTTTCTTTTTTTCTTTTTTTTTTTTTTTTTTTTTTTTTCTTTTTTTTTTTTTTGAAAACTGTACCTTCATATCAGAGACATATATGCACACTCATATATAATAGAATTGCTTAATTAACATGCTTACAACTCCAACATATGATCATTTCACTGTATTTTTCATGTATATTTGAGTGATAACATCTAGATGCCTTATTTTCTGCTAGTCATCATACTAGAGATGTTGTCAACTTGATAAATAACACTTCCCATGAAAAAAGAAAACAAAAAATCATATTCTTTCAACTTTTTACTATTGTTACCGTCCATCATCCATGTGTAGACAAACTGTCGCCGAATGCTGCCTAGAGGTGAAAGCATAGTAATTAACGAGAGTCGTGATTGGCTGATGTGATGTAGAGAGGGACTACGATTTCAGTGTATCAGGGACTGTGATTGGATGAAATTATTTGATCAATCTGTAAATAAAGATTGATTTTCCGTAAAATCGTGAATTTTTTTCTCATTTCGCTAATGTAAAAATTCTATTACCTAAAAAGGGGTTGTTGTTTACATTTGAATTTTGGCAATTTTTGGGGGGGCTTCAGCATGTTTTTCTCAAAATTAAAGTATATAACCTATGGTAAACTGTTAAAATTCTGATAGAGAACGGTCTTACAAACATTTTGATAAATGGATTATATATAGCTAAAATGTAGGATGTTGTATAAATCTTGCTGGAAGTTTGGTAATTTAACATGGGACCCTATGGGAAATGGAAATACTGTGCTTTGACCAGAGGTCAAAGAAAGGTAATTAACGAGAGCCGTGATTGGCTGATGTGGTGTAGGGAGAGAGGGACTACTATTTCAATGTATAAGGAGCTGTGATTGGATGAAATTATTTGATCTATCTATAAATAAAGATTGATTCTGCTGTAAAATCATGAATTTTTATCTCGTTTCGCTAATGTTAAAATTAAATGACCTAAAAAGGGGTGGTTGTTTACGTTTGAATTTTGGCCAAGTTTTGGGGATATCCCCCTTCCAGCATGATTTTCTCGAAATTAAGGTAGATAATCTATGATAAACTGTTAAAAATTCTGATTAATTTGTTGTGGTCTAATTTTACAATGATTTCCAAGTGAAATGTGTATGATTTTTAACGTTATCAAAGATTTTACTTTTGAGAATTTTTAATTTTTAGATTTAAGAATTTCCCATTGATTACTTCACTAGAGAAAGGCCAAGTGGCCAAAAAATTTTGAAAAGAGTGTCTTTTACATACATGTCTAAATAATTTGCGTGTTTTGTTTCGCTCATCCGTGTGTGTTAAAATGTTTGAGAAAGGGGGCATGTTTGTATGTTGGCTTGTGTGTTGTAATGCGTAACCCTTTTTATTTCAATCCTGTTTCTTATCAACATTTTAGAGAGAATTTATACATAAATGTAATATCAAAATGCACATCAATTAAACTGAAACAAAATAAAAAGAATCCTTATCTGATCAATGACGAGATTGGGGGAAAGGGAAATATCTTGGAGTGTCACATTCCTTTAATGCTAACTGAAGAGTTTTGCAAAGGAGAGGCAGAACAAATCAAACATGATAAAGATTTTTTTTATTCTATTATCATTACTGACAAATTGTGTTCCTAAGATGGTGAGTTATAGACTCTTGCCGCCATTGCTCGCTCTTGTATTTGTTTTATTAGACGTTTTAGTATTATCTTTGATATCGTTTTAAGTGTTTCAGTTTATAGAGCTCCAGAAATCCCTGATATGAATAAATGAACCTTGGTTGAAGAATATATTTGTCGATAATGAAAATGAGAGAAATGTTGGCATTTAGTCTGGTTTACTGTAAGAATATGTTACAATACAACTAATTAAATATGTAAAGGATATTAATTGTCATGTTGTTCTTTAAAAAGACCACAATTTGACGACATTACTGAAATAAGGTGAACAGCTGTATCACTCTTAATGTTTTCTGTTGATAAATATATCAATGGATCTATCTGAGTTATACATTGTATTGGCAGTTTTCAGAATCATTTCCTATTTTACTTTTATATATTTACTTTTTGTCTATATGAGTGTTCGATAAGTTAAACGGGTGTTCGATTTGCCGAGTAGGCGTAACTGTGGGTATTTAATGTCAGGATTGTTGAAGTTTATCATTCGAAAACTCAAATCCGGGCATTACAGACGAACCTTTTCTACACCCCTCTCACCCTTTCATCGTTTTATGCAAATATATTTCATGTAATCAACATCTTGATACTAGTTGTTTTGCATTTAAAATTTGATTTTGATCTTATCTTATCTTATTTAACAATTTTGTGCAAAATGGTTAATATGTGTTGTATGGTGTTAGACTGAGGATTTGATTGCTAGTATTGTCAGATATTGTTAGTTAATTGAAACGATTAAATGCCCTCCATTGAGCGTTTCGCTCCTCCATATAATGTGATTATTGTCCTCCGATTTTAGCGAAAGCGTGGCGACATTAAATCTTATTCGTCTGTCCGTCTGTCACAAAAACATTAACCTTGGTCATAACTTTTTAACCGTATGACGTAGGACCTTCATATTTAGTATGTGTGTCACTAATTGCAATACCTTTCCGTTGGTACCAAATTTTTTATCATGTGACCTTGACCGTTACCTTTGACCTACTTCAATGTAACTTTATTACCGTAAAACGTAGGGCCTGCATATTTGGCATGTTTGTCTGTAGACTTGCACAACCATGAAAATATGTCACAGATCACTGTGCCCTTACTGATACCGAAAGCGGGGGACCACATCTCTCTGAATTTCTCTATATTGTAAATGATTTATATTCGTTAGAGCAAAGCGAATACTTGTGTGCTGTCATTTCATTAAAATTCAAATTATGAGATAGTTGCGTGAGTCGGAGTGACGTTCAGTGATATGACGCAAATCTGAATGGGAAAACTTCTGTTGTCCGATGTTGTCCTTTACATATCATGAAAATCATGTGTTCAAGGTAGGAGTTACAGCGCCTTAATTTTTTATTGTCCCCCGCTTTTCGCGAAAGCGTGGGGACATTATTTCTCATTCGTCCGTCCGTCTGTCTGTCCGTCCGTCACAAAACTTTAACCTTGGTCATAACTTTTTTACCGTAAGACGCAGGGCCTTCAGATTTGGCATGCATGTCCCTAATTGCAATACATTTCCGTTGGTACCAATTGTTTTTATCATGTGACATTGACCGTGACCTTTGACCTACTTCAATGTAACTTTTTAACCGTAAGACGTGGGGCCTTCATATTTGAGTTGTGTGTCCCTAATGGTGTTGCAGAGACATGTAGACATGCACAGCCATGACAATATGTCACAGATCACTGCACGCTTACCAAAAGCGGGGGACCTCAATTCTCTGAATTTGCTTGTTTTAATTCTAATTTTAACAATTTTCACAACTCAAAGCCAAGGGAGGGGTCAACCTTGAATTTCGTTTCGTTTCATTACCTTTATAAAAAAAAGGTCAATGTTCGGCTGAATAGGGTTGAGATATTATAACAGAAGCGGAGAAGGGCGATCGAGCAGAGGCATATGACTCCGTAGTTTTTAACCGCCGTTCCATCCATTCCACTCTTACATTTATCTGTCTCTTTCATCAATTCGTATCATTTTTATAAATACAGAATTTCGTAATTTTGATTTATTTCATGTTGAAACGTTAATTAATGAATAATTAGAACCGGTACACAAACGGACTCATTAGAAACAAGTATGTGCTTTACCTTCTTAGGGTTTTATGTTTGCTTTATTTATGTTATTTTTGGGGGTGTTTTGTTTTGGTGATTGAGGGAGAGGTATGTGACTTCAGTAAAGACACTTATATTTACATTTTTACATTTATATACCTGTTTTGATTTTCATATTTACCATCCCCACAAGTAAATTCAAAACTTTAAACATAACAGTTGCACAGGGCATGATTAACAATGAGCCCCCTTAAATAGCCCTTTCTTCGTGTACTGTTTACCGTGTACTGTATAATATATAAACAATTATATGCCACCGAATTGACCTTTTTGTCCCCCCCCCCTTCCCATGGCTTGTCCTTCGTCTACAAGTTGAAAGGGGCATATTGCGCTCTTTAAGGAGAGTCTGGTCCATGTTGGACATCATTTATTTACTCCCGCTGTTACATAGGGCATACCATGATACCGTGTAGTATATCTGTCTGGTTTCATGTACACTGCTGCTGATTCAATGTTCTCAACGTTCCCTTTCATGCGTCACGATTTATTATCTATCACTTATCAACATGTAGTATATAGCTTTTCATGATTGATGAGCTGTAGAGCAAGTTAGCATTTTCGTGGATTTTGAATAACTAGTGATCCAGTTGATGCTAACCACAATCCATTTTATGGAGAACTGATGTCCAGTCAGAGGTCACACCCATTAAAGTGTCGTTAGTCTTTCTGTTCAACTCTAAGTTTACAGGAAACTTTACTTCATAACTCTCTCTCTCTCTCTCTCTCTCTCTATATATATATATATATATATAGGTATGTATGTATATGTGTATGTATGTATGTATGTATGTATGTATGTATGTATTATTTATCTTTTTTTCATTTTGAAAACAAAACTATTTGAGCAGGTATTATACGTCAAACCATTATGATGTCAACAAGTTCTGTGGAAACCGGTGTTGAATTACGAGGAATGATTTAGAAATTGTATGACGTCGCAACTTTTTAACGTCAAAGAAAAATATATAAGAAATATGTAAGAAAATATACATATATATCTACGTCAAATATCGGTCCATATGATAAAAAAATTATGTAAAGTGTATGTTGACCAGGTTGGTTTATGATCTATGATAAAATCATATTATTCTTTACCATGAATAGATCTTAGCTACGGCAAAACGGTGCACATTTGATGATTGTAAATAAAATATTTTAGCTGAGATTAATACTGCATCAAAGTGAGTTGTATACAAACACCTTATATATAATTACTGATCGTGTTACATTGCAGTCATATTTAACAAAACCCATTTCTGTGTTTTACAAAAAAAATGATATGTAGCATACGATAATTCATACATTGCCTAGCTGTGGAATCTGGACGTTATCAGAACATTCCCTTGAATAGATATTTATGCTCATTGTGTACAGCAGATATTGAAGACGAATTCCATATTTTAATGTCCCTCATCAATATAAGAATAAAGTATCTTAAGAAATATTACTTTGTAAAACCTTCTGTCTACAGACCAGTGCAACTTTTAAGCTCCTCAAACATAAAATTTTTTTACAGTTTTGGGGAAATTCATTAAAAGTATTTTTACCATAAGGAACACCCTTTATAATTAAGATATTATTCCCGGTATGTAAAGTATATTTATTTTCCATCTCTTAGCTGTACCTATAAGCTGTGTAGCTTCTAATGAATAAACAATACAGTTACCATTTTTAACTTATTTTACATAACGCGGGATCCATCTTTATACCTTTGTGTCTTTATACATGTATGTGTTAAATTTGTTACGATCACAACAATATGTCAAATTAGACGAAAAGGTGTTCAATGCAAAAGACAATATTATTCACATAAATAAACCTTTCCCATGATTCCTTGAAGCCGGCGTGGCCTAGTGGTATCGCGCTGGACTCCTAATCGGGAGCCGCCCTGCTCATGCCGGTGTCCTGTCTTTCGGATGAGACAATAAAAGCCGAGGCCCCATGTCGTGGTATGCATGGCACGTTAAAGATCCCTCACTGCTTCGGTGGGTCCGTTGCAAAGGTCAAAATTTGTATGCCCCGCATCAGGCAGATGCCGTCACCATATACGTGAAATATTCGTGGTGTGACGTTAAACAAAAATCAATAAAAACAAAAACAAAAACAAAAACAAAAACAAATATCATGATTCCTTGATAATTTCCCGACTTGAGAAATAATTATGCATTTGATATAATTTTACTACAGTCTTGTGTGTGTGTAGTGGGGGATGGGTGATGTAACTAAGATAAAGTCTCTTTTTCCGTACAGTAAATTCTGCTGCAAAAGATCAAAGGACTTACTGACCACGTCTGTGGGTTAATTTTTTCAGAAAATAATTATATTTATTAAATATTGTTTACAGCATTCCACGATTATTTTACGTATATATTGGCGGCATCTGTTTGATGCATTGCCCAGATACTTATACCTTTACAACGGATCCTTACGAAGCAGTGAAGGATCTTTTACGTGCCACGTCTACCATGACATTGGGCTACCGTTTTCTCTGTTTAATACCGATGTGACCACAGAGATAGTTCAATTCGAGACCTCTTGATTATGAGTCATTTACTTAGCTACACTGAATCTAAAGAAATTACAATTTACTGAACTAATGATGATTGATACATTTGCATCCTATTTATGAGTGTTAAGCAGGTCAACTTCATTGAAAAGTATCAATCTGAGCTCATTACCCCCGCCTCTCTCTCTCTTTCTCTCTCTCTCTCTCTCTGAAGTGAAGTGGATTTCAATGGAAAACTCTACCAAAGAAGGATGACTTGTGACACTTAAAAGAAGAATACATCAATTTAAATTGCATTTAACCTATCAATCGCTTTTCCTGTATGTATTCTGCAAGCAGACGTGAATATAGTAGCCAAGGGATTGGTTACCAGGATATGGCTGACGTACTACCGGAAGTGACGTCAATGGGTGTCGGACCCTCTTATTTACGTTTAGTTAAATCCCGGTGTTAAACGAGTCGAAGTGGTCGAGTGTAGAGCCAGCTGGATCCGTCATAGGAAGATCGCGGGTTCGAATTTGGTGGAATGTTTGGATGAATAATCTATTCTCATTTTCAGTCGTAATAAGAACCTAAATACTGACATATCATTGAAATAGATAGTTTAACAAAACTATATATACCGATTTCTATGATAGAGCACTGAAGCAACTGTAAAATAAAGATTTAATCATAACTTAAAATTTGATTTATATTTTAATGTGAGCTTTTCAGATATAAATATCATCTCCTTTTTATTCATGAAAAGATTAGTAATAGATTGTTGAAAATATCGATATAGTTATAATATGCTTGAAATTTGAAGCAATGTGTATGAAATTCTGCCGTCCCAGTAAGAAAAAAAAAATCATGACATTCTTAACGATGTAAGAGTTATACATCTTGGCATACCACAATTCTAAGATACAAAATTTGCCATATAATTGATTATTAAATACTATCTAATGTATTCACTGTATAATAAGCCCTGATTAGATCACAACAGACACAACTTTGAATCTTAAATTACATCTGAAGCATTTTACATAAGAAGAATTTCGCCACAGATTTTTTACACAAAATGTGGTATTTCATAAAAATACGGGAAATTGAAATTTGTATTGAGCCCTCTAATAATTATCTATGAATATATTAAAACAAGACAAAGTTTATGTGAAAAAATCCTCGTAGAAAAACTTGTAATATCGTAATTCATCAAATTTTATCGCGCAAAATGTCTGTACTAATTAGTTTTATATATCTATCAAGGAGAGGTAACTGTTATCCAATTAGGACATTCATATTTTACAATGTCATATCTTACGACATTAACAGCAATGCCATTTTAAAGACAACGTGTATATTACTATAACAAACAACCATGAGTCAAAGTTACTATGTTTATGTGTATCTTGTCATCTGAGGCTAATTGTAAATGGAATGTTTCATTTTGACGATAACTTTACACACTGCGGTTTGAAAATTCACAGTATTTATCAATTTAGCTATTTATCTTGAAAAACGTTTGTATCAAAATAATTAAAATTGGGGTTTTATTTTTACTAATGTTGGTAGCATACCATAAATCTAAAAAATAGTTCACAAAAATATGTAATCAAACATTGTTTTCAAAATCAAAATCAAAAATTGTTATATTAATAGTATCTGTGGGGAGAGATAATTAATATAATCGCATTTTAGAAATATTGTGTAAGGGAACGCGAAATTCACATAACAAATTTATTCATTATCATATTTCCAATCCAAATATTATTCAGAAACTATTGAAAAGTACGTCTTCTATTAAGAAAAAAAAACCCAAACCGCGCCAAAACATTCCGAAAAGATGATAATAAAAGAAGTCGAGTGTCGGTGGTATCGCATCATGTATATTAATCATTGATTGGAAATTTGAAGGAGAGAAACAAGAGAATATTGCGCTTGCTACTTAAGAATTTTTACTCGTTAATAGTATTGAATGATTCTACAAGTGCTTCCTTTTGAATTACGTAAAGGCAAACGAATTGCCTTCTTCATGTTATCATAAAAATCTATTTATTTAGACTGCATTGAGATAAGATTCAAGAAGAAACCCAAATTCAATTTGCAATTTCGATTTTCTTGCATTTAAAATAATGTGTGTTCTTGATCCTGAAATTCAATTCAATTTCACAATTCAATTTACTAACTTCATTTTATTTCACACATAAAACTTCAAGAGCGTGATTTCTTTTTCTTCACATGGTCTCATCTTATATAAATTTCAAACTACAAAATCATTCCTTTTAGCTCTTTTGACAGTTTTTGTTCAAAGAGGGTGGAAACGGAAAGACTACTGTAACATGTATATGCCTAATTCATTTGCAAATCAGAGTATCTCCTAAACGTCAAAGAAACCTCAATAGTGTACCGTACTGTAGCTTACCAAATTCGCCAATGGAACGTTATGGGTTTGAAACGCGCATGCCATTTTATTTACTTTTTTGACTTTATTTATGCAACAAGGTTTATATAACTTTCCATGAATTATCTTCTACTTTCCAAGTTCTTTAGTAGTAGATGTTGTATTGGTTATCGTCCCTTATGGTAATCTTGGCAGTAGTATCCGAAATCAGAAATACATACTATCTTCATCACTTGGATTATTCTGTAAACGCAATACTCAATGCACACATATTAATCATATTGTTACGTAATCAAATATGGCGGGGATATCCGTTATTATGAAAATCTTTAAAATGATATTTTTCTTTATTTTATATGACAATATCTACGAAACATACGAATTCACCCTTTCATTTATGCGCTAAAAATCATTAAATCAGATGACGTCACAATATTTTACACCTCGGCCATACCTCTGACAAACCTGGGAAATTAAGAACAATCTTGGAAATTTTCTAAATGTATCCTCTAATTCTGTATATTTAAAGCCAATTTACTTACCATACCCAACATGTGCGAGCTATGACCCCGTGGTACGTAATAGAATTTTGTGATTTTCAAGACTTGTCTGATTGATATTTTCCAATGAGAGCAAGAATTCAGTTTTAAGAATTCAGTTTTAATCAGAGTGATCGAAAACCTTAATTATATACGAGGGCTGATCAAAACGTTCTAGACCATAGTATGATACTAATTATTGAAAAATTGTTCGTACAGTTATTCAACTCAATTTGGACGGAGCCAAATTTATTCCTAAAGTATCACATGTAAAGGGAAGCATTTTATATTCATTGTTGGTTCTTCTGGGCTTGAAGACGGCATTATTAGCAAGCTTCATCATTTTAAATGGTTACATTTCTTTCGTGCATATTTCGTCCCCCATGTAGAAGTAAATACTTTATAACTTCTCTCTTTCTGAATTTCTGAACCTCTGGATTTTCGTGAAATTACACTCAGTAAAATATCTCAAAACTCCCAGTCTGTATTATGTTTATAATTAAAAATGTATGAGACCAGAAATATTTTGGTTCTCATTTGAAAACCATATAGAATAGTCAATAGTGATGAAATTCAATTTCTAACAGTAAAATGATGTAAATGTAGTAAAAAAAAAAAGGACCAGCAGAGCTTCATGACATAATCTCTTGTATTAATAACATCGAATATCTAAATGTTTTACGAGATGGGCAACCCTATGAAATAATAAGGTGCGATTAACCTTATAGTGTTCTACATGGGGGCAAAATATTCACGGAATAAGAGTGGTATACTCCACATGATGAGACCAAGCTTTTGGATTCTGTAACAAACAAAATAAATCTCTGCATTAGGGACAGACTGATCTAGTGTTAATCGCAGTGAATTTCAAACCTGCGGACCCGGGTTCCATTTCCATAGTCGACCGAGATTTGTCTAAGACGACTTATCATCCTCTGTTTCCTTATATGCCCTTCGTCTGACACAGGATAAACCGAGGCTCAGTTCCACGGTATACGTGTCTGTGTCCGTCTGAGACAAGATAGACCGAGGCTCGGTGACACGGTATACGAGTCTGTGTTCATCTGGACAGGATAAACAAAGGCTCAGTGCCACGGTATACGTGTTTGCTGTCCGTCTTTGACAGGATAAACCGAGACTCAGTTCTACGGTATACGTGTCTGCTGTCCGTCTGAGACAAGATAGACCGAGGCTCGGTGACACGGTATACGTGACTGTGTTCACCTGGACAGGATAAACAAAGGTTCAGTGCCACGGTATACGTGTTTGCTGTCCGTCTTTGACAGGATAAACCGAGACTCAGTTCCACGGTATACGTGTCTGCTGTCCGTCTGAGACAGGATAAATCGAGGCTCAGTGCTACGATATACATGTCTGCTGTTCGTCTGAGACAGGATAAACCGAGGCTCAGTGACATGGTATACGTGTCTGTGTCCGTCTGAGACAGGATAAACCGAGGATCAGTGACATGGTATACGTGTCTGTGTCCGTCTGAGACAGGATAAACCGAGGATCAGTGACATGGTATACGTGTCTGAGTCCGTCTGAGACGGGATAAACCGAGGCTCAGTGACATGGTATACGTGTCTATGTCTGTCTGAAACAGGATAAACCGAGGATTAGTGACATGATATACGTGTCCGTGTCCTTCTGAGACAGGATAAACCGAGGCTCAGTGACATCGTATACGTGTCTGTGTCCGTTTGAGACAGGATAAACCGAGGCTCAGTGATACAGTATACGTGTCTGCTGTCTTAAACGGCCTACCGTATATATGATTATCTTACTATTGTAAAGAAGGATAAGTTGGTACATTGGTATCGTACAGAGCTTATATCTGGGGTTTTATTCCGGTTGTTTTCGGGGATGTTTCTATGATGATTTATCATTTCCTGCCTCCCTTTCTATCCTCTGACTGAGACAGTATAAACCGAGGTCCCGTGTTACAATATATACCGAGGCCCGTGTCACGGTATAAACCGAGGCCCCGTGTTATTGTATGCTATGGCTCGTTAAAGATCCCTCACTTCTTCCGATGGGTCCTTAGCGTAGGACAAAGTTATGCAGCAATGCACTAGGCAGGTGCCATCACTATATAAATAAAAGAATATTGGAGTGACAATAACAAAACAAACAATCAAACTTAAGTAAACTAGTAAAATAATTTGCTGGGGAAAGGGGGAGGAAGAAAACAAGTAAAATCAATAAGTTCTAGTCGTCATCATATAGGCGACATAGTCACCGTGGTAGACAGCTATATACTATACCGGCAATAAGATCTAGTCGTCACCATATAGGCGACATAGTCACCGTGGTAGACAGCTATATATTATACCGGCAATAAGCTCTAGTCGTCACCATATAGGCGACATACTCACCGTGGTAGAAAGCTATATACCATACCGGCAATAAGCTCTAGTCGTCGCCATATAGGCGACATACTAGTAGTCACCGTGGTAAACAGCTATATACAATACCGGCAATAAGCTTTAGTCGTCACCATATAGGCGACGTAGTCACCGTGGTAGACAGCTATATACTATACCGGCAATAAGATCTAGTCGTCACCATATAGGCGACATAGTCACCATGGTAGAAAGCAATATACTATACCGATAATAAGCTTTAGTCGTCACCATATAGGCGACATAGTCACCATGGTAGAAAGCTATATACTATACCGGCAATAAGCTCTAGTCGTCACCATATAGGCGACATAGTCACCGTGGTAGAAAGCAATATACTATACCGGCAATAAGCTCTAGTCGTCACCATATAGGCGACATACTCACCGTGGCAGAAAGCAATATACTATACCGGCAATAAGCTCTAGTCGTCACCATATAGGCGACATACTCACCGTGGCAGATAGCAATATACTATACCGGCAATAAGATCTAGTCGTCACCATATAGGCGACATAGTCACCGTGGCAGAAAGCAATATACTATACCGGCAATAAGCTATAGTCGTCACCATATAGGCGACATACTCACCGTGGCAGAAAGCAATATACTATACCGGCAATAAGCTCTAGTCGTCACCATATACGATGTGATATAGTTCTAGTATGGATACCATATCAGCAGAAGACCCACCGTACTGATAAAACAATGTATCCATACAAACGATCGCTCCGCCTGCACAATCTAAGAAAGAAAACTTAATTTTACAACAAAACCATAGCTACATTTACGTAGATAAAATCACAAATAATGTTACGTACTATGGTTAAAACTTCCCCTTTTGTTTTATCATTTTAAATCTTTACATCCTCTCTCTCGTCAGTGTTGGGCTTGTCTGTTTTGATATCTTCCGTATTTGTTACCATCCACACGTCATCAAGTTCCGATATGATGACTTTCCTGGGAATATGATAACATTACCTATATATTTATTAAGTTTATTCATAGTATAACCTTTAAAGCTATTTTTGTAAGTCAATGCTACTAACAACAGTGTAGGTGATGTCATGTACTCATTTTAACTATATGGAGTCCATTTCCTCCATCAGTCCACGTCTGAGAGGGAACAATGAAGTGTCTTTATATTGGTCTGAATTCATAGCTTCTCATTGTCCTATATATATTGACTTTTTACTGGACAATTTTACTGCATCTCGGATACCACTCCACAAAACACTGGGTGATAAAAATGTTATCGGAAAAGTAGCACCTTTGTCAATATATTTAAAGATTGAACTATTTAAACCATGAGAACTTTGCAAATCAAGTTCTCCGCAGATCACTTCTCAGCTAAATGCCTTGATAAAGATTATCTCCAGTTTTCTAAATGAAATGCTCTCTGTATATTTAAGCATCCCCCACGACGTGACCTTTAACACGCGTGACGTAAATAGAGAACCAGCCAACCAATACTGTCGAAACAAACAGAGTGGGACCTTGCAGAAATTGTATTTACTATAAGTTTATGAATGTGCAAATCGGTCTGTAAGTATGCCAGGTAAACATAGAAGTTTAAAGTATTCGATTAATTCTACATATCTGCCCAATGGAATATTGGATGGGAGTTTGCTATAACAATCGGTGTCTACTAGAGCTCACAGCAGTGCTGTCACTAAATGCAGCGCTAGTGAAATACGCCGATATTACGCTAGGCTACTAACACGTGAAAAGAGTTGATGGACGATTGCTCTGTGTTCATACCTTACTACCGCTTTAACACTTGTATATAGTAATTAATTTAAAAATATTTACGTATCAGATTGCCTTTATTCGCTCAAGGATTTTGTTCGTTCAACTGGAAATACATAATATAATAGAAGCACAGGAGCTTCTATTTAGAAATAGCAAACTGGATTCGCTCCGCGAAACCATCACTTCTAGACTGTTTCCTCGGACAACGGCATGTAGACAGAGGAGGGCAAAACGTGGGGCTAAAATGACGGAGGGTGCGGACACCGAGAAAAGTCCCTCCGTGTCGAGAGAGGAATACGAAATGATGGAGAAGTGGCTAGACGAGCACCCAGAATTTACCCATGATTACTTTGCCCGGAAGGCCAAACGCAGCATGGTCGATGGGTGGTTGATAGCCCAGGCCTTGGTCCACAATCCTGGACTGTCGCTGCAGTCAGATAATAATTCAAGCGGCTCGAATTCTAGAAATAATTCTGGTACAAATACACCAGTTCGTAAGATCTCCGCACAAGAATTCGACAGAGGAGATCCATTGAATCCAATTCTGTCTACAGTGGACGGTACGCCGACTTTCATCGGACCGTCAGCATCTTCAACATCACTTAATAATACGAAATTTCGGCGACCAAGGACAGAACTACGGGCCTTGGACGAAAAGCAATTAATGTACGAACTAGTGATTGATATTTGTAATGATTTAGATGTGACAAGTCTGTGTCATAAAATTTTACAGAATGTATGCATATTATTGAATGCGGACAGGTGCTCCTTATTCCTCGTGCATAAACGTGCATCGGAAGAACGGTATCTTGAATCGAAATTATTTGATGTCAGTGCCGACACGACACTCGAAGAGGTATCAGAAAACCGGGAAGCGATACGAATCCCTTGGGGCACTGGAATAATAGGATATGTGGCTGAAACTGGGGAACCGCTCAACATACCGGATGCGTATAAGGTAACGTCTACTTTCATTTTTTAACATCTGCAACTTTCAGTTTAAGGTATGGACATCTCTCCTATTCAGTTCTTTAATTTCTGCTTAGATCTCAAAACTCACGTGGTATTTAAAACAACATTCGAGTAAAAAAATTCGATTTGCTACATGCCCCATAAATTACTTTGTTATCAGCGATATTGTCAATTCTTTCGGAAAGAGATTATGCGCTATAAATCAGAAATGAATCTCAAATAAATCAGGAAACAGGGGGTTAAGTTTTCTGAAGGCACTTCCTACACTAAACCCTTCCTTAATGCAGTCTATATAAATAAACATATATATATATATATATATATATATATATATATATATATATATATATATATATATATATATATATGTTCTAAATGCTAGAGACGTTGCATTTCTTAAGAGCGGTTTTACACTGTAAAACACGTTTGCGTATGGCGCATTTCCTCCGTTCCGGAAGTGCATAATTGTCACAATATTGGTAGTATTATACTCAACGACGCGAAAATTTCATTCATTGAAGTACAAAACATTATCTCGCCATAGCTCGAATTACGTGAAGTTACACATGTGTTAAATAACATTTAAATTCCAGGTGTCGCGTTATTCACGACTATTGCATAAAGTTATATATGTATTCCTCATGCAGTGCTTGTGTCTATTCGGGCCACATGTAAAATACCAGTGTTTTGTGGTAATAGTACAGGACCCTTATCATAGATTTCGCTGTCCTAAAATATATTTCTTTGCCTCGTCTGCTCCACATCAGCCATCATACGGTGTACGTAATTTAAAGAGTTTATTAGCAGTATCAAACTCTGGTCTACTTTTCCAAAGATTATCATGCAAGATCTTTACGTACTCACACTACTCTGTCTCACCCCCTCCCCAAATTTTTTCTCGATTTAAAATCACATTTGTATCGTTTTAATACGAGGAGAACATTTTGCAAGCAAACTTTGCAATCGAAGCATGCCGATGAACATGATCGGCTTACTTCTAACTTTCACACACATGTGCTTCTTCCCTGTGCTTTCAAGCACATGTTTTGTTTAACCTGGCTTTTGCGATATTTCGTTTACAGTTCTCGCATCTCATGTGGTTCATGGCGATCTGGCCAAAAGTATAGACTGTTTATTCCAGGAAATGAAAACTCAAACAAATTAACTGCTGACCTCTTCGCTGTGGATATTAATGTAAACAGTAATATATTTCCTTATCCTGGTGATGACTTTTCTTAATTAAATTCCATTCATACATTGAATTTGACTCAGCTAAGTTTCGTGATATTTGTGGGAGAAAATTGTATAACAAAGGGCCTTTGATTTTATTTATGAGGGTTTTACGCTATTTACTAAATTAACATCATTATGTGAAAACGTAAAAATCTTTCATTCAGTTGCATCAATAAAACCTCCGTTTTTTAAAACTCTAAACCATTCCTATGACATGCATTCTTGAATGCTTCCTGTTCACCACTAATAATAACTTTGATAACACGGTGACCCACTTTTAAAAAGCTAATTTACATCACATTTACGCACACCGAGCTAGAATTGAAATTTGTAATTATTAAAGATAGAAAAACAAATATATTACCGACCGTCACTTCATAAACGAGATTCTAAAAGCCTCCATTTAACGCAAAAATCAATTAACCTTATAAGGTGTCAAGGAATGCCCACGTTTCCATCATTTTACGTTACTATCAAGTGTAGGTAAATCAAATATTTGTTCATTTTAGGTAGGAAAACAGTATATAATCGTATATTGACTTGTACCTTTACCTATATTATTAAGGGTTCTTTCTTAATGTTGGTAACTCGCTTCAATACACAGGTCTTACATCAAAGATTTATATCCATAAACTTGTTTACAATGGCCCTTCATGGACACTTGGTGATATTTGAAACTTTTTATGGATACCCCTTGTGAATGTTGTGCACCATGACAACTAAATTGTTTATTTCTTTTTGTTCTTACATCATTAGATGCGGCTTTATGTCTAACATCATAAGATGCGGATTTTATGTCTAACATCATAAGATGCGGACTTTATATCTAACATCACGAGATGCAGCCTTCATGTCTAACATCATGAGATGCGGACTTTATGTCTAACATCATGAGATGCGGCCTTTATGTCCAGCATTATGAGATGAGGCCTTTATGTCTAACATCATGAGATGCGGCCTTTATGTCTAGCATTATGAGATGAGGCCTTTATGTCTAACATCATGAGATGCGGCCTTTATGTCTAACATCATGAGATTCGGCCTTTATGTCTAACATCATGAGATTCGGCCTTTATGTCTAACATCATGGGATGAGGACTTTATGACTGACATCATGAGATGCGGACTTTATGTCTAACATCACGAAATGCTGCCTTTATGTCTGACATCATGAGATGCGGCCTTTACGTATAACATCATGAGATGCAGACTTTATGTCTAACATCAGGAGATGCGGCCTTTATGTCTAACATCATGAGATGCTGACTTTATGTCTAACATTATGAGATGCGGACTTTATGTCTGACATCATGAGATGCGGCCTTTACGTATAACATCATAGGATGAGGACTTTATGTCTAACATCATGGGGTGAGGACTTTATGTCTAACATCACGAGATGCTGCCTTTATGTCTAACATCATGGGATGAGGACTTTACGTATAACATCATGAGATGCGGCCTTTATGTATAACATCATGAGATGCAACATCATGAGATGCGGCCTTTATGTCTAACATCATGAGATGCGGACTTTATGTCTGACATCATGAGATGCGGCCTTTATGTCTGACATCATGAGATGCGGCCTTTACGTATAACATCATGAGATGCTGCTTTATGTCTAACATCTTGAGATGCTGCCTTTATGTCTAACATCACGAGATGCTGCCTTTATGTCTAACATCATGGGATGAGGACTTTATGTCTGACATCATGAGATGCGGACTTTATGTCTAACATCATGGGATGAGGGCTTTATGTTTGACATCATGAGATGCGGACTTTATGTCTAACATAATTATATAATAATAATGATGTTTATTAACGTGACAGGAAGTATATACATTGTATAATATCAAAACAAGTAAGTTTAACATATGAAATATATACTACATAGAATACAATGTATAGATAACCCAGCCAATTGGCTTATCAGTCACGAATAATCAATAATGAACGTTAAGGTGAAAGATGAAAGGTGGTCTATATAAAAGTGTCCTTGATAAACATCATGAGATGCGGCCTTTATGTCTGACATCATGAGATGCGGCCTTTACGTATAACATCATGAGATGCGGCCTTTGTGTCTAACATCTTGAGATGCGGACTTTATGTCTAACATCACGAGATGCTGCCTTTATGTCTAACATCATGGGATGAGGACTTTATGTCTAACATCACGAGATGCGGCCTTTATGTATAACATCATGAGATGCGGCCTTTATGTCTAACATCATGAGATGCGGCCTTTATGTCTAACATCATGAGATGCGGACTTTATGTCTGACATCATGAGATGCGGCCTTTATGTCTGACATCATGAGATGCGGCCTTTACGTATAACATCATGAGATGCTGCCTTTATGTCTAACATCATGAGATGCTGCCTTTATGTCTAACATCACGAGATGCTGCCTTTATGTCTAACATCATGGGATGAGGACTTTATGTCTAACATCATGAGATGCGGACTTCATGTCTGACATCATGAGATGCGGCCTTTATGTATAACATCATAGGATGAGGACTTTATGTCTAACATAATGGGATGAAGACTTTATCTCTAACATCACGAGATGCTGCCTTTATGTCTAACATCACGAGATGAGGACTTTATGTCTAACATCATGAGATGCGGACTTTATGTCTAACATCATGAGATACGGACTTTATGTCTGACATCATGAGATGCGGCCTTTACGTATAACATCATAGGATGAGGACTTTATGTCTAACATCATGGGATGAGGACTTTATGTCTAACATCATGGGATGCGGCCTTTATGTCTAACATTATGAGATGCGGACTTTATGTCTGACATCATGAGATGCGGCCTTTACGTATAACATCATAGGATGAGGACTTTATGTCTAACATCATGGGGTGAGGACTTTATGTCTAACATCACGAGATGCTGCCTTTATGTCTAACATCATGGGATGAGGACTTTACGTATAACATCATGAGATGCGGCCTTTATGTATAACATCATGAGATGCGGCCTTTATGTCTAACATCATGAGATGCGGCCTTTATGTCTAACATCATGAGATGCGGACTTTATGTCTGACATCATGAGATGCGGCCTTTATGTCTGACATCATGAGATGCGGCCTTTACGTATAACATCATGAGATGCTGCCTTTATGTCTAACATCTTGAGATGCTGCCTTTATGTCTAACATCACGAGATGCTGCCTTTATGTCTAACATCATGGGATGAGGACTTTATGTCTAACATCATGAGATGCGGACTTCATGTCTGACATCATGAGATGCGGCCTTTATGTATAACATCATAGGATGAGGACTTTATGTCTAACATAATTGGATGAGGACTTTATCTCTAACATCACGAGATGCTGCCTTTATGTCTAACATCACGAGATGAGGACTTTATGTCTAACATCATGAGATGCGGACTTTATGTCTAACATCATGAGATACGGACTTTATGTCTGACATCATGAGATGCGGCCTTTATGTATAACATCATAGGATGAGGACTTTATGTCTAACATCATGGGATGAGGACTTTATGTCTAACATCAAGAGATGCTGACTTTATGTCTAACATTATGAGATGCGGACTTTATGTCTGACATCATGAGATGCGGCCTTTACGTATAACATCATAGGATGAGGACTTTATGTCTAACATCATGGGGTGAGGACTTTATGTCTAACATCACGAGATGCTGCCTTTATGTCTAACATCATGGGATGAGGACTTTACGTATAACATCATGAGATGCGGCCTTTATGTATAACATCATGAGATGCGGCCTTTATGTCTAACATCATGAGATGCGGCCTTTATGTCTAACATCATGAGATGCGGACTTTATGTCTGACATCATGAGATGCGGCCTTTATGTCTGACATCATGAGATGCGGCCTTTACGTATAACATCATGAGATGCTGCTTTATGTCTAACATCTTGAGATGCTGCCTTTATGTCTAACATCACGAGATGCTGCCTTTATGTCTAACATCATGGGATGAGGACTTTATGTCTGACATCATGAGATGCGGACTTTATGTCTAACATCATGGGATGAGGGCTTTATGTTTGACATCATGAGATGCGGACTTTATGTCTAACATAATTAGATAATCCAAATGATGTTTATTAACGTGACAGGAAGTATATACATTGTATAATATCAAAACAAGTAAGTTTAACATATGAAATATATACTACATAGAATACAATGTATAGATAACCCAGCCAATTGGCTTATCAGTCACGAATAATCAATAATGAACGTTAAGGTGAAAGATGAAAGGTGGTCTATATAAAAGTGTCCTTGATAAACATCATGAGATGCGGCCTTTATGTCTGACATCATGAGATGCGGCCTTTACGTATAACATCATGAGATGCGGCCTTTGTGTCTAACATCATGGGATGAGGACTTTATGTCTAACATCACGAGATGCGGCCTTTATGTATAACATCATGAGATGCGGCCTTTATGTCTAACATCATGAGATGCGGCCTTTATGTCTAACATCATGAGATGCGGACTTTATGTCTGACATCATGAGATGCGGCCTTTATGTCTGACATCATGAGATGCGGCCTTTACGTATAACATCATGAGATGCTGCCTTTATGTCTAACATCATGAGATGCTGCCTTTATGTCTAACATCACGAGATGCTGCCTTTATGTCTAACATCATGGGATGAGGACTTTATGTCTAACATCATGAGATGCGGACTTCATGTCTGACATCATGAGATGCGGCCTTTATGTATAACATCATAGGATGAGGACTTTATGTCTAACATAATGGGATGAAGACTTTATCTCTAACATCACGAGATGCTGCCTTTATGTCTAACATCACGAGATGAGGACTTTATGTCTAACATCATGAGATGCGGACTTTATGTCTAACATCATGAGATACGGACTTTATGTCTGACATCATGAGATGCGGCCTTTACGTATAACATCATAGGATGAGGACTTTATGTCTAACATCATGGGATGAGGACTTTATGTCTAACATCATGGGATGCGGCCTTTATGTCTAACATTATGAGATGCGGACTTTATGTCTGACATCATGAGATGCGGCCTTTACGTATAACATCATAGGATGAGGACTTTATGTCTAACATCATGGGGTGAGGACTTTATGTCTAACATCACGAGATGCTGCCTTTATGTCTAACATCATGGGATGAGGACTTTACGTATAACATCATGAGATGCGGCCTTTATGTATAACATCATGAGATGCGGCCTTTATGTCTAACATCATGAGATGCGGCCTTTATGTCTAACATCATGAGATGCGGACTTTATGTCTGACATCATGAGATGCGGCCTTTATGTCTGACATCATGAGATGCGGCCTTTACGTATAACATCATGAGATGCTGCCTTTATGTCTAACATCTTGAGATGCTGCCTTTATGTCTAACATCACGAGATGCTGCCTTTATGTCTAACATCATGGGATGAGGACTTTATGTCTAACATCATGAGATGCGGACTTCATGTCTGACATCATGAGATGCGGCCTTTATGTATAACATCATAGGATGAGGACTTTATGTCTAACATAATTGGATGAGGACTTTATCTCTAACATCACGAGATGCTGCCTTTATGTCTAACATCACGAGATGAGGACTTTATGTCTAACATCATGAGATGCGGACTTTATGTCTAACATCATGAGATACGGACTTTATGTCTGACATCATGAGATGCGGCCTTTATGTATAACATCATAGGATGAGGACTTTATGTCTAACATCATGGGATGAGGACTTTATGTCTAACATCATGGGATGCGGCCTTTATGTCTAACATTATGAGATGCGGACTTTATGTCTGACATCATGAGATGCGGCCTTTACGTATAACATCATAGGATGAGGACTTTATGTCTAACATCATGGGGTGAGGACTTTATGTCTAACATCACGAGATGCTGCCTTTATGTCTAACATCATGGGATGAGGACTTTACGTATAACATCATGAGATGCGGACTTTATGTCTATCAGCATGAGATGCGGATATTTTGTTTGTCTCGCTTCATTGGATGCAGACTTTCTGTCTTTTATTATTAGAAATACACATTTATGTTAAAATAATCTGTTTTGGATTAAACGTGATATTTTTCAAATTCAGTAATTCAGATTGGTATAAACAGTTATTTTTACTTGATTCTAAAATGTGATTTCATAAGAAAAGGAAAGCTTTGACTGAAGTTGTATTTTTATTATAATATCTCTGTCACTTTTTATACGCCCGTCGTAGACGGACGTATTATGGTATTGCCCTGTGGGTCCATGGGTCTGCCCACACCTTGTTAACAAGATAAATACCATACCGATTAGGCTATGACTTTCAAACTAGGTACACTTATTTCTTATTTCATGAGGAGGAACCCTATTCAATATCAAGATCAAAAGTCAAGGTCGTTTTTGTGGCAAAAATAGAAAATCTTGAGAATGCAACTTGTAAACGAGGTACAGACCAAGTTGGCAAACTGTTTCTTGTTTTTGGAGGATGAACCCTATTTGTTTTTTTTAAGGTCAGATCTGCAAGATTAAGGTCACAGTGCTTATGTCAGTGAGATTCTTGTCCAGGCATGGATTTGATTAATATTTCACAGTATTGTTGCCCAGGACCCAAGGGTGTGTCACGACCTTGACTCATAGGTCATAGCTGCAGGGTCAAGGTCACGCTGCTTATGAATTGTGAATCTTGTTCTTGATAGTTTACAGCAAAGATTGTCTTGTGTAATTTATTTAAAATAACGTGCATTCCAATGAAATTATTATCATGTACTTAAATACGTTTTAGTGCAAACATCACTTGTTACTTTAAAATGCTTTTGAAATACTCGGTATTTTCCCTATGTAAGCACAAGTAAAGGTTGAAGGATTTGTAACGACCATACACTATATGATCATCAAAAATATTACACTGCAGAGAAAAGAGATTGAATTACCGAACTGAATTACATAACGCTATGTAAGCGCTTCACAAAAACGAACAACACAAGAATGGAGCTTAAAGTAGAAATGCATTATGTTCTCGAATCTTGCTTTAGTGGCATATATGTCAAACATTTAAAGTAAATTATCTTTTCTCCACTGACCTCCAAAGCGAACGCTCTACTTTATAAAATGCAGTCGAGCCCGGCATGGTTATGTCATTAGTAGTTTTAACTTGTTATCTGAATGATTGAGTTCGAATCTTGGTCATGACAGACAAATGGAGCACTAACGAAAGAAAAGCCATGCAGATAATGAAAAAGAGTAAAGGTGCGAAGTGAGAAGTGAAAAACTACCAAAGCAATATAAAATTTCACTACACTTCATCTGTAAAACTATACAAATTCTACGCAAAAGCATACTAGAAGATTTAATCATTATAATACAGAGTTCCTATTGCATATTTTCTAATGTAAAACTCTGATGATATATACAGAGGAAGATACTTCATTGTCCTTGCTATTTTGTAGCGAGTTCAAAAACCCGGCCCACAAACTTTATATTTTAATTTGAATTACTCATGTGAACTAAATTCATGCTATGAGCATGTGTATATACACAAATCATCAACGTTAACGTCCGCCCAACGTCAAACTATTGTGGCTTAAAGTATTTTGATTCATGAATCAAGAAAACATAACGATTATATTATGGTATGTGTAGAAACTTAACTGAAGCAAATTAATACGCAATAACATTAGTGTTAGTACTGAGGCAAAGAAACGAACTTTCGTAATATTAAATAATAAAATTCCCCTTGCAATTGTGTCTAATAAAATGGAATAAGCTTGTTGTGTTGAATGGAAACAATTTCATTTTTAAAATATCTATCAATTGTTAGAAAACGGTCATCGATAGTGGAGATGTTCTGGAAGAAAGGGTTGTCTGTCAAATGCATGGCATATGCTAAAACTATTGACATGATTCTTCTACTTGTTAGATGACAAGTGCGACAAGCAAGCATTTTGTATAAATTAATTGACGTAAACAATAGGGAAATTCCAGAAAGTGCTTGAAACCCTATACACTACTTTGCAGTTACACAACAATAAAAGCCTTCTTCCAGCAACCAAATCGGCAAGCCCTAGAAACAAATATCTATATATTGTTTAGCTTAATATGATTTTTTTATCTTCGTGAGGTTCTCTTGTTCCTGCACGGATTCATCTCTAAATATTTGGATTTGAGTATTAAGACAACATGACAAAGCCGCTGCGGTGATTGTGACTTTGAGTATCTCCATTAGTTTGGTGTTTGCACAAATGTTTAGCGATCTTTTATTATGTCATTGTTCTTATTGACACATGCAGTAGTGTCGGTACCTATCATTGAGAAAGATATTGTTCATTATCTGTATCATATGTGATAAACATACCAGAATGACGCAGGAAAGGGAATGAAATGAGACCTATAACGTGTATGTTGATAGTTTGGAACTCAACTAAAAGGTATAAATACCAAGAACACAAAACAGTAATGCATTTTGAAATTAAGGGGGGAAAAAGAGAAAAATATGACCACAAGAATTTAGTGTGATAAATATATTAATTTCTTGTTTGAAGATGAACTTGGAGCGAAAAGAGGTAACGCTTTTACATTGTATGAAGGCAGTAAGGGTGTAAAAAAGAGGTTCAGTGAAATAAAAAAGGAAGGAGGGGGGGGGGGGGGTTCGGTGAAATTAAAGGGACTATATCGTAGCTTTGCTATGCCGGGGTAGTCATAAAACTCCATCTGCAAAAATAAGGGGTCAATCATTGCTTAAACAGTACTCAGGACCCATGTTTTATGATTGCATTAAATCATATAATCCATACAGCACTGAATTGGTGCCACAGAATCTGCGGAAAGAGAAATTGAAGTCTTATTAAAATATCTCCATAATAAAATTCCATTTCAAAGTTTCGACAAGTAGGTCTGGTAGGTTTTGTCATTGTTTACTGACATCTATACGTTGTCACAGGTGCTCAATAACATCAGGACTTTCTTAGGAAAAGTATGTGGAGACCAATAAAGCAGATCATTTAATGACCTTGGATGACATCTAGATAATGTCTCTCAGAATCAAGTATGTATTTTACACCTTTTATGGCTGTTCTCACAGTATCAAATAAGTGTTGAAGTGAAATTAACGTTTGACGCCGGGAGTAGGTCTTGCCAGTTGAAGATTATATTTCGTTTATGGGTGATGATTAACATTATCCATTGGTCTCTGGGTTTTTTTCATTGCAATACATTAACATGCTGAATACAAGAATGTTGTTCAGTTTTGTCTTCTCTGAATATTTATATGAAGGAGCTGGTGTGGCCAATGAATGAACACGCGCGACTCGTTGCTGGATGAATGCGGGATTGTATTGCGCCGTTTGGAGTCATCCGTGTCAGTGAGTAATTATCTATCCCCGGCTGCTCATACGGAGAAAAGGATATATGATAAGTGGAAGTGTATAAGTGAATCCAGGACTGGGACTCGGGGAGACAACGTTGTATGGGATGGAAACCCAGAACACATTTTGGGACAAACCGAAACATTTTGAAATTGTTGTCATAATTTACATGTACTGGGAAGTGGTTTATACACATAGTAAAACACGACACGCTATTCTACTCGTTTGCCAGATACATCCATATATACATGTATATATATATATATATACATCCATATATACATGTATATATATATATATATATATATATATATATATATATATATATAATATATATATATATATATATATATATATATATATATATATATATATATTCTTGATAGTATACCTATAATAGGCGGGAAATTAGCTAGTTATCTTTATAACTTGTGGGTACAAAACTGTAAGTAAATAATCAATAAATCTATAAATAGATCTGTACTTTGTGACATATACTATCAGATCGCGTGTGCTGGAATATGCTAATTTAGCATATATATCATTTTCGAGTTTAGTACGGGTTGAATTTGTCATTCCTAATTGTACGCCAAGGTTACCTCACCTATATGGTGACTGCCAGGATTTAGTGGCGGAGGAAACACATATGTGGTGACTGCCAGTATTTAGTGGCGGAGGAAGCACCTATATGGTGACTAAGTATTAGTGATGGAGGAAGCACTTAAATAATGGCTACCAGAATTTAGTTGTGAAGGGAGCACCTTTATGGTGACTGTCAGCATGTGGTGGCTGCCAGTATTTAGTAGTGGAGGAAGCAGCTATATAGTGGCTGCCTGCATTTAGTTGTGGAGGGAGCACCCATATGATGGCTGCAAGAATAAATGGTGGGCGAAGCACCTATTTAAAGGCTATCAGTATTTAAATGTGAAAAAACCGCCTTTATGATGGCTACAGTTATTTAGTGGTGAAGGGATCACCTATACAGTGGCAGCAAGTATAACTTGGTGGAGGAGGCACCTATATGGTGACTGCCAGTATTTAGTGGTGGATAAAGCACCTAAATGGTGGCTGCCAGTACGTGTTGTGGAGGAAGCACCTATATGGTGGTTGCCAGTATTTGTGGTAGAGGAAACACCTGTATGGTGGCTGCCTGTATTAATAGGTGGAGGAGGCACCTATATGGTGACTGCCAGTGTTTGTGGTGGAGGAAGCACCTGTATGGTGACTGCCAGTATTAAGTGATGGAGGAGGCACCGATATGGTAACTGCTAGTATTTGTGGTGGAGGAAGCACCTATATGGTGGCTACCAGTATTTAGTGGTGGAGGAGGCACCTATATGATGACTGCTAGTATTTGTGGTGGAGGAGGCACCTTTATGGTGACTACCAGTATTAAGTGGTGGAGGAAGCACCTATATGGTGGCTGCCAGTATTTGTGAAGGAAGCACCAATATGGTGGCTGCCATTATTTGTGGTGGAGGAAGCACCCTAAGAACATTCTTGACCATCGCTATGTATTCTCTGCATCGCTATGTACTCTCGCGGACCCTTGACCATTGCTATGTTCTCTCACGGATCCTTGACCATCGCTATGTACTCTTGCGGATCTTGGACCATCGCTATGTACTCTCGGCGCCCCATTTTTCGTTCTGGTTTTTACATAAATATATTGTGATAAAGAGCGTCAGCACAGCGTGTAAGGTCACTCGTCCATCGATGTTTCTCTTCACATTTGTTTCATTACTTAGTTGTTCTTTTACATCGTTTCAGTGTAAGCTCAGTTTGTTATAACGGTACCTGTTTGGTGTATATAAATACGGACCCACCCAAATGAACTGTTGTCTATCCTTCAAGTAATATCTTAGCATCATGTAATCATATTCGAAGATCACGTGGAACTGTGTGCAAGTTGTGATTTAAGAAGAGGATATATCGTATGGATTCAAATAATGAAATCAACCAACAAATTTAACGCGAGATACTGCCTCAGAGTACGACAGATCATCTATAGCCAGGAGAAATGCTGTTGATATATTCCGTTCCTTTTCTATTCAACATTCTTGTTTAAAGAAGTGATAAGTTCTTTTCTGAATAACCTTTACGTAAAATTTATTTAGTTTTCAATTTTTAAAAGACTTAGATTTTTTATTCTGTTCTACAATTTTCTTGATTGACGAATATCATTAATTTAGATTAAATTTATTTAAATTTAAGTTACATTCTTGTATTGAACGAGATAATGTAATGACAGCGTCGTGTGACAAAACAAAATACAGCTGTTATAGTGTCATGTTCTGATTTTTGTATTTACTCCCCTCCCCCTCCCCCCAAGTAAATTAGAAAATTAGTAATGTTTTATTTTATTGGTAATCATAAATAATGATTTTTTCTAAAAAAAATTTCTTTCATTTGATACCTCTGTCATGCGGGAAAGATATATAATAAAAACGGTTTCAGCCGGACAGTCACCGAGACCAACATTTTGTCCTCTATAAACAGATATGTAGCATTCAGAAAATTGAAGAAAAAAGTTACTTCAAGGTAATAATGAATATTTATAGAACATCTTTATTAATTTTAATATTTGGAGGAGCTTAGCATTCTTAAATTCTTGAAATGACGCGGTATGTTCAGGGTTTTGTCATGTCCATGGAAAAACACACGAAATATAAGACGGTTTTACCCCTATGTAATGTCTGGAACTATTTCATGCTATATTAATTTTGAACGATTGCTGTGATTGCGTCACGAGATGACAGGTTTTCCAGATTGTGGCTGAGATGAGATCATAGTTTTAACATTATACTATATCATGAACAGTTATGCCTCTCGTATTACTGGGCGTGTCTCTTATCACTGGGCGTGTCTCTTATTACTGGGCGTGTCTCTTATTACTCAGGTCTTACATATCTAGAAAAATAAAAGTAATTAACCACAATGTCATATAGATAAACAAGGGTGGAATACGTGGTGAAATGCAACTAATCAATGATATTTATAAGTGAAAGTATGATTGCTTCGAAAATTTGACTGTTTTTAAGTCAGTTTGAATATTCACCACGGAATGGTTGTTATGACCTTCAGTAGGTATGCTGCCAGACATATAAACCTTCAGTAGGTAAGGTAACAGACACATAAACACTCAGTAGGTATGCTGCCAGACGTATAAACCTTCAGAAGGTAAGGTACCAGGCACATAAACACTCAGTAGGTATGCTGCCAGACTTGTAAACCTTCAGTAGGTAAGATACCAGGCACATAAACCTGCAGTAGGTATGCTACCAGACATATAAACCTTCAGAAGGTAAGGTACCAGGCACATAAACATTCAGTAGGTATGCTGCCAGACATATCAACCTTCAGTAGGTAAGGTACCAGGCACATAAACACTCAGTAGGTATGCTGCCAGACTTGTAAACCTTCAGAAGGTAAGGTACCAGGCACATAAACACTCAGTAGGTATGCTGCCAGACTTGTAAACCTTTAGTAGGTAAGGTACCAGGCACATAAACACTCAGTAGGTATGCTGCCAGACTTGTAAACCTTCAGAAGGTAAGGTACCAGGCACATAAACACTCAGTAGGTATGCTGCCAGACTTGTAAACCTTCAGTAGGTAAGGTACCAGGCACATAAACACTCAGTAGGTATGCTGCCAGACATATAAACCTTCAGAAGGTAAGGTACCAGGCACATAAACACTCAGTAGGTATGCTACCAGACATATAAACCTTCAGAAGGTAAGGTACCAGGCACATAAACATTCAGTAGGTATGCTGCCAGACATATAAACCTTCAGTAGGTAAGGTACCAGGCACATAAACACTCAGTAGGTATGCTACCAGACATATAAACACTCAGTAGGTATGCTGCCAGACATATAAACCTTCAGTAGGTAAGGTACCAGGCACATAAACACTCAGTAGGTATGCTGCCAGACTTGTAAACCTTCGGAAGGTAAGGTACCAGGCACATAAACACTCAGTAGGTATGCTGCCAGACTTGTAAACCTTCAGTAGGTATGCTGCCAGACATATAAACCTTCAGTAGGTAAGGTACCAGGTATATAAACACTCAGTAGGTATGCTACCAGACATATAAACCTTCAGAAGGTAAGGTACCAGGCACATAAACACTCAGTAGGTATGCTACCAGACATATAAACCTTCAGAAGGTAAGGTACCAGGCACATAAACACTCAGTAGGTATGCTGCCAGACTTGTAAACCTTCAGTAGGTATGCTGCCAGACATATAAACCTTCAGTAGGTAAGGTACCAGGCACATAAACACTCAGTAGGTATGCTATCAGACATATAAACCTTCAGAAGGTAAGGTACCAGGCACATAAACACTCAGTAGGTATGCTGCCAGATGTAAAAACCTTCAGTAGGTAAGGTACCAGGCACATAAACACTCAGTAGGTATGCTGCCAGACATATAAACCTTCAGTAGGTAAGGTACCAGGCACATAAACATTCAGTAGGTATGCTGCCAGACTTGTAAACCTTCAGTAGGTAAGGTACCAGGCACATAAACATTCAGTAGGTATGCTGCCAGACATATAAACCTTCAGTAGGTAAGGCACCAGGCATATAAACACTCAGTAGGTATGCTGCCAGACTTGTAAACCTTCAGAAGGTAAGGTACCAGGCACATAAACACTCAGTACGGTAGGTATGCTGCCAGACTTGTAAACCTTCAGAAAGTAAGGTACCAGGCACATAAACATTCAGTAGGTATGCTGCCAGACGTATAAACCTTCAGTAGTAGTTTAATGCCAGACATATAAACCTTCAGTAGGTATGTTGCTAGGCACAGAAACCTTAATAGATATTATGCAAGACATATAAACCTCCAATAAGTATGCTGCCAGACATATAAACCTTCAGTTGGTATACTGCTAGACATAAAAAACCTTCAGTGGGTATGCTGCCAGACATATAAACCTTCACTAGGCATGTTGCCAGTCAAAGAAAAAAGAGGAGTTACTGGCTCAGTTATGTGGCAGAAGTCAACATGGAGCTATACAATACATGAATATCAATAATATACTAACACATATAACACATTACAAAAATATTAGATTGTAGTGCAATTACGATACCGACTTAGGACGGTCATTTAATTTGACAAAAGCCAAACAAATGGTGTGGTTAACCGGTTTAAGAAACCTTCAATAGATATTCTGTCAGGAATGTAAACCTTCAGTAGGTATGCTGCCAGAGACAAAAACCTCTAGAAGGTATGTTGCCAGGTACAGAAACCTTCACTAGGTATGTTATGAGGCACATAAGCCTTCAATAGATATTCTGCCAGACATATAAACCTTCAGTAGGTATGCTGCCAGGCACATAAGCCTTCAGTAGGTATACGGCCAGACATAAAAACCTTCAGTAGGTATGTTGCCAGACATAGAAGCCACCAGTAGGTATACTGGGTATGCTGAGAGACACGGACATCTTTAGTAGGTATGCTGCCAGACATTGAAAATCTCAATTAGATACGTTGCCAACTTGCCATACGCGGAAATCTTTAGCATGTATGCTGCCAGACACGAACATCTATAGTGGGTGTGCTGCCAGACACAGGAATCTTTAGCATGTATGCTGCCAGACACGAACATATTTAATAGGTATGTTGCCAGACACGGAAATCTTTAGCATGTATGCTGGGAGACACGGACATCTTTAGTAGGTATGCTGCCAGACACGGAAAGCTTTAGCAGGTATGCTGCCAGACACGAACATCTTTCGTAGGTATGCCGTCTGACACGACACGAACATCTTTCGTAGGTATGCCGTCTGACACGACACGAACATCTTTAGTAGGTATGCTGCCTGACACGAACATCTTTAGTAGGTATGCTGCCTGACACGAACATCTTTAGTAGGTATGCTGCCAGATACGGGAATCTTTAGCAGGAAATCTGTCAGACAGAATCTTTCACAGGTATGCTGGCAGGCACATAAACCTTCAGTAGATATGTTGCAAACACACAAAAAAAACTTCAATAAGTTTGCTGGTAGATACGGAAACTTTCAGTCAGGTACAGGTACCTTCAGTAGGTATGCTTGTAAATACGGAAACCTTCAGTCGGTATGCTCTCAGGTACAGGTACCTTCAATACTTATGCTGGCAGGTACGGAAACCTTCAGTCGGTATGCTCTCAGGTACAGGTACCTTCAATACTTATGCTGGCAGGTACGGAAACCTTCAGTCGGTATGCTCTCATGTACAGGTATCTTCAATAGAAATGCTAGCAGAACTTCACATGTGCCCGTACCAGGTCTCGGTCAGAGGAGAGAGACACATTTCTACTTGACCACTGAGTCTCTCTCATCGTTTTGATAAAAGGTTATTAATTAAACCATGAAATATGAAAATAACATAATTAAAATCAATTTAGTCCAAAAGACCTGACAAAATATTCCACCTTTGATAGCGATATGAATGGCTGCAGGTGAGATTTTAGTTAGAACGCAACCCTGTATAAACATGGAGATTTTACGGTCTTTTCAAGGTTCAGGGTTCAATTCCTTTTCATACGAATTGAACACCGGTACAACGAATCTACATTTCAATAAAGTGACTATTTCAATGATTGTCCAAGAGAAGCTGTGTAGCACCTAAGTGCAGTCAGATTAATATGTGAGAATTCGACGGAATTATATCTATGTACTGTACAACTCATGACGTCACATACATAGCGTCGTTTCTCAAATGACTGTGAACGTTTCAGAGGTTGTCTTCCAATATTATGAATAATGTTAAGTAAGTAAATGATCACTTTATAGAAATACGGGTCGTAAGTTCGTTGTGCAAGTGTTATATTGTTACGAAAAGCGGCGAAACCCCGATCTTTAGGAGGATTAAGAAATTTAAAATGTTTCATATGTATTTGTATTCTGATCAAAACTGCCTTTCCAACCGTCCGAATAACTGTCTAAGGTGGGGTATGTGATCAGATACTTCGCACTATCGGAGTTAAGGAGGAAGAAGCTGTCGTGGTTGGTTTTTTTTTATTTTGAATTAGTTTCAAAATTGATAAAGGGCGAGGAAAAGACTAACCCCCCCCCCCCCCCCCCCGGTTTGCTCTGAGGATTTCATGTATCAGATTAATTTGTTACAAATGTTTCGTACTTATTTAACCTAAATACATGCATCACTTAAAAATATCATTCAAAATAAAGAGTTTGGTGGGGTTTTGACCCACCACCAGTCGTCATAGTTGATTAATTGATTGAATATTGTATTACGTCACTCACGATTATTTCACGTATATGGTGATGGCATCTGCCTGATGCATTGTATATAAATTTAGATTTGCAATGGACCCATCCGAAGCAGTGAGGGATCTTTTACGTACCACGCCTACCGTGACACGGGACCTGGGTTTTTACTGTCTCGTCCGAAAGACAGAACACCGGTGCGCCCAGGGCGGGAGTCGAACCCGGAACCTTTCGATCATGAGCCGAGCACCTTATCCACTAGGACACCGGCTTAGTCGTCATAGTAACCGTCAAAGGTGGAGTATGTGGTCAGATCGGACTATTCAGTTGTATGCTCCACACCCTCGCTACATCCAGCTGTGTTCATGCCCGCTAAATAACGTACACGCGTCTAACAGTGACAAATGATGTCTGTCCTAGCCTTCTTTGTCGCATTCGATAAAACAGACAATGGGAGAGCCATGGATTTAACTTGAATTCACGGGCTTTAGGTCCGAGCCAAGCAAGACACCATCTGAGCAACGTCTGTTGAAGATTGTATGACTTAATGTAGAAAAATGTGAATGCATCACTGCAATAAGATCTGTATGACGTTATCATGGAGGTCAACGATATGTTCACATTTTCATACTGTCATATAGATCAGCGCAAGTCAGTGCGCTCTGGGACTGTAATAGATTAGGTCGCGCGCAATGACGTCATAGACCAGACAAATGAGACGTTAATGGACCATTCATGCGGTCCTTATTGAATACTTGACTATAACAGTGATATTATAATTAGCTCGCTTGACATTATAACACATCTCTTCTAAACATTGACACACGTATTACATCATTGGGGAGATAGGCATGTGATGTAAACCCGGGGTCACGAGATTACCGTGTTAGTCATTGTTCATCTCTGAAAATAGATGACAATGCTATGTATGACTCTGTGCTTCTAAGTTCGTGTTGAATTTTATGAGTTATTCATTCATTTCTTTGGCTGCTAAGAAAGGGCATCACTGTTTCATCGCAGTAATAATATCAGTTCTCACCTAATTTCCATGCATGATTTGTAGATGAGTTACATATATTTCTAAAAGTCTGAATTCACGTTTTTGTGCCATTTTTATAGGTCATGAACAGAGATGTAGCACCTATGTATACTTTCATGTTAAAAGTATTCATATCTATTGAATACATGAATTTCAGAAATATTTTGTTAATACATTGCCTTTTTCAAAATCCGAGTCGTCTGACGACTCTGAAAGTATATCCTGGGTCCGGCGCCATAAACTGAGAATATACTTAAGTCAAAAATTCATATTCTTCTGTTCATCAATGAATTAATAACTGGGATTTGGATTTTATTTAGTTTTATTCTACTGATAGATAGGATTAAAGCATTCTGCATTAAAATCTATCTGAACGTTTGATAATGGAATAAATTAAAATGAAATTTTTGACTTAAGTATATTCTCAGTTTATGGCGCCGGACCCAGTATGTTTTCTCTGACCTTTGGAAGCCTCGCCCCTGGTGCCATGAGGCATGACACTGCTATGAATATGATGGGAATCTCAATGCAGCCACAGAGCTTCTGCATTTATAAAAATATCCATGTTTAAGGGAGGGTTATGTTCGCCACTATTAGAGATTTTGAAGAACCTCGAAATAGAGACTCGAACTCTTCGAATTCGTGGTAGAATTACATCCCCCCCCCTTTTTTTTGTAGCGAGTAGGAGAAGAGTAAATGAAAAATACGTCCAAATCACACTCTTCGAATTCATGGTAGAATTACATGGCCCCTGGGGTTTTTTGGGGGGTGTGGGAGGGGGTTGTCTTTTTTGTAGCGAGTAGGAGAAGATTAAATGAAAAATACGTCCAAATCACACATTTCTCAGAGGCGGAAGACGTGGGAGAGCCCTAACTCCCTGTCCGTCCTGAAAATATTAATAATATTTAGTTTTGTTTTATATATTAAAATTAGGACAATGGGTAGAGTGCTATTATAAATTCCTCTGAATTATACCACACTGAACACAGCACATATGCATAAATCAGGCAAGGGACGTGAGATAGATAATAATGTGAATCTTTTTATTTCCAACATTTTCGAAATCAGAACATTTAATTCCAACAAGTACCAGAAACTCACCCAACCACTATTCAGAAACAAATGGTCTACCCCCACAATACATACTGATGTGCTGCCTCATTTTGTCAATTCCAGGGGACGGAAGGATTGGGGAAGGGAGTCTGGAGACCACCAAGGTCCACAGCTGGTCCAGGGCAGAGTCATGATGCGGGACCTGTCACTAGAGGGGTGGGGGCGAAGCGGATAATCGAAGTATTTTGTGATGTAATTCAAGTGTTTTCTATACCTTGTTATTCTGCTGCACCTGTGGTGGATTTTGTCATACAGATCAGCAAATCTGATTTTCGAATTAATCCGACTCCTGCATCGTCAAATTCCGTTATCATCTCTTGCCTTCTCTCTCGTACATTACTTCTGGTGGACAGTACAGAAGTACGGAGATTTTTGAAAATAAAATGCAATCAGCCATATAGTTTCAGTTGGGAAAGGGGAGGGGTTTCAGTGGCGGATCCAGAATTTTTGATATGTGTATTAGCCAAACTACTCGGTCATTTTTGGTGCCAAATCTGGAATTTTACTTGTAAATATGTGGCGAAAAAGGGGGCGCCCCCCCCCCCCCCGACCAACCTCTAAATCCGCCACTGTGTTTGAATTAAAGCCCTTGATCTACCCTAAATGATCCGGAGAAGTCCAGTAGATGTACAATCATCGGATTTATAATAGTTTGTCGCGTAGACCATGCAATTCGAATTCTATCTCTTTCTCTCTCCCTCTCCTTTTTTGTGGTTTTAAGGAGGGGGAGTCCCCTCTGCTTCACCCTGAATCCACTACTGAGTTCTGTATTTAATACAATGATCACGACATATAGTGGTACAGTTTTGATGCTACTTACGTAAATCTACTTAAAAGTAGAGTTATGTACCGTTTTACGCCGAAATAAGAAGCTGGGAAGAGAAAGTTTTGATCGAGAAATTTTACGAAAAGAGTTGATATGTCTCGTAAATGGCAAATTTAAATACTGGCGCCGGATGATCGTTTACATAAGATGCGGGGTTACATTACCGAGAAATGAGAATTTTATCAGATGTTCTCTCTCTTCGTAACTTCTTGTTTGTCTTGTTTAACAAAATACAAATTGCCTGAGACAACTCGTATGTTTTCTTGTCTGTAAATTCCTTGATTAATCTTCTGTGCGATGAATCAGCCATGCTTCTTGACAGGTGCTTTTATCAAAGGTCGATGACGTAATGTTCAAATCAAAGACTGATGACGTCAGGCAGTACTTAAGGTTGAGAAATCGAGATGTAGAATTGGGGCGTGGATTCCATTTCTGTGATGATGTTTATTTTGGTTCTTATTTATATACTTCGAGCACGCCATAAATTAATGGTTGTCTTGACCTTTTTGAGAGGTAACAAACATAACTTTCTGATATTTGTTGTCGTTTAGGGAACGACCATTTGATTCTGGAAGGGGTGGTGGTACTTTTTGGAAATAAATATTTTGACTCTGAAAATGCTGGAAATAAAAAAATCTGGCTTTGACTGAAATGAAAATAGATATCATGGCTGCTAGCATGTACATATATCAGATCATGCGAATATAAAGTTGAATGTTCTATAGAAAACACGTTGATTTTTTTTCCCGGCTCTCTTCGCTCACCAGATTGCTGCTTATATTATAATGTGTAGTAGTTTAACTATATAACTTAGCGGAATCTATGGCATTGGACAAATCGTGCTATTCAATATGTTTAACAAAACTTAAAAGAATTGTTGCGTTAAAAAAATATATTTGCATATCCATTATGAGGGGCAGACAGAGGACAAGGGCTTTACTATCTGCTTTCTGAGAGATTTTCTCTTCAGGTTCTTGCCGCGAATGTCCAATCCCTTTCCCTGGCTTCCCCTAGTATTGTCCGCCCCTCATTTATTTGCTAGACACTGACTGATATGAGTGGCCAAAAGGATCTTAATTGAATTCGCCTCATATTCTACCGAAGCACATATGCAAAGCCGATGTTTTAATTGAATAATGTGCATTTCAAAATTTATGGTGGCCATATTTGTTGACAGTGTTTCGTTCCTTTTAAGTTTCATTCAAATTCAAATAAGTGCAACAGGACTGTCGTCAAATGAGTTTTATTCAAATGTAAAAACAAACATAACTTTAAATGAAAACAAAAGTAAAATCAACAAAAACGTGTATCTTCACTTAACATATATGATTACACAGGTAAAAAGACTCCCAAATGGCCTTTATTGTTTACCTGAGACATAGAAAACATTGTACAGTGATATTGAACAATGCTTGTAGATGGCCATAAATCTTTAATTTCTTTAAAACTTTTAAAACGTAAAACTGTACAGGAACAGCTTTGCTTAATCTCTACAAAGTTTTCTCAAAATCAGTCTAGAAGTAGTGAAGACAAAGTTGAAAATGTGAAAAATCAATATATCAAATATATCAAAAATATTTATGAAATGCTTTTTTGCATTAAAATGACATACATGTAGTTCAAAGTAAGTCATAAACGAATAAAATATTATCATTCTGACAGGAAGCCAAAACACTTCCTCACACATCCTTCTTAAGTAATTAATGGAAATTTCTCCCCTTGGATACCAGAGACTGAGACTCAGAGACTATACACTTCACTATAGAAACTAGTAATATATAGACCTATGCAGTTAAAGTAGTGTTATCATATTATTTGTTGACTTTACTTTATATTAGTATATGTTTTGTTAATGGCACATATTACAATACAATTCTAACAAGTATCTATTGGCGAAATAAAGGTCAAGAAAATAAATAATTTGTCCCAGGATATCAAGGAAATAAATATTCTTTCCTTCAAAGATCTGAAAATAAATAATCTGTCTCAACCAAATCTGCCAGCCCCACAGAATCAAATGGCCGTACCCTTAAAGGGTATATTTATAACGCATGATATAGTCAGACATCTATCTTGTATTGACAGTTTCTGTGTCCGGGCCTTTCAAATAATTGATATAGGTATCAGCTAAAGCGAAGCAGATAGTCTAGAGTGGAAAGCTTAGCTTCCGCATTCGAAAATTGTTGGACGTCTATGTACATCTATGCTAGGTGCGGTTACCAGCTGTCGTAGATTTTAGTCATTATATTTGCATATAACCTCTTTATAAATGTAACGGTTGGCCGAACATTTTTGGGGGACGGAGTATATATTATTTAAATATTTAATATTTAAATTATTTTTACGCATATCTGACCAAATTTTCAAAACAGAAAGAATGAAATTTTTAAAATGTTTTATACAAACTGCACAGTCATCAACCTTCTTGTTTTCTATTGATATTAAAACACAGAAAGCCGGGCAGCAATAGGTAGAGAGAGGTCTAAAGACATTGATGTCTCCATCAGTGGAAGCCTATGTCATTCTTCGTCAAATTAAAAATCTTAATAAATTCTAAAATCAAAACAAACTAAATGATTGGGCCTATATACTCGGTTGACGATATACATTCGGCTTCCTTCACAGATTTTGGTTTGTGTCAGCTTGTCATGCAAATGTACGTATAATGTAATATGGTAAAATTTGTGTGAAAAAGGGGTCACCCAAGATCTATTAAATCCATCACTGAATGAAAGTGCTTCCTTTGTCTTGTGTATCCTTATCTATCGTAAACCAGCATTAAAATGTGAGAGGGATCTGTCAGGCCTAAATACTCCTTATCAGACGACATTAACAATTATCAGTCCTAAATATCCCATATCAGACGACACAAACAACATAATACAAATTTATACAAATACCGCCGTGTCACGAATGAACGGATAATGTGACTGTTCTGATTACAGCACTTAGGAAACAATCATTACTACTTATTGCCCAGATTTCAGTCTGTTTGCTAGCTCTTCAAGTATAATTCATTCCCTAATTTTGATGTTGATAAATTATAGTTCAGAATTAAAACTCGATTTTTCAATTTATGTCAGCAGTGGGATGCTTGTATTCAGTTTCCACGGGGTATGTAATGATAACATACCAAAGGCTATGGGAGAAATTGGTATGTTTCGCGAGAAATAATGAAAAGTGCATCCAGGCGTTCCACCTAATAGGGATAAATAAAATCTAATCAGCCATTCAATTTGTTAATAAAAGTCATTAATGCTAGTATATGCTGTCGATGACAGTTGCAAATATAAGCAGTCTTCTTGGCCCCCCCCCCCCCCCCGATCCCTTTCTTTGTCTCTATCATTGTATAATCACATAAATGGTTTGAACCAATGTTTGAGGTATAGTAATTCATAAGAGCAATCTTATTACATTTAATAAATTTCAAATGAGATACAATTTTGATAAATACGTCCAGTTCACTGGTGCACTCAATAGGTATGTTATTTTCAAAATTCCACGTTTTATCATACTAAAGCTGAATGTAAATTATCCAACTTTTACCTAATTTAAAATTCATTTAAAAGCAATGGTCAATAAAATATTATTCTGTTACCTACTAATTGTGAAATATAAGTAAAGCAATATATGAAGTACAAACTATCCACTTTGAAACTGTGCTCAGTTGATACAAATGCTTACGGTGGTAATGAAGATTTTTTATCATTATAAACTGTAATAAATATAAGAGCATATATACATGTATCAATTTCGTGCACCGTGTGCCCATTTCGACAACGTTTGTCTCTTAAGTGATGCTCAAGGTCGATACTGTGGAAATATATTTATATATACATGTAGATACATGTATATGAAGACTAGTTACCAGACTGACTTAAACACAACAACCACAGAATCAATCCAAAGACAGAGCTGTACATCACAGAAGTACTCCTTAGTTTTGGATTAATTAACAATTTTTTGTCATAGTAAATTACAAGTATATATTTCGGGTCAGTATGTAGAAGCATTGAAAACTGGATTTGTGATTATCCTCGTGTTTTAACACTGCATCAGCAGCGATATCGATCCAGTGGTTAAAATTAAATTGGAACATACGTACCTTGATTAATTTAGTGCAACATATGCGCAGTTTTAAAACAGTGCCACTAGGATGATGAAGATAATGTAGGAATTGTTACAAAAACAACGTAAAACACAATGCACTTCAACAACAGATGGAATAAGTCTCATAGGCGGATCTAGAAATTTTGAAAGGAAGGGGGGAGGTTACAGTCTCCCATGACTGTTTTGCACTAATCGATCTGGAAATGAAGGGGGTTGCATCCCTTAAAATGGTCGAAGATGACTTTTTTTGTCAAATTTTCTGACCAAAAGGGCTGGGTGGGTGGGTGGAGAGAGTGTTCCAACCTCCTCTCTAAATCCGTCAATGAGTCTTCTTTATCATTGAAAGTGTAATAAATGAGAATTTAAGGAAAGTTAAAGGTTGCTGATCATTTGATATATGATTTGAATGAATTTATATTTAATCACATTTAAGTGTTATGCATTGAAAATTTTCTTTTGTGCAGCGCAAGCCAATTTATTTTTCGATAAAATGACAAATTCTTGTTCTTGAAGAATAAGCGTGTCACATATTATAGACATAGTAAGAAAGCGTAGTTATTTAAAATCATTAGATACAAATTTGTACTGAATAAGATTAAAGTGATAAACTATGATACTACTAGTATTCTTTTCGCAAAATTTATAACTTTCCATATTTCTGATAAAAAGATCCGAGTTTAATTAATAAATAAGTGTTTTGCTACGTTTGGAGTTGAATACTCTCAGATCCATATCTTATTTAGTTGATTTTGGAACTGATCAAGATTACAACAATTAAGTACAGCCAGTTTTGAGCTAAATTTCTAAGATTTTTAGCAGTTTGTATCTCAGACCAACTCTCAATCCAGACCGTGTAACTCCCGATCAGCTATCCGACAGATTTTATCGATCTCGTGACATGTATCATTCCGCATGTTTCTTAACAATGTGGAATCCTTCCGCCACTTAAATAAATTGATAAATGTTGAAGTGTGTAAATTTCGCACAACAATCGCTCGACGTTATCTGATATGCCTAAGAGGGTAACACATCTCCGACAATCAGGGGGGTATGTCGACTTTTGGCCCGTCTGTCAAATGGATCATTAACATGATCGAATGCTGCAATAAAAGTAATTTTGTTGGTCCAGATTACAAATGATATAAACCTAGGTTTCTTATTTTATTTATCTCATCTTTATGAAGTTTAGTTGTTTAACGCACCTATTAATTATGAGACCAGATGACCGACAATTACTATGAGATATGTCATTGTAATGGTTGATTTGTTTGTCTACTGGCATCTTCGTATTACAAGTTACATTCTATTGATAGTGATGACACAAGTTCTGTGGTGTTGATTATTACATTTACCACAGACCTCTCTCTCTCTCTCTATGTAATAATGGTTACCGAAATCATTGAATTTGGACTTCAAACATATATATGAATCATAAATATTAAATTTTGCTTTAAAAAGTTAACCGATTGTATCAATGACATAGGGCCGCGAATGGATTTTTGCTATGAAAAGATACTATGGAACGCGATAACTTAAGTAAACGTCATTTGTTTTTCATGAAACTCATACAGAATACTTAGATAATGTAGGGGAAGCCTCCTTTCGATTTTGAGCAAATTCCGTTTTGTCATTCAGGAGTTATAGGACTTTGATTTTATTTTTGCTATAGTAAGATTCTGTGGAACGCAATAACTTAAGTAAATGTCAGATATTTTTTTTTTCATGAAACTAATACAGAATGCTTAAATAAGGGTAGGGGAAGCGGCCTTTCGATTTTGAGCAAATTCTGTTTTGTCGTTACGGAGTTGTGGAACTTGGATTTTATTTTGCTATGGAGATGCCATGTAACGCGATAACTTAAATAAACGTCAGTTGTTTTTCATGAAACTTAAACAGAATGCTTAAATAGTGTAGGGGAAGCCACCTTTAAGTTCCAAGCAAATTCCATTTTGTCGTTACAGAGTTATGGGACTTGGATCCCTCTTTTGGATTTCAATATTTCATAAAAGTATTACCGAAAGAAACTCAAGTTTGGGGGTAATAAAACCATACGTTCACATTGATCCCGTCCAAAGTAAGCGACGGGCGTATTAAGCCACGCTAGGCGTTGCTCTTGTTGTTTGATTTCTAGACTGGAGTTACCTGTTCTTGCTTGTTGTTGATATATAAGATCTAGAGAGGCATTTCCAGTCTATTTGATTTCTTTCTCCAAAATCATACTCCGTTCCCGAAATTCTGTAGTTTAACTAAATTGTATTTCAAATGATATTTATACTGTGGCTTTAATTCTTAGACTCACACAATGTGAACTGGGTCCGGCGCCATAAACTGAGAATATACTTAAGTCAAAATTTCATATTCTTCTCTTCATCAATTAATTAATAACTGGGATTTGGATTTTATTTAGTTTTATTCTACTGATAAATAAAATTAAACCTTTCTACATGAGAATTTATTTGAACGTTTGATCATGGAATAAATTAAAAGGAAATATTTGACTTAAGTATATTCTCAGTTTATGGCGCCGGACCCCGATTATCTAAATGTAATTGAAACACTGTATAACGTGACAGAAATCAGAAAACATTCTTCATAACAGTGACCGATATGGAATCGAACCCTGTTACGGAAATTAGCTTTGGTTATTCTAACTGTATTACCTCCTGCATCACGAGCTACATGTAAGTAATCGATCTTCTGGTCATCAGCGAACAGTGCCCCGATTTACGATTCTAATGCCTCGCACTACATAATCTGTCATAGGATTCTGATCGTTTACCAGGCATTGAAATCTGTCGATTTGAATGACCATGCACTTCTTTCGAATTGGAACCAGTTGACAAGTTTGTTTTATTATAACAAAGGCCATTGTTATTAGCTTTCAGAAGAAAGAAAAAAGGAAACAAGAGATGTTCCTTTATGCTGAGGTCAATGATTTAGTGAAATGAAAAAGTTTGTCGACTTGGATGTCTGAATGAACCATTTTGTTGCTATGTAAATGAAGTTTATCATTTTGTGTATTTTAGAATAAGAATTCAGATATTTTGATGCTATGAAAATGGTTTTCGTCTTTTCTGAAAATGAAGGTTCTCTTTTAATTTCTTTTTGGCCAGCGCTAAACCAAAGAAGGACAGGCAAGATATCGTATACAGTCCATATCATATTGTTGAATTAATATGTGGTTCAGTATAGACCTGTCTGAAATAAATTTGAATATTTGATATTCAGTATTTATGATTTAATACTTTTAAAATTTTGCTTTGTAGATGTACCATGCTTCAAAATAAGCCACCCCTATATTTAAGATACTGTGAATTGAATTTAATTATTGATTTCAGACGAAGTTTGTTTGTTATACAAATATCTAAAGAATTTGAATTCCAATGTTTCAAGTTTTTCACTTTGTTGTTTCATATTTTAAACAAGTAGTAAAAATTGGAATCTTTTGTTTATACTGTATTTACTGAATAAGACCTCGACCAACACAAGTAATACTGATGATGTTAATACAATAGGGTCCACCAATTACACGCATCCGTTTCGAGTTTTACGTAATGCCCAATTCTTTAATGAGAAGAAGTACGAAACATTCCGAATGTATCATGGGGTAACTGGTAATACAAATTTTCTGTCGTATTTTACCATTGTAAAGATATGAATATCAGCATTTGAATTTAATAGAGAAGCATACATATATGAAATATTCTGAATTATTTTCTCATTTAAGGCAATAATTATAGTAAGACGAAAATCGAAAAAATAAGATTTTACTTAGAAACTGAATATAAATCCCGATGGGTATACCCCATACAAACTCACATGTCTGGATCATCTGGGCGTTTGAGGATGAACCCATTAAATGTCGTTATTATTCTGAAATTAAGTTTGACGAGTACTGCTGATGACGGTGTTATACCTGAAATAAGCAATAAGTACATAATCTGGTTATAGGTACATGGCATGGTTTGGTTATAAGAACACAGTATGGTTATAACTACCGAGTTTGGTTATAAGAACATATTATGGTTATAAGTACATACTTTGTTCATAAATACATAGTTTGGTTATAAGTACATAGTTTGGCTATGGTGGTAATTTCATAGTTTGGTTATATGTACACAGCCTGGTTATATGTACATAGTTTGGTTATAAGTACATATTCTGGTTATAATGGTTGGTCATGTGGTTTTCAAGAGAAGTAAGTTTTGGTAATTAGACGATATAATGTCACCAAAAGAATTATAAGTATTCTTATCATTTTGAATTACTTTTAGCAAAACACGAAATTAGAAAGCAGATCAGAATGTGTCGAAATTTGAAACCATTAAAGAAATAAAAAGACCGTGTTGATATAAGCCCTGTAATTTCACAGACTCAATCACACATTGTTTGTGTTGAGATAATATCAATTTGTTGTCATATTATACTTTAGTCGGAAACGATTTTATAATACGATATTTAACGTAGTGTACATGACCTCTATTTTACGATCAACAACAGCTGTTACCGAAAACGGGTTTTGCTCAATTTGCCATTTTATCCAATATGCATATATTGGAAATAAAGTCACAATTGTCTTTTTGCGTTGACAATATATTACACTTGTCACTGAAAGAAGTGTCCCCGATATTAATTATTACAAGGACGAAATATGGTAACAAAGGGAGCAGAAACTGACAAGGCGCCATTAGGAGTGGTAGACGTGGTACTTATACCACTGTAGTGGTTTGTCTCGGAACGAAGAACACTACATGCCGTAATGAATATATCAGTTTCCGTGTTGAAATCCATTTCTAGAGTCCTTTTGAGCATCTGCCTTCAAAACGTGATTAAATAAGAACACAATATGTCCAATATCGTTAACAGAGTTCGTGTGTTGCATCAAGCACTTTATTTACTGTTACTTTGACGGTGATGATGGTATAAATCGTTTGGTTTGTACTTTATTCTATTTAGTTTGTCATATTGACTAAATTTATGTCACAATCATGTCATTGATTTCTCAATTTTATGTAAATATTTCAGCGTTTGTTTTGTTCCATCTTTTTGTAAGGTATGGTTCAGTAAATATATAGACGGTAATGGAAAGTTTAATACCAATAACTAATTTTTGTTTCTTTTGCTGTAATGTAATTATTATAGGAGACAATGCAATGCCGCATTGTAATTCAAAGAGATCGATGGTTAGAGCCAAACTGCATATTCAGATATAGACGGTATTTATCAAATGATCGGCAAGTACATGTCAGTCAGTCAGTGAGAATACTTTTGTCCCTTTCTGTCTTCCTCTGTGTAATTAATTCCAGCGTTTATGACTATTTGGTCTTTTCGTGATACAGAGTTACTTCGCATTTGGGGCGGTATCTGACGTAAAACACTTGCGACGTCATCAAATCTTATGGAAATTGATCTAAAACTCAGGGAAATCACCCTTCCACGGATCTTAAAAGAACGTGACATTCAGTCTATTTTTTATTGATATATCTATGACGTCATAAACATATGCGTTGTTTGTCGGAGTTTTGTCGGACCTCTGATGACGTCATCACTATGAAAAATGCGTTTTGTGGAAGGATGAAATGATAACCTACATGTGACGTTCTCATAAGAACTTGATGACATCATACTTGTTTTACGTCAGATACCGTCTTAAATGGAAAATAACTCTGTTTAATGAAATACTCAATAACTCTGCTTAAATATGTTCTTTTTAATTACATTATTTTTATTTTAAATACGTTATTTTTGTATCGTTTTAATTTAAAAGCTCTTCAACTTTTTTTGTTACTGTAATTTTCAAATTTATCGAACGTGTGATACAACAATTGTATCGTTTCAAAATGAAAGAGTCACTTTCATTTATAATTCCATTTAAAAGCTACGCCCGTCTCGTAAATTCAGGATAACAGTTTTCTGCAAAGGGCAAATAAAACATTTACGAAGGCAATCACTATAAGGGGTCAATTGCAACAAACGATTAATATTCGGACTTTTCGTTATACAGAGTTACTTCCCATTTGGGACGGTATCTGACGTAAAACACTTATGACGTCATGAAATCCTATGGAAACATAACTAAATCTCTGGGAAATGATAGTACACAAATGACGTTTTCAGGGGAAATTGATGACGTTATTATTGTTTTACGTTAGATACCGTCTTAAATGGGAAATAACTCTGTTTAACGAAAAGACTCAATAATTTTTAAGAAATAAACAGTGAGTTAATCTTGAATATTGCAAACCATAACTGAAAAATCTACCATACTAGTTCTTATCAAAGGCTGATAACTCTTGTGAAATGGGGCCAACTGCGAGAAAAAAAGTTGAACTTCATATGTGACCATAGACTACAGTTTCTCCCCTTGTTTCCTTTGTAAAATAAAAAAATCATTGCAAAAAAAAAAAATCCCCCACTTATTTTTCAATGGCCTTTACGTATGTTGTCATGTCATATAAGAACTGTCAACGCTTCATCTGCAGAAAAAAAATGCATACTCCAAACTCCAGATATCTATCCATTGACACCATGACCCCCTGACCTCACACTCAGGTCATGTGTTAGGGTATTCATGCGACAACATTTCAGCCTCATGACACTCAGGCATGCAACAAAAAGCTTTAGTATCAGTTTTATAATTTTTTTTCAAACTCTTTTCTACCAGGATGTATGTTCAAATCACCATGAGTAGTATCACAACACTGGTAAATAAATTGTGGAAGATGTCAACATTAACTTTTTGGGGGACTATGTGCGAAGTACATGGATAAAACAAGGGAGGAAACTGTAGTCTACGGTCATGTAGGCCCTCATCCTACACATACACACCAAGTTTCATTTTAATGTCTCAAAGCCGAAAATATTCCAGAATTCCGATTTTCATCATTGAAAAATATCTTCGTAACTCTTCGTAAAATGGGCCAAATTACGAAAAAAGTAAAAAACAAAAACTGCGAATTTCATTTTAAATTCTCAAAACACGTCTGAAAATACTCCAGAAGTTTGATTTTCATCAAAGGAAAAAGCTTTGTATCTCTTAGTAAAATGGAGACAAAAATGCAAATTCTGCCAGTTTCATTTCAAGATATCAAAGAACAGCCGAAATTTCATGGAATTCTGGTTTTCGTCAGAAAACAACATCCATTATTAAATTTACTGCGAACTAAAGTCGAATTCATATTCATGTAGATATCTTACTTATTATACGGACCAAGTCTCACTTCATTTTCTCAAAGAATGATCGAAAACCTTAATTTAAGTTAGTGGTATACAATAGTGATATATACATTGTGTTGGTCTCAAAGCGAAGAACCCATCGGAAACCGTGAAGTATCCTACGAAGTATGAATTAAATTTATATATATATATATATATAAATTTTTATGGTTTTATTCGAGGCTGAATTCATAGCTCTAGGAAGGATTGCTGTAAAGTAGCCACATTTTTCTAGGAAGTTCTGCTATAAAGAAAAAAAGTTTCTGAGGTAGATTTTCTTTGTGCAAATTATCGCCTCTTTATAGCAAATCTTCTCCGAGAAAGTTTGCTACATAGTGGAACATCCCCCTTGATATATATTTTTTCTTCCGAAATGTAGCTCTTAGGATCTGTAATTCCAGCTATATGCAATCAATTGCTTCCAATTGTTTTAAATGAACACGTTTTCAAAGTATATGCCACGTGTTGACATTGTCAGGATATTAGTACTGATAATAAATCAGTGAATACATTGCGTTTGTAATATGGGGAATATTTAAAACATAGCAAAAGCAACCGCCTTTTTTCTACGAAATAAATTGGGAAGTAGTATACGGTCTCTGCCATGTTTATCTCGAAATTAAAATTCCAGTTTTTGTAAACTTTCAACATTCGAACTTATAATATGCTAAAAGGGGAAGTTCTACATAATAACTCCGTTGTACGCTGGCCGACAATATACTTCAAAACTATGACCCCCACCCCTTTTCCCAATTTATTGAAAGTATAAAACTAACTATGTCAATGAATTGTGTTTCAGGATCATCGTTTCAATGACGAAATTGACGTCCAGATGAATTATAAGACCCACAGCATTCTTAGTATGCCAATCAAAGACTGTGAAGGACGTGTCATAGGTGTCGCCCAAGCTATTAATAGAATCAGCAGCAAGGACGAACCCTTCAATGTCCATGACGAAAAAGTAAGTCAGTGTCATCATATCCTGTTCCGAAGTAAAGATGTTGCCTAATATCTGGCCCTTAATCAGTTTCACTAACAATTTTAATAATCTTACCTCTTTCTTTTATGTAAGAGAGGTCAGGGCGGGAAGGGGTTGCTGCAGGGGTCGAATTTCAACACTTTGAACAGATGTGAATTGTTGCAGGTTTGTAAAAGTTATTGCAATAATCATGATTTTGTCTTGTGTTCAATATATCATTATCAGTGCTATAGGCAGTGTTAGGATAATCGTATGCGACACACTTTTTTAGTAAGTACAGAGATGGGTTTTGATATGACTGCAGTGTAAAATGATCAATATGGTGTTTGTATACAACACACTTTGATGAAATATTCATCTCAGCTAACAAATTTTGTTTTTGTTTACAATTATCAAATAGGCGCTGTTTTTCCGTAGCTAAAATCTATTCATGGTGAAGAATAATCATAATTTGACCATAGATCATAAACCAACAAGAGCCAACATACTCTTTACATCAGACATCCAGAGAATTTTAGATTACCTTCTCGTCAGCTAGTTCGTTTATTTCTGTGTATTGTAGGAGGACATTTATTACTCGAAAACATGTTTACGCTGAGCTCATATGCTGTAAATATTGAGTACGATGAACTTATAGGATATACACAACTAATTCCCCTAAATCTTGAATTTCTTATTTACATAATTCAAGTAAATGCACCGAGATGTAATATTAATAATTTAGCTGAAGATGCAAACAAATCCAAGGACGTGATCAAAAACGAGATTTCGAAAAGATTTTTGCAAGACTGTTTATGCCTTCATATGCTACCTGGCAGATGGAGATGTCAGATACAGAATCAGTTTAGGTTTTTATATCAGGACACGAATGACATTAAATCAGGATTATTCCGGAGCAAATGCTAATATCTTTGATCAGAAACAGTATCACCAAATACCCCATTCTATGCAATCTCTGCAATCTAATTAGGCGGGGAAAGCATTACCATGAAATTAGTTATTACTGGAGCAGATTGTCCAGTGATGAGTTTTTTTTCTGAGTAACCAGAACTTTGATTCTTGTTGAAGTCGTTTATTGAACACTTCCTCTTTATGTGTCTGATAAAGACGTCTTCCGTCCGTAGTCCGTCCGTGTTCTGTTTGTAACGTTAACATTTTCAACATGTAATAAACCTTGGTAAAGATGTAGAACTCGTTTTCAAAGTTTTTGACGTAGATTGATAAACCGAATGTATCAAAGTGATCTAGAAGGGGATTTTTCCGGAATTATTGTTTGGAAACATTCTTAAGTTAAATGTTCTAAACGTTTTTGACGAATTTTCTGTCTTAGTGATTTTTCACATTTTCTTGTAATTTCTTTTTTTTCTTTGTAGAAATTATATATAATTCGCTTATTGTGAAGAAGTGGTTTGCAGTTTTCTTTTTTTGGAAAATTAGGGGGGAAAGTGAGGAGGATACACTACTTGTATATTATATAACTCTCTGATGGACTTCTCAAAACTCGTGAGATGATTGGATCAAACTTGATATAAATGATATATCATTAGGGGATAAACTACTGTGTTTGATTATTTCCGACAAGTATACCGTGGTTATACCGTTGGATACAGAGTTTTCCTGGCAACGCTTGCAGAATTGTCAAAACAAAACAAGTGATTTAGAATGAAATATAAATATATGCAGTAATGGAGAAGTGTAATGTATATTAGACGCTTGACACTGGTTTGACTTCACCCATGGACGTACACTACATATACTCATGGACTTTAAAGATTTATTGATTGATTGATTGATTTTTGTTTTACGTTACGCACGAATATTTCACGTATATGGTGACGGCATCTGACTGATGCGGGCCATACAAATTTTGACCTTTAGAACGGACCTACTCAAAGCAGTGAGGGATCTTTAACGTGCCATGCATACCACGACACGGGACCTCGGCTTTTACTGTCTCATCCGAAAGACATGACACCGGCATGACCAGAGCGGGACTCGAACCCCGGCCTCCCGATCAGGAGTCCGACGCGATACCACTAGGCCACGCCGGCTTGGGACTTTAAAAACGCCTATATAATATCATTAAATTGATTTATTTCGAAAATTTGAATCATTTTTGACAATATGATGGATACTACCACACGTTTCTTTTAAAAATGATTTGATTTCATCAGTTATGTATACCACGTCCAAAATTCATGTGTTCTGTTTAGTAAAGAGTATGCCCCCCCCCCCTTTTTTTTTTTTGCTTTAACGCATACACGCGATCTTGACCGCATGGATTGACATAAAGTTCGAATTTTTCTCATGGGAATATTATTCCACTCTTCTTGAAGAGCACGTGCCAATTCATCCACAGTTCTTGGTTGACGGTGACGTTTACGTAAACGTCTCCCTAACTCATCCCACATGTGCTCTATAGGATTGAGGTCGGGTGAACGTGCTGGGAAATCCATTACATTAATTCCCTGTATGTTTAGAAAGTTTAAGGTGACTCTAGCCGTCTGTGGACGTACGTTGTCTTGTTGAAACGTCAACGGATTGTTGACAGTTTGATGACGTTGAATTAATGGAAGGAGCTCAGGCTGTAAAACGTCATCATTGTATTGCCTCGCGGTAAGCGTGTTCCTCAAAATACTAGTAACCAGTGATGACTTGAAATGTTGATTGATGGCTCCCCAAACCATGACGGCACCACCGCCAAATTTGTCACGCTCAATTATGCAGTTTGCGGTAAAACTTTCATTACGTCTCCTAGAAATGCGTTGTCTTCCGTCAGCCATGGACAAATTGAATCTTGATTCTTCGCTGAACACTACGTCATACCAATTACGTCGATTAGCAGGCATGTTCCGGGACCAGGTCAGACGATTTCTTCGGTGGCGAGGAGTTAGGATCAAGCCTTTCAATTGGCGACGGCATAGCAAACCTTGCTCTTTCAATCGTCGGCGTACTGTCCTGGGGTGGATTTGCCTACCGTGACGACCTATCACATCTCTTGACGTGCTTACGGCTGGCACAAACTTGTCACGTAGATGACGTTGCCTTATGGAAACGTCTTGACGTCTTGTCGTTACACCTGGCTGACCACTTCGAGGACGATCCTTAACACTTCCTGAGGTCGGATACTTCCGTACAAGTCTCGTGATTGTAGACAAATGGACGTTGAAACGTCCTGCGTCCGGCGTCTACAGGCCAAGAACAGCATACCTCTGTTGCTCAGACAGTCTCGGCATTTCACGCGTTAGTTTTAATGAAGCAAAGTTTGAAAGCAGAATAGATAAAGGCACTAGGTACCAGTATACGTTATTTCTGAAGAAAATGACTCAATGTAGAGCATGTGGTCGAGTACTTTTTGAAAAGCGCACGGGTGAGCAGTATTACGTTATGGTGGAGTGATTTGTCTCGCCGATAGCATGAAAGTTACCGCAATCACACAATATAAAGCAGATATTCAAATCGATTTATTTTCAAAAGATATAGGCGTTTTTAAAGTCCCTGAGTATATAATCAAGCTTTCTACGACCGTGATACGTACGACCAAAATCATCCTGACTCACTAATCACGTCAAAACAATCGGCCAGATCGGTAAACTTCTCGACCAAAACGTTAAACAATCGGTAAACCAGTTGGCCAAAACGTTAAACAATCGACCAGATCAGTAAACCACTCGGCCAAAACGTTAAACAATCGGCTAGATCTGTAAACCACTCGGCCAAAACGTTTAACAATCTGCCAGATCGGTAGACCACTCTGCCAAAACGTCAAACCACATGGCCAAATCGATAAAGCATTCGGACAAACTAGATAACCACAATGGTTTTACCGGAACGATAAATAGATGCTTAAGATATTGTATACATAGAGATGACAGATGTGCTTACATCTTCCTATTTTATAACTAATAGATTTTCTCCTGTAAGTTGATGTATCTCAACTTGATATGAACTCATCAAGACAATAAACTAGGTATTCCGTAATAACTGGTTTACTTTGATGAATGATAATACAATAGCCCCCGTAAGCTGTTGACATCAAGTCTAACATGCCATTACTTTGCCACTGAATCACCTTGGTGACCAACTCGTTAAACAAAATATGCTGTAGTTAGTAAGGCTTTTCATATGGAAAATTCGTAGCAACCATATGAAAATACGGTCAAAATAAGTCAAATCTTTGTAAAGAAGTCACTTAAACGTAGACCTAAGCTTGGTCTTTTTGCTTATGTGACCCTTTTACAAAGGTTTATTTGGTGAGAAAACATAGCAAACGGAAATTAATAAAACAGCCTTTATAAGCATTCAGATGACTTGGTAACATAGGGGTCTTCTACTTCGGAGAAGTTTGACGGTATCTCGTATATAGTAAATGGTAGAACATTTTTATTCCCAAAAAATAAGTGTTACATTTTCAGAGAAATACAAATGTTGTAACTATTCTGTAAAGGAATTTGATTTAAATGTGTATAGCTGAAGACATTTATTCTCCGAGGTCCTTTAGGTCATGTAATCTATAGATTACATATAACTAAAAGTCTACGCGGAAATGAAATGAATAGGGCAGTGTTATTACTTAACAGTGTATGATGTGTCTTGTTACAGCAAGAAGTATCATAACATAAATGCTGTTATAATACACCTTCGCAAGCCAAGGCTACGTTTCGTTCTACTGTACTACGCGTAGTGCAGTAGAACGAAACGGGGCATTGGCTTGCGAAGATGTGTTATAACATACTATTACATTATGCCATTATATAATACGTGCTATTATATTTTACTTGCTATTATAATTGCTATTATATCATACATGTTATTGTATTATAAATGCTATTATAACGTACATGCTATTATATCATACATGCTATTATATCATACATGTTATTGTATTATAGATGCTATTATAACGTACATGCTATTATATCATACATGTTGTTATAATATACATTCTACTATAACATTCATGTTATGATATTTGTGGATGAACAAAAATTTGAGTGGAAAAAAGCCCAATCAAACAAAACAAAACAAAACGAAAACAAATGAAATTAAGGGTTGTCATTTTATAATTTGATCAGTTTACCTCATTATAATCCCAAATCGACTAATATGCAATTATCATTTGTCATATTCGACTTGATTTGATATGATAGACAAGGTGGCTGGTAGGTATCGGTGTGTATAAAACCAGTAATTTGCTGTATTTTACGTCATTCTGCCTCCTACTGTAGAGATATTATTATCATAGACATATAATGTTTGCTGTACTTTACGTCATTCTGCTTCCCACTGCAGAGATATTATTATCATGGACATATAATGTTTGCTGTACTTTACGTCATTCTGCCTCCTACTGCAGAGATATTGTTATCATAGACATATAATGTTTGCTGTACTTTACGTCATTCTGCTTCCTACTGCAGAGATATTATTATCATAGACATATAATGTTTGCTGTACTTTACGTCATTCTGCCTTCTACTGCAGAGATATTATTATCATAGACATATAATGTTTGCTGTATTTTACGTCATTCTGCCTCCTACTGCAGAGATATTATTATCATAGACATATAATATTTGCTGTACTTTACGTCATTCTGCCTCCTACTGCAGAGATATTATTATCATAGACATATAATGTTTGCTGTACTTTACATCATTCTGCCTCCTACTGCAGAGATATTATTATCATAGACATATAATGTTTGCTGTTCTTTACGCCATTCTGCCTCCTACTGCAGAGATATTATTATCATAGACCTATAATGTTTGCCGTACTTTACGTCATTCTGTCTCCTACGGCAGAAATATTATTATCATAGACATATAATGTTGGCTGGAAGCTTAAATTACATCGAATACTGCACAAGCATACATATGTTGGTATTAATGACGTGTGTGCGTACAGAAAAAAAAACAAAGAATTTGTTTATGAAAAATGCTTAGTTCCGTTGTCGTTGATTCAGAAAGTTGCTTTAATGTTTTGTTTTCTAGTATTTGTTGTATCAGAGGGTTGCTTTAATGTTTTGTTTTCTGGTATTTGTTGTATCAGAGGGTTGCTTCAATGTTTTGTTTTCTGGTATTTGTTGTATCAGAGGGTTTCATTAAAGTCTTGTTATCAGACAGTTGTTTTTTCATGGTTGTGTAAATATGATGTCATCTAATCATTTTGTTTTCAAAAGCGTACGTTCATGATATTTTATCAGATCGTTATTCGATTGAATTAATGTTTAAATGAGCTTGTTTGATTGCGTTGATGTTATGGCGTCATGGAGGGTTGTTTGTTGCCTTTTCTTTCTTTTTTTCAAATGAAAAATCGCGTTAAGGTTGCTTGATAGCGTTGTTGTTGTTGTTGTTTTGTCAGAGTACGGAACAGTCCAGAACCAACGTGTCGGCTTGGCATTTAAGAAAGTCCATATACCTTACTGTCCAGTTCTTGGCAAGCATCTGTCTATCTTCGTACGGATTCCGGCGTTTCGTCACGTTTTATCATTCTCCTCAATACAAAGACAGAATGATTGATTGATTGATTGATTGATTGATTGATTGATTGGGTAAAACAATGTTAACAAGATACAAACAATTTGACTAGACAACAAAGCAGGTGTGGCCTATTGGATAAAGTGCTCAGCTCGTGACCGAGAGGTCCCGGGTTCGACTCCGCCCTAGGCACACCGGTGTTCTGTCTTTCGGATGAGACAGTAAAAACCGAGATCCCATGTCACGGTAGATGGCACGTAAAAATCCTTCACTGCCTCGGGTGGGTCCGTTGCAAATGTCTAAATTTGTATGCAATGCATCAGGCAGATGCCGTCACCATATACGTGAAATAATCGTGGAGTGATTTAAAGCAATAATCAATCAATCAATGACTAGACAAGAAATTGATATTATCACATTTCTGGCTAATTTTTAAAAAGAAGAATATCACATTATGTACATTTCATTTTTTCATTTTACAAATACATTGAACTGACATTGTATATACTATATGTCGTATGATTTCCACAATCCGAATACACATATATGAATATAATTATGATATAAGCAATCAAGGGGACCCCTGTTAAAATTAATGGAATGCATGTGTGGTGAATCTAAATTAAATATCCCAACCTAGTTTTGGCTTGTAAATTTTGTCTCGGCGTTTTAGTGAGGCCAGAGAATCACGAACTACAGGCATACTACATATGACAAGTGATAAGTGCAGAGCATAAGAAAATTTCACATTTGACGTTTAAAAACTTTGCTTGACTATATAAAATCCCAACTTGTACTTGACTTTATGTACAATTGAATCCACTATATGTTCACTATTGAGATGATAGTAAATTATGACACCTAAGTATTTTACATGGTCAGATGCTTTTATAGTATGACCATTACAAGTAACAATAAAATCTTGGACATCTTTTCGTTTTCTTTTGGGGCCAAATATAATACATTCAGTCTTTCTAACATGTAATAAAAGTTTGTTGTTAACCAGCCATTCAAAACATTGTTTTCTAACTGAACTCAACTTCTCTTATCCACTCAGGATGTGATCCACACTAATTGACATGATAGTGCCCTGGGGTACACCACAGGTGACTAGGGTCAGATGAAACATTGTTATTTTAAACAAACTGCTTTCTTTCATAAAGATATGACCTAAACCAACTAAATTTTCATGGTCAGCTGTATCAAAAGCTGTCTGCAACTGAGTTACAACATTCCAGTGTATAATCCTTTTGATGTATTACTTTTCAAATGCTCAAAAGATATATCATAAATGTGTCATTAGGGTATTTACTTCTAAAATCTGACTGAAATTCAAACACAAGCTTGTTCTCATCTAAAATTTGTACAAGTTGTGTATATACAGATTTTTCTAACATTTTTGAGACAACACTTGAAATACTATCTGGTCGATAATTCCCCAACGCTAATGAACTATTTTTCTTGTATAATGAATTCACTCTAGCTACTGTCATGACATCTGGATCTGTGGCACTAATAATATAAAGATTTACAATAGGAGGATTTGGAATTTTTAAAATTGGCGCTCCATTTCGGGTAAACGTTGTTGGAATATCATCCAAACCTGGGCTCTTGGCCGGATTCAAATTCTTAATTTCTTTCAGAACAAATTGCTCACTGACAGTTTTGAGACTAAAACTTTCTTATCTTTTTTGAAATGCCCATTTTCAAAATCAAAAAGTTTGCTTCATTTTGGTAATTTACTCACAAGTGAAGCTATAGTGGTAAATAATTATTAAAATGATTTGCAACCAGTTTGGTATCATGACAAATCTCATCATTGTTTTTAAACAAATAGCATTTTCTTCTTTCTGTTTACCCTTTGTACTAGTATCCTTTAAATGTTTCCACAGTTTCTTTGAATTTCCCTATCCCGTTCAATTTGATTGAAAATACTGTTTTGGCCATTTTAATTTGCCTCTGAATTTTATTTCTCAATTTCGCAGAATTTTCTATAGTCCTCGAGTATATATATATAACAGTTGTTGGCCTTGGAGATGCGGCATTTGTGTGTGTGATGGTGGGTATGTCCCCGTAACATTGTGAATGCGATTGGAAACAAAGCAGTCTGTACAGGATCATCAAATGTTCTGCATTTGTTGGTCTTGGAGATGCGGCATGCGTGTGTGTGTATAGGTGTGTGTGTGTGTGTGTGTGTGTGTGTGTGTGTGTGTGTGTGTGTGTGTGTGTGTGTGTCCCCATAACATTGTGGATACGATTGGAGACAAAGCACTCGGTACAGGATCATCAAATGTTCTGCAATTGTTTGCCTTGGAGAAAAAATTAACCCAATGAATTTTGAAGGTCATAGGTCAAAGTTCAAGGTGGAGGTCGTTATGTAGTTAAAAATCCATGTGAATGCAGTAGGGAGAATTTTGTTGGTCATACAATCACCAAGCCTTCTACATACATGTATGTCATACTGTATAATGATGTATTCGGCTTTCCTTATCAATTATTGAAGACCACTACATCACAGAGTACAGACTTAGATATTGATTGTGTGCATTGTATCTATACAATATTATACCAAGGATAATTGGTATCAAGAGTATAAAATGTTGCAATATAGTGCTACACATGGGGATACCGAGACTTTTTTGGGTTTTTTTTTAAATTAACGTCTTGATTAATTATCTTTATGGCGGCGGCATCTACTTGATTTGTTGCCTCGTATTATACAACGAACCTACCCGATGCAGTGAGGAACTATACCGTATGATTTTTATATTTATTTTCAATAGTTTTAATATTTGTTATCATATTCAGAATTTTTAACTACCTAGCTACTGATTTTATTCAAATGTCACAGAAACGAAGTATACCCTGACACGGGAGAACGGTTTGATAGTATAGTGCAATAATCTAAGAAATCACCGGAAGTGCAGTATATCATCAATATCAATAAACATTATCAAGCTACTATTACATGTCTAATTTCCTGGGGATTACAAGTCAAATCGTCTTAGTTATTTAATATCATAATGTTGCTTTATCAAGGTGCATAAACGAGAATACACATTCTTTGGCAAGCGAATGTGATGCGATTTGGTATAGTGATTCAGCTAGCAGTGCATGTGATTCTGGTTCGATTCTGGATTGTGCTACTATACATACACATCCTGTCCTCGTAATGCGATATAAATGAAAGATTGTTTTAAGCGAAAATCAATCGAATGCGGCCTAACGATTTTGCGTAAAAATTATATTAGATATTGACGTTTTCCCATAAGATATTGCCAGAAATTTTACATACGTGTAGGTCGCTTTAACATAGGAATTTTGCAAATACTATGATATTAGATAATTTTGCTGTACTATCTTATTATATTTACGATTTGATTTTATACTAATTATGTGAACATTAAGTCTTGCCGTAGGGTGTCAACAGAACTGAAAAATAACATTTCTGCAATATAAAAAGTTTTCAAAATCATTAATAATTGAAGTGTTGTGTTACGGCTAGGGATTCTGATAAATTCATAGAATATTTTCTTCGCCGTGGATTCCTCAATAATGGCTTGTATGAATATATTGTTTCATGTGTGTGACAATGCTCTTATTCACATGAGGAGTTTTGGTATTTAAAGACAACATTTGCATGTTTTATTGATGTTTGCTTAATTTTGCATTTTGTTATTAAAAATAAAAATGCTGCCACCCTGTCCAATATTTTGGAATGTTATCGAATTATTTAACCAGGTGTTCTAAAAAGGTATTGAAAATAGGGATAAATTGACATTATGTGTTATACAGTCAACATGGGTTAATAAGATACACCGGATCTTCTTTTCACAGGTGTTTGCCTCTTATTTAGCTTTTTGTGGTATAGGACTGAAAAATGCTCAACTGTACGAAAAGTCCCTTCTGGAGAACAGACGTAACCAGGTGAGTTGTATGTAATTCAGACAAGACATGTCAGTCCATTGATCTCAAGGCTATGGTGGTGTTTGTTGTAATGTTCGATCTGTCCAAATCTTTTTCGTGAAATTTTGCTGATTTCAAAAACTATTTAAGGCGAAAGGAGACTACCGTTATAAAATGTATGTGAATACTTTGATGTTGTATTCAATACAAAACAAACCCCTTTTTAAAGACCGGTGTCCTTAGTGTGTAGTGATAATACTATTATAAAAATAAATTCATAAATAAACGTATCAATGAATGTAACCAGAAAAACAAAACAAAGATAAAAAAAAAAAACTCAGAGAAAAAAAATAACCCAAAATAAAATAGAAACTGCAAATCATGAAAAAATTAATTTAAAAGCTGATTCCAGAATGTAAATGACATAAAAGTCGTATACAAAATTCAGTATGTACTTTGAAAATGGTAAATTCTTATTACATATAGGATATACATAATGCACAGTTAGTGATCCCCGTAATGAATCACCTTGTCAGCGTAATGACCACAGGAGTGTGAAACCGACGATTCATCTCCGCCATAGTCGTATAGATTTCTATACACGTCTGAGAAAAAACCTGGAAATTAATCATAGGTCCAGTACACCAGTGTGGATCAATAGCACGGCCATTATCTTTTTATGATGTTTATCGGAGTTTAATGATACATATTTGGAGTGAAAGGACTGTCTTAGCGTGAATTTTCCAGCTCGAGTTTAATTAAACACGGAATTTTCTTCAGTAAAATAGTCCTTAGTCATAAGATCAGCGTGAAAAGTGAATGAAAACGCTTTTAATTCATCAATCATAAATAAAAGGGCAATCGTAATTGCAATCTAATAAATTGAGAACGCGATTGATTTACGATATATGTCCGTTAATTTTATTTATTTTATAGCCCTTGTCAAATATTTCGTGTAACAGAGTGTATGTATAGGAAAGACGTGGTATAGAAGCACATAAAGTGGACAAGTAGTACAATTTCATATCTTTAATGAGAAAAATGATATTTAAATGATGTATAATACTTTACTTGTTTGTTTTATTCTTGTTTTATCCCATACCAAAATTATTGCACTTAATTATTGTCAACAACTTCTGCCTGATGCAATACACAGAAGACCTATGCCACGGACCCACCCGAAGCAATGAGGGATCTTTGACTGACCTTGAGACTAGACAATAAGGATCCCCAGTGATACTCAAGTGATACTTGGTCCCGTTTAGTCCTATAAACATGACCTCGCTGACAAGCCGTTCCGAACGGCAAGAAAATAAGAGGAACGGAGTCTTGCATTGCAGGACTATCGGGTGCTTGACTTAAATAAAAGAATAATTCATCACTGCAAATGTGAGATGAACGTTAGTCTGTAGTGTATAGAGTTTGTCATAGTCACATATCATCAGATCAAGGCTGTAAAGCTATAAAGACATTATTAATGTGACTATTAACCCTCCGTTAACTCTGGACCATCACTTCAGGCAAAGTCCATGTAATCAAGTCTTAAACCAATGTTGTTTACCTTTACATTTTCTTATTTTCGGCCTTGGTATAGATACGCAGCTTCAGAACAATCTCATTCCTTAATATTTCTCTGAAAATTTTTAATGAAATATAACAGTGTGGTTTTCGATTTCACGATATGGCGAAGAGTTTTATCAAAATTTGTATTATCTCTTTGTCTTTTTATAACATTTGATATCTATCAAAAGTGATCACTTGACTACCAGCCATCTTTCATTTGAATGTTCTCTTGTCATCCTTCGTTTGTATGCCCTATAATCGTCTTTCATATGAATCCTTGTTTGGCATCTTTCATTTGTATGCTCTGTAATCATCTTTAATATGTATTTTCCTTGCCATCTATCGTTTGTATGCTCTCTTGTCATCTTTCATTCGTATGCCTCTAATCCTCTATCATTTGTTTATTCTCTAATCCTCTGCCATTGGTATGCCTTCTAATCTGTCCTCTAACCATGTCCTGTTTCTATGTCTTCTAATAAACTTTCAATTAAATGCCCTTAGTCACCTTTCGTTTTATACCTTGTGGTCATCTTCCGTTTGTATACCCTCTTGCAATCTTCATTTCAATGTCATCTTTAATTTGTATGCTCTCTTGTCATTTGTCGTTTATTTACTCTCTTGTCATTTTTTATTTGTATGCTCTCTTGTCATATTTCGTTTGTATGTTCTCCTGGCATCTTCGTTTGTATGTTGCCTTGTCATCTTGTATATGCATGCCCTCTAGTCGTCTTTTAGTCCGAAGCATACTAATTCCTTTCCCATAGGGTGCCACGTTGAATAACCAGATTTCCAGCAGGATTTACACAACTTTCTATCTCTTAGTGTTGTACAACCCATTTATCAAAATATTTGTCAGCTCCTCCTCTATTAGAATATAACAATTCAATATAGGTAATCCACGTTAATTTTGAGAAAATCTTGGTGGAAAGGTATCACCTCCAAAATTATCAAAATTTCAAATTTAAACCTTTTTAGGTCGGCGAAATGATGTTAACATTTAGGATTTTACAACAGAATCCCTTTTTATTTATAGGTTGATCAAATAATTTCTTCGAAACAGAGCCCCTGATACATTGAAATAGTAGTCTCTCTCCCTACAGATCAGCTTATCAGACGTCTAGTTAATTATCATTCTTTGACCTTTATTTGTATGCACTCTTGCCTTTGACCTTTATTTGTATGCACTCCTGTCACCTTTCATTTGTATGTTCTTTTGTCGTAATTCATTTGTATGCTTTTTACCAATCTCTCATTTACATGTTCTCTTCTTATCTATCATATGTATGCTGTTTTCACCCATATCCTATACTATTCACAGGTTTTACTTGATCTCGCCCGGGTGATATTCGAGGAACAGAGTAATGTGGCAAACCTGATCTACAAGATTATGATGCACACTCAGTCCCTTCTTCAGTGTCAACGATGTCAGGTGATGCTTATAGACGACCTTTCAAAGGTAAGCCCAACAAAAAGGCAAAAAGCAAATGGTCTACGCGATTTCAAGTGAAAGTATATAATTATGTCCGGCTGATGATATTTTGTATCACCAAGTTTCTTTTTTCTTATATTTTCAACACAAGTTACCGGATTTTACTTTATATAATTACCAAATATTCAACTCTGCCTTTTTCTATTCCATGACCTTTTATTTGCACACTGAAGCTGTTATAATTGTTGCTCTTGAATCGTTGTAACATGTGCTACTCGTACGTCTTATCTGTTTTTCGATTTCCTCTCTCACTTTTCTGTTAATTTGTCAAGGGAACGGATCATCATGTAACAGCGAGAGATAAGTCCTGTAAACAAAACTTCTAATCTATTTAGAAAAATGGGCAGATATATCTGCATTGTCAATCAACCATTTTGTCTTTTCATTCAGAAGATCTTTTCTTTCTCCTCTCTTATATGTAATAAATGCGATGGAAACATTGATATCGTTCAGTGTCAAAGTGGTGCATTTGCTTGATGGTTTATCTATTATTCGATTAATGTGTATGCAGACCTAGTCTTCAAGTATTGTAACAATAGGATGTAGGACTGATCACTGATATAAAGGGTGTTTGATGATCTTTGTATTGTAAGTATTTTGGGGGGAAACTGAGTATGTACACGGGCGAGGATATACTTTACTTTATTGTAGGATATGGAAAATAAATTCCAAGGAAAAATACATTATCACAATGCGATTTTATTTGCCATGAAAATATAAATGAATGCATTTGAGATAATCGTCATGATCTCACAGTCGTACTCTTTTTTGTTCGAGTTTAATTGGCGAAATGCTATTATTTAATCTGCTCTGCTGCATGAATATTCGAAATCGTAAAAAAAAAACAATAATAAACTTTATATTACTTTATTACGAAAGTAATCCCCGAAATTCCCCATCGGATTTTGAATACATTTTATCATGCAATGGAAATCGGAAATTTGATAACATATAGTTTTTGTTTGTGTGTCTGTGATCCTGCTGGTCTGTATATTAATAATATAAAATATTAACATTTGTCATTACTTTTGAACAGTAAGGGATAGAGCTTTTATATTTCACATGTGTATACATTCTAACAATACTTTTTATGTTCATATCTTAATCTTGGCTGTGACCATCGACTTTATTTTTCAAAAACTAGAACATGGGCTAGATCGTGTCTATGAGCATCAGTGATTCAAAACTTCGTATTGCATAATTAGAGTTTTATCGAGAAAAAAAAAAACAAAACAGGGGAAATATGATTCTTGAATTGATCCGCTAGAGATTTTTAATACTACTTTAAATCAGCATCTTTGTGGTTTTGTCCTTGAAGATCTTTTTATCTTAGAACAAGTATACGATACCTTCAATCGATTTGTGATATACATACATTAATTATTATACACAACTTGTATACACAGAAAGCTGTTCTGTACACCTTGTTTCTAATCCTCTTTGGCCTTTGGCATCCCTGTCCTTGTTCCCTGGGATGATTACCATCTGACGGTCTGTGTCTGCAGACGGAAGCTGTCGTTGAACATAGGGTATGATTTATGTGAAAAATACCACCTGGTTATTACTATAGTACGATCATTAGGAGAATTGGGAAAAAATCTACGTCACTGATGTTCATTACTTGACATTTCAGGCACAACTTTTAGACAATAAGTTAGAAATATCTTAATTATTTCATTAATTCAGTCCTTTGAAGATTATAACTTAGGCCAGGCTGAGTAAAGTGTACATTATGTATCTCATTCTTATAGCAAGAAGATAATTAAACGAAGAAACCCATATTTTGAGAGCAGTATTTGTCTATAATTTACTCCCTCATTCTTCGGTTTTCTGGCCGACTCAGACGCTATGTGTTTAATGTACTCATCTTAACTGTAAACTATATTTTCTCGAAAAAATAATGTTTGCCGAGAAATTGAATCAAAATGATTTTAATATGTACGTGTATGTATTTTCTACACTACAGAGGATACATTTCATTTGATGTAGTTTACCTGTCAGCTTTCTCTACACGTAACCGGGAGACTAAATTATTCTGATAGTGACGTGGCTCCTGTTCTATAATACCTTAGAATCCAGGTCTAGTGACAAACTGAAGTCAAAGACTTCGTAAGGCAAAACTCCCCAATAATGTAGAAAAATCCGCCCTACAGACCAAAGCTGCAACTTGTGTACGTATGTTATTTCAAGTGGAACGTGTCATTAAAAACTAAAAGTATATGACTTCAATATTAAAAGAAGACGTCTAATTCTTCTGAAATCAAATGCATTGCCATGTCCACAAACGTCTGTTGACTTCTAAGCTTGTACAACAAGAAGAGACAGAGTTTACCTAAATGTTTCTGATTCGTTAAACTCGAACTCCGGAAAATTAGCGGATCGGCTAATGATGGAATCTTCTCTGTCAACTATTGCTGCTAGTTTGTTGGGAATAATTTGTCGTTTGTCTTTGCGGAGTGAGGATATTAGATCAAAGACATTCTGCATCTCTACATATCCTTAGAACAAGTTGGACAAAAAGAGCGGGAAGTATGTCTCTATGTTAGATGCAGTATGTTAGATATTTGAGAATTTATGGGTTGAAATACTGCTGGGATGGATCGGATACGAACTGCGTAGTCGTAGAGAGCGGGAAAAAATTAAAAAGCCATCGAAAAAGAAAGTCGGAAGGAAGTTGCCTCTTTTCTGACTTACTATTTTTCTACGTTTGGTTTAAGATGACACTTCAGACCTTGCAAGAGACAATGTTTTCCTTTTTCAATTTCATTTTACTCTAAAACATGTTTTGTAGTACTCAATACACCGTATATATTAAACAAATCTTAGTCAATTCTGTCATGTTGAAGGGTAGCAGTTCAAACTTTGGTAGAGGCAAAATATTTTCATTTCATTTTACACTAAAACAAGATTTTATTTTCTTTGCATCATTCAATATGTTCAGTAAGTCATTTAAGAAAACAAAAACAACGATTAGAAAAAAAGAAGCTTAGCATAATCTGTTTAACACATTATTGTATCATTATCTTCATTGGATGTAAAGAAGCAAGCTTACATTTACCAGTTGTCAGAAACCCAGTTTGCAAGAAAATATATATCTACATTCTTTCAAGCTGTCTTTCTTTGTGAATGAACAAACTATATTCAGGTGTGCAACATAGGCCCATTTGGGATTTTTGTAACTTTTTATACGCCCGTCAAAAGACGGGACGTATTATAGTATGGCGATGTCCATCTGTCCGTCCGTCGGTCCGCTATGAAACGCGATAACTTAAGTAAACGTCAGCTGTTTTTCATAAAACTCACACAGAATGCTTAGATAATGAAGGGGAAGCCGCCTTTCGATTTTGAGCAATTTCTGTTTTGTCGTTACGAAGATTTGGGACTTGGATTATATTTTTGCTATAGTAAGATGCTATGGAACGCAATAATTTTAGTAAACGTCGGCTGTTTTTCATGAAACTCATACAGAATGCTTAAATAGGGTAGCAAATTCTGTTTTGTCGTTACGGAGTTATGGAACTTGGATTTTATTTTTACTATGATAAGATGCTATGGAGATGCTATGTAACGCGATAACTTAAGTAAACGTCATTTGTTTTTCATGAAATTTATACAGAATGCTGAAATAGTGTGGGGAAGGCACCTTTCAGTTTTGAGCAAATTCCATTAATAGGCCGTGACAGAGTTATGGGACTTGGATCCCTCTTTTTGGATTTCAATAATTCATAAAAGTATTACCAAAGAGACCCAAGTTTGGAGGTAATAAAACCATACGTTCACATTGATCTTAAACCACGCTAGGCGTTGCTCCCCAAGGGAGGGGAAAAGATGCAGTTTTATTCAAGTAGTGTTTATTGCATATGGATAAGGACTGATAGGGGCCAAAATGGTAAAATAGCTATTTTGTTAATCGTATTCTCTAGAACTACAAGCCACAGCAAATTATATTTTACATACATCATCCTCATAGCATGAAGTATCAAGTTTTCTAGGGAAGGATCTGCAACAATATTTGGTCCAGTCCCATAAGCCAACAGCTTGTACAAAGGTTTATATAGGGAATATTATAAAAAATATATCTGGCACCACAGGACACAATGGCTTCATACATGTATTCAATATGCAGCATCCTTACAACACGAAGTATCAAATTTATTAAAGGGAAAGTCTTACTGCATTATTTGGTCCCACCCCAGTGACTGACACTTTTTACATAAGATTATATACGAAATATTTTGATTTTTTTTCAAGAACTACGAGCCATGACTTTATATATAATAAACGGCATCCATATTACATGTAGTATCAAGTTGATTAAAGGGAAGGCATTACAGCAATACTGGTCCCTACCCAGGGACTGACGATTTTTGCAAGGGCTTACAGGAAGTACCTTTACAATATTTCAAGAACCATAAGCCATAATGACCTCATATTTAGTAGTATGACAAGTTATATCGCTTTGTTTGCAAAGGAGACCCTTTCAACTTGTTGTTATTCAACTTTGTTCCCGCGGGTGGGGGTGAGGGTATTTGTTGTCTCGATAGGGCAGCTCTAGTTTTGTTTTGTATTAGTTTTTTGTTGTTTTGATTTGGGCATTTTTAGGGGTAGGGAGGTGGGTGTATGTTTTACGTTAACAAAAGTGAAACAATTTTGAAATGAAAAAATAGACTGCAGTCGCAGATTTGCCACTGGACGGCGCGGAGCTTAAAGATCTTGGGTTAGTCCTATTTTAAAACAATACATAGCTGTATTGGACGTTGATCCAGATTGCCCACACAGGGCAGGGGTTGATCAGTTGTCATTCCATGAAATCAGTGAATGGGGAAATAATTCGTATATACATCATGGGTACGTTAGTAGACGTCCCTTTGTGACGCCTGGGCTGGGTTTGGTCGAGAACATTCGATACCGCATCATCATTGTCCATTTTGCCGTGAATAGTTGGTGAGTGTAACTTTTCATGGAAATCTCGTATCATTTTACATTTACCAATTTGGGATCTGGTTATTGATTCTTGAGTTCAAGAGAGTGGGTTTTCCACTATGCAGGAATGATCTACTCATGATACGCAACATATGCATCAAAAGTTCTGTAAATAAAAATCATTACCATGGTGGTCATTTTTACAAATCTATAAACTATATTTCCCCTCATTATAGCAGTGTGCAGATAAGGGTTATGCAACTCATTTAGCTTACACGAATTCTTAACATTGCAGTATGTGTAAACGTTAAAGGAATAAAAACTTACCCGACAATCAGAAGTGTAGACTTAATGTTACATAATCTGTTATGACCACTTTGACAGTCATAAAAATCTTCAAACTGAATTCCCCCCCCCCCCCAATTTTTGTAGCGATTTTAATTAAACATGACCGGAATAATCTACTCCTGATATCCAACGAATACAAAACAGGAAATGGGTTACATAATCGATAATGGTCGTTATGGTAGACAATTTGAAAAAAGTATTCAAATGCATTACTTCCCTTGTTTAAGGCTGTAACGTTGATGATGCATCATGATGGAAAGAAATATGATAGTTAATGTTCAGAAGCATAAAAACATGCAAGTCTGCGTAGTTACTAAAGTACAATCAAACACATGACTACATATACTAAATGCTAAAGACACTTAAAAATTTCGTATTTCAGTAATTCAAAATGAACTCCAGAACACCTGATATTTCTTTGCATATATGATTTCTAAGCATCCATGTAGGTTGTCGTGAGTTGAACAAGTTATTTTTGTATTTTACGCGAAAGTTTTGATAAATCGAGTTTTAGTAGAATAAGCGCTTTACCACTTCCTGAATAATGGATAGTTTGATGTGATTGGGCTTAGGCTCACTGAAGAACACAAACTGTCATGATTACAGAACGTAGTCCAGTTATCGATGCCATCATTAGAAACCGTCTATATTAGCCGTAGTGTCCTTGTCGACAAAGTGGGAATGAATGTGGACAAGTTCATTTCGATTTCTTGTAGACTGTCACGCTAGATGACACGTCAGAGTCTAAGGCTGTGTTTCCTGCCATTTTCGAGAGTATTATTGTAAATGACACGGATGCCTCCTGCGTATCAGGTAAAGCCACATAAAATTCTCTACGGCCAGTTGACCCATTTATGCGTTTTTACTACGTGACAAGATAAGCTTGATCGCGTGATGAGATGATGGCTTATCAGGAGATAAGATGATGTTTTATGTGGCGATGCTGTGATTTTATTGATAGATACGGTGATGGATTTTCGGATGATGAGGTGATGGATTTAGTGATTTAAGATGTTTTATTGGGTGATATGGTGATAGTAAATTGGGTGATAAGATGATGATTTACCTGGATACTTGTGTACCAGATGATGGGTAACAGTTTATCGGGTGATAGCGATGATTTATCGGATGATAGAATGATTGACAGGGTGATAGAATGATGATTTGGTGATTTGATGATAATTGACAGGGTGATAGAATGATGATTTGGTGATTCGATGATGATTGACAGGATGATAGAATGATGATTTGGTGATATAGAAATGGACTAAGGTTGATTGAAGTAGAGGATGATTGTCTTTTGAGCGAACGTGCAATTGGGCTTTGCTTTTTATTCCCCAGATCGATAGATTGGGGGCGTATTGTTTTTGTCATGTCTGTATGTTTGTCTGTACAACTTTAACATTAGACATAACTTCTAAACCGTACCAGCCAGTGTTTTAATATTCACGCATGTTTTTTTGTGACAAGACCTTTCAATTGGTGTCATAACGTGTGTCCTTAACCTTCACATTTGACTTACTTTTCAATAAGTTACTGCGTGGTCGTAATTTTCAACCACATGTGTGTTCCTTGAAGTAAGACCTTCTCATTGATACCATGATTTATTACTCTTATGACCTTGACCGTCAAGTCTGACCTACTTTTGACCTAATTAAAAGAACATTGGCATTTTCTTTTGAACCATAGGAGATATTTTACGTGTGTTATTAAAACGTTGTGTAACAATCAAATTTTGATATCTTATAGTCAAAGGCATCGAAGAAAATAATTTTAACGATTGTTACAAATAACAGAAAAAATGTAACAAAACCTGCCGTTTTGTCGACAGGGCACATTCAAGTGGAATGTCATCATGTTATCAAGGATTCACTTCGGGATCGGTGTTTGACTTCGAGACTGCTCGATTATTCGATATATCAGTGTCCTGTATCGAAGTCTGACTGTATATCGTTTCGTCTCATTTAAGAATCTAAGGCAGTCGTTGCGAAGTCTAAAAAAAAAAAAAAAAAAAAAAAAAAAACCCAGAGTTTTCTTTTATTTCAGTCCTTTGTGGTTTGTGTAATAGATCTTAATTTTCGGATAATGATGATACGTTCTGTTTTAACATTTCAATGTGTGCAGAGCAATGTTAGTTGGTTATATGTCTTTAAAATACGGAGTATGCGGAGATGAGAAGTATCTGTACTTCGTGTGGATGCAGTAGATTACTATCTTAATACATTACATTAGACGTTCTGGAGCAATGATATTTCCATCTTAATGCAGATCACGCTTACTTATTATCTGCTTGATGAATAAAGTGACGACACATACCATGTTCGATTTAAAAGTCTTTCTGTCTGAGATTTTCAGCAGATTGAGTTTCTCGGGTAAATATTTTGGTGGGGAACACTTTGTATGAGATAGTCAGCAGGTTGAGTTTCTCGGATTAATACTTTGGTGGGGAACACTTTGTATGAGAAAGTCAGCAGATGGGTTTCTCGGGTTAATATTTTGGTGGGGAACACTTTGTATGAGATAGTCAGCAGATTTAGTTTTTCGGGTTAATATTTTGGTGGCAAACACTTTGTATGAGATAGTCAGCAGATTGAGTTTCTCGGGTTAATATTTTGGTGGGGAACACTTTGTATGAGAAAGTCAGCAGATTGAGTTTCTCGGGTTAATATTTTAATTAGGGGCACTTTGTCTGAGATAGTCAGCAGATTGAGTTTCTCGGGTTAATATTTTAGTTAGGGACACTTTGTCTGAAATAGTCAGCAGATTGAGTTTCTCGGGTTAATATTTTAGTTAGGGGCACATTGTCTAAGATAGTCAGCAGATTGTGTTTCTCGGGTTAATATTTTGGTGATGGACACTTTGTCTGAGATAGTCAGCAAATTTAGTTTCTCGGGTTAATATTTTAGTTAGGGGCACATTGTCTGAGATGGACAGCAGATTGAGTTTCTCAGGTTAATATTTTGGTGGTGGACACTTTGTCTGAGATAGTCAGCAGATTGAGTTTCTCGGGTTAATATTTTAGTTAGGGACACTTTGTATGAGATAGTCAGCAGATTGAGTTTCTCGGGTTAATATTTTAGTTAGGGACACTTTGTCTGAAATAGTCAGCAGATTGAGTTTCTCGGGTTAATATTTTAGTTAGGGGCACATTGTCTGAGATAGTCAGCAGATTGAGTTTCTCGGGTTAATATTTTGGTGATGGACACTTTGTCTGAGATAGTCAGCAGATTGAGTTTCTCGGGTTAATATTTAGTTAGGGACACTTTGTCTGAGTTAGTCAGCAGATTGAGTTTCTCGGGTTAATATTTTAGTTAGGGACACTTTGTCTGAGATAGTCAGCAGATTGAGTTTCTCGGATTAATATTTTAGTTAGGGACACATTGTATGAGATAGTCAGCAGATTGAGTTTCTCTGGTTAATTTTTTAGTTAGGGACTCATTGTCTGAGATAGTCAGCAGATTGAGTTTCTCGGGTTAACATTTTGATGGGGGACACTTTGTATGAGATAGTCAGCAGATTGAGTTTCTCGGGTTAATATTTTGGTGGGGAACACTTTGTATGAGATAGTCAGCAGATTGAGTTTCTCGGGTTAATATTTTAGTTAGGGGCACATTGTCTGAGATAGACAGCAGGTTGAGTTTCTCGGGTTAATATTTTGGTGGGGGACACTATATACTAGTAAATGATTAACGTGGAATTGTTTTCTTCTTAAGACAATATTTACTTTCTCCGGTCCTGAAAAAATAAAAATTGATGAGCTGATATCTAGCATATGAGAAATTTGTTGCCAGAACAAAAATATCAAGCTGAAATCATCAATTGAGTATTTCGTGGTATTGAGAATAATATAAATTTAGATCACGTTAGATTTCTGTGATTCCATAAAACATGTGTTGTGAAGTATAAACAAAAACCAAACCGATGTTGTGATGGTAGATGTTGTGTTTATCTTTCGACTGAGTGAAACACGTGACAAATCTCTTAGGCGATCTGTCTTCAGCGTTATCCACCATCGCTAAATAGCTCAATACATCCTACGTTGTAATTGATTTGCTGGTAAAAGGAATTCCGATATCTGTAGTGTAGAGATGCAAAGAAATCTCCGTGTACATGACTACAGTATCCAGAAAACCATTGTACCTCACTACTTACAATTTGCCAGTATAACGTACTGAATTTCACTCAAACTAGTGCCCAGAACATCTTAGAATAATCTCTTTGTAAGTTACTACCACCGGCACGAGATTCTGCTCTACATCACCAGCTACTGACGTCTGTTTTTTTCAAAGAGAAACCTTTCAATAGTTTCTTTACATACATCTTGTATTCACACATGGAAGTTCGTGAGTTTTCAGATATAATAGTATTTGCCTTTATTATTTTAATGCAGTCTTCCTTTTTCATTTAACATTTATAAAATTTTCTAGTTCTACAAGTACATTAACATATATTAAATCCGGTGGTTAAAATGAATATTGTGCTGCACAATCGATTTTATGCCTTGCTTTCCATATTTATTCTGGTCTGCGAACAGACCATTTCCCTTTATTATATTATGTTGTATCTACATTGTACACATATTATTGTTCTTGACACTTAAAGCGAATATTGTATGTGGGACTAGTGTCTGTAAAATATCAGTTTTAGTTTGTATATTGTTCTTTCTATCTATGTCTTTCACCTCTTTGTCTATAAGTATTCGCTTTTTGTTTCGTCTGCACTTCCTGTTCCGGTGTTGCGCAATGAATTACTTTTGCATATTCTTGTAAGCACATGGTGAATATTTTATATTGTCATTTACCCACAGCGGCATGTTCTTGTTGTTTTTCAGGGAAAAATCAAAAACCGTCCGCTTGGCATGGTGAATATTTTACACTGATTTTATCATGAATGATAGATTGACTATTATACACCCTTCTGCACCGTGTATAACCATCTTGAGCACATACTATAAGTGTGTCCCTTTCAGCACACCTTAACATACACATAACCATGATGCTGTGTGCGGGTGTCTTCTTACCATGGTCTCTTCTGTAATTAAACTTTCTGAAATGAACATTTAAAAGAAAATATTCAAATACGAAAACGTAACATTTTATTTTTAAAACACACATTTACCTCAAATATGAACTTAAGTATATACTAAATGTTAAACAGAAAATTTGTTTCTGATAAATTGTTATTGGATGACAGAAGAAGATAATGGTCATTAGAGCACCGTTTCTGGTTTTTGACACTCATGTTGTAGAATGTAGATTGTATCCTTTTTCTATAACCTAATGATTTTCCATCATAGACTGGCTATATTTCTTATATAAGAAACATATATTAAGGTATGGTGGCCTTACACTAATCATCTTGCTGTTTATTTAATGAATTTGTTGCATGCTTTTGCAAGAGACACAAATATTCATTTAACCAATTGCATCTTCACGTTTCTCTTCAAGTGCATTGTACTTTTATAAGAAATTGCAGATACGGTTTTGTTGCTACAGTAAGAAGCAGTTAAGAAATATCTAAATTCATGTATTATTTAAATAAAAAGGCGATGTACATTTAAGAAATGTTATACTTCATTCCTTTCAGATATACCGATAAGGAAGTGGAATTAATGTTAATTTAGAGGTGTATTTTTTCATGTCCCGCTATAGGCATGGCCAGGGCATTAAGTGCTTTCTTTGTCCACTCCTCCGTCCTTCTGCCATTCCGTCATTCGGGATGATAACTAAAGTTCCTAAAATGAAAAGGGAGAAATACCTATTGCTTTAAGGATTAATAGGTCAAAAGTCAATGTCATTACGGAAAAACAAATGAAAGTATGGGTTTCCGAATGATAAATCAATACCATGCATCTTATAGAAACTAAATTTAAATGAATTGATTCTTATCAAAAGGTTAAGATGCCTATCAAATTTTGTGTCATTAGGTCTAAAGTCAAGGTCACCACTAGTAAAAGTAAACTAATTATTAGTTTCCATATGATACATTCATGCATCCTATACAAATCATATTTCTTACCAAAATGGAAAGGTGCCTTTTGTGGAGGGGAAGGGGGGGGGGGGCGTCAATAGGTCAGAAGTCAGAGATAAAGTTGCCTCCGCCGGGGAATATGTTTTTCAATTTCTCTAGCTTTACTTTATCTGTAGTATCAGTTAATTTTTATAGCTATTTTATCTTGAAATGAAATACTAGCATAACACAGAATGACAAATGCTTTTTCATTCTCAAAAATCTTTTGAAATGTTGAACTTGCAAAGTACAATAACCTCTTACTGATATGGTCATGTTTAAAGTACATTAAACAAAGTTAAATATTATGGTTTTGTGATAAATCCGTTGTTTCTGTCTCCATCTGCGGAGACGAATGTCATGGTCATATACATTGAAGACTATAACTATCGTTTCGGGTGAATTTCTTAAAGCCTTTTAAAATTCAAGGACAGTGATTTTTTTTTCATTATTGTATTAGAACGTTACTGTACATTGCGTTATACCCCAAGCCATCATATCGGCCCGTCTCCGTTCATTATACAATGTCTCCGTACTACTTACAACAATGTTGTACAATGGGAAGAAAATTATTATTATTATATCATTATTATTATTTTTATATTATTATTATTATTGTTGTTATTATTATTATTATTATTATTATTATTATTATTATTATTATTGTTATTATTATTATTATTATTATTATTATTGAAAGAGAAAATCCTACTCCATTATTGTATCAACAGTTAGATATAGTCTTTCAAAAAATTAACTGATTCCGGTTTTTCAGTATCTTTCTTCCAAATAACTGTGTACGGTAGTTCATAACTTATGTTATTATCTAACTAATAATTATATAAACATGTAGTAAATAAAGAGTTTACTACTTCAATAATGTAATCATTGGAAATATCCGTGCTGTTATTCCAGGAAAGCCATCGAAATCAACCAACAGATTATTATTTGAAAACGTTATTCATTGCATCAGTTGCTAAGATGTATTAAAACATTAATGATTTATTTTATTCGAAAACATGGATTGAAAATTGAAATCAGTATAGACATAATTTTGTGTATAATCCTAAAGCACTCTCGTTACTTACTTTCAGTGCTTGATTTTATTCAATTCATACTTTTAAATAGCAGAAGAAACTGTAAAATAGAGACATAATCAGAAGGCTGTATGTAAACTTTGACCACCGATTCCGATTAACTAGACAAAAATACATATATGTGACATACTATACAGCTTCCAAGATTTAGTGGTAGATGGTACCGAGCGATGCCTTGATTGAAACTACAATTCAGCTCGTGGTAATAGCTCATATATTTCTTTTGATCTACAGACGGCCGGAGGCGGGCAAGATAAAAGAACTCCGATAAATCTCTGAAATACGAGGCTATTTCATTTTAACTTGTGGTTTTAGAATCATCTTAATCGAAAGATATATCACATTGTAAAGACCATGTCTGTCACTTGAGTCCATTTTCGTGATTGGATGTGTGTGACCACTAGTTTCATCAACTGATTGTTACGTTACCAAGCAGGCTGGAATATCCTTAATACAAGACTAAGCAGAGACAAAAACAATCACTGACCGCAGGAGAACCAGAAGGGGGTATCATGTGCATCTTATGACGTCACATTCACCGTGATGGTACTGGTTCTACCGAGCTAGTTAAACAGTGTTTACTATATTATAACCTTAATCATAATGAGTAAAAAGCCAGGATTAGTGTAAACGTGTGATGCCATAACACTACAAACTGTCTGACAAGAAGTACAACCAAGATGCTAGTACCTCTCACGGGGATATATAGGCGGACAATGTCTAGCAACCGTATAATGGGTCTGACAATTTGTTTATGTTTAATAACTTCTCAATGGAAGTCATCATACATTTGTATATCTTGAGCTTTTGACGAAAATCCTATTCATCAAGGTCTTCTCTTCATTGATGCCACCTGCATATAACGACCATTTAAGATATTACTTTATCTCCTATACCACTGTGCACAGCGGTCAGTTCAGTATCAGTAACCTTCAAGAGTCGGTTTAATAGAAGTACTTCATTTCATTCATAGATTAAGATATGTCTCTGGATTTTACTCATGATTTCATGCGTGGAGGAAACTTATTGCTACACATGATCTTCAATCAAGAAAAGAAAATACGATATAGATTACACTTCCTTTCATTTTTTTCTTCTTCTATGTAGTGTTTTGTACTAAACCTACCGCATATTCTGACACTAGAGGAGGAATACCAAGCAAGTCACTTACAATAATCAAACTAACTTTCATTACCAAAAGATTATATACGAGATAATGACTCTTTTCCCTCAATTTGAATCAGGTATCTGTGCTTTAACCAATTCTTATGTCCGTTTCGTGTTACATTAATACCTTCCGCTTGAAGCCTAATCACTCCTTTGAGGTTTGTTTATAAGATGGCTTCTCGAGATGGACGACATAACATCAAAGCGGAAGATATAAATCCATCAGAGGAAAATATGATTATATTTGTATTAATGTAGTCAGGAATTTAATCCCGAGGGAAATTTCAAACTAATAACGATCTCATTAATCCGGAATTAAAACAAAAAGCAAGCACCCATTTTAGAATATTAGATACACGATGCTGCATGTAATATGATATGTGATCAGGTAATGTCTAGCATATGGGCATCTTGAATTATGCATATGAAATCCTTACATAAAACCAGTCATCTTTATTGGCGGCCTTATTAGAATATCGAAATAATTGTCCAGTATTCGTATATCTGCTGAAAAGAGGAAACTGTGATTATTGCAATAGTTAGGTCACTGTTGCAAATTAAAAAGAAAAAAAAAGTTATGTCATTTGAAATCTAGCGGAGATTAACATCTTATAACGATAATGTAAGATATGATACGAGTAATTAGTTTAAAAGGAAATTTTGTGTTCGCACTTACCCCCCCCCCCCCCCCCTAAATATGATAAACATATAAATTAGTTTGGTGGCGGTACTCTCAAAACATAAACTCCAAATTATTGCAATTTGTCTACATTGATTTCCACTCAAAATTGGGCAATTTTACTGAAAAATCAAATAGTGAACAAATTTTGAAATGCTGGACACGTCATTTACCATCTGTTATATGTCGTGTTTCCTAAAATGTGGCCGCCAATGAAGATCTCATTAAACAATCAAGATCTGTACTTTGATAATTATGTGCTGATCAATTGATGATCAAGATGCTGATATAAGTGTTTATGTTCGTTCAGATCCATAGAGTAAATAAAATACTGTTCCACACATTGTTTCGGTTTGTACGCAATGATAGTTTTCTCCGAATGTAAAAAAATTGCACTCGATATAAACATTGAAATCTATCAAAAGAATGCAATTAGTACAGTTATCAAGGAAGGCATTCCTTTAGTTCCTGTAGTTTAATAATCATTTTTGTTTAATCTAGGGTGAAAGAGTTCTCTCCCCTTGTAAATAATAAATTGTGCCGATGATAAAAACACACCTACAAGCATGCGCAGATCTGGATTTGTAACAGGGAGTGCTATAATGCATGCTTTAGAGTTTTTGATAAACACAAACAGAAAATAAAAAGATCTTCTTTTTTGTTAATTGAAAAAAAGAAAGAAATGTAAAAGACAGACAGTGATGAAATAATTTGCTTTTAACTTTTCCCATATTGTGCTTAATGAGAATTCCTGGATCTGCGTATGCTGTTACGAGTGTAATAAAGATACAACAGACTTTGTATCTACTACGCTACAAAGCAGAAGTAATGGGCCATATATCCCCCTTTCATAATTATCAAAAGCTTCAAATCCAAATAAATAAAAGTGTTTATATTTTCATATTTTAAAAACTTTTCTTTGTATTCTTAAGTTATGTGAAATAGTTTCTGTGTACTTTTTGACTTCTGTAAATCTAAATGGTTAATGTTATCTATATTTCAGGGAATATTTTCGCATGTCTTTGATTTGGAAAATACGGACTTTGATAACAGTGATACATTCAACAGAGAGTGGTAGGTACACGCACACTAAGATCGAGTCACTGATCCAGTATAACGCCTTTTTGATGTTTCACATTATTTAAATCGATTTCGAGTCTAGTCAGTTCTCATTTGAGAAGAAATGATGCTTTAAAAACAATTAATGTCAACATGCATCACAAGACACCAATACAGAATAGACACAAAATAAACAGAGCTAACCGGGATTGTTGAATAGAAAGCAATACATAAATTGCCTTTGCAGATGTCATCGTTTGCCCTTGCAGGTGACATTCTGTGGATATAAAACTCTTCTGTTATAAATGCATTGATAAATTTTCATACCGACGTATTTTCAATACGCAGGCAATTTGATAAAACTAATATAAAGTTTGATCTTGACCTGATTCAGCGGGAATTCCATTCCCTAACCTAAATTGTTGAATAAAAAGAAGTGCTTAAATTGTCTTTCCGAATGTCACCTTCCATTTCCGTTTATGTCGGTAAAAACCTTAGTATGACAGATACATTAATAAAACTTCAAATTTGATGTTTTGCTACAAGTATTGCAGTTTTACAAAGCTAATTTTACATTTGGCTTTAACCAATTTCAACAGAATGCATGTTCTTTTCGCGTATGTTTTGCATCGGCTCTGTTCTTCTTCCTTAGTCCACTTTACATTTCAACGTAACGTAAAATACGAAAGTAATTGATGCAGTTTTACTAAAGCACCAACTAAAATGTACCACAGTGAACAATCATGGACCCCTGGACCAAGAGGTGAGACCAAGAACCCGGGAGGAGTAAACATCTCCTGTCAGAGGTGAGACCAAGATCCCGATAGGAGTAAGCATCTCCTATCAGAGGTGAGAAGGATCCCGGGAGGAGTAAACATCTCCTGTCAGATGTGAGACCAAGGTCCGGAAAGGAGTAAACATCTCCTGTCAGTGAGACGAAGATCCCGGGAGGAGTAAGCATCTCCTGTCACAGGTGAGACCAAGATCCTGGGAGGAGTAAGTATCACCTGTCAGAGGTGAGACCAGGATCCCAGGAGGAGTAAACATCTCCTGTCAGAGGTAAGACGAGGATCCCGGGAGGAATAATCATCACCTGTAAGAGGTGAGACCAGGTACCCAAGAGGAGTAAGCATCTCCTATCAGAGGTGAGTCCAGGATCCTGGGAGGAGTAAACATCTCCTGTTAGAGGTGAGACGAGGATCCCGGGAGGAGTAAGCATCTCCTGTCAGAGGTGAGACCAAGATCCCGGGAGGGGTACACATCTCCTGTCAGAGTTGAGACCAAGATCCCGAGAGGAGTAAGCATCTCCTGTCAGAGGTGAGACTAGGATTGCAGGAGGAGTAAGCATCTCCTGTCAGAGGTGAGACTAGGATTGCAGGAGGAGTAAGCATCTCCTGTCAGAGCTGTTGTCAGAATCTCTAGAGTAGTAAGCATCTCCTGTCAGAAATGAGACCAGGATCGCGGGAGGATTAAGCATCTCCTGTGTGAGGGGAGACAGATTTCGGGAGGAGTAAGCATCTCCTGTTCGACTATATACACCCGCCATGAAATTCCAATACATTAACAACACAAAAATAAATCAACACACCATACAGAAAGTGTCAACTAGAGCAATATATATATATATATATATATATATATATATATATATATATATATATATATATATATATATATATATATATATATATATATATTCGATTTGCTATAATGTGTAATGTCGTTTGAGACAAGATTACATAATCGTAGTACTGATGTAAAATAAATGGACTGAAAAGGGGCAATATATTCTGTTAACAATTTTACTGTTGTCCTTGTCACACGACATTAAGTCTGTGTATTCATATTGCTAAAAAATTAATATCGTTTTATTTCCAAACGGCTCATGTTTCTTGATTTAAACTGGTCAGTGAATTTGTACCAAACCATTTGCCTAAACTGATCATTGGTTTGAGGAAAAATAACGATTGCTCTATTTGGTTCTAACAGTGTATTTTCCTTGAATGAGGAGTAAGTGGAATGGTAGTAATCCTTGATAGGAAGTAAGAATAATCAGAACGGTAGCAATCTTTGATTTAGAAGTTCCAGAACGATATCAATCCTTAAATCAGAAGTAACAAAACGGTAGTAACCCTTGATTCAGAAGAAACAGAACTGTAGCAATCTTTAATTAAGAAGAACAGAACTGTAGCAATCTCTGATTCAAAGTAACAGAACGGTAGCAATTCTTGATCCAAAAGTAACAGAACTGTAGCAATCCTTGATTCAGGAGTAACAGAACGATAGCAATCCTTGATTCAGAAGTAACGTAACTGTAGCAATCCTTGATTCAAAAGTAACATAACGGTAGCAATCCTTGATTTAAAAGTAACAGAACGGTAGCAATCCTTGATTCAGAAGTAACAGAGCGGTATCACTCATTGATTCAAAAGTAACAGAACGGTAGCATCTCTTGATTCAGAGGTAACAAAACGGTAGCAATCCTTGATTTAGAAGTTCCAGAACGGTAGCAATTCTTGATCCAAAAGTAACAGAACTGTAGCAATCCTTGATTCAGAGGTAATAGAACTGTAGCAATCTTTGATTTAGAATAAACAGAACTGAAGCAATCTCCCATTCAAAAGTAACAAAATTTAAGCAATCCTTGGTTCAGAAGTAACAGAACTGTAGCAATCTTTGATTGAAATGTAACAGAACGATAACAACCCTCGATTCAGAGGTAACAAAACGGTAGCAATCCTTGATTCAAAAGTGAAAGAACGGTAGCAATCCTTGATTTAAAAGTAACAGAACGGTAGCAATCCTTGATTCAGAAGTAACAGAGCGGTATCACTCATTGATTCAAAAGTAACAGAACGGTAGCATCTCTTGATTCAGAGGTAACAAAACGGTAGCAATCCTTGATTTAGAATTTAGTGAAACGGTAGCAATTTTGTATTCTTTACCGAAGGGTTATTATACATAAGAAAGCGATATTGCTTCATTGCGAAATGGTTACTGGAACAAAAACAGTGAACCATCTTTGTAAAAAAGGAGAGGAGTAGTATTTACAGACACAATCCATATCTTGTAGCTAATGAACGTTTTTAAAGAGGGTAATAATCGACACTTTTTAAAGGATTATGTTGGAATGGTATAAGTCCTCTTTTCCCACGGCTTCAATAGAAAGAGTGAAATAATTCATATGATTAACTTACTTTCTGTTTTGTGAATGACAGGCCAGCGGAACCCCGGTTTCCCATTCATATTGGGATCTCAGGATATACAGCTACCACAGGAGAGGTAAGTCTAGATATTCTATGCACTTTACTTTTTTATCGGAGATTTAGCACCTGTTGTTTGTGTGCTAATTTATGACATTTCTTAGCTGAGTTAGCGCCATCCTTGTGTGCTAATTCATCACATATTTTTGCGGATTCTAAGTAGTCCTTCAAAGGGAAGTCCGGTACATTAAAAGTTTTGCTTTTTATTTTTGCGGAGTTAACGCTATACTTGTGCACTAATTCATGACCTATTTTCGGAGAGTTTCGTTCCGTTCTTTGTATGCTAATTCATGACTACGCTATGAGGATTATGTTCCAAGACACTCTGTCATCATAGGTACACTTGTCAAGAGGTTATATGATTTTGTTATTATTTTTATTAGCGCCTGGAAACTTATATGATATATAAATTCATTATCAAACAAAATGTGAATATAGCCATTTATGTTTCTTACAAAGCTCCCGTAACAAGAAATCTATCAGTGTAGACTGCCAACTGTTTTGTTCTTCCAACCCCCAGGAATCCATTTAATTTCAAATTTCGAAGTACAAAAAGGAAGTAAGCCGAAGACTTGACAGGAAATTACAATTCTCGGGCTCGACGTTCACAAGATTCTAGCAATTAGCAAGTTGGATCATTTCATTGCTAGTCAGTTCGTATCATTACCTGTCAACATCTACCATTCTAATCAATAAAGAATTTGCAGCGCCAGACGTTGCAATGCTAGTGTCAGCACCTAGTCTTGAAATCAATCCCTAGATCACGTTCTCAATTAAAATGTATTCCGTTGCATTCATTTGCTTTGAACATCTCTTTATTAACTGACAGGAAATATTAATTTGACTGGCATTTATTTTGTCTCGAGATTACTATCTTGTTTTAGGTGATTTGTAATAGAGTTGTGCGTTACGATGATGCAAGGAGATAATTACATCAACCACAAAGCAAGGCTTAGACAATTGATTTCATAAAGATTGGATAGACAGACACACCGATTTTAAAAAAAGATCGGCAATTCCATCATCGAAGAACAAAAGAACAACTTAGAATAATACCAGTAATAATACATATTTAAAAAACGCACTTACAGAACCCTATAGATTCTACATTCTCACATATTGCCAAAAATGAGAAATCAAATTGACACTCATTTTAGAATTCAGAAAACAAACCCTCCATTCGCAGAGAGAAGACAGCATGATATTGAACATAGAGCGATGCTAACTATACATACACATCTATAGGTCAAAATATGGTTATTGACTGATTGGGTGATCTACTGATGCAAAGAGGGACCTCTATTTCAATGTATCAGGGGCTCTGATTGGATGAAATTTTTTTTATCAATCTATAAATAAAGATGAATTTTAATCTCATTTCACTAATGTAAAGTTTTGTGGGGTGACCCCCTTCCAGCAGGATTTTCTCGGTGTTCAAATTCTGGTAGAGGAGGGTGTGAGAAACATTTTGATATTTGAGTTTAATACAGCTAAGATGTAGAAATTTGTGTAGATCTTGCTGGAAATTTGGTAATTTCATGGCCGTAGGAACCGGGGGGGGGGAGCCCCGCCCCCCTTCCCTCCACATTTTTTGGCCGATCATAATTGTTTCATAGTTTATCTAATTAACTAAATTGTTTTCATAAAATTATTTTTAACATGCAATTGATTTGCAGTCAAGTTGTATTGCAGCAGTAGTTGTGAATTTGTTCTTTTGCTTCTGAACGTTAATACTACAAGTTATTTTCATAATGCAAAGATATAAAGTGTTCGGGCTTTGAAAAATATTTACTCGTGCAAACATAAACGCAATTCCTTGTTCTTCTTAGTGTCTCTAGGTTGAAATGACAGGCCCTGAACACCGATTATCCATGTTTGGGAGGTGGAAATAATTTATTATTAACTGTCAGCATTGGCGGGTTTTGACGGGGAGATTGCAACCCCTTTGGTGTTAAAGTTGTATCTAAACGAGGTTATTTTTGGCCATTTTCAGGGCTGCAACACCCCCTTTCTGGACTGAATAGTGGAAAATAGTAGTCATGGCAGGCTGCAACACCCCTTCCCCCTTTCAAAACTTTCTAGATCCGCCTATGGTCAGTGTCTAGCTCTATGCGATTCAAGCAAGACCCCTTGGCACAAAAAGTGGCTTAAACAGTGGTATCATATTGCAAATTTTGTTATTAGTTTACAAGTTTGGCCCCTCCACGTTTGAATTGCTTTCTACGGGCCTGAATTTAACATGGGACCCAATGGGAAAAGGAATTACTATGCTTTGACCTATATGCATAGAGATAGATAAAACGCGGGGATAAATGGATTAACATGAAACTTATTTCACGAATTTATCGTTACAAATTGGGAAAAGCTCAAATCAAATTTCACTATTTAACAGGTGATAATGTTTACATTATGCACTTTCGATAACTATTGTCATCTATCATTTGCTTTAACTCATCACGTATCTCTTTATGCCGTGACTGCGTTAAAACTTCCTTTCTTATATATATAAAGTTCCATCTTTATGACTTGCTCTCTTTGTATATATACACAATTACAATTAATGAAAAGATCGCGCGATCATTGTACTGTTCAACTCAAAACAAGGAAAGTTTATGATGAAAGACATGTTTAACAAGTTCATCGCAACAAAACATCAAAAGAGATGAAATAACTAATTACATTTATAAGCTAGTGCGATTATGTGATAACACTTTCCTCTACTAATGGTAGATATATATGCATTGCAATGTTATATAGATAGTAAACATCAAAGCAACCGGGAATCTGCAATACAAACAAGATAACATCGCTCTGGAGACAGCTACGGGCGTAGACTAATTCATGCAAATGTCCTTTCCGTATTTAGATTTCGTCAAAGAGAAAAAACGTGTGAAAAATTATTTCTGTATGAATTCTTAAACATTTAGAGATTTTAGTTGCATTTGTATTAAATTTCAGTGTTAAAATTTATACTAACACCCCTCCCCTGGTAAAAAAAACTTATATCAATCAAAAAGCAAAACAAAATAGCATATAGATTTAGTACCTGGCATTAATCTACGCAAGTATTATTTTCAATGAATATTTCGTTACAGTTTATAAACTTTTCGTAATACAACAAATGGGGGGGGGGGGGCTTACTTATTGAGAACATGTTACAAAACTGGGTTTTTTTTTTATTATGGATTATTACATAGTGTAACAGGTTTATAATTCCAACCCTATATACCACATATATTTGTTGTGTACCGTTTCCTCAAACACTTCTTCATATAAACACACAAAACTCACTGTAACTGTAGTAATACAAGGTTTTCTTTTCTTAAAGATGACATATGAAAAAGTGAGCTGGCGTGTAATCCTGTGAAGAAGTTTAACACACCTCAAATTCCACCTCATCCCTTACCCCATATAGAAAAGGGAATGGAGGATCGAGTCTTTTTACCTTTCTTTCAGATGATTTGTATCTATATAATGGCTTACAAGAGAAGCACAAACAACATTTTAAATACAGCCCATTTATCCATCATCCCGAGACAAGTCCCCGACCCATCCCCAACTTGAGAAACCTAGGTCCACAACTACGAAACTTACTATTTAACATAAACGATCAGAAAATTATTATTTGTAATGATGTAAAAGGAAAAGTGCGTACAAGTTCATGTGGACAGACAGACGACCGGGCATACCATAATAATTACTGCGAGTCTATAAGGACAAAGTGCATTTCTTTGTTTGATGTTTTATGAATCGCCAATCATTGGCTGGATTGCAAAGCAATTTCGGTTTACAGATTGGCGATCTTCGTCCGTCTGTCCGTTTTGTATCTGGTTGAAGTAAATCTCAGCAACTAACCACACATATATTTCACACATAGATTCTTTATGACCACAGCTTTCAATTGATACCATGACTTTTGACCTTGTGACTTTGACCTGGTTTGGAATTTGCTTTGCAACCCAACCATGCCGTCTTTAGCGGTTTTTTTTTCTTTTTTTTTTTTTACTTATAATTAAGTGAATGCACTTGTATTCCTGATGCGTTGCACTGAAATTTATCAATGCAGCTGATCCACAAGAGCAGTAAGGGGTCATTGACGTGTCCACTGTGACATGAAATTTCGGTTTTACTGTCTTTTCCGAAAGACAGGTGTTACATTAATACTTAAACCATTTAATATGATTGTTATTCCCTTAGTGACGATATAGACCCGAGCATCACATGCTGCTGACGGTGGTAGGCCGGCTTAAAAAGCATAAGACATTGTCTTCTGGACGTTTCTTTTTATGCCAATTTCAGTTTTCTGACATCTCCCGAAAAGGGAGACTTGAAATTTTCTTTTTTCAAAAGTAATTACGAAATCAAAAAGACCGCACACACCCCTAAATAAAAGCAACTTTACAAACTCCCTCGTCAAACAAAATACACGTTTACGATGAATATATAGCATTTAAAGGATCGAAAAGTGCTTTTTAAGTACTTATTTCGAAAACAAAAAATTCACCCGTCTTCTACTGCAAGTATACTTCTATCTCACCATGCCGTTATCATCTATCAATATTTTTGTTAATGAACAACCCGGTGTGGCCCAGTGGATGAGGTGCTCGGCTTGTGACCGAAAGGTCCTGGGTTTGATTCCCGCCGTGGGCCCACCGGTGTTCTGTCTTTCGGATGTGACAGTAAAATTCGAGGTCCCGTGTCACGGTAGATATGACACGTAAAAGATCTCTCACTGCTTCGGGTGGGCCTGTTGCAAGGGTAAAAATTTCTGTGCGATGCATCAGGCAGATGTCGTCACCATATACGTTACATAATTGTGGAGTGATGTGAAAACAATAATCAATCAATCAATGAATTTTTAATGAACAAGGTGTGTTTACGATATTTGACGTGAAAGTTTCAAATCCAGATCTGTTCCATAATTCAATTAAATTGACGATGAGTTTTCTAAATTTTCCAGAATTATCAAAAAGTGTTGAAATATCTGATTTTTATTGTATTTGACTAACCGCTGTGAAGTGTTCGTTACCTGAGAGATTATGTGTTATTTCAAAAAGTATAAAAAGAACAGAAATTTAAGCGTTTAAGAGGCAAAGTTTCTCTCTTCTTAATGGTAAAAGAATAACAGTGTCTTATGTTACACAAGGATGTACCCTACAAGAGAGTGCTTGTACCTAGGCACACGGTGATTACGCGGCTCTTGGTGTATTCTTGTACAAATATGTATTCCGAAATCGGCGTAACCGCTAATGAAACAAAAGAACTGTCAGCAATGTCAATGTAAATACAGATGTGATCACGACGCTGACCACTATTAAAATCAGATGTGTAAATTTAAATTAGGGGGATTAGTAAAGGAACATGATCGAGGAAATATAATTTGAACTTTCTTATCGATAAAATTTTTGTGGTGTTTGGAGAAAAGGTTTTTCAACAAATTGTCGGCTTTCGAATGGGCACTGTGCCCCGCTTCTGGCTGACCTATTCCTTTACTCACACGAAGCTGAATTCATTCAGTCTTTGCTTTCGCAAGGAAAATTACAATTGGCTTTTGGCTTCAATTTCACTTACAGATATATAGATGACTTGCTTTCAATTAATAATCCTTCATTCGCGGATTATCTTAGCATCATCTATCCAAGTGAACTGGAGGTCAAAGAAACCACAGAAAGTAGTAATTCTACTTCGTATTTAGATATTATGTTGTATTTCGACATTGATGGTCAGTCCAATATCTCACTCTTTGACAAACGTGACGATTTCAATTTCGCTCTCACAAACTTTCCTTTCATGGGTAGCAACATTCCATCATCGCATACGGCGTATTCATATCTCAGTTAATGCGTTATTCCAGAGCATGTTCAAATTACAATGACTTTGTTCTGAGAGCTGGACGACTTTCAGATCAGCTGCTCAACCAAGATTATATATGTGCTAGACTAACAACATCACTGAGGAAGTTCTATGGTCGTAACAGACTCTTACTACACAATGTGATATCTCGTTATCCAGACTTTTAAATGATATTTTGGACTGAGACAGATTCTGATCATTTTTCACAGATTTGACACCTTCTGTACTGGAAGGTTACCTACTTTTACTTCTCTCTCTCTCTCTCTCTCTCTATATATATAGAATTTACACGATTTGACTCTTACTAATGGGTTATGTGACGGATGTTTCTAGCAAGCAGTAGATGCTCACTCTCCCCGGGCACCAGATCTCACTCCATTTAAGGGGTTCACTTATGCTCTTCAAGTAGACATTTTTCGTTGTTTCCTATTTGGTTTTCATTTTTACTGATTTTGTATGTCCTTTGGATTCGTGATTTTCGGACTTCCGGTTTTGATATAGCCATCATCTTTACATTCCTTAAAAAGTAATTGTTCGCTTCTCGGGGGGACCCAGTTCAACATATTCAAAGAAATGTTATTTTCCCCCACATTTTGCGAAAGCGTGGGGACGTTAAATCTCATTCATCTGTCTGTCCGTCTGTCACAAAAAACTTTAACCTTGGTCATAACTTTTTAACCGTAAGACGTAGGGCCTTCATATTTGGCATGTTTGTCCCTGATTGCAATAGATTTCCGTTGGTACCAAAATTTTTATCATGTGACCTCGACCGTGACCTTTGACCTACTTCAATGTAATTTTTTTCTTTACAGATCTCTGCACCCTTACTGATATAACCCCCAAAGCGGGGGACATCAATTCTCTGAATTTGCTTGTTATATCATGGAGGATGAGGTACTCGGCCCATGACCTAGATGTCCTGGTAACTTGTCCTCTGGATAAGCCTGTGAAAATCAAGGTCTTGTGTTACAGTAAACGTGGCACATAAAAGGCCCCTAACTTATTAGGAGGGGTCTGTTGCAAAAGTATGTATTTGAATGCATTGCAGCCACAAGTTGTATTTGAATGATAGGGCCACAATTCCTTATGTTGCGTAAACTTCCTATTTTGATCAATGGAATGTCCAGCAAGATTCTACTCATTTCAGCATCAAATCGGGCAAATATCAAGCATGCATAAATGTTAAATAAACGATCGGCAATAAAATTACCCCTGATCTTAAGTCTTAAGGCCCTATACACATTTTTCCGCAACGTGTCAGTTTTGCGGGTTTGTTTATTGTCCCCCGCTTTTCGCGTAAGCGTGGGGACATTATATCTCATTCATGACCTTGATCATGACCTTTGACCTACTTCAGTGTAACTTTTTACCGTGAGACGTAGGGCCTTCATATTTGGCATGTGTGTCTGTAGACATGCACAACCATGAAAATATGTCACAGATCACTGCACCCTTAATGATGGAACCCTGAAAGCGGGGAACCACAATTCTCTGAATTTGCTTGTTTATGTTGAACCCACTGCATTATTAAACTTCTGTGGTCTTAACTTCAAAACATTGATAAACAAAAGTGTAGCGAGTAATATTCCATTATTATGTTGATTATTCCTATTCTCATCATTTGTAAACCTCGTGATCGGAGAATGCTGCTATAGTGAAGGAGCATCGATATTCCTAGGTGGCGATGTGGTTTCGTAATGATTCTACTTTTATGCACTGACAATAACTTTTCCTATTCCTCAATAACATATCCTGCTTCTCTTGTATAAATGTATTCCGTACTGATGAAACCCCGATAAACAGATGGCGTAATGTAACTGAAAGTGTAATCTCATCTCAGTAAGAAGAGCGAGCGTGTATTCGAACCGCAGCCTCGAGGACAAATACATAGTGATAGCACGGTGCGCTGTGTACACAGGCACGCCTAGTACAGAGATAAAGTTAGCCTCAAAGCCGTTGTAAACAGACGAGCCTTGTGAAGAACGCAGCAGTAATGAATTGTTGATAATGGTTTGCAGCAAGAGTTGTTCAAGCGAATGTTGGGATATCAATGCCTCCAAACCATAACCGCACTATTTAACCAGTAAACACAAACATTCCCCGGAACACAATTTGTTCCGTTATATATACGAATTCCCGTTCTTAGAATCAGATTCTAAAAGTTTATAATATTTCCAGTGTTATACATTCTATAGCACAAAGTCATCACAAGTTGTCGTTATAGTATACCCAGTGTCCTATATTGTAAAACACACAGTCATCACAAGTTGTCGATATAATATAACCAGTGTCCTACATTGTAAAGCACACAGTCATCACAAGTTGTCGATATCATATAACCAGTGTTCTACATTGTATAGCACACAATCATCACAAGTTGTCGTTATGATATAACCAGTGTCCTACATTGTATAGCACACAGTCATCACAAGTTGTCGATATAATATAACCAGTGTCCTACATTGTAAAGCACACAGTCATCACAAGTCGTTATAATATAACCAGTGTCATACATTGTATAGCACACAGTCAACACAAGTTGTCGTTATAATATAACCAGTGTCCTACATTGCATGGCACTGTCATCACAAGTTGTCGTTATAATATAACCAGTGTTCTACATTGTATAGCACAGTGTCACCAAATGTTGTCGTTATAATATAACCAATGTCTTACATTGTAAAGCACCGAGTCATCAAAAGTTGTCGTTATAATATAACCAGTGTCCTACGTTGCATGGCACTGTCATCACAAGTTGTCGTTATAATATAACCAGTGTTCTACATTGTATAGCACAGTGTCACCAAATGTTGTCGTTATAATATAACCAATGTCTTACATTGTAAAGCACCGAGTCATCAAAAGTTGTCTTTATAATATAACCAGTGGCCTACATTGTAAAGCACACAGTCATCACAAGTTGTCTTTATAATATAACCAGTGTCCTACATTGTAAAGCACACAGTCATCACAAGTTGTCGATATAATATAACCAGTGTCCTACATTGTATAGCACACAGTCATCACAAGTCGTTATAATATAACCAATGTCTTACATTGTAAAGCACCGAGTCATCAAAAGTTGTCTTTATAATATAACCAGTGTCCTACATTGTAAAGCACACAGTCATCACAAGTTGTCTTTATAATATAACCAGTGTCCTACATTGTAAAGCACACAGTCATCACAAGTTGTCGATATAATATAACCAGTGTCCTACATTGTATAGCACACAGTCATCAAAAGTCGTTATAATATAACCAGTGTCATACATTGTATAGCACACAGTCATCACAAGTCGTTATAATATAACCAGTGTCATACATTGTATAGCACACAGTCAACACAAGTTGTCGTTATAATATAACCAGTGTCCTACATTGCATGGCACTGTCATCACAAGTTGTCGTTATAATATAACCAGTGTTCTACATTGTATAGCACAGTGTCACCAAATGTTGTCGTTATAATATAACCAATGTCTTACATTGTAAAGCACCGAGTCATCAAAAGTTGTCGTTATAATATAACCAGTGTCCTACGTTGTATAGCACACGGTCATCACAAGTTGTTATAATATGACCAGTGTACTACATTGTAAAGCACACAGTCATCACAAGTCGCCGTTATTATATAACCAGTGTCCTACATTTTATAGCACACAGTCATCACAAGTCGTTATAATATAACCAGTGCCATATGTTGTATAGCACAGAGTCATCACAAGTTATTATAATATAACCACTGTTATATATTGCATAGCACAGAGTCATAACAATTTGTCGTTATAATATTGTGGTACATAATAGATTTCTCGAGTGTAGATACAATATAGTATACAAAGTGATTTGTCGAAGAAATTATTAGGTATATCATATTTAGCAACGATTTTAGCAAAGAATAGGCATCGATCGTTATCAATATATATTTAAATGTGTTGGCCAAAAATAACCACTCCTATAGATAGTACATGTATCTATTCCTATTCCATTTATTGGCAGGTGTACAAGCCCAATGTGTTGGAATTTATTTCGATCTATATGATGTATAGAGTAAAGGGAGACTTATTTTGGTCAGTTGTATCATACTAGTATTATTTAAGAATCACGACAAATTATCATATGTAAAAAACTCTACATATTACGTCAAAGCGACTTCAATAAGGCTGCGACAAGTCCAGTGGTATGGTTAGTGCGATGAAAAAGAAGTCAGTTTCTGTAGTAACAAACTGTACATACATGTAGGACAGTAGAAAGGATATAACATACACATTTAGTACTAAGGACAAACAATTTTGATTTTTGTTTTTATAACTAGGATATTGGACTCTTTGTAAGCTTAAGTTTATATAAATCAAAAACAATTTTCATCCATTGGGTTAAAAGCATAGGTTTCGTTTGTAACGCATTGCTGGTAAAATGGGTTTTCTAATAGTTTTACATAAGAAACAGTCATCGCCAGTTCTTTTATAACACAATTCGTACATTTTCCTTCACATCATCTTACATAAGGTACTTCACATTACCAGTTTCAGTAGGTAGTGTCTTTTTCTAACTTTCAAATTTTGCACTTTAAAATTTGTCACAATTTGAAAGTTATAAAAATAACATCAATTTTCTTATCTACATGGATATAAAGGTTGCTGGTTCAAACTTCACCTGATCGTCAACTATATCGAATGCGCATGCCATGTCTGGGGCCTTATTCACAAAGAAACTTAAGTCTAAGAATTGAGACCTATGTCGTAGCATGTGTCTTAATTCTAAGAATGGTAAGCAGTATATCTGATACGCTATTCACAGACAAACTTTCGACAAATTCTTAGAATAATGACACATGGTATTTTAGGTATCAGTTCTTAGACTTATACTTAAGTTTCTTTGTGAATAAGACCCCTGCATCGCAAATTCAAAGTTCGAGGCACGTTACTGACTCCCTTCATAGTCTATGATGGTAGTAATCACCAACATGCCGATTCTCAATACAATGTATATACATGGGTGAAGAAAAGAAAATATAGAAGCAATTTTTATCAGAAACCGTAATATTTCTTTTCTAGATCTATTATTGCGAGGTCACAGAACTTTAGTGAACTGTTACACAACCAATATGTAATATTTGACATCATGATAAATATTGCTACAGAGAGCTCCCGATCTCTTTCGTGATTTCGTTTTGCCTGCTTGCTGTGATACATGTGAATGTTATCTATGGCTAGCAGACGACAGTACTTAATGTGATGATTGTAACGTCTGTTATTGCCTCTACATGTACTCTTCTTTTTCCATTTAGGTGCTGAACATCCCTAATGCATACGAGGATAAAAGATTTGACCCGGCAGTAAGTTCTGATTGATCCCCTGTAATGATCCAGGCGAGAATGTTTTGAATTCAGTTGTTTCAAGAGAGGAGTAATCGTAGTGCTTCATCTGTCGTACGTCTGTTGCACGCGTTCGATTTCTGCATCCACTACAGAGATTTCATTGAAACTTGACCAACATGCAAGTGCCCCAGGTCCTCTACTAAATGTGCTGTAGGGGTGGATCTAGGTCTGATTAACTATAGAGATGTCATTAAAACCTGTAACCTATCAACAACTCAAGATCCTTTATTGTATTGCTGGAGGGAGGGATCTTAATTTGAGCAAGAAATGTAACATGAAAATACACGAGTGTTTTGTCAAAATCTGAAAAAGGATTTTTTATGGTTTAATGTGAGTGTGAGTATTTATTAATAGAAGAAGGAGAATAAAGGGGTGGAGCTATATTTTACTGTACTTGGCTTTAACAGACCTCTTCAGAGCAACTTGAAGGATGAATTTTTCATGGTCTCCTACATATACTTTTGAAGTTTGGCTGCAGAGAATGAAAAACTAACAGTATGAGTTAAGGAGTTTTAAATCAAATTTTGATGACCTTACCTAGAAGTCTTACCAAGAATAAGAACAATGAATAAATGCATAAGAAACATTTGAGGCTTAATAGTTTCAATATTTGCCCTGCTGATCATACTTGTAATGCTGTGAATTGAGGATATTGGCCCATTTGGCCTTTCCCTGTGAAAAGGAACTTTTTATCATATCATTTTTCATTGTATGAAAGGATTCAGAAAAAAATACTTTCTGCTTAAAGATTAGAGTATTTAACATACATGTTTCATCCACAACAAATTCTGATTTGTAATTAGTATTTATAGTTACCATAGCAGCCATGATAAAGAATTACCAAACTTACAATATGATGCATTTCCCAGCTTTTCAATCCTCTTCAATTTTATTTTAATTGAATTCCATTTTGAAAAGTATCTCACAAAATGCAATTCCCAAAGTGCACATTTTTTGTTTATTTATTTCAGGTAGATGAAGAAAAAAACTTTAAAACAAAGGCCATTTTATGTATGCCAATAAAAAATGCTCAAGGCAGAGTAATAGGAGTAACACAGCTAGTAAACAAGTTAGACAATTCAGCCTTCAACAAAAATGATGAAAACCTTTTTGAGGTAGGTTTTGTAAAAAAACATTTTGAAATTTTAATTTTGGATATTTCAAAGTATATCTGCAATAATAGACCCTTTTTCTAATTTACCGTATGTAGGTCTTTGATAGAACATTGAGTGATAGATATCAAGTTTGTTATGACATACTGTTTAAGAGGTTGGTTACCTCCTGCTTCCATGTCGCGATATAAAAAATTGTTGAAAGTGACGTAAAACACCAACCAACCCACAAACCATCATTATAGTTAAGCTCAGGTGTATTAAATGTCATATAGTTCCAAGGAAATGGTAACAATGTGTTAACCATGAATTGGTTAATTATACATAATAATCACAAATAAATACTGGAAATTGCAAACAATTACCCAAGTGAATCATAATATTATCTATATCTCTGTTTCCAAAATAAATTTTGTCATATAAAATATTACATTATCAAAATGTGGTAAATTAATGAACTTTATTGTAAATTTCAGGCATTTGCAATATTTTGTGGAATGGGGATCAATAATACTCAGATGTATGAGACTGCAGTGAAAGCCATGGCCAAACAAAGAATAGCATTGGAATGTCTGTCCTATCATGCTTCTGCTCCTGCTGACGAAGCCAATAGGCTGAAGGTAAGTACTCATGCATCTGCTCCTACTGACAAAGCCAATAAGCTGAAGGTAAGTACTCCTGCATCTGTTTCTGCTAACAAAGCCAATAGGCTGAAGGTAAGTACTCATGCATCTGCTCCTGCTGACAAAGCCAATAGGCTACAGGTAAGTACTCATGCATCTGCTCCTGCTGACAAAGCCAGTAGGCTGAAGGTAAGTACTCATGCATCTGCTCCTGCTGACGAAGCCAATAGGCTGAAGGTAAGTACTTATGCATCTGCTCCTGCTGACGAAGGCTGAAGGTAAGTACTTGTGCATCTGCTCCTGCTGACAAAACCAATAGGTTGAAGGTAAGTACTCATGCATTTGCTCCTGCTGACAAAGCCCATAGGCTGAAGGTAAGTACTCATGCATCTGCTCCTGCTGACAAAGCCAATAGGCTGAAGGTAAGTACTCATGCATCTGCTCCTGCTGACGAAGCCAATAGGCTGAAGGTAAGTACTCATGCATCTGCTCCTGCTGACGAAGCCATTAGGCTACAGGTAAGTACTCATGCATTTGCTCCTGCTGACGAAGCCAGTAGGCTACAGGTAAGTACTCATGCATCTGCTCCTGCTGACAAAGCCAATAGGCTGAAGGTAAGTACTCATGCATCTGCTCTTGCTGACAAAGCCAATAGGCTAAAGGTAAGTACTCATGCATCTGCTCCTGCTGACAAAGCCAATAGGCTGAAGATAAGTATTCATGCATCTGCTCCTCCTGATGAAGCCAATAGGCTGAAGGTAAGTACTCATGCATTTGCTCCTGCTGACGAAGCCAGTAGGCTGAAGGTAAGTACCCATGCATCTGCTCCTGCTGACGAAGCCAATAGGCTACAGGTAAGTACTCATGCATCTGCTTCTCCTGATGAAGCTCTTGTTGACAAAACCAACAGGTTGTAGGTAAATGTTCATGCACCTGCTGCTGTTGACAAGCCAGTAGGCTTAGGCCTTGCTTTTAGTAAATACATTGATATATCATTTTCACTAAATATGTTTTCATATGTTAAGATTTAACTACATATGTTATCTTAGTTTGTTTGATACTTTTCTTTTTTTCAGGAACTAAAACGTCATTTTCTCTTTGACATATTTCGTATACAAATATATTTGAAATAAGGATTTACATTATTTCAACAAAACCTTGCAGTAAATACATGACCATATCAACGTTGATGGAGTTGTTCAGAACCCTTTGAATAAATATGATTTCCTCTATTTATCATATCAATTACCATATTTATATTGTAGATCATACCATAGTGATTTCTGTTTTCCCTGCTTTATTTTCTGTTTTTCTTCTTTTTTACTGCTTTGTGATCTCCTCTTTTTGATGTTTCTTTTCCTCTGTCCATTAATTTTCTCTTTTTTATTTAGTTTAGCGACTAAGTCCTTCACACAGAGAGAAATCATTTGGGACACTTTCATCAGTAATCAGAAACATTTTGATGAATGTACTTCAGCCATGATTATCCCAAGTTTAATTACCATAGCCTTTCATTTCCTGATTATGCTTTTAATTACAATTTACATCAAGGCAGCTATAGTGTAAAGGACTTATTTCCTGTTATAAGTGAATCAAATCAAATTAATTTAAGTCAATGAAGAATTGAAATACATGTAACTGAAAGTACACTGAATCCTTTGACCTTTCTATCCTTATTTTGTGAAGTCCTGTCATTGTATCTTCCAAATGCTAACATCTATGATTTTTTATGTGTTTGTTCATGCTGCTTGAATTGTTATAGTGTGTGTAATGGTCAATCTTTACAGAATATGGTCATCCCTACTTCTTATGAGTACAAGCTGATGGACTATAGCTTTAATGACTTCACACTGGATGATGATGACACCCTCAAAGCTAGTATACGAATGTTTATTGATCTAAATCTCATGGAAAGATTCCGTATCAACTATGAGGTATTAATCTATTAGTTAAGCTCAGTCTGTTCTGCACCATAATTATATATAATTGTCTTTGTTGATGACTAATGTATCATCATTATCATGTAAAACTGAGACATTCCCATGCTACAGTTTAAAACTGAGACATTCCCATGCTACAGCTTAAACCTGAATCCTGATTGAAGGCATAAAACACAGTAGCTAGATAAATGTTTATTCATGAAATTTACTGGAAATACTAAAACACAGGAACCAAGACCTTCCTAAAGCCCTCAATGTGGTTCTGGCTGGACAAGGTTTCAAACCTCAGAGTTTGCCTGGAAAACTCAAATGCAGATAGATTTGAATGTCATACATCATAGTTCTTTTGTTGTTATGAGGCAACAACACATCTTCTTCGACACTGTTTTATTTTGAAATCATGCCACTTAGAAATGAACATTTTCCTATGGTGTTAACCTTTTGTCATTTAGACAGAGCACATTGTCTCTTTAAGAGCTCTAGATATTGGACACTATGTCACTATAACGGCAGTTTGCGTTTTGAATGAATGACAATTATTGTGCTACTGAGGCCTATTCTCAAAGAGCACAAGAATTATTTACCTTCATTAATAGCCTACAATGATCATAGCATATAAAAGAGTGTGTGAAAGTTACTGAGCAGTTTTCATGCTAATTAATGTGTATTAATTCATTTATGTTGCATTCATGTAAAATATAGTTATTGATCACCACCTTTGTTCTCAGGGTTGGTTCAGTGTTTGAAAAAAGTCCAATTGGAAAATTAGGTCTTGTATCTATTTGGGAAGGTTGAATTCTTTGCCAGGCAAGATATTTCATAGCAAAGTATGCTATACCCTTGATGCCATGGTATGAAAAATGTAATTTTAAGAATCTCCTTGGCTCTGTGCTGGAAAACTGCTACTAATGAATCAAATTTAGACTGGTTGACCACAATGTCATTAAAAATCCTAAATTACGTATTGACAGAGAACATGTTTGGAGGGAGATATCTGTAGAAACCCAGTATAATTGATATAAGCTAGTAAATTACAAGTGACAAGCTATAGCACCTATCATTAGTAAATAGATAGCATCTAGTCATCAACTGTATATGATTGCTCTGGTTAACATGTAAGGGTATCATATGGATATGTCAAACCATAGCTTGAAGGGAAAATATGATGCAATCTTTATAATCATCTGTCAACCACAGTATATTACAATGAGAATGTCAGAAATAGGAACAGAACAACAGAAAGTCCAGATATAAAATTAGACAGGTCACAAGTTTTTAATTCGCCAAATAGTAGTAAATGCACTACATGCTGTTAAACTTTAATGCGCTGAATATCGTGTTACATTCTTCATGGAATCACTCTTGATAGAATCAGCTCGAGTCTTGACAAGGCAGCAGGGAGAAAGAAATATTACTGAAGTATTTCAGAGAATTTAGTGTCTTAACATATGTTAATAAAAATGATAGATGGGTGTATCAAGGTATATCCTTGATACTGACCTGAAAATTTGATTTATGTTTTAAAAAAAAAAGCATTGTTTAAAACCTCTATTATTTATGTTGGAATATAATGATTGAAAAATCTTTTTAAGAATGAAGAAGTCTGTGACCATGATTGATTCTATGCCATTTCATATTTGTCCTGGCTCTTTCAGACTTTGTGTCGATGGTTAATGAGTGTAAAGAAAAACTACCGAAATGTAACATACCATAATTGGAGACATGCATTCAATGTGGCACAGACCATGTTCTGTATGCTCAAGGTAAACAGCTTCATTAAGGCTCATCCTTGAAAAAATAGTTTAAAAATCTATTGTCCAGTATAATTCAAAATTGATTATAATGTAACATAGTCAAAATAAAACTTTTAAGGATCAACACAATAATTACTGAAAACATTATTAGTATATTGTATATATTTTGATAGTAGTTTGTTCTTATTTGAGCAAAATAAAAGTTTAGTACGAGTATTCCAATAATTTTGTGATATATTATCATAGCCATGAATTAGCATAACGTATAATTGTGCTTTGTCCTATCTTTTAATACATTTATGCTGGTACAGTAATGACTTAGGGCGCAAAGGAATACGCTACAATAAACTAGGGTTAGGGTTATGTAGTCCATTGCCCAGAAGAGTATGGTTGATGATAATATGCTAATTTACTTGACAATACCTTTAATATTAAAATGTTATTAGTAATTTTTTTATGAAATGTTGAAAACAAACCATCTATTCTTATTACATATACAGAACTTGAGGTTTTACGTAATGCCACTTTCATTGATATAGGGGTCGTGTTTAGAAGTTTATATGCAAGAGGTATCATACGAATTTGATCCTTGGCTCAGATGTAGTTTTATGGGCCTTTTCTTTTCCCTACTTCAGAGTGGTCAGATGGACAACATCTTGACAGACACAGAGAGGTTAGCTTTGATGGTGGGATGCCTATGTCATGACCTTGACCACAGGGGAACCAACAATCAGTTTCAGATTCAGTAAGTTCTTTATCTTTCAGTTTGAATCTGTTCCTCCTGAATTACACATTCATATAGAGCCTTTCATTTTTCCTGTCTGCTTCTAAATTGTGGAGTTGAACATTTTTTGATGAAAGAAAATCATTGTAGTAAAGTTCATGAGTTTTTCATGGTAATGGTTTGGTAAAAAGTTATGGTTATTAATCACTGAGAGTGTTTTCTTCATTATCAGAGAGAGGTAACACCTTTTAGCACTATATTAAATGTGGAAAAATAGAAAATTTATCTATATACATGTATTTAAAAATGAAGTGTATGTACAAAAGTGAGTGACATTAATCTTATGGCTGATCATTCCTTACACATATATATAACATTTTTGTGGCGGTTTTTTCTATGGTATAATCTTATGATAAGACAGTATTTTGATAATATTAGCAGTCCTACTCGTTGCAAGATGTCACATGACATGATGAAATCCATTATGAGTGACAGAACATGTTATAAGATGGCAACACCTGCTGTTGATTTTTCTTGTAACAGATGTCGAGACCTACTGAACTGGAATAACATGAATATCTGCATCATTACTTGGTCCTTTGCTATAGAGACCGTTATACTAGTATAACATTTAGTTGACCTCTGTTTTTATTTTAGGGTAAAAAGTCAGATTAGCCAAGCTTTTGTTGTATTTTGCATCACTGGATATGAGCTTGTTTAAAGAAAATAGATTCTATTAGCATTAGTTTTTAACCTATTCAGGTGATGTAAAATTAACATATTAAGTGGGATAGGAATTTAGATAAATGACAGTGAATGAAAACTGCTTTAGAAAATGTGGGTGGGTTGTGGTACTTTTTCATTTGATTGATTTGAGTCTGACTTTCATTCTGCAGTAAATGAAGTGGCCCATAGCATAGAACTACCAGTGGTCTGTATACATCAAAAGATTTCTAATTTGTGAAGCATTGATCCATTTTCCTCCAATAATAGGCCATGTCGTGGAAAGTTTGATTGTAATGATGTCATTTTAGGTCAAATACATCAGAAACTTGATTAAGATGTCACAGGCATAACAATTTAAAGTCTGTAAAAAGTCACTTTTGTGTTAAAAAAATGAATCAGTGTATTGGTTATGAAGAAATCCAGAAAATATTATGCGTATTGAATATAAGTATGAATCCATAATGAAATCTGAACTGTGATATTTATATGTAAAAGAGAAGATCTTATCCTATATCGATATATCGTTCAAGAGCTTCTGTTAAACATGTCAGATGCTTAATATCTACATGTCTATTTAAGTTTTGTTATCTGTTTCTTAGATTATCATATTAATTTGTAGCTCACTTAAGCATCAGACACATTTGAGTTTTTCAGATGAATATTTATCACAAAAACTTTAAGACTGATTGAAAATGTTGATCAAACTTGAACAAAGGCTTGATCACTAAAAGCAGGTATTCTGGACTTGTTTAGATAGGATAACTGGGTCACTTAACATTTAAAAGAAGTAAAAATTCATAAGAGATCCAGAATTTTCAGTGCCTATACTTTTATTATGCAACATCGTTATTTACGACATGCTATAATTTGAGAGCATAAGCTCTTCTTCAATAAATGACACACCCTTAGTGTCCATGGAATGCATACAGTCTATGATGTAATAGCATATAGCATGTGACATATCAATCAATCCTCTAAAGTAGACCATACGAGTATATTGTTTTCAGTCCTATGAGGAGATGATGTAAGTTCCAAGTGTTCAGGCTTTAGAGCTATAGGGCATCAAATGCATCTGAAACTCATGGACCTATAGATATGGATAGTGTCAGATGGCAGAATGAAATTTCCATTAAATAGAATCAAATACAGGTATTCAAAAGAGGAACACTTAAAAAACAGCACTTATGTGATAAAATATAATTAGCTTCTACAATTTTTGACAAAATATTTCAAATGTCTTTCAAACTAAAGAATTAAACAGTGGATAATTAAACAAAACCTTCAGGTGAACTCCTTGGGGTAAACTTAGTGGATCAAAGTAATGAGGTCATAGAGTCAGTGGAGTACTTCTCATTAGATGTCAAGGCTTGTACTAAAGCTGCTGTAATAGAGTATTTATGAGTGTGAATACTTTCGCTGTGTCTTAATCGTTGTTTGTAGTTTATTCTTATCCAGTGGGGATAAGATATTCACTGTTTGGCAACCAATCACTTCCTATAATCTGTGTTTATCATCCAGTTTGCTGCTTTCATCACATGTAGTTAAGTCATTTAGAATTAAACTAGAGTTTTGTGGATTTCAATTGTAAATCAGGATTTGGCAAGGGTTAAAGTAGATCACTAGGACAGGGTTGGAAATAGTACTAGTAAAAGAGGATTTATGTAGCAAAGGATGTCAAGGAGTAAAATATGGCAGCTCAAGATAATATTTCCTTATGATTATGAAAATCATAAGTATTGTTTATGATCTTGATATCAATAATACATACACTGTTTATTAAGCTTTTGCATAAAGTAAATGAATATTCGCTATCATACACATGCACATGTATATTCATTTGTACTAGAAATATTCCTCTGTAACCACTGTACGTAGTCTGCTGTGTTGTGAATACTTCAAGGGTATCTTAAATGTGCTCAGAGACACTGAATTACATTAGATAGGTTCAATCATCATGTCTTCAGTGAGTTTTCTATTATAGTAAACTCCACCTGATACCAATATTAATGGCCAGGAAACCTTTGATGTGACAATATCTGAGAGATTGGTGCAAAGGTTTCATTATGTAAAGGGTCAAGTTCTAAAAAGTTTTACCTGAAGGGATAATGCAAATGTCTTGTTAATTAAAAACTGGTTAACATTTTGTGTATACCTGTACATGAAGAAGCCAAGGTGAATAGGTTAAAGAGCAAGGTCACACAAGCAATAAAAATATCAGAAAGTGAAAAAGACAATTTTCTCAAAAACTGTTTACTTTCTGTTTACATGAGGCAGTTGTAAAACAAAACGGGAAAATTAATACAAAACTAGGGAAAATATAAAACAAAGTAACTATCATAGAGTTTCGTTTGTCACCCCACTATCAGCTGTATTAAGTCTTCCAAGGATTTCTTTTAATATCGCTCAGAATTACTAGGTTTTTAATCTTTGTAAAGGAGAAGAACTGCTCTTGTAATATCTCAGTTTATAATGGAATAGTATTATATATTAATGTTATAGTTAGGATCCTTATATATGAATGAGCTTTTTAACACCTTTACCATTGATCTGTTTCATCACTATATACATTCTGTTATAACATATCCATCAGACTGTATTTGTATGGCTTGAAGCCAACTATTTAGCAATTATTCCACACAGAAAATACACTATGGCTGTCACTTGACATTTTTAGCAGCATAAGTGAAGAAGAATTATACAAGTAAGGACAATAAATTCCCAGTTCTGTTGTAGACGGATTATAGAAATTGCCATACTTTCTGTGTTTATGGTGGCGAGAAGCACTACATGATAATCTGAGTAATATGTTTCTTATAATAATGCTTACAGTGCATCCAAATATTGATTACAATCAATTTAGCCGATCCTGCATTCTTTTCTCTTTTGCTGAAAAGGTAATGATTTAGCAATAAAGTAGTTGTTCTTTTATTTTATTATCTAATCTTGTTCTTGAAATATCAAATAATAGTTCAACTTCATTTTATCAAACATGTAAGATTCATTTTTGTAGTGACGCAAGAAATATTGGAATTAGATATGAAGGGAAATGAAAAATATCTTAAACTCATATGAAGGTCGTTATTTTATGATTATAATTTCTATATCATATGAAGGTGATTATTTTATGATTATAATTTTGTATTATACATGTACAAAGGCAGTAATTAGGTGATAATATATATATAATTTTGTATTAAACTAAGGCAGTAATTTTGTGGTTATAATTTGTATTATATGAAGGCAGCCATTGTGTGATTATAATTTTGTATTGAATGAAGGTAGCCATTTTGTGATTATGGTTTTGATATTATATGAAGGCAGATATAGTGTGAATATAATTTTGTATCATATGAAGTGATACCTTGATTATAATTCAATTCCTCATTCAGTAATGAGTAGCCATTACAGTATATAACTTGAAGTACTAGAAATACGTTTTTTTGTTGATTTCTTCTGGAATTGATTTTAAGGTTCTTTTTATTTTGGGGGGGGGGGGGGGGGAAGGAGAGATTTTGCTCCCTTTCATAAACATGAGAAATTAAGATCACTCTGATAATGGATATTCATATACCAAAAGAACAGAGTATTCTTCGTGAATTTTCAACAGGAAATGCTTATACTTCAGGAAAATGTTAATTGTCAATCCAGTTATGTGCCTTCTGACAAAAGACACTCAGGTCAGTTCTGAAAGATCAAGGTCACTCAGCAATTAAAACTCATAATACTAAAAATGGTTTAAATATTGGAAAATTTTCACCATCATATCCTCTTTTTCAAGTTAAGGATGCATGCATCACCAACTTTTTATACTGTGTGTGTCTGCTCATTTGTCTGTGTATCCAACCAGTCTCTTAAACCATACATCATGATTGGTTCACACTTCACACTATTCTCACTCACTGTATGGGCTTCCAACAAAGGTCACTTAAGATCATTTTGTAAGATCAAGGTCACTCACAAAATAGAATTTAAAAACCAGGAATACCAGAAAGAGCTTATATGTTAAAGAATTTTCAACAGGCAATTATCATACTTCATACAGATGTTAATTGTCACTATGAATATGGGCGTTCAGACAAAAGTCACTCACATTATTTCTGATGTGTATCATTGTCGCTGAGCAGGTAGAACTTAAAATACCCCCGAAAATTTATGCACTGGCAAATTTTCACTAGCATATGTTCATATTTCGTATTAAGGATGGATGCAATCCCAGTTTGTTATGCACCCTGAAAGATTTTGGAGCATAGAAGGTTCCCTTTGTGATGGATTCATTCATTGGTTTGATGTAAATCCAAGAGCATCCAAATGGTTTACTGATTTCCTTATTTTTAGCTCTGAAATTGTTAATGAGATGCTTTTACAAGTTTTCTAATTGCAAAAATTTGTATTTTTTTTTGTTATGATATTCATAGAATTAGAAAATTTTGCTCAAATGATAATCATTCCCTAAGGAACACTGCTGCCTGTACTAGGTGTATGATGTGTACCATAATGTGTTCCTTCCCTAAGGAACACTGGTGCCTGTAGTACTAGGTGTATGATGTGTACCATAATGATATTCCTTCCCTAAGAAACACTGCTACCTGTTGTACTAGGTGTATGATGTGTACCATAATGATATTTCTTCCCTAAGGAACACTGCTGCCTGTAGTACTAGGTGTATGAAGTGTACCATAATGATATTTCTTCCCTAAGGAACACTGCTGCCTGTAGTACTAGGTGTATGATGTGTACCATAATGATATTTCTTCCCTAAGGAACACTGCTGCCTGTAGTACTAGGTGTATGAAGTGTACCATAATGATATTCCTTCCCTAAGGAACACTGCTGCCTGTAGTACTCGGTGTATGAAGTGTACCGTAATGATATTCCTTCCCTACGAAACACTGCTGCCTGTTGTACTAGGTGTATGATGTGTACCATAATGATATTCCTAACCTACGAAACACTGCTGCCTGTAGCACTAGGTGTATGATGTGTACCATAATGATATTCCTTTCCTAAGGAACACTGCTGCCTGTAGTACTAGGTGTATGATGTGTACCATAATGATATTCCTTCTCTAAGGAACACTGCTGCCTGTAGTACTAGGTGTATGATGTGTACCATAATGATATTTCTTCCCTACGAAACACTGCTGCCTGTAGTACTAGGTGTATGATGTGTACCATAATGATATTTCTTTCCTAAGAAACACTGCTGCCTGTAGTACTAGGTGTATGATATGTACCATAATGATATTCCTTTCCTAAGAAACACTGCTGCCTGTAGTACTAGGTGTATGATGTATACCATAATGATATTTCTTCCCTAAGGAACACTGCTGCCTGTAGTACTAGGTGTATGATGTGTACCATAATGATATTCCTTCCCTAAGAAACACTGCTGCCTGTTGTACTAGGTGTATGAAGTGTACCATAATGATATTTCTTCCCTACGAAACACTGCTGCCTGTAGTACTAGGTGTATGATGTGTACCATAATGATATTCCTTCCATACGAAACACTGCTGCCTGTAGTACTAGGTGTATGATGTGTACCATAATGATATTTCTTCCCTAAGGAACACTGCTGCCTGTAGTACTAGGTGTATGATGTGTACCATAATGATATTCCTTCCCTAAGGAACACTGCTGCCTGTAGTACTAGGTGTATGATGTGTACCATAATGTGTTCCTTCCCAAAGAAACACTGCTGCCTGTAGTACTAGGTGTATGATGTGTACCATAATGATATTCCTTCCCTACGAAACACTGCTGCCTGTTGTACTAGGTGTATGAAGTGTACCGTAATGATATTCCTTCCCTACGAAACACTGCTGCCTGTAGTACTAGGTGTATGATGTGTACCATAATGATATTCCTTTCCTAAGAAACACTGCTGCCTGTAGTAGTAGGTGTATGATGTGTACCATAATGTGTTCCTTCCCTAGGAAACACTGCTGCCTGTTGTACTAGGTGTATGAAGTGTACCATAATGATATTTCTTCCCTAAGAAACACTGCTGCCTGTAGAACTAGGTGTATGATGTGTACCATAATGATATTTCTTCCCTAAGAAACACTGCTGCCTGTAGTACTAGGTGTATGATGTGTACCATAATGTGTTCCTTCCCTAAGGAACACTGCTGCCTGTAGTACTAGGTGTATGATGTGTACCATAATGATATTCCTTCTCTAAGGAACACTGCTGCCTGTAGTACTAGGTGTATGATGTGTACCATAATGATATTTCTTCCCTAAGAAACACTGCTGCCTGTAGAACTAGGTGTATGATGTGTACCATAATATTTCTTCCCTAAGAAACACTGCTGCCTGTAGAACTAGGTGTATGATGTGTACCATAATGATATTTCTTCCCTAAGAAACACTGCTGCCTGTAGTACTAGGTGTATGATGTGTACCATAATGATATTCCTTCCCTAAGGAACACTGCTGCCTGTAGTACTAGGTGTATGATGTGTACCATAATGTGTTCCTTCCCAAAGAAACACTGCTGCCTGTAGTACTAGGTGTATGATGTGTACCATAATGATATTCCTTCCCTACGAAACACTGCTGCCTGTTGTACTAGGTGTATGAAGTGTACTGTAATGATATTCCTTCCCTACGAAACACTGCTGCCTGTAGTACTAGGTGTATGATGTGTACCATAATGATATTCCTTTCCTAAGAAACACTGCTGCCTGTAGTAGTAGGTGTATGATGTGTACCATAATGTGTTCCTTCCCTAGGAAACACTGCTGCCTGTAGTACTAGGTGTATGAAGTGTACCATAATGATATTTCTTCCCTAAGAAACACTGCTGCCTGTAGAACTAGGTGTATGATGTGTACCATAATGATATTTCTTCCCTAAGAAACACTGCTGCCTGTAGTACTAGGTGTATGATGTGTACCATAATGTGTTCCTTCCCTAAGGAACACTGCTGCCTGTAGTACTAGGTGTATGATGTGTACCATAATGATATTCCTTCTCTAAGGAACACTGCTGCCTGTAGTACTAGGTGTATGATGTGTACCATAATGATATTTCTTCCCTAAGAAACACTGCTGCCTGTAGAACTAGGTGTATGATGTGTACCATAATATTTCTTCCCTAAGAAACACTGCTGCCTGTAGAACTAGGTGTATGATGTGTACCATAATGATATTCCTTCCCTAAGAAACACTGCTGCCTGTTGTACTAGGTGTATGATGTGTACCATAATGATATTTCTTCCCTAAGAAACACTGCTGCCTGTAGTACTAGGTGTATGATATGTACCATAATGATATTCCTTCTCTAAGGAACACTGCTGCCTGTAGTACTAGGTGTATGATGTGTACCGTAATGATATTCCTTCCCTAAGAAACACTGCTGCCTGTAGTACTAGGTGTATGATGTGTACCATAATGATATTCCTTTCCTAAGGAACACTGCTGCCTGTAGTACTAGGTGTATGATGTGTACCATAATGATATTCCTTCCCTAAGAAACACTGCTGCCTGTAGTACTAGGTGTATGATGTGTACCATAATGATATTCCTTTCCTAAGGAACACTGCTGCCTGTAGTACTAGGTGTATGATGTGTATCATAATGATATTCCTTCCCTAAGAAACATTGCTGCCTGTAGAGCTAGGTGTATGATGTGTACCATAATGATATTCCTTCCGTACGAAACACTGCTGCCTGTAGTACTAGGTGTATGATGTGTACCATAATGATATTCCTTCCCTAAGAAACACTGCTGCCTGTTGTACTAGGTGTATGAAGTGTACCGTAATGATATTCCTTCCCTAAGGAACACTGCTGCCTGTAGTACTAGGTGTATGATGTGTACCATAATGATATTGCTTTTTTAAGAAACATTGCTGCCTGTAGAGCTAGGTGTATGATGTGTACCATAATGATATTCCTTTCCTAAGAAACACTGCTGCCTGTAGTACTAGGTGTATGATGTGTACCATAATGATATTCCTTTCCTAAGAAACACTGCTGCCTGTAGAACTAGGTGTATGATGTGTACCATAATGATATTCCTTCCCTAAGAAACACTGCTGCCTGTTGTACTAGGTGTATGATGTGTACCATAATGATATTTCTTCCCTAAGAAACACTGCTGCCTGTAGTACTAGGTGTATGATGTGTACCATAATGTGTTCCTTCCCTAAGAAACACTGCTGCCTGTAGTACTAGGTGTATGATATGTACCATAATGATATTCCTTCCCTAAGAAACACTGCTGCCTGTTGTACTAGGTGTATGAAGTGTACCGTAATGATATTCCTTCCCTAAGGAACACTGCTGCCTGTAGTACTCGGTGTATGAAGTGTACCGTAATGATATTCCTTCCCTACGAAACACTGCTGCCTGTAGTACTAGGTGTATGATGTGTATCATAATGATATTCCTTCCCTAAGGAACACTGCTGCCTGTAGTACTAGGTGTATGATATGTACCATAATGATATTCCTTCCGTACGAAACACTGCTGCCTGTAGTACTAGGTGTATGATGTGTACCATAATGATATTCCTTCCCTACGAAACACTGCTGCCTGTTGTACTAGGTGTATGAAGTGTACCGTAATGATATTCCTTCCCTAAGGAACACTGCTGCCTGTAGTACTAGGTGTATGATGTGTACCATAATGATATTCCTTTCCTAAGGAACACTGCTGCCTGTAGTACTAGGTGTATGATGTGTACCATAATGATATTCCTTCCCTAAGAAACACTGCTGCCTGTAGTACTAGGTGTATGAAGTGTACCATAATGATATTCCTTTCCTAAGGAACACTGCTGCCTGTAGTACTAGGTGTATGATGTGTACCATAATGATATTCCTTCCCTAAGGAACACTGCTGCCTGTAGTACTAGGTGTATGATGTGTACCATAATGATATTCCTTTCCTAAGGAACACTGCTGCCTGTAGTACTAGGTGTATGATGTGTACAGATGTCAGAATATTATAAACATCCTGTAATCCAAATAAAGCTGTGGTTTCTTGAGGCAGTGGAGGTAAAATGTATTGAAATCTGTTATCAACTTTGTGATGTATTTTAGAATATTTTAATATTGTAATGTAATTCATTTTCAGGACCATGTCTCCTCTTGCAGATTTGTATTCCACCTCCACATTGGAGCATCACCATTTTGATCAATGCATCATGATACTCAGTACAAAGGTAGATAATAGCATAAAATAGGGTTTACTGCAGGTAATGTAATATACAAATCGTCTATACTTGTTTCAATGGTAAATAATGGCATAAGATACTGATAGCTCTTGCTGCAATAAACACAAGACATCAATACTCACTAGAAAGGTAAATTACAGCATAAGATAGGTCTTGCTGCAGTAAACACAAGACACCATCTATACTCAGTACAAAGGTAAATAACAGCACAAGATAGATCTTGCTGCAGTAAACACAAGACATCTATACTCGGTACAAAGGTAAATAACAGCACAAGATAGATCTTGCTGCAGTAAACACAAGACATCTATACTCAGTACAATGGTAAATAACAGCACAAGATAGATCTTGCTGCAGTAAACACAAGACATCTATACTCAGTACAAAGGTAAGGTAAATTACAGCGTAAGATAGATCTTACTACAGTAAACATGAGACATCTATACTCAGTACAAAGGTAAATAACAGCACAAGATAGATCTTACTGCAGTAAACATGAGACATCTATACTCAGTACAAAGGTAAGGTAAATAACAGCACAAGATAGATCTTGCTGCAGTAAACACAAGACATTTATACTCAGTACAAAGGTAAGTAATAGCATAAGATGAAAGCAGGAAATGAAATACCTAAAACATCAATAGAAATAATAATATATATTTAAGAAATAGATAAATGCATTGTACATATTATAATAATGAATATTAATGATTAAAAAGGAATAAAAGAAACTAGAGCTTACTTGTCGCCAAAGCAAATATTTCAAAGATATTTTCCTCTAAAACAAACATATAAACATTATTTCAGAGATGGCATCGTGCAATTAGATTTTCCAATGCATTTGACACATGTGTATGTTGAAAGCAAGAAAACAGGCAGTTTACCTGTGTATAATGAAATTGAAATAACAGTGCACGTGTTTATTAAAAGCAAGACAACAGACAGTGCACATGTGTAATAGCATAAGATAAAAGCAAGATTTCAGACAGTGCATTTTTGTATTTTGCTGAGATGCTTTTTACTTCATGAAGCCCAAATTTTGATGGATAATGGTGTGGTTAATTGGTAATTATCCCATGCTTTGAAGCTGTGGTGTTCATATGACAAAAAATTTAAAGTTGATGAATTATCATATTATATCATGCATTAAGCCCGTAAACTGATATAATATTATTGTATACATATAGCTCCAAAGTTGACAGATTATAATACATTGTATTATATTATGCATTGAGCTTCTAAGTTGACAGATTATAATGCGTTATATTATATAATTTATTAAGCTCCTCATTTTATATAATATTATAGTATACATAGTGCTTAAGTTGACATTATATGATATTATGTATTAAGCTTCTATATCGATATATATTCCTATGTTATATTATACATAACTCCTAAGCTGACATATTACTATATTATACATTAGCTCCTAAGTTGACATATTATTATATTATACATTAGCTCCTAAGTTGACATATTATTATATTATACATTAGCTCCTAAGTTGACATATTATTATATTATACATTAGCTCCTAAGTTGACATATTATTATATTATACATAACTCCTAAGTTGACATATTACTATATTATGTCATACATAGCTCTTTATGATGTGGGATAGAGAGTAGGTATTCTCATACCTAATTTGAAGAGATTCAGTCAGAGAACTGATAACGGTGCAAGTTTAAATCCATAACATTTGTAGATAACTTAAATCAATAACATTTGTAGATGACTTAAATCAATAACATTTGTAGGTAACTTAAATCAATAACATTTCTAGATGACTTAAATCAATAACATTTGCAGATAACTTAAATTCCACATTTAAAATTCATCCTACCGGTAGTTTAGGTGTTTCTACTAAAATACTAAACATGACACCCTTCAACATTATGTAATGTTTTAGTTGATGTAAGCATTCGAAAGAGAAGCTTGAAAATTTAGAGAACCATCAAGGCATTATTTTTTAATGATCTTTGATCAAAGATCATGATGGCAAAGATCTGAGAAGTTTATCTTGTTAGCAAAGATTTGAGAAGTTTACCTTGATAAATGAAAAATGGAGGGGACAATTAAGGTTAAAAACCTTGCCCTATCTTATGATTGTATTCAAATTTTCAAAAATTACAAACATAAAACAATAAAAACTTGAAAGCAGAAGGGTCTTCTAATGGAAACACAAAAAGCTAGTAAGTAATGAAAAAGCAATGCATAGTGTATAGTAGGTAATACAAACAACAGGTTAAAAAAACATATAAAAATAGATGGACTTATTATCAAAAATTAAGACGTGAATGTAGCCAAATTATATTTCAAATAAAAGGGTGAAAATAGAACATACTTTTGTTAAATTTGAGGGTATGGAGGCCTTGTAAGCTCTTAATTATTATATTCATTCTTCAGATGTTATTGTTTGTTATGTAAAAAATTGATGGCAAATCTGTTAAATTTGACTGTCAAAAGGTGTAAAAACTCTGGTTTCCATAAAATATTGACTGCATTACTTCTAATTTATTTGGAAAACAAGAATCACTTACAAATATTTTAAAGTTGATTTTCAGAGTTATTCTTCTTTTTATTAGGGGCAGGCTTGGTGTAGTGGTTAAGCGCTTGGCTTGCGGCGCCGACGATCCGGGTTCGATTCCCGGGTTGCGCCACTATGTTTAAGAGGTTGGTAACCTCCTGCTTCCATGTCGCGATATAACTGAAATATTGTTGAAAGCGACGTAAAACGCCAATCAACCAACCAACTTCTTTTTATTTCAGGGCAACGACATCTTATGTAATATAAGACAAGACGAATACGAAGATGTGATACAACTAATAGAAAGTGCTATACTGGCCACAGATCTAGCACTTTACTTCAAGTAAGTTAAGAATATTCTTTACTAATTAGGTATCCCAAATTCATTCTATCTTATAAATTAGTAAATTTAATCATCTACAGTTAAACACTACGTGACAAAAAAGTTAATTTGTTGTAAATGATAGAGTAGTACAAACAGGACAAATTGACTTTATTTTGAAGAGGCAGGGTTCTTCTGTCAGAGAAATACTTTTGTGTCTTTTAAAATGTAAAGTTTTAAAAACTTTATAGCCTGATCATTTAACCTGCAAATGTAAGTGGATAAATTCAGCATACAGATAATGCAATCAGTCTCTTGTTTCATTGTATACAGTGTAAGTGTAGCCCATATCACATTTCTCCTGTCACTAAGATAGATATATACAAGTGTAACCTGCAGATAAATAAATCCCAATAACCCTTGCGTCTAGGATTCATGCTGATATTTGTTAATAAATGTTAACTATACATAGTAATACACACTAATGGTAATGGTAAATGATAACTATACATAATAATACACACTAATGATAATGGTAAATGTTAACTATACATACCGGGTATCTATACATAATAATACACACTAATGATAATGGTAAATGTTAACTATACATAGTAATACACACTAATGATAATGGTAAATGTTAACTATACATAGTAATACACACTAATGATAATGGTAAATGATAACTATACATAATAATACACACTAATGATAATGGTAAATGTTAACTATACATAATAATACACACTAATGATAATGGTAAATGATAACTATACATAGTAATACACACTAATGATAATGGTAAATGATAACTATACATAATAATACACACTAATGATAATGGTAAATGTTAACTATACATAGTAATACACACTAATGATAATGGTAAATGTTAACCATACATAGTAATACACACTAATGATAATGGTAAATGATATACATACCGGGTAGTAATACACACTAATGATAATGGTAAATGATAACTATACATAGTAATACACACTAATGATAATGGTAAATGTTAACTATACATAATAATACACACTAATGATAATGGTAAATGATAACTATACATAGTAATACACACTAATGATAATGGTAAATGATAACTATACATAGTAATACACACTAATGATAATGGTAAATGATAACTATACATAATAATACACACTAATGATAATGGTAAATGATAACTATACATAGTAATACACACTAATGATAATGGTAAATATTAACTATACATAGTAATACACTCTAATGATAATGATAAATGTTAGCTATACATACCGGGTAGTAATACACACTAATGATAATGGTAAATGATAGCTATACATAGTAATACACACTAATGGTAATGGTAAATGTTAACTATACATAATAATACACACTAATGATAATGGTAAATGATAAGTATACATAATAATACACACTAATGATAATGGGAAATGATAACTATACATAGTAATACACACTAATGATAATGGTAAATGATAACTATACATAGTAATACACACTAATGATAATGGTAAATGATAACTATACATAGTAATACACACTAATGATAATGGTAAATGTTAACTATACATAGTAATACACACTAATGATAATGGTAAATGTTAACTATACATAATAATACACACTAATAATAATGGTAAATGTTAACTATACATAGTAATACACACTAATGATAATGATGAATGTTAACTATACATAATAATACACACTAATAATAATGGTAAATGTTAACTATACATAATAATACACACTAATGATAATGGTAAATGATAACTATACATAGTAATACACACTAATGATAATGGTAAATGATAACTATACATAATAATACACACTAATGATAATGGTAAATGATGACTATACATAATAATACACACTAATGATAATGATGAATGTTAGCTATACATAGTAATACACACTAATGATAATGGTAAATGTTAACTATACATAGTAATACACACTAAAGATAATGGTAAATGTTAACTATACATAGTAATACACACTAATGATAATGGTAAATGTTAACTATACATGGTAATACACACTAATGATAATGGTAAATGTTAATTATACATACCGGGTATCTATACATAGTAATACACACTAATGATAATGGTAAATGATAACTATACATAATAATACACACTAATGATAATGGTAAATGATAACTATACATAGTAATAAACACTAATGATAATGGTAAATGATAACTATACATAGTAATACACACTGATGATAATGGGAAATGATGACTATACATAGTAATACACACTAATGATAATGGTAAATGTTAACTATACATAATAATACACACTAATAATAATGGTAAATGTTAACTATACATAGTAATACACACTAATGATAATGGGAAATGATAACTATACATAGTAATACACACTAATGATAATGGGAAATGATAACTATACATAGTAATACACACTAATGATAATGGTAAATGTTAACTATACATAATAATACACACTAATGATAATATGAAATGTTAACTATACATAATAATACACACTAATGATAATGGTAAATGATAACTATACATAGTAATACACACTAATGATAATTGGAAATGATATCTATACATAATAATACACACTAATGATAATGGTAAGTGATAACTATACATAGTAATACACACTAATGGTAATGGTAAATGATAACTATACATAATAATACACACTAATGATAATGGTAAATGTTAACTATACATAATAATACACACTAATGATAATGGTTAATGAAAACTATACATAATAATACACACTAATGATAATGGGAAATGATAACTATACATAGTAATACACACTAATGATAATGGGAAATGATAACTATACATAGTAATACACACTAATGATAATGGGAAATGATAACTATACATAGTAATACACACTAATGATAATGGTAAATGTTAACTATACATAGTAATAAACACTAATGATAATGGTAAATGATGACTATACATAATAATACACACTAATGATAATGATGAATGTTAGCTATACATAGTTGGTTGGTTGGTTGATTGGTGTTTTACGTCGCTTTCAACAATATTTCAGTTATATCGCGACATGGAAGCAGGAGGTTACCAACCTCTTAAACATAGTGGCGCAACCCGGGAATTGAACCCGGATCGTCGGCGCCGCAAGCCAAGCGCTTAACCACTACACCAAGCCTGCCCCTAGCTATACATAGTAATACACACTAATGATAATGGTAAATGTTAACTATACATAGTAATACACACTAAAGATAATGGTAAATGTTAACTATACATAGTAATACACACTAATGATAATGGTAAATGATAACTATACATAGTAATACACACTAATGGTAATGGTAAATGATAACTATACATAATAATACACACTAATGATAATGGTAAATGATAACTATACATAATAATACACACTAATGATAATGGTAAATGATAACTATACATAGTAATACACACTAATGGTAATGATAAATGTTAGCTATACATACCGGGTAGTAATACATACTAATGATAATGGTAAATGATAACTATACATAGTAATACACACTAATGGTAATGGTAAATGATAACTATACATAGTAATACACACTAATGATAATGGTAAATGTTAACTATACATAATAATACACACTAATGATAATGGTTAATGAAAACTATACATAATAATACACACTAATGATAATGGGAAATGATAACTATACATAGTAATACACACTAATGATAATGGGAAATGATAACTATACATAGTAATACACACTAATGATAATGGGAAATGTTAACTATACATAGTAATAAACACTAATGATAATGGTAAATGATGACTATACATAGTAATACACACTAATGATAATGGGAAATGATGACTATACATAGTAATACACACTAATGATAATGGTAAACGTTAACTATACATAATAATACACACTTATGATAATGGTAAATGATAACTATACATAGTAATACACACTAATGATAATGGTAAATGATAACTATACATAATAATACACACTAATGATAATGGTAAATGATAACTATACATAGTAATACACACTTATGATAATGGTAAATGATAACTATACATAGTAATACACACTAATGATAATGATAAATGTTAACTGTACATAGTAATACACACTAATGATAATGATAAATGATAACTATACATAGTAATACACACTAAAGATAATGGTAAATGTTAACTATACATAATAATACACACTAATGATAGTGGTAAATGATGACTATACATAATAATACACACTAATGATAATGATGAATGTTAGCTATACATAGTAATACACACTAATGATAATGGTAAATGTTAACGATACATAGTAATACACACTAAAGATAATGGTAAATGTTAACTATACATAGTAATACACACTAATAATAATGGTAAATGTTAACTATACATGGTAATACACACTAATGATAATGGTAAATGTTAACTATACATACCGGGTATCTATACATAGTAATACACACTAATGATAATGGTAAATGAACCCTGTTATATATTTCAGGGTTCATTTACCATTATATATATAGAATAATAACAATTAGAATGATTCATACAGATAAAGTACATATTAAAAGCTATCAGCTGTTAGTATGAATTAATAAATGGACATAATACTATCTTATCTTTTAAGCAGAAGTTATTCTCTATACCATAATTTCTTATATTTATTTATGATTACAAGTTTCACAAATATTTATGCAAAATTATACACTAACATAACTATATCAATTAATATTTACGTAATTGATGGAAATGAAAATAAATGACAGTATAAATGAACACTTGAAAATAATATAAATATAAAGGACTTAATGATAGATCGGGGTTTGGATGTACACCCTTCCCTAATGTGTCCTTCTTATACAAAAAAGTATTGCATATAGAAACTCTTTTACTATACTAAAAATGCAGAACACACACATGCTAAATCATACCGATGTACAATAATATATATTATTATAATATATTAATATCAAGATGAATATGTATGTTATTTTAAAATATGAATCATCATTGATATCATATACATGTACTGAAGTTAACTTGGTAAGTTCATTACTATATAAATTTCAATGTCCTTTATTAGTATGCATTAAGTCATATTTGTTATTGAAGCCTATGTCAGTATGTAGTGATCTGGCTTGTTTATTTTGTCATTATATGTACATTGATATATGTACATTGATATATGCAAAAGTTGGTGATCAATAAATCTTTGAAATTAGTATATTATTGTAGATTTCAGTTAATGTAATGAATGTTATAATAGAAAATTTCTAATTTGATAACTTTATTTTAACTTAATTTATTACAATTTAATGTTATATTGTACAATACCAATGCATCTAATAGTACCACACAAGCTATACACAGATTACTAGAGAGGGAATACTGAGGTCCAACACTGTACATGAAGCATGGAATTCATTTCTTTGTGTAGCTTGGTGTAAGCTTGATTCAGTCAGTTGTGATAATTTATGAAAAGGGTCACTTTCAAGCCTATTTAACTGAGTGGAAGTCAACATTTTTTAAAGATTCTTAGCCTGAATCAGACTTCAACTGCTGATTGTACTGAAGTATTGAACTACAACTTACCAAACACAGCCAATTGTGCCAAACATTAATATATCTTTTAGGTATTTGAGCTTGAACATCATCAGAGAATTTAATGTTATTTGATTTTAAATTAGCTTTAAGCATTATTTTACTTCAAATTTGGTTTAACAAAAATTCTGTTGTTTTTATGTTAAAAGAATTTAACATAAGTTAAGTGTTAATTTTACTTGTAAGTTACTGTTCATTTAAAATTAATGTAAGTTTAACCGAGATTACTGCTAGACAATTGGCTGCAGAACCTGTGTAAAGTATCAATCCCTAATCAAGGAAGCTTGGAAGGTATATATAGTAGTATGCCAATTTACTCACCAAAAAAAAGTAGTATGACTAATGTGGTTTTGGTTAATGTTTTCAGATACCGTGGAGAGTTTTTCCACTTGGTTCAAGATAGCGAGGCAGATTGGGATAGAGACCGTGACCGAGATCTTTTGAGATCCATGATGATGACCGCCTCGGATGTATCCGCCATTACCAAACCCTGGGAGGTCCAGAAAAAGGTTAATTTTTATAATGATAATATCATTTTATTATCATAAGATTTAAACCCATTTGAGAAAAGATTGGAGGGAACTGTAATAACTATATACCTGTCATCTACTTTAGATCACATGTGTTACTCAGGTGACTAGTATTGCCATCAGGTTGTGTCATCCTCTGTAATCTTATCACATTTTCTATAACTAGATATGAATAAATCTTGCATATATAATCATTACAGAAAGAAGGTGCCATTTTTGCAAATGATGGTAATTGCCTTAAATAGTGTTGATCAATGGGAAATTTAAGCCTTTAAAAATCTTCATCTTAGGATTACAAGAAAGTGCTTAGTGTTCTGTAGGTGATCTTTAATAGAAAGATGGTGTTCTATAGCTGGTCATCAATAAGCAAATAACCTTTTGTATGAGTAATTACTGTAATGTACAAGCAATGCATTAAAAGTTCATATTTTTTTTAGATTTATTGCTATACATGTATATGAGACTATTTATAAGTCTCCTGAATCCTTCAAAAATAATCATAGATGGCTAGGAAGATTATGAAGCCTTATATGGGGCTAGGACTGTCAAACTTGGTACACCTACTCCTCATGCCAAGGCAAAAACGCCTATTGTTTTTCAAAGTCAAAGGTCAAGGTCTTAGTACTACTTGGTAGGAAACCCTTGTTACACATTGCATGGATCTGAATAATATTTCACAGAATTGTTGCCCAGGACCCAAGGGTGTGTCATGACATGACTCAAAGGTCATATCTGCAAGGTCATGGTCACAATGCATATTTGTATATTTTTGTTCGGGCCATATCTCCTTATTTCTAGCATGGATTAGAATAATATTTCACAAAATTGTTGCCCCTGGACCCAAGGGTGTGTCTTGACTTTGAACCAAGGTTGTATTATTCAAGTCAAGGTCACACTGTATATGATAGAGAAATATTTGTCTGGGCCATAACTTTTTACCCCTTGCATGGATTTGAGTAATATTTCACAGAATTGTTGCAAGGACCCATGGGTGTGTCATGGTTTTGAACCAAGGTCATATCTGCAAGGACAAAGTCACATTGCATAGGATGTGTAAATTTTTAGTAAAAGCATAACTCTTACACATTGCACAAATTTGAATGATATTTCACAGAATTGTTAGCAAATGTGGGAATGTTTCAATACTTTCAAATTTCATCCCTTCAAACTAAGGGACAGGGGTTATGCCATGCTAGGCATTGCTCTTGTTGTCTTTATGAATATTTGTCTTTACACTCAGGTTGCTGACCTTATTGCAAGTGAATTCTTTGAACAAGGTGATATGGAGAAAACACAACTGAAGATCAAACCTTCTGTATGTAATATTATTTTTACATCTTTGTATGGATAACTTCAAAATTGCGTTTTATGCACAAAAGTTTTTATAAATCTTTAAAATCTTAACAAATTTTTCTAATATTTTAACTTATGCAATGATATGGATAGAGATGTACAGATCATTTTATTGCATAGATGATTAAAGTATTTTGATACTTTTTAAATTATTATTATTTCTTTTTCACATTTTCAGGAAATGATGGACAGAGACAAGAAAGACAAGCTGCCTGTAATGCAAGTTAGCTTTATAGACACCATTTGTATGCCAGTCTATCAGGTATGTCATATAGACACTATTTGTATGCCAGTCTATCAGGTATGTCTTATAGTCAACATTTGTATGCCAGTCCATCAGATATGTCATATAGACACCATTTGTATGCCAGTCTATCAGGTATGTCCTATAGTTCCGATTTTGTATTCCAGTTTATTAGGTACTAGTATGTCCTATGGACACCATTTGTATGCCAGTCTATCAGGTATGTCTTATTAGTCACCAATTGTATGTCAGTCTGTCAGGTATGTCCTTTAGACATTGTTTGTATGCCATTTTACCAAGTATGTCATATAGACAAAATTTGTATGCCAGTCTATCAGATGTGTCCTAGAGACACTGTTAGTATGCCAGTCTATCAAGAATGTCCTATAAACACCATCTGTATGCCAGTCTATTAGGTATGCCCTGTAGTCACCATTTGTGTGCCAGTCCATCAGGTATGTCCTTCAGACACCATTTGTATACTAATCTATCAGGTGTGTCCTATAGACACCATTTACCAGTCTATCAAGATACCATTTGTATGTCAGTCTCTCAGGTATGTCCTTCACATGCCATGTGTATGCTAATCTATCAGGCATGTCCTATAGACACCATTTGTATGTCAGTCTATCAGGTATGTCATTTAGACACCATTTGTATTCCAGTCTATTAATATATGCCCTATAGACACCATATGTAAGCTAGTCTATCAGATATGTTCTTTAGACACCATATGTATTCTAGTCTATCTGTTTAGTGCTTAAGTCATCATAAGTATGTCAGTCTTATCAGTATTTTTCAAGATACCAATTGTGTGCCAGTCTGTCATGTATGCAGCTTTTGTTGTGTTGCCTGCAAAGCAGTGGCACATAAGCTCACTTTGTCCACTGCCTATCTATCTGTCTATGATCTTCAGATCACACTGATTTATATATACCATTTCTATCTCTCTTATTCATGGTGTTGACTTTGTAGACAGAATTATCATTGAAATTGGTGGCAACAGTTTTTATAACCTACTAGATAATTAGTCCCCTACCAGCATTGCCGAAGGGGACTATAGGTTTGCACTCCGTCCGTCTGTCCGTCAGTCACACTCACGTTTTCCGGACTTTTTTCTAAACGCTTGTAGATATTCATCCAATTTTTTGTGTGTGAGTATACCACCATGAGTTACAGATCAAGTTCGAGTTTCGTTACGGTCCACTGATTTTTGAAGGAATTACGGCCCTTGGAATTAGAAAATTTCTTTAAAATGGCAGTTTTCTGGACTATTTTTCTAAACGCTTGTAGATATTCAACCAATTTTTGGTGTATGAGTCTACTACCATGAGTTACAGATCAAGTTCGAATTTCGTTTCGGTCCACTGATTTTTTATGGAATTACGGCCCTTGGTATTAGAAAATTTCTTTATAATGGCAGTTTTCCGGACTATTTTTCTAAACACTTGTAGATATTCATCCAATTTTTGGTGTGTGAGTATACTACCATGAGTTACAGATCAAGTTCGAGTTTCGTTACGGTCCACTGATTTTTTGACGGAATTACAGCCCTTGGAATTAGAACATTTCTTTAAAATGGCAGTTTTCTGGACTATTTTTCTAAACGCTTGTAGATATTCATCCAATTTTTGGTGTGTGAGTCTACCACCATGAGTTACAGACCAAGTTCGAGTTCCGTTTTGGTCTACTGATTTTTTATGGAATTATGGCCCTTGGAATTAGAAAATTTCTTTTAAATGGCAGTTTTCCGGACTTTTTTCTAAACGCTTGTAGATATTCATCCAATTTTTGGTGTGTGAGTATACTACCACGAGTTACAGATCAAGTTCGAGTTTGTTACGGTCCACTGATTTTTGACGGAATTACGGCCCTCAGAATTAGAAAATTTCTTTAAAGCTTGTGATCAAATACATGTACTTAACTTGCTGGCAGCCTGAAAGACAGTATGTTGTGTGTGTGTGGGCGTGTGTTTGTAGGTGTGTGTGTGTTTTGGGGGTTTTAGTTTTCCATTTGCCGGTAGGGGACTTAGTATTGCCTAAGCAATACTTTCAGAATGCTTGTTTACATGAGGGTATTCTTATTTGTTGCACATCAATTTATTGTAACTTAAATACATGTATAAACTTTTTGATTTGTAACATTAAACATAAACCAGGATTATTTCACCAGTATGGTGATTCCCAGTGTTTCATATTCTCCTGTGTGGTAATCCCCAGTGTTCTTTATTCACCTCTGTGTTGATTTCCAGTATTATTTATTCACTGGCATGGTGATCCACAGTGTTACTTATTCACCTATGTGGTAATTGCTTGTGTTACTTATTCACCTCTGTGGTAATTGCTTGTGTTACTTATTTACCTGTGTGGTGTTTGCCAGTGTTATTCACCTGTGTGGTAATTGCTAGTATTACTTTTTCATCTGTGTGGTGATCCCCAGTGTTACTTTTTCACCTGTGTGATTGCCAGTGTTACTTATTCACCTGTGTGGTGATTGTCAATGTTACGTTAAGACACTGTCCATCAATTTCAAATTTCAAAGAAACTCTTAAATCAAGTCGCGATATCCTGGGTGATAGTCGAGTAAATCTCATTGCCTCTCCTTCTTGCCAGTGTGGAAACATGAATGAAGACGCGTATCATTTCCTCTTTGAATGTATTTTGTATGTTAATCAACGAGCCATTCTTTACAATACCGTTATGAAATTCCCACCAGTTACAACTGAAAAACTACTTTCCGGCGATCCGGCACTTTCGTTTGAAAATAATGTTGAAATTGTGTTAGCTGTACAAGCATATCTTTTTATATGTAAATGTATGTGCTTTCTTTTCAATTGAAGATTCATAAACTTTCCATTCTCTTCTTTTCTTTCTTCTTCCTACCTTTTGTCTCGTTTTTTCATATAAAATGGATAGTAGTATCATTATTGTACCGCCATTATGACATATTGTTAACAACATTCGAATTTGTAGGGAGAGGGCCTTTCATAATGTTGCTTAACTTGTGGCCCGATCCCGTTTCCTTATTTATGGAAATAAAATATGTTTCAATCAATACGTTTTGATCTGTGCAGTGATCCCCAGTGTAACTTATTCACCTGTGTAGTGATTGCCAATGTTGCTTATTCACGTGTACGGTGATCACCAGTGTTACTCATTTTCCTGCATGGTGATCTTCATGGTCACTTATTCACCTGTATGGCAACTAATTTGATGGAGTTCTCGTAGAAAAAAGACATTGATTATGGCAGGTACACTTGTTGAGCTTCTTGTGTACTTATCCTTGTTGTTGAATGAACCAGTAGACTTGACAGAGGAAAGTGAGTTCCAACAGAATGCATTAATCCACACTGCCACCAAAAGCATGACACTTTGACTTCACTACAGCATTACTAGTCACGTTACTTCTTTACAGTGAATTTTGCGCATTTCTTAAAGAGTGAAACATAACAAGTACTTATCCAGATGATATGCATGTTAAGATATGATGAAGAATAATAAGGATACATTTACCTGCACAGTGTTGATGATAAAACTTACAGACGAAATTCACAAACACATATGCACCGAAGAATCTTCTCACCAAATTATGTTATAAGAATATTTTGTTACTTTCCATATAGGCCATTGCAAAGATTTCTCCACGCTTGTCGCCTTTGTTGGAAGGATGCAAAAGGAATCGTCAGAATTGGCTTTGTGTGGCTGAACACAATGACAAACGTTTAGCTGATGAATGCAATAGAGAAAATGAATGCAAAGATGATGAACCTTTAACGGAATGTGACTCAGTGCAAATGAACTCCATGGAAATGTCAGAAGCTAGCTGAAGATCATTGATATTTTTAGACCTCATGTTTACCTATTTTAGTATTATGGTATTAATAGCCTTTGCCATTCTGTATATAAATCTATTTATTTTGCAAACCTGTCTCTGTGAGACATTCACTATCTGAAGAGGTCAAATATAGGTCAAAGTTTAGTGTCCCTTTTTATCTTTTTACCGATAGACCCTTCCGACTGTCTCATAAGGTTTAGTCCCAAGTGGAGCCAGTGAACACAGATAGCTTTACTCAAGTCTGATCTCAGGAAATGTAGAGTTAGAATTTGAATTTGATATGTTTTGATATGTAAGGCTGATATAATTACATAGCATTTTTTTTTCTGGGATATTATATTCACTAATCTTTTCCTGATCATCTATATACAAGGTACGTATATTCTTGTTTTTCTCAGGGTCCAAACTAAATGAAGTTGGTAACAGAACTAACAAGCATTTATCTACAATGGCCATAGTTCATTTTATTGATAACAAATAACTTCAAATCATAGAATTCATAAATTGTCATGAAGAATTATGTTATAAAATAATAATAATAATTTAACATTTCAGTTGTTAAGCTCTTTGCTTGATTTAAATTAGAATGGTTATGTTATGATACTGAAATTGATAAATAATTCAAAATCATATGTTCTAATGAGAAGATTAATGTATGGATTATCTGAATGATATGTCGGATATTATAAGGTAATCTAAAATATGTGGAAAGAAATGTATTTAAAAAATTTTCTACAAGTGAATGTGCCTACTTCATCAATATTAAACATGTAGATGCATGTGCCTCCTATCATTAATTGTAAATTTCACCTTTACTCAAAAAATATTTGTAGGCATGTGTACATGTGGTATCGTATATGTGTAGGCATATGCACATGTGGTATCAAATATTTGTAGACATTCGGCATTGGTACATGTGGTATCAAATATTTGTAGGCATATGTGCATGTGGTATCAAATATTTGTGGGCATATGTACATGTGGTATCAAATATTTGTGGGCATTTGTACTTGTGGTATCAAATATTTGTAGGCATATGTACAGGTAGTATCATTTATTTGTAGGCATATGTACATGTGGTATCAAATATTTGTGGGCATATATACATGTGGTATCAAATATTTGTAGGCATATATACATGTGGTATCAAATATCTGTAGGCATATGTACATGTGGTATCAAATATTTATTCATTGATACATGTATACATGAAGAGTCAATAAACTCCCTACAAGCTCACTGGATATTTTTACCTTAAGTGTTGTGAAAAATTTTAACTTTCCATTCCCTTCTTAATCTAATATGTAAATTTTCCTTTGACATTGTATGTAAAATGTAAGTGAGCTTTATATGTGAGCCACCTTTGATCAATGTCAGCTACATAATCAAAGTTTTGGGCATATCAGCATAGCACAGTTTTACTTTTCATTGAATATTTTGTTTATCATTGTTAAGAGTTTAGCACAATGTTAATTATAAAAACATCGGAATATTCAGAAGTAAGCAGAGTATTTGAAGTGTGTGCACATAATACCTCAGATTTTCATAACTACATCAATACATTTAGTTTGTTACGATTTTGAGGATATAAAAGTCTTTCCTGTAAGGGTAGGTCATGATTTGACAATTCAACCAACCTTTTTAGAACTTAGTTTTTGATAGATAATTGAATATGTGTAGCTGTAACATTGTGTAGTGAACAAACTTTGGCTTTAGGGAAAACATTACCAACACAAAGCAAGTTCCCATGTGAGTAGGAAATTTCTGAAAGTGACATAAAATCTCCATCAATTTAATTTACCAGGCACTCCTTGAGTTCCCTCAACACTGGCTGCAAAATTCTTTTTGGCAGATAATCATTTGTCTAGGCAAACCAAGCTTTCTGTCAATTTTTCATGTAGGTCAAAATAACATAAAAAGAGAGAACATATGTATAGTGTAAACAAACATCAGTTCATTATAAACCTTATTTATATTCTTTAATGAATTTATTTTAAATACATTGTGTAACTAACCCATCAGTATATGCACTCTTAAGAAATTGTTTGAACATGATCGAAGCACATTAACACAAAAATCTGAAAAGTTCAGCAGTCATGTAAATTGTCTTCAGTTTTTTTTCTTTGTACTTGTATATATCATGATATTTATTTATAGAAGAGATTTAACTTCATATATAGTGATAATGAATCATTTGTTATCTATCCAGATGGAATAAATGTTGTTTTTTGTTCCCTTTGTGAGAGAAATGATGATATACCTTTATGACATTAATAACAGATATACTGGAATCACCCTATCACCTTTATTATATCAGTAATAGGTATACTGGTATCACCCTATCACCTTTATTATATTAGTAACAGGTATACTGGAATCACCCTATCACCTTTATTATATCAGTAATAGGTATACTGGTATCACCCTATCACCTTTATTATATTAGTAACAGGTATACTGGAATCACCCTATCACCTTTATTATATCAGTAATAGGTATACTGGTATCACCCTATCCATCTGTTTGAGTGTAGACGCAAAATTGTCATTGCAGTTCTTCTTAAACTGTGTAATGGATTTTAAAATAACTTTGTACAATCCATTACAAAGACAAACCACAATAGACGCAAACTTGTCATTACAGTTCCTCTGAAAGCTTTCGATGGATTTCACTGAAACTTTCTACAAATGAAGATTTCGCAATATGAAAATGTGTATGTATAAAGCAGGATGCTGTTCATAATTCTTTAGTGGAGACATTGGATTTTTGACTAAGAATTTTCCACATTGCAGATTCTTCAGAACCGCTCATTTTATCTCAGTGAAATTTTGTACAAGAGAGATCACAATATGTAAATATGCATGAAGGAAGGTTAATGCTGTCCAAAATTTATCAGAGGGGTTCTGCGCTTTTGAACTTCAAATTTTCAACACTGTGGTAACATCATCTTTTCATTCACACCTTCTCCAACACCATTCAGTTGACTGATTGCAATGAAACTTTGTGCAAAGAAAGATCACAAATATGTTGATGTGCATAAGAAGGAGATTAATGTACAAAAACTTCAAAAGGAATTTTCGGCTTTTGGTTTCTGAAATTTGAAAATCATGAGTATCATCACAGCACCATTCAAGACATGAATTGCTAAACCAAAGACAAAACTTTTTTAACGCAAATACTTATTTTTACAGTAAAAAGCCTTTTCATTAATCCTAGACTAATGAACTTCCTGCATAAGATATCATAATTTTACCTATGACCCACAGCCTTCATGATCTGTATTGACCTATGACCAAAGTAGTTCCCTTTTATGACTTTGTTGCTCCAGGGGTATTTCTCCCATTAGAATAGTCCTAGGTTCAAAACCAGATTTCAGTTTTCTGACATTCTCATGAAACTGATTGCACAGGTAATATTATTGAATTGAATTCCAATACTATCATGACATGTATTAGACTGCCATTGATAAAGCATAGCAATTTTAAGACATCAAAATATTGAACCTGAATTTTTGTATGGGAGCATATCTAGATTGAATTCTAAATACAGTGTATTTAATTGATCATTTTTATCTAACTAGTAAATAATTTAAACCAGTGTAGGTATTGATATTTTTAGGATGCTGGCAAGTGTGTAGGTCAAAATGAGATACAAACAAGTGCTGTATGTCAGCAGTTTTTCTCTGTTCATAACTGTCCTCTATCAGTATAGTAAGTAAATGTAATGTATATTAATCTTTAGTTTTTATACTCAATTTATCCTATTTTTATATTCTGTTGTGAAGCAATGCATTTTATTTTTGCATAAAAAATTCATTTTGATGTAGATTTTGTAATATAGATTGTTCACATTTTTTTCTTTTCTTGTATGAATAATTTACATTGGGCACTATAAAAGAAAATTCAGCATATTTTCAACAAACTTTGTAAAAACATTGTCTTTCAAATTTCATAAATTACAAGTAGTAAACAAACCAAAACAAATGTCTTGAGTCATAACACTACCTTTCTGATTTCAGAAGCTCTGGACAGAAAGTGTTTTTTTTTTTACAAATTTCAACACATTTAACTTGTTTATTATCTTCTTATCAGTCTCATTATGGCAATGAGATGTTCCTATAGTTGTGTACAAATGCTGTGATTAAATGTTCAACATATGGTGTAAGTTCATGAAAATTGCAAACAGAACCAACCATTTCATAATAACAAGCTGTCTTTACCAACTGTTTACATAAAATTTCTATGGTATTTTCAATTTGGCAGCTTCATGTGCTGAAATATTTTAAAAGAGTTGTGAGATACAGAAACCATTTACTACATGTTCTGACTTCTGTGATATCATTTGATATGTTACAAAAACAAAAATAGTATTTCAGCCTTCTTATTTCATCCATTAAAAATTGTAAACTTTTTTGTACTACTTTGTTTTTCTTACACACTGCACAAATCTTAATAAGGTAATAGTCTTTGGACTTGCCTGCAGTGTTTTGACTTCGTCTGAATTATTCACAAAATTAGTGCTTAACTACATTTCTGATAGATATGTCCATGTATAAATCTGTTTATTGTGTAAGAACATTAGATGTACCACATCTCTCTCATGACCCTGTAGTTCAAACAAGTTTCAAAATATAGTTCAAAGGACCTAGCTAAATGGAAAAAGGGCCTAGCTAAATGGAAAAAGGATCTAGCTAAATGGAAAAAGTCTTCTATGAAGCATTAAGTTCGGAAGTTAATTCAAAGGTAATGAAATTCATTAACTGTTACATGAAAAAAGAACATATGTTTTGTAACCAGCTTTGCATGCATGAAGTTTAAAATGACAGTATAAGTCAAAACAAGAGCAATGCCCAACGTTGCATATGCTGTCACTTAAAACTGAAGTCGGAAACATAAGCATTGTGACTTTGACCTTGCAGATATGACCTTGGTTCAATGTCATGTCACACCATGGGGTCCTGCGCAACAATTCTTTGCAATCTTATTCTAATCAACGCATGAATCAAAAAGTTAAGGTCCAAATCTAACTGACATAAGCACTGTGACATCGACCTTGGTTCAATGTCTTGACTCACCCCTGGGTTCTGGGCAAGAATTCTGTGGTAGTATTATTCAAATCCATGCAAGGGGTGAATAATTATGGCTCAGACAAACTATAGCGGATGTACAAGAGACAGACGCCATAGCGCAATACGCCCTGTCTGAAGACAGATGCATAAAAAGTATCATATAGAGGGGGTTTTTATACAAATAAAGCAAAACAAGCAGACATCACAGACACACAAAATAATTGAGAAACGTATTTTCAGAATTGTTTTGCATTTCTTGTAGCTATGCACATGGGGACTGGCCCGTGGAGAAGGGTATTAAAGGCATCCTTATGCAGAGCCTCATTTTAATATGAAAGTATAAAAAATTTCTGAAATCCTTTATTAACAAAAATGCATTCAACATAAAATGTATTGACATACATCATTCAAAACTTAGTCCATAGACCAGTCAAATGCACTTTATATCTTGATATTCATTTACATCATCCTCAGCATTATATTTGGCCAAATGAAAAAATATGCACGTTTCCTGTAGCCCTACCGACCCAATTTTTTTGGCCCTGACCCTAATTTTCTTTTTATAGCATTTTTAGTTAAAAATTATTCCAGTGTTGAATATTTGCCTTAAAATGTAGTTTTTGATATCTATAGGATGATAGTTTTAGCAAAAGAATAAATATAATAGTCACTTATGAGTGGTCCAAAAGCATTGTAGTTATCATTAAACATTGATCCAATAATCATTAGAATATTTTTAAAAAATGCTTTTAACCTTGACCTTTTAAATAACTTCTTCTTTAGGAATCCTACTCTCTTCAACACCAAGTATATATTTAGATTTCGTTTGAATCTGTTGTATGGTACCCAAGTTATAATCCAGAAATCAAATTTTTACCTTTTTATTCGCCCGCATTTAAAAATGAGTGCGTATTATGCTGTACCGCTGTCCTCTCTCCATCCATTCTTGTCCTGGCTCTCCTCCTTAACTAAAGGGGAGAACAAAACTTTTGATGATGTCATATGAAAGGGTGTGGCTTGTAGTTGTGCATGTGGGTTTCAAAGTTGGGGTCAGGTCCCTGGGGTGGGGAAAAAGTAGGCGGGGTGGGAAAAGCTTGTCCGGGCTTATCCTCCTTAACTGAAGGGGGAACAAAACTTTTGATCATGTCATATGAAAGGATGTGGCTTGTAGTTGTGCATGTGAGTTTCAAAGTTGGGGTCAGGCCCATGGGGTGGGGGAAAATGGGCGGGGTCGGAAAAGCTTGTCCGGGCTTCTCCTCCTTAACTAAAGGGGAAACAAAACTTTTGATGGTGTTATATGAAAGGATGTTGTTTGTATTTGTGCATGTGGGTTTCAAAATGGGGGTCAGGCCCCTGGGGTGGGGGAAAATGTGCGGGGTCAGAAAAGCTTGTCCGGGCTTCTCCTCCTTAACTAAAGGAGAAACAAAACTTTTGATGGTGTTATATGAAAGGATGTGGTTTGTATTTGTGCATGTGGGTTTCAAAATGGGGGTCAGGCCCCTGAGGTGGGGAAAAATGGGTAGGGTCGGAAAGGTTTTCCGGGCTACTACCCCTTATCTAAAGGGGGAACAAAAGTTTTGATGGTGTCATATGAAAGGATGTGGCTTGTAGACCACATTGAAACATGATGTGGGCGTATCATGCACCTGTTAGCGGTGCCTTATTTTTAAAGTTCAGATGCTGTCTAAACTTAACGTTTGATCTTTTTGGCTACACATTTTTTCATCATAAAGAGTGTAAGTATCCAGCCGTTTAAAAGCAATGTATTGTGTCAAGTTACAGAAACTGCCACGTGAAAAAATGACCAAGAGACGTACACATAAGGGAAGGTCTCTAGTCCCTGTCTGCTTTACTGGCATTGGATGAATTCCAAAAATAATCCCAGTCACCAAGTGAATCCTGTTTAAATGTTTCGTTGAAATTCTCTCCATTTCCGTGCCAGAATGACTAGAACCATACTAATGGGCCAAATACCACCCATTCAACAAAATTGAAAACGAAGAATTACTTTGCAAGCCAAGCGACTTTAGGTGGTCATGGCACACCCTTGTGTCAACACTTAAAAACAAGTCAAACTTCATGGTCAAAATCACTAGGTATGTATTTTGATCAGTGTAATTGGAATTAAGTTTTGGTTCAGAAACCATTTTCATCTTTCCGTGCTCTGTGACCTTGACCTTTGGACTGCCAGATCCATGACACGTCCAATTTGCTTAGATACAGTTAATTATAGTCTGGAAACCATATATTGAGTTTTATATGTTCTGTGATATTGACCTTTAACCACCATATCAATAGGGCACATCTTTGACTCACAGCGAGTCTGTGTATGCAGTTTGTCGCAAGTGTGAAAAGAATTAAACTATGGTGTTGAAACCTTTTTATTCTCCATTCTCTGTGGTCTTGACTTTGTCTTTCAAATCAATAGAGCACACCCTTGACCAACGGGGAGTCTATGTTTAGTTTTCCAACTAATGGTGTAAAGGGATTTCAGTTATAGTCATAAATTATTTACAAAGACAGATGGGACAATTCCTATATAACCCTCCCCCAACTTGTTTGCAGAGGGTTTAACCTGCATATATGATAAAGGACACACACACACCACAGTTCAATAGTCAACTTCTGCACAAATTTGGATTTTGACAAAAGGATTTTCACATGTAGAGACAATCCTCATTTTGGAGTGAATGTCAAAGGTCAAGGTCGCAGAATATAAATATACTCATGCAACATTTCAATGAGTTAGGACGGCTCTAATTCTGCTTTAGCTTTATAAAAATCCATCTTGTACATTACCTGTAACCTTCATGAATATCCTCTCTATCGTCTCTTCAGTAGCAGGCTTGGTGTAGTGGTTAAGCGCTTGGCTTGCGGCGCCGACGATCCGGGTTCGATTCCCGGGTTGCGCCACTATGTTTAAGAGGTTGGTAACCTCCTGCTTCTATGTCGCGATATAACTGAAATATTGTTAAAAGCGACGTAAAACACAAATCAACCAACCTCTTCAAGATGGATATTCCAGAAGTTCAATATACCCGGGCAAGTTATATGTCTAGTCGTCAATCACATGCAGGTTAATCAAAATCCACTGACTGACTGATTTTTGTTTTACGTCGCACCACGAATATTTCACGTATATGGTGACGGCATCTGCCCGATGAGGAGCATACAAATTTTGACCTTTGCAACGGACCCACCCGAAGCAGTGAGGGATCTTTAACGTGCCATGCATACCACGACACGGGGCCTCGGTTTTTACCGTCTCATCCGAAAGACAGGACACAGGCATGACCAGAGCAGGACTCGAACCCCGGCCTTCCATCAAGAGTCCGACGCGATACCACTAGGCCACGCCGGCTTATTCAAAATCCAACTTGTATAATCTATATATGTAGCCCTTATTGGACATAATACTGGTTTCCATTACAAACGACTTAATTCATCACATGGAGTAAATACATTAAACAGATTCTCACATGACAAGGGAAAACCAAGAATTACTAAATTAGACGAGGTACACCTACAAATCCCAAACACAAATACTACCTTTAACATTCTTCTTTTTCTATTTGGGGGGCGGCGGTTATCAAGACAAAAATGGCTGCAAATCAGAATCTCGGTAATAACTTGGTCTTAAAGAAGGAAACCATAAAAATTTTCATTTTTATTTGTCAAAACGTGCAGGCAGACAATACAAGATTTATTTAATTTTTTTTCAACATTTATTATTCAAATTTAAAGACCACGAGAGATGTATAATGTACAGACATATTTCAGACAGCTGTACTATAAGGAATGACTAACATTATGCTATACAGGTATTAATACTTGGGCACTGTACATTTTACAAAGGGAGGTCACTCCATCAAGACTTTCTACAGCTCATCAAAGCTATATCTAAAAGAATGCTTCGATTCATAAATTAATAGAGGAAGGATTTCAACACTAAATTGGCACATATATCAGGCTATACACCTGGAGCATAAAAATTTCCATTGTAGTTCCAAAAACAATTTTAAGAAGTATAATTCTCCCTCCAGTGAAATGTACAGTGTCGGCTGCTACTTGTTAATGTAGAGCTGTAATGCGACTTGACAAGCACAATATAGCCAATGATATTATCATAGCAAGTTAAAATTGCTAAATTTACAAAAGTATCTGAATTATGATGATTTTACAAAGGAAAGTCTCTAACACACTTGCATGATAAAAACGGACCGTCTGAGAAATCATCTCAAAGGCCAACATGACACCTGCTCACTGGGCTGAAGTCAAAATTGCAAATGACCCCCTGTATATATACACAATGTGTAAAGTGAATCAATCATCCTGAGAAACCTAGTATAACAGCAATATTAGCTATAGAGAAGTGCATTGACAGTTTGTGTCTTGCTATGATGAAAGCAGTGTGCCTTCAGTCCCAGATAAAACATCATATTGGCCCAGACAAATGAGATCATTCAAACATATTCACAATTGATACTTTTTACAATTTATTTTTCATACAATTCTACATACAATAAATATACAGTTGATACAGTCTTAAAATTTCATTTCCTAGTATGTATACTGAATCTGTACTAGCACTCCACACTGTATGGCAGCTCATCAGCATATTATAAAAATACCAAATTTCCTGTCATTAACTATAACTTAATAGGAGATTTCTCTTGAAAGACTAACGGCATTCAATAGCTATGAATCACAAATATCAGTGTGTTGTCGAGTCGGTGTTTATGGAACGTCTTTGGCAAATTACATCTGGTATGTTGTGTACCAATTACTTTCTGAAACAAATCTGTTTTGCACCTCATTCAAGTTATTCACCCTATGGGTGGTTAATACAAAAAGAAAAAGGAAGATGTAGAACACAGAGAAAATTCAAATACTTTGAGCATTAATAAACAGAACATAAATTAAGCTACTACAAGGATGTATGCAGGGTTTCCCCTCTCTAATGTCGACTAGTTGTACCAACCCTGAACATCAAGGGACTTGTCAACATTCACATATCAAGGAATGTAGCTATTCATTAAGTTAAATAATACATAAATGTAAATCAAATTACTGGAAGGAATTTAGTATGAGCACTTCTTTTATTTATCACCATCTCCAGTGCACATTAATTTTACAAACATGATGCAAGAATGGTACGAATGTCCCAAAATAATCTGATGTCATTTGCATAGTACCTTTACACCAATGAAAACTCAAGAAACAAATGTATGCAAACATGACAGGTGTAACAGAATAAATTAATGTTTTTACAGATTTTGTTTGTAATTTTGTACATGTACATGATTTCATTATGCCAGATTTCATTCAAGGGCCATTTCAATTCGCAATCATTTATAATATACAAATGCAAAAACTTTGATACAGAAAATATGCAATTCTGTCTTGCTGGTCAGAGATGTACAATAAATGAACATGGTATAACCATTAGTAACCAATTGAGACCCGTTCTGCGCTCTTCTGTAAGAAGTTGGTACATATTTACATGAATAACGTCTAGAAAATTGGTTACAATGGATTTCACTAATTTATAACAGGAATGATAACAATCCTCAGAAGTTCTTACAATTAGGTCATGGGAACCCCAGCCCACAGTGTTTAAGTTTGTATCCATTTCTGTAATAAATTTGTAAGCACAACCGTCTCTTAAAATTGCACATAATTCAGCAAATGCTGGTCTTCAGAATTGCATACCTTCATCAAGCACCACTAATTGACTGTCAGCGCCTGGTAGCTCCCATACCACCTCTCCCTCCTCCCCCCATGCTGCCTCTTTCTGGTCGGCCCATTCCTCCTCCACGTCCCCCCATCCCTCCACGTCCCATACCCATACCACTTCCCATTCCCATTCCACCACGCATTCCACCTCGTGGGGGACCACCACGACCACTGCCAGGACGATTCTCTCCTCTTGGCTTCTTCTCTTCAACATTTAGTCGATGGTCACCATTGAACTTGATGGGCTACAAAGGAAACATTATCAATTCAAAATTTACTAAAACTTTCAAATGTAACTCTCTATATTTTCTGATCGATTTTAAAATTACAACAAATGCTGCATGACAATGTTAAATTACTTCAAAAAGTCAGTTAAAATTCAAATTCAAATTTGTGAACAGGATGCCTAGATAGGACACATTCCAGTTTGTCCAATAATGAACTACCCTAAACTCAACTATGGTAAGCAACTTGAGCAAAAAAAGTATGTCAGACGTCTAATGCAAGAGTCCATCTTAGTATCTCCACATAAACCACTGCTGCAAGTTTGGTCATTCTGGCATAAGTACTTTGTCCAGTACTGACCTACCCCCTACCACCAACTTAATCGGATGCAGACAAGGACACATGGGGGTATAGCTCAAGTTAATCTCCATTCACTGAGATGAGTTGAAAATTTAATAGAAACTAAAGTATGTTTGTAAAACATATGCCTGTGGGCTTATTTCATAGCAACAAAGCTCTCCTAGCTATCAAGAATTAATCTTAGGTTTCATGGGCCATAACTCATTTCAAGAACTACCTGCAGTAACCTTTACCTATTGACCCTAAACACAATAAGCAGCCCTCTTTAAGAAGATTTACTTCATCCAAATATGGTTTGGATGGGATACAAGAAACTCAATATGTCATCTGGAAACAATTTCATAATCTATAGCATCTATCTCTTTTTTGGTAAGTTTCCATATATCTAATTTTCGTTTGGATAGGATGCAAGAAACTCAACAAATCTTGCGTAAACCAATAATATAATTTATTTTTACCAGTAGTGACCAATCATGACCCCAAACCGATAGGCAACTCTTCCATTTTGATATGTATCCATATATCCAAAGTTGGTTTGGATAGGATGTAAAGAACTTAACCTATTATCCAGAAACCAAATATGATGGAAGGACAGATAAATTAAATGCTTAATGCACCCCCATCCCAACCCAACTATGCCTGGCAGTGTCTTAACTTAAAATTAATAACCGCAACATTTTTGTCTTTATGTGTCACTCTTCCTGAAGTTGCAACAAGAGGCCCATGGGCCTTACATGTCACCTTAGTTTATAGACAATATAAAAGTGTGTGAAAGTCGGTATTTCAACCTGCCTGAAGGCAAAACAACTGCCACAGAGGTTTTGAATTTCATAACTTTGGTAGATTGCCTCATGTCCTTTCTTATCAATCATTGTTTTTCTTTACAACAGAAAGATTTTCAAGACTAAGCTCATTCATTCAGTCATTTAGGCTGACTCCTATCTTGATTGTCACAAATCACTCATTTGGTGGAGAGTTCCATGCTCTTTTTAACCATGTATTCAGTTTTTCTTTAAAATTATTATAATTAATTAAAGACTAATAGAGCAAATCCATTTTATTTCAATCTACACTAATGTTTCATACATTTCTAAGTTAATATTACCTTTTGTCTTAAGATGTCCTGTACTGGTGTTTCACTATCAAATACAACAAACCCAAAGTTCTGTAAAGAGATACATAAACATGGACTTCATGCTTGTTTTCTGTGACTTGAGTATTTACAAAAAAAAATTTCAACTAGGTAAGTAAGAACTGAAATTTTCCTAAGTTTAAATCTTTCTGAATAACAATTATCATTCACAAGCGAAGTTGTACTTACGGGAAGTTTACCACCAGTTCCTTTTGTATTTATTCTTAGTTCAACCACACTACCAAATTCTAAAAAAGACAAAAAGAAAGATTTGATTTTATTCACAACAGAATATTGTATCAGACTAGTTATATGAAAAGAGCATGCAAAAACTGAGAGTAAATATTAAAAGAAAAAACTTTAATTTACATACTTTCAAAGAAATCTTTGAGGTCTTTCTCCGACACATTATGGGGAAGATTTCCTACAAACAGTTGATGACTATCTGGAAATCGTGAAGATGGGAGAGAAGGCCCTGGAACTCGCCTTCCACTCTGACTGTCATTATCACCTTCGTCTCTGCTCATGCTTGTACGTTCTCTATCTCTGACTCTATCTCTAGGCGGCCTGCAGGACAATTTTGAAAATTTCAAACTGGTCTAAATCTCTTTTAAAAGTTATGAAATACTAGTAACAAATTTTGTTTGTGGTGCTAATACTTAACAATGACTTTGTCTGAATAGAACTCTGTAAAGAGTTTTCACTGTAGAGAGTATGAATGGTAACCAATGAGTATTATCTCTGAAAGCAAAACGTTTTGTTTCAGAGTGATATCAAGACTATGTTCCATGTTACTTGTCATTGACTTTGGCATCAGTAAAGGACTTTAAGATACACAATAAATATGAAGACTCTTAAGAACAGTAATTGTCCAAGGCGAAGAGGGACATGCAGCTTCCGCTCATGATCCAGTCACTGAATTTCAAGTGTACATTGCTTTAATGCAGCTGAACTCAAAGAAATTTATTAGCCCAACTCAAAAATTGACTGGCCATGAGCGATTGCTCAAATTTTGCCCTAGGCACACTTGCCAATATAACCACTCTTGGAGGGGATTATATAGCAGTGTCAATTACGGAATAATGCTTAAAGCCAGACATTCAAGTTGGAAAAAATTACACTAAAAATGAAAGGACTTGAAAGTCCTCAAGGTCGGAATTGCATGGTCAAGTACATCAAAGGTAATAAAATCGTGATCCACCAAGAGATCACACACCAAGCGTGTAATGTTTAGGATCAGTATTGACAAAAACACGGTCTGCGCACAGGTGCTCGTTTTCATATAAACAACAGCTCCGCCCTGTACACCCCTGCACGTCTCCGTCTCGTACTATATAGTTATCTCATTCTCTCTTATCACTTTTGATCTTGACAGTAGTGTGAAATTAGCAATCTGAACAGTCTCCCGCTGTACATGTACATTTGGGGAAAACCACGTCTACACATGTAGATCTATAAATAACTGGCTATTTTTAGTAGCATTACACGTCAACAACTACCAAGACGTTTGTTTATCGTTGTGACGAGAAGATTGTAGAGTACTTTGAATTCCACTGCTATAAAAAGAAGCGATATTCTCAAGTTTTATTAATTATAATACAACGGATACTAGTGGGGACTAGTAGTGTACTTCTTAAATTACGGCACAGCTACACAATAATGTCAATCGTACTTTTTCGGGACTTTCCGTCGAGTATTCGGAAAGACTGCATGTCCTCCAGCGCATGAATATAACTCGTCTAAATCGATGGAATAACGGCACATCTATTTTCTCAACTGATCAAACTTATCTTGTATTGACTCGTACAATATGAGTTATAAGTACTTAAAGTAAATCTAATCAAGCTTTTTCTAAATATCGACGCACTATTTATACACGAGTAGGTATTTTCTGCGTTCCACGCGTTCACCACAGTATATTGTAACAACTACGGTCTGAAATTGCTATGCAATTCCAACCAATAATTAAAAGCTTAACAATAGGGTTCTAACCTTGGGCCTCTCTGGGGCTGTGGAGGACCCCCAGTCTGTTGTCCTATATCAGGTTTAGGCTCTGATCTGGACATTTGATTGACTTGGTTGGGCTTTCCAAAAGACTGTGGCATCATGGGATTAGCCTGTGGTGCTGTAGGTTGTGAAACTCCTGCATTTGCATTCTTGCCAGCCAAAGCAGCCCATGAAAATGGCTTTGATTCTGAAACATAAAAAGTCCTTTCTCACAAAACTATATTCATGGTAGCAAGGGAGTTTACCTTGATTTCAAATTCTCCCATCACTGAACACCACTCTCCCCGGGCACCTGATCTCACTCCATCATAGGGGTTCACATATGCTCTTCAAGTAGACATATTTTATTTTCCACTTGGTTTTCATTTTCACTGATTTTGTATGTCCTAAGGTTTCCTGATTTTAAGACTTATGGTTTGGATTTATCCATCATCTTTACATTACATACACAAACCAATCAAACTTCGATGTTTCTAACTCTTATCTCAAATACCCGTCAAACGGCAGTCTCGAATTTTTTTCCATAGTATCATAAAATTTACACTTGATACATGTACGTTGAACAGCAATGTGTTAAATACCATGTTTATCATGCATATACTTCAAGTCCTGAAGCTCTAATGTACCCATCACATTTTGAATCTTCTCCATATCCGCCAGCATTTTCTTTTAACTGACGACTATGTGTATCTTGTGAATAATTGATCATGTCAGCACATACAGCCAGGGTAATCACATACTGGTATTTTACATAAATAGAAGTTTTGCATACCCCAATACCTTGCAATCTGTACTAATTGATATAAACTATCACAGTTGATTACATAAATTGTCAGAAAGGAACATAGTTCACTAAGCAGTCAAAATTTGCAAATAATGCCTGTCAAAGATAGAACGAAAAGTAGATCAAAGTTGAAAGTCTATGTCACAAAGTAAAACATTATGGTACCACCAGAAAAGTCTTGCCACAAGGATGAGACGTTGAAAATCATAAAGATGGTGACGGTTAAGTTTTTGTCTACAGATGACAACACAAATATAGGGGAAAGGGATGGCAATAGTTCTCTGGAAAATCTGTCCTGTTGAGCTAATAAATGTGTATTAATTGATTCAACATTAGTATAACACCCTTCTTCTGTGCTCAGCCATCAATACTGACTTCTGTGTACACTTAATACTGGAAACGTCAGAAAACAGCTGTATATCAATGGTTTAAGTAGTAATATTTGTTCAAAGTTAATATATAATTTTTCATTATTAATAGTATCGTGGGGGTGAAATAATTCTGAAATACCATATTCATATGCAGAATTGTTAGGATCTTTTGAATTATATCAGTGCACTAATGTAGATGTTATTGTATTTATATACTTAATACAATTCAAATATCTATAAAAAAAAAAAGAATCTTGTGTTTTGTTACTTGGTCAATGACTGAACACAGAAGACTAGAAACTATAACTTGTCAATCAACCAAGCCCTGTATTTATCTAAATGTCTTAATATTACACAGTAATTACCGGAGACATTTTGCGGCTCTTCTTCCACCATTTCTGGTTCTGGTTCAACCACATTGGGTTCTTCCATGGCCACTTTCTCCTCATATGGCTCTTCCTGTTCAAGTTCTTCCTTTTCCTCCTCCATGGATTTCTGAGATGGTGAATCAACACGTTCTTCCAAGTGTGCTGTACCATTGCTGTATAATAAACATAGCGTAATAAAAGCATAGCTCTCTTCGATGGCAGCATTACTTTCAATCGCAGGAAGCTGATTTTTCACTCGGTATAAACTATTACTTAAAAAATGTAGTAAAATAGTTCAAATTTTTTTACTAGGATGCCGAGATAGGACAACACATTTGTCTAATACTGAGCTGCCTAAAACTTAGGAGTCACTCAAGTGGAAAAAGTAGGTCAGATGCAGCATTTGATTGCATGGACCATCCTGGTATCTTATTCTTAAGATGAACTAGTAACACATGTTTGGTCACTCGGGCATGAGTACTTTGTCCAATACTGAGCTATCTAAATTTCTTAGCCCAAGTTATTCAAGCAGAAAAAGTGTATCAGATGCAGAATCCTTAAGTGAATCAATGATACAAGTCTGGTCTGTCATAAGTACTTTGTCCAATACTGAGTCATCCCAAAACTTATTAACTGGAGGTGGACGCATACCCCGGGGATATGGCACATAAGCTTATCTCAACATTGTTGGTGAGCTAAAAATTCAATACATCTATACAATTTCAAACTATACTCAACACAATGATTGCCAAGATGCTCTGAAGCCTTTAGAAATAAGAACTGTTTGCCAACATTGCCTATATAGTAGCAGTCAATGTTCAGTACTGGAGGAAACCGAAATGCAAGGAAAAAATCAACAATATTTACTGGAAAACTTTCTCAACTGCTCCAAACAGGATCTGAACTCCAACTTCAAAGAGAAGCAAGTCTATATACAGTTCCCAGCATTACACAATTGGCAATCACATGGTGAAGAAACTCAAGAATTGTAGGTCACTTAACACTGACATTTATATTATTGTTAAACACTTCACAAGTATTAAGTAAATCAGAAATTTTCTTTCAATTCTTTTTAGTGTGGACCATTCAGCATCATTTGCTTTACATTAGGGAGTTACCATAATTACTCTCGTATAATGCCTACGCCTGTATAATGCCCACCCCCAAAACCAAACCAAAAAAAAAAAAATCCAGAAAAAGCTTACTTCCCATGTATAATTCGCAGATGAAAATATTGATAAATGGTGAGCAACCACGAAGCTAACATTCCTTCTGTTAGTGTACAGTAGCGTTGTCTCTGGTAGCGTAAACTATGTGTCACTTTTACCCTTTTCAAACATCAATTAATACAAACTGGACAAAATTCAGGGACGTACATATGTATGTACTTGACGAAATTCGTCAATTTAGATACATTAATTATTTAATTAATTATACATGTACTCATAATTATAGTAATATGGTTACCATAGGTTGGTAAGAAATTAATTTTATCTCGGCTAAAGTTATAGATATACACTATATATCTTTATGATCATTGTATTCGATGTTCTTAATATTTGATGAATTGGCACTTTTTGTCTGACTGATGTGTGTGTACAACGCTTTATGATCAGTTGACCAACTATTGTTAGAAAGCTGACATCCAAACCCAGCAAAGCAGGTGTCTAACTGCAAACATGAAAAGGCCAATTGCCGTTAATTTCATGACTGTCTTCCTAAACATCAAAACCACGTTCAGTGTAACTTTTTAAAATTTTATTTCAGACCAGAATCAAAAAGGACAACACTTTTTTGCACATCCATTTTGATGATTTTGATATTAAGCATTTTGCTTTGTCTCTGAAAGATCTGATTTAGGGCAACAAGTTAGTCAATTTCTTTAGGTGGGACTTTTTGTTGACCGATTTCAAGCCTGGGTCATGAACAACAACTGTTTCAAATATTGTCCAGATCCAACTTAAAATGACCTTATTTCATATGATGAGTGCTGTGAAACATCTAAAACTTATTTAGATGTGTAAAGCAATGAAAAAAAAAATTGACTACAGCTGGATTTGAACCGCTACTCTCCATATTTTAATTACTATGTGGTATATGTACCATTGTGAGACCTATTTTTTTAGCCATGGTGGCACTTACTGTTGACAAATTTGGATGAAATGTACAAAACTGATAGAGGACCTAAAGTACTTCATGTATACCATATTTCATCAAAATCTTTCATGTGGTATAACAGCAGAAGTTAAAAATGTGAAGAATTGTTCCTATACACCCTCATTTGGAAGTCTTAAAAAAATTATGGAAAATCCAGAACTTGAGATATTGTCAAAATTCTTTCAAAGCAACATTCCTTGCCATAATTATGATCACGATAGTCCATAAGAAATCATCATTATCAATTAACTAGGAAATATGACACTCTTCTGAATTGAAATCACCAAGTCCAAACAAATGTCGAAAAAAAAATGTCTAAAATTTGATTTTGGAAGGGAACCAAAATGACAATACATTTTCACTCATCCCTCTAGATCATTTCTATGCATTCTGTTTGTCTCTGTATACAGCCAGTATGAAGAACAATATTGTCAATGAGGGTACTCTTTTGTGACCTACTTTTGACTACGGTGGTGCCACCTGTAAAGAGGTCTGGACAAAACCAACAGAATTTGAAGGTGATAATAAGTGATTTATTTCGACCAAGATTTATTAAAATCCTTCTGACAGTGTTGCAGAAAAGGTGAAAATGTGAAAAATGGCCTAACCCCCCCCCCCCCCTTTTCTTTGGAAATCTTAAAAATTCATAGAAAATCCACTGACAAGTATAAAACGGAAAATAATTGTACCATAAAGGGCCATAACTCTGACAAAAATTTCAATTAAACAAACTGTGACAATATGTTCAACTATATTTCAAGGTTCATCATCTTACAAAATATGAGAAGAAATCTAAAATTTAAGTACCATTCACAACTAAAATTTGAAATAGCAATTATTTTGCTCTGTGTTTTTCCTACCCGAAGTGCATCCGAAACTAGTTTTCAAAGATAGCCATCATTAGATTGCCATATCTTTTATAAAACAAGAAACCGTCAATAACGGTATGACCGGATTGCAAATGCTAAACGTAAAATGTTGACGTCGGACGGGTGGACAGATAGACGGACAGACAGATGGATTTTGCCAATTTATAGACCAGAATTGCTTTGCATTAACATTAACAATACATGTTTGCAAGTGGTCACCCTTAAGGCAAAAAACAGTGAGTGTTCACTGAAGCGTAAAGTCAAGGTCAGGGTCACTAAATTTTTGTATTGGTTGGATAGAACATTCAAGTATCTACAAACCTACCAACTTTGACTTAAGTGCCCTTTAGGCTATGAAAGAAACCAAGCTAAACGCAAAATGTCGACGCTGTGCGGACGGACGGACAGATGGATTACGCCAATTCATAGACTGGAATTGCTTTTGCAATCCAGTCAAAAATGTGAAGAATTGTCCCTATACACCCTCATTTGGAAGTCTTAAAAAATTCATAGAAAATCCATAAATTGCGATATTGACAAAATTCTTTCAAAATAACATTCCTTACCATAATTATGATCAAAATAGTCCACAAGAAATCACCGAAAAACATGACTCTTTTCTGCATTGAAATTAATAAGTCCAAAAAAATGTCAAGAAAACGTCAGAAATTTGATTTTGGAACAGAACCAAAATAAGAACACTTCTTCACGCATCCCTCTCGATCATTCTTATGCATTCAGTTTGGCTATGTATGCATCCAGTCTAAAAAGAAGTTTGTCAAAGTAGGATACCTTCTGTGACCTACTTTTTCCTGTGGTGGCGCCTCCTGTTGACAGATTGAGACAAAAAACAACAACACTTGTAGGGGACCATGAGTACTTTATTCCTATCAAGTTTCACAGAAAACTGTCCAGCAGTTCTTGAGAAGTTGAAAATGTGAAAAGTTTACGACGGATGGCATGCTACGACTATACCTCACTTGAGCCTGTGGCTCAGGTGAGCCAAAACACTGCATTACACATGGGTTAGTACAGTACTTATGTATACGTACCTCAGAGATGGCTGTTGTTCATAATAAGGAGGAACACTAGTGTCCTGAACTGTCTCTGGCACAGAGGATGTGGAATCCACATTCTCTACATCTGAATCTTCTACAACGAAACAAAATTATAATTAAAACATAAATCATATTCTTGCCTAAATCCTATCTGAAACAGCTCATGTTAACAATTTTTAGTTCAAGAACCAAACATTTGAAACTAACACTATACTAGTACTTATGGAAATTTTAAATTACATGTTTTACACAAGTTTGTATGTTAGAGGATACAACATAATTTTTTACTTTAAATTTAAACTAGAGCAGTCCCCGCGGCAACAAAGTAGAAACATGCAATAATTCATCCCAATATACATCACTGGTACAAGTGTAATGGATGTCCCACATACAAGCATATTTTGAGGAATAATCAATGAAAACAATGTTTTACCCATTGTGTCTATTCTGACCTTGACCTTTGACCCATGAACTTGGTTCAAGGTCATGACACACCCTTGGATCCTAAGCAACAATTCTGTGACATATTATTGAAATCTGTGCACAGGGTGAGAAGTTATGGCCCAGACAAAGTTTTTCTTATTGTGTCTATTATGACCTTGACCTTTGACCTTGGTTCAAGGTCATGACACACCCTTGAGTCCTAAGCAACAATTCTGTGAGGTATTATTGAAATCTGTGCACAGAGGAAGAAGTTATAGCCTGGCCAAAGTTTTACTCTGAAATATCTAAATCCATCCAACCAATAAAAAGATATGGCCCGGACATGATTTTAACAACCAAGTCCAGTGACCTTGACCTTTGACTTATGACCTTGGGTCAAGGTCAAGGTCATGACACACCCTTGGGTCATGGGCAACAATATTGTGAAATACTATCTAAATCCATCCTTCCAATAAAAAGATATGGTCCGGACACGAATCGGGACAGACGGACAGACAGACAGACGGACATGGTGATTCCTATATACCCCCAAACTTCGATTGCAGGGGGTATAATAAGTAAAATGAAAGAAGACTTGCACATTTTATCTTTTCCCCCACAAATCATCAATCTATAGCACAGCTCCAAGTTTTGACCTATACAATGGACCAGCCTTCAGTAGAAAAAGAATTCATATATGCCACAGTGTGCTGTGACACAGGGCCATACTCTTCCATTAGTATTAACCCTAGTCATGCTGGACCCGGAATAATCCGGGCATCGAATACACGCGCTGTGAGCTGAACCCGGAATAATCCGGGCAACAACTAGGTCGACTATAGCTTATTTTTAGATCGTATTTATAGCCTTCCAATCGTTGTAAACGTTATAAAAAGACTTTCTATATGTGAATACAGAATTCCTATCTTTAAAAAATTCCATGACGTCACCTTCAATTTGATTGGTTCGTATATTAAGGTACGGGAAAAAGTGAGATCAAAATTTGTATTTCAAGATGGCGGATTTATAAACACAACTCGATTCTTTCTTCAAACAAGTCTTTGGAAACGATGATAGTGATGTGGAAACTTGATGTACTTAATGTCGCAGATATAATTGAAGACAATGATTACTAAAACAGAAATATACGATCGGGTAGATTTCATGAATAATCGACGCGCACGTGACAGCGGGCGGCCACGTGTTGACCTGGGATTTAATAGAATATACAGGTATTTATAAACATCACTGAAGACCGTCGATCTTCTTTGGATTTCCTCAATTTGTTTATCAATGACAATGATTACAATGGCACATGAAACTTATCGGTGTGTAGACCAGTATCTACGGAAAAGTTGCTGGCAACTTAAAGCATACCTCCGTTTGTCGTAATTGAATTTTCACAAAAAGGAAGGGGGAATAAAGGTGTTTATCGATAAATTATTATGATGCCGATGGGCCTTATTGTTACTGGACAACATGTTTAGTAAACATGATCCATTCTTTTTATCGGTGATCACTAGATATCGACTCTGGCACTTTTAATTATTTTTCACCTGGCCGATACTACCTTGCAGGTACGACGTGGAAACCGCGATTTTAATCGGTTATTCAAACTAGTTCAGTTATATAACGAAACTGGGCATCATTTTGGTGCAGTATATACCCCAATCAGCATCTGTCATTAGATATACTTTATATACTATTAAATGTTACCTGAGTTTTACCTGAATAGTAACTACTGGCCTACTGGTGTGTGACTTTTATTATATTATCATTTCATATTTCAATATTTTCAATCTCTTTTATTGTATTTTTGAAAATATATACATATATTTATTGCTAAATCTAGGTTTTTGTCATTTTACCTGTATTTACCTGCAGTTTACCTTTACCGTGCATAAATTGTGGTCAAACTTTTACAAGATTCATAAACTTCAAACATTCCTTAACATTTTGGTATATGATATGCCTATATTATTATGCAAACATCCTTCATAAAACAGCATACAAAAACATGCTTTTATTTTTTAAAATACATAGAAAAATATTCAGCTCAGAGCACTATTTCTGTGTATCTTATGTAGCATGACTAGGGTTAAGAACAATTGTTCCTGATAAGTAAATTTTTCACTACCATATCATAAAAATGAATAATAAAAGGGTACATACCTTCATCCTGATTTTCCATATCACTGTCATCATTAAATACCTCATCTTGGTAACGAAAGATGTCATTGTGTACATAGTACTTCTTAGGAGACTGAGGAGCCAATACAAAAGTCTGCATGAATCTTCTCATTGGTTGTCCATTATTAGACAATTCCCCAGTAACCTTAATAACAAGTAAATCATCCATAATATACATGTTTCAATCTGAAGCTCTATGCTGTTGAATCTTGTTTACTCAAACCTTGGTATCTCAAATAAATCATACTTGTTTCTCAAGTTCTAAATCAGGACTCTGGATTAGTCTCTTGGTCCCTTTAAAATCTGACTTATCAAGTGTGAACTGTACTTCATACTTGCAAGAAATCTTGAAATGAAAAATAATCTGCTCAAAGTCAAAATATCGAGATCATTACTCCGTTAAAAATTTTCATCCCTGAATAATATATGCTGCAAAAATCTTTGTAACTCAGTTCACAATTTTTATAGTAGAATTAATTTGCATACTACTGCATACCTCCAGGGTTCAAAACCAACCTTTTCATGCATTAGTCAGGTGGACCTGATTACAAAATCTATCAGTCCGCCACTAAATCTATTAGTTCGCAGAAAAATTGAGAGAAAAATCTCATTTTACAAATAGATTTATTTCAGACAGTGTTTGTATTAGACTAAAAAGAATTTTGCAAAATTTAACATTTTAAAACATAGTAAAGCAAATAAGCCTCCTCCATAAATGTTGATATCCCTTGACGAGCACTAGGGATCACTAACTGAGGAGGTGATTTAGAAATTTGAGGTGTATCATTTTGAGCACTGTATGTGCGAATGTGAGTACTAAATTCGAGATCATAGGAAATCCCTGTATCTCCAAAACACATCAACGTTACACTGAAGCACTATCAAAATGCTCAATACGGATCTTTGTAAAATCACATCAGCAACTTAAGACTCAATGACCTACCTTGTGCCTTTTCCATGAATTTTACTATAAATAAGTGTTGGGGGTTTCCAGAAAGTACGAGTTTGTTTTGTATGCTTATAAAAATTTTCATTAATCAGACAACCCAATACAATGAGAAACGTGTTAGTCCGTAGTAAATCTTAATAGTTACTGACTTATGACCATACATTTATTTTGAGCCCTGCATACCTCCCGCTTTCTCATAAATAAAAAGAAACGATTTTTTGACTGTTCAATGTCTAATGCCACGTCTAGACATTTTTACTAATATGGTATTCCCCAGTGTTAGGTTATGGAGGAAACTGAAGCGCACATGCTGTGGCTTTTACCGACTTTTGCCACGTATAATGTACTGTCTCTCTGACCCCACCTAGGATTTCAACCTGGAGTGGACAGAGTTGGGGGATACACCGAGTTCCTGCACTTTAGCACATAGAGCAAATACTGCACAACATGATCCTATGAAATGAGGAATCATAAGCCCTTTAACATACTTTACCTATGTTTTCGAAACCCACCTGACTTTTCGTCTTTTCTCACAAAAACTGACACTGTCAGGTAACACTTTCATTATGATTGCACTGAAACAAATGTCCTGTAAAGCTTAAGAAAGTTTCACATGCAAACTGCTTTACTGTAAGAACATAAGGTTCTATACTTATTATACCATACCTGTACGACAACAGCATTTCCAACAGTGGCTTGACTGTCAACCTGTCTGATCTTAGCATGACAGTCTCGGAAATTCAGGGACATAATTTTCTTATGAATGTCCTGTAATTTATAAGGATTTTCCAAGTTACCAAGTTTAATCTACATCAAATGTAAAAATATAAAGACAAAATTAAAAGAGTTTTTTAGCAATAAAAGACCTACGAAAATATTTATGAATATAATCCAGCTACAACTATTCTTATAGTTTCTAAAGGAATGTAACTTGTAATTTCCAAAAGAAATTAACTTCATGTGCCTTTATCACAGTGCACATCACAATTAAAAGACCAACAGTAAACTAGAGCTGTTGTAACAGGACAAATACTCAGCCCCCCTCCATGGCAGTAAATCTTCACAAAAAGCCCAAGTGGGCCATATCGTTGTACAAAGCACAATTTGCTCATTAAATTCACTGATACATATATTCTCTTGCTTAATGCGTTTTTGACAACTGACAAAAGACTAAACTTGCTTTTCTACAGTAAATAAATCAACAAAAAAAAACAAGAGCAACGCCAACGTAGCACATGCCCCCTGGTTATTTTTGTAACGTGGGTATAACTCACATGACCACATTAGAGGTCATCTACTCCTCATAATCACCCACATACAATTTTTCCATTCAAAACTTTGTGTCTATTGATTAACAGATATGTCACTTGTCTTCATTTAATTTAGACATCAGTATTAACTGACAAAAAACAATATCAAAATAATTATACCAAAGACAAGTATCCTAATTATAACTTATTAACTTGACCTAATATCCTTAAGATGTATCTGTATACCAAATATCAATTCAATATATCTAGCTGTTCCTGAGAAAATGAAGAGAATTATTAATTGTAAGAAATTTTCAAGGGGGATAATTCTCACAAAAATTATTGAACGATAACCAGATTTGAATTTGACCTAAATATCCTTTAGATGTATCAGTATATCAAATATAAATTCAATATCTTTATTGGTTCCAGAGATAATGTGTGGAAACTGCTAATTTTAAGAAATTTTCTAAGTCCAAGAGGAATAACTCTGACAAATATTGTTGAACGATAACCTTAACTGAACTTGACCTAAATATCATTTAGACGTATCAGTGTATCTAATATAAATGGTTCCAGAGATAATGAATGGAAACTGTAAATGGACTACAGGGAGTAAGATTAACTCAAAACCCTTGGTAGCCACCTGGGCCCCTAACTTCAGAAGATTTAGTAGCCCTGCCAAAATTTTAGTAGCCCAACTTTTTTCGTCAATAATAATGTATCAAAATAAAATCATAAAAAGAATAAAATTGTTTGATTATTTTATTCTGACAAATAGATCAATAAACATGTCTTTATTTCATTTAGACAAATAGATATATTCAAAATTTCTTTCTTATATTTTAATGAGACATATAGATTTATTCAAAATTCCAATTCTCTTTCTAACTCCCTCAATGCTTGCACAACATGACTCTCCTTCTCTGTTTCTTCATCACTTTCGCTTTCTTCCTGGACCTGAATATCTTCTTTCTCATCATGAGGTTCCTCATTCTCACTCCTATGCTCCTCCAGAGTCCCCCACTCCTCCCTTTCATCATGTTCCCTTTCCTCCTCTTGAGTCCCACTCTCTTCTTTCTCCTCCGTTTGGCTTTCTTCTCTAGTTACATCATTCTTTTTCTGTTCACTCATTGCAGCTATCAATCGACTACTCTCACACTTTGGCCTCCTTGCTCTTATTCCCTTAAGATTCCAATGATGAATTGCCTCTGATAATACGATCTCTGTGTAAGAGACGCTTCATTCTGCCTTTATTTTATATGAAAACAAAAGCTTTTTACCGACGGAGATTTTCGATCCGGAATAAACTAAAGTAAAGAACCGAAACATTCGGATATTTTCAGTCGCCACATGGGTGAGCACTTAGTGAATTTACGATTGCCCAGCGCCAATTTTAGTCGCAAATGCGACTGGGCGAGTGCTTATCTTACTTCCTGGACTAACCGACAGACAGCAGCAAAACAATATGCCCCTCCTTCGCAGGGGGGCATAATAAAAAGAAATTGTGAAAAAGTTCCGTCACAATTTCTTTTCCATTATTTTGTTTAAATTATATTTAAAATTTTGTTTTGATGTAAAATGAGCTAAAACAAAAATTTGCCTTTAGCAAGGTTTGAATGGCACCTCATCAGCATGCATGAACTGACCTATACAGTGAATGCAAAACTTTGCAAGGGATTACTGGACATTCAGTTACTATCCGAAAGACAGAAACCTATGTTCACACAGATACATTCCAAACATAATTCCAAAAGGAAGTTCTACAAAACAGAGGCAGCATAAAAATTGAGCAAGTCATTAAACATATTTTGTATAGGTTTACTACATATAGCTATTCCCTTGAAAACATAAATACACTGTCATACACACACATTTCATCGAGGAAATTATTGCAAAGTATATCATCATTGTCATCCTTTTCATTCTGTCATTCAAGCTGTCATTCAACCATTTCATTCGGAACGGCTTCACACTTTTCAAGCACTGAATGAAAAAATAGTTTGTTTTGTGTTTCAGATTACCAGGAATCAAAAGGAAACCGCAAATGAAATATGAATATACAGATATCAACACAATTTGGTTTATTATATTGTTAAACTTATGGAGTTTAAATACTATTTTTGCTCTTAATTGGGGAAATATTATCAGGCATTGGGTCCAGAAGCAACAAATTTTTTACTGGACCAAACTGGTTTTTATCTGTTATGGCCGATGGACCGATGGCCGATGGGTTTCACTGCCTATATCAAAAAGGTTTACTTTGGCAAATACACCTTAAAAAATATGGCACCCATAGCTTTTTTTCTGCTCATTTTATGGCCGATATTCAGCTATGTTCCCAATTGCAAATCCTATCTTTTTTCCCAATTTTGGGCAAGAAATTTCTAATCATAAGCACAGGAAAAAAAACGTAAATTTGTCGTAAAATAGAGGTATCTGCAAACAAGAAAAGTCTCCAATCGTAACTTTCAAGCACACAATTGATACAGATGATAATATACAATCTCTTGCGTCAGTTTTGAGAAGTGCATTAAAGACTACAAACTTGTAATTGACGAAGCGGAAACCATGTACAAAATAGTAAGTGAGGAACCATAACAGCGGCGTAAACCAGCCCAGATACCTATCAGCTAGCATAAGCCAATCGTCTTCGCATACTGGTATTTATCTGGACTGTTGTTGACTGTGTGTTAGGTAACGCACAACTAACAAAAGTCCGAATAAATACAAAGGTAAATTTGGAACAATTTTCCGAAGCTAGCATACCGTTATCGTTTTTCTCGTTTATTTCTCAGAAAAGAAAGTGAAACTAGAGGTAGGGTCCTACATGTCTCACAACTCCAAATTTTATGTTAAAAAACTTAAAAGCCCTGACAGCAAAACTCGCACCATAAATTTTATGTTTAAACAAGCAGCAATGTCATCCCTGCCAAGTGTTTCAACCAAAAAAATTAATAAAAATGCCTCTGCAAATGCCTCAAAGTTGACCCAACCCACCTAGTGCCAGACTTGGGACTCTGACCATGATACATGTAGCCACAAAACACCCCTCGCTGAAGATTCTACCCATTGACATTGAATTGACCCATGTTGTAAATAAATTCAAAAACATGAAAACCAGAGAAATGACTCTGTAGAAGCACAAATAAACGAGAAGTTTGAAATTACTAAGATCTCTTTCTTTTATATTCTAACAACAGTACATATATTACCTTATCATATTTTATATAAAAAAAAATTCCCAATTTGGAGCAAAAACTCCATGAAATTCCCAATTCCAGCGCCATGTTCCCAAAATAGTGAAAAAAAGCCCTTCATTTATCCATGCTCAAAGACCTTGGCCTTTGACCTAATCTCCAAATCAACAGGTCACATCCAGGACTGACAGTAAAACCATAGCACAAATAGACAGTGATTCCTATCCCCCCCATTAAATGTTTGTTTGCAGAGCATATAAACACAGTTAAGAATCACAAATTCTTACTGCTTGTCCCATGACAGGTGGTTGTTCTTCTCCAGGTTTTTCTACACCTCCATGTACAAAACTAGAATTGTGACTGTAAAATCTGAAAACAACAGAAACAAGGATTAGTGAAATTGATGGATGCTCCCAAATGCAGGGCTTGAAATTTCCAGTCATCAATGATGCCTAAGATTCTACTAGGGCAACCTAAAAACTGAGTAAATATCATTGAGGTTGTCCTTTTTTCATAGAAAAATGCTTATTTGAAAAACACTGAAAATGGCTTGTTTTTATATAAGCAATACAGGGGAACAATTATCAAAAGTGTGACCCTAACTTTTTTTTGTTTCAGAGAATTTACCATCAGTAACTTTAGTTCAGTCTTGGGTCATAAGCCAGACAAAGAACATTCATCCGAAAGACACAAAAGGGTCTGACCCTGGACTGCAGCGACGTTTTCTGAACATCATTAAACTTCAGCTTTTAGATCTGATAATGGTAAATTGATAGGGTAAGGAGGTGTGTAAATTATTACCTAATTTCATCCATTGGGTTTAATTCTTGGAATAAAATATCTTGAATATATAAATAATAGCTAAGAAAGTCAAACCAAAAAATTCAGGAAACTCACTCCCTTAAATATTGTCATAGAACTTGAAAATAAAGTATTGAAAAGGGTAATTATTTTTATGATGCAATAGGAAAGCTTGTCAGTTGTCTAATGATACACTTTAAATATAAAATCCATAATAACCAACCTACTCATTATTCATAAATACAAATAGCTGAACGAGATGAAAATGCTCAGTAAATAATGGTCTACATATAATGAAGAAGCTGAATGACAGCAGGCAACTGTCGCTTACTTCATAGTCAGACGCAAATTACAGCATCATGGCATCATTTGGAAATAAAAAGTGCAGTCATATTTTCACATATAGAAACAACCTATTACCTGTGCAAGTGCAGTGGGGCCTCATGAAGCAATGTGTAGTACTGCCTCACAAATTCACGGCCAACGCACTGTGGGCTTGGGGTTTCCATGACCATGACTTCCTATCAAGTGATCTGAAAATAAAATCAAAATTTTGCTGTGAGCATGCATCTTAGCAGTGATGTTTAAAATGTATGAAGACAAATCCTCTGACATCCCAAAACTTATTCATCCATATATTAAAACTTTTTAAAGCACAGGACAGTTTCCTTTCGATTACTGTCCATGAAAATACATATAGATTTGTCATCATACACAAACTTCATAAAGTCTGTATCATTTCATTCAATATAACATATAAACAGGGCCAAATGGACCTATACTGCTCACCGAAAAAACACTTACTGAATAATAACAGGGCTTGTGTAGTCTGAATCATCTACATGTTTGATTCTGTTCACGAGATGCAATAACTAAAACATGTGAATGATTCAGACTACATACAAGCAAATTCAGAGAATTGTGGTCCTCCACTTTCAGGGTTCTATCAGTAAAGGTGCAGTGATCTGTGACATATTGTCATGGTTGTGCATGTCTACAGACACACATGCCAAATATGAAGGCCTTACGTCTTACGGTAAAAAAGTTACATTGAAGTAGGTCAAAGGTCATGGTCAAAGTCACATGATAAAAAATTCTGGAACCACCAGAAAGGTGTTGCAATTAGGGACATACATACAAAATATGAAGACCCTAAATCTTATGGTTAAAAAAGTTACATTGAAGTAGGTCTAAGGTCACGGCACGGTATAGGTCACATGATAAAAATTTTGGTACCAATAGAAAGGTTGAACAAAGATTTACACATCATACATGTATGCATTGTGACCTTGACCTTGCAGATATGACTTTTGAATCAGTTCACAACACACCCTTGGGTCCCGGGCAACAATGCTGTTAAATATTTTTCAGATCCATGCAATGTGTAACAAGGGTTTCCTACCAAGTAATATTATGACCTTGACCTTCGACCTTGAAAAACAATAGACGTCTTTGTCTTGGCATGAGGAGTCGTCTTGCACCACAACATCATAAATTCTCTCCCCTACACTCCGTTCTAAATATCCAATGTGTATTGTAATGAAGCGTCTAGTGGAATGCGATTAAACTCTTCATGAACCAAGATGATGAGGAGTAAGTGTACCAACTTTGACAGTCCTAGCGCGAACGTTTTGATATATGTATCCTGCTTAAAAGGGTTTCCTACCAAGTAGTACTACTACCTTGACTTTTGACCTCTGACCTTGAAAAACAATAGGCATCTTTGTCTTGGCATGAGGAGTAAGTGTTCCAAGTTTGACAGTCCTAGCTTCAACGGTTTGATCTGTATCCTGCCTACAAGGGTTTCCTACCAAGTAGTACTATGAAAAACAATACGAATCTTTGTTTTGGCATAAGGAGTAAAGGTACCAAGTTTAACAGTCTTGGCCAAAGCAGTTTGCTCTGTATCCTGCCTACAAGGTCGGACAAACGGACATACAGATAGACAACGCCATACTATAATACGTCTGTGTCTGTTTGTTCATCGTCAGTACAGGAGAATGCCTTTTTCAAAACTGATGTACCTTCTATAAATTTAACTGAAACCCAAGCAGTCATCTTCCTGACACCATGCCCACAAAAACAAACTTGGGAACACAAAACAGCATGCAGGCGAACATAAAACTGGAAACACAAAGACGTGAATTTGGATCTGGATCCCAATTTAAAATCCATAGGGGGGGGGGGGGAATACAAAATCTGAGTCTTTTTAATTCCTGAATTGTGTAAATTTTACAGGCAGGTTTGTAAAACGAAAAATTGTAGAGTGTCAGAGATTTCAATAAGTGTTAGCATCCGGCCATTTCAAATGATGTAAATTGCCGGTTCGAATTTTTTTTACCTCAAATTTACTACTCATGTTCATGCATAACATGCTAAAAATAATGTTTCAAATTTCTAAATCACCTCCTGAAATAATTCTTACTGAAAACCCTAGAATATCAAATTATAGAAGATTTTGGGGATCTATAAAAGGTTAGAAAGTTTTCATTGAAAGCAGTATGGTCAATGTCAATTTTATTTAGGTCTATTCATTTGAAATTGGTAAAGACCCAGTGTCTATGCCAACTTTTTGTGTCCAAACTCAAAAACTGGGAAAAAAAAGGACTTTCCTCAAATTTTAAGGATATGTGCTGAGTGACCTTTGTCCAATAGTCCACATCCCAAGGACATTCATGTGAAATATGATACAGTTCTGATGAAAAGTTTAAGTCTTAAAGCTTAAGAGATATGCAGCCTTTTCCAGTATTTCAAGGATATGTGCTGAGTGACCTTTCAGAAATGACTTCAAGTAACCTTTGTCCTGAAGTCCCTGTCCAAAGGAAAATTTGTGTGAAATACAATAAAATCTAATTTAAAATGGTTGAAGAGAAGGAGCTCAAACAGATCGACAGACAGACATTACAACGACAGGGAACATTACAAATAAATTCTTTTAAGGGAACCAAAATCCACAACTCTTCTTAAGACACACCCTCTAGATCACTCTCGCGTGTTTAATGATTTATGAAGTCAATTTTTCGATTAAGTAGTTTGTTAAATGATGCCCCACTCCGAATCAAGCTAACAGAGCTGGCCTAAAAAGTGACAATACTTGTAGGGGACCTTCACTTCATAATCCTTACCAAGTTTGATCAAAATCCCCCCAGCAATTCTGAGGAAGTGGAAAGTATGAAAAGTTAACACCAGATAGATGGACATACATCAGACAGAGTGATATCATCACAATAGCTTACTCAAGTCTTTGACTAAGATGAGCTAAACAATGGCACCCATTTTTTTTTAAAGGTAAATAAAAGCATGTTTGTAATAGATATCCACTCGTGTGGACTTTATTCGTAGCAGCAACAAACTTTTCTAAATTATGAGTTTTCATAACTTTTGACATAATGACCCTCAAATCTACATAGGCATAGTTCCCTTTTAATAAGACTTTAAATTATTTCTGTTTAAAAGAACTTTAGCGGTAAAATATGTAAACACCGAAACATGAATAATTCTGAAAAGCATTTAATGATATATAATTTATAAAAATCACCTGGAAACTAATAATTTCAGCCTTTTTCTTTCAACTGTGAACTTAACCTCTGACCTTATGACCCCTTAAATATGATGAAAGATGCTTGAGTAACTAACCAGAAACCAATAATTACAGGATATTTTCATCAGTTGTGGCTTTGAACCTTGAAATCTGGCCCAAAAATCAAAAGGGTTCTTGAATATGATAAAAGGTACTTGAATTTCATTTGGAAACCAATAACTACAGTCATTTTCATCAGTTGTGACCTTGACCTTTGACCATTTGACCGTAAAATCAATAGGGTTCTTTCTCTCTTGACAAGTAAGCATATCCAAATTTGGCTTAAATTAGCATTCACAATAGCGGCTAGGGAATGTCAAAGACCAATAACTCCATTCACTGGAACTTGTGATATTTTACAATAGAATACAGGCATGCAGAAGACACATTTGAACATAAAACCCCAATCATGTTCACGTGTAAATAACAGCTCAAATAACAAATACTGGAATGCAAAGAGGCATCTGCAAGAATTAATGATGAAGATAGTTGTATATATGAGTATCAACTTGACATGACAATGATTAAAAACTGTTAAAAAGATACAATAATTATTGGCAGTGCACGTTTGTAGTGAGTAGTCAAAAAAGTAAGTATTTTCTAATTCTATGGAAAATAAGAGGTGTTAGACGCTGTCGGAGACTTTGATGGTAACCTACTACAATAGCTTGTGGAAAAGATTATATTTAGTTAATATGAAGTATGTACAGAAATGCACACGACAATTAAAAAGCTAAAGCAAGAAAATCGATCAGAATGCGTGCAAAATTATCATTCTTTGTGTATAATTCATTTAAAAAATAGTTTTCAGTAAAATACATTATATATAGCCATATATTCTTATGGACATATTCATGCAACGATATAATGTTTCGATACATTGCTTCTTAAGGACACACCAAATTAATGATTAGTTCTTCAGACATATTTGATCATTTTAAGGGGCGAGCGGGCCCAAAAATAAATTAAACTAATTTTCAAAATGAAGTTGAAATTACAAAAGTTTGACAAAATAAGGATCTATATAGAGTTACGGAAGTTATGAAATATTTATAAGATCTGCCTCATTTTGAAAATATCCAAGTCTTATGCAATAATCAAAGGCTTGAAGAGCCACAAAGGCGTCGAGCTAAATTTGATTTAAACCTGTCAAAAGTAGCAGAAATTGACCAGTTGGGTTCATCTTTTTCGTTGGATTTCAATAATTTTTGGAATAGAGTAAAAATAAAAGCTTAAGGACCAACAGTCATATATCATATAATATCAAAATGTGAATGAAAGTTGTCAGTGGGCAACATAGCTCTCTAGTGGGGCTTTGTCATAAAGTAAGATGTATGGTAAACAGTTTCTTGATGGGGTCCGTTGTCATGAGGAAATCAAGGGTTATAAGTGGTATTGATTATGACATCATCATAACATTTTATTGTTCTTTGCGTCATTCTTGCAGAAATATGTCACATGTTTTATCACAAAGAATGTACATGTTAAAACAATTGAACACCATTGTCTTTTTTTTTTCAAAGATAGAAATAGACAAGTTGTTACCATTGCCTGTAAAATATGGAGACCTTATGCTTTAAGATATGGTTCGTCGTAATGACGCAAGCCAACTGTGAATCACAATTGCACTTTATCGGTTGATTTGGAATAAAATCTTCACATGCGAGTTCTACTGAACTTATTTTTCATGCATTCAATCTAAAATTCTGTCTTAATCCATGCTATCATCCTTTACATCCACATTATAATTTGATTTTTGTAGGCGATTTGAAAACTTTCTAGGCTGCCATTTTTATGCCGTCGTGGGAACTTTTCCAACTATGGGGAAGACCATGTGATATATGCACATGCTACTTCCCTAATTAGGCAAAAAATGAGGTGTGGCTTTAGAAAATTTAGCAGGAAAATTCACAACTGCGCAAATAAAGATGGTTTCAAAAACAAGTAATTCCTATTTACATAAATCTATTTGGCTTTGTGACCAACATCTTGAACATTTAATACTATTCCGATTGCAAGCTAAGCTTTTTAAAAAGCTATGCTTGTTTAAGATAGACTGGAGTTACCTGCTCCTGCTTGCTAACGCTACGTGAAGAGACAAGTGACCACCGCCATTTTGTAGAGGCTATTCCCTGTCCAGCAAGTGTCATTTATAGCACAGACGGTAATTGCAGATAAGAAGCTGTACACACTGCATGTACATGATGTAATTTATGAGAGGCTGGTGATGTTTAGCCTTTAGGATGTAATTGATTTTGTGGATATTTGTTGATTCTAGGTTAAATAAATAAAACAAACGAAATCCAGTGAGATAAAAATAACAGATAATGTGCCACTTGAACCTAGGTCAGCCTCGTTATGAATTAGTGGTCACCTGCCTAGATATTTTAAAACCTTTGTGACACGCATTGCCAGTCTATATTTAGGCAAGGACATATATCTTGTTTATAAGTCCTTGATTTAGGATTCTATGAAATATTTTATATATATTTTTTTAAACTGAAATTTATACATGTATCTAAGTTTATTATTATTTACATTATTTATATTATTATATATATTTCGAAGATCGCGCGATCGGTTTCCATACTGGCGCTTTTATATCAAATTAGTTCGTGAATGCGTGTGTTACAAGCGTTCTTCTATGATTTCTCCAAATAAGGCAAAATGTCACGTTGTCTTCCCCATATTTGGAAAAATTCCCATGAAGTGCTATTGTAATTCATAATCAGCTTGCGTCATTATGGCAAATGAATATTTTAACACACACAATAAACGACAGAATAAGTGTTTTAGAACAATATATTAATAATTTAAGTTAAGCAGACCTATGCTTAAACATATTTCTGTGCAATGAAATTTCAATAACAAGGATAACAAAGCCGGTTTTGCAAGAACTTTCACTACTTTAAAGAAGGTACTACTTTGTTACGTGAATTAGAAAGGCGGTGCAGAGGTAAAATTTTTACGATCGCTAGAAGACTGTCAAGCAAATGCTCGACGCCTTAAGAATGACTCCATTTGAAGTCTTTAAACGCAAATCATCATCAATTTCTGACTCGAGAATCTAGCAGGTTGCTTATGAAGACCAGTAACATCTTTTATAAAGCATATTAAGGAAGCTTAGTGTCAAATCTAGAAGGAAAAATAGCTCTTGGTGTTCGATTGGAAAATTCGTGCGGGATTATTTTTTTAATATTAAAATTTGAAATTGGCAATTTTAGGTGCAGTCGCTCTTGAAGAACTAATAATAAATTTGATGTGGCCTAAAGAGTGATTATTTCTTAAGTATAACTATAATAAAGACTATACATTCTTGTACTGGCAGGAGTCAGGATGATTTTAAAATGCGTCTTATAATTATTGCGTTAATCCCCTTTTATCAAAAATTTTTAAATAGTATATGTTTTATATTCTTTTCTTTTATAAAAGATATCACAATCTAATGAAGGCTATCTTTGAAAACGAGTTTCAGATGCACCTCGGAGTAGGAAAAACAAGGTTAGAACAAAATAATTGCTATTTCAAATTTTAGTTATAAATGCTACTTAAATATGTTGAAAGGTACTTGATTTATCAAGACTCAACATTAACCATTGTCCAGTACCAGTGAAAAATTCTCATGGACAAACTAATCTTGCTAAATACTTGTTCGATTGGACAAATAATTTTTCTGTAAAGAAGTTTTAAAATTAAGAAAGAAAATGAATTTTAATCTTTTTTATCGAAATTTTAAAGTGAAAGCAGTGAGAGAATGACAATCAGGAAGTTTATTCTCAAAGCGAGATCGGCAGCTTTAAAATCGGGATCAAAGTTCACTTGTTGGACAATTTGGTAGTTATTTTTCTGTTTTTTTCTTCTAATTTTGCAATTGGTAAATACCCTCTTACCCTTTTAAGGAGCTCTGTATATTCGTTAATAAAATACCTTAACACGATGAGTAAATTGTTTAAATTTTATTTTATTCCTTACAGTAGTTATAGAAATTCAGTATTGACAAATTGTCAGACAAGTAAAATTTATATTTGGACCAGTAAATTTCATGGCTACTTGGACAAGTAGGGAAAAATGTTAATGTCCAGCCCTGGTTATCATCCAGGATACAATATTTACAGTGTTTTTTCATCAGATGTGACCTTGACCTTTGAACTTTTGACCCCAGAATCATCAAGGTTCTTCCTCTCTTGATAAGTAAGCATAAAAAAGATAAGTTAGTCCAGTAGGTTTTTTTTTTCTTTCTTCAAATCAGGTCCATTATAAGGACCCTTCTGAATGAAAATTTTATCAAGTTTTCTCAAAATTTGTCTCAATTTTTCCCAAACATTGACTTTTTAGCATTATGTAAATGGGACAAAAAATTTCCCAAATGGAAAGTTACAGACTCTTTCGTAAAAATACACACTGTAGTTTTAAGGAACTACTGACAAAGTCAATTAAGGATATATGTTCAGAATTAGTTATATCAGAATACATGTACATCTGTTACTGGTAGTTTATTTTGTCATCTAAACCTGGACAACTTTAATCTGTGAAAAGTTAAATTTCCTGTCTGATCCTTTTTGAATGGACATAGTCTAAGATGCCAGACAAAGTGATTCATTGCATCAAAATGCACATAACTGAAAAATTCAACTGTAATATACCAGGAGTTTGTAATCTTGCAACATCATAGTGGTGAAATTACATATACATGAAAAATGCTCAGTAAACAATGGTCTACATATCATGAAGAAGCTGAATGACAGCAGGCAACTGTCGCTTACTTCATAGTCAGACGCAAATTACAGCATCACAGCATTCTGCTTAACCAAACATTCAAATGAGACTAAATCTTACTTCACATAATGCAATCAAGTCTTGCTTGATTTTGAAATTTTTCACCTTAAGTGCAACAGAATGTGCCAATCCACTGGCCACAGAATCTGCCAAGGAACTGTTAATTTGTTGTATTGACCATAACTTTATTGGATATCAATATGCGAATTTATATCAATATGTATCACTATACTAATGTACTAATCCATACCTAAGAAGGTTGAAACTTCATTCTTTTATACGAAGAATGTTGAAACTTCATTCTTTTATACGAAGTAAAATTAATTCCAAAAAATGCTTATTTAAAGCAGAACTTCGATAGATAAAAGATATTTTTCTAACAAAGTGTACAACAGTTCTGTGACTTCCATGATGCTACAATACTATGAGATTTTGTGCCTTGTGAAATGTATTGCAGTTTGGGTTTTAGACGCTTGTGCACAGTATTCATATCGTACCAAAACATGTTGTGATTTATTCATTGAAGCAACACACAGTGATGAAACGATTATCGCCGAAGATCGAATGTCGATCGCTGAAAGTGCGCCGATTTCTACTTTCCATTCTATTTTCAAAAATCAAAAAATCACCGGAAAAAAACGAAGAAGAAGAAAAAGTTTTATCACCCAAATTGATTCGTAAAATGTAGTGTAACTATCTACCGAAATGACCCAATTGACCGGAATGCCCCATCTTATTACTAAAATGCACATGAAATGGAACTTAAACAGGGATGGAAATTGGCAAGAATTTCCCAGGAGCCAAACGGGCTCGTAGGTTTGAAATTCTGGTAGCCCGTTCTAAAACTTAGGGGCCCATTATATTTATGTAAATGTTTAAGCAAAGTTAATTTTTTAAAAAATCTTTATTCCTTTAATTGATTACATTAACTCGTCATTCCCCCACTACTTTTTGTTTTCTGTACCCATCGAGGGCAGCAAACAAGGGCCTGGGGGCCGCCATGCTGCTTTTCGTAACATAACGCTTTTTCATTCACGCAATGAAAACTCGGGAGACAGCCCGCAATACTTGCCTATAGGGGGGTATACAAATTGAGATTAGGAAAAAGATGTGGTCGGACAGATGTTTAACTAACGGAAGAAACTACGTTAAGCATTTACTTGATCAAGACGAGCATCGCCAGTCTAGACAATTCGCCAAACGGGCGACTTCGGATATGAAACAATTCGCCCGATCGTAAATTCGGTCGCCTCGGGCGAACGGAATACCGCTAATTTCCATCCCTGTTAAATGTCATTATTGTATTTTACATATAAACTTGAATGAATCAGGATAAAAACGTGTGAACATATAGTATTTTTGTTTGATTCTCTGATCTTTGTATAAATTTCATTGTTTTAAAAAATCATTTATCTTTCCACCTGCAGAATTTCCTCTGATTCATACACAGTGGACTGAAAGTGAAAAGAAAATAACAAACTTATTCATCAATTTCAAGGCATTTGTAATTTTCAAAGAATCATCAGAATGAATGTATGATGCTTTTTTCAATAGTTTGTCCCTTTTTAATTTTTCCATAGAATAAAGGAATTGCTAGTTATTCTTGTTTGGTCTTTGGTAAATACACTTGTTATCTTGTTATAGAGATATATTTTTATTGTTTAAAATTTCTTGTTTATTGTACTTTTCAAATAAAAAATTCTACATACATGATTACATTGTCAAATGATAAAAATATCCCCTTGCAAAATGGTTTTCTTATTCGTCCAATTATAATCGATCATTGATCGGTTATGATTTCCGATTATTGTCCAATCATTGATTTTGAAAATTGTCCGATTCTGCATCACTAACAACACATTCTCACGATTATTCAGTTTATTGGTGTGATCAATATGGAATACACTAGAAAGTGTAATTCTGGAAAGTAGTGTAATATGAACCATCTGGTACACATACTTTTGAGAAAAAACATCAGTGAACAATAAAGTTAATTATTGAAATCATTATCTTAAGAACATTCTTTTATGGATATTAACTCAAGAGAAATAAAAAGACATACATTATAAAATCCATGAAGAATTGCATGAAACATGGTCAGATGTTTTAGTGTTCATGCAAGTATACACCTAGTTTTTAACTACATTGTAAATTATAATAAATGTCAGAATCACACCACCACTTGGCAACATTTACTTCTTCAATGATGATGGACCCTTGATATGATCCAATGTTTTGTCACTGAAATTTTAACAATGTACAAATTCATCTCCTTTACAAGAGAGATCAAGACAACTCCAAGTACATTTAAATTTGTACTCAATCTTAAATTTTAGACCGATTTTTTTCAATTTAGCAGTATCTTGCTCATCCTTTTTATTAAAATCTCTCACCCTGTCTTTTCCTCGCTTCCACATTCCACATTTAACTACATTGTAAATTATAATAAATGTCAGAATCACACCACCACTTGGCAACATTTACTTCTTCAATGATGATGGACCCTTGATATGATCCAATGTTTTGTCACTGAAATTTTAACAATGTACAAATTCATCTCCTTTACAAGAGAGATCAAGACAACTCCAAGTACATTTAAATTTGTACTCAATCTTAAATTTTAGACCAATTTTTTTCAATTTAGCAGTATCTTGCTCATCCTTTTTATTAAAATCTCTCACCCTGTCTTTTCCTCGCTTCCACATTGTCACGAACTCTCTTTATCATTTACGCGCTTACAGTAATACGATTTGGAATATGAGGTGCATTCAAAGGCTCAAGTGACGAAGAACTTAAATACACAAGTCTATTCGTTTGCTAATAAATTTGGGAAAAATCATTTCGCTTGAAAATACGTATTTTGGCATAAATTGAGCAGCGAAAGTGTAGAGCATAATTTCAGGTCAAAACTAGTAAAAAAAAAATATGCCAAAATCGTAAAGGTAGACAGGTCTGGGAATAATATTTGGTTGGTTAATTAACATGATATTAACCCACCATCTACAGGGATTGGTAAGGTCATGCACTTTACAACATAGTCCCATTCAGATCACAAGAGCAACACCTAGCGTGGCATAATAGCCCTTCCCTTAGCTTAAAGGGTATCAATCGGAATGAAGGACAATGTTACAATCCAATACCTTGAAACATAGTCCAAGATACTCTGCCCTTCTCTCACTTTTTATATCGGTGGTTTGTGGGAGAGGGTCAGAGAGACTTTGTTCATCAAAAGTTAAAATTTTGGTGATACCAGCCTGTATCAGGTTGTACAAGCCTCTGGTGACTAATAAGCATTTGCACAGCCAACATGCAACCTATAATCCAATAAATGAACATTTAACTTACCCAATCATAGCGATATCTTTTCCAGATAAGGTCTATAACTTGTGCTAGCTGCCGTTTTATCTGCAAACACGAAAAATATTCTCATTTCGCCATTTGTGTTTACAGTATGACATCAGATCTCGCATAACACTACTGCATTCGTGACACTTCAGCAGCTGACATATTTTCGTAAAAAAAACAAAACAAAAAAACACGATGCAACCTCGTCACGAATGAGCAAAGTCGTGTTCGGCGAGATCTGACGTCATACTCTATACACAAATAACGAAATGAAGAATCCCCGTGTGTGTTCAGATGATACGGCAGCTAGTAGCTGGTGGAGGCTTAAAAACAGTCATACTAGTAACCCGATTCACTAACAATCATACTACGATTTGCTACTTCACATAAAGGCCAGGGCTCGACATTAACATTTTTACCTACTTGTCCAATGGACAAGTAGCCATGAAATTTACTTGTCTGAATATAAATTTTACTTGTCCGACAATTTGTCAATACTGAACATCTATAATTACTGAAGTGAATAAAATAAAGTTTAAACAATACACTCATTGCATTAAGTTATTTTATTAATGAATATACAGAGCTCTTGTCTTGATAAAGGTAAGTGGGTATTTACCAATTGTAAAATAAGACAAGAAACTGTCAAGGACGGTATGACCAGATTGCAAATGCTAAACACAAAATGTTGATGCCAGACGGACGGACAGACAGACGGACGGATTTTGCCAATTTATAGACTGTAATTGCTTTGCATTAACATTAAAAATACATGTATGCAAGTGGTCACCCTAACGGCAAAAAACAGTGTGTGTTCACTGAAGCATAAACTCAAGGTCACTAAATTTTTGTATTAGTTGGATAGAACATTCTACAAATCTACCAACTTTGACATAAGCACCCTTTAGGGTATAAAAGAAACCAAGCTAAACGCAAAATGTTGACGCCGTGCGGACAGACGGACTTCGACAATTCATAGACCGGAATTGCTTTGCAATCCAGTCAAAAATAATAGAAAAATAACAACCAAATTGTCCAATAAGTGAACTTCGATCCAGATTTTAAAGTTGCCGACCTAGCTTTGAGAATCAATTTCTTGGTAAATTTTTTTTTGATAAAAAGGATTACAATTAAGTTTTCTTTTCTTAAAGTTTGGAACTTCTTTACAGAAAAATCACTTGGACAAGTACTAAGCAAGATTCATTTGTCCGTGAAAATTTTCCACTGGTACCAGACAAGTGGACAAGCGTTACTGTCGAGCCTTTAAGGCCCTTGCATACTACAGCGAATTGATGCAACGTATGCTTAACGAATTACATGTACATGCTGTGACTTTACATCATTACCTTGTATGTCAAAAGTTCCCAGTAACATTCTAATATTAGAAATGGGTCACATATATAAAACCCGCAAGAATCCATTATCTGCAATTTTTGGGAAATTGCACGCTGGTATGGCAACATTCTCGGCTTGAGAGGAGACTACAGTTTATTAAAGAATGTATTGTTTTTCGGCCCATGTGTACTATACTAAACTCCTGCTCCATAATATAGTACAGGTAAACTAACATTTTTTCTTGATGCATGAAACAATCAAGCTTTAAATCAGCTGATAATTAACATTCTACACTAAAGGTGTGAAGACTTGGTCAACAAGCACGGTAAGGCCGTAGGAAGCATATCTAAAGCAAGGAGACCAAACCTTGAACTGCATTTCATAGCTTGATTAAAAACTGTCCCCTACACTGGGTCTTCCTAACGATGCTTAAGACAAAAAAGGCGACATACCAATACATTTAGAGGGGCGTCATTTTCAATCATTTTTAGGGCTGCAACCATCCCCCCCATTTCAGACCAAATACCGGGTAGTGCAAACATTAGTAATGAGAGATGCAACCCCACCCCTTGCACAGGTATCTAGTACCTATAATGGGGGCAGATGCAAACAATAATGTATTTTTAAAAACTAGTGTGTTTTTTTTTCACTTTATAACTCTGAACAGGACATAAATTCTGTTAAGTAAAAATGGACCGAAAATTGAGTCCAATGAAAGCATGCTGTACGTGTACGATATGTCGACTTCGTCCGCTGGGTGTAGATGACAGGCCTCAAATAATACCTGATTATCAGCCGTTACATACAGAACACAAATGATCAGTAAAAGTTTATTTTGCAATCGTTCAGTCGTCGTGATACAGAACGTGCGTCATAATGATCTTATATACACTATATACACAAGTCACCAAAAATTCTTTCAGTTCCATTCTTACATCTCTCATTTTATCACCGTTTTTTAATGTTAATTAGAATGAATTTTGTTTAATGATAAAGGCCGATAGCAGATGTTAATTAATTACCATCACCATTATCCATTGTCACAGCATGCGACAGATATTTGCTGATTTCACACCTTTTCATTCGCCAGTTGCACGATAAATCCATATGAATAATGAAAACTACATGTACAGCACCCGCTAGCAAAATGGATATTTAATTCGTGTTGCATTTCTCAAAATTCTATCACATTCAGAATGAAAAATCTCAAAATGTGACGCATGCAATGGGCAGCGAGAGAACCCTGATAACTATAACTTATCAAATGCACCATGGGAATTATAAAACTGTTTGGTGAATTAGTTTAAACCGTATTAATTCAGTGTACGCGAAAATTATTTGGTGCCCACAAGACATTTGGACAGACAGAATTGTATATTGCATAGGACCGAACCGAACATATAATGAAAAATAACACAATAAAATACATTGTATAGAACAGTTAACAGTATAGCTTTTTGAACAACTGAATTATAATTATCCCGAAAATTCCTTCACAAAACGCCAATTGAATTCCTCTGAAATGAAGTCATTAGGCCAAAAAAAAAAAAAAAAAATGTTTGTTTCCTGTAAAATGGCCTAAAAAGATAGGGTCGATAAGTAGGCTTTTCTTTTCTTTTTTTTCTATGGAAAATGTCCTGACATTCAGATGGACATACACAATGTATAATAAAAGGTATTGTTCAACATAATTCATCATATATGACGAGGCTTGATGCCATGGGGGTTGCCATATTTGTTTTAAAAACACCGGAAATAACAACAATGTGAAGTTTCAGAAAACTGATTCCAGAATTTTGATTCCAGAAACGGCTGCGCTTGTAAATGGCGAAAAAAAATCAGAGTCAGCGCCATTTTTGAGGGGTCGGTCGGGTTACAGGAAACAAAGATTTTTTTTTTAAGCCTCACATCCAGAGTCATCATCCTTCTCACAATAGATAAAGTTCATAGCATCTATTTCAAACTCGGCCTCCTCATCACTGTACACAACCAATCTTATTGAAACGCAACTTGTAATTCGTTCCTCTACGCTACTCTCCATGTACAAGATCTTACAACTGCCGATTCGAGGTCATCTCAGGATGACCTTTCAGTACAGCCAGTCAGAATTTGAGTTAGAGATCTTTCGGTATTATTTGTATGTAATATAACACCGAAAGATCTCTAACTCCAATTCTGATTGGCTGTTCTGAAAGGTCATCCTGAGATGACCTCGAATCGGCAGTTGTAAGATCTTGTACATGGAGAGTAGCGTAGAGGAGCGAAATACAAGTCCCGTTTTAATAAGATTGTGTACACAACATTCGTGATCTACAACCACTGACACTCTAAAATTGGTGCAGCTTGAAACAAATGGGTGTGCACTGGACTTCGGATTAAGTGCAAGTCATGTAAATCCTGTAGTTTTATTGAGCATATCTGTACAGTATGTACATGTCATTTTATTTTCAGTGGCATTATGAATAAGCCACGGTCAGTTTTCTTGCCACTTCAAATTAAATTTTCTTTCCGGGCACAAAGATTCATGATCAGCCTTGCTGTCTGACTTACAGCAATCTGATTAAAACCATATCTTTATTCCGCTTCTCTATTTGTTACATTGCGTATAAAGATCTGGTGAAACCCCGTAAGGGTTCACGTTCTGGTGACCTTTGATGACGTCTCAGTCACCGAAACCGTTATTTCCCATAGCCAATCAGTGACTCGGTTAGTCACGTGATAGTGACGCAATATGTAATAAACACCGTTCAAAAACTACCTTGTGGGTCACGTACGCTGTGGATGTTAATTTCATCCCTAAGATTTTGTAGCCGATCCTCTGATTGGCTGAAAATCAGATTGGACTTACAGTACAGTCCAGGTGGAACTTAATTTGCCCACTGGTCAGAGTGGGCATTTTTAGAGTGGGCATTAAAAATTAGAATTAACACACAGGTAAGTGGACAGCTTGATAGCTCAGGTAAATTTCCACTTCTAATGCCCACTGAAATTTCAGATGGACTGCCCACTGTGGACAGTGGGCATTCAAAGTTCCACCTGGACTGTAATGTACGCTTGAGAGGCTTACTGGGGATCGCCCCTTCAATATATTTAAATTAACTTGGCCAACATTGTTTTGCCAAAGCTAGGAGGCCTAGGTGAATCTTCAAAGTTTATCCGATGCCTAAAATTTACTTTCTATTCAATGCTTTACAACACATTTGGGTGACACGGACATGTTATTGTTAAATCAGAACTATATCGGACATCAGGACCAGATTCGTGCCAAGAATTTTGCCGGTCAGGTCCGACATTCCGATGTATTTCGCATACACTGTTAATTGATTAAAGTGCATATGAGAAATATTTATAAATAATAAGAGATAAGGACTGGGCGACAAGAAAATTCTTATATAGCGTCCTCTCCTTTAAGCTAAATTACATAGACACAAACAAGTGCTGATAGTGACATCATATGAATACAAAACATATACATGTTATAGTGAGATGGTCATAATGAAATGTGAATTGTTTATAATATAATAGTAGAGACAAGCATAAAGAATATAGGGGGGGGATTAAGGTGGAATGTCCACTGTGGGCAGTGGGATTTTCAAAATTCCATCTGGACTGTACTGTACAAAATTTGACTAAGTTCAAATATGCACAACTTTCCGGACACATAAATTTAGTTTGGTGGAACAAACAAACTTGCAATGTGTTCATAGGGAACACATAACATATCAATGAGGTACGAGTAGCAAATGCATGATGAACTAGTGCGAATGCATAAGAATCATCATCCCTTTAACGAACAAGCATTTAGTTGTGCGTACGCTCTGTGCATGACTTGCATACGCTCCGAGTATATTCTCGAAATCTGCGTGACATCACACTAAAATCTAAATGAAGATAATCCCCAAAACATTCCGAGGATGACCTGGGGATAAACTTGATGTTTATCATAGACCGTAATGCAACTTTGTTGAATTATATTTTGAGCACAAAATCATTGAGGAATCTCACGAGGAATGACTCTCTTTCCTTCTTTGTATTCTATATGGCCGCAGTTTGCAGAAATTAGATTTAAAAATATCGGATTCTTCATAGAGAGCGATGATAAATCCTGAGAGTTATCCCCCAACAAATGTGATACAAATTAGGTCATGTGACCAGTCAGACTTCAAGAATTGCGCAAAAAAAGTCATAACTGTGTCAATTATGTATCAAATTAAAATGTAAGCTAGTCGTTGTTTGTATAACATATATGGCTAGCATAAAAATGTTGTTTTATGCAATATGGGTCGTTATAACGTGCCGTTTCGGTGCTGTTCCAGAGTTTACCCTGCAGTTCTGGTGTTTGGGTGCCATTTTGGACTTTCGATTCACTGCTCTTCAGAGGGACATGCCCAACCTGAGTAAGCCCATCATAATATACATGCCTTTTGCAGGGCATCCAAGCTGATGCGACTCAATTATTTATCTAGCTATCAGTACTGTTCGCCCTCCACTCGAGTACTCATTGTAAATAAGCATGCAATATAATTGACCTGTATCAACATGACCAGAACTTAATTCCAGTCTTCTCGGACATAGGAGGAATATCCTGAGAATATACAAGAAGATAGTTACATAGATCTGGCGCTGAAAAGGGCAAATGGATTTTCTCTGTAAGGTGTACACTTACTGATTCATCCATTTTCTCGGAAAACAAAACCGACGTAAATGACCCTCGAATATAATCATTACTGTACCAAATGATTCAATGATATACTTCTTACTGAATAGTTAGACACGTAAAATACAACTATTTCCTCGAAAATGTGTTTTATTCTCCAATTACTATCCGTATTCGAGAAAGTACGACGACTCGGAATTCAAGAAAACGGAAGGCGAACACGAGGTCGTCTTTTCTCCGATATTTCTTAAATTTTGTGACAGAAACACAGTACACTTACCTCAAAAATTTTGAAAATATATTTCAAGGGTAGTTTTCTTATATATACATCAGAAAATGTGAATGAATAACCTCAAAGGGTATTATAAATGAATTATTTTCCACTGAAAATATGTGTTTCGGCACATGCACGTGCGCAGAAGTGGTCTAAGTTTGCTATGTTCTCGCGCATCGACCGGGGAACCCGCGTTTCGTCGAAGAAATCCCCATATCACTTATAAAAAAGAGGGGGCGAGGTGTAGTGAATGTCAAATAAAAAACTGAATAATATTTATGATATCTGTGAACCGCGAATAAAAGAAAAAAAATTAGAGTTCTTAGTTTTCAATTATTTTTCCATCAATTTTAGTATATAGTGATATATACCGCCTACAGGTATGTCTATTTGACTAAGATATCAAGTTTCAGCGCATTAATTTTCATTTGTTTTATTCTGTTATTACGTCAGTTTCGAAATACAAATCCGGACAGTCAATTTTCGGTTTTTATGTTCTCTTAAGTATCCTAGACGTTCAATTATTTTTTTTCCCGATAATTATTATAATTCTCTGTACTAGGAGAACTTTCCACCGGGATCCGATCTAGATACTGAATTTCTAACTTGAACCGCCCCGAAAAGATCAAGAAAGTTCATTCATGAAATCAATAGTTCTCAGTTTTATTTTTAAAATCTGTTTGAACCAGGGACGTATATATCTAAAGGGATATGCAACTACCCCGCTGTCCTAGCATAGCCTCGTTTTAAATGTGTTGAAAAGTTGCGCATGCGCGGTAAGAAATGTCCGCCATATTTTTCCTTATTCGTCGCCTGAGAAAGTTGTTGTCTTCATAGAACAATATTCAGAAGAGATCGTTAATGCTGTATCCTTAAATTAAGGCGAGTTTAATGTTTGAAATACACCGATCCACTTTCGTCGAATGTTAAGCATTTTAGCGCAAAATACGACTATGATGACGTCACGCAAGGTTGGACAAGTCGGACATTTGACTATGACGTCATAAGTTAAACAATCAAAAGTCCGCCAAACATCGCTTTCTATACTGAAAAGTGGATTGGTGTATTGTTTGCTTCTTGTAAAGTTAAAATGAACCATTATTTTTAGTGTTCAAAGCAACCCCTCTGCGAGCCGGTCGTGGAGTACATTTCAAAAATAAGCAGCATAACGGCAACCGAAAATAAGTGACATAAACCCTTGTAAACGTAAATGTGAATACAACACAATGAAAACGAAAGTATTGTGACTTAGAAAAAAATAACATTTCGAAATGTTTATGCTGCATGCGATTACTATAACGATAATATATAACAAAGGTATGGGTCTACCCGTTTCTGTTGTTGTATAAATAGCCCGACTTTTACATGAAACTCCTCCCTAACGCGTCGATAACTTTTTTTCATGTGATGTTTTTCTGATTTATATTATCATACTAAACACCGATCGGGTCATGGTTTTTCGATCTATATTTTCATTAAATGGATTAAGGCACGTAAATATGTACGTCCAAGACGGGCTCAGTAATGATTTCAAGTACAGAGGAAATATAGTGTTTAGTCCATTAAATCAAATAAAAGGGGTCATTATTAATGATTATTGTCCCATTGTAAACAAAAAAGTTATTGAAATGAAATAAGGTGTGAAACTGAATATTAAAATAATTATATTACTGATTTTTATATATATTTGCAGGTTTTCTGTGGACAGTGGATTCCGGGCAGGAGATCATGGATTGTGACATTAAAGTTTTATTATTTTCCAATTATGTACAAAAGTGCACATTGAATAAAATATAGTGTTTAAATTACTAAATAGGCAAATTTATGAAATAAAATATTTCCGAAAATAATTTTTGTTATTATTTGACTTAGATTTTATATATTAGGGGTTCTGGAGACTCTTATTATCAGAAAGTATTTCATCAGATGGTAGATTATATTATTGTTAATATGGATGAAATGTGACAAACGGATGTGACAACCGAAATAAAACTTTAAATGTCTCCCGGGACAATTATCGTTGGTCATGTTTCTCACAATGATGCCCCTAAATTCGAATCCCGGAAAAGTAAGATGAAACAAAGCAGAAGTTAAAAAATAAAAAGAACGAAAGAGGGAGGGAGAGATTAAAAAATTAATCAGAATTTATAAAGACTTTCTATTCTTCTGCTTATACCGCTTTGTTGTGTCGGAAACCAGATATACATGTATAGGGGCCAAAATAAGTGAAAAAAAACAAAAAACAAAACAAAACCAAAAGGCATATAATTACCAGTGAAGGCAATCGGACATCTTGCATGCTCTCGCTCTACTAATGATTCTGTTATGAACATACGTCATATACGATATAACAATAGGAATAACAATACCTTCCCCAGATATTCACCTGGGTATTACATGTAAACGTTAAAACAACAAACCAATTAAGGCCGTTACGTAATGTCGTCATATATTAATTAACACCAGGGATAGTTCTATACGTCTCATTTAACACCGCCTTATGAAGTAAACATATAGTTTTAAGTGGTTATTTTAAATACACATAAATGACATAATTGATAAGTAAAATTTTATTGCATAATTTTAGAATAGATACGTTATATTGCATTGTACTGGTGTGAATTGTCATTTTGTTGGATTGTTTAATGTCCGACATAGCAGAATAAATAAATGCGCATGCGCAACTTTTTCAACACATTTAAAACGAGGCTACGATAGGGCAGGGGGGTAGTTGCATATCCCTTTAGATATATACGTCCCTGGTTTGAACATACAAACATTTTTATCCTGCATGTATTTCTTTGTTAATAAGCGTTTGAACAGAGCGGGTTACACTGCAGATGTCATTTGCTAATTTTTGATACTCCTGACCAAAAGTTATCACTGGCATGACAACCGGTTGTAATGTGATCACTTTTGATCAGGAGTATCAAAAGTTATCAAATGACACAGATGCCCCTCCTTTGCCACGAGGAGCGCGTAAAATTCGAAAAACATCGTTCCGGATCTGTATCTCGTAACTCGCGTATTGGAATAAAACAAGATATTGTAGAACATTCTAGCGAGGCAAATAACAGACTGTCATTCTCTTTTGTTTATAATTTCTATTGAAAGTGGTCGTACTCATACTTCACCACCACCGTTTCTAATCAACTGTTAAAATTCTGTGTGGGAAAAACTTCCAAGTATTCGTATATAAATCATGTAATTACTTTGAAACGGTCCCTTCAACTTCGTCTATACTATCATTTTGCAGTATAGACGAAGTCGAAGGGGCCATTTCAAAGTAATCAGATCATTTATTTACAGCGAGTGCCTGTGGGAAACTTTGACCATAGAAATTGGATCATTGCATCCAATAATTGAAGTGACAGGCACAATCTACATCTTTTTGGCTAATTAAATCCCTATACATTCATATCAATCCTTTTTTTTTTTTTCGTCAAAAAAAAAAAAAAAAAAAAAATCCATGTATACTCGGAAAATGCATCTAAACACGTCTGGTCTAGTTCCCCATTGCTTTCAAATAGCCATGTCGAATTAAAATGCTGAAGAGTGCTCTTTACTTGTGTTAGGGACACATGAAGAACACATTTAGTCGGGGTTGAGGACCCGCCCGCCCCCTTTTGTATATTTACTAGTTGTATTCTTCGTATATATTTGGATCCGATTCTTTGTGATTTTGCTGATATGTGGGATGGCTTCAAGTTAAGCACAGAATCCTAATTACAATAATTTCATTAAATTTACATGCAGTAAGAATCATCACGATCCATTTGTAATGGATTAAGGAATACGCGGCGGAAAAGGACATAGTGGCAGATTTAGTGTGGGATGAGGACCCGTCCGCCCACTTTTATTGCATATTTAGTAGTAAAACTCCAGATTTGTCACCAAGAAAGGCCGAGTAGTTTGGCTAATACACATGTGCCCCCCCCCTCTTTTTTTTTCGGAAATCCCGGATCCGCCACTGGGACATCATTTGCCTAGTTTATTTCTTATTCGTTTATTTGCACTTTCTTTGTGTTCTTTGAGCTAAAACCTTTTGGAAAAAAAAGATGTGTTTTATGCCGCCAATAAATAGCTTTGAATTTGAATTTTATAGTCAACGTGTCTATGTTAGGCCTAAAGGTCTGGCAAAGTATTTCTTTAAAGCCCCAGGCTTTGTTTCCAACCAATGTGCAGTCAAAAATCAGCAACAACATTTCCATGATCGATGTACTGTGAATCTGTGTGACTCCGATCCTTTACGTAAGGCACCGTCCATTATTCTGGGGAGGGGAGACTGGGATTTTCTGGAAAAATAAATTATTGCCCTGATTTTGACTATAATCTTGCCCAGTCACACAGTGAAAAAAAATCTCTCTCCAATAAACTAACGTAATATAAATTCATGCTTTGGAAAAAACTACGTGTTAAAACTCAATTTCCCCCGGCGAGCTTCGCCCGCCAGAATGATACATAACACAAAAGTTTATGTTATTATGCTCTTTTGTTCTTCATCACTAATTCAGTTCAATCATGGACAAACCTACCACATTTGTTAATGGAATTTAATGGTAAGAGTTATTAATAGAGTGTTGGCAGGTCTATGGACACTAACTGTGCACTTCCTATAACAGATTTGTTTCTACATTGTCATGTCGGGGGTTCATGTATTCTATTCAAACATCTAAACGATTCGACCTTATTGAGATGTTGAATGATATCTCCAGTTACACGTACATGTATCTTGACGACATCTTAGTTATTGGTAACCCTGAGTTTATAAGATATATAGCTAACACATACTCACCTGAACTTCAGTTAAACAAAGACAAAATTTGTGATACAGAAACATTTGTCTTGGACTTGTACATTAAGACAATTAACAATAAAATTCATACCAATATAATGATAAACATGACGCTAAGACAATTGGGGACTATGTGGCGAGCCTTGTTGAAGCCTTTCTCAAAGGAGAAATGGTCCTGAACCTCATTCCCTCTTACTGTTAATTGGGAATCTTACAGATCAAGGGTCTGAGTTCGCTTCCAGATCGGCAGAGCACAGTTTAATGATGTTGATGTTGATTCATATGGTTTTGATATCTTGGTCTTACTCAGCATTACTATGCACGTTTATATTTTATGACCTCTCAAGTTGAGAAAGTTGTTGATCCTTGTTCTTTATGTGTGGGATTATTCGTTGATTTTTAAATGCATTCTTTGATTATACTGCCTTTGTGTAAAGTGGGAAGGAGGACCCCGTAAACCGGTTAACCGCTCCAACTGATTGACTACTGTCATATCAATTGACCTACCCAAGTCGTTGTCGCAACTGCACCTTAATCGATTTTTTGTGATGTTCTTGTGATTTTTCAAATTATTACATTATTAATAGTGCATTTCCGTGATGATTTCTTTCATACGGCAGAGGCAGATGTTTATCTATTTCTTTGACTACTGTAGTGTTTGTACTGGATACATGCCAAAAACGGTCCATGAGGGGTGGACAGGGAGTAGCCCTCTTTCCTTCACACCCCTACCCCCTTCTCTCCTTCCTCACCCTCCTGCTTCTAGTTTCATTCTCATTTCAGTATATGGCATCATTATGATTGACTAAGCGTATATCATAGCTAAGATTCTTTTGAGCAGAATTTTGTTAAAAATAACAGTGTTTATTATCAATTTGTATTATTATACAACAATGTTTTATAGGTGAAAAAAAATTCTTGCTCTCGCTCTTCTGAAAATAAAAATTCCTTCGCCCCAAATTTGAGGTAAAAAAAAATAACCTAGCCGGGTTAACAATATGGGCCCGACTTGAATTGGAAAGAAAGACAGTATCCAGGGGCAGATCCAGAAGCTGAAGTAGGGAGGTTTGGAGGAGGCCCCAAGGGCCGACCCGAGGCACGAAGTGCAGAGAGGGGGAAGGTACGGGAGGGGTTATATCCTATCCTGTAATGGGGGGGCCTCCCTCTGGAAATTCTTTTTAAATTTCGAATAAAATGGTGTAATCTGATACATTTTCAGCCTTTTTGTTCAATAATTACACAGGGTTTTTTTTCTGTCTGCTAAAGAACAAAGCCATAAAATCATAGCTATTTTGTCAATTATTTCTTCATTACTGATTAACTTTGATATGATGCGGAAATTGCATATATTTCACATAGCTTCCCTTAAAGTAAATTAACAATGTCAGGATAAATACGTGTACATAATAGTACTAATACTGCATGTAGATAAGTTCTAAAATCTATCTTGATCTAATGTAATAGCAAGTACATGTATATTGATATAAATAATCATTGAACTTTGAACAAACATTTTACCTAACAACAAAAATAAATTAGAAAAAAAGTTAATAACATTTTCATGTAACAACAAAAATAATTAGATTTGGAATGTATGAGTTACTTTCAAAGTAAGTACCATGCAGTCATATACGTAGCAAATTACATTATGCACAATCATGTGTAGGTATGCAAAACTCCGATATATATTAAAATGTTGTTTAAAACATAAAAATAGAATATGATGGGACAAAAATTCGAAGGACACGAACTAACCTTCGTCGAAAGGGAAAAGGTAAAAAAAAAAATAATAATAAAAAGGAAACGGGGGAGGGGTGTCCCGAACACCCCCAGCCCCCCTAAATCCGCCCTTGGTATCTCAAGTTGTATCTTGGATCCGTGGATCTGCATCATGCAGTGTCAGATCGTATTAGGGCGGGGCGCCCCTCAGTACTCTCCCTCCTGTTTACCTCTTCTTCCAATATGAAGTGTACTCAAAAGTTTAGCGTTATACTTTATGTGGCAGTCAAGATAAAAGCCTCACAGGGCAATATGATACATTTAAAAAGTTAAAATCTGGATCTTGAATAGCACTGAACAGAAAGTGGATCTTTACTCTTCTGATCTGTAGCGGTTCTCATCCCAGGGAGTTGACCATGTTGGTGACGCTGCCTGATATCCTATCCCAGTTGTTCCTTGTAGCGAATCGTGCCGCTCTACGTTGGACTTTCTCTATTTGTCCGCTAGTGTGAGGTCCCATATGGAGACAGCGTGCTCCAGCGTTGGACGTACAATGGCTTCGTAGGCTCTGACCCGTGCTGATGTTCTGAAACCTCGTAGATTTCGCTTTAGAAAAGCCTAGAGTCCTATTGGCCTTCGCTGTGATAGCATCAATATGCTTGTTCCATTTCATGTTGCTGCTGATTGTAACTCCCTCTGCAGTGATCCAAATACACCCACCCCCAGTATAAATTCAGTTCTATCTAGAAATTTTATATGTAAAACCCCTCAAGTTGAGTTATTCGATCAAGACATATAATCGACAAAATGTTCAGTCCTCACTGATTTTCAATGACCCGGTTAAGGTGATGACGGATCTGCCTCTGATCTTCGTTTAGTACTGTATCCAAGACGCGTTCTTCACTTCTTGTCAAGAATCTGCATGAGCTATGTTCGGCGCCCGAAAACTGCCGGAGAAGCAGTGGCGGATTTAGGGGGGAGGGGCCCCCTTTTCGCCACATATTTATTACTAAGAATCCGGATTTGGCACCCAAAATGGCCGAATAGTTCGGATAATACCTTTGTGCCCCCACCTTTTTTTCTCCGGAAATCCTGGATCCGCCACTGAAAAGGCGTATGAACATTATATTTCATCCCAGCATATCCGTAAATGAGAGACGTATAAAGACGGTAGAAACTTTAATTAATAGGACTGACTAAATACGACAGAAATCAAATTATACGTCCGATGGACACTTGGACGCTCTTCATTTTCATGGCGAAGAAAAATGGAGAAGAATTTTCGTTTCGTATTGAGTTCATTCGCCCCACGCATTGCGATAGTACGATGATACACCAGATGGTGGACTATACTTCAAAGGAAGAAGAAGAAGAAGAAGAAGAAGAGAATCTAGCAGGTCCCCAAAATAATTATGATTAGGCCTATGCCATACTTGTAATGACTTCAAATCCTGTCAAAATAATTCATATAATTTATAAAGATCTACTTATTTCAAAATGGTCCTTGATCCTTGACTTGTGGAAGCTCTTCCTGAATATTGATTTCTCAAGTTATCATTTTCAAAAGAAAAAAAAAAGTCCCCTTGTTCGCTTTTTCACTTAAATACATTTGCTCCCGCTCACAAGCTTCCTGTATAACAGCGCATGCGTGTTTCTCATAGAAACAGAGGAAGCTGAAAGCGTAGAGATTTTTCTGTTTTGTTGGAGAAACAAAAATCATGGCATGTGCTTATCATAATGAAGCTCGGAGGCGCGAAAGAGTGCTCGAAAGGAAGAAGGAGGCAATGAATAGATTGAAAGTAGAATCATCAGAGGTAATTTCAAATCTATTTAATAATAATTGCATGTATGTGAACAAGTGAAGTAGTAAAGACTAAAATACAGTCAATACGTCAGTCGTCAGTAGACTGAGTAGATATCTAGTCAAAACACTTTTACAGTAGTCAGTATTAACAATAGTTACGACTGCAACGGAAGAGCTATTTTATTCCGTCTCTTCCAAAATAACTCTTCCGTTGCAGTCGTAACTATATTAACAATAGTCAGCTCAGTATTGACTACTGTACAGATTACGATACTGTAGTCTGATTACAGTACTGTGTTCTGATTACTCTAGTCGGTACTGTATTCTGTAGGGAGTAAGTATTTCTCTATCATTGTTTGCAGGTTTGAAGATGATCTTTTACTTAAAGCAATACTGAATTATTTATTTGTTGTGTTTTAACTTTTTGTTTATGTTTTAAATTAGTGCGGGCAAATAACTGAGCAACAACCTATGAAAGAATCTATTGCCTTCTCAGGGCCTGGTGACTATGATGTAAACAGGTGAGTGTTTTCTAACAACTAAGCTGCATGTCAGTCACTCAATGACAATGATGGATTATGTAACACAAGAATGATTTTCTAAAATTATATCTTGATATATGTTAGTCTAAAAATATTTCTTCAGGATTGATTAATATAATGTAGCCTGGAAGTTGACAACTGATATGTAATTCAGTTAAAGTTTTGTTTTCATTTAACTTTTAATCTACTTCATTTTAGGAATTTCTAATTGTTATATATGCATGTGCATTAGAATGTGCTTCTTGCATAGATTTATGTAGAAAATCATTTCTTGCAATAACTTTGAAGCATTAATCATTTAATTTCTATTCTTATACTATACATCATGTATATAATGTTCTGATTGCAAATAATTCAACAGTTTTACAGATATAATTAGGGTGTACAGGATATAAGTATAACATAAATAGGTATACATGAATGGGAGTTACATTCCACCAAACAGCTCAGTTATATTTCAATATATTGCTTCCACTGTAACTATTAATAATGTATTATTTCATAAACTCTTGTTTTTCAAAATTTAATGAGTTGAAGCATTCTATAAAGTGTATTTATGTAAGTGAAATACCCATGAACAAATTGTTTTAAAAAGCAAAAAAAAACAAACTTGTTGAATTATCAAAGACAAGGTAGAAAAATATTTTTAAATTCATTTTCAAGATAGTTTCTGAATTAGAAATTGAACTGCTTCGCCATTTATAGTTGATTAATATATTCGTTTCTAACCTATGAACACTTTCGTGATTAAATGGTTTTCTACAAAATTTTGGATGTCTTTATGTTTCTAACATTTGTTGAGTGTCCCATTTTAGATCCAGTCGTATGGCACGACAACCTCCAACTATCCCAAAAGAAGATGGTGTGGTTTTCGAGGATGTGGTTCATGACCCTAACTTTAATTATAGAATACTTAAAGAAGCTGGAACTCCCCCTCCTCACGTTAATCCTATTTATAGGATCATGTATCCAGGAGCTGTGATATATGAGCCAATTAAACAATAATAATAAAAAGCATGAAATATGCAGTGGAATGATATATTTCATAGGCTGATTACAAATTTGCTACTCTAATCGTGTAAAATAGATACCACTTGCTTGTGCACTTACTATGTAATACATTTCAGTTTAAAAGTTAATGTTGTTCTTTTTCAAAACTATTAAGTTTTATACTAGTTTCTACATTTTATTTGTACTATATACAGTTCATTTTCAAATTTGTTTGTCTTACTTAATTATATATATAAAGTTTCACACAAATACAAATTTCATTTCTGAGAAATAGAATATATGTGATTATAATATTTTAACTGACTTTTGAATTAAGACAACTCATTTTAATTATTGGATACTGGTTGATTGATTTTAAAGAAATGAGATCAGCTTTACATCATAACTTCTGCTCATTTCAATTGGTTAAGAACAAAGTATTACAAAGCCTTAAAATTTCACTAAAGCAAAAATTAATGTATACATGTGTATATGTTGTCTATAATGTTAATTGCACAATAATCTTGCATTTATATTCAGTATTTGGTCTAGTTTTCTTCATCGTGACATTACTTCTTACTCTCATTATGTAAATAATTTTACCATTATCCTATAGTTATTTAGTATGTGTGTTATACTAAATATTTTTGTATTGCACTCATCAAACATCTTAAGTAACCTCTGGTATTTGTTAAGAAAAATATAAATAGTATTCAACATATGTATAAAAGGGAAATAAATATAATTTTCTGTTAAGACTATGTGTTTAAATTCTGGTTTCTTTTTATCCTTTTTAACTTTGTACTATGCATGATTATAGCACTTATACATAATGCATGCAAATAAATAAAAAATAATGCAAACCTGAAGGAAACTGGCAAGATTTACTGGTTCTATAGAATACTTTGAACTTTTTTTTTTCAGTTTATGGTATTTGTTACTTATCAATAATTACCTAACAAACAGCATCATTTTTCACAAGAATGTATATCTTGATATACAACAACACTTTCGGCAGTTATCAATTCTCTTAAACTAATTCTTTATCTTCAACTTATTTTCTATATAAATACTTACAATGCAACATTTTACTCAATAACTAAGTATATTAACATTAATTACTGGTCATGCAGTTAAATACTGTAACTTTTGGTACTAATTAGAGGATATCAATTCATTCATTTGAAAAGGGAAGATGATTAGATATACCATTTAATAGCTGACAATGGGAGAAGGGAACTATATTTGAAGGAAGTTTAGCAATTTATAAGATTGATTGCATTATTAATTGATTCATTAATTTTTTCTAATGATTAATTATTCATATGCAGATTATTAATGTTGTTTTGCTTTAATATGGGGGCTTTTGTTCTGTGATGTAGATGTGACTTTACACATTTCAGGCATAAACTACAAAAGTTCAGAGTCAACAATGAAGGATATCAAAATCGCTATAGAGACAGACAAAATCTTGCACCACATGTTGATCAAGCTTATGCTGTTATGTATCCAGGGAAAGATAACTCTGACTATATAAGTGACGAAAACAGAAATAATCGCAGAATGAATAAAACATTTGAAAAATATGATATACAGCAACGTGTAAATGGTGATTTTCATGTCAAAGTTTTAAAAGCCACAGCAGAGCTATCTGCAGACCATTAAGTCTTGCCAGTTCTAAAAACATAAGGGGATCTCTATTCTATGACAGCATGGACCAAACTTTTACACACAAAAGATTCTCACTAAAAACAGAGAAAAATATCTCTGTATCTTTTCAGGGAGCAAAATACATCTATACGAGAAGAGATAGCTAAACAACAAGAAAACGAGGCAAAAGCAAAGTCCAAGAATCAAAATCTTTCAAAAAGAGTATTGAAAAAGAGACAAGTACCAGAGTCTATACGAAAAATCAAGCGGGATCATGTTTTTCAGATCTTGCATCCCTATGACTTTGACTAAAATATAATGTGTTAACCCTAAATCACCATGGTAATATTTATGCAGTTACAAAATAACACATGATTTCTCTAGCAAACTAAAAAGCACATGACACAAAAGAGTTTTCTCAGTGTAATATCAGAAGATTAAGGGATATAGTATGTACATATACACTTGTAATATTGTAATAATGCTGTGAATGTATATGGTTGGTGGGTGCTAATTAAAGCTCAATTTCTATTGTGTGCAATCCTGAAGTTATTGGAATAGTTTCTTTAGCAAAATTACAATTGTTATGTAGTTATAGAGATATGACAACAACAGTATTATTAGTGATTGTGTAAAATTACTTGTTTGTCTTGAGTTTTGCTTACCATAACCAACTGTTTGTACTCGAAATCACTTGCTAGTCATTTCTTCTTCCAAAAACAGTATTACAAATAGCTTTTTATAACTGGTTTTTGTTGCGTTCTCGGTTATCTATAGCTTCGTCCAGTGTCCTTCACCAGAACTCTAGCATATCCTCTGATGTAGATGTTTAGAATTCTGTGATAGTCAAAATATGATGGACAAAAGGAATTGTTTTGATTTTTCAGGCTACTGATGCCATCTCACAGAATTTATCATAGGAAGGCAGACAACACCCCTGAAGATCGAGTCTATCCTTTGATTCACCCTCAGCAATTTGAAACACAAAAACCTATCACACAACTTCCTCCTCGAAAACCACACTTTAAAGTCTAAACGATAGGAAATTAAAAGACAAAGGCATTAACATAATTTTCATGTCAGTGTTCAGCTGTTCGTTTCATGCTGTATTCTTTTCTATCTAGTCCATATTTTCTACTAACATCAAACATATGTTTAGCATAATTTGCATGAAATTTGTACATACTTGTAGCAAAATAATAAATTGTAGAGTTTTATAAGCTGGATGTAGTTCATACAACTTAACATAGTTTACAAATGTGCAGTGATTGTAACTTTGGAACTTAACAAAACATTTTCCCTGTTAGGAGCATTTACAACTGGATTGGAAAAGAAAGATGTCGACGGCAATATGATCATAGTCGCAATGGTCCGTTACTTGATAGCACATGGTACAGCCTTAAACATGAACTCAACACAATTGGACAGTGTATGCCACTGAGCTCTGGTGAAGGACGTTCCCTTGCTTATCAAGATCTGTTACGCACCCGAGTTATTACTCCTAAAAAATAAAGTGCTACCTGATATTCCTATAAACTTAAGTACAAAATGTATAGCAAATTATAACTCCACCAACCTTTAAAATTGTACAGCATTATTATTACTGAATGGGCATAAAATGATCGCAAAAATTGTCATTTCTTATTTGAAATATTTTGTCAAACCGTTTTTAAAAACAGCACTGATTGTTTTGAAACAGATTTCTCAAAAGAAGAAATGAGAGATACTTCAGATTAGCTTTTATTTTAGAATTTAGTGCTGGGGTTATGATTTATTTCTAATTATGCTGTTGTTGTTTGTAAATGCCTTCTTGTCAGTATTTTAATTTTCATGTTTTATCAGTATTAAAGCATTATACAGCGTTGTTATATTTTTTTTTCAAATGCTCATGCTGTGTACGAATGCATATGATATACTGTTTTATTTTATTATATTGTTGCAGTATTTAAAATACAATAGAGATAATTATTGGCATATAATGTCCTGTAGATTATTTACTATTTATATTTTTTTAGACCCCTAGTAAATATGGTAATGTGATACAAAATCAAAGTATTTAAACATAGGTCTACATTTATGTACATGTATTTTATTGATTATTTCTGATGAGGTTTTCTTAGATATTTGATATCTGATATTTTGGATATCCCTGGCTCTATAAACTGAATTATTGCATAAAATTGTGTTATTTTATTTCAGCGATATTTACAAGCAAAAAGTGTGTCTACATTCTAAGTTGTTGCTTTTTGAATGCACATTTTATTCTTTGGTAGATGTTCATGTTCATGTTATTTTCTATTTTGTTATTTTAGCTCAATGCACTTTATATTATCTGTGATACATTTGGGGTGGCTTTGAACAAAATAAATTATCAAAATATGAAATCACACCAAAAGTTACTTGTTTTCTTTTTCTCACTCTTTAAATAAGTACAGCAATAAAACTATTTCTATCAATAGTTTAAAAAACAGCTAGTGAGAACAAGACATGTTTCTGAAACAACCTGGTAGCAACAAAGTCCAAATAAGGCAATGTGGGTCAAACATGACATTCAAGGTCACGAGGTCTAAAATTGGGATGTAACAAAGACTTCCCTCTTACAATTCAAACGTCATTTTTTAACATGTAGGTAAAAGGTGACGTCATAGTGATGGTTCAATGACCTTGGTGTAATTTGAAAAGGCTTTATTAGTTGGGTATGCATACCAAATCTTAAGTCTATCTCATGGTTCAAAAGTTATGGTGAAATTGACAACAGACAGATAAAACAAACACACAAATAAACAAGTAGATATGACGAACACAATTTACTCCCGATCTATCAATCCAAGGGCATGAAAATATGCATTAGAGCTTTATTAGAAATTTATAGAACTTTGTTACGCATAATGTGACAGTTTCAGTATGAATTTTTTTCTAATAAAAGAATTTAAAGCAAAAATAGATTTTTGCATAATCAAACTGGGCACCACAGTGTGTTGCAAGATAAGCCCTCAATATGGTTAAATGTTGCAAGGTAGAATTTAAACTACTGGTGCTATATGCCAAAGCTTTAGTAGTTGAATGGAGGATAAATGAGGTCAAGGTAGACGTGATGTGTTTAAAGATCCTTGACTGCTTTGGATGGGTTCATGGCAAACGTATTCATGAATTTCTGTGCAATGCCATCACCATATAAGTGATCAAAATAAATTAAGGTACTGAAGGCCCTCATAGACACAGAATCAGAAATAGTTAAAATACTGGTATTGGGGATTAATCACACAATTTCAAAAACATTTGAGGACTACTTAGCTTTGTGATTCAAGGTAACCTTAATGAATTGAGTATGGATGTATAGCAATATTATCAATTGGTAAAGCTGGAGGGCTTCATAAATATTCACCTAAGCTTCAGACACTAATTGAAAATGAGTACATTTCATGTACTAATGTATATAAAACTATATTGTTGTTGAATAATAGTCTAATTTTTAGATTTATGACCTCAATCTGGTCAAGTTAATAGCTTTAGTACAATTTATCTCTTTAGTACAATTGTTTGACAGAGCATGAAGTTATAGGCTGGGCATAATCTCTATTCCCAATTTTTATGTATTGAAAAACCTTGAAGGTATAGCAATTTATTTGTGAAATTAAGTTAGATGTATTCATTTGACTGTATAAAGGCAGATAATTATTTTCAATTCCATATTAAAGTTTGTCATATTTTGTATGGAATGTCAAGTCTCGATGTGCAATAAAGTATGTGACCTGTTAGACAGGGCAAGAATTTAATATTTGCCCAAAGTAAAAACCCTGCCAGGCAAGTTAGTTTCTGCTTGTTCTAGCCTGTACAGCTCATTGAAAATTCCAGATCTTTTAGATCACTCATGGATTATGGTAAGTTGAAACATTTGATTAATAGTGATACAAATTCCTGATGTAATCTCAATTTTATAAGAAACACCCCCTCCTTTAAATTATAATATCAAAACTGTATCTAGAAAAAATAAATGGTGTCTTCTTAGTCATTTCTAAATGGCTACACATAAAACCTTACATACAACTAAATCAACAAGAATTGTCAATTTGCCATGGGGCAAACCTGCTTCTGGCAGAATGATTCTTTGAATATGGCCTTGACCTTGTGGATATCAGGAGAGAAAGGCAAGTTGTGGGTAGTATGAACTTGTACAAATGTTTCCCTGAGAGATGTGTGTGTTGTGGTGATGTTGATCCAAGAGGAGAGGCCTTTGTTGAAGGACTTGTCACACGCACATTCCCTTAGGTGTCAATTGTTGTACATAATTAAAGAAGATTGGAATTTTGAAACACATGAGACCCTATAAACTATTTATGTATATCAATGTCCAGTACACTTGATCTTTGACCTTCTGACCCCAAGATTGATACAGATCACCCTTGTCACATGGGGACTAAATATGTGTGAAATGGTAACTTAAGTGAAAAATAATTATACGTAAGAGCCTAGAAATGATATTATTTTATCAATGTTCAGTACACTTGAACTTTGACCTTTGGATTTCCAAAATCAATAGGGTAGTGATTTAATGTGGAAAGAGAAACCCATGACAGCCAGGAAACCATTTATCTATATCAATGTCCAATACATCTAACCTTTGACCTTTTGACTCCAAAATCGATCGGGATCATCTTCGTCCCATGAGGCATCTCTGTGTATGGTATCTTGGTTCTTTGCGAAAAGAATAACGCTGTAGAGCCCAGAAACCATTTACATATATCAATGTCCAGGACATGTGACCTTTGACCGTTTGACCGAATAGTCTGTAGAGATCACCCTCATCCTATGGGGTGTCTCTATGTATAGTATCTGGACTCTATGTGAACAAGATTACATTACAGAGCCTAGAAACTATTGACCTATATCAATGTCCAGTGAACTGTGTGATATGGTTAGTAAGTGCAAAAAACAAATGTAAGAGCCTGGAAATAATGTCTCTTTATCAATGTCCAGTACATTTGACCTTTGACCTATTGACTTCAAAAATCGATAGCGATCATCTTTGTACAATGGGGAGGCCATATGTCTGTTATAGTGATTTAAGGTGAAAGGGGAAACCTATGACGCCCCGGAACCCATTTACCCATATCATATTCAGTACATCTGAACTTTGACCTTTTGACCCCAAAATCGATAGGGATCATCCTCATCCCATGAGGAATCTGCATGTATAAAATCTTGACGCTACATGAGAAGGATAACGCTATAGTGCCCAGAAACCATTGCCTCTACAAACCGACGGATGGACAGTCGAACAACCCGATTCCATTACCCCCCCCCCCCCCTTTCTTCCAACTTTGTTGCCGGGGGTATAATAATATGAATGAATCAATTGAAATTAACTCTGATTTATCGGCAGGGATCTTCCACTCATCAATACAAGTATAAAGAACAAGAGATCGCAATTATTAGTACAAAGGCCAACTGTGTAACCATGGTAAACTGGCCATACATTACAAACTTTATTAAGAATGAAAATTTCTGCGGCCCTGCAGAGTCTTGCTACGTGTATCAGTGTAGGATTTCTTTGAATTAAGCCTTGATCACTTTTTTTTTCAAGAATCAAGTTCATAATTCTGTATGAAAAGTAACCATTTCAAGCTTAAATTTTCAATTGAACGACGTGTTCATATGTTATAGGCAATTGTCAGTACTATGAACTTCTTCTTCTATATAAGTCTGAAACCAATTATAAGTTTAGTTATGGTTCTAGAGACAACTTATCCCCGGCCTGTCATATATGGCAATCAAAACATTTTTCCTCAACCTGTGTCGAATTTGCCGGCTGTTGTCCGTATGACCCGCCTTTAGATGGGTGCACCCAGCTTCGCCGCATACACTATAATTTGTTGGCTGTTGTCCGTATGATCCACTTTTAGATGGGTGCACCCAGCTTCGCCGCATACACTATAATTTGCCGGCTGTTGTCCGTATGGTCCACTTTTAGATTGATGCACCCAGCTTCGCCGCATGGTCCACTTTTAGATGGATGCACCCAGCTTCGCCGCATACACTAGAGTTTAGATTGGGGTCCTTTGTGATATTGGCTGCATTAACGTTGATCATTGTCTCCAGAATGGCTGAATGCATTGGTACGGCATATCATACCACTTCTCCAGGCCAAAATCTTTTGTAAGTACTTGTCGTAGTTCAGTTAGATATTGAGTTCTCTATGAAAGTAATGCTCCATAGGCTTTTAGCATATTAGCACATGTTGTACATATTGGACAGATTGGATTCACTTTATTTTGATTCAAGTCGCTGATTTTCGATTGGACAATATATGTTCCAGTGAAAAATCTAGCTTTTGTAGAGGCTCTTTACCTGACATCTTTAATTATGTCTGTTGACCAAACTGGATGTGTAGATCCAAAAGCCAAAATATTAAGGTTACAAAAGTTTAATGATGATCTTGTTCGACCACGGGGCTTTCGGCTCGTTGGTCCCCCTTCAATTATACCAATATAATAAGAAGGGTTAGAACTTCCGATTTCGCAAAAATACACCTCCTCCCGTCTGTGTCTTAGAACTTTTTTTTAAAATTCAAATCATATCAATAAAAGCATAACTATTCATCTACACATCCATGTACAAATTGTTCAAATCCATGCAAAACTAAGGGCATGGTGAGCCACGGAACTCGAAATTCTCGCAAAAAACGTTTAGTCGGACACCGAGAAGTTACTCAGGTCAGACCTATCGCTACGGTGTAAAGCGACCACTCGCTGCTTTCCCTTTAAAAACAACCTCTGGGGATGTAAAATAAACATAAGTAAATCGAAGGTAAAATGAGGCGATATGAGGGATAATTTGACATGTCGTCTGTAGTGAGTTACGGTATTTACTTTTGTTTATTGTAGATCCCCAGAGACTGTTTTTTTAAACAATGAATATGAATTCGTTTAAACAACACAATAAAATTTACAGCTTTAATGTCACATTAAGACAGAAGAGGTTCCATTTTTTTATCATGGACTAGCAGTTCTGACTTTTAAATAAAAGGATAAAATATAAATGCATGCAAGTGCTTTACAAATACATACAACCAATAGAATAATTATTGTTATATGGCCTATCAGGTATAGATATTACATGATTTTGGGTCATGGTTACTTTTATTATAGTTTTAAATGCAAAGTAAGTTCCCCTTCAACTAATAACCACATATGATGTACATGGAGTTAGTAAAGGTAATGTCCCTGCTCAACATACGAAGATAATGTTACATAATGTTAGCATCATAATCTAGTATAATCATCTTATATTTCTAATTATTCGTACAACACAAAAATTTTCCCCTGATCTGACCAAAAAAGAAAAAAAACCAAGCATTCTGAAAGTATTGCTTAGGCAATACTAAGTCCCCTACCGGCAAATGGAAAACTAAGACCCCCCAAACACACACACAACCTCAAACTTTGCTTGGTGCCATATTCAAGATTATGACAGCTAATGAGCAAGCAAATGCAATATACACATATAATTTACATAAAAATAGTACATGTACTTACCACAAAAATGGGTCCAAATCAGCATGTATAACAGAATTTTGTAAGTCCAAAATTTCGTCAAAAATCAGCGAATCAAAAACAAATTCGAGCTTGATCTGTAACTCATGGTGGTAGACTCACACACCAAAAATTGGATGAATATCTACAAGTGTTTAGAAAAAAAGTCCGGAAAACTGCCATTTTAAAGAAATTTTCTAATTCCAAGGGCCGCTATTCAGTCAAAAATCAGTGGACCGAAACGGAACTCGAACTTGATCTGTAACTCACGGTGGTAGACTCACACACCAAAAATTGGATGAATATCTACAAGTGTTTAGAAAAAAAGTCTGGAAAACTGCCATTTTAAAGAAATTTTCTAATTCCAAGGGCCGTAATTCAGTCAAAAATCAGTGAACCGAAACTGAACTCAAACTTGATCTGTAACTCACGGTGGTAGACTAACAGACTCACACACCAAAAATTTGATGAATATCTACAAGTGTTTAGAAAAAAAGTCCGGAAAACGTGTGTGTGACTGACGGACTGACAGACGGACGGAGTGCAAACCTATAGTCCCCTTCGGCGATGCCGGTAGGGGACTAAAAAAAACCCTAGAAAGCACAAGTACTTCATTTCTACCAAGTTTGATAGAAATCCTACAAGTACTAGTGGTTCTGGAGATGTTGAAAATGTGAAATGTTTACACAGAATAGAAGACAAAAATGTGATTGAAATAGTTCTCTTTAGCACTTGGTTCAGCTGACTTAATAATAAAAACAGTGATACAAAGAAACACATTATAAATAACAGAAAGAATGAATATTCAGAAAACGTTCTTATATAAAACTATGAAATTTAGTTCTTATGATTAAAATTGTAGATGGAATTTCCAAATAATAAAAGGAAGTGTTTTCCTGTGGATTTTTCACATACAGTTAGATTAGTCATCCAAACATTTAAATATTTACTTCACGGGGTTTTTTTTTTCATTTAGTTACAAAAACAAACTGACATGGTAAAACACCAAACAGTATCAAAGTATTTTTTTTCACATTCTAACAGAAATTTATTCATTTAGTAGTTACAAAAACAATGACATGATAAAACAGCAAACAGTATCAAAATAATTTTTTTTCATATTCTTACAAAAATAATAGAAATAGAGAAATCCTACCATGTTCAATATATGTTTACCAATTTATTTCTGCCAGATCCTTTTGGGCCAGACCCCAGGTGCAGAACTACAAGTTATACTTTCCAACATACTACTACATATATCAGATCATTTGTATAGTAATGTTTTAGAGGAAGGGCTGGCAAGATTTTTTACTTTGCCATTTCAGTCAGAGTCTAGACCCTTATATGAAACCAAGGTGCACAACTGCAAGTGATACCCTTACATGTATTACCATCACATCTACTATATCTATAATGGTTTAGAAAGAGTAATGAACATTAGATTTTTTACCCCACCCATTTGTCTTCTCCCAAGGGCCAGGTACCTATTTTACTAAAGAACTTAAACTGTAAAACTTTCTCTACTCTCCAGACCCCTAGTTTGAAACACAGGTACATGACTTTAAATAATACCCTTTCATATACATGTACAACCAACAGATCATTTGTATTGAAAATGGTATAGGGGAAGCATCCCCCTCCTGGGCCAATACCCAAAGTGTGAAACTTAAGTGCATAACTACAAATAATATCCTTTCATATTTCACTATCAAATCATTGATAATTGGAATGGTTTAGGAGAAGTCTGAACAGACATATGGATGTACAGACTGATAAACCGATATCAGCATCACAGCATACTAATCAAGTCCTGTATTGTATGTTGGCATATAAACATTAAGAATACCCATGATTTAATGAAGATCAGATCATTCAACTGAATTGCCAAAATTGCAACTAACTTGATTAACAATCACATACTGCTGGTCAAGAAGTAGGGAAATATTACAAACTGCTGGTCAAGAAGTAGGGAGATATTACAAACTGCTGGTCAAGAAGTAGGGAGATATTACAAACTGTTGGTAAAGATGTAGGGAGATATTACAAACTGTTGGTCAAGAAGTAGGGAGATATTACAAACTGTTGGTCAAGAAGTAGGGAGATATTACAAACTGTTGGTCAAGAAGTAGGGAGATATTACAAACAGATGTTATCTTTACACTGCAAACTCAACTGGAAATGGAGAATAAACCTGTTAAGTTTTTCAGAACTACATGTAATTCTTAAACAAAATTTTCAATGTTTTCTCTTATGGTTAATACACAAGTTATTTTATAGTAATCATACAATTTGAAAAGGATAACATTACAGACTGAAAATAGAGTGTCTATAAGGTATTTCTATGATGACCTCTAGTGACTTTACCCTTTGACCTTTTAACCCCAAAATATATAGGGATCTTTCTCTCATTATACTTAAGCTATATATGAAATATGAACCCAATAGGTACAAAATTGTGACTTTTAGAGTGTCTAAAGGTTTTGTTACACACATGCACACACACATGAATGGTACGTTACTGTAACCCCCCTGTGATGTTGTTGTGAGGGGATAAGGAGTGAACGATTGGAAAAAAAGAAGCATGAAGTATAAGTTTATATGCTTTCAAAGTATATTTGACAGACATTTCAGGGAAATATAAAATATGTTAATATTTACTCAAGCCTTCCATGTATATATGTATACATCTGCATATATTTATTAGATATAGATATGTTGATATTGCAGTTAATAACATTATCAAGAGCATAAAGTAAATAATTGTAAATAAATCTATACAGTAAAATACACATATATATATACTGGCTATAATACCTTGTTGCCATACTTGAAATACTGCTGTCATAATGCAATCTTAGCGATATGTAAATGAAAATTCTTATCACAATATGAGAGATATGTCCTTTTAGCAGAGTTACAATTTAATACTTAAACACACAGATAAATTAAAGAAGAAAAGGTTTTCTCAACTCACGAATTGAATTAATATTCATCTATGCCATTGCAGTACACTTACATTGTAAAGCAGACAGAGGAGGTGAGTTCATTCACACCTTCAGTATAGAGGTACAAAAATCAATGTGTAGAAGGAAAACACATACTGCGTCTTTCAAACACATTTAATTTTAAAGCTGTTTATTCAGTTATATATATTTCGGTAACCTAAACTTGAAATAATTAAAATTTGCATGTACTTGTACCATTTGCTTTATTTATGTTTCATTTATGTCCTAAACTTCAAAAACATACTTAGTACTGTACTAAGAAATGAATCAATAACACCTTGTTACAAGGTTGACACAAGCATGCCATAGCATATTGATGTAGGGGTATAAAGTAAGAACACCAATCACTACAATTTCTAATTCAGCATGTTTCTGTTGGATACATTACTGTTTGTCCTTATTTTCTCCTCCTATTCTTTGCAAGAAGTAAAATGAATTATTCACATATTGCACTTTATACCTAAAGATACATAAATAATTGGTCAGAGAAACACAATTTGTATATCTATTTTAATATTATATGTATTGCCAATCATAAAAATCTTATTACAATATTCCTATCTAAAGATCTTCCTCTAATCATTTGAAACTTATCTTACTGTGCATTTATCTCCCTTCTTGGAATTTTATATATATAGATGAAAATAGGAAGCACTAGTACATGTACTATTTCATGAAATAAGTTTTTTTTCCATATATTTATTTAAAGTTCTTTAAATTATTCCATTCTATCATGGTTAGAAATGATCTCTTGTTTAATTTTCCTTCACAACGTTTAAAAACTAATTATTCTCCACTTTTTACCAATCTTTATCTCTTTATGTCATATATAACTTTAATTCACAAAGTCACTGATGACATCATTTTGTATGTAGGCTGTGCTTTAAACGAAAAAAATTGCTAACGGAATTTGTCTACCTCCTCATAAAATCCTTATTTGTTAAAAGTAAAGCTTTTAAAAAAAGTCAATTAGTTATAAACATGTGTAAGCCAAGCTAAAAAGATGCAAGGTAAAACATAGGAGAACATGTGAACAACACTGCAGACCTCTAAAATATCAAAATATTGAAAGCTCTGTAGAGGGATGAATAGAAAGTACCAGTAATGGAGAGTAAAAAATAGTCATTCATGAAACCTGATTAAGCTTAATAAACTACAGTGTAAATATAATTATTGATACACAGCTTACAAAATTACCCTAAACCAAAAACAGTTAACACATGTATAAATAACATTATCTATTTTTGTGTTATATCAGTGATTACTGTATATTAAAATTATGTTACAGATTAATATACAATACATTACATTAATATCATACATATACATACACAATGATGATGATGAGTGGATTCTTGTAATCAGATCAGCAGCTAAGAGATATTTAATTCATGGACGGAAAAACTAAAAACCTTACATCAATTCACAATGTATAATATATCATACTTTAAAAATCTAAAACCTTTATCAATGTAAATTCAAAATATATTGGATTATAACATTTCAAGAAGGATATTTTACATTCTTATTTGTTTATACTGATATGTATATCAATTCCTTTATAATGAAACATAAAATGGTTCCTTGAAATATACCATATTTCTGATAAAATTCATCGAAATAAAATATTACAATTTCTTGGCAAGATAAAACTGTCAACCACATTCCATAAAATTATGAGACAGGGTACCTAATTCTTTCCATTAAAACTTAACATTTTTAGAATTAAAAATATATCACAAGCAAGAATTGATTACATGTTCACAACATAGTGATAACATGACAGTTTAGTTCAGGGTGTTTAATGCACACTGCTTTAGTTATACACACTCTCCCCAAATCAAAGCTGTTATACAGTCAATTCTATCAAGAAATTAAAAAAAAAAACAAAATGTCAACAATAATCACTTAAATATAGTTAAAAATTTACAAATATGTTTATAGGACATGAATGCCCTGTCCTAAATTTTATTACAATTAAATAATGCAAAATGAAAAAAAAAAATAGAAAAACCAAAACCACAAAACTCACACATGATATACACTGTATTTTCTTGTCATTAAAGCCAAAGGGGGAATAAAGGCAGCAAATTTCAGATACAGCTGATTTTCTTGTCATCAAAATCCAAGTATAAGTTGAATGAAAATATCTTGAACAGTTTCTTTGCATATATTTTGAACTTAACAGTAAAACTGGCAGGAACAGAAAACAAATATATTACTATATGTTTTGGCAATTCCCATGGAAGGGAATAATTACACCAGTATTCAAGGCCTTCGTTGAAGGCCATTGGATTTTTGCTGGTTGTTTAGTTGGGATTTCTAATAAGGAAAATATAACATACAAAAGTAGATTATTCTACTTACAGAATTAGAGAGGGTAATAATGTGGTAAAATCTTATTTGATTAAGATCAAGAGAGCATAGAAATGATGTTGATGGAGGTACAGCTATTCCTCTTTCTACAGATCAATCTTTCTAAATCTCACAAAAACAAAATATAAACACATCACACAAGAGCAGGTGTCAAACAAACAGTATATACAAAATGCCTCCAATAAAAACAGCAAACAAAAAATTATATCACTATAGATTTATGAAGCACCTGCTGTATTTTATATAATTATTGGTTCGTTTTCAACCATCGCAACATCACACTTAATACTATTGAAGACAGACGTGGATTTTTTACTTCTCTTTTATGATCAGACTTTGACATCTACAAAGGTTGTGTTTGTGAGTCAACATAATTCAAGAGAATCAAAGCATCTACTATTAAAATTGCTTCTGTCATTTGAATAATTGTTTTTTCATTTAGAAATATGGTAAAAAGTTAAGTCATGACATTCTCAAAACACACAAAGCAAGAGTTTAAACCCAGCTTCTATGCCAAAGAGATGACATTCAGACTTCAGCTGAACAGAATACCACACTCTTGCATGTTAACTTCCAAGTTGAAGCCAATTCTTCCTTCAATCAGTGACCTTTTAAAGCTGGATGAATTAAAATAACACAGATATAGTTCTTCTATAAGGATATATCTTAAAATCCAATGGCCATGGTTATGCTTGACCCACTCAACCTAGTTATCTATCAATTACTAGCTTAACGCAGGATCGTGATCACTGATTGACAGTTTTGACTCATGCTTTTTCACACACCATTCTTTTGTTCTCCAGTGGGGCAGAAAATTTGCCCAAGTTTAGAACAATAGATTTGGCAGGTGACTGTAATACAAAACAATAATGGAATGAGTGTTTGTGATTTTGCATATTGTTGAGCCATGTGCTCCTAAACTAAATATACTGGAATTGAAAAATATACTCTGCGACCTATGAAGTATCTATCAAATACAGACATACCTTCTGGAAATAATTCTGAACCATCTCAAACTATTGAATCTAATAGAACTGTGCACCACCAAGTTACTATTAAACAGTAATGTTTGCACGTAAATATCAATTTACATGCCAGCACCTTCCTTACAGAGTAAAAATAAATATATACAATCAAAACTTTTCATATGTACAAAATATTCAAATGTAAATTCATTCTCATTCAATTTCCTTCTTGTACATTATTGTGTTCTAAATCAAGCTTAGAAATGCTTTTTGGGCTTTTTATTAATATAAGGAGTGTAAACCACTAAATCAAAAAATTCTTTACAGTATAAGAAAACAAGATTTCTACAGTATACATTTAGAGAACAAATCAGATTTGAACATAACTTTGATAATACTTAAGATACTGAAGATAAAGTGTATAAAGCTAACAAAGGATGTTGTATTAACACAACCTGGGACTCTATATAATATTGTAAACAGCAGTTATCACCATTTCTAAGGCACGTTTCTGAATGGAGGTGTACCTTCCTTTATTTACTGGAAAAAAAATCTGAGGTAGCTTTAATTTGGAATTCAATGAAATCAGAACAAAACTTTAACACAAAAATTTTGACAAACAGTGTTTCTTTAAAGAGAAGGCATATCATATCATATAACATAAAATTAAAACATGTCATACACTTATCATTAACGGAAAAAAAGAAGTATATTGTAAAATGTATTATTAAATGCATTCCATTTTAACAATATAAGAAGCTTTACATTATGAAAGCAATGGGAAAACTGAATATTTCAGAAAATTTAAAGATATATAACAGTCTATGAAAAAATGATCATTGCAAATTGTAGTGACAATGACAGAAAACATTTCAACATTGTAGAAAATCAACCCTTTTGATATTACTAAAAATAGGTTTCTGACTGTGGTTAGTAATACATGTATAAAATACAATTCATAGCTTAACACTGACTGCCTAATGTTAAAAGGGGAAAGACATAATGATGCATGCATGTAAATATACATATATATGATGGAAAATTGCTGCAGAATTAGTGTAAACAAGATAGATATTGCAGTGATAAATATGGAAAAATTGCTTTATATAAAAGGCATTGTATGATACATCTTCTTGTAAAAATATATTGACGAACACTACTACTTTAATATGCAGATTTGTCAAACCCTGCAGTTCCATGAAAATCTTTTCTACTACAACTTCATTCCACATTGTATACCTATTAGCAATTGCGCTTAACATTTCAAGATTTCTTGAGAGTTAAGTCTCCTTCGTTTAATTTTACAGTAAAATCTCTTTTTGTTATCCTCTACCCTATGATAAAAATATGGGTTAAACTTCGACAGGTTCAGTCGCATCTTTTGGATCAAAGGGCAAGGGGTCATGGTTCTCGTCTTCACTCTCTAAATCTCCATGATCAGTCCCAGCTCTGTTAATGAAAATTTATGTCATAAAAATGATCCAACATCAATTCAAAATTCATACTTTTTAAAATCCAGATAAAAGTACAATAAATGATAGCAATCTGATAATAATGACACATTTACTGAGGTGGATTTACATGACATCTTATATGTAACAACTCCGCAAACAACTGAAAGACAATGTATCATTGTCAATGCCTTACTTGTCAACAGCCATAGAGGAATCAGAAGACAGGGAATGTGTCTTTGGATGGTCAGCAAGGAAAGTAGACATGAACTGAGTACTCCGGTCACTATAAGAGCTGGCAGGTGCATAGATCTCTGGGTTAGGACTTGGGTCATAATAATGTCCATTCTTAAAATACCCAACAGAGAGATCACTGCTCTGAGAACTATGATATGTATTGCTTGGATAGGTTATAGTGTTGCTTTTCCTGTTTTGGGATTTGTTTCTTTTTGTAGTAAACGTGGAAACAGAATTGCGTATCTGAGCATATGGTAAGGTGTTGCTATGGTATTCTACTGGTACAGGAGTGCTGCTATAGTAACCAGTGTCAGATTGGATGGATAAGGAACTCTGATGACTGTGAATGGGTGCTTGATCTTTCCCTCCTTGCTGAACATTGGGTATGGCATACTGATGCTTACTGGGTGATTTCCCTGGTACATCTACACAACTTATCTTATTCAGTGGAGCCTCTACAGAATTGCCAGATGTGCTCTGTTCCTACACAAAAAAAAAACATGTACATTACAAATCAAACCACTTTCAAATTTTTATCGTGATACCACCTTTTTTAAAGGACTTTTTTGAGTGATAATTTTACTTCTAGTTTTACATGTTACCATTGTTGGCATATAACATTCTTCTCCATAACATTTCAATTAAAGATACCACTACTTAGGCATGCTTCACATATTTAAGACTTATTCAAAATTCACACTATACGTAAGTGCACAATATATATAAGTATGCACTTTAGAAATGATATGTACTATATATGATTGCATGCTATATATGAATGAATATGGGGCTTAATTTATCATTTTGGGATCAATGGGCAATACAATAAATTTCATGCACATCTGTTAAGTGCTCCTTTTTATTAATTTTATTTATGATCTTAAATTTCAAAAGTATCATTAAGTAGTGTTTCATTAGTTATACATACTGCAAGTTCAATGTCATTTACATATATACAGTCAACAATTGTTATTCCAGCACTTGACACTTGACCAGTATGTCCAGTTATTGGCAAGAGTTCATCACCAACAACCATACATGCTTTTTATTCATTTTTTGTCACAAAAGCATATTTCCCTTCCAGCACCAGTAGCAATTATCAACAATAAATGTTAATTTTCAAACATTCTTAAGTTTGATATAATGTATAGCACTCTACTAAATTTACTAAAGTAAATTAAATCTATTACTTGATTACAATAAATTTAGATGTATTTAAGCCTGTAAATTTGCCAAAGGCAGGTAAAATCTGCACATCATGTATCATGGCTTTACACTAAATAAACACTTTATGCATCATATCTAACAGGGGCATTTTCAATAGAGTTATGAAATCACTTTTGTAAATCCATATCCAATTTATATTTACACAAATATATATATGCTTAATAAATAATGATAAAAGCAATAAATATGACGAAAATGGAATGAAAATCAGTTTGATGTACCCAAATTAGTACGCTTTAGAATAAATCTGCTGTCAGGTCATCGGTTAGTGACCTACACATGGATATCAAAGTGTTTGATGGTACAATATATATGGTAACTTTTTCTGTCATTGTATGGTAAGTACAAGTTGTAACAGTTGAATGCAAGATCTGTAAAAAGAGTTGACTGTAAAGTGAAATACCGCTTATCAGATCTACTTGAGGAACATGGATTTTGTTTGAATTTGGGAAAATTCAGAATGCATACATTTTTTATTTTTTTTACAAAATTGAAAGTCCTGTAACATTAGCTCAAAATACTCTATATGAATATTATTTATGTGAAATTTTATCCACTGGAACACTGTACTTTTAGATTCTAGCCTTTATTATGAGTGTCAAAAGGGATGTAACTGTCAGATTCAGTTTAACTAATAACAGTTTTGCATTAAAGATGTCCAAAGCATGAGATAATATGGCTTTTAATTCAGTGTCTTGCAAGAGACAGATTGTTATGATTCAATAACACATCCAATTTTATGAATATATCTAATATGTAATTATTTGTTTACATTAAAATGACCTCAGTACTGTTCAAATAATTAGAGGTATTAAAACAGGTAATTGCCCATCCTTTTTAAATATCTCCATACCACTCTAGTAAACCTTCTCCTTCGCACATTTTCTCCTTAGAAACTTCTCTGTATAACCCCAATATTTAGCTTTGGGTATTTATGCAACCTATTCAATGCTCAAACACTGAGAAAAATTTTAGTAACCCAATTTCATATCATTTAGAAAAACAATGGGAACATGCCTTCTTTCAAGATAATTAAAATTTCGAATATGTGGCAGTCAGATAAATGGTATTATATTGTATAAATTAATATCATACACATGTTTTTGTTCAGGTTATACTATGATAACATACTACACAATCTTTCTGAAAACCATACTTTGTCACAATTCCAAAATATCACCAATTTTGTTAAAACTTTATCTATCAAGCTCCTTAATTTTATCATATTCATTGTGGAAGAACTCAATACACTCCCTAGCAGTCCATCTCAAATCGACCTTTGACACGGAACAATTAGCATCCACTACGTTAATCTGGCCAGCAGAAAGAATGTTGTTTACCTGTGATTCTTGCTTGAAGTCATCTAACATCTGATGTGCCCACTCCATGAGACCAAGAGCATCTGAAGGAATGGAAGCACCTGGATCTTTCTTGTGAATCAGAACCAATACTCTACATAATTGATGGATCACTCCCCTAAATATACAGAATTCATGTGTAATAGTATTGATGTATCAGTTATACGTGGAACAAGTTGCATATAAAATGATTATTTGTGGCAAGTGCTCCATTAGTGAAAATGATGTTCTAATGTTTCCAATAAAAATGAGATAGAGAGATAGTTTTAATTACTCATGTATAATGCTCACCCCAATATTGACAGAAAATGTAAAAATACAAGCTGTGTTTCTGAAACACTAATGTCTCCGGTGGAAACAAAGTCCAAAGTTATTTGCAGTGTGAAGGTCATTGTCAAGGTCAAGAGATCATCAACCTTAGTGTTATTTGAAAGGGCTTCATTAGTTGAGTACGCATGTCAAATATGCAGTCTCTATCCCTCATGGTTCAAGAGTTATGACCAAGTTGACAACAGACAAAAAGACAGGCAGACAAGACAAAAACAATATGCCCCCAATCTATCAATCTGGGGGAATAAAAAAACATTAGTTCCTATGAATAATGTGCAGGATGAAAATTAACAAAAATAAATTAGTGTGGTGGTGCAAAGTTGAGATCGGCTGGTTTAACTCTTCCATGTTTGTCTTGTTTACTTTTTTAATGTGCAGTCAAAATAGCCTAATTATGCAAGATCTACCACGACATGGGACCTTGGCAGTCTGTGAGATGACTCAACATCTACCACGACATGGGACCTAGGCAGTCTGTGAGATGACTCAACATCTACCACAACATGGGACCTAGGCATTCTGTGAGATGACTCAAGATCTACCACGACATGGGACCTTGGCAGTCTGTGAGATGACTCAACATCTACCACATCATGAGACCTATGCAGTCTGTGAGATGACTCAAGATCTACCATGACATGGGACTTAGGCAGTCTGTGAGATGACTCAACATCTACCACGACATGGGACCTAGGCAGTCTGTGAGATGACTCAACATCTACCACGACATGGGACCTTGGCAGTCTGTGAGATGACTCAACATCTACCACGACATGGGACCTAGGCAGTCTGTGAGATGACTCAACATGTACCACGACATGGGACCTTGGCAGTCTGTGAGATGACTCAACATCTACCACATCATGAGACCTAGGCAGTCTGTGAGATGACTCAACATCTACCATGACATGGGACTTAGGCAGTCTGTGAGATGACTCAACATCTACCACGACATGGGACCTTGGCAGTCTGTGAGATGACTCAACATCTATCACGACATGGGACCTTGGCAGTCTGTGAGATGACTCAACATCTACCACGACATGGGACCTAGGCAGTCTGTGAGATGACTCAACATCTACCACGACATGGGACCTTGGCAGTCTGTGAGATGAACCAACATCTACCACATCATGAGACCTATGCAGTCTGTGAGATGACTCAAGATCTACCATGACATGGGACTTAGGCAGTCTGTGAGATGAACCAACATCTACCAGGACATGGGACCTTGGCAGTCTGTGAGATGACTCAACATCTACCACAACATGGGACCTAGGCATTCTGTGAGATGACTCAACATCTACCACGACATGGGACCTTGGCAGTCTGTGAGATGACTCAAGGTCTACTGTGACCTGGGACACTGGCAGTCTGTGAGAAGATTTAACATTTTCCGTGCCATGGGACCTTGGCAGTTGGTGAGATGATTTTTTCAGAAGTTTGATATGAATGTTTATTATTGGCAAATTTGAGAATTGAGTATGAATGTGTCATGATAAAACAGTGAAACTGGGTTGTCAAATTAGTTAAATATGTATTGATTACTAGAGCTATAAATTATGAAGAGTGACATTAATCATCTGAACCTTTTAAATAATAAAACTTTAATTCAATTTTGTAAACACAAAAAACCAATTGTCAAGACTAACTTATATGTTGACACTCTGGTATCAGAAGAATCCATGGCTCTCAATCGTCGCCTAATCTGATTCAGGATAGTCAACAATGTTGGTGCCTCTGGTCGAAGTCTCTCTAACTCCATGAAATACACATCTTTGTCTACCACACTGCTTCTTAAGATATCTTTGTCTGGCTCTGTTGTAGAAAAGACAACTATTTTATTTGTCCATAACAGTCACATAGGTGTAGATTTTCTTTGTGTAAATAAATGATTCTTTTTGTTAATTGTTTTAAAGCATGTCATGTTTATTTTTTATTTTATAGTGACGACCTGTGCTTGAAGCATTGACCTATTTATCTTATGCCACCCAAAGCAATGAGGGGTCTTTCAATATAAAGGACACTGAAGATATTGCCATTGAGGCCCAAATCCAGGACTCCTCAGCATTGAACATACTGCCGACTAATCTATACTGACTCTAGAAAAACGAGAAAAAGAAATTCTCAGTACAGTCTGGTTTAAAATGCTTTAAACGCACCAAATTACAATAAAATATCTAAATCAAGAACCAATGCATTGGAAATCAATTTATTAGTGTTAAGCAAAAATTCTATTATCAAAGTCCAATTAAGTACAATAAAACTTTGGTAACTTGAAGTGTATAGGACTTGTTAACTTGAAGTGTATGGGATTATCAAACTACTTCCAGTTTCAGTAGGTCTGAGTATTCAAAGTTTCTATGCTATTTGTATATGTTCAAGTTACTGAAGTTTATCTGTATACATACAGATTCTGTGTACTACAATGTCTATATGTTAACTTCAAAATGAAAAGAATACCATTATAAATATTTGCATTTTTATCATTTGCAAATAATAGATAATATTCAATCTAAACCAAGAGAATACCAACATTTTGATTAATATATTTGTTTTATTACAAATTTTTCAAAGAACAGAATGAAAAATATACAAATATATTTACTTACGAAATGCTTTGTTGTCATACATGGGAATCTAAAACAAATAATGATATACCAGTTTAGTAATTCCTCAATAACAGAACATTTGAAGGGGAGATAGGGGTAAGATAAACTCCATAACTCTGCATCTTTATACATGTACATGAAAACATATATTATTGAATGATCCATGGTTGTCCAATTTTATTTTTAAATTTTATGATTCTTGGATTTGAATCTAATTCACTGATCTTAATCATGGCAGATATACTTCATCCAATAACATGTAAAGCAATGTCAAGTATCTACTGCTTATCGTACATGTACTTCCATTCCCCACCTAACATGTACATGTATAAGCATTTTCTTCAAGTTAGCAATTCAAGTTACATTTATGTATTTCTATATGAAATTAAAAATAACTTTATATTCTTATTCAGAAGAAAAAACATTTCAGTCCTACTGGGCTTCCATTAATACAAATGTCAGAATGTTATCTATACTTGTTACACAAGGTTACACAATATGCCATGCATCTCCATGGTCACTGTAAATTACTTTACATTTTTATTCAAAAGAGAAAACATTTTAATCCTACTGTTTTCAGTCTTCCTCTCTGCATATTTTCAGCTTTGTAGTGTTTTTGCTGTAGATTGATATTCTTCCTGAAAATGCAATTTAATCTCTAAAACTATACAAATTTTGTATAATGAAGATATACGGAGAATTTATATCAATATTACCAACTTCCTAAACATAGTGGTGCAGTCCTTTCAAATATGAACTTGGATATGAGTGATGCATACTTTAAGTTCCACAAAGTGGATATCATCACATTACTTGTTGTCCAACAGATTTTGCTTCGTAAATAGAAAAATATGAACATGTGTTACTTTCATACAGAAATGTGTGCAAAATTTTGCAAAATGTAGGCAAATGTCTAAAATTAGAAGGATCCTTTATATGCCAACATACACCATGACCATGGGCCTTGGTTTATAGGACAGATCAGGAGGCAGATGATGATAAATCACTACCATGGTATACCATGACCATGGGCCTCGGTTTATAGGACAGATCAGGAGGCACATGATGATAAATCACTACCATGGTATACCATGACCATGGGCTTGGGTTTATACTGTCTCATCCAAAGGACAGAGATGGAGGGAGAAGATGATAAATCACTACCATGGTATACCATGACCATGGGCCTTAATTTATAGGACAGATCAGGAGGTAGATGATGATAAATCACTACCATGGTATACCATGACCATGGGCCTCGGTTTATAGGACAGATCAGGAGGTAGATGATGATAAATCACTACCATGGTATATCATGTCCATGGGCCTCCGTTTATACTGTCTCATCTAAAGGACAGAGAAGGAGGGAGAAGGTGATAAATCACTACCATGGTATACAATGACCATCGGCCTCGGTTTATAGAACAGATCAGGAGGCAGATGATGATAAATCACTACCATCAAAGGACTCAAAAGTCCTGAGAGTCGGCTTTGCTGATTTTAGTTATGTAATCATTTTACCATTTTAGTGGCGGATTCAGGATTTCAGGAAAATGGGGGGGGGGGGGGGCAAAAATTTGTTGCAACTACATCGTCATTATACCTATGTACAAAATGCTAATAAAATTTGCTCTCTTCGTACTATCTTACGGCAAAGAGTTTGCAATTGCTTGTATCCGAAATGAACGTGCAATTGACAACTTCATGGCAACAAGTTTTACTGCATTGTTGTCACGAGTCGAAGCTGAGCCAAGGAACGACATTCCTTCAAGTGGGACATTAAATAACCATCTTATTCACGATTCTCATAATGTTTTAACATCATTTATATTTAGAAACATACAACATTTACCTAAATATTTATATTGTATTTTCATTATCAGAGGAAATGCAGGAAGATCGATCTTTAAATTTGTCATATATGTGAAAAAGAACTAAAGTTCCAGAACATGTTGGGGAAAACTTGAATTGAAATATCTCGATAAAAACAAGCGATACAAGATCAAGACAAATGCTTTGTCCGGAGAATTACACAATCAAGTACATCCGACGCTGTCGGTGGTAAACACATCGTAAAGTAGTCACAACTACATATTATTACGCGAAATTTGAAAACATTATTGCAACTCCTTTTTCAAGTAATTGAAACTGGTTTATGTTTAGCTTAAATTAACTGAGCTAAAGGTACATTGTGCTGATCAAGAATTTTTAAGACAACATCAGTAATTTTTCGGCACTTTATTTTTCAGCGGCGTAGTAAGCTCTATATAGGTAGTGAAAGTTATAACCCCTGAAAAGAAAGTGATTGCAATGAGTGCGGCTTCACCGAAGCTGACTCAATAATATACCATGACCATGGGCCTCGGTTTATAGGACAGATCAGGAGGCAGATGATGATAAATCACTACCATGGTATACCATGACCATCGACCTCGGTTTATAGAACAAATCAGGAGGCAGATGATGATAAATCACTACCATGGTACACCATGACCATGGGCCTCGGTTTATACTGTCTCATCCAAAGGACAGATCTGGAGGTAAAAGATGATAAATCACTACCATGGTATACCATGACCATCGGCCTCGGTTTATAGAACAGATCAGGAGGCAGATGATGATAAATTACTACCATAATATACCATGACCACGGGCCTCGGTTTATAGGACAGATCAGGAGGCAGATGATGATAAATCACTACCATGGTATACCATGACCATGGGCCTCGATTTATAGAACAGATCAGGAGGCAGATGATGATAAATCACTACCATGGTACACCATGACCATGGGCCTCGGTTTATACTGTCTCATCTAAAGGACAAAGAGGGAGGGAGAAGGTGATAAATCACTACCATGGTATACAATGACCATCGGCCTCGGTTTATAGAACAGATCAGGAGGCAGATGATGATAAATTACTACCATAATATACCATGACCACGGGCCTCGGTTTATAGGACAGATCAGGAGGCAGATGATGATAAATCACTACCATGGTATACCATGACCATGGGCCTCGATTTATAGAACAGATCAGGAGGCAGATGATGATAAATCACTACCATGGTACACCATGACCATGGGCCTCGGTTTATACTGTCTAATCCAAAGGACAGATCAGGAGGTAAAAGATGATAAATCACTACCATGGTATACCATGACCATCGGCCTTGGTTTATAGAACAGATCAGGAGGCAGATGATGATAAATCACTACCATGGTATACCATGACCATGGGCCTTGGTTTATAGAACAGATCAGGAGGTAGATGATGATAAATTACTACCATGGTATACCATAGCCATAGGCCTTGGTTCATATTGTCTCATCAAAAGGACAGATCAGGAGGCAGTGACATAATATCCTTAATAGCTTACCAAACATTCAAATATAAAATGTTTTGTAGATTGGAGAGTAAAGAAGAGACTACTACCAATATAAGAATTATATAAAATCCTCATTAAAAACCAAGATTATTCTTTATCCAAACTCCTTGCATACAGAATATTTCTTTATTCAGAAAATTGTCTGATTTTTTAGATAAACTTAATTATAGCAACGAGTCTTTTAAAAATGCTCATGTACATGTGTACATTTGAATGTGTATATGTATGTCTATAAAAGTATGACTTTGACAATGAAAATATGATTTTCATTTCTTAGATTTTAGACTTCTCAATTTAATAATTGTGTAATTTTCTTGAATGTTCTGATAAGCATAATTTTCATGCTGTGTACATACATTTACTACAGTCCCATGTCTAGCATTACAGGCATAGTTCTCCTTGCTATTGTATATACAGGAATATCAATTTTACCTTATAATGATCAATGAATATAATAATATAAATTACCTTGTTCTCTTCATGTGGCAGTAGAAGAAGAGGCCAACAATGATACATAACACAATTCCTGATGACACACCTGCTGCAACGCCAATAATGATATCCAGTTTATCATTATTATTGTCATACCCTGTAACAAAGTATGATTTCAAACTCTCTGTCAGATCCTTAATTAGTAGTCAAAACTTTATGGTTCTTTTTTATCAATGATCATTTGATTTTCCTGTTTTGAGTTCTTTGTCACACTGTGGTATAATAACAAGTGGGTAATTTTCAACTGTATATAAGTCAATACCATATAACCAAAAATTATCGTGAGATACTAGTTTTCGTTATTTCGGCGAGTAATTTGAACGCATGAAAATAAGTTACAATGAAAATTTGTACTCCAAAAAAAAAGGGGACCAAACGGGCATTAATATCATCCCGTTTCTCAATGGACCATTGATGTCTAGGGGGCATAATGAATCCAGGGGATCAACAACAAACTCAAATTACAGGTATGTACAATTTTAAAACCCTAATTGATAAAGCCCATGATTTCATTATGTCAGTGGTTTCACACATCTGTTGATAGCTAACAAGCAATTATCAACGTGTGAGTGAATACAGCATATGATATGGTAATCAAAGCCATTGTACGTACGCGTCCGTATTCCATTAATTAGTTTGTTTACATATTTATTCATTGTTTGAAGGTATTTAGTTGGGTTAATGGATGGAGTGTTCCTTCTCATGCTCATTTATGGTAGAAAGACTGTTAAGTGCCACCTGAGGTTCCAATACCCCTCCGAATTCCAAATAACTCATTCCAAAAACCAATGGGCAAACAAGGAAACAATGATTCAGTATCTTGAAAAATTATATGCCCGTATGTGTTGAATAAAATTGAGGAATTTTATCTGCTGCTTGGTAAAAAAATTCTTGTCATTTTTAACTGCTTTCATTATCAAAGTTCAAGTCAAAGCGTTTCCTTTACGCAACAATTCCGCCGATTGCACCAATAAGCTACAACCCATGGATTTGAGCAGAAATAAGTGCAATTATACATATAGGTAAACTGATTCACAGAGATGCAGGTATGTAGCTTGTCATCTGTCCAGTTGTTTGGCGAGAGTCTTTTTTATTTCATAGTTAAAGAATATATATATTTTTTGTCTTTTTGGAAATCGCAAAAAATTGTATTCGCGAAAAATAAAGATACGCTTTTCTGGTACTGAATTGCAAAATTTGATACTTGCAAAAATTTCCAGTTACACAGTAGTCAAATAATTCTGTTTCAAAAACTGTCCAATTGAAAAAAGCCCAGTAGCTGTTAAGTGGTACACTGATCCTTACAAAGGGACTTTTGGATTCACTAAGCAAATTAAAGCCACATTGCTAATGTAGAAAACGTACATAATCCTCAGCATCTTAAACAAACAATGCAGTATTAATCACATGGCGAGTATTTAAGTAAGTTTGCCCCTACTTTTACATGTACCTCTACTACCAGTATGTCTTAAACTATTATTTCTCAATCCGTAAATCTTACTGCTCATATGGAAAATGTAAGTCAGCTCAGTATCTTTAGCAAACCATGCATACCTCATTTATAGATATATTACTGATGCAAGTTTGAACTTTGCAACAACTGCTGTATACCAGAAAGTATCTTCTTACCCAGAGGGGCAAACAAACAAGGTAATTCCCATAAAACACCTCTAACTTCGTTTTCAGGGAGACAGATACTTCTATATATAGTGACACCTCACATCAATACAGATGTAACTTACATCAAGCCTGGACACTCCTTAGTCCAAACATCTGCCCAAAATTCTACTAACAGCCTAATTTGATTTAAAGTAAGAATTTCAACAAATGACTATAAGTTTGTACTCTGAGCAATGAATCCTGAGGTAATTAGCTTGTAGACATGTAATATCACCAACAGCAATTATTTCCTTGTGAAATGCTAAGTATGATGGCACTGACCATGAAACAGATATCTAACTTACTCTGACACACACTGCCTTGTAAATCAAGCTGCTGTAATTTTCTAGCTTCCCCATTACACTTTTCTAGACACTGGCGAGTAGACTGATCTATGAAGTTTGTACATCTGGAACAGAAGGATAAACATGCTATGAAAATTTGATTTGGCATTCATATTACAGATGAATATTTTTGACAAAGTTTACCTCATTTGTTCTGATGGTTATCACAAGACTTTAGAGGTAATGATAGGTCCTATAATATTTTTAAACAAAAAATACAGAAATCCTGACTTATTCTGGATTCAAGGCCTCTCATTCATTTTCACAAATACCAATCTACAAAGTTTACTTGATTTTTCAAGAACTGCACAAACAGAACAAATACCCTCACTGCAACAAAGTCGCACAACAAATTTGGTCAGAGTGACCATGGAGATACATGGCACATCGTTGAGTAACCTTGTGTAACAAGTATGGATAACATTCTGATACCTATTTATAGAACCCCAGATATAACTTTGAATGAATAGCAAATCTAGTATGCAAGATGGTGGCTAATTTGTGTTTTTGCCAAAGGAAAAACAGAAACTCTTAGATCTGCAATCTCTTCTTAACAGTTTCTCCCATATTCATAGAGTTGTTACAAAGAGCGATTTCCTTGTCATCAATTTGAAAGGGGGAGGGGGCTCTGATGATGAAATACACATACTGATTGATACACATACATGAACCCTAGTGACAGATTTTATTAATCATTACATCAAAACATCAAGATATTTTAAATTTAAATATCTAAGTAACAGGAGACAATGAGAAAGGCTTATGACCGTCAATATAAAGCATGAGGATTAACTGTTTACTTATAGCAGTAGCAGTCCACCTCACATAATGAACGAGTCTTACAAAAATTTGTAATATACTAATAATTGTGTCTTCTTCAATTAAGATCTTACCTCTGACACTGATGAAGGTTTTGACATTCTAAACAATCTTTGGAGGTGCAATTCTCTATAATAAAAAATTTAACATCATTCATAAATTTCTTAAAATCAACTTTCCTAAGATTATACTTTCTTTAGTATTTAACAAAGAATGGGCAGTCTGGGATCTTGAACATGCCAGGCCTACCCTTGATACAGATTCTGCATCTGCGTTTATACTGAAGTTATCAAATATATACAGACAAGACCAGCAAAATCTGATAACAGCTGAATTCCATAAACCTGGACTTCAATCTCTCTTTGTTGAATAATTATTCATTAAACAAAAAAAAAAAACCCCAAAAAACAGAATAAAAGAAAAAAGAAACATTCTGAGAGTTTCAGCAATGCATGACCCCTTCTGTCCCAAACAAATTTCACAATGCATACATTTGTAAGAGGCTAATAATGTAAATACATTTGTGGGATTACATAATGCAAAAGTGAGTAATACTCTACTTGATGAATAACATATTTCCCAATAATTTTAAGTACTAGCAGCATACAGCATCTACCTTGGACATGATAAAACAGTAACAAATATGCTCAATACAAAGCAAAAGCAAATGGAAAATTATGATGCAATACAACATGAACCTAATTGAAAGCTGACCTGCAGTTTCAGTGATTTTAATTGTAGAAATAATTTTTTTTAAATCTCTAATTCTTAACAGTGTACTAGATTTCAATAAAAATTCTGGACAACAAAATCTTCATTGACCATAAGTCAATAAAGGACCATAACTGAGAAAACAGTGTTCTAAATTTCAATCAAAAACCTCACATTATAACCTGAAAGCATTCTGAAAAAAAGATATTCACAACAGAATTTAATCTAAAATAATTCTGAAAAACAAGTGCCAGATGGAGAAACAGACACACAGATGGACAGGCTGAGACAAAATCTATAATCCCCCTGAATTCCACACTGTAAGACTAAAAACTGGTCCAGTTGGGCCTATTTCACTCACTCAAGCACATGATTAAATTAGAAAGTTTCAGAAGTTTTTAGTTTTGTTAATTGCTTACACCAGAAATGTTGCAAAAACAAGACTACACCTTTCTAGAATACCATAATACATCTAAGTTATCATTCTATACAGCTTATCAAAAGTTTCTCTCAGCAAAGGAGGATACCCACTAACATCTACATTGCCCAGTCCTGAAACTACCACTTATCAGATCTACCCAAAATACAACACTTGTACTAGACCTTGAAAACCCAATTTCTGCTAGATTTCATAAAACTCTTTCCTTTAATTCGGAGTTTACTGAACTGAATATGAACTAAATATATGCTTCAAAAGCAAACCCCTCTTTCTTTTTAAATCTTGAAAAAGAGTAATGGTGAATGCAATTCTTTACACTAACATTTCTTTCCAAAAGAAAACAGATATACAAAAATAATATATAATAAGCAATCTACAATGGGAAACATCAATGGGAAATTACCTGAAATGTGCAAACTGAGAAATTCCAAAGGGACGTACAAAATGTGTCAAAAATTTTATTGAAAACTAACAGAAAAAATAAAAAATACAATGTATTTATATGTCACCTTTTAATTCAAAATTTGAAAATCACTCTTCGTTGCTGGCATACCAGGAAATGAGAAAAGATGTAAGCATACTTCTGTGCATGCATAAACAGTAAAAATGGACCCAATTCAAGATAAGACAAATCCGGATTAGATATAAAGCGAAGTTATGTGAAACATGTTGATGGATTAAAAAAAAACTTACAATACATCTAAAAAAGACTGTTTTTTGTATTTTTTTATTTCTCCTAATCCAAAATCAAATAAACTGGCAGTGAATATGAAATTGTAACAAGCAAATTCAGAGAATTGTGGTAACCTGCATTGGGGGTTCTATCAGTAAGGGTGCAGTGATTTGTGACACACTGCCATGGTTATGCATGTCTACAGATACACATACCAAATATGAAGGCCCTATGTCTTACGGTTAAAAAGTTACATAGAAGTAGGTCAAAGGTCACGGTCAACGCCAAATGATAAAAAATTCTGGTACCAACTGAAATGTATTGCAGTTAGGGACACACATTTACAGGACATTCAGTCTAGTAAACTAGGACAATTCACCAGACCAAAGCAATTTTTACAAGACTGAAAGCAAAATGTACATCATGATAACATTAGAAATAAGTCTAAAACCGAAATCCCTTCTGGAAAATACCAGACAATCGGTCCAGAAATTTGAGATTATTTACCGGACCAGCGTCAATATAACCAGACTATTCCGTCAGTTTGTTGATATTTTAACGAAGTCATTTCAGTAGTTCTGAAGTAGATGTTCATCAAAGCACATCATTATGTGGCATCTGTATCGGACCTTGAATACTTCATCCTTACAAAGTTTCAACAAAATCATTCGACCATTCTAGTAATCCTGAAGTAGCTTTCTATCAAAGCTCATCATTACATGGTAATAGTGTATCTCCCCCCTTCACCCTCTGTTTTTAATCTGAAAATTTGTACAAAAGATCCTAGAAATTATTTCTAAACTCCATTCCTATCCAATGACATTAATAACACGAACATAACAATATAACATGCCGACAGGGCATTGTCTGAGGGGAAGCATGTATTGTCTATGTTTTCTTAAATCAAGGTCTAGTCCAAAGTAAAGGTCAAAAGTTATCCAGATATAAGCTCTGAACAAAATGAATCTATATGTGTAATCCATAATTCTAATCTTTCAAAAAAAAAAAAAAAAAGCTCAAGTAAAAGTTTTTGAAAAGTAGGTAAAGTTCCAAGGCCAAGGTCACAAGGTTTAACGTCATGGTATCAAATGAAAAATCTTGACATGAGGGACCTATGTGTGAAGTATCAAAGCCCTACCACTATTGGTAAAAAAAAATATAGCTAGGGTAACATTTTTGAACAAGTAGGTCAAAGTACAAGGTCAAGGGTCATGGTGTCAAAAGAAAGCTTTTGAGATGAGAAACCTATGTGTAAAGTATCAAAGCATTACTCCTATTGGTTCAAAAGATGTAGTCCAGGTTGAAGTTTTTGAAAAGAAGTCATGGTCACAATATCAAAAGTCAAGGTATCAAACGAAAGCTCGTAACATAAGAAGCCAATATACAATATACAATCTACATCCTGTAACTACAGCCAGTATACAACCTATATACTGTTATAACAGTCAATATACAATCTACATACTGTTACTACAGTCAATGTAGAATTTATCCACTGTTATTACAGTCAGTATACAGTCTACATACTGTAACTACAGTCAATGTAGAATTTATACCCTGTTATTACAGTCAGTATACAGTCTACATACTGTTACTACACTCAATACACAACCTATATACTGTTATTACAGTCAGTATACAGTCTACATACTGTTACAACAGTCAATACACTACCTATATACTGTTAAAACAGTCAGTATACAGTCTACATACTGTACCTACAGTCAATGTAATTTATACACTGTTATTACAGTCAGTATACAGTCTACATACTGTTACTACAGTCAATGTAGAATTTATACCCTGTTATTACAGTCAGTATACAGTCTACATACTGTTACTACACTCAATACACAACCTATATACTGTTATTACAGTCAGTATACAGTCTACATACTGTTACAACAGTCAATACACTACCTATATACTGTTAAAACAGTCAGTATACAGTCTACATACTGTACCTACAGTCAATGTAATTTATACACTGTTGTTACAGTCAGTATACAGTCTACATACTGTTACTACACTCAATACACAACCTATATACTGTTATTACAGTCAGTATACAGTCTACATACTGTAACTACAGTCAATACACAACCTATATACTGTTAAAACAGTCAGTATACAGTCTATATACTGTAACTACAGTCAATGTAATTTATACACTGTTGTTACAGTCAGTATACAGTCTACATACTGTTACTACAGTCAATGTAGAATTTATACACTGTTATTACAGTCAGTATACAGTCTACATACTGTAACTACAGTCAATGTAATTTATACACTGTTATTACAGTCAGTATACAGTCTACATACTGTTACTACAGTCAATGTAGAATTTATACCCTGTTATTACAGTCAGTATACAGTCTACATACTGTTACTACAGTCAATGTAGAATTTATACCCTGTTATTACAGTCAGTATACAGTCTATTAACCGTTTCTACAATCAATACATAACCTATATACTGTTATTACAGTCAGTATACAGTCTACTACAGTCAATACACAACCTATATACTGTTATTACAGTCATTATACAGTCTACATACTGTTACTACAGTCAATACACAACCTATACACTGTTATTACAGTCAGTATACAGTCTACGTACTGTAACTACAGTCAATACACTACCTATATACTATTATTACAGTCAGTATACAGTCTACATACTGTTACTACACTCAATACACAACCTATATACTGTTATTACAGTCAGTATACAGTCTACATACTGTTACAACAGTCAATACATAACCTATATACTGTTATTACAGTCAGTATACAGTCTACATACTGTACCTACAGTCAATGTAATTTATACACTGTTATTACAGTCAGTATACAGTCTACATACTGTTACTACAGTCAATACACAACCTACATACTGTTATTACAGTCAATATACAGTCTATAAACAGTTTCTACATATACTGTTATTACAGTCAGTATACAGTGTACTACAGTCAATACACAACCCATATACTGTTATTACAGTCAGTATACAGTGTACTACAGTCAATACACAACCCATATACTGTTATTACAGTCAGTATACAGTGTACTACAGTCAATACACAACCTATATACTGTTATTACAGTCAGTATACAGTCTACATACTGTTACTACAGTCAATACACAACCTATACACTGTTATTACAGTCAGTATACAGTCTACATACTGTTACTACAGTCAATACACAACCTATATACTGTTATTACAGTCAGTATACAGTCTACATACTGTTACTACAGTCAATACACAACCTATATACTGTTATTACAGTCAGTATACAGTCTACATACTGTAACTACAGTCAATACACAACCTATATTGTTATTACAGTTAGTATACAGTCTACATATTGTTACTACAGTCAATACACAACCTATATACTATTATTACAGTCAGTATACAGTCTACATACTGTTACTACACTCAATACACAACCTATATACTGTTATTACAGTCAGTATACAGTCTACATACTGTTACAACAGTCAATACACAACCTATATACTGTTATTACAGTCAGTATACAGTCTACATACTGTAACTACAGTCAATACACAACCTATATTGTTATTACAGTTAGTATACAGTCTACATACTGTTACTACAGTCAATACACAACCTATATACTATTATTACAGTCAGTATACAGTCTACATACTGTAACTACAGTCAATACACAACCTATATTGTTATTACAGTTAGTATACAGTCTACATACTGTTACTACAGTCAATACACAACCTATATACTATTATTACAGTCAGTATACAGTCTACATACTGTTACTACAGTCAATACACAACCTATATACTATTATTACAGTTAGTATACAGTCTACATACTGTTACTACACTCAATACACAACCTATATACTGTTATTACAGTCAGTATACAGTCTACATACTGTTACTACAGTCAATACACAACCTATATACTGTTATTACAGTCAGTATATAGTCTATTAACGGTTTCTACAATCAATACATAACCTATATACTGTTATTACAGTCAGTATACAGTGTACTACAGTCAATACACAACCTATATACTGTTATTACTGTCAGTATACAGTGTACTACAGTCAATACACAACCTATATACTGTTATTACAGTCAGTATACAGTCTACATACTGTAACTACAGTCAATACACAACCTATATACTGTTATTACAGTCAGTATACAGTCTACATACTGTTACTACAGTCAATACACAACCTATATACTGTTATTACAGTCAGTATACAGTCTACATACTGTTACTACAGTCAATACACAACCTATATACTGTTATTACAGTCAGTATACAGTCTACATACTGTTACAACAGTAAATACATAACCTGTATACTGTTATTACAGTCAGTATACAGTCTACATACTGTAACTACAGTCAATACACAACCTATACACTGTTATTACAGTCAGTATACAGTCTACATACTGTTACTACAGTCAATACACAACCTATATTGTTATTACAGTTAGTATACAGTCTACATACTGTTACTACAGTCAATACATAACCTATATACTATTATTACAGTCAGTATACAGTCTACATACTGTCACAAGGTTTAAAGTCATGGTATGAAATGAAAACTCTTGACATGAGGGACCTATGTGTGAAGTATCAAAGCCCTACCACTATTGGTAAAAAAAAAATATAGCTAGGGTAACATTTTTGAACAAGTAGGTCAAAGTACAAGGTCAAGGGTCATGGTGTCAAAAGAAAGCTTTTGACATGAGGAACCTATGTGTGAAGTATCGAAGCATTACTCCTATTGGTTCAAAAGATGTAGTCCAGGTTGAAGTTTTTGAAAAGAAGTCTTGGTCACAATATCAAAAGTCAAGGTATCAAACGAAAGCTCTTAAGCCTATATACAATATACAATCTACATCCTGTAACTACAGCAAGTATACAACCTATATACTGTTATAACAGTCAATATACAATCTACATACTGTTACTACAGTCAATGTAGAATTTATACACTGTTATTACAGTCAGTATACAGTCTACATACTGTTACTACAGTCAATACACAACATATATACTGTTATTACAGTCCGTATACAGTTTACATACTGTTACTACAGTAAATACATAACCTGTATACTGTTATTACAGTCAGTATTCCATCTACATACTAATATTACAGTAAGTATATAATCCACATACGGTTACTACAGTCAATCTGGTTTTGGTGTAATGCATAGCCTGATGGGCAAATGCAAGAGCTATTCTGACATGTTGCTTTATATCCACAGGTTTTGTCAACAGGACATGTCCCTGAAAATAACAGAAGACATATAAACAACACACTGCACAAATAATAAAGTGTAAATGATCTAATTTATGGAAAATCTGTTGTCTTTATCATTATTTCACAAATATGCCCTATAACATGATACCTGGCATGTAGTTACGTAATACAGTCAAAGTCAAGCTAATGAATAATATGTGATGATCATTTCAAGATTTGTCTTCAATTCTTAACTAAGTATTATCACTGTCTAGCAATCAGAGTTTGTGTCACCATCCCCATTTGTCAATCTTGATTACTCTAAGAATATATTTCCAAAGATTAGTTCTTTTAGGACAAAAGTTTATTAAAGAATGTAAGTAAGAAAGGAAATTGTACTGTTAACAAACAGTATAGAGGTACCTTGACATAGTCTGTAGTAGAAACACAGGAGCACAAGGTGGAGGAATGTTGTATCAAATCCTTTCATCATTCCACGCTAACTTGTATAAACTACAACAGCCTTTTCTCAACCATTATGTAACTATAAGAAAATATATTCATTTATTATATAAAATGGTTGTAAACAACTAACCGAATTGGGAACAAAGAGATCCAATTTGGCCTGTATCCCTCATTTGACCACCTTGAACAAATGAGAAGATTACAGAATGTTCCTTTACCACTATTCTCACACTCATGCACTTTTACACATATACCGTTTCCTGCAATCATGCACATGAGAAACCGCAGAAGGTGTCAAATGTCATCTTATGAGAGTGTCCTTCTTCACGAATTTTTTTTCAGATTGATTGTTTGATTGATTTTTGTTGACGTCACACCACAAATATTTCAAGCATATGGTGACGGTATCTGCCTGATGCGGGGCATACAAATTTTGACCTTTGCAACAAACCCACCCGAAGCAGTGAGGGATCTTTAACGTACCAGGCATACCACGACACGTGGCCTCGGTTTTTATATTTATTTTATTATATTATTTATATTATATTATATTATTACATATTTATTATATTTATTTTATTTCAGTGCTGCACCAAAAATAACAACACATCATTCTAAAACACTCCCATCCATTTAGTTTTTCATTATAAATAACCCATTGTAAATGTCGGTGTGCAAATGATGGTAGTGTCATCCCTAGACCTACTTTGCCACATCATGGACAAACTCTACTGGCAAATCTAGGCAAAATAGTATCAGTACTTGTAAGGCCAAATTCAGTGGACATACATAATGTATAATAAAAGGTATTGTTCAACATAATTCATCATACGATGTGGCTTGATGCCATGGGGGTCCCTATATTTGTTTTAAAAATACCGCAAATAACAACAATGTGAAGTTTCAGAAAACCGATCCCGGAATTTCGATTCCGGAAATGGCGGCGCTTGTAAATGGCGAAAAAAAATTATTTTTTTGAGGGTCGGTCATAGAAAATCCAAAAATTGAGATATTGATAAAATTCTTTCAAAGTAACATTCCTTACCATAATTATGATCACAATAGTTCATAAGAAATCACCATTATTGATTAAATAGGAAATATGACACTTTTCTGCATTGAAATCAACAAAAAATATGACACTTTTCTGCATTGAAATCACCAAGTCCAAACAAATGTCGAAAAAAAATTCTACAATTTGATTTTGGAAGGGAACCAAAATGACAAGACGTCTTCACTCATCCCTCCAGATCATTTCTATGCATTCTGTTTCTGTATACAGCCAGTGTGAAGAAGAATATTGTCAAAGGAGTGTACTCTTTTGTGACCTAAAGTTATCGCGTTCCATATTGGACGGACAGACAGACAGACGGACATCGCCATATCATAATATGTCCCGTCTTTCAACAGGCATATAATAAAAATGATATTGTATATTACCAGATGTATTCATCCCTGATATTATATACAAATATGTAGATAGGTACTGTCATTACATACTGTCCGTCAGCAGAATGGTCGTCAGAAATTTAAGTCACTACAAGTATACCATTATTCATGCCTATTGTTATATAGTAAACAAAGGTACCCAATGGAATCTAGTCTTTGTGTACCGGTATTATGATTTTGAATTCTGGCTCTCTAGATTCTGTATTCCATTAGGTACCTCTGTTTACTGTATATCTACAGTACAGTCCAGGTGGAACTAAAATGCCCACTGTTCACAGTGGCCAGTCCACCTGAAATTTCAGTGGGCATTAGGAGTGGACATTTACCTCAGCTATCAAGCTGTCCACTTACCTGTATGTTAATTCTAACTGGCTCTTACAAGAATGTCCACTGTGTCCAGTGTACATTTTTAATGCCCACTCTAAAAATGCCCACTGTGACCAGTGGACAAATTAAGTTCCACCCAGACTGTACTTTATAGGCGTTAGTAATGACAAGAATACATATATGAGTAACATATTCTATTGAAACATCAATGTTCTGTGGTCATTTCAAAACCATTGCTGTATGATTTTTGTGACCATCTACCTAAAATATGTTCATATTTACACTTCTTTAGAAACTTTTTGACATTGTCTAATACCTCAAAATTTGCAAAAGCATCGCAGTACAACTGGAAGTGTTCCTAGTTTGGAGATTGGTTGGTTGAAAGGTGTTTTACATTGCTTTCAACAATATTTCAGTATATCACGACCTGGAAGCAGGAGGTTACCAACCTCTTAAACATAGTGGCACAACCAGGAATCGTATCCGGATCGTTGGCACCGCAAGCCAAGCGCTTAACCACTACACCACGCCTGCCCCTAGTTTGGAGAAATTAGCTGCATAATTTGGTTGATTGACATGTTTGTGCTAATATTCAGTTATATACCTGAAGGATGACAGACAGCTTCTCACAAGACAGTAGCTCCAATACAATTTCATTCTAATGAAACCTGTCTATAGAAAAAATGGGTGCAGGACGTTTCGGTACAAGGACGTTTTGGTACACAAAAATAGGTCGTTTCGGTACATGGTACAAAGACGTTTCGTTACATGACTTTGGTTGTTTCTGTACAGGTACTTAAATATTAGTACAGAAACAAATTAAAATGGATATTATAACAATCTATCATGAAAGAAGTAAAAAGATCAGCGTTAGCAAACTGTTATGGAAGTGTGCCAAGCTGGACATCCCATCGGTACTTCAGGATATGTGATATGTGTGACCTTATCTAAAAAACAATATTGAAGACTATATACAATGTATATATACATGTTTATTTATTTATTTATTATTACTCATATGCCTTATTTACCACGCATACTTGTGATCATGCATACTTGAAAATACCTGTAAAGACCGTAAGCCGAACAGTAGACATATAGACATAAACTTTTTAACTTTTGTATGGACGTAAACTGCATTTTTCTTGAAGTGCCTAAAGTTTCTTAAGGAACTTTTTAGTGCAGTGTTCGAAAAATCCCATTACCCGTTACCCGTGGTAAGTGAAAAATGAGATCGGGTAACCTAAAAGTTGTCCAGTTCTTACCCGTTGGTAAGTAGATTATTGATAAAAGCAAAATGTCATAAGTATAATTAATCATCCATGGATCCTCCGACGTGAGAAAATTTGGCATAAAAAGATCGTAAAATCGTCGATTGTTCGTAGTTAAATCAATTTGTTTACCGAAAATCATAACCTCACATTTAAACTACTATACTAGTTGGAAAAGCAAATCCGGACGGAAATGTTAATCCGGACGATCGGAAAATCATATTTGGTGAACAAATACTAGATAAACTGTTGTATACAGGATGAAAAAATGGGTTTTTTTCGATTTATAGTAAGGATTCATGAAAATGTCAGTAAGATGAAACAATAAACCAACGAAGGTGGACTCATTCGAATTTTAATGTTAAGAAATGATTGTCGCCCGGTTCTATGCATTTGTGTGTAACAGTATTCACTTTCATAATCTTTGATTAAAACTTGAGAGGTTATAGCCTTGTTATGCTTTTCTTAAGTGAAATAAAGCAATAATCCAAACTTCTCACAATTTTTTCTTCGGGTAAGTAGATTTTGTCTGCGGGTAAGTGGATTTCAGTGAATCACTTACCCGTTGGTAAGTGCTTTTTCAAAAAAATTTTTGAACACTGTAGTGTGGATACGAAATGTTACTTGATGGAGTTTATGTATACATATACGTTTGGGCCTACATCCTTTAGTAAAATTAACCCATGTGTCTATAGGAGCAAGCGTCACCTGTTTGGCTAGTCACACTTGCTGTCTCATGTCACACACAAGATTAAAATATAGTGAATAAGTCACCCAAACATATGTACCGAAACATCTTTTTTGTGTACCGAAATGTCCTTTTCATTGTACCGAAATGTCTTTGTTTGTACCGAAACGTCTTTCTTATGTACTGAAATGTTCTTGTACCGAAACATCCTTGTACCGAAAAAACATAAAGGGTGCCAAGTTTGTAGGAGAGGCCAGGTGGTAAACGAATGCTAGATGGCCTCGTGGATTAAAAAGGACATAAAGAAGATAAGTCAATATTATTTAGGTAATAAGTATGTACTATGATATCAATTTATGGCAGTCGCCACCAAAGTAATGAAAGTTTCTAAACGTACCACTCGTCTTTTAGTTTCATACCTGTATTTACACCTGAGAATCCAGGTAAATCTATTTGATCGATGGAAATGCGTATCAATTCTACAATCGTATACATAAATGTATCAGTAGAGAAAAAAAAAAACAACATAATACCGTAATTTGTCATTTTCACATTTCTGAAATGAGCGATAGGCTTCTTCGCTACTGTCGCACCTTCTTTGAACACTGATTAATCTGGATCTCGATCCCGATTATTATCACTGGTTCAAAAAATGTTTAGACCTTATCAGAGACATATATAAATACATGATGTACAGGGGCGGATCTAGAACTTGCAATGTCCGGGGGGGGGGGACACTATTCGAGGCCCGAAGGGCTGTGTGGGGAGGTTATGGGAGGGTTCTGAAAAAAATGGAGCAAATATATAGCATTTGGTGCATCTTTTTATGCCATTTTCGAGGCCCGTAGGGCCGAGTGGGGAAGGTTATGATAGGACTTTGAAAAAATGGAGCAAAAATATAGCATTTCAGTGGCGGCCCGCCCCCCCCCTCCCCTTTGGCCACATTTACTGGTAAAAATCCAGATTTAGCACCAGAAATGTCTAAGTCGTTTGGCTAATGCACATGTGACCCCACCCCTTTTCGGAAATCCTGGATCCGCCACTGCATTTGGTGCATCTTTTTAAGCCATTTTCTCGCTTTTTCACTCTTAGATTCCATTGAATAAAGAAGAACAAAATCAGTTATTCAAAGTAACAGATTTTTATATGGAATCAGTTCAAAATGCCACTATTTGTGTATAAATTGTATATGTTTCATGTAAAAAACTTTTCAGGGGCGGATGCAGAAAGGCGAATGCCGGAGGGGGGTCACAATTGAAACCGAAGTCTTCAATGAGACGCATATAGCACCGAAAGGTGGTGGATGCAGGAGGGGTTCACAGTACTCTCCTACTGGTGGGAGTCTGAGAGTCCCACCAAGCAAATTTTCTGGAAAATGGTTCTAAATGGTACATTTTTAGCATATTCTGAGGTAATAATTATACAATCTAATTAAAATTAAATCTTTTCATATCGCTACGATACTCTCCGCTAGCGGAGAGTATCGAAGCGATATGAAAAGATATGATTTTAATTAGATTGATAATTACACATCTCGAAAGTGAAATTTAAAAAAGAGAGAAAAAAACAAAAACAAAAACAAAAAAACCACCTTACTGTCATAATGGATGGGGTGGGGCACTGGCAGATTTCTTGACGATCCGTCCACTGATCAGTTCCGGCGTTCCCAGACGATCCATGTCCAGATCATGCATCCTCTAATTTTATTAATTTTACCATCTACGCCAAACATAGTCTATTCATCCATTGTTTGCAAAGAAATCAAAACACTATATACTTAATCTGTCCCCTAACCATCCACTGTTAAAATACGATCAACAATTATTTTTTTACCTGATTTTAATTTCATTCTGCAAATTTTATGGCTTTTAATTTGATATTTTATAAAGATATGTTTCTGTATTTTCTTCTAAATTCAATATAAAAAGTTAACAACACACAAGCAAAACACGAGCCAACAACTAAGTACAGCTCTATTGTACATGTATATCTTTTAAAAACGCCTATCTAACATCATTATAGCTTAATCAACAACTAGGGTAAATAATTGCATCAAACTTGATTTATTTCGAAAATTTGAATTATATTTGACAATATGATTGATACTTTTACACGTTTCTTTTAAAAAATGATTTGATTTCATCAGTTATGTATACCACGTCCAAAATTTCATGTGTTTTGTTTAGTAACGAGTATGCCCCCACCCCCATTTGCTTTAACGCATGCACACAATCTGGACCGCATGGATTGACATAAAGTTCGAATTTTTCTCATAGGAATATTATTCCACTCTTCTTGAAGAGCACGTGCCAACTCATCCACAGTTCTTGGTTGACGGTGACGTTTACGTAAGCGTCTCCCTAACTCATCCCACATGTGCTCTATAGGATTGAGGTTGGGTGAACCTGCTGGGAAATCCATTACATTAATTCCCTGGATGTTTAGAAAGTTTAAGGTGACTAGCCGTGTGCGGACGTGCGTGGTCTTTTTGAAACGTCAACGGATTGTTGACAGTTTGATGACGTTGAATTAATGGAAGGAGCTCAGGCTGTAAAACGTCATCGATGTAGCGCCTCACGGTAAGAGTGTTCCTCAAAATAACCAGTGATGACTTGAAATGTTGACTGATGGCTCCCCAAACCATGACGCAACCACCGCCAAATTTGTCACGTTCAATTATGCAGTTTGCTGCAAAACGTTCATTGTGTCTCCTATAAATGCACTTCCGTCAGCCATGGACAAATTGAATCTTGATTCGTTGCTGAACACTACGTCATGCCAATTATACGTCGACTATAGCAAGCATGTTCCGGGACCAGATCAGGCGATTTCCTTGGTGGCGAGGAGTTAGGATCAAGCCTTTCAATGGGCGACGGCATAGCAAACCTTGCTCTTTCAATCGTCGGCGTACTGTCCTGGGGTGGATTTTCCTACCTATCAAATCTCTTGGCGTGCTTACGGCTGTCGCAAACCTGTCACTTAGATGCCGCTGCCTTATGAAAACGTCTTGACGTCTTGTCGTTACGCGTGGCTGACCACTTCGAGGACGATCCTTAATACATCCTGTGGTCCGATACTTCCTTACAAGTGTCGTGATTGTAGACAAATGGACGTTGAAGCGTCCTGCGATGATACCTTGATTTACGCCGGCGTCTATAAGGCCAAGAACAGTCTCAGCATTTCACGTGTTAGTTTTAATGAAGCAAAGTTTGAAATAAGGATAGATAAAGGCACTAGGTACCAGTATGGATTTTTTAATAGACAATATTTTCGTGGTGTTTGGAGGTAACATTCTTCAGCAAATCATTGGCATTCCCATGGGAACTAACTGCGCCCCTCTTCTTGCTGACATTTTCTTATATTCGTATGAGGCAGAATTTATTCAAAACAGGCTCTCCACAGGCAGAAAAAGCCTTGCATCTCAGTTTAATTTTACGTATAGATATATAGACGACGTATTGTCAATCAATAATCCTAACTTTAAGGATTACATACATGAAATCTATCCCCATGAACTTGAGATAAAAGAGACAACCGAATGCAATAATTCCGCTTCGTATCTGGATATATTTTTAACTTTCGACAGTAATGGTCATTTGGACACCTCTCTGTATGACAAACGTGACGATTTTAACTTCCAAATAACTAACTTTCCGTTTCTTTGCAGCAATACCCCGTCCTCGACTGCCTATGGAGTTTTTATATCTCAACTTATAAGGTACGCAAGAGCCTGTTCTCTATACGACGGTTTTATTCCAAGGGCCAAACGACTGGCCACTAAGTTGCTCATGCAGGGATATGTTAAAGAACGTCTGAAATCGTCACTGAGGACGTTCTACGGTCGCTATGGGGATCTTGTACGAAAATATGATGTGCCTCTTTCTAGAATGATATATAATATTCTGGAATGCGACTAAATGACCTGTTCAGTGAACACCAAATATGACTTTGTATACCAGTTTCGTACTTTCGCATGTACAATTAGGAAACTAAAACTCTTGATTTTGACATGTTTCTTAAGAACTGCTGTTACGGGTGATGCATGCAAACAGGAGACGCTTACTCTCCCCGGGAACCTGGTCTCACCTCGGAATTTTTCAGTATTTCGGGGTTCACAACAGTTTCTTTTTTAAACTTACACGATTTTGTATCTGTCCTTGGACTTTGAGAATGATTAACGGTTTGGTACTTCTTCGATATTGATTCTGAAGAAAATGACTCATTGTAGAGCACGTGGTCGAGTACTTTTTGAAAAGCGCCCGGGTGAGCAGTATTACGTTATGGTTGAGTGATTTGTCTCGCCGGTAGCGTGAAAGTTACCGCAATCACACAATATCAAGCAGATATTCAAATCGATTTATTTCAAAACATTAATGTTTTTATGTGAAAAAAACAACATATAGGCGTTTTTAAAGTCCCTGAATATAAATGTATGTATATATATATATATATATATATGTATATATATATATATATATATATATATATATATATATATATATATATATATAACATACACCGATTGATATTTTAAGGGGATTCCAATGTAAATATCACAATAAAAGTAGAAACGATTGTTACCTATTTAAACTAAGTTTTCAGACAGGATTTATTATTTGGTATGTTATTAAAGATACTGTTAATTAAAGTGGACGGTGCATGTATATCGATTACGTAATAAGTTAAAGGTTAGTACAGCCTGGGAACTCTCACTGGTATTTACAAATAACTGAAGACGCTTTAACTGCGGACGGTTTTAACAGTGGACAGTGAAACCAGTGGACGGTGTATTCGGTGTATGTTACCTCCGGGGCACCTATGCTTAGCGCGACTGCCAGGGAGTCCACAGGGAGTGTGGTAAAAAATAAATACATTGTTTTTGGTCAGCAGCACCTATGTTGCATAAATAAAGAGCAATAATACTGAGTTCAGTGGATTGATGGGAATGGGTCTAGCCTCATTGCGTCTAGGTCACTGTCTTGGAACTATATTTACAAGTGCAGTTGGGGAAATTATAATTTGTGGAGAATTTATAATATAACCACCCTCTCTGTCCGTCAGCCCGTTCGTCTGTCAAAACTTTTGTTCCGACGCATTTTGTCTTTGTTTTTGTTTTATTGTTTTTGTTATGAATATCTTTTATATTTCATACATTACGTCCAACGTAATGGAATTCAATATACAAAACGTGAAAACATCATCTTCAAAGCTTGATATATTCTATTCCGCTTAATACACGTGCTTTAGCATTAATATCATGAACTTCTACAGGTAGCGAATCATGATAATACAACAAACAAATATATATATAGCTTGCTTACAAGTCAAGTGGCGCCCCCTAAAATGTATTTGCATTGACCTACTGGAGGTAATTAGACTAGGTGATAAGAAGTTATAGATAGAAGGACAAAGAAAATAAATAACAGAAATAAATGGGATTGAAAAACAAATAAGTGATAAGATAAGTACCAATAAAAAAAAAAAGATACTGTCAAGACAAGTGGTAATATTGGATGACGAGTTACATGACAAGTATAAAGACACGGATTCCTATCGTCTGTCCGTACCAAACCCTACCCAAAAATGAGCATCTTCACAAAAGATACGGTGTTTGGAACAAACAGACGCAGACTGTTCTATCTCATAATATAGGATGCTTGTGTCAATACTTGTTGTTTATCAAAAGGACATCTGACACTTTGTTTAGACCGCTTGGTTCTATAGTGTGAAGCATATGTTGCCAAAAGCCCTCTTTCGCCACTCGGTCATCTACTGTCCACATCGCACTATAGTCAATGGCCACAACAATCATGTCCTCCCAAGAATGTTTATATGACATATATTACTTTTTTAAAATTGCAGGTTAGATTTTGTTTTAATAGAAAAAGAAAGTTAGCATTTTTTAAATTATACACATTTCCGTCCATACTTTATATATATTTTTTAATTTTGTCCTTCATTGCACCCACACTTTCAGATTGTTTAGTACGGAAACGTTTATGGACCCCCTTATTTTGTAAATATAACCCAAGAAGATTACAAACGGATTAGCTTTTTATATTTGAAATGCTTGTCCAAATGTTGCCAATTCATAAAGATATATATAATAATAATAATTATATCTTTTTAAATCGATGCAGTTATTTAATATTTTTAAACATAACTATTGAAATCATTTCTAGTATTTATCATTTATTCCTTTGTAGTTCATATTGTTTCTTTATTTGTATATTTTATGTGTATATATTTGGTGTAAAATAGGACTGATATATATTTCAGTTACATAATAATGTGTAACAATTTAAGTTTAAATATACTCAGAAAATAAACAGCGTTGATTGTTCAAAGCTTTCTGTTCTATTTTTATTCCTTATTCCTGAGTTTGTAAGCCCTTGGATTCATAAATTTTTGAATTACAGATTCATTGCTTTACAATTCGTGTATGGTGCTGTCCATCCACTGACTATTAGTCATTATGAAATTTGCTAATCTATAACTCATTTCAACACACAACTGACAACCATCTGACATATGTTAATTTGTGGGAAAATGTACATGCCATAAAACTGCACATGTTGTGCTTGTAATAAAATTCTACTAAATATATTAATGTGCGGGGAAAATGTACATGCCATAACGTTGAACCTGTGAAAATACATAGGTTTCTGTTGCAATCAAAATGACCTTGACCTTTGACATGTTGCCAAAATGTCAATGTGAGTCATCTACTTGAAAAGGACTATCAACCCAATAAGTTCCAAGACTAACTGAAAGTAACATAAATACTCATACACCAGAATTATAGGGGATAACATACAACAACATTTTTAAAACACTCAATTAGTTATAGCAATACCATGTTATGTTTCCTTTATACAAGTACTGAATGGCAATTTGGTAGGTAACTAATTAAACTAACCGAGTGATGACATGCTTAGTATGACCTTTAGGGCTTACTTCAAAGCTATGACATCCAGTGGTCAAGGACAACACTTGTAAAGTTGTTAAAAAGTTATGGGCTACACACAAATTTTTACTGCCTGTATGTGTGCCTTGATGTCTTAATCTGTGTCTTTGTACATCTTTTGGTAATCTATATCATATCAAATATTATTCAGTTCTGGCTAATATGTAAGAAATTATGGCCTGGACGACAAATTACAACAAAATCTGCACTATGACCTTGACCTTAAAGTAATGACTTTGTTTCAAGATCAAGACACTCCAAGGTCATGGACAACAAGAATGTGTATTTACTAATATAATCCAGATCCAATAATTCTGGGCCTGATCCTAATTTTGACTACCTGTTGATTGTGAACTTGACCTTAGATCGTGACCTTAAACAGCCATGTCAGAAGAAAAGTTACTGTCTAGCTTGTCTACAAGGGCTTGAAAAGAGGGAAGAGCTACTATGTAGCCTATCTTCTTTAAGGGAACACAATTATCAAGATATATTCAGTTACAAAACACAAAGATCAAAAGAATGTCATTTTATTTTTGAAAAATATGAATAGTCAACTATAAAATTTTATATTATTTATTTATCTGAGTTATATACATCGAAAAAAATGATTGCTTTATTTGTAATTTATTGTGTGACGTTTTATGGATATATTTATTTTCAAAGCAAAACTTCATTAAAAACTGGCATGTTTTTGCAACGAATAATAAGAATAACAAGCGAAATATATCCCTCTTATAATATATAAGTACTATTTTTCTTATATATCATACTTGTTTTCACAAAATAAGGGGGGTCCATATACGTTTCCGTAAGGGGGTGGGGGTGGGGTGTTCCATATACGTTTCCGTAGTTTAGTGTTAAACATTGTTTTAAAAGATGTAATCACTTGTTTTAGGTTTTTTTTTTGCTATCTCTCGTTCTGGCCGGATAATTTGTATATCGTTCAAAGTTTTGTTCATTTGATCGCCCATTTTTAAATATTCTAAATGTTTGAATGTTTCAATATAAATTCTCGATTTCATTCATTACAATATAACATATTATGTTGATACAAGAGTATCAGTAAAACTGATGTATGCTTCCCGAATGGAAGTTATGATGCAGGAAATTAACGACTCAATTCATATACAAAAAATCAGTAAAACTGATGGATGCTCCAAGAAGCACAGCAATAAAGAAAGAAATGAATGACTAAATACATGCGCGGACCCAGAAATTTTTGTCAGAGAGGGTCCAACCCAAATAGGTAAATTTTTCTCTTAGACGAGGGGGGTCCAATCCCAAAAATGCCCAAATATTACCTTTTTTTGGTAAAATTTTCGGATTCCAGGGGGTCCAGACCCCCCCCCCCCTCTGTATCCGCGCATGAAATATATACAAAATCATTGTATTAATGGCGATTTCAAATCTCAGTGTATCATATGGATATTCAATTGAGTCAACTGTAGAACAACAAGTGATCACAGTATCTTAAACTAAAATGAGTAAGCTTGACCTTGATTATTTATGAAATAAAACTTTTATCGTGAACATGACCTTTCAGAGATGACCTTGAGTGATCTTTGTCCAAAAGCTCTTGACCTTAATAACATTTTAGTGAAGTATGATCCAATTCTGATGAAAGGTATAGGAGATATAAGTACTTCATGGTATTTTAAGTCATAGTTAATAAGTGACCTAGTCTTTCAGAAATGACGTTGAGTGATCTTTGTCCAGAAGTCCTTAACCTAAATAACATTTTGGTGAAGTATGATAACATTCTGATGAAAGGTATATGACATATAAGAACTTCATGTTACTTTAAGTCATAGTTAATAAGTGACCTTGACCTTTCAGATTTGACCTTGAGTGATATTTGTTTAAAAGCCCTGAACGTAAATGATATTATGATTAAGTATGATCAAATTCTGATGAAAGGTGTAGGAGATATACGTACTTCATGGTATTCTAAGTCATAGTTAATAAGTGACCTTGACCTTTCGGAAATGACATTGAGTGACCTTTGTCTTAAAGCCCTTAACCTAAATAATATTTTGGTGAAGTATGATCAAATTCTGATGAAAGGTATAGAAGATATTAGTCCGGACGGACGGACGGACAGCGACCATATGCTCCCCTAAAAGTATTCCCCCTTTATTTTGGTCGGAAAATTTTACCCCAAAAAGGTCATTTTAGGGCTGCAACCCTCCCTCTTTCCAGACTAATATTGCAAAACATTAGTCATGGGAGACTGCATCACCCCTTTCAAAAAATTCTAGATCCGCCTATGGCCGTTCACTAACTTCCCAATTTTGGAAATTATTGCACTCTTGAGAGTGCAGCTTCAAAAATAAATACTGCATGGCTCATTCAGTAGGCGCTTTATTTACTACCAAGAGATCCCGGGTTCGAGAATGTATATGAAATAATCGTGACTTGACAAAAAAAAAAAACCCCGCCCAATACCACTGGACCAACCTGCCCCTATACCAATCTACCCTTATACCACTGGACCAACCTGTCCCTTATACCACTGGAACAAACTCCCCTAGCTATACCATTGGACCAAACTCCCCTATACCGTGGGACTTATATTTAGATGTATAAATCACTGCTATTCGGTCTTTTCGTTATACAGAATTACTTCCCATTATGGACGGTATCTGACGTAAAACAATTATAACGTCATCAAATTACATGTATATGGAACCGCTATAAAACCCAGGGAAATGATAGTCCATAAATGACGTTTTCACAGGAAATTAACGACGTCATAATTGTTTTACGTCAGATACAATCCAAAATGGGAAATAACTCTGTATAAGGAAAAGACTCGATACCACTGGACCAACCTGTCCCTATACCACTGGATCCATCTGCCCGTATACCATTAGACCAACCTGCCCTTATAACACTGAACCAACCCGCCCCTATACCACTGAACCAACCTGTTCCTATACCACAGGGCCAACCTGTTGCTATACCACTGGACCAACCTGCCCCTATACCACTGGACCAAACTCCCCTTTAGAACAACCCGCCCGTGTATTTTACTAGGAATGCCCGCACCAAAATCCATTAAAATTTATTATCGAGATCGACATTCCGAACAAGCAACAAAAATATCAGCGGAAGTAGCAGCCATTTCTCAAAAAAATACATCAAAAGAAAGTAAACACAATAAATTTGACGTCACTCACATTTTTAAAAGACAAAAAGATCCTGTATTGCTGGTCAAGGGTTTAATTCAAGTATATCTATTTACAGGTAACATAAGTGCACATGAAAAGAGCAACTGTTGTTTTTAGTCGTAACGTTGTGACATGCCAATTTCCGTATGCACCGGTTATGTCTTATGATAATAATTAATAGATACTGAGTAGGTAGTTACGACTGCAACGGAAGAGCTATTTTGTCCCAAAATAGCTCTTCCGTTGCAGTCGTAACTACTGAGTAGGGTGCTTCGAGTTCAAGCGCTTTGGGGCAGTTAAAAGAAATTGAAGAAAACTTTAAAGGGAATATCATTAGCATTATGTTAGTGATTTTTGTATGCTTTTTTGGGACAGCAAATTGTTTAAATAGTTAATTATGGATTATAAATAGACTGGAAATAAACATGTATTTACAGCAGTGTTTCCACCAGTACATAGAATCACCAGAATTACTGATATTCACCGGAATTGCCACATAAATGACCGGAATTACCATTTAAGGACAGGAATTACCGTTGTGTGAATCTATAGATAATAACTCACTGTAACTAGAATTTAGAAAGTATAAATTTATACTACATACAATTTATATGTAGTAAGGAAAGACCAGGTATTTTTCACACCATGTTTATGTAAAAATGGAATGGGTTCATGTTCGAAGTGTGAACTACTGCCTTGTCTGAGATTTATAACTCCGTTATAATTTATTCACCTTTATATTGATCTGTTGGTGAATTTATGATTTTCTGGAAAGAACAGATAAAATTTAATGTAAAAGTTTATATAAAAAAATATTATCATGCATTAAATCACTGGTCAGTTAGATGAGATCAATACGGCTTTAACTCAAACCTGATCCCAAACTATAATTGCCCAAATGCAGAGGAAGGACATTTATTGACATTTTTCATCAGAAACAAATTTTATGTAGTATAAAGTTCTTTGTATATTTGGTCATTATGATTATTTACTCACACAACGGTAATTCTGGTCCCTTTTGTGGTAATTCCAGTCATTTATGTGGTAATTCTGGTGAACAGCAGTAATTCTGGTGACTTTATGTACCCGTGTTTATGAAGGTTTGTCAGACTATCTGACCAATCAGGACCAACCCGATAAACTGTAAAACTGTCCAGACCAAATGTCTGGTATTGATCGTTGTGGATTGCTTCTCTTAAGCGCATGTGGTAGGATATAATTCAGCCGTTATCTACAGTGGTAGATTTAGAAAATAAGATTTGCTGATTGGCTTATCTTCTGTAGGGAGAAACGGACTAAAATTTCAGTGTAAATGGGGCTCTGATTGGATGAAATTATTTAATTTGTCTATTTATAAATGTTGATTCTGCAGAAAAATATTGAATATTAATCTTATTTCATTAATGTAAAGTTTTTATAACTTAAAAAAGTTTTTTTGATTGCTTTATTTGGTAAAACAATGTCAGTAAGATACAAGCAATTTGACTATCTGACAATATTGAATAAATTCATGTAGATATTATAACATTACTAGCTACTTTATAAATAGTAGAATATAATATTATGTCCATTAAATTTTTACATTTCATCAAATATTTTGAAACGACATTGTATATACCATGGATAGTCCATGAAAGCCATATGACTTATTTTCGATGTTGTTGTTTACATTAGAAATTTAGCAAGTTTTTCTGGATGACCCCATCTAGCAAGATTTTGTTGAAAATAAGGTGGATAACCTATAATAAACTCTTAAAATTCTGATAGATTTTGGCTGTCAAACATTCTGTTATACAGGTTTCTGTAAAACTAAGATGTAGAAATTTGTGTAAATCTTGTGGGAAGTTATCTAACTTAGCATAGGACCCTTTGGGAAAAGGAATTACAATGTTTTGACCTCAATCATCTACATCATGAAATTATGAGAATCTAGAATCACCTTGAATCCCAGATGGAAAGATGTCGGTCTCGGGCGACATACTTCGGCATCCCAACTGCGGCTAATGCCTGGGTTGGTATGTCCAGATCAAAAGATATGTCTCAGGCGACATACTTCGGCATCCCAACCGTGGCTACGATCTGGGACTCGAGATATTTCTAGATTCTTTTTCTCGCCAAATAGACCCCCTTTCTACCCCAATTCAGTGCTTCTTCATTCCTGACACTTTACACATCTTTGTCCTAGTTTCAATACTACGCTAAAATAGTTCCAGATTGGAAAGTTATTTTAATAACAATAATAGTGTGTAACAAGAACATGAAACAAGTCAACATAAGTAAAGAAACATATAAATATTAAAAAATAAATCAATTCTTGTGCAGTTATCTAGCAGACAATTTTCAGAAAGTAATAAGAGTTATCATGTTTTGTTTACGATTGATCTAGAACTCCAATTCCAGTGGAATTCTTCAGTCTGGTATGCGAGAATATGATTTCTGGTTTAAAGTACATAAAAGGGGCCATCCCTGTGAAAATAAAACTCAAAGTAAATAATGTATCAGTGATGTATCAGTGAAGCAAACTAGAAAGAAACGTGAGGATAACTTTGGAAGTTTAATACAAAATAGAGGGTAGGGAGGGATTTGTTGGTTGCCAATGAATGAAAGGGGTGACTTGTACCATATGGTTATATGCAAGATACAAGATTATTTCCAAATTAGGGTCCTTTGGGATATAGCACACAACATATATGATTACATATATATACAGACATTGACAATAGAACATTATAAACATATAAGTTGACTGCATCAAATAAGTAAAAGTTCAGTTTGAATAAAACAGTATGATAAATACAGTAAGCATTATCCCTGCTCAGTGTCCGCGAAACTTTGTTTAACTCCACAGGACATTCGGTCCTATTGGAAGACATATTTCATAGGACCGAAATCATTTCTGTCTGACCAAAAAAGAAAATTGAAGAATTTTCAATGGGGTATTTAACATCGCCTTTTTGTCGGCGTCCGTCGATGTCAATTTTCTTTTGTTTAGTGGTTTTCCGGGGACTGCCCCCTCCACATATTTTAATTTCGCTAGAAAAGACATTCATGTACACTCAGGAACGCTAAAAATATAAAGGTCGTTATTAAATAGTATAAGTGCTTACAAGACTCCGTCTTTCCGCGGTATACATAGTGTTGGAAGCAACATCGGACAAACCGGTCCGGCTAGAAAATGCGCAAATCGGACCGATCGCACTTTTGTCCGTTCGGTCCGACGGTCCGATGAATTTCGCGGACACTGCCTGCTATACATACTGGTTGACACAATCAATCGTATGTGCTACTGAACACAATTTAAAATGCCACAGATTATGAAGTACAGATATACATGTACATGTAGATGACATATGAATGAGTGGCATCCCTTGATAATTGTTTCACTGTTATTCTTAATCAAACATGTAAAACGCTGGAGATGAATATATGGCTAAAATGGAAGAGACCCCATGGGACGATGCTAAAGAGTGTACAATACTTCACTTATGGCTAATGCAGATCAGACATACATGTAAGATGATGAAAGATAGGTTGAAACAAAGGCCAAATTGCAAAAGGCACCAAGAGAGGATACTACATGTACCTTGACAAATTTATGGTGCAAGACTGATACAGTGGCATTAAGAATACAGCATTGAAGAACATGATGAAGCAAATAGCTATATTTTACACAGTTTAACTATTTCGCCATTAAATGGTTGATTACACAGTCAGTTTGGGAAAAGTAACTATTATGAACGAATACACAAGTATGCACCTTTGAAAATACAATCTCGGCTCCAATTATTTTCTAAATTTCTACCAGAAAACCTTCTGCAAAGTTCAATATTTCTTGTTTTTATTGTGAGATTTTTATCTAAGCCATTTGTAACATTGGTTATTTGAATATACATGTATGTTGGTTTTATTATTTAAGTCTAGACATAAATTTGAACCCAGAACAATTCTGGCTGTGGTTGTGTTTTGAAGAAATATAATCATAATATCTCAGTCCTTATAATTTCAACTCAGTTTGTCAGTTGTACAATAGTCTACAACCAAGTTTCATAAAAAAGGACAAATGTTTATCAATTAATGTACATTTACTTTTCAAAATTATGTTTTATCCTGCATTGTAAATCTCAAACTCCAGAAGACATTTCTGATTATTCATGTTCATACTAAATCACAAACGAAAAAGGAGGCAATGTCATTGTCAATAAGCAAACAGTAAAGTTCATAGATAAGTTAGACATTTTACTTTGTATCATGTTATTTTTTTCATGTATTGTCATAGTACAAAGTCCTTCTGTCATCAGACTGTTAACTTTCCACATTTCAAACATCGTCAGAACCATTGAAGAAATTTTGATGAAACTTTGTTTGGCCAGACACTTCAAGAGGTAGATCCAGGGTAGGGAGACCTAGGTCCCAGAAGTTGCCCTCCTTCAACAAGCTTGTCTGCATAGAACAGCAAACAAAATGTATCTGACTGATCTTTAAAAAAGTGTTTTTTGTTCCATTTAGAAACTGGGTTTTAATTATTGTATTTAAAATCATAAGGACATAAATATTTTGTAGAACAGTTAATAGTAATTCTGAATACATTTTTTTTTTTTAAATACGGAAATGTATCAAAATGTTAAAAGAAATATTATCCCCAACATTACTGAACTTTGTACCAACTATCAGAAGAAGTATGGAGAGTCAAACTAAATCTGTAATAATTGGCATCAAATTGAAAAAAATTAGCTAAATGATATAAATTGAAGCATTTAAAATGGATAATACATGTACTTTGTTGCATCTTGTTTAACATAGATATTTAAATGTGTGTCCTTTTATTGTGCTGCTTTTGCAGTGAGTGGGAAGGTGGGCATCTGTTGCACTGAGTCGGAAGGTGGGTGTCTGTAAACCAGTTAACCACACCAAATGAGTGACATTTGTTACTTTAATTGACCGTCCTATGTTGGTATCGTAACTGCAGTACAATTAAATGTTTCTTTAATGTTGTTTTCTGTGTTTATTTGACTATTATCATAATTATGTACATGTCCTTGATGATTTTTGTCATACAGCTGGGTCAGATGTCTTCTGTCTTCTCTTTTGTATCACTGAAACAACATTGTTTTATTATAGTGAAACAATGAATTTCTTTCAACTTCCTTGTCCAGCTATGTAAACCAACTCTGGAATGGGGCATTCAGGGATAACATTGGTAATGTTGGATAAAGAATTGAAATGATTACAGAGGTTTTTCATTTATCATTCAACTTCTGTTAGATCCTTGAATAATTGCTTTACTCGCTTTCAAAGGAGATAAACATCCATTTTCGTCAGTATCTATTAGAGAGAGAAAGTTCAAACTTTGACCAATTTAAAAATTTTGCAAAATCTAATATACGGTAAGACATTTCTGTCAGACCCTGTTATGTACTAAAGGGCTATGCCTACTTGTTTGCATTTATGAGATAAAACATTAAAATTTATTGTCATTCAGAGAAGAATTGGAAGGCACATTTTTTTTCCCAGATTTATTTTATTTTTTAAGAATGAAAAAGAAGAGGATGTACTATTTATATCTGTACTATAAAGATCTGATGGAGTTTTTCTTCAGAACTAATGGAAGAATTTTGATAAAACTTGGCAGGGATGAAGTATTAAAGGTTCCCTACAAGTGTTGCTGTTTTTCTGCCAGAAAATTTGTGTAGATGCAATAAACCCCGGAAGGTACCCAGGCCTCACCCGTTTGGAAGACCCTAGATAACTATTTACTTATATCAGTAGAATAAAGACATAGAATATATGAAAGGATATTGAAGTGATTGTCATGCACATTATTTGTAACTTCAAGATAATGCTGGCCTTATCCACATGCCTGATAGTATGAAGAATTTAATAATACCATGTCCTTTGTTCAGAACTTTAGAAAATGATGGAAATGTGCCATGTTGATAAAGGTGCCTCCTTGACCAGTGGCTATTTGTCAACAGATTTTTCCTCCAGCAAATTTTCAGAGTCAAATTCCATTTTAATAGCACACATATATACAATGTAGTCCAAACTGTGATACTCCATCACAATGTGCTTGTTTCAACAAATTATGGATTACCACTATAGGGTAACACTGTGAGCATTGCCGATTCAGAGGCAGACTCAGCTTGCATAACTAGTGAAATCAGTCTCACTTTAATTTACCTGGGAATCCAAAATTAATTGCTGTCAAAACAAATCACTGCTATCACCAATGTTTATTGCCTCTTGACATTTGCAAAGAGCAGTTATAGTAATAATTGCTAATTACTACCTCACTGCTGAGATGTTAGAGTTTATATAACCCACCTTGCTACAGCAGGTAAAAATTGCCATGAAATTTGGACAAAGTGACATGGATTAACTTTGTAATCTCTACAATTTTGTTAATTGCAAAGTGTTACAGCAATTTGAAATTTCATGTAAATGCATGGTAATTTTGATGGGACTAAGAGTGAACTTCGTTACAAACAGAATTTTATTATAAGAGTGTTTGTTTTAAATGAAATTTATTGTAAACAAAACCATTTGTATTTTATAATGTACATGTATATGCTTCAATTTGATATTTAGACAGTTTCAGGCATGGCTAGACTCGGATTCTGGTCCTATTATTAAAAAAGTAGGACCCACTTATATATAATAATGAATATGAAATGTTTCTCTTTCAGAGAGAAAAGACTGTACATGTATATCTATATATGTGCCTTTGAAAGGATAATGTTGGAGTATTAACTGCTGGAAGAACAACCCATTAAAGATCTTTTCTATTATAGAGAGCATATTTTAGAAAAAAGTCAGTCATGTCTAACATGCCCCCCATTCGTAGGACAATAAAAAATGTTGTCAAGAATTATTCTGAAGCTCAAGTGAAAGTGCGAGAAGCAACTTCAAATGACCCATGGGGACCTTCTAGTACACTCATGGGTGAAATAGCAGATTTAACGTATAATGTAGTGGCTTTCACAGAAATCATGCAGATGATATGGAAACGTTTAAATGACCATGGTAAAAACTGGCGTCATGTTTATAAATCTTTGGTTTTACTGGAGTACATTACCAAGACTGGAAGTGAAAAGGTAGCACAACAATGTAAGGAGAATATATTTGCCATTCAGACACTGAGAGATTTTCAGTATAGAGAGGACAATAAAGATCAAGGGAAAAATGTCAGAGAAAAGGCAAAACAGTTAGTAGCATTGCTAAAAGATGATGAGAGGTTGAAAAATGAACGTGCTAAAGCCTTAAAGGCTAAAGAAAGATTTGCTCAGAATGCCATGGGTATTGGAAGTAATGATAAGGTAAGTCTAAGAATGATATTAGCTCTATTGTTGGAGACAGTCTCAAATTATCATTATTTAAACAGTGTTGTGATTTTTAATTTCTTGCATTAACACATCTGAGATGATCTCATGCTATTCCCCCCGATGTCCACGTCCCCATCTTTGTCTGTGTACGGTTAAGAAGTTTTGGGTAGCTCAGTATTTGGGCGAAGTACTAAAGCCAAGTGAACAAACTTGTACCAGTGGCTCATCTTAAAATGTAGAGATGGACTTATGCATCAGATACTTCATCTGACCTTATTTTTCCTGTAGAGTGACTCTGTTAAGAAGAATGGAATAGTTCAGTATTGGACAAATCTGTCTTGAGTCCTATTTAGGCTTCCAAATAACAAATTGAATTTGAACCGACTATTCTACTGCATTTCTGAAATAATATTTCTTTCTATATAAATAAGTGCAATCTCAACTTCTTGCAATGAAAGTCATATGCTGTAGTAGAGATGAGCTATGTATTCTTTGATTACACTATGATTAAAAATTTGTTTTGCTGCTTTTATCTCTGTTTCATGTCGTATACTGTTTATAATGACAATACATAGAGTACGACATATAGTTGGCTCTAGATAAATGCATAGAGTATGACATATTGTTGGCTCTAGATAAAAAAAGAGGGCTTGTCCAAAATTTAATTTGGCAGCTATATTGAGAAGTTTGTCACCGTCATGTTCATTATGTGACTAGTAGAGCAACAGTCTCATTAATGATATTTTGGTTTTCTTGAATTTTTTTCTGTTGGTATGTAGAATGTTCATTTGGAGGATACATACATGTATAAAATTAAATTACAATGACAGTATGACTATGAAGATATTGTAATGTGACATATACAAGGTACGTGTGTATTGGTCTATGGTTAAGTCGCCCCTAAGTCAAGTCTATATAGGTTATGTCTTTTACAGTGTCAAGTCACACTTGTAGAGATTCATCTGTCATATATTTAGACTATTTTTGTATAAAAATGATTGGAACAATTTGTATAATATTGATAGTAATTAAGTAATATGAAAGAATTTATGTATTTTCTTATATACATGTATTATCAAAAATAATTTGATTGAGAGAATGATTGCTGTATTTTAATCAACAAAATTTATTCTCCATGTATGTCATTCATTACAGTTTCTTCTCTCATTTTCTTCTTTTCTAACCCATCCCATACCCCCTTTTTCTTTTGCACATACCTAAACCAAATGGTAATTATTACATTTATGAGAGTCAAACTAGCATAGATAGTATGTACGTTAAACGAATCATATGGGGCGATTTGACATGGTGGGGGAACTTTGCCTATATAGGTTGACTTTGCTATGGGTAATTTAACCTGATTTCTGTGTATTATACTACATGAAAACACTGGGAACAGTGTCTAAGAATGTAAATAATTCTTCACTTTTAATATCTATACTGATTGTTTTTATAAATTTTATTTTCATTTGTATTGTAGTAAAAAAAATTTTGTCCCCAACTTTTCACGGAAGTGTGAAAACACCAAATCTCATTCGTCTGTCTGTCCTTCTGTCACAGAAACTTTGACATTCGTCACAACTTTTTAACTGTAAAACATGAGGCCTTCATATTTGGCATGTGTATCCCTAATTGCAATACCTTTCTGTTGGTACCAAAATTTTTATCATGTGACCTTGACCGTGACCTTTGACCTACTTCATTGTAACTTTTTAACTGTAAGACATAGGGCCTTCATATTTGGCATACATTGTGCACCCTTACTGATGGAACTCCCAAAGCAGGGGACCACAATTCTCTGAATTTGCTTGTTGTATGATTGCAATGGATTAAAAATGGAATACCACAAACATAGTAAAATGAAAACACCACAATTATTTATCCACTTAGAAAGCTTTTATCCAACTCCCAGTCTCTGTGTGATTTTCATAATTATACAATTCTCTGAACATTGCAGGTGCAATTTGGATCAACAGGAGGGAGTCCAAGTCTGCAGTCAGGTGCAGGTGGATACTCTGATCCCTATGGTGGGGCTACAGGCTCCAGTGGAGGTAATCATATATATCATTATAATGAGATGTATAGAATTATTCTGACTTCCATTGTACTGGCTGGAGTGGGGTAGGAAATATTCTTACCTCAAAGTGAAGACTATTGTTAAATGTTAATCTGGTGGTAAAATCTAGTCTTCAATAAGGTGTTGAGGGATATGTTTCCATAGTATGGGGAAGATGTACTTGTGCAGGCTGCATGGTTAGTAACTCTTGGTCTTGAAATGGATGCAGGAGGATATTCTGGTACATATTTGTGGCACAGCATTCAATGATTGTACAATGAAGACAACAATGGACTTCGCTGCCATTAACTGCGATCCTAATGTTAAGGCAGGAAATGAAACATATTCCTGCAAGACGTTCTTAAGATGTCATAAAGTTGTTAGCATTCAATGTCGTTTCTAACTCATAGTACACAAACGCCGCCTAATGGATAATAAGGGATGGCGAAGCTCATTTGTAGTACAATGATTGATTGATTGATTTTTGTTTTACGTCACACCACGAATATTTCACGTATATGGTGACGGCATCTGCTTGATGCGGGGCATACAAATTTTGACCTTTGCAACGGACCCACCCGAAGCAGTGAGGGATCTTTAACGTGCCATGCATACCACGACACGGGGCCTCGGTTTTTATTGTCTCATCCGAAAGACATGACACCGGCATGACCAGAGCGGTACTCGAACCCCGGCCTCCCGATCAGGAGTCCGACGCGATACCACTAGGCCACGCCGGCTTTTGTAGTACAATGTATAAAATGTACTGGTATATGGACACTAAATATGTACAGCACTTTTTGCTTCAATTTATAGTCTTAATGTTTTTGTTTTGATTCTTTATAACGTGTTGTAGAGATTTTTCACATGTAAAGATCAGAAAATTAAAAACCAAGTTTGAATGTAATTTGATTATTTATGTATACCACTCTCACTCTCAGCTAAGTTACTGTTTCAAAAGTAAATGTGAAGGAGCTCTGTATCCTTTTCAATGGGAATTTATTTTAATATCCCATGGGACATGATAACAGATACACTTGAACTATGGTCATATTTTACAGATGAGAAAAAGAAGTAGTACTTTGATATAAGTTTGATTTATAATTTATAGTCTCTCACAAATTAATACATGTAATTGTAAAGTTATGTTCAATTATTTAGATTGGAGGCATCTTTAAGTACATGTATATTGATCTTATTTTTATGAGAATCGCCATCAGAAGAACGAGAGATCCGTGAAGGTCGTAAGTCAGCTGATATAGAGTATGCTCGACCAGCCTCAGTTGGGGAAGAGGAAATACAATTACAGCTAGCGTTAGCAATGAGCAGAGAAGAACATGATGAAGTGGTCAAGAATCAGAAGTCTGACGATATCAAACTACAACTGGCTTTGGAGGAGAGCAGAAAGGTGGCAGTTGACGATGTAAGTAAAGGTGCCCAATCATTAAATGAAATAAGTGATATGTTTTAGGTAACTCAACATCTCAGATACTGGTGTCTGTATTTGTAAGAAGTTAAAAGTAGAGATATTCTGAAAATGTGTAAATATTGTAAATAACATTGATTTGTAGGGCATCGCAAATTTTATTCTAGACAGAGTGGAAATTTCATGTAGATGTAGAAAACAAAGTCATTACTATAGAGATAAATCTGTTGGCATGTTAAAGTATGGAACAATACCAGTCACTGCTTCTCATAATTCAGGTTCAGCAGCAAATTTACTGTTTAAAGCTTGCAATACAACTGCTGCCTGTATATTCAGTGATCTTGTATGGAGTGTAAAACAGTATCAAAGGGGACAACTTTACACAATTTTCACTATGAAACAACAAATAGGCATTACGTTTTCTGCTTTATATTTTTTATGCCCTAATTCCAACTGAAACCAGGGCATACAATTATTAATTGGTTTGTCTGAACTCCACTGTGTTTTTATGAATTTTACTGCCAGTAGGGGCATTTGTGTTTCACAAACATAACTTGTTTCACATCATATGTAAATTACCAGAGTTTACTTTTGCTTTAGAATTGTGCTTTTCGTTTGTTTATATTGTTTTTATTTTTGTGATTATGTTCTAGGAAAGAAAACGACAAACTCTTTCAAGAGTAAGATAGTTTGCTTTCACCTCAGATATACCCCTGTTACCTGTTATTTTCCTTCCTAAATTCTTGTGCATTTTGTGCAAGCTAAGAGCATTTGCTGCATTTACATGTTCTACAGTATAAGTCAAGCTTTATGAGTATTACAGACTTTGCAGTGTTCTCCCCAGTCATGTTACGGTTACAAACTTGCCTTCTTTTGGAACAGAATTGCAACATCACTTGAAATCTACTACATTGTTTTGTTTCTATAGCGACTTGCCTTTGGTGTCACTTTTGTACTTTTACAGTTGTAAAAGTAAGGTAATTTATGATCTGTATGCTATTATATAATGATCCCTATCCACTGTTTAATTCATAGATATTACCCATAAAGCAGTATGAGGCAAGAATATATATAATAGCAGTTTGTAATTACCTAGTTGCTAAAATAAGTAATTTTTCACACAATGCAAATCAGTTTATTCGATTGCAGCATATAAAAGAACATGTATACATGTGTATACAGAACATACAATGACATACCGTATTCACTTGTGTATAATACACACTTTTTTAGCTCACCTGAGCCAAAGGCTCAAGTGAGCTATTGTGATCAATCACTGTCCGTCGTCCGTCATTAACTTTTCACATTTTCGACTTCTTCTCCAGAACCACTGAACCGAATTTGATGAAACTTGATGAGCATGTAGTACTCATGGTCCCCTACAAGTGTTGTTGTTTTTCGTCCGGATTCATCAACAGGTGGTGCCACCACAGGCAAAAGTAGGTCAAAGAGGGTACCCTCCTTTGACAAACTTCTTCTTCAGACCGGGGGCATACAGAGACAAACCGAATGCATAGGAATGATCTAGAGGGATGTGTGAAGAAGTGTTGTTATTTTTGGTTCCGTTCCGAAATCAAATTTTTGACGTTTTTTTTGTACTTGGTAGTTTTAATGCAGAAAAGAGGTATTTTTTTCTTTTAGTAAACATTGATGCATTAATTTGGTTTAATTTGATCATTTTGATGGTAAGAAATACTACTGCGAAGAAAATTTTTCAATATTTTATGTTTTGGATTTTTTATGAATTTTTTAAGACTTTCAAGAAAAAGGGGGGTGGGATAATTGGTGTAAACATTTCACAGTTTGAACTTTTTCTTCGGAACCACTTGCTGGAATTCAATGAAACTTGGCATGCATCAAATACTCAAGGTCCCCGACAAATGTGGTCATCTTTGTCAGGATCCATGAACAGGTGGCACCACCACAGACAAAAGTAGGTCACAGAGGGTACCCTCCTTTGACAAACTTCTTATTCAGATCGGGTGCATACAGCGACAAACCGACTGCATAGGAATGATTTAGAGGCATATGGGAAGAAGTGTTGATATTTTTGGTTCCATTCCGAAATCAAATTTTTGACGTTTTTTCATTTTTATTTTTGACTTTGTTATTTTAATGCATTAAAGAGTTACTATTTTCTTTTAGTAAACATTGATGCATTCATTTGGTTTCATTTAATCATTTCTATGGTAAGGAATGCTGGTGCGAAGGAATTTTTTCAATATCTCGATTTTTGAATTTTTTATGAATTTTTAAGACTTCCAAGAAAAGGGGGGGGGGGGGGGGACAATTTTTCATATCTTCAACTTGATCTACAGAACAACTTGAAGGATTGTGATAAAACTGGGTAGGATGCAAGTACTCATAGTCCTTTTCAAAGGTTTTGTTTTTTGTGCGGATCATCCAAATTGGTTAACAGATAATGCCACCATGTCTAAAAGTAGGTCTCACAATGGTACATATACCACTTGGTAATTGAAATATGGAGAGTAGCGGTTCAAATCCAGCTGTGGTCAAAAAATTTTTTTTTTACACATCTAAATAAGTTTTTAGATGTTTCTCAACAGTCAACATATGAAATTAGGCAATTTTAAGTTAGATCTGGACAATATTTGAAACAATTGTTGTTCATGACCCAGATTTGAAATCAGTCAACAAAAGGCCCCACCTAAAGAAAATGACTAACTTGTTGCCCTGAATGAATTCTTGCAGAGACAAGGAAATGCTTAATATCAAAATCACCTGAATGGATGTGCAAAAAAGTGTTGTTTTTTATTCTAGCCTGAAATAAAATTTGACATATTTTCAACATCTATGTTGACTTAGTCACATTAATGCAAAAATAAATGAATTCTTCCTTCATGCATGACTGATAATCTAGGTACTCAGGTGAGCGATATAGGCCCACTTGGGCCTCTTGTTTCATAAGATCTGAATTTGATTTTCCAGGTGCATATTATACACGAGATCTAAAACAAGAACCTTTTTTCCAGACGTAAGAATTCATATTTCTGCAGCAATATTGCTGATATGCGTTGAAATGAAGATGTTTTTACAAATGAGACTAGCATATTTTAAAATAACAAGTGCCAATGCAATCCAATTATCTAATCATTGCAGATCAAGGTGAAATGGCTTCGTGGTCAAACAATCAGCGATTACCATACACCCATCTGGGGTAATTGGTAGTTCGCATTTCTTCTACCGTTACTGCTGTGTTAATCAATTTATTTTGTACAAACATTGACACTTCGAGATAACACGTGTAAAATACATAGAAAATCGCGGCTTTGCTTCAATAAAGGTATCTTATAAAGAATACAAATTACAGTGTCAAATTATTAAAATTTTATTAACCATTCTTTACAGTTTTCTTTCTATTAACACAATGTTTGGTTCACAAATTAATTTTATTATGGCAATTTGGTTTATCCAAGTCATTGAATATCCTAAATGTTCAGGCATTGTTCAGTAAATGTTCAACCAATTGTGTTTTCCATAAAGTAAAATCTGTTTGTAATACAGAGATTTTTTCTAGGTTAGCTATTAAAATAAGGTTCTTGATCACTTACTTATGGGGCAATTTCACCTGCGTATTATAAACAACATGTAGACTTTTTCTCCAATTATTTTCCAAAAGTTGGGGGTGCGTATTATGGATGCGTACTATACACAAGTGAATACGGTACATATTGACTAGGTACACAATATAGAAAGAATGTCAGCCAATTACATAAATATAAGTGTGGAGAGTAAAATTAGTTACAATGCAAGTCCACTGTATAGTTGACAAAGATCTTTAGATGACAGCTTAGATAGTTTCCCAGGTTCATCAGCTGCTTTACATTATTTGGGCAGAGTAAAATAATTAATTTAGATACACTTGGTAATAGAGTTTAATAATCTGATCTCATAGTGTTCTTTAAGGTCTGCATACTGCCAGTAATATGAAATAAAATGATCTACATCTTCCACCTGATTATGGTCACAATATGCACATATTCCATTAGCTCTTACTTCATTTTTATATCTGCCATGTTCAGTTTCAGATTTTGTTCTTATAATCTAAATTTAACGATATATTTTGTATATAGCAAGGAAATTGGTTCTATTAAATAATATTTTGAAGGAAAATTGTTGATAAAATGTTGTTGATAAAATCTCTTAGTAGAATCTGAAATCTCAATGAAAATGTTGTGTCTGTACATGTATTTGATTCTTTTTATACACCTGTGTATGACTGTTTTGGAATTATAGGACTTTGTCCAAATTGGGCAAAATTTTTACAAATCACACTGTACCTTGGGATTACTTTACTTCAAACTTCACACAATTGTTTTTTGAACTGCATGGCCAATAAACTGTTTGGTTGAATTTTCATTTTTTCATTATGGAGGTATAGGACCTTATTAGTAAAAATTTTTGCCAATTTTATGCCTCGCCATCGAAAATGGTCAGGGCATAAAGTGTAACCCCTTTCCATCCGTCAGTCATTCCGTTTCCCTGTTCTATTTCTGCAATGATAGCACGTATTGAATTTAAATTTGATATACTAATGCATCATGAGATAATCTAGATCTAGTCTTGATAATTAACAGTTTCCATGCTCTTCCATATTGACTTGAAATTTGGTACATAGATACATCATGAGAATAGTTAGGTCAAGTCTTAATTTGGTTACAATCAAATAAGTTTTGATGGAGTTATGCCCCTTGGACTTAGAAAATTTCCAATAATTAAGTGTTTCCTTGCTCTATCTCTGCAATGAATGGACATAATACATGTAGATTGAAATGTGGTATGCAGAGACATCATGATAATATTGAGGTCAAGTGGTAGAATAATATTTGATTGAGTTATACGTCATGCACTTTGATGTCTATGCATATATGGTAAATGCACATTGACTTCAAAACTCCTCCTGAAATATTTGGAGGATTTCAATGAAACTTGGTTCAACCAAAACCAAAACCAAATATGTTGATGTTCATATAGTAAGGGGAATGTTGTTCAAATTTTTTATAGGAATTATGGCCCTTGGACTGTGTGTGCTGTTAAAAATATGTCATATTTGACTTTTGCTGTGGGTGGGGCATTCATGGCATATTGACACATCTAGTTTATGTATCATGTTATAAGTACAGAACATCTTAATTAATTTTAATATACAAAAATTCCTGCTTTAGAAGATATAATTATACAAATTTAATTACGGGGTTAAGATAACAAATTTGCACAAATTCATACAAAAATCTTATGCATGTCGTTTTATACTTCAGGAAATGAATTTGCTAATCCCAGATGGTTTAATTCTATGAGTATATCTTGGATCCATTAGTCATTTCTTTTACTCATATCCTCATAGCAGGTCTAATGAATGCTCTTTGAAATATCTTTTAATTAGTCCCCCACCAGTTGAAACCAGAGGAGACTATAGATTTCCATTCTGTCACTCTGTCTGTCTGTCACACTGGTTTTCAAGACTTTTTTTTTCTTGGCCATGCTTACAGATATCAAGCTGAAACTTGATAGCAGGCTTCTCCATGAGGAGTTATAGATCAAATTTGTCTTTGGTTGCAGTTGACCTAGTTTTTTTAGAGATACTGCCCTTTGTTCAAAATCAGTGTTCTACACTTTTCTTGGTCATGCTTACAGGTATCAAGCTGAAACCTGGTAGCAAGCTTCCCCAAGAAGAGTTACAAAATCGAGCTTCACTGTGGTCACAGTTCACCTACTTTTTCTAAAGTTATTACCCTTTGTTCAAAATCGTTTTTTCCACACTTTTCTAAGCCATGCTCACAGATATCAAGCTGAAACTTGGGATCAAGTTTGATTTTGGTCACAGATGACCAACGTTTTCAAGAGGTATTGCCTTTTGTTCAGAATTATTGTGACACTTAATTACAGTACATTTGAAGGCAGTTTGATGTAGAATGAATTGACTCTCTTACATTGTAAAACAAATTTCTCCATCGAAAAATGAAAGTCAGAAAGACATCTATCTGACTTAACAGTATGGCAATGACCACAAAGTTCCAGCAAAATTACAAATGTCAGTACAAAAAAGGAAAAAAAAAAGTGAGCAAATCTAGTTAATAGACATGTATTAAAACTCTCAGAATGCCTGTTACGTTTTGGCTGCCACTGATCTACATTTCAACTCCTTGCGGATTTGTTAGAACTGGTGGGGGACTTGTATTGCTTTAGCAATACTCTCAGAATGCTGGGGTAGCCAGAATTTAAATATTTTTCATGGTTTTAGCAGTTGCTACTTATAAAGTAAAGGGGATTGATTTAGATTTAACATTAAAAAAATCAAATCATTTGTTCTATGTATGTCTTCTTAAAATTTTATCACTTTTACTCACTTCTATCAATAAACTAATTTCACTTTCTTTACATTTTCTTTGATAACACTAATTGTATAGAAAAGTGAAATTTTACTATGCTAGTACAATACTATGGTGTTAAGTTTAATGTAAGTTATGTAATTAGCTGTAACAGCAAGGGTATAAATACACGTAAAATTCTGTTCACTCAAATTATTGATTCTTGGAGTGACTAACAATGTTTAATAAACAGTGAATGGAAAAATTATACTTTAAAGTGTAAGGAAAAATTTGAATTTGTGAACATTAATCATTATCAATTTAAAAATGATTCTTTAAACTGAGATAAAACAGTTATTTTTCCTATAATATATTTTACAAAGATCAACATCTTTACAGCAAACAAACAAAAGATACTACATTGTAAAATTGATACAATAAAATATTTCTTTGCTACTTCAAGTCATGTTCTTCAAAGTTCAAACTTTCCAAAATAAAGGCTTTCAAGGAGGCAAAATAAGGGCAAGGATCTGTGAGGGAGTGGGAAGGCACAATAATAATCTTGTAAAAGATTTATACATGGAAGTGATGTCATGGAATTGACATGCATTAAAAGTTAAGATTTTCTTGGGGAGAACACTGCATTGATTCCATTAAATCTATAAACATTTAAAAATAGTACAGACTCCTGAGAATGTCATTTGCTTTATCAATTAAGACCTGTATTGAGATTGTAAGAATTTCTCAATAAGCCTCCAAATGATAGATAATTTCTGAAAACAGATTGAAGTGTATCAGGACCAAGTATTTTCAGTGATAGAAAATCTACCTCTATGTCAGAAAGTCAATATATATGCTGTTCACATATTGCATGTAATTTTATTTCCGTTGTTTGCATTAACAAGATTATTTCCTGGACAGTGTGCAAGTTGTGTATTGCCAATGTACAGCTGTAAAGATGACACTTAATAACTTAGTATGATGTTATACAAAATGACGGAGTGAATATAATACACAAAATGACTTAATGTAAGATATTGGTAATACATGATTTAGTTTGTATTTTTTTACATTGCAGAACAATTATTTCATTTCTTCTCATTCAGATTGGTCATTGTAGACATTTGATTGATTTTCAAGCATGCGTTTCATTGTTACATTTTAATGAAATAGTTTTAGTGTAAAATGAATACCCAGTATCTTTACATCTTCTTTGTTTGTAAAGAATGAATCACTTAGTCTTATGTTATTACTTATTTCTGGATAAATTGATGTTGTCATTTTCAAAGCATGGTAAATGTTTTACAGTAAAACTCAGTTTATAACACCGAGAAATACTTACATGCTATGACTTACTTCTGATGGATAAAATAAGACTGTGTGTGATTAAAGAGTTATCTTTCTTGTATGATATGGGAATTATTCAATCTGTTCACCATTGCATTTGATTATTAAACTTCATATAATTTACTATTCTGAAATAACCAAACAAATTATTTTATGCACTTTTAATGTTTTTGGCCAATTTAATGTCACATAGACAATTCTTTCATTTTTTAGATTTTCTTTCTTAAGGAGTATAGGAGAAATTGTTTACATTGTTTTTTCTCAAGCACTACAAAGCAAAATGACTTAAAATTGTGTATAATTGTATACAAATGTCATGTACATATGTGTTTAAGGGAAGACCTTTGGGAAATATCCTCTCAAACAATGGGTCAACAGTTCCTGTATGAAGTATATAGGATTGGGAAACATGTTTTAGAATTCTCTTCTCAAGATTTACCGGGTACAATGACTTCTCATTTTGTATAAAACATCCTTGTAGCATGTAGTATCATGTGTGTTCAAGGTAAGGCCTTGGGGCAATATTTTGCCAAATCCCGGGGCTGGCAGTTTTTGCATAGGTGTTTATTTGAAATTTTGTTAGAATTTTCTTCTCAATAACCACATTCCATATTGACTTCATATTTGGTATACAACATTATTATAATATGTAGTATAGAATTAGTTTAAGGGAAGGTTGTTGGACAGTATTTGGCCCAACTAAAGAGCCAGAGGATTTGCATAGGCTAGGCATATGTAAGAAACTTTTTTTATTTTTCCATTTTGTCTTCATAATGAATAATATTACTAACATAAAGCTTTCCAAGGTATAAGGCAATAGTAAATATGACAGGAAAGATAACTCTTTCCTGCAAGATGTCTAAACAGTTGTCTCTCATTTAGAATTTGCTTTTAGTTATATAACTTACTCTCGCTGCGTTGCACTGTATTCCTGTGAATCTGTCTTTCCATGAATACATAAATCTATTATCATTTTTGCTGTAATAATATGTTTTACCACACATATATTATGCTTTTTTGAAGCCAACAAGCAAATACATTGTACTAGTAATGCAAAAATCGTGAATAAAATATGTCCAAAAAATATTATACATTGGATTACAGCGCTCAAAAAGAAATACTATCTATTTTGCATTATTTTCGTTAAGGAATTTAAAATTTAGTATGCCAGAATCAGTATCATTAGCTGCACAAGAAAATAATCTAGTGTTGTAGATTATAAAACCATACATGTTGGTAGTTTTAGAAGAAATGGTCCAGCAAATTAGATTTGATACCAGGAAATTGATTTAATTTGTTTTCGTTTCAGAAGCAACAGCCTGGAGGAGGATTACTTGATTTGGATTCCCCTCAGTCTCAATCCTCAGACCCATGGGGAGCTCCAATATCACATGGTCCAGCTGCTCCAACAGATCCCTGGGGAGCTCCTCTACCAGCTCCTCCCAGTACAGGACACAGGAGTCACCATGCCCCTGCACCTGCTCCTGCCCAAACGATGGATCCATGGGGCTCTCCTGCTAAGCCCCCTCCACTCCCTCAGAATAGTGCAGATCCTTGGGGTGCACCTGTAGGAGCTAGTCCTGCTGTGCAAGTACAGCCTCCAGGTATATGTCTTCTGTGTTTTGGGATGTAAAAATGTAGGAGAGTAGAGATTTGGAAAAACCTTTTTATACAAAGTTAATGTTTTTTGAAACAGTCTAAGGTCAAGTTCAGAGTACAGTGATAACTGAAAATGGTTTCTGGAGCACAAGTGAATTCCTTTTACACTGATATACATCTCTGTTACCTTGACCTTGAAATTTTGCTTTTGTTTTCAAGGGTTGATACCAGGATGTGTTATGACATTCACCCCAAGTCACTATTAATTCATGAACAAATTCATAACTATTCATTTTTGTCCTATATAAGTAGCTATAATTATATTACATAAAGACCTGATGTAAAACATTCATTATTATCAAATAAAATTCGGAATTGTTTTGTTGGTCTTAGTGGTTCAACCAGCAGATCCATGGTCATCTCCTGCCCAGATTGGAGGAGCCTCGGCTGGTCAAGGATCCCCCTGGGGAGGATCTCCTGTTCCTCAACAAACAAATGTAGTCACAGGATTTGATTCTAATTTTGGGTCAACCCAAATGACTAATGGCACTAGTCAGAACAATTTAGATGATGGGTTTGATCTTCTGAGCTCTAGAAGTGCAGAAAATTCTCCTGCTAAAGGATCTGTTGTTAAAAATGATACGGACAATTTTGATCCACTTGGAGGTATGTTATTTAGAAGTTTCAGATATCTTGAAAGGTCTTAAATTTGGGAAATAATTTAGTAATATTAATGTATACATGTATATATCTACATTAATTTAGTGTCTTTGATGCACATTTCAGCAGGCAATGTCATGTGAATGTTAATAAGAGTTAAAATTAATAGATCTGGACCTACATTAGCTAAAGAACTAAATATATTAAGAGAGTACTCGCGTCGCAGTGAAACGGAAATTTCTGACAGGGTATTCGCCGATACCCTGTCAGTTTTTGTAAAATACTAGCATGGTAACCCCATTCTAATGCATTTGACAAAAATAATTATAACTATAGGCACAGAGTTATGGTTCTTAATGCAAAGTCCCTAATCACAGTCATAGCAAAAACTGCAGGGTATCGTGATGTCACAAATCAGAAACTGCAGATTATCGTGACATCATATCGAAAACTGCAGGAGTATCGTGAATACCCTTGCAGTTTTTAAATGGGGCAGCCAATGAGATCGCGTGTTACAAACAAAATGCATTAGAATTATAGCATGAAAGTATTTATATCTTTCTCAATAGGTGGCACCTCATCTGATCCTTGGAATATGGACAATATGAATAAAAACTTGCCATCTAAACAACAACAGCAACAACCACATAGGAAAACACCGCAGGATTTTCTGGGTGAAAATGCCAACTTAGTCAATCTAGATCAACTAGTATCTAAAGATACAACAAGTAAGTATTGCACATATCCAAATTCCCCACAGATTTTCTTCAGTAGCTGCTTGAAACAGTAAACATATAAATTATTAGCTATTATGGTCTTTCACAAGTAAGGCCATAACTGGATGAAAAATGCAGAGAGTAAAAAGGGACAATTTTAGATCACCTTGACATAGTTAAGATGATCTTGTGCTATAGGCCTGACATCTGCAACCATTTAACTTGTTCGGAAAACTCTGTTCTGGACAAACTACAAATGCTGCAAGTAGCAAACATCTTAGGATAAAGACTTGACTGCATGCTTTGGATGCTGCATGTGACATAATTTTTTGGCTTGAGTGACATAGTTAGCCTTTTGGGTACCTCAGTTTTGGACAAGCTGCAAGTACCAAAATTACACTTATTATTGATCTTGGGATGCAGATTCGAAAACATGTTTCAAGCTGTACCTGACATACTTTTTCCGTTTGAGTCATTTTGGTTACCTGTTTGGGGCACAAGTACCGTATCTCAGTTATGAACAGTACAAGTACCAAACTTGCACCAATGATTCATCTATGGGATGCACACTAGAGTACCTGGTTCGGTTGCTCCATGTGACATTTTTTCTATTTGAGTGATTTGGTTAACCTGTTGGGGATACCTCAGTTTGCGACAAACTTGTAAAAACTAAAGACTTCTGACTCAGCCGTATGCCAAGTCACCTCGAATAAACAGTGTGTGAAAAAACCCCAAACTTGCGCTAATGGTTCATCTTGGGATGCAGACTTGAATGCATGCTTCGTATAACTATTCCCACTTCAATTGTGTTTCATTAAAAGAAAATTGATTTAAATAGCTCAATAATGATTCAAGAGTCATTTTGAATTTGTGCCGTTAATTCTAAGAATGAAACTTGTCCTTAATTAATACTATTGATAACACTAATTCCTCTTCATCTCCATACGAGTGTCACTCAGGACCTTCAATTCTTTTATTTATATATAGTACAGTGATGCTCCGTTTATCCAGACACGTTTGTTCCCGGCCAATTTGTCCGGATAAACGGATTTTCCGGATTACCGGATCATAGTACCGGTACATTAGATGTTAAAGAATCTTATTTCTTAATAAAAGAAGGGTGTATACAGTACACGATAAAACACAAGTAATAATCCTTATATGCGTTTAATATGTATACGAAGAAATATATATATTACGTATTTAATGTATTAACAGCTTTAGAAAATTGTACATTAATTGCAGCCAAATTTCTGAAACCTGAATGATTTTTCAACTCACTGTCCTCTATTTAAATGTTGACAGCCCCCTTTGTATATACCTCGCGCTTGACTAATTACTTTCACTTCTATTGCGATCGGAGTGTTTATCTAACGTCCTGCCGTGTCATACAAATTTAGAATTGAAAAGTATTTATGTCAGGATAAATTTATACAATGTACATGTTTTAAATATAAAAATTTTCTATAAATATAAAACAGAAGAATAACTAAAAGTTAAAACTTCTTATCAAAATAATGTAATGAGCGCTAAGTAAGGATACGTTATCAATTATCGATCTCAGATAGAAGAGTGACGATACTTAAAGTTTGGTTACAATCTAAATTCCCAATAATAAACAATGTAAGCTGCGACGTCGACAATTTACTTTTATTTACTATCATTCAACTAACAGTAATCTTCATTTCTGGCGTGAGCGTGTACTGACTCATTAAAAATCAGTTATCAATGACCACTAACATGACGTTTGACTACACCACAAGCCGTCAGTTCTTAATTGGATAGGTAATTAACATACCATAGGTAGGTGACCAGGTAAACGCGTCGTTTAACTGTTAAACAAACAATCGGCGCAGAGGGGAGATAAGCAGTGTATTAATAAAACTGCAGTTATTTGCTACAGTTACGTCCGGAAAGCGAAATTTTGTACGGATTATCGGAGCAAATTTCATGTACTTTTGGATTTCCGTACCCGTATTTCGTTGTCCGGATCCGGAACACGGAAAGCCGGCGTGGCCTTGTGGTATCGCGCTGGACTCCTAATAGGGAGGCCGGGGTTCGATTCCCGCTCTGGTCATGCTGGTGTCCTGTCTTTCGGATGAGACAGTAAAAACCGAGGCCCCGTGTCGTGGTATGCATGGCACGTTAAAGATCCCTCACTGCTTCGGGTGGGTCCGTTGCAAAGGTCAAAATTTGTATGCCCTGCATCAGGCAGATGCCGTCACCATATACGTGAAATATTCGTGGTGTGACGTTAAACAAAAATCAATCAATCAATCAATCAACGGAATGCGGATTTCCGGATTATCGGATCAAAATATCATTTGAGAAATCCGTTCCTGCACTTTCTTGTCCGGAAAGTGGATTTTCCGGATAAACGGAGCCCGGATTAATGGAGCATCACTGTATAAGACAACATTTAAAACTACACCAGGCATTTGCTGTTACTGTAAAGGTAGATGAAATAATTCTGCAATGATTCAAAACAAACAACCACAATCATGATAGTCTGACTTTTCCTGATCCTTCAAGGGATTGAAATTTTACCTTTACCAGTTACATTTAAACACTTTCACAGTGACCTTTATCTCAATTAAGTGATCATTACCTTTGCTCTTCAATTCCCCTGTTTTCATATTGGTTTGATTTCTGACCAAAACCCCACCACCACCATTTCCAAAGATCTGCCATATTTAAAAGTTTTGAACTCTGTCTAGATTTAGATATATGATACATTGTACATGTATTTTTATACACACACATCCCCCCCACCCCCGCAAATGAAGTTTGGAGGGGTATATCGGAATCACCTTGTTCGTCTGTCTGTCTGTCCATGTGTCTGGAGCTGGTGTGGCCTAGTGGATAAGGTGCTCGGCTCATGATTGAGAAGTCCCAGGATCAAATTCAGCCAGGGTCACACCAGTGATCTGTCTTTCGGATGAGACAGTAAGAACAGAGGTCCCATGTAACAGTAGGTATGGCACATAAAAGATACCTCGCTGCTTCCGGTGGGTCCGTCGCAAAAGTCTAAATTTGTATGCAATGCATCAGGCAGATGCCATCACCATATATGTAAAATAATCATGGAGTGACATAAAACAATAATCGATTAATCCATGTGTCTGTCCGTCTGTCCAGAAAACTTTAACCTTGGCCATAACTTTTAACCAAAAGAAATGGGGCCTGCATACTACACATGTGTATTCCTTGTGGCAAGACCTTTCTGTTGGAACCAAAATTTTTTACCCTGTGACCTTGACCTACTTTTGAAAATCTTTAGCCTTGGCCATAAATTGTGAAACAAAGGAGGTGGTGTCTGCATACTGCACATGTGTATTCCTTGTGGCAAGGCCTTTCATTGGTACAAAAATTTTTGACCCTGTGACCTTGACCTAGTTTTGAAAAACCTTAACCTTGGCAATCACTTTTGAACCAAAAGAGATGGAGCATTCATACTACACAAGTGTTTTCCTTGTGACAAGACCTGTCTGTCGGTACCAAACTTTTTGACTTTCTGACCTTGACATTTGACCTACTTTTGAAAAACTTTAACCTTAAGCATAATTTTAGAAGCAAGAGAGCCTTCATGCTACACATGCTTTTTTTGTAGCAAAACGTACTAAACGTTTTGACCCTGTGACCTTGACCTACGTTTGAAAACGTTTGCCATAACTTTTGAACCGAAAGGGATAGGGCCTTCATATTATATATGTGTATTCCTTGTGGTAAGCCCTTTCTGTCGGTACCAAAATTTTTGACCTCATATCCTTTACCTTGGTCTTTGCCCTGCTTCAAATTTTGTTGTTACAAGGGGTAATTGTCCCATTAGAACAGTTCTAGTTATGTGACAGTTTGTATCATATACATGATTGATTGATTGATTTTTGTTTTACGTCACACCACGAATATTTCACGTATATGGTGACGGCATCTGCCTGATGCGGGGCATACAAATTTTGACCTTTGCAACGGACCCACCCGAAGCAGTGAGGGATCTTTAACGTGCCATGCATACCACGACACGGGGCCTCGGTTTTTACTGTCTCATCCGAAAGACAGGACACCGGCATGACCAGAGCGGGACTCGAACCCCGGCCTCCCGATCAGGAGTCCGACGCGATACCACTAGGCCACGCCGGCTTATCATATACATGCATCATAATATTAAGTATACAGTATTGCATTACATTTACTCATGTTCTTCGTTCTAGCAACAAATCCTTTTGCCAGTGGTAACACCAATCCTTTTGAGCAACACCAAGCTCAGCAACAACCACAGCGTATGACACTCAATCAGCTGCAGTCAACAACTTACAGTAGCGGTTTCTCTCAACCAAGTAGCTCTGGGCTACTACCACAACCTCTACTTCCTGTTAACCCAATGGGAGCCCCCCAGCCCCAGCAACAAGGATATAATCCATTCTTATGAGGTTATCCTCTGTGTACAATCTATAACAATTATGTACTGAGTCTTTGTGATATTTTAATAAAAGCTTATTGTGGATAAGCATGCCACTTTATTGTCTTAATGTTACTGAAATTGATTTGCTGCTTTGTATGTTCAGACTTTAATAATGTCCACTGCCTTATTGATCTTTTATAGGTTTCTTTACAAGCTCCATAGTTTACATAATTAAATGTGACAGAAAATGAAATGAAAATAATTTGTACCTTTGCACACATTTTGCCTACTTCTGACTAAGGCTTTGTAGTGTGAATTGGTATGTTTTCATTATTCTGTCATTAATAACAGCTTTTTTAAAATTTAGGCTACACTAAGTACCCAAATAATTGTGTCATTTGAATTTATAAACTCCAGTTGATTTTGTGTAAATATTTAAAAATAGGAGAAGAAATATAGATCTTTTGTATTTACATTGGAAAGATTTATGATTTTCAAATTCTCTTACTAGTGAAAGAAAGTAAATTGCCTGGAATTTTGGGGAAGAAATATTTGAGATAGTGCATCTTTGAATTTTCTGTTTTCTTCCCTAGGGTATGCATTAATGATAATTAGGTGACATGGTTATGCCATTTTAAGCATTATCTGTTATAAAGTGAAAGAAAGTCTTTGTGTAGAAAATTATGTACAGGTTGAAAAAATCATCCTCTTTATGTAGGTCATTGATTTTGTTTCCTTGATTCTAGGGATTAATCCCAAAGTGATATAAGAATTTCTTGTTGTAGTGGTCGTCTCATTGGAAAATTGTTGATCATGTGGTGGAAAGAAGCACTAGCTGTTTTTTATTATTTTCCATTTGTATTTTGTTTTACAGTCATTTTTCAATTGTATTAATATATCAAAGGAGAATCATAATTCATGTCAAATTATTTTACTTTGTTTTAAAGAAAACAAAATAGAAAAATGAGTATGTTATTTCAGTGATTTAATTCTATAATGTATGTTATACCTTGTTTGTAATCAGACTTTAGTATAGTTTGGAAATACAGACTTTTGTGTGTTTTTAAATGTTAAGATCAGAGAGTGTGTTGCAATATTGGTAATAGATTAAACCAGAGAAGAAGTAAACAACAAAGTGATTTTTCTTTTCTTTCATTTTCATTTGATGTTTATTCATGGAATTTGTGCGATTCCTGTTAATAGCTCTAAGGAAGATAACTGTAATAATTATTTGTTGTAGATCTGATTTGCTGCATTGTACTCAGTATTAACAACGGTCTATGGTGTAGATCTGTTTTTATTTATTTGAATAGATAACTGGTAGTTATATATATTTTTATAAGAAAATAAGAAATACATAGATTTTTGTTGTACCCATCATTTCATCCCTTAGTTCGGGTTTTTGTGTTTGCATGAGCCTGCTGTGGTGTAAATATCTATAAAACTTTGTTTTACATTTCCGTTTTTGTACACCTGAGGTAACATGCTATGTTTAATATTACACAGAAATACATTCCAGCCAAAGTGGATAAATAAACAATCTGAAATGAATTCAGTACCTATTTTCTATTAAAAAGTTCCTTTATATTTATAAAATGTGATATTCATTTATAAATATAATTTGCTTATGATCTTATTATGTAGGAGAAATGAACAGTGTAAAGATCATATGCAATAATATTTTAATACCAGTTTTTATGGCTCCAGTATCTTATCTTAATGGCAAGTTTTGGATCAATGCTATAGAATATTGCACATTTGAAGTGAAATTTTAGTGAATTCCAAATGGATTGAATTTGAAAAAAAAAAAATAAAAATGTTGGTACATTGATACTTGAAGTTTTTTTAAAACAAAAAAATTTGCTTCAATCTGCCTCTTCAGCATTATTTGTATTACCTGTATATTGTCTTGTTTATTAGTCTGTCTGTCTCCACTTTCAAGATACTTGCTTTATTTACGCAAATTGTTGCCACAGCAGCCTTTGTAATTCACAGACTTATCTTTCTATGTTTCATATTTTTGCAAAAAGAAACAATTTCTTGTCAGAAGTTAAATATTCTTATCAGAAAATATATTTCAGACTTTTCAAATTAAAGTGAAATGTAATGAGCTCTTTTATAGCATGAAAAATAATAATAACCATAGCAACATGATAAAAACATTTTGATGAATTTGAATCTTATGTAAGAATATTATAGTTTTATATAGTAACCATAACAGCATATACAAATAACAAACCATTTTGACATATACAAGTCTCATACAAAAGTACTGTAATGCTAACCATACCAGCATTTACAATTTACATACTAGTAAACCACTTTGACAGATGTAAATATTATGCTCAAGGTAACATTGGTATGGTAACCATAGCAACATTTACAAATAACATGAACAATCCTGAAAATATCAAATGTATGATTGTGATGTAAATTGTAAAAATATGTATAGAAAAGTTAAAGCATAAAGTAAGACAGATAAACTCATGCTATCACCCTTTTAGATATATTTTTCATCATAAAACTTTTGATAAAGATAACCAATCCTATATTGACAGCCATATGTTTTGTAATGAAGAATTCAAATACTTTATTTACAGCAGCCACTGTCTGACTTTGTATTAGGATCATTAGCTGAATGTTGCCTTTGTAGCCATTGTTCTGCTAGTTGTCCCATGTTTATTGTTAGGTTTCATCATGTTTGTGTGAATAGAATTCTTTTGTCATCAGGTTCAATGTTGCCTGTTTTTGTTCATGTTAAAAACATTTGGCATTTGTGCCATTGGTAATGATAAGACATCATACAATATGGAGTGCAAAAAGTTTCCAAAATATGGACATGATTATTTTGTAGATTTTGTATTCTTATTGAAGTATTTTACTATGTATGCGTGTATTATACGAAATTCATAAATCATAAACCTCATCTTCATCTGCTCACGTATTTGATATCCTGGATAGTTCTTAAGTTGAGTCAACTATGATAAAATTTTAGAATGTTTTGCACAGCTGTCAGCTAAATCTATCACTTTTCTCTTAAATCATGATTCTTTGATGACCAACTCATAGATGATATCCATATTGTTGAAGTAGCCTGTTGATATTGGCGTCAGAAGGTTGGTTCATATGTTTATTTGGAGGCTTTTTTTGTCCCCCTGCTTTTCGTAAAAGCATAGGGACATTACATCTCATTCGTCTGTCTATCTGTCCGTCTGTCTGTCCGTCTGTCACAAAAACTTTAACCTTGGTCATAACTTTTTAACCGTAAGATGTAGGGCCTTCATATTTGGCACGTGTGTTCCTAATTGAAATACTTTTCTATCATGTGACCATGACTGTGACCTTTGACCTACTTCAATGTAACTTTTTAACCATAAGATGTGGGGTTGGTGAAACACTATGGGAAATAAAGGGGAAAATTCTCAGTCATGTTAGAATCTAGTATAATATTATCAAACTTTACAAGGTTCCACTCTGTAGACATGCACAACCATGACAATATGTCACAGATCACTGCACCCTTACTGATAGAACCCCAAAAGCGGGGGACCACAATTCTCTGAATTTGCTTGTTCAGTTTGAAAGAATCAAATTCCAGTCAATTTTTTTTTAACATTAACATGGACTTGTTTTGTGTTTTCCAAGAATAATTTTATTGTTTTCTTAATAATTTTTATCAGCTGTATTGGTCAAAGACCAGCTTATGCCATAGTGCATCATCCATCATCTATCATCCTTCATCTGTAAACTTAACTTGATATAGCTGCTCCTTCTAAATAGTATGTTTTACTGGTCCTTTGACTATGTGACCAGTAGTTTGTCTTGAATGAAAGTTGGACCTGTCTAATATTCAAACCAACCAACATGGCAGCCATTTTGAAAATCTTGCTATCACTTCTTCGTTTACCTCTAAACAGTAAGACTTAAAAATTTGGGATCTTGACCACATGATACAGCATACCCCATAGTAGGTCCGACATGAAAATTCAATATTCATGATGGCCATCTAGAAAATCTTGATCAGTATTCCTGCTGTATGGTAAGTCCTATTGATATGAGACCTTGACTGGATGATGGTGGTTCAATTGTAGTCTTTCCTAACTGAAAATGAGACCCTCCTTTTATTAAAAATGGCAGTCATCTTGAAAATCGTGCCATTATTACACCTCCTTAACAGCAAACTTTCATAGATATGGAACCTTGACTGCATGATACGGAATCACCTGTAGTTGATCCTTGTTGGTAATAAGACTAGTTTGACGAATTTAGACCATAGATATTTAAAAGAATTTTCAGGTAATGGTACTGCTTCAGGCGTATACTTAAAATTTATGAGACCTTCACCTTTATGTACTGAACTGAAAAATTAATCCTTCAGATGTTACAAAAATTAATCACTACCTCTTATTGAAATACTGTATTAAGGGATAATCTAGTACAGAAATGTCCTGTACATGGTCCGTAGAGCATCAGTTTTGATCAGAAATGTATCCACATTTATTATGCGAATTTAATGCATTCACTCTGTTTTCCGTGCAAAGTCAAGCCAGGAGGTATCCTTTCTCTTGGTTGTTAAAAAAACCCCCAAACATTAAAGATATTTATAAAATGAAATAAATTATATACACAATTTTAAGGTTGTGTACTTTCTAAGATAAAATGGAAGAACACTCGACATATATGCATGTATATTTAATATTACCTGAATTGAACTATCAACTTTCGACCTTCCATGTACCGGTATCTTATGGAAGGGCTGTAAATTGTTTTCCGTCGTCATTTAGGGCTCGTCACCACTCTCATAAGAAGTATACATGAAGTTTTTAGTATGTACCTTAAGTGTGCCACTTATGTGATGCATTCTTAACGTGTTGATGGGATTGATAGTTTCATTCATAATCATATCTCGATAATTATCTGTATGAGTATTATAAATGTAGATGACAAACCGCATTAATATGGTTCTTGTTAGCATTGCACAAACCATAGTTCGTCATTTTTCACTCATTGGTAAAGATATTTTGTCTACCCATTTTAATGTGTACAGACTTGATACTGTATGGTTCCCTTGGCCTACTCTTCTCCCTCTCTGTCTATCTCTCTCTCTCTCTCTCTCTCTCTCTCTCTCTCTCTCTCTCGTTCTGGCATTAAATAATATTGTAGAGCGAACAGAATTCACAAGTTTTTTAAGATTTGATTGATTTTTAATCCCAGTTGATGACTGTTACATAGATGCAGTTGGTTTAAGATGTGACTGATTTGCATGATATCTCTACCTCCCCCTTTTCTACTCTTCTATTATTCACTCTGTGGATGTAGCATATTATAGCAAAACAAGTAACATACATTAATATGTACAATAAAGCATCTAAACGTCTATCGTTCAATCGTTCTTTTTTATGAAGCCAGCGTAAAAGCAATAGTAACAAATTTATATTCCATAGACAATCTGACATTCGACATATCTCGTGCTATCCTTTCTTTTCCGCCATCCGCTATCTAATTTGGTTTGTTTTACATGTACTTAAATATATATTTTAGAAATTGATCAAATCACAGGTGCATATCCAAGTTTTATCTTTGAACGAGACGTGAGTGTGGTTAACTGGGAACCTTTAATCCATTCCTGACCACGACCACATTCCTTACCATGAATCACTGTTCTACAGTTTCGAACTTGCGGCTTTTATTTCAAATCAACATCATCTGCCACTCGGCCACGCTGGGTTGAACTTGCATGATTTTGTTCGATCCAAGGTTATCGCACTTAGATATTTAGACTCGTGCATCGGACCCAGCTGAAACGGTGAGTGATCTTTTGCGTGTCTCGCCACAGGGGGGGGGGGGGGGCCTGATTCGATATACATGTATATAGCCCCTTACACTCTATATATCGATTTGGGGTTGTCTCTGTGTGCCACGCCTACCATGACACTGGACTTCAGTTTCTACTGTCTCGTTAGAAAGGCGGGACTCCAGCCCAGGATCTCGCTGTCACGAGTCAAAGACCTAACCTATTGATATCTTGCATGTAGAGCAGAAAATCATGGTAGTGGTACAGAGTTTCTTTTTTTCTAACGAATTGCAAAATGATTGTTAATTTTACCTCACCTTATTGAAATAAAACTTACTGGGGAGAAATGGGATTTAAAACTGAAGCGAATCCAGGATTTCCGAAAGGGGGGGGGGCACATATGTATTAGCAAACTACGCGGCCAATTATAGATTTTTACTTGTAAAATGGAGTGGGCGAGCCAAGGGGTGGACCTAAGGTAGGGCAACATAGTTCTTAGAGGGTACCCTCCTTTGTTAAATTTCTTCAAACCGGTTGCATGGATCGATAAACTAGGGTCTGCTGCGATTTTTATTTAGATTTATCAAAATAACATTCAGCAAGGCTTCATATCCAATCGTTCATGTGAAACTTAGCTAGCCATTGCCATAGACAGTATTGCCCGCATCTAGGACCAGGTATCCAGGTCGACATTGTTTTACTTGGCTTCTCGAAGCATTCGACACGGTGTCACATATGAAATTATTACCGGTATATCAGCTACAGTACTACGGCACAAGAGAACACACGGCTATGGATTGTAAACTTCCTGGATAACCGACAAAAATGAGTCTTGCTATATGGTCATGCCTCATCGAGCACATATATCCCATCCGGAGTACAGTATACTGGAAACAGTACTAGTTAGTACTTAGCCTGCTGCTCTTCCTTCTATTCATCCAGGACCTCCCAGACATTACCAGGTTAGAGACCAGATTGACTGCAGATAACTTAATTGTACTGTTCAATCATCAGCATACAGGATAGCAACAGTCTGCAAAAGAGCCTCGAGGCGCTTGAGAAGTGGGAAGAAGTACGGCAGATTGTCTTCCATCCAGAGAAATGCTTTGTCACACAAGTGTCCTCAAAACGAGAGAGCATCAACACAGACTACAAGCTGCACAACCACATACTAGAAGTAGTCGACTCAAGCAAGTAACTGAGGGTTACGTTCAGCAATAACTTGAAATGGAATAGACGTATTAATGCCATCACAGCAAAAGCTAGCGGCTTCCTCAAATGAAATCTCAGATGGTGTGGATCATCAGCGCGTGCCGTGGTCTACAAAACCAATGTACATCCAACGATGAAGTCTACTGCCTCGATATGGGACCCTCATACCACCAGACAGATCAATTAGATAGAGAATGCGACTCACTGCAGGTTACTGGGACAGAAAAGCAAGTAGCGCTACCAACATGATCCACTCACCGGTATGGAAAATACTACAGATAAGAAGAGTAAGGATTTGCCTTCTGTTGTAATTCAAAATCTAGCACAATCTAGTGGTCATTTCACCAGAGCAATACCTCATCCAACCAGACATCCGGACAAGGGATCAACACACTTTCCATATTCCATCAACATGAAAGTATGTGTAGCGGTGTCATATAGTAGATACCCCCATGGTAGGCTTTCCCCCGGAAGACTGGCTATATAGCAGCTCTTCCCGCTGGTGGAAAGGCTGACTTTGTACATGTAGTAGCTCTTCCCCTATACAAGTCTTCTTCCCGGGGGACTAGCTATATAGTACATCTTCCCTCCTAGGGAAAATTTGCTTTATAGTAGCTCTTCCCCTTAGGGAAAATTGGCTTTATAGTAGCTCGTCCCGTTTGGGGAAAATTGGTTATATAGTAGCAGAGACATATATACACAGAGACTGGAAACTCCCATTGAAAGCTATATAGCTCCCTGACATAAGTAACATTTCCCGACAGGCATCTCGATAAGCCGGAAGTCCGCCATATTGTTCTCGGCATTCATTCGCTTGAAAGCATTAAGCTTGCAAAGAAGGGGAATTTTCATCGCTTTTTAAACAAAGGTAGTTCAGATAAGTAAAAAAAGCAATATATTAATCATTTGAATCATAAAACATTTCATATATGATCTATTCAATGTGAAGACATAACCCCGATCAGAAGCCATTAGTTGTGATAGACCTCTGAAAACATTCACTTGGGTTTATGCAAAACATTTACACAATATCGAAGCACATGCCACCATTTTTCGTTTATAGCACCATCAATGTTTATTATAGTCATAGTGCTTAAATTTTCATATGAAATATCAGTAAATCATGCATAATTAGCCGGTCGTATTGAGGACCTCGCGACATTTTTCTCCTCACTACCGAACCCGCTGAGAAACGACAACGGCAAGAAAAGTTGTTAAAACAACAAAAATTAATGTCCTTTACACGACTAAACTCACACGTGTGTGTTAAGAAAGGTTTCAGACACATTTTATATCATTGGGTGTAGAAGACTTTATTCGTTATTTGATTTTAATCCAATTTTATCTACGCGGTAAATATTCAATCGTTTTTAACAAGAAAACCGATACCATACCATATAGAGCAAAATAATCATATAACCTGTCGATATATATATTGTTTTTATTTTGAAAGTCATACTATAATCATCAAAGAAGTCATAGTTGTTATTGTAGTAAGAACTGAAGCAGTTTTAAACACGTAAGGGGACATCTTGCAATGCAAATTTTCTGTGGCCGGCGGGTCGCCATTTTGTTTTTGTTGTTTGTGTGGGGTTTTTTTTCTTCTTTTTTACAAAGGAGTAAATCTTGTTCGTATCACGTGAAGTGTGCACAACAGGTACAGAAATTATTTTGTTTTATGATTTACCATCTGAACATTAAAATAAACATTAAATTGTTATTTACTACCTTCCTAGATGCATTGATTGCTCAGCCTTATAAGATAAATATAAACAACTCCTATAAAATGGCAACAAGTGCTGTTTAGAAAATAAAATAATAAATAAATAAATAAAAATAATAAGTGCGGGGGGGGGGCACAGACACATTAACAAATTAAAGTTGCCATTTAAGTACGAATTGAAGAAGTTATCAACACGTAATTGGACATATTGCAATGCGAAATTTCTTTAGACGCCTGGATCGCCATTTTCTTTTTACTTCTTTACATAGGAGGGAGTAAAACAGCTCATGCCACGTCAACAGTGCATAAAACATTATTTTGTTTGCTATTTATCATCTGAATTTTTAAATAAACACAACATTGTTATTTACTGCCCATGAATGACAAAGACAGACGCTGGTGCTTCCCCTGGGGTGGTGAACAAACAGTAGTAAAGGCAGGGGCATTGATTGCATATATCAACAACTCGTAAATGGCAACAAACGCTGTTTAAAATGAATAAATATATAAACAGAAATAATTATTTTAAAAAAGCAGGAAATGAAGGCGTCTCAGTAAAAATCTTGGTTTTAAAAATATTTTTTATAATGATTAATGATACAATTAAGTTTGTCTCGATTTTGTTAGAAAGAAAAAGGAGAATATTATTTCTACACATCGATAGAATTAATAAAAAAATATAAAAGAAAAAAATAATAATAAGTGCCCGTAGAATTTGAACTGAGGTGCGTCGGCAGGAAACACCTACTGCGCTATACGTCCCCGGGCGATATCCGACGGTTAAAATCGGTGTATTGTAGAGCGCGGTCACCTAATTAGCATAACAAAAGGACGTGCATCATATGCCGGACGAAGCGGCGAGTTTCCAGTCTCTGTGTATATATGTCTCTGATAGTAGCTCTCCCACCTTCTCAAGCCTGCAAATATTAGTTAAGAGTCTCCCACCTTTTCAAGCCTGCAAAGACTAGCTAGTCAGTGGCTTTTTCTCTGACATGGGAATGAGGTGATCATGTAGTGGCTCTGGTCTCACTTATAAAATTTCCTAGAAGATTATGTTGTGATTACCTCATTGTCTTCTAGCCTCAGTCACAACTCCCCATGCATCTTTGATGATCCGGTGTGTAATATGGACTTTTCTAGAACAATATATCGTAGTTGATCGCAAGTGTCACGGACGTCACAAAATCTAGACACAAAACCCTGATTGAGAAGGAGTTCTCATTGAAATTAGGAATCATGGTGCTTCGACTATATTTTATAATTTTGTTGAAATCAGGGGTTGATCCGGGATTTGTGGATTTATGTAGCTGAAGCACCATTGTTCCTCATTTCAATGGAAACTCTTTCTAAACCAGATATTTATTTGTGCGCGCGACCCTTTATGTCCTGCACACGACATAACTATCTCATGTACACGACTTATTTATGGAACACCAAATTAACATATATTCAAATAATTGTACTTATCTTCAAATGAATTAGAGATAGGTTTAATTCAATTATACCTATCTTCAAATGAATTAGAGATAGGTTTAATTCAATTATACCTATCTTTAATTCATTTTAAGATAGGTACAATTGATTTGAAGATAGGTACAAATGCAGTGAATTAAAGATAGGTATAACTGAATTAAAGATAGGTGCAATTGAATTGAACCTATCTTTAATTATCACGATATTGACAATAATAACTGCTCTTCAAATCAATTGCACCTATCTTTAAATCAGTTATACCTATCTTCAGATGAATTATAGATAGGTATAATTCAATTGAACATATCTTTAATTGAATTGAAGATAGGTGCAATTCCATTAAAGGTAGGTGTAATTTATTTGAAGATAGGTTCAATTATTTAAAGATAGGTATAATTATTTACACCTATCTTTAATTCATTTACACCTCTTTCCAAGGGAGAGTTCATTATTATCAATAACTCAAAAATGAACTGGACCTAGGTATAATTGTATTGTTCCTATCTTCAAAATCTTTGTGGATATGTTTCAATTATACCTATCTTCAAATCAATTGCACCTATCTTTAAATCATTTATACTTTTCTTCAAATGAATTATAGATAGGTATAATTCAATTGAACCTATCTTTAACTGAATTGAAGATAGGTGCAATTCCATTAAAGATAGGTGTAATTTATTTGACGATAGGTTCAATTATTTAAAAATAGGTATAAATATTTACACCTATCTTTAATTCATTTACGCCTATCTTTAATTCAATTGTACCTATCTTCTATTTATTTGAAGATAGGTACAGTTATTTGAAGATAGGTACAAATATTTGAATATTTGTTAATTTGGCGTTTCATACTCATTAAGTCGTGCGTACGAGATACTTTTTTCCCACTTTTCCCTTCCATACTTCTGTAAATAGTCGTCGTTTAGATATTACTCGGAAATAGTCTACTGGCACGTAAAATACCCCTCAATGGTTTGGTGTAGTCCGTTTCAAAGATCAAAATCTGTATGCCCTGCATCATGTATATACTAGTAGATTCCGTCGCCAAGCAAGTCCCATCATCGTGAACTGATGTTTAACAATCAATCAATCGTATCTCTATGCACGATTTAGTACAATGCATCTCGTGTGTAAGACTGCACACTGTGCGTACATGTATATCTGCGACTTACTGTTGCGTATGTACGACTCCAATATTTCGTACAGGTCTACGACTATATTGAAAAGGGGTAAATTTACTCTTAGTTGCAAAATTTGCATTTAAATCGTTTCATAATAAAAAGGATATAGAAAGTTTATAAATGTATCGATTTTCGACGAGGGGGAAGACCTACTATGGGGCGGGGAGGATGGAAGAGCTACGATATGAGGGGAAATGCTGCTATAGCCAGTTTTCCGTGGGGGGGGGGGGGGGGGGGGGGGCTGCTATATATCTAGTCTTCAGGGGGGATGACTGGCTAGAGGGAAGAGCTACTAAATGACACCAGTGTTACAGAGCAGACTTTTCCCCGAGATAGACCCCCCACACACACACACACCGAAAAATGGCTCTAGATCCGTAAGGTTACTCCAGAGTGGATTTTCCCCTGGGGTAGAATTTTCCTTGGGAGTAAGACCCATAGAATAGATAAAATGTCCGGCATTGTAAAAATCCAATACAACGCCTGAGTCATAACGAACTGAAAACGATGAAGACACAAAGAGGATTAGGAATGATATGTATCTTTTTTTAATATTTCAAACATTCAAACACTTTTACGACAAATAAGCTCAGGGTCAATTGCTTTCGTCTGTTCCACCCCTTGGGAAGACACAAATTCGTTACCCAAGATAACAAGCGTGAGCTGGGCTAATGTTGGCAAATGGTCGGTCTGTTGGCTGATGGTTGGTGTTTGTTGACATATATTGTTCGAACATTGACTGATAGTTGGTGATAGCTGGCCTAAGCGTTGGACCAAAGTTGACTGATAGTTGGTGTTGCATATAGGTGTTTTGGGCTACTGTGATTTAGATGAGCAAAAGAATGGTGGTTTCAACCCAGACGGTTAACATTTTCCCCTCACTAACTGCTTTCGTTAGGTCGAAACTCGAGAAAGTTATCTGGGTACTTTTTTATGTTTGGTTTATACTACACACATTTTCCAATCCAATGCGGATGGGTTATAGCCGGGTCTAAAAGTCAGCATAACAGAGCGACAGTGATTTTACCTCCTCCCCTCCTCATTGAGCCGAAGGCTCAGGTAAGCTATTGTGAGGATACGTCGTCCGTTCGTTTGTCGTCGTTGACTTATCCCATTTTCGATCATTTGACAGAAACCGTTGAAGGCAATTCTACGAAACTTGACAGGAAGCAATTTGAAACGAAAAACTCTTATAATTTTATGTTTTTCGCATGGCCGCTGTGTTCTCTTATTTCTGACACATTTTCAACTTCTTGGTAGTAACCGCTGCAGCGAATTCTACGAAACTTGGCAGAAAGCAAGCACCCAAGGTCCTCAACCAAGTGTGTGTCTTTCTTTCCGGTTCGTCGATAAATATGGCCATCCTCGGCTCTGACTGGCTGACACATTTTCGGAAGACGCCGACTCCATCCAGGCACCTATCTGGTCTTTCTTGTGGTATTCAATGGTTTATGCATGCCCATCATAGTACACTGTTGTTAATGCAAGAGTGACAGTTTATCAACACCTTCTTATTTTACATTTATATTTAGACCTTATACATACTTCACACATGTGTCATCATATCGAAGAGTGTCATGACCTTCACCGAAGTCCGGGTCAAGGTCATCATGAGACTATGCCAGATGCTTGTTCGGATTATAACTTCATTATTGTAGGTCTGGCTCGATTCATTCTTCACTCGGTGAAGTACTACTAACATGATCTAAGCCAAGGTCGATTGTCAAAGATAAATGCTATCTATTGAAAAAAAGGCCTTTCTGGACCAGCACCAGACTTGGTCTAATTTATTTCTTACTTCACACAATTATTACCTATGGATCATGAGAGTCGGAGGATTTGGCTCTAGAGTAGATTTCACTCATATTGGGGGTGTGGATTCTGTCCCCAGAATATGAAAGGGGAATGATGACTCCATATCAGGATTCTCCCTAGGGAAGAAATTCTTGCCTAGAGCCAACTTTTCCGGGAGATCTACCCAGGGAAAAAGTCTGCTTAATAGCGCAAGTTCTTCTCCCTACATACTATGTGGGATTGGAACAAACTACCGTGGTCAGCCGGCAATGGCATCAGCCTGTTCTTAGAGGATTACCAGACAGCAATGGTCAGCGTGCAACCAGTAAATTTCAGTTTAAAGTGAGAAGCAAGGATTTCACGTTTTTAGTGTAAATATGGCCCTGTGAGGCCTTTATCTTGACTGCCACTTGATGTGTTGTATAACACTCAACGTATGAATACATTTCGTAACAGAAGAAGTGTTTGTGAACCACTATTTCTCGAACAGTTCAACTCATGTTGAAGTTTCTGTAAAGTATATCGTATGTCATTGTCGATGGCACAAGGAATACACATGTGTAATATACATGTATATAGTCAAATCTCTCGTGTTATTAGGACCGAAATATGGACTGACGTTGTTGAAGATTAGGTCAAGGGTCACTGTCGAAAGGCATTGCCATAAGGAATACAATATACTCATCTAAACTATCAAAACCTACTTCTTATATGTCCAATCGTCCAATGTTACAGTTTATGTTTGATTTAGGTTTTGATGCAGACAGAGCGTTCTCTAAATATGAGATTTATTCCGCAAGATTTCTGATAAAGCAAGAAAACCCTAATCAATTATGTGAGAGATTTTGCTATTGGCTGATTAAAACACATGATATAAAGTAAACTCAACAAATAAAATGCGAACACTACTTTAATCGCATAGGTCTTTATGTATAATTTTTCTCCACTACTTCTAGATTGAATTTGAGAAAACTTGGTAGGTATAAAGCAAAGATGGTCATTTACAATTTTTAGATAGTTAACTTTTAAAGAAACTAAAGACTTAAGTTATGGCCATCTACAAGCATTGTTTAATATCATTGTGCAATGTTTTTATGTCTCAGTTGAACGATAAAGGCCTACTTGGGCCTCTTGTTACCTTTGTTATCATCTATGTTACATGAGGATAAATGTTTTGTTGGTTTTACCGTTGTCCTCATTTTAAACTTAATGTTTGTTTTTATTTTACATTTGAATAAATATGTTAAAATCATTTGGCAAATCATGCCAAATTTCTCGTTACACTGATTTGAATGAAACGTAACAGGAACTAAACACTGTAAACAAATATGGCCACCATGAATTGTGAAATGCACATGATTTTGATTTAAATATCAACTTTGCACTTGTGCTATTAAGGTGAGAGATGATGCGAATTCAACTAAGACCCATTATGACCACTTGTTTTAACGTTAGCATATCGGTGTGTCTGGCTTATAAGTGAAAAGAGGACAAAACAAGAGGGAGTTGGAGAAATGGGTTGGAAACTGGCATCAATGGGACACGAACAACATTATTCCGAAGAGAAATTCTCTCAGAAAGCAGATGGTAGAGCCGTTGTCCCTTGTCCGCCCCTCAAAATGGACATGCAAACACGTTTTTAAAAAGCAACAATTCTACATATGTATTTAGTTTTGTTGAAAAACACGTTCAATGCTATAAATTTCGCTGAAATGCGAGACATATCATGAAACTACAACACAGTGTAATCAGCCATCAACATGTTTTCTATAGAACATTCAGCTTTATATTTGCACGATCTGGTACTACATGCTAGCAGCCAGAATATTTACTCAGTGTGATTTTCGTTTCAGTCAAAGCCAGATTTTTTTTTAATTTCCAGCATTTTCAGGGTCTGAATAATTATGTCCAAAAAGTATCAGCCCCATCCCATTCAGAATCAAATGGTCGTCCTCTTATTTTCCACTTTTGTTTTCTCTCCACCTGTACTGTACTTGAAAATTACAACTATCTGGACGATCCGACATTGTCGAGCAGATGATATGTTGAATTTGTCACATGAGTTCTTCTGCGAATTTGTGCATCCCCAACGAAATAATTTTGTACGTGCATAATATGTGTGAAAATGTCAAATCAATAACCCAACCCTCCCCTTCCCTATATCCAGCATACAAATGACAAATTTCCCGCGAAATGTCACATCGCTAAAGTTTAAAACCGCCTCGGAGTTTTACCCAAGACCTATATCACATGTCACGGATTGATTCACATGAGTCTAGCAGATAACCGGACTTTGGCCGGTTGTTTTGTTTAGGCTTGCGACGTGTGTCAGGTAAGTGGTGATTTTATCTCATTAAATCAATTTTTAAGCGTAAATTATGCTGTCAATGATGCGTTTCACATTTTGCAAGCAAATCCCAGTCAAGTAGGAAGACGACATGGAACATGGTTGCTTACCTCCATGTAATGTTGGCATGTAATACTATCCGAGATCCGCGAGAGACTCTGATCTGCATACAGATCTTGTACTATTTAAATAGAGGCGTGTGTGTGTGATCCTTGCAAAAGTTGCATACAGAGATGCAATGTAATTAAGGGATCTATACTCGTATCGACGTATGTTTTCACAGTGTTACAGTGACAAGTCTATGTAAATGACGAGACGTTTGTCGGTAAAAGAGTGGGTGAATATACAATAATAGGCATTTGTTTAAACCGCTCTTACTTCTGTTCAGACACAGGGCTTTCGGCTCGTTGCCACCCCCTAAAATTATGGAATAATTTTAGAGGGTGGGGGGGGGGGGAGCCATGTGTTTCACATAACAGCAAGTACTGTTACTGATAAACAGCTGCCATCTTATCTAGATTTCAGTAGCATTAAATGCATAGCTTTGCAGATTGGAGAACGTTGATTCTTCCAGATGGTATGGGATAACTGACTAATTTGAATCAGCATATTGTGTTTAACATTTTATTTTAGTACATTTTTAATGGGTAATCATCAAGTTCATATGTTGAACATTTATAGTTCATTATTAACTCAGTTAAAGGTCAAATTTGTTTTACCTTTCAGACTAATAAGCTTAATTAACTGCTTTTGAAGTTGAAAATTGGTCCTATAGGTTCTAGTTAAGCCGTCCTGGCTTAGTGGTATCGCATTTGCCTCCTGATTGGTAGGCTGGGGTTCGATTCCCGCTCTGGTCATGCTGGTGTCCTGTCTTTCGGATGAGACAGTAAAAACCGAGGCCCCCTGTCATGGTATGCATGGCACGTTAAAGATCCCTCACTGTTTTGGGTGGGTCCATTGCAAAGGTCAAAATTTGTATACCCCGCATCAGGCAGATGCCGTCACCATATACGTGAAATATTCGTGGTGTGACATTAAACAAAAATCAATCAAACAATCAACAGTTTCTAGTTTAAGGTTCATACACCATCTGCGAAACTAACCAAATTTTGAAAAAACATCACATGTCAAATCTAATTGATTTTATTGTAAGAAAGGAGGGAATCATCATGAAGGAAAAGTTATAGGTCATCATGCTTCCAATGAAGATATGACCAGGAATAGAATTACATATAACTCATTGTCTTGAGTATTTCAGTATCTTGAGCCAGACTATTAGCTCACCTGAGCCAAAGGCTTAAGTGAGCTATAGTCATAGTGCGCCGTCCATCGTCGTTGTCCGTCCGTCGTTAACTTTTTCACATTTTTGACTTCTTCTCTGGAACTGCTTTGCAGATTTGGATCAAACTTTGTATAAATAATGTACTCAAGGTCCCCTACTAAAATTGTGTTTGGGATCCAGATTCCCTCAGGGGTGGATCCAGGGAGGGGCTAAAAGTGCCCAAAACAGTACCCCACTTCAAACATCTCCTCCTCCAGAACCAGTACATAAATGGGGAAACTATAATTGCATTTCAGCAATCTATAAAGATGAGTTATCAAAAATTGTGTTCGATGTTAAAATCCATCAAATAGAAATTTACACTTTTTTGACATGTTTCTGGACTTTAAGTAATTTCAATGCAGAAAAGTGTCATGTTTTTCAGTTAATTGATATTGATGATTTCTTAACGACTATTTTGATCATAATCGTGGTGAGGAATATTATTGTGAAAGAATTTTGTCAATATCTCAATTTTTGGATTTTTTATGAATTTTTAAGACTTCCAAAAAAAAGGAGGGGAGGGGTTGGCCATTTTTCACATTTTCAACTTTTTCTGCAAAACTATTCAAAAGATTTTAATGATCCTCTTCAAATTCTGTTGTTTTCGTCCAGACCTCTTTATAGGTGGCGCCACCATAGTCAAAAGTGGGTCACAAAAGAGTACCCTCCTTTGACAATATTCTTTTTCATACGGGCTGTATACAGAGACAAACAGAATGCATAGAAATGATCTAGAGGGATGAGTGAAGACGTATTGTCATTTTGGTTCCCTTCCAAAATCAAATTTTAGAATTTTTTGTTGACATTTGTTTGGACTTGGTGATTTCAATGCAGAAAAGTGTCATTTTTCCTAGTAAATTGATAATGATGATTTCTTTTGGACTATTGTGATCATAAATATTGTAAGGAGTGTTACTTTGAAAGAATCTTGTCAATATCTCAATTTTTGGATTTTCTATGAATTTTTTAAGACTTCCAAATGAAGGTGTATAGGAACAATTCTTCACATTGTAAACTTCTGCTGTTATACCATATGAAAGATTTTAATGAAACATTGAATACATGAAGTACTATAGGTCCTCTATCAATTTGGTAAATTTCATCCAAATTGGTTAACAGATAATGCCACCATGTCTAAAAGGTAGGTCTCACAATGGTACATATATACCACTTGGTAATTGAAATACGGAGAGTAGCGGTTCAAATCCAGCTGTGGTCAAAATTTTTTTTTCATTTCTTTACACATCTAAATAAGTTTTTAGATGTTTCTCAACACTCAGCATATGAAATTAGGCAGTTTTAAGTTAGATCTGGACAATATATATAAGAAAACCATCTCCAGCAGGCAGAAGCACCCTACAGACAACTCTTGTTTTGAATGTAATTCCTAAGAATTCCCTCTTGATGACTTTGACAATTGACTAAGAAAATCTACAGGGATCAATTTGCTTTCCAAATGTAGAAATTTCACACATGAACAATTTGATTAAAACCATATCTTTATTCTACTTCTCTATTTGTCCCATTGTGGATAAAGATCTGGGGTCAGTTGTTCGAAACTTTAACCACTGGTTAAGCTAACCAATGGTTAAATTTCATCTGACTGTATCTTTGAAATGAGAAGTCTTTAAGTCATAGTCAAGCCAGCGTGGCCTAGTGGTATTGCGCTGGACTCCTTATCGGGAGGCCGGGGTTCGATTCTTGCTCTGGTCATGCCGGTGTCCTGTCTTTCGGATGAGACAGTAAAAACCAAGGCCCCGTGTCATGGTATGCATGGCACGTTAAAGATCCCTCACTGCTTCGGGTGGGTCCGTTTCAAAGGTCAAAATTTGTTTGTCCCACATCAGTCAGATGCAGTCATCATATACGTGAAATATTCGTGGTGTGACGTTAAACAAAAATCAATCAATCAATCAATCAAGTCATAGTCTGTGTACTGATTTGTGGTATATGAAACAATCTTTGTAAAATAATTTAGATTTTTAAACAGAAATATATATAAATACATGTATATATTAAAGTATAGGTCTACAGCGATAATATTGTCCATGTTTATAAATACGACAAGTCTAAATTTTTATCATAACAGGGGAGACAGGTTTATCATGGTCAAATATTCCTTTTAAGGTATATCATTACTTTTAGATTTTTGCCTCAGTTCATAGTAACAGCGGTGGCGTAGAGGATGAATACACCAGTTACCGTTAAGCCACATAGACTCTTGTTATGATGTTTAAAACATGGCGTTTTAAATGAATATTGGTATTTATTTGAAGAAATATACATGTACTTTGATAAACACCCCTATAATTTGATAATGGAATCTTTGTTTTGATTTTTTTAAAAGCCTGGATGAGCACAGTCATGCTGTAGACATAATTGTCTCTCAAATTTTAAGTACTGGTTAGCTTAACCAGCGGTTAAAGCTTCGAGCAACTGGCCCCAGGTGAAACCCTGAAAGAGATCATTTTCTGATGAACTCTGATGACGTTTCAGTCACCGAAGCTGTTATTTCTCATAGCCAATCAATGACTCGGCTAGGCACGTGATAGTGACGCAATATGTAACAAACACTGTTCAAAAACTACCTTGTGGGTCACGCATGCTGGGGATGTTAATTTCATTCCTAGGAAATTGTAGCCGATCCACTAATTGGCTGTAAATCAGAGTTCACTAGAACATGACCCCTTACAGGGTTTCGCCAGATGTTTATCCGCAATAGGACAAATAGAGAAGAGGAATAAAGACATGGTTTAAATCAGATTGACACATGCAAAACTGCATACAAGAAACAGGCATATTTGTATGCACCATGACATTCACTGTTCACCTCAAACAGATGGAAAGACAAAAAGATGACACATCTGTTTAGCTGTGAACAGAGGCATTTTTGATTTATCAAGCTTGTCCACGAATTTATCGAACAACCCTCAGTATTATTGAAGATGTTAATTTGTAATACTTACGACATCACAAAGGGATAAATCATTCGTCGTAGGGTTGTCAGACCTAAGATGATGTCATCCACATTATTGTGATGCTTGAATATCAAACGTTGAAAGCTAGGACAAGTTAGGAAAGATAACCCTGTTTGTTGTGATAGATGAGTTATCGTTAGCAGTGTATCTATGAACCTTAATACTTCACCAGCTAGTACTTCATTTGTAGTATGATGAGTTATCTGACCTGTAATGGGATATCTTAGGCAATGAATCGTCTTTGTTTTAGGTATTTGCATTTAGAGTTGCTAAGGATATAGTTCGAGGATCAACAATGGCACATTTATCACAAGATTCATGTGGTGCACTAGCACTTGGTGTAGGTGTGGTTACCGCGGCAACAGCAGCAGCAGCAGCTTACTACATTTCCTCGCAGCCAGAGCCAAATCTGTTCCCGCCAATAGACCTAAATGACCAGTCTACTGTTTTAGAGGTATTATGTTACAAAAACCTGCAGTTATCCTGTATCATAACGCATACATATAGTTGTACTTGTATAAAATTCTTATTTACCTTCTATTTATGATAATCTCTAAGTTGGCAGAGAAGTTGGGGAATTCATTGAAGGTTGTAGGTTGAAATCTAATGTAAAAGTAAACTGATCGTGGAATGGAAGTATAATTTAACTGCATTTGGGATATAGTCCTGGCTCCTTATAAAGATTATCTTGAGGTAATTTTTAATAAAATTGACGAGTAACTTAAAAAATCTGCATTCAATTCTGCTAAAGTTAGAATTTACTGAAATTGTTTTCTTTTGGAGTCTCCCTTCATCGTATTTGTTTGGATTAAAATGTACATGCGCGAAGTCAGGTTATGGTTGTTTTTATGGAATACCCACTTTATTTACGTAGTGTTTTCTTTTTATTTTGATATCTCTTAGGGTGTGAGACAACAAGAAATGTTATTAATGCAAAGTAAGTAACTTCAGCCATACGAGAAAAATACAGTTTTTGTTTTACATACTTTTGAAATCATAATGAATTGCAGGGTGTACAACTTTAAAGCAATGTTTATTGATTTACTTGATCATCTTTATCATTCTGCATAGTGAATTGAGAAGGTACAGGTTTGAACTGCTTGTCAAAGTTTTCTCCATGTCAATAAGTCGAATGGGACCAAACCAAATATTTTTACTTAATTGGAATTCAAGATAATCATAAGCTGTTTATATTACCTTCATTTATCTTTCATATTAACATATAACTTTGTACATCATTACATGTTAATATTTACCTGGTATTCTTTCAGATTTCATATCTATGTAATGCATATATCTACTGACAAAGTCTTAAATATTCATGAGAATTAAAATTCAAATGATGACAATGATTCCAACCTATAATCTGCCCAAAATGAAGATGTTTTGTCTAATGTTCAGTTCTTTTATTCTTTATGCTTTATGGCCGCACATCAGACACAGTAATTACAATGTACAAAATAACAATATGATAATGATTTGAAAGAGATCATATAGGATGAATATAAAATACATACAGTATATAGTAAATCGGAGTACAGAGAGCATACATCCAATGATAATTTCAAGTGAGAATATATTCAAAATAAGTGTAGATGTAGGTACCTATGAGCTGTTTACAAATTGTCCTTCTTTTAGACGCTAAATGTAAAATTTTTCCTAAATTGGGAATTTTAAGTTCTCTAACATTATGAACACTTACAGTTGATTAAGTTTCTGGACACTAGGTAGTGTAAAATAATATCGCTTTATAAATTGTATTCTTAAATCATTATTACAGGAAAATTTTTATACATATACAAGTGAAATTCATCCTCAGTTTCATTCTTGTTACATAGTGTACAAATTCTGTTATTTCGGTTATTATTTGCATACCTTCTAGTCTCAGTATTTAGATTGTGTACCGAAATTCTAAACCGTGCAATGAATTTCTTAAATAAGTTATCGATTGGCTTTACATAAATAATAATGAATACAAAAATTGTCTATTAAGTGACGATATAAATTACCATTGGCATTATTACAAATGTATGGCAAGACATTTTGTGTATATACATCTTTAGAATTTTTTGTCAGTGATATCATAGGTATTACCATTTTTGAGGAACTGTTCCTTGAAACATGCCCTAAGAATGCAATTATCTGTACTGTTCAATTTCAGCATATACTTAAAAATTCTTAATTTTCTGGACTCCTGTAAAGACAAACAACCAAATTCAAAATACAGTGAATTATTACATGATTCTTTTTTACGCTCAATAATTTTTTACAAAAAAGACTATTATTTTCTCTGCATCTGGGCTTTGTGAAGCCCCCATGCCTCTGCACCATAACTAAGAATGCTATAAACATACATATTAACAATTAATATTTCTGTTTCAGTTTTAAAACAATTATATTTGAATTCATTATTCAGTGCAGAAAAAAGCCTTTTTACCATGGTCTGCGATATGTTTTTGCGTAACATTAAATTTTTCATTAAAGTGAGATAAAACACCTAAATACCCCTTCAGTTCCCTTTCTGTCATACGACCATTTTTCATTATCTCGTACAGAACCTCCATTTCTAAAGACAATTTTTGTTTTATCTGTATTCAAATCAAGAGTGTAATTCATTCAATAAAAGCTGAAGTGATACTGGTGATTCAGCAATCAATGCCATATCATATGCATACATTAAAAGGAAAATAGTAATTAATTCTAGTTTAATATATGGACAATTATTTTTAAGAAAGAGCATTTCACAGTCGTTCACATATAAAGAATATAATAGTAGTGACAACACCTCCCAATGAAAAAGGCCAATCTTGTTGCTACACTGTACATAGAATTCCATTGTGCACACATAAATTTACATGATCAAATAATGACTTTTCTTACTACACATAACATTTTACCATTGATTCCCTGTTTTACTAATTTACATCTAAGTTTTTCTTTATCAATTACATCGAAAGCTTTTCTATAATCTACAAAGTAGCAATATAATCTACATCAATTCTCTTTAAGTATTTGTTGATTAGAGTTTGTAATGTACAATGACCAGGTCTAAAGCCAATCTTGGATCCGTAATTATGTTATTCAGTTACTATCCCATTTCAAAAGCCTAGCATGTAGAACAAAGGTCAATAATTTTCTCGAGCAACTTACCAAATTTATATCTTTATAGTTATTTGTATTGTTACAATCATCTTTCTTGTATATAGGTATTACCCATCCTTTGGAAAAGGATTTGGAGAAAAATTCTGACATAAAAAAATGAATTAAATAATTATGTCATATGTGGGATTGAAATATGTTTACAATCTTATCAACAACTCATTTAATATAAGATCCTCCCTACAGCTTTTATTTCTACTTAACCTGCTAATGAGATGAGCATATCTTGAACTAACAAATGTTGATGTAATCCAGTTATTTAATCATCGTCGATCAAGGTGAAGCGGCTTCACGACTAAACAGTCAGCCTTTACCGTAAACCCAACTGGAATAACTGATTACCGGTACATGTGTGCATTTCTTCCACTTTTATTGCCATGCTAATAAATTTGTTGGTACAAACAATGACTCTTCAAGATAATGAGTATAAAATATGTAGAAAATGAAGTGTGAAGACTGCATTACATCTTTGACATCATCAGAATTTAGACTTTACTGACTTTGTCTTAAAGGAAGTAAAATCCTAAAGAAATTAAAGGAAAAAATTGGGACTTGACTTTGAGATAAACAGAGTTTTGCAGCTTTGAGATAATGAGTTTCAACTGTATTACAACACCAATTTCAGGATTCTTTCAAATTCTAAATATTGAAAATTTTCACATTTCCCAGTTTTGTTGTAATCTTACTTACATGTATTTCCAATAGATCTGTAGTCTTGCTGATGGTTTGATTGTTCTATCGCTTGATTTGATATTTGACTGTTTCTTGTTTTACATCACTCCAAGCTTATTTCATGTGTGTGGTTATGATATCTGACTGATGCATCGCAAAGAAATTATTACTTATTCAATAGACCCACCTGAAGGAGTGAGGGACATGGCACTCAGTTTGACTGTTTCATCTGAAAGACAGGTCACCAACCAGCCACTGATTGAACTCTAACCCTAGACTATTCAGGCACAAGTTGGCTGCCAACTGAATTACATCAGCCCTTAATTGAATTCTGAACTCATGTTATTGTTCCTAGCTCTTGATTTATATCTCTGTTTACAGGATGGTTCACGCATATCTAAATTCTGCAAAGATGGAAAGTTAATGAAAAACATATACCCAGAAGTGACCACTATCCATGAAGGCTTCAAAAGAGGGCTGAAACTATCAAGTGAGAAAAGACAATATATGTGTTTTGAAGTGATAAGAAATTGAATAGAATTAATTAATGACTTGCATTTTTTAACAAGCAAAAACATAACTACAGTGTTAGATTACCATGTTGATTTACCATAGTTAAATGGAAATCCTTCTCTGAATGCAATTATTCCAGCAATAGTTACCTCCCATTAAACTTACTCTATAAGAATTATTGTAGAGGATAGTCCGTGCCTTGGAACAAGATCTGGTCCTAATAAGGAGTACAGATGGATAACATATCAAGAGGTATATTTCTGTATGTAATTAATCTTAAAGTGTTGTTCAAAAAGATAAAGGGACAAAATATTTAAAAGATTGAACTTCAAAAGCTGGGTTATATTTTTTTCAGTTTGGTAAGAACTTTTTATAGTGTATATATAGCGCTGTTTGAATTATTTTATACATATATCTTCTAAATTAAACCCTTAATGTTTTTAAGGAGTTTGGTAATGTGTACAGTTATGGAGGAATATTAAAATAAATGTTTAAATATACAAGTCTTTAGCACATTCTGGATCTGTATTGTATTTATGTAACTGTATCCTTTATTATATTATAGCTATAAATATGTACTGTTTGATGCCAAATATAATTCAGATCAATTATACATTTATGTGTACATGCATTTCTGAATCTGAATACTATCATTCCTTTCTGTATGTATTTGAAAAATGGATATTTGATGTTTTTTTTGGAATTATCTATTTTTGTTTTTCTGTCAAATGTAACTTTGGAAGTGATTTTATTTCAAAGGTATATGATAGAGCCCATTCCTTTGGATCAGGCCTTTTGGAGGATGGTCTAAAACCTCAATGCTCTACATATATTGGAATTTTTAGTATCAATCGTTCAGAGGTAAAGTAAATTAATATAAAGTACTATATATCAGAATTATTAATATGATTTAATTTTAATGGTAAATTATCTTGTTTAGTTGTCTTTTTGGTCAGAATTGCGTAAGCAATTTCTACCTTAGTCGTTGCTCGGCTACCTTAGTGGAATTCAAAGTACACTGAAATCTTCCTCTTGTAGAAATAGTGCATCAGTGTATAGAAAAAGAACATCCAGATCTGCCAAGTAAACTTATAACTCTTGTTGTTTTAGTTAATATAGGATAATTCTGATCAGATGAAAAATAGTTGCATCGTTTTTACTTTGATATACATGTGTAGTATTCATACACTTGTTTGATGTTAATATGTAATATTACTAAGAATAGCCAGTTATTGATAAAAATTGTTTTCCTGAATGTACGACGGAAAGCCAGGAAATGTGCGATTGTCTAGTCATACTGTAATGAAAAGTAGTCCATAGTATCCATCGTAATGTAATCAATAAAATGTGATGACATCAAATTTTTTTAGCAGTATTGCAGATGAACATGGATTTATTTTGATTATTACATAGTGAAAATATAGAAACAATTAAATCTAGTATTAACATAACACATATGTAGTTGCACATTAATTTCTTTATGTAATAATATTAAGAATAGCCAGTTAGACAGAAACGGCCCAAGAATATGAAAATGCATAGAAATCATGCCTTAAGATGAAATAGAGAAAATGTAAAAACATTTAAATTTAGTTTTACCCTTAAGCATTGTAAGTCTAACACAAGTATGGGAATTCTGGAAATTTGCGCACAACCTTGATCCCTCCTCCATGCAAACTTTTTTGGAACATGAAAACTGGAAAATTTATTTTCAGTTTATGTATTTCACTTTCTAGATTGCTATATTTGGTTAAAAATGCATCCTAAAGCTACAAGAAATTCTCGATCAAAAAAGGGGGATGGGGAGGTTTGAAAATAACGATTTATTATCAAATGAGTTGTACAGTTTCAAAAAATTTCTAGAATAATATTACACTGCAAGACATACAAGTTCATGGTGTAATATATGTATTTGAAAATGCAATGCCAACCTTGAGGACTATCAGTCCTTTCATTTTAGCTTGCAGGGATGAAAGTCTGGAGAACTAATGTCATCATAACTTCAGTTTCAGTGGCAGTTTCAGTAGACAAAATGTTAATCTGGACTATATCTTTTGAACCATAAGGGGTGGGGCTTTAATACTTCACACATAGGTTCCTCATGACAAGAGCTTTCATTTGACACCATAACTTTTGATATTGACTTTGATCTTGGATTTTTATCTACTTTTAAAACATTTGAACCTATGCTATATATTTTGAACCAATAAGTTTAGGGCTTTGATATTTCATACATAGGTTCCTCATGACAAGAGTTTTTATTTGATACAATGATTTTTGACCTTGTAACTTGGACTTTGACCTACTTTTTAAAAACCTAGGCTATATCTTTTGCACCAATAGGTGTAGAGCTTTGATATATCAGACATATGTTCCTTATGACAAGAGTTTTTATTGGATACAATGATTTTTGACCTTTCATTCATTCAAATTTCTTTAATTTTTTTCAATGTCTTTGCAATGTCTTTTTCTTTGAAAGACTTTTGACCTTAAACCTTTTTCTCTAAATTTTAATCTGGCTTTACTTTTTTGTCCTCCGCTTTTCGTGAAAGCGTGGGGACATTAAATCTCATTTGTCTGTCCATCCGTCCATCTATCTGTCACAAAAACTTTAACCTTGATCATAACATTTTAACTGTAAGACATAGAGCCTTCACATTTGGCATGTGTGTCCCTAATTGCAATACCTTTCTGTTGGTACCAGAATTTTTTATGATGTGACCTTTGACTGTGACATTTGTCCTACTTCAATATAACTTTTTAACCATAAGACGTAGGGCCTTCATATTTGGCATGTGTGTCTGTAGACATGCACAACCATGACAATATGTCACAGAATACTGCACCCTTATTGATAGAACCCCCAAAGCGGGGACCACAATTCTCTGAATTTGCTTGTTTTTAAATAATTGATATACAGGAAAACCTGTTCTAACAGACACTCGGGATTATCAGACACTCCCTTATAATGGACAGATTTTTTTTTTTAATAAAGTTTTGAAAATATTTCTTTATATAATGGAGCTACAGACAATGGACACTTCTTCCATACCAAATGCTAATAAATCACTTAAAAAAGACTTGGTTTTAACCGACAGTGTAACAACCATGCGTGTTTATTTTGCAAACATAAGCCGGTGATTATCCAATTAAGTTTTCTTGTACAATGTACACACAGCACAAATGTCAAATCGATAAGCCGATAATTAGCCAATTAAGTTTTACAGTCCACTGTACTATTGCATTTTTAGAAAGTAGTACACTAACTCCTTTCAGCTGCATTTGAATTTAAAAGTGACTTAACAATATACATGTATTTATATTTCTGAGCAAGATATGTAAAGTTTTCTAAGACTTATGTTGAAATGCTGGCTATTTTTTTCAGACAGCATTATAATCATTTTTAGTCCTTTTTATGTATTATCACTGTTAGTTGTTCCGACTATTTCTTTTACACAGTGGGTTATTACGGAGCAAGCTTGTAGCATGTACTCCATGGTGGTCATACCTCTCTATGATACACTCGGTGTTGATGCATGCAAATTCATCATCAATCAAGGTAAACACATTCTTTGCTTGCAATCTTTTACTTAAAAATCTGCTTCTTGACTATTGACATCCTGAAAACTATATACATTTTTATAAAAAAACATGAAAACTTCCACTGAAGTTGTGAAATTCATGACCCCTAAGGGAGGTTTTCATTTCTTAAGGCAGAACAAAATTAATTAGTCTTACAGCTCATTTTGTTATTATTTTACCCATCACCAAGATCATTGCACTTATATGGTGCATTATCATGATTTTGTTCTTTACTAAGAACCCACCTGAAGTGGTGAGGGATATTTTATGAACCATTGTATACCATACCATGAGGTATCTCATCTGAAAGATGGATTGGATGGCAGATTTCCACACTGGGTGATGAATTTAGTCTTGAGAAACTGCTCTGCTTCTGTGTATTGGAAAGGAAAACTGAATAACGATTATAAATAGCATGAAGCCCTAAAAATGAGTAAAATTCAATACCCCTGGGACAGGGAATTCAGCCCTTAGGATGGGGAGAATATAGTTTTATAGTGAAGTATTCAGTCCTGGAAAATCTATATCTACAGCTGTATATCAGAAAGAGAAACTAAATGCATGGTTTGATAGAGCATGAAGTCATTTACATATACTTTCAAAATTTAAGACGGCGAGATGTTTTCCCCTAAGAGTAAGTCTAGAAATTAACTTGTATGGCAGTAGCTGTAGACTCAGGTAACTTATGGGACTCTTGTATTATTTGTTATTGTTTAACATTGAATAAACTTTATTTTGAAATTACCGGTACTGCAGACATTTAAATGTTTTCTTGGAAAATATATACTACAAAAAGTTCTTAAGCATTTACAATGCATGTGTTAAATTTATGTTGTGATTTTTTTTTTGCAGCTAATTTAAGTCATGTAGTTTGTGATAATTCTGCAAAAGCCAAAAATTTACTAGTCCAGGCTAAGGAAACCCCCAGTCTGAAGTGTTTAATTATCATGGATACTATAACTGAGGAAGTTCAGAAACTTGCAGAAACAGTGAATGTAAACATCAGCAGCTTTGTGGATGTTGAGGTATAATGTGTTTTCTCAATTAATACTTAGTTATAAGTGTGTTTTTTGTTAGAAGTAGGTGTGTTTTTTTATGTGTGTTTTTGTTCAAAGTGTGTTTTTGTTATAAGTATGTTTTCATTATAAATGTGTTTAGTAATTGATATTAAGGTACAAATGCGTTCTGGACTGTTAGGAACAAATGTGGTTATAGATACATGTACATGTAATATGGCACCAATGTTTATGGATACATTTACATGTATCATGACACCAATTTGTCTGCTGAGATATGTACATATAGTATGGTACCATAGTGTCAGTTGTCATGAAGTCATACACAAAGAAATGTTTGAAGAATTCACCCTCCAAGTTCTGAAAATTCTTAGTGTGGATATAAAATAAAGGAGTGAATGAGATCTGGTCAAAGATAACAAAACTAGATTGATTTTCATTTCTTTGATATGAAAACAAAGTTAATGTAGTTGTGATGTGAATATCTTTTCAGAAACGAGGAAAGAAAAATCTGCATGATTTAGTCGTAAGTCTTTTGTGTGCATTAATTTTTTTATCGTTAAAAGTTACTACTATGGAGTAATATTGAGATTTTAAAGCAAATTATAAGCGATATACTTGTTGACATTTTCAGTTTTGATTTCTAGGAGTGTTTTAGAATTGTAAGAAAAAGATAACTAAATTGCATGATAGATAATCAAATGTCACAGGTCTTGTTATCTGAAATGATTTCAAGATACATGTCTTGGTCACCACTTAAGTCAAAATGTCACAGGTCTTGTTATCTGAAATGATTTCAAGATACATGTCTTGGTCACCACTTAAGTCAAAATATCATATAACTATGGTTATCACATGAATTTAAGATACATGGGTATGGTACCCCGGTATGTTCTTTACAAATGTACTGCATAATGAACACCATTTTCTGTTTTAAGCCTCCAAAAGAATCTGATGTGGCTACAATTTGCTATACAAGTGGAACTACAGGTAATTAAAAATTCTCCAAAAAAAGGTTCAAAATCCCAAACTATCCTGGTTTAACTTTTCTAGGGCAATCAGCGAAAAATGTGCAAGTGTTTTTATATGCCCACATTTAGATTTGGGCGTATTATGTTATACCATTGTCGTCCATCTGCATGTTCGTCTGTCCATCTTGGTCCATCCCCACATTTTTGTAAGTGCTTCTCCTTAACCATGACAGGTACAAATGTTTTTGTGGTGTTATATGTAAAGATCTGACTTAAAGTGTACATTTTGGGTTTAAAGTGGGGTCTGCCCCAGGGATAGTGAAAAATAGATGGAGTCAAAAAATCTTGTCTGCCCTTCTTCATCAAAATCGAGACAGATGGAGATAATTTGGGGGTGATATATGAAAGGATTTAACTTGAAGTTGTACACCTGGGTTTTAAACTTTGGTCTGACCCCAGGGGTAGTAAAAAATTGGTGAGGTAAAAAAAACTTGTCCATGCTTCTTTTCCTTAAACACTACAGATGAAGATGATTTCATGGTGGCATATGAAAGGTCTGAGCTGAAGTGTGTACCTAGGTTTAAGTCTGGGGATCTGGCCCCTGGGGTAGGAATAATGGATGGGCTTAAAAGATATCTTGTCTGTGCTTCTTCTCTTTTTCAGCGAAAGGAACTTAACTTTAATAGATGATTTTTTGGCAGTAAAATAATGGGTCCAACTTAAAGTTGTGAACCTGGGGTTTAAACTTTAGTCTGGTCCCTAGGGTAGGGAAACATTTCAACATCCATTTAGCATTGCCCCGTTTTTAATAAAAGTTTTGAGCATAAATCACACACTTTTCTTTTAAATATTTGAGGTTTACTTAGAGTGGATAATGCATTCATTCAATAATTTTATAGTATTCTGTATAGATATTATGTCTTTTCAGGTGATCCGAAAGGTGCAATGTTGACTCATGCTAATCTAATCAGCAACATGTCCTGTGTAGTGTTTAATGCACTGGTAGGTGGCAGATGTATTTATTCACAAGAAAGGCTTAGTTGTTATCAAGGAAGCTATGGCAGATGTTCAAGCAATCAAATAGAAATTTGCAATGTTGACTCATGCTAATTTAATCAGCAACATGTCTTGTGTAGTGTACTATTGTGTAGATTGGTAACTGACATATGTATTTATATATAGGAAAGACTATGACATTATCCAGGAAGCTACAGCAGGTGTTCAAGCAGTCAATCGAATTTTTCATTTGATGCAAATTTTCATTCTGATGTAACTAGTTAAACTGTCTTCTAACGTTTGGAAACATCAAATAGATGATGAATTGCTTAATTATGATATAAACATATGAAATATCGTAAATGTCAGTTGCTAGATGGGTTGATAACATCAAGCAATATGTTTTTCAGGATATATCATATTGGGTTTTCATTAAGATTTTAATCAAGTTAAATACTATGGTGAAAATTGTTTAATAGGAAAGATTATAGAAGTAATTCTTTTCATATATACTTTTAAAAGAGTTGACAATCTTTAATTTCCTTGGATATCAATTGTCATTGTAAAAAGAAAAGGAAGTGGGAGAAAAGGACAAGTATAAATCTAACACCATGACTTAGGTTTTAATCATTAAGCAATAATAAAGACACAAGGAATGAACAATTAATTGAGTACAAATCAGTTATTTGTGATGAATTTTAGTGTAATGACAAGAAAAGGAATAGTTGAGGATCTGAGTAGTGATGCATCATACATAAATTAAGGAATGTATTTTGAAAGTGTTTAGTTTCTTTAAACAATCTTGATTAATAAAACAATGCCTTATTATCTGGAGAGGAATGGTGTTATGATACTATCCACGGAAATTATTGCATACTAGATCACTAATATTTTTCAAGCCCAGTTTGTCATGTGTCTTCTCCATTTTAATGATTTATAAAAGGAATAACTCTCATAGCAAAGAAAATAAAAATTAGCACAGGTAGAGCTTTCATATTTAACCTATGTGTTCCTTATGACAAGACCTTTCTGTTGAAATTGTGTTGATGGATTCCAAAAAGTGTATTAAGGGTGTTATGAAAAAAATGTTGGTAGCTGTATGGAGTCTTATCCAGTCATTGAATTCTGACCACACAGTTCAATGCCCTTATGGTTCCTTCTCTTAGGATGAGTGATAATGGAATCTGTCTTCATTTTCCCAATTTTATCATTAGAAGTTTACTTAGTACTGTATCATTGTTACACACAAATACAGCTTGGACCATTCTCTGAAAATCTGTGTTTTCTGGAAATGAAGTCATCATAAGAATAGAAATGATAAAGGACAAGGACTTATATTGTGCAATTGAAATACAGTAGTTTCAGGATATCGTTAGGACCTACCTGTTTCTAATTTTACATGCTTCTCATGGCAAACTTTGGAATTTCTGATTGCATTTTGACTGCACACATAATAGATAAATGGCATGCCAAGGGAACAAGAGACCCTTTCACTATTACTGCAGGACTGATGTTTTGGTTGACAAAATCATAACTTTTCCTGCGAAATGATGTCAGAGATAATCAATTATTTATCATGACGTCAAAAATTATACGAGATCAGTTATCATTTGCCAACCAAAACATCAGTCTCATAGTTATAGTGAGAGGGTCTATTTACCAACCCGTCTTAACTTCACATTTGCTCATTAATTTCTTTTTATCAACTTCATCCTGCCTGTTATACATAATAAGCATTTTGTTGTCATATTTTTCGGGAAGATTACAGTAAATAAAAGTATATATGAATATATTGAGGTATGACATTATATATTCAAATAGATTTGAAAAATCAAACCAGTAACAAGCAGTTTCAGGAGTGAACTTTCTGTATGTTCTTGAGGCGATTTAGATCTTCAGTACAGAAGATCTCAGTGGAGAGCTGGCTTGTACGAAGAATTACAAAAAAATTATCGGGGAAAATATAAGACTTCAGCAGAAAGGAGACTTCTTCTGGAAAAGCTGAACAAATTCGTGGTTGTTTTTTCACTGTAAAAAATTCATAAGCACTGCAATATCCGGATCCATTCAAATAATGGCCAGTGGTGTCCAACCTGTGCGTTTAGGAGTGCATTAAAAAAAAATAAATAATAGTTTGAATTTGAAACTGACGTATTTAATCATTGGATTGCTACATGGTTCAATAAAGAATTTCCTTGGTAATGATTTACAAACATTCCATGGTAATCTTTCGATTACTAGCTGTACATGTTTATCAATTAGTCATATGCTTCTCTTACCCACCACATAGTAGAATATTACGATATGTATATTTCTGATATTATAGAAAGCCATATCAGTTAGCACAGAGGATGTTCATATATCTTACCTGCCTTTAGCCCACATGTTTGAAAGAGGAATGCAGGTAAAAATTATTTATTTTTTGCTTTATTGAATTTCCTGGTGTATATGGTATTAATAATCTTGCACGTATTTTAAACTTGCATACCTTATTTTTGCTATGCATCACCATGTATACAGTGGACATAGTGTTTGTCATGTTCTAAACCAGAATTTGTGACTAAAAATTGGCCTTTGTCTTCTTTGCATTTAATTAATTTTCAGCTCGCCTGAGCCAAAGACTCAAGTGACACTATTGTCACAGCATGTCATTTGTCTATCATCTGGTACCTTTTCATATTTTTGAATTTTTCTTCAGCACTGCTAGAGGGATTTTGATTAAACTATTCCTTTTTACCTAATTCTCCCAGAATACGCATTGCCCTCTATGATAAACTTTGATGCTTTACCCCAAATGTTCTGAATGCTTGTTATCAAATACCCAGATGTCTGACTTTTTTTTACCTGGTTTTTACTTGTCTGTCTCTTTGTTTTTTTGTTTGTCTGTTTTCATCTTCAACCTTCACCATAACTTTTGAACTGTGAGAGATAAAGACTTCATATTTGGCATGCATACTTCACTAATAGATCCTCGTTTTAAATTACTGTGAGATTAAACTGAGTTAAACTGTGTTTAAAAAACTGTGAGATGATGCATACTGACTCTGTGAGATGATGTATACTGACTCTGTGAGATGATGTATACTGACTTTGTGAGATGATGTATACTGACTGTGAGATGATGCATACTGACTGTGAGATGATGTATACTGACTCTGTGAGATGATGTATACTGACCCTGTGAGATGATGTATACTGACTCTGTGAGATGATTACTGACTCTGTGAGATGATGCATACTGACTGTGAGATGATGCTTTCTGGCTGTGAGATGATGTATACTGTCTCTGTGAGATGATGTATACTGACTGTGAGATGATGTATACTGACTTTGTGAGATGATGTATACTGACTCTGTGAGATGATTACTGACTCTGTGAGATGATGTATACTGACTCTGTGAGACGATGTATACTGACTCTGTGAGACGATGCATACTGACTCTGTGAGATGATGTATACTGACTTTGTGATATGATGTATACTGACTGTGAGATGATGCTTTCTGACTGTGAGATGATGTATACTGACTGTGAGATGATGTATACTGACTCTGTGAGATGATGCATACTGACTTTGTGAGATGATGTATACTGACTCTGTGAGATGATGTATATTGACTTTGTGAGATGATGTATACTGACCCTGTGAGATGATGTATACTGACTCTGTGAGATGATTACTGACTCTGTGAGATGATGTATACTGACTCTGTGAGATGATGTATACTGACTCTGTGAGATGATGCATACTGACTGTGAGATGATGTATACTGACTGTGAGATGATGCATACTGACTGTGAGATGATGTATACTGACTCTGTGAGATGATGTATACTGACTCTGTGAGATGATGTATACTGACCCTGTGAGATGATGTATACTGACTCTGTGAGATGATTACTGACTCTGTGAGATGATGTATACTGACTCTGTGAGATGATGTATACTGACTGTGAGATGATGCTTTCTGGCTGTGAGATGATGTATACTGACTTTGTGAGATGATGTATACTGACTTTGTGAGATGATGCATACTGACTCTGTGAGATGATGCATACTGTCTATGTGAGATGATGTATACTGACTTTGTGAGATGATGTATACTGACTCTGTGAGATGATGTATACTGACTTTGTGAGATGATGTATACTGACTCTGTGAGATGATTACTGACTCTGTGAGATGATGTATACTGACTCTGTGAGACGATGTATACTGACTCTGTGAGACGATGCATACTGACTCTGTGAGATGATGTATACTGACTTTGTGATATGATGTATACTGACTGTGAGATGATGCATACTGACTCTGTGAGATGATGTATACTGACTGTGAGATGATGCATACTGACTCTGTGAGATGATGCATACTGACTCTGTGAGATGATGCATACTGACTCTGTGAGATGATGTATACTGACTCTGTGAGATGATGCATACTGACTCTGTGAGATGATGTATACTGACTCTGTGAGATGATGTATACTGACTTTGTGAGATGATGTATACTGACTGTGAGATGATGCATACTGACTCTGTGAGATGATGTATACTGACTCTGTGAGATGATGTATACTGACTCTGTGAGATGATGTATACTGACTCTGTGAGATGATGTATACTGACTCTGTGAGATGATGTATACTGACTTTGTGAGATGATGTATACTGACTGTGAGATGATGTATACTGACTCTGTGAGATGATGTATACTGACTCTGTGAGATGATGTATACTGACTCTGTGAGATGATGTATACTGACTCTGTGAGATGATGTATACTGACTCTGTGAGATGATGTATACTGACTGTGAGATGATGCTTTCTGGCTGTGAGATGATGTATACTGACTTTGTGAGATGATGTATACTGACTTTGTGAGATGATGCATACTGACTCTGTGAGATGATGCATACTGTCTATGTGAGATGATGTATACTGACTTTGTGAGATGATGTATACTGACTCTGTGAAATGATGTATACTGACTTTGTGAGATGATGTATACTGTCTATGTGAGATGATGCATACTGACTCTGTGAGATGATTACTGACTCTGTGAGATGATGCATACTGACTCTGTGAAATGATGTATACTGACTTTTTGAGATGATGTATACTGTCTATGTGAGATGATGCATACTGACTCTGTGAGATGATGTATACTGACTCTGTGAGACGATGTATACTGACTTTGTGAGATGATGTATACTGACTTTGTGAGATGATGTATACTGACCTTGTGAGATGATACATACTGACTGTGAGATGATACATACGGACTCTGTGAGATGATGTATACTGACTGTGAGATGATGCATACTGACTGTGAGATGATGTATACTGACTCTGTGAGATGATGTATACTGACCCTGTGAGATGATGTATACTGACTCTGTGAGATGATTACTGACTCTGTGAGATGATGTATACTGACTCTGTGAGATGATGTATACTGACTGTGAGATGATGCTTTCTGGCTGTGAGATGATGTATACTGACTCTGTGAGATGATGTATGCTGACTCTGTGAGATGATGTATGCTGACTTTGTGAGATGATGCATACTGACTCTGTGAGATGATGCATACTGACTCTGTGAAATGATGTATACTGACTTTGTGAGATGATGTATACTGTCTATGTGAGATGATGCATACTGACTCTGTGAGATGATGTATACTGACTCTGTGAGACGATGTATACTGACTTTGTGAGATGATGTATACTGACTTTGTGAGATGATGTATACTGACCTTGTGAGATGATACATACTGACTGTGAGATGATACATACTGACTCTGTGAGATGATGTATACTGACTGTGAGATGATGCATACTGACTGTGAGATGATGTATACTGACTCTGTGAGATGATGTATACTGACCCTGTGAGATGATGTATACTGACTCTGTGAGATGATTACTGACTCTGTGAGATGATGTATACTGACTCTGTGAGATGATTACTGACTCTGTGAGATGATGTATACTGACTCTGTGAGATGATGTATACTGACTTTGTGAGATGATGTATACTGACTGTGAGATGATGCATACTGACTCTGTGAGATGATGTATACTGACTTTGTGAGATGATGTATACTGACTTTGTGAGATGATGTATACTGACTGTGAGATGATGCATACTGACTCTGTGAGATGATGTATACTGACTGTGAGATGATGCATCCTGACTCTGTGAGATGATGTATACTGACTCTGTGAGATGATGTATACTGACTCTGTGAGATGATGTATGCTGACCCTGTGAGATGATGTATACTGACTCTGTGAGATGATACATACTGATTCTGTGAGATGATGTATACTGACTCTGTGAGATGATGCATACTGACTCTGTGAGATGATGCATACTGACTGTGAGATGATGTATACTGACTTCATGAGATGATGTATACTGACTCTGTGAGATGATGTATACTGACTTTGTGAGATGATGTATACTGACTTTGTGAGATGATGTATACTGACCTTGTGAGATGATACATACTGACTCTGTGAGATGATGTATACTGACTTTGTGAGATGATGTATACTGACTCTGTGAGATGATGCATACTGACTCTGTGAGATGATGTATACTGACTCTGTGAGATGATGTATACTGACTTTGTGAGATGATGTATACTGACTCTGTGAGATGATGTATACTGACTCTGTGAGATGATGTATACTGACTCTGTGAGATGATACATACTGACTCTGTGAGATGATGTATACTGTCTATGTGAGATGATGTATACTGACTTTGTGAGATGATGTGTACTGACTCTGTGAGATGATGCATACTGACTCTGTGAGATGATTACTGATTCTGTGAGATGATGCATACTGACTCTGTGAGATGATGTATACTGACTCTGTGAGATGATACATACTGACTCTGTGAGATGATGTATACTGACTGTGAGATGATGTATACTGACTTTGTGAGACGATGTATACTGACTGTGAGATGATGCATACTGACTCTGTGAGATGATGCATACTGACTTTGTGAGATGATGTATACTGACTCTGTGAGACGATGTATACTGACTTTGTGAGATGATGTATACTGACTTTGTGAGATGATGTATACTGACCTTGTGAGATGATACATACTGACTCTGTGAGATGATGTATACTGACTGTGAGATGATGCATACTGACTCTGTGAGATGATTACTGACTCTGTGAGATGATGTATGCTGACCCTGTGAGATGATGTATACTGACTCTGTGAGATGATACATACTGATTCTGTGAGATGATGTATACTGACTCTGTGAGATGATGCATACTGACTCTGTGAGATGATGCATACTGACTGTGAGATGATGTATACTGACTTCATGAGATGATGTATACTGACTCTGTGAGATGATGTATACTGACTTTGTGAGATGATGTATACTGACTTTGTGAGATGATGTATACTGACCTTGTGAGATGATACATACTGACTCTGTGAGATGATGTATACTGACTTTGTGAGATGATGTATACTGACTCTGTGAGATGATGCATACTGACTCTGTGAGATGATGTATACTGACTCTGTGAGATGATGTATACTGACTTTGTGAGATGATGTATACTGACTTTGTGAGATGATGCATACTGACTGTGAGATGATACATACTGACTCTGTGAGATGATGTATACTGACTCTGTGAGATGATGTATACTGACTCTGTGAGATGATACATACTGACTCTGTGAGATGATGTATACTGTCTATGTGAGATGATGTATACTGACTTTGTGAGATGATGTGTACTGACTCTGTGAGATGATGCATACTGACTCTGTGAGATGATTACTGATTCTGTGAGATGATGCATACTGACTCTGTGAGATGATGTATACTGACTCTGTGAGATGATGCATACTGACTCTGTGAGATGATGTATACTGACTTTGTGAGATGATGTATACTGACTCTGTGAGATGATGTATACTGTCTCTGTGAGACGATGCATACTGACTGTGAGAGTTGATGGTCCTTCATTTTAATAGATAAAGAGGATTATATCTTTGCAGATAGGTAATTTAATCAAGATAGAGGTGAGAGATTCTTGAGAAATGCAATACAGCACATTAATCCACATTTTCATTATAGGTCCTGACTTAAACCTTTCACATCTAATGATGAAAAATTCCAGAAATGGGTTTAAAATGATGACAAATCAAATTACTTTGTATACAGATGGGCTTTTAGCTGTACCTAGTGATTTATCATATAGTAGGATTCAAATGAAGACAATCTTTGTTAACTTTTAAATTTTATGAATTTGTTTTGTAGATTTTGGTATTCATGCATGGTGCAAGAGTTGGCTTTTTCCAAGGGGATATTAAGAAATTAACAGATGACATGATGACCTTGAAACCTACTTTGTTTATCACTGTTCCTCGTCTGCTGAACAGAATTTATGATAAAGCAAGTTGATAGAAATACTTTCCTTAAGTCCATCTTCAAATGTTTTTGATATATATCTCAATATAATCATCTGATTAATATAGAAAAATGTTTCATTGGTGGATATAAAGAGATGCATGTAAAGAGAAGGCAGTTTGCACATCTTCAAATACCCTCCTTATTTTCATGCTCATATATTTAGTACTTAATCATCTCTGGGCTTGCTGTAACAATTTAGCTGATGAATACCGTCTGAATTAATGAAGCATGAAATAAGAAATATCACTGTATTCTTTATTTGAAGTCTACTACCCTACTTTGGATATGATGCAGGAGGTGTAGTGTTGTTTAAGTTTTTGTTTGTGGTATAATGGATCCAGGTTGGATTCCTGGATTGTGCCATTTTGCTTCTGAGATTGGTTACCTCTTGCTTCTCTTGTTGGGAGATTAGAGAGATGAATGTGATGAAATAGAAATATTAACCAGTCTACCAACTACATTCTGTAATGAAGATATAAATAGATATCATATTTATATGTATAAGTTGTATTGAATCAGATTTTATTTCATGAACATTTGTTAGTATTATTATAAGAATGTTTTCTATATTTATTAATATTACATATATTATAAGAATCTTTATCAGCATTATTTTAACAAGTCATTGTTTAATATCAAATGTATATATATATATATATATATATATATATATATATATATATATATACAATGTATCCGAGACTTGAAATATTAAAGTGTCTCGGTTTTAGGTGTCAGCAAGTGTGAAAAACAGCTTTATAAAATCCAAACTTCTAGAGTATGCAATTGCAGGAAAGATGAAGGAACTGAGAAAGTAAGAGAAATTTATAAAGAAATTCTGTATGCTGATAAAGAATAATATGAAATACATACTGTGTAATATTATTTGTACATGTATTTGTATCTTTCTCTGTCTGTCTATCAGAATTATTTTGGGAAGCAGTCCCCTGACTGTTCTATGTTGAATTTTGAATTTTAATGGAATATTGATTCTCTTGTAATATTGAGTTATTTTAGGAAGGGAAATATTACATCATTTCTTATTTGAGGGAGGGAAATACATCATTTCTTATTTTGCAGTAATGTGGTGAGAAAGGACAGTATCTGGGACAAGCTTGTGTTTAACAAGATTCAGAATATGATAGGGGGTAGAGTCAAAATGATTATCACAGGATCTGCACCATTGGAAGCAAAAGTCTTAGATTTCATGAGGGCAGCATTTGGTTGTGTGGTAGGTGCAATTTACAGGAAAAAAAATATGTATTTTCAAGTAACAACCATGTCATATTATATGATGATATATTGTAGGGATGCATTTATATCATTGTCTCATGATACAATATGCATTACTGTATGTGATTCATGATATGATACACACCATGATTCACTTGGAATTAGAAAATAATAATAAAAAAATGCAGGATTTAAGTGCTTAAATAGCACTTTGAAATTTACAATGTATTTTAAAAAATGAAGACAGTGATCAATCATATTTCATGAAAAGATGGACATTGTACACAGTTCAAACAAATTTTCCTTTTCAAGGCAGATCTGGTGTAGTGGTTCAGACATCCTCATTTTGCGTCACAGTGTTTAAAAAGTTGGTCACTTCCATGCTACCATGTCATGATTTATTAGAAAAAAAATTTTGACATAAAACTCAGATAAGGCAAAAAGAAAAATATTGTGTTCCCTATTATGCCTAAAACAATAGGGTCGGTAGGTAGGTTTCTTTGGTAACTTTAGTTAAAAATATGCTCAATACTTCAACAAATGTGCCACTACTAGAAAAAAAAAATCTGAGTTGTCCCAGGACTCTCATTCACAATGATCCTCTTGATGTTCATGTGAGCACATTGTTTTATCGTAACTGCTATCAATCTAGCAACTGGCATGGCGGCCATTTTCCCTTCTACGGAAACTAACTTAAAACATGTAAAGTAAAACCCAAGACAGCCTTTTTCTTCCAGAAATTGAAATCGTAAGGAAAATCGTAAAAAAAGAAACCCGATCAAACTGTAAGTGATATTTGTGTGGTGGGAAATATTTATAAAATTAAGCGATGCTAACATGTCGTAATTCCTTCAAAAGTGTCACCATGATAACAATAATTGTTACTCTGAACCCAGATATCGCTGGCAGGGATTGTAAATAGTAGTGTTTGTTACCAGTAGATGCTATTTATCAAACATTTCGTATGGCTTACAGTCCTTAACATTTTGTCAATCATTTAGGCATTCCTGATATTATGCATTGGTATGTCATTGTATTGTTAACCCCTTGTAATTAGTTGTTTTTCTTAATGTATTGGATGTGTTATGTGGTTTGTTCCAGGTAATGGAGGGTTATGGCCAGACGGAGGCTACAGCAGGAATCACATTTAGTACTGTAGGAGACATGCTGTCAGGTATCTCAGAAAATAAGGGCTTTTTATGGCAGGAGGAGAGAATGCAAAGTTTTCAAGTTTAAAAATACTATATTTAGTGATAACGCAGATCACAGTTGATTCACATTAACTAAGATGTGGATAAATTAGACTTTGTGGCTTATATAATTTCTGCAGTGCAAATTCATGTCTATTTATAAAATGTTCATTTCAGCAAGTTCTTATATTGAATTATTTTGGTTGGTCCAATGAGATCTGACTTACCTAGAGTGAATTTTAGTAATGCAACTGTGAACAATGAAATATTGGAAATGAATCTCATTGTAAAGAATGACTTTAAACCAATTTATTATTATATATGGTATGCAAAGATGTCAAACCTGTTAATTAAGATTTTACAGATTGAAAATCTATAGATTCCTTAATGTAAATACTTTGAAGCAAGTCGAACTTTTAGTGTTAAAGTGTTGATTCTAAATAGTTATAAAGTGGAAGTGTCTAAGTATCTCCAAATATCAGTGGTTATCTCACAGTACCAATTTGACCATTTTGTTTGTTGTAGGCCATGTTGGATGTCCATTACTATGTTGCAAAGTGAAGTTAGTCGATGTGCCAGAGATGGACTACTATGCAGCAGAAGGAAAGGGAGAGGTTAATTATTATCTCGTGATACATCTAAAACATATACTAATTTTAAGAGAATTTGGTTTTCTTTGCATACACCTTGAATTTGAATTTCTTTCAAGTTTATTAACAGGCTGTTAGCACAAATTTTATTTTGTAACCAAGTTGAGACTACTAGAGTGATATATATAGTAAGCACCTGTGAATAATGCTCACCCCCAAAGTTGGGAGAAAATGTCAAGAAGAAGCTTACTTCCTACCATGTTAGGTATAATGTGCAGCCTAAAATTTATTAAAAACAATTTGTGGGCAGGTTCAAAGTTTAGATTGGCTAGTTGTCTTGGCATGCCATTTTTAAGCGTCGAGCATTTGCTCAACAGTCTTCTAGCAATCGTAAAAATTTTACCTCTGCACCGCCTTTTTAATTCACGTAACAAAGTAGTATCTTCTTTAAAGTACTTACAATAGTAAAAGTTCTTGCAAAACTGGCTTTTTTTCCTTGTTATTGACATTTCATTGCCCAGAAATAGGTTTAAGCATAGGTCTGCTTAACTTAAACTATCAATATATTGCCTTAAAACACTTATTATTCAGTCGCTTATTGTGTGTGTTAAAATATTCATTCGCCATAATAACGCAAGCCGATTATAAATTACAATCGCACTTCGTGGGAATTTTTCCAAATATGGGGAAGACCACGTGACACATTGCCTTATTTGGAGAAAATCGTAGTAGAACGCTTGTAACACACGCGATCAAGGCCTAATTTGACATAAAAGCACCAATATGGAAACCGATCGCGTGATCTTCGAAATATATATAATAATATAAATAATGTGATAAAAATATATTTAGATATAAATTTCAGTATAAAAAAGAACAAATAAAATATGTCATAGAATCCTAAATATTGACTGGCAATGCATGTCACAAAGATCATAAAATATCTAGACAGGTGACCACCAATTCATAACAAGGTTGACCTAGTTTCAAGTGACGCGTTATTGGTTATTTTATCTCACTGGATTTCGTTTTGTTTCATGTATTTAACCTAGAATTAACCTAGAATCTACTTTTGACAAAATTAATTACATCCTCAAGGCTAAACATCACGAGCCTCTCGTAAATTACATCAGGTACTGTATATGCTACTGTAGACGAATTTTAAAAACATCAACAGTGTGTACAGCTTCTTATCTGCCCTTACTGCCTGTGCTATAAATAACACTTGCTGGACAGGGAATACCCTCTACAAAATGGCGGTGGTCACTTGTCTCTTCTCGCAACGATAGCAAGCAAGAGCAGGTACCGGTAACTCCAGTCTATCTTAAACAAGCATAGCTTTTTTAAAAAGCTTAGGTTGCAATCGGAATAACATTAAATGTTCAAGATGTTGGTCACAAAGCCAAATAGCTTTATATAAATAGGAATTACTTGTTTTTGAAACCATCTTTATTTGCGCAGTTGTGAATTTTCCCGCTAAAATTTGTAAAGCCACGCCTCATTTTTGCCTTATTAGGGAAGTAGCTTGTGTATATATCACATGGTCTTCCCCATAGTTGGAAAAGTTCCCACGACGGTATAAAAAAGGCAGCCGAGAAAGTTTTCAAATCGCCTACAAAATTTAATGCGGATGTAAAAGATGATAGCATGGATTAAGACAGATGAATTCTAGATTGAATGCATGAAAAATAAATTAATTAGAACTCACATGTGAAGATTTTATTCCAAATTAACCGATAAAGTGTGATTGTGATTCACAATCGGATTGCGTCATTACGGCAAGCGGCATGGGGTTGTAGCTCTTGGACGTGCACATATGATAAACAACCGAATAATAACTAGAGTGTTAGGACGATATATAGAAGCTGTTGGCCATAGTGTCAGTGTTAGATGTGTAGACAAAAACTGTAACCTAGACCATATTGTAAAACAAATAAAGCATAAGGCTTCCATATTTTACAGGCAATGGTAACAACTTGTCCATTTCTATCTTTGTTAAAAAAAAGACAATGGTGTTTGATTGTTTTCTCATGCACATTCTTTGTGATAAGACATTTGACATATTTCTGCAAGAGTGACGTAAAGAACAATAAAACGTTATGATGATGTCATAATCAATACCACTTATAACCCTTGACTTCCTCATGACAACGGACCCCATCAAGAAACTGTTTACCATACATCTTTCTTTATCACAAAGCCCCACTGGAGAGCTATGTTGCCCAATGACAACTTTCATTCACATTTTGATATTATATGATATATGGCTGTTGGTCCTTAAGCTTTTATTTTTACTCTATTCCAAAAATTATCGGAATTCAACAAAATAGATGCACACAACTGGTCAATTTATGCTACTTTTGACAGCTTTAAATGAAATTTAGCTTGACACCTTTGTGGCTCTTCAGGCCTTTGATTAATTTACATGCACTTCATAAAGCTTAAATATGCAATCTCGTAAGTCAATGTCACTGTACAAATGTGAAGTTTGAGAAGATATAATCTGATATCATTCACTGCAAAAACATGTATGTTTCTTTACTCCCAAATATCATGTCTAATTTTGGATCCTATGTTTTATAATTACCGGTATACATTAAAGAAACACTTGCTGAATATATCATCATTATTATGCTCCTGGATCGATGGATTGGGGGCATATTGTTTGTGACCAGCCTGTCTGTCTGTTTGTTTGTCTGTTGTCAACTTTAACCTTCACCATAACTTTTGAACTGTGAGAGATAGAGACTTCATATTCGGCATGTATACTCCACAAATAAAGCACTTTCAAATGACACCAATGTCATAGACCTTTTGACTTTAGCTGTGACCTTTGACCAACATTTACCTTATTTGCCATAACGTTCAAACGGTGAGAGATAGAGGCTTCATATTTGGCATATGCCACTAATAAAGCCCATTTAAACTACACCAAGGTCATTGACCTTGTGACCTTTTTTTGGGTTTTTTGTTTTGCTTATACACAGCAGTTATTTGACACTACCATCAATATCCATTTGACAATCAGTTAACTTCCTGAAAGTTCATCGATTATATTTAGATAGACTTCTTGCCTAGATATAATTTTTATTGAGAGAGAACAAACCTGATATACTTTATTTTCTACATATAATGTGCACATACGAAATTGATGTCAGAATTATGAAAAAAAGTGACCATAATACACAATTGATAACAGTATGAAAAAGTTTTCACAACAAAATCTTTTTTAAGATTCTTTGTTTTGATTTCTGATGTAGGAGAACAAATTCATAAATAAAATTTCTTTAAAAATGTAATAGACATCCATCTCTAAAAATAGATGGTAGATTTTAGAAATAGCTTTTTTATGAAATTTATAATTTTATCCACTATAGCTTTTTTGTCAGGTAGTTGATTGAATTTTATTTGTATATGAGTTTGAAAATTGTGTATCTATTTGATCCTCAACTTGTTTGAAGATATTATGTGAATTTCTTGTGTTTCTTGAAGTGGTATCGCACTGGACTCCTGATCGGGAGGACGGGGTTTGATTCCCGCTTTGGTCATGCCGGTGTCCTGTCTTTCGGATGAGACAGTAAAAACCCAGGCCCCGTGTCGTGGTATGCATGGCACATTTTAAAAAGATCCCTCACTGCTTCGGGTGGGTCTATTGGAAAGGTCAGAATTTGTATGCCCTGCATCAGGCAGATGCCGTCACCATATACGTGAAATATTCGTGGTATGACGTGAAAAACAAAAATCAATCAATCAATCTATCTTGTATCACTTTCAATTTGTTACAGGTGTGTTCCTTTGGCCCCAGTAACTTCATAGGCTATCTGAATAATGAAGAAAAGACAAAAGAAGCTTTAGATGATGAGGGTTGGTTGCACACAGGAGATGTTGGACAATGGCTTCCAGTGAGTAACAACAAACTCTTTACTTGTATATTTACATGTATATTCTGAAACTTCTGTAAACAACATTACAAAATGGTAGTATGTAAAAAGTATTTTGAACAAACCTGTATAGCATGTTGAAATTGTATTTGAATCCTAGGAGCAATCTGCTTTAACAATTTTAGATCAGGTACTAATGAAGAAATTTTAAATTTTCCCTTAACACAATTGATTATTAATTGTGAAATTGATTGATGTAAATGGTATGTATGAAATTTAAATCTAATTTAAAATAAGCTTTTGTAAACACTGCATCATTGTATTCTTTTCTGTTTTGTTGTTATTGCATTATAACTTTAAATATAAGTGTCAGTATTTGTTTTCAATATTATATCTAAACTATGAAAAGGCATTAATTCACTGCACAACTAGAGTTATCAGGTCTTGAGCCTTATGTTCTTTCTCTTTGCAGAATGGTACACTCAAAATTATTGACAGAAAAAAGAACATATTTAAATTAGCACAGGTAAAATATGTATTGACATTTTACAAATTAAGAAGTGAAATTAGAATGGGTAGAATATGTATTGAAATTTTACACATTAAGCAGTGAAATTAGCACAGGTAGAATATATATTGACATTTTAAACTTTAAGCAGTGAAATTAGCACAAGTAGAAAATGTATTGACATTTTACACATTAAGCTTTGAAATTAGCACAGGTAGAATATGTATTGACATTTTACACATTAAACAGTGAGATTAACACAGGTAGAATATGTATTGACATTTTACACATTAAGCAGTGAAATTAACACAGGTAGAATATGTATTGACATTTTACACATTAAGCTTTGAAATTAGCACAGGTAGAATATGTATTGACATTTTACACATTAAGCTTTGAAATTAGCACAGGTAGAATATGTATTGACATTTATCACATTAAGCAGTGAAATTAGAATATGTAATATGTATTGACATTTTACACATTAAGCAGTGAAATTAGCACAAGTAGAAAATGTATTGACATTTTACACATTAAGCTGTGAAATTAGCACAGGTAGAATATGTATTGACATTTTACACATTAAGCTGTGAAATTAGCACAGGTAGAATATGTATTGACATTTATCACATTAAGCAGTGAGATTAGCACAGGTAGAATATGTATTGACATTTTACACATTAAGCATTGAAATTAGAATAGGTAGAATATATATTGACATTTTACACATTAAGCAGTGAAATTAGAATAGGTAGAAAATGTATTGACATTTTACACATTAAGCAGTGAAATTAGCACAGATAGAATATGTATTGACATTTACCGCATAAAGCAGTGAGATTAGCACAGGTAGAATATGTACAGTGGACTCCATTTTATCTGATATCGTATTATCTGATATTTCGTTTTATCTGATATGATATTTAAACACCAAACCATTTCTATGTATTTCTGTATTAATTTGTCTTTATCTGATAGTGAAAAGTCCAAGTTTTGGTTTATCTGATAGCAAATTTACCGTTGATAAAATATTTCACCCCGAATTTAGCCTGTTTTAAGCCATGATATTGTGAAACCACCCAGCCGTGACAACATAGGCAGATAACAACATCTAGGGCATTACGACGACGACTAAGGAATAATAATTGATTGTTGGTGTACACAGCAATTGACATCTCATTGAAGTACCTGTACAGATTTAATTAGTGATTGCTGTAGTGTCATTCGTAATTAATGAAATATGTTGATGACCAAAATTCAGAGTAGATATACGGCAAATGCTCGAATATAATACACACCCAAGTATAGTACGCACCTAAAAAATGACCTCCAAAATCATGAAAAAAGTCTAACTCCATGTATAATACGCAGGTAAAAAATCCAAAATGTAACGTCAATTTCGTAATGAAGCAGCAAGACCGTGAGACACAATCGATATTGCTTAGCACATGTATATGATTTGGTTTTGATGTTTAGTGATTTGTCTTTTGTGTACCTCCTCAATTAATTAATCATTTCAGCGTTGATTTTGTCAATTGAAATTGCTTTGCCGTATTTCTATCACGATGAAATCGAGTTACGTATATTATTATCAAAAGTGGCACGGAATGACCAGCTTTTATTCATCGTGTGATATCAACGTTTTTCTCTCATTCACTTCATTTACAATCAAACTAGTCTTCAAATTTCTTAACTATTGCGGCCGTACTAGTTGTTAAACCCTTGTACCACACAACTGCTTCCATTTTTTTTTTGTTCAAATGAACGTGCATGACCACATATATAACGCGAACTGTACACGGGTATCACCCATGTTGGTGAAGACATAATGAAGAAAGAAAGAATGAATTGAGTGTTATAAGCAGACATAGTTCAATTTAAATTAATCTAACATTCTTATGATAGTAAGCCACACTGCTGATGCTTGTGGCGTTACGGTCAAGTAATTTCACTTGCTGCGTAACTATCAATTAACCAATTAAGGTAAGATTACTATATCATCCTTACATTTTGCTAATCAGAAATCATTGCTAAATAAACACAGCGTAAGTCTTCTATTGTATTCATTTGAATGGCACACTGTAAACATTACTCCTGTATTGCCTCAGGCATTTACTACACTAAGCAGACAGTATACATATCTCACATCTCAAAGGTTTTATTGATAGTCGTATATCTCTAAATGAAAACAACCCCTATCAAACGTCCATATGAGTAGACATTTATAACATGTTACACAACCTAAAGCATCAACTTTCCCATTACGTCTAATCTGATAGCCCGCTTTATCTGATATCTTATTCAGGCAAATAGACTATCACATTAAACGGAATCCACTGTATTGACATTTACCACATTAAGCATTGAAATTAGCACAGGTAGAATATGTATTGACATTTTACACATTAAGCAGTGAATTTGTGAAGAAGTCAGTATAGAACATTAAACTTGGAATCATTTGTAAAACAAAAAAATACAAATTATAAATATTTAATTGTACATGAATTTTCATTCAAGTTAATGAATTTCAAGTATGATTTTATCTACGGCATGTGTAATTGTTGTTTGTGTCTCATCCAGAAGATATATCTTAGATTTGTATTGAAATTTTTATATTAAGATCGAGGTAGAGATGTTTTTTTATATTTTATCATTATAATTTTTTTGCTTAATGAAAAACAAAATGGACCAAAGAAGACAGTAACTTGCTGGATGATTTGTATCCTGTATTTTGTTAGGGTGAATACATAGCTGCAGAAAAGATAGAGAATACGTATATGAGAAGTGAATATGTAGCCCAAGCATTTATTGAAGGAAACAGTCTGAAGGTACGTCTGCTAGCTGTCAAATATTTGTAAGCAATATCCTCAGTAGAGGAAGTTGTGTAGGGTATATCAACCATTCACAATGTTAAATAATGTAGTAATACTTTGTGAAGGGTATTCTTCATTATTACGAAGGGAGCTCAATGACTGAATTGGCTGAAATGTTACACTAAAATTCATTGTAGCTCCACATCTATGTTGTTTATTGATTCAGTCACCATTCAGGGCAAGTGGAAAGCTTAGGCCTTGTACCTACCTGTGGTCAGTTTTAGTCCATTATCAGTTCTGGTGAAAAGTGAACCTTTGTACTTACTTTTCCTCAGTCAAGGTAAGGATAAAAGCATGATCTTGTACTGACCTATTGTCAATGTCAGTCCTTAGTCAGAGTAGAGATTAAGTTGTGCTCAAGTAGTACCCATTGTTAGTGTCAGTCAGCAGTCAGGATAAGTGGAATGGTGTGTCATTGTATCTACCTTTGGTCAGTGCCAATCCTTTGTCAGGGTAAGGATAACAATGTGCCCCTTGTATCTACCTTTTGTCAGAGTAAGGATAAATGTGCATTTGAATATCTACCTGTCATTAGTGTCAGTCTCCAGTTAGGGTAAGGATAAATGTGCTCATGTATCTACCTGTGGTTAGAGTCCTTCCTCAGTCAGGGTAAGGGTAACTGTGTGCCCCTTATATCTACCTGTCATCAGTGTCAGTACCCAGTCAGAATAAGGATAATTGTGCTTTTGTATCTACTTCTGGTTAGAGTCAGTCCTCAGTCAAGGTAAGGACAAGTGTGCCATTGTATCTACCTCTGGTTAGACCAGAGTCAGTCCCCAGTCAGGGTAGGGATTAGTGTGCCATTGTATCTACGTGTGGTTAGAGTTAGTTTTACAGTCAGGGTAGGGATTAGTGTGCCCTTGTACCTTGTATCTACCTGTTGTTAGAGTCAGTCCTCAGTCAAGGTAAGGATAAGTGTGCCATTGTATCTACCTCTGGTTAGACTAGAGTCATTCTTCAGTCAGGGCAAGGGTCAGTGTGCCATTGTATCTACATGTACCTCTGGTTAGACTAGAGTCAGTCCTCAGTCAGGGCAAGAATAAATGTGCCATTGTATCTACCTCTGGTTAGACAAGAATCAGTCCTTAGTCAGGGTAAGGATGAGTGTGCTATTGTATCTACCTGTGGTTAGACTAGAGTCAGTCCTCAGTCAGGATAAAGATAGGTGTGCCATTGTATGCGCACATGTGTATTAGCCAAACTTCTCGGCCATTTTTGGTGCAAAATCTGGATTTTTACTAGTAAATATGTGGCCAAATGGGGGCCGAGGCCCCCGGGCCTCCCTCTTAATCCGCCACTACGGATGGGTGTGCCATTGTATCTACCTCTGGTTAGAATAGAGTCAGTTCTATGTCAGGGTAAGGATGAGTGAGCCATCATAATTACCTCTGGTTAGAGTCAGTCCTCTGTCAGGGTAAGGATAAGTGTGCATTTTTGTAAATACCTGTCGTTAGTGTCGATCCCCAGTCAGGGTAAGGATAAATGTGCTCATGTATCTACCTGTGGTTAGAGCCTTTCCTCAGTCAGGGTAAGAATAACAGTTTGCCCCTTGTATCTACCTGTCATTAGTGTCTGTCCCCAGTCAGGGTAAGGATAAGTGTACTCCTGTATCTACCTGTGGTTAGAGTCATTCCTCAGTCAGGGTAAGGATAACGGTTTGCCCCTTGTATCTACCTGTCATCAGTGTCAGTCCCTAGTCAGAGTAAGGATAAGTGTACCCATGTATCTACCTGTGGTTAGAGTCATTCCTCAGTCAGGGTAAGGATAACAGTTTGCTCCTTGTATCTACCTGTCATCAGTGTCAGTCCCTAGTCAGAGTAAGGATAAATGTGCTCTTGTATCTACCTCTGGTAAGAGTCAGTCCTCAGTCAAGGAAAGGTTATGTGTGCCATTGTATCTACCTCTGGTTAGATTCAGTTTCTCAATCAGGGTAGGGATTAGTGTGCCCTTCTATCTACCTGTTGTTAGAGTCAGTCCTCAGTCAAGGTAAGGATGGGTGTGCCCTTGTATCTACCTTTGGTTAGACTAGAGTCAGTCCTCAGTCAGGGTAAGGATGAGTGTGCCATTGTATCTGCCTGTGGTTAGACTAGAGTCAGTCCTCAGTCAGGATAATGATGAGTGTGCCATTGTATCTACATGTACCTCTGGTTAGACTAGAGTCAGTCCTGTCAGGATAAGGATAAATGTGCTCTTGTATCTACCTCTGGTTAGAGTCAATCCTCAGTCAGGGCAAGGGTCAGTGTGCCATTGTATCTACCTCTGGTTAGACTAGAGTCAGTCCTCTGTCAGGGTAAGGATAAATGTGCTCTTGTATCTATTTCTGATTAGACTAGAGTCAGTCCTCAGTCAGGATAAGGATAAGTGTGCCATTGTATCTGATTCTGGTTAGAGTCAATCCTCAATAACATTAACATACAGGCACACTTTGTCATTGTTATGATGTCATATAATTATGACGTAAGTTGCCCACATAAAAGTGCCAACATCGAGAACCATGGATTTGGTAGGCGACTAAATGCAAATGGTGACAGAATTTTGAAGTTGCGATATTTTGTATTAGCACAATACTAAATCAGTATACAGTTGAATCTCTGCAATTTGAAGTTGACAAGAGCAAATATTTTGACTTAAAGGAAATTTGAGATAAACATCAGTGTGATACTTTGTAAGATTTTTTTCTCATTATTTAAGGAAATAAGGGTCCTACGTTTGCAGACTAGAATGAATTCTGTTGGTATAAAAATATACCGGTAGGTGTATATTATACCTTGATGGCAAGTTTTTAATTGAAAATAATTAATAACCTTGAAATTAAAAATTAAAAGATTGTATTATCAGCTATTTATATTCCTAATTAATTTAATGATTTACAAGCTGTGAAAATATTCTGACCTATAATCTGCCCTAAATGAAATTGTTTTACTAAATGAGATGAGCATAACAAGCAGAGATGTAATCTGATTATTTAATTATTGTTGATCAAGGTGAAATGGCTTCACCTTCAAACAATCAGCCTTTACCATAAACTTCGATTGGATAACTGGCTATTTGCATTTCTGCCACCTTTATTGTGGTGTTAATCAATTTGTTTAAGTATAAAAGTATAAAACAGAGTTTTGGATGCAAAATACCTAAGACATAAGCAGAATTAAAGGAAAAAATTCAGGACTTGTACTTGATTTTTAGATAAACGGTACTCCAACTTAAGAGACTTTAGATAATAAGTTTCAAATGTACTATACAGGAGATATACACTGCATGTACTATACAGATCATATCCTGCCCTTCAATTCCTGGAGAAATGTATATTTGTGTTCATGGTAAATATTGCCAAACACAAGGGCGATAGAAAGTGAAAGTAAAAGTTTTGTAAGGAATTTTATCCTCTTTGACCCTTATTTGGTTAACTTTACTGAAAAATGCTGGAAATGGCAAATCTGACAATGTTATAGGATGCCTATCTTTATATGAAATTCATATAGGTATTCAGTGTAACCCAAATCTGCTGTCCCCAAGTCACACCCTGTATGAGTGTATAGGTGAGTTATCTACTCTTGTTTATTAAGGTAGTGCACATAAATGGAAAAGAAGTGGTATAAAAGGTGTGCAATGATTGTTCATTCAGTTTACTTTTTTCAGTGTCATGCTCAATGATAACATATGGTTAGTCAAGTAGTAGCACCTTTAGTACCTCACTGTAATATGTAGAAAGTAAGAGAGTTCTTATCAGGGCAGACAAATCACATTATTGAAATGGCCTTTAGCCTCAAAGAAGGTACATCAGTTTCTTGCAAACTTCTCAACAATTTTTTATGATAAGCCATAACTTTAATGCATTTTATTAAAAATCTTATTGATACTATATGAAGAGTATCAACAGACACTTTCTATAAAAGATACTGACCAGGAGTTCAATCTTCTTTTAGATTTTAAAAGCGCTTAAGCTACTATAATCTATGAATAGTGTCGGTCCACAGTCAGGGCAAGTGGAAGTAATGCCCTTGTACCTACCTATGGTCACTAGTTTTCATCATATACTGTGGTGTTCTCCTTCTTCATTACACTGACTCCATCTTTATAGATGTAGATGTAACAGCAAACACTTTAGAATATGTGTATACATTCTTTTCATTATTCATTCTTCTCCTTAATCAAGACAGATGCAGATGATTAAGTGATGGTATACCAAAGGGGCAGATTTGAAGTTTTCTTAATGAAAACAGATTGTGGCATATGTAAGGTCTGATTTGTAGTTGTGCACCTGGGTTTCAAATTGGGAATCTGGCCCTCTGAGTAAGGAAATGGATGGGGTAAAAAAAATATTGTTTGTGCTTATTGTTGTTGTCAGTGAAAAGTAAATAATTTTAGCAGATGATTTGGTGGTATATGAAAGGGTCTAACTTGAAGTTTGGCTTGTGGGTTTTATCTTTGGTCTGGCCCCTTGGGTAGGGAATCCTGTTATGCACCCTTTAACAGTACTCTAGGTTTAGCTGGATTGCAAAACACGATTGATTTTTGTTTTAAACGTCACACCACGAATATTTCACGTATATGATGATGGACTCTGCCTGATGCAAGGCATACAAATTTTGACCTTTGCAATGCACCCACCTGAAGCAGTGAGGGATCTTTAACGTGCCATGCATACCACGACACGGGGCCTCGGTTTTCACTGTCTCATCCGAAAGACAGGACACCGGCATGACCAGAGCAGGACTTGAACCCCAGCCTCCTGATCAGGAGGCGAAAGCAATACCACTAGGCCACGCCAGCTTGATTGCAAAACAATTATGGTCTATAGATTGGTGATATCTGTCTGTCCACCTGTCAGTCTTTCCATCAACATTTTTATTAAGTTTCTGGTAGAAGAAAATCTCATTAACTAAGAGGATTATAAACATAATACTTCACACATAGGTTCCTTATCACAAGAGCTTTCAAATTATGCCATGACTTTTGGCCTTAAGACCTTGACCTACATTTAAAAAATTCTTAAGTTTGGCTATATATCTTTTGAATCAGTAGTAGTTGGACTTTGATACTTCATGCATACGTTATTTATGACCAGAGCTTTTAATTGATACCATGACTTTTGACTGTGTGACCTTAACCTTGTTTAGAATTTGCTTAAATTGGTCATACTGTCTTTAGCAGTTTCTTGTTTATTTAACATTTTGAAACATTATGACTAGTACTTTCATTTGTGATCATGACTTTTAACTAATGATCTTGACCTATTAATATTACTTTGAAGTGGACATTTTAAAATTGATACTGAACCTGATTCTGTTTCAAATTTGCTGTGGGGGTATTTGTCCTACTCACAGACAAAATCTAGTTTATGTGCTGTTCAAATGAAAGGACTATTATGTGTATTTGTGTGTGTGGGGGTATATATATATATACGTGAAATATATATATATATATATATGTATATATATCAATACGTGTGTGTATATGTATATATATATGTATGTGTGTGTGTATATGTGTTATACATACATATATATATATATATATATATATATACATGTAGATAGTAGATAGATAGATAGGCAGACAGACAGATCAGATATTGTAATCTCTTGTAATGGCTTTTAGCATTGTCTGATGGGAGTTATAGTGCCTGATGAAGAGGTCATGGAAATGTGGGCTAAGAAAAATGGTGTATCTCCTGACATGAAAAGTCTCTGCTCTGATGAGGTAAGTCTGAAGTATCTCCTTTTATGTAATGTATATTCAAAGTCGATTCCCTGTCACTCAAGCATAGATAATTAGTGGATGATCTTGAGTCAAGTTTCATTAGATTAACTTCTAGATAACTCTTACTAGAGATTATAATCCATCAAAGTTTAACAGTATAAAGTATGAAAGTAACTGCCGCCATGTCTGTGTAACACTCACAGAGATGGACATTAGTGGACATCTGATAATCAGAGGCCAGAAACTAGTAGCTCAAAACTTTACCATGGTTTAAACTAAGCACATATTGCACTTTGATAGACGATAAGTTCAATACATAAAGAAGCAATAAAGTATTTAAATTGTATAAATGTACTGATTATATACCGTATAACAAATTAGTGTAAAGAACATAACAAAAAAGTAAAGGTCTCAGGTTTGACTAACTACATTTGCTATGAATGCTCAAAACAGCCGACACAGTGATATACTGGTCATAATAGAGCATGCAGGTGTATATGCATAAATTATAATTTTACCTTACCTGTTGTGATTATAATGTTTTTATTCATGTATATTGTTAGTATTATACACGTAACATATTGTTTCTTGTGCTTTTGAAAAAGTAAATTATGATGCAACAGAAATGAACTAATTATTTCTATCAAATTTAAGATTTTTTTTGTGTGAGGTAAGAAATTAATGCAATCTGTTCTCTACATTAGGGTGTGAAGCAAATGATACTGAAAGATATGATCAGTGTGGGTAAATCAGCTGGACTTAAGACCTTTGAGCAGGTATTTATTATGCAGTCATTAAGATTTTCAAGCGCAATCAAGTTCATTAAGCATTATTCTCCAGTTTTGACCACATGTTGATGCAGCTTATGACTATCATTGTACATAAATCCTGTGAATGTCGAAGTATTGAATTTTCAGATGTTTTGACAGTTTGTTTAAATTTATATTGAGTCACATATATTTCATATATTTTGCTCACTGAAAATAAGGAGTTCTTATGTATTCTTGTCTGAGAAAATCTCAGTAGGCTATTTTTAAGTGACCGGAAAGGACCATTAAAAACCTAGATTTAACAAGTCAGACTACGGACAACTGATTGTGATGTCATACTTGGTATAAGCATTGACATTATGTATCCGAAGATAAGATCATTACGTCTTAGATAAAATATCGCCAAAGTATGCAATGTCCGTAGTTTGGATATAACTTGGAAATAGTCTATTGCAACAGTTAATTGATAAGGGTGAACATTTTACTTTCTGAGCAGTATTTTCTGCTCTCACCTCATTTATAAGTTGGCATGGCTCAGTGGTTCAAAAGTGGTTACAGAAGTTCATGGGTTTGATTCCTGATTGAGTCTTTTTGGTGACCTGTTGTTGGGACGAGACAGTAAAAATTTAGTACCCATGTCACAGTAGATTCTTTACATGTAAATGAACTTTCATAGCAAAGGATTGTTTTGTTGCAAAGGTAAAAATGTATTGAGCAACATTCATTCCGTTTGTTTTAATCTCATTTAGTATAAATAATAAAGAAAAAAGAGGATAATATTTAAAAAGAGAAAGAAATGTGGAGGTTACAGTTGAATAATTTGTAGTGTTGTAGCAATACCATGTGATAACATGAAAGATTTTGGTAAAAATTTATGGATGCATTATTTTAATATTACATATGAATATTATATTATGTTAATTTATTCTATTGTCTTACAGGTGGCAGATATTTACCTGTTCCCTGAACTCTTTAGTTTGGAAAATGATTTGCTCACACCTACTTTTAAGATAAAAAGGCCAAACCTCAGAAAAAGGTTCAAATCAAAAATAGATGAATTATATGCCAAATTAGACAGCTAATTGATCTTTATTTGTGATTTACTTAGTGGAACTGTGTATTGAAACAAGGGAAGACAGGTAGAAGGAGTTAAAACATATTCATGAAGGTAGAATCTGATCAAGGACATGCAAGATTTCCTTGAAATCAGCATGGAACATGTATTATACTGGCTACCTTATTCATTGTATTTTCTTACTTAATAGTACATATCTTAACTGATACCATATGTTTAGCGTTATCAGATGGCAGTTTATCATTTTGAAGTTAAGTGGCAAGGGAAACTATTACTGTAGTCATGTATTGTTTGTCAAAGCATGTAGCAAGAAGGGTAAATTAGTTTGCAGACCAAGACAGTATACATGTGACATGGTGTAGACAAGATGGTTATCAAGTAAATGCATGATAAAGGAAGTCAGGAAAGGTTTTCAAAAGTCAGAAAGATCCTTAATACAATTAGTTTGTTACCAGGTATGTTGCTGCAGAAAGATAAGAAGCTAGAAAAGTTTATAGGGAGACTAAACTTTTTGCTTCTTGTGAACTTCACTCAGTCATTATTTAGATTATGTATTATAGCAATTAACCTTCTAATAACATTACACATAAAGGGTTTTGTTTCATGAAATTAGTTTGCCCATTTATTTTTTTTTTTCAAGTTCCTAAAAAGCTTTATAGAAAGATTTTGACTTGAGTGGTACATGAAGTATACACTTTTGGAGCTATGAGTTGAGTGGTACATGAATTACACTCTTGTGTAGGTGTGAAACTTCTTAGTGAACATTTATCTCATTTGTACAATATGGAGATATTTTTGTGTTGTCTATATATTTTGGGCATTTGTGGTGGATGTAGCTAGCCAACAGAAGATACCTATTCTTCCCTGGTTTCATCTCTGGATTCCAGGGGTCCATGAATGTCTACAGTGGTATGTTAAGGTTGATGATCTACATATGAAAATAAATATCACAACATGTATATGTGTATAGATTTAGTGTACTATATGGGCATTTTGACAATTTAACTAATACCATTCACCTCTGTATTTTCCATTAATGTTTACCTTCTGTATAACATACATTTGAAAAAAAGGATAAATGTAATGAACCATTACCATATTTTTAATATTTAAATTATTAGGTAACAATAATAATTACCAAAACAGAATTTGAGAGATATCACTTTATTGCTCAATAGTCAAAAGAAATGCTCAAGAATAAATGTAGGTGATTATGTCTCTTTATGTTTGTCCAAAAATGGGGAGGTATTATATGTTTTAATGAAATATTTTTAATGACATTAACAACATATTATATTAGAATAAAACTGAAGATAAGGAAAGCAGAAACAATTAAATGCTCAATGTTCAATGTTATATTTTGAATACACTTTATATACTCAAAAGTAACAAGAGACATTCAATGTCCACAAATTTCGGCCACTTGCCTTTTATAGAATGAAAACAAAAAATATCAAAATCTCTTAGTGAAATCCATATCTGCTGCTTAAATCAGCATAGGGTTCCTTTAAGGCCATAAAGGCCACGGCCAAAAATTTGTGAATATTTAGTGTTTCTTTTTACTCATTTAATTCATACTTCCATTTGGGGGGCTTCTTATCATTTCTTATATACTTATAGTTTTAAAAAATTTTTTCATAACCAAAATGTTTATTAGTATATACATATTCATTTACACAGTTTATTTTATATTTTTTCAGATATTTAATTGATAAATTGAAATATATTTCAAAAATGTACTATTTTCATGGAAAAAAATCATTGCTATAAAATGAGTTTTGGTTGAGCATAGCATATATTTGTTTTGTATGATTTTTAAAGAAAAATGTGCACATGTATATCTACTGTTAAGATCTTTTAATCTATTGTAAGATATTCTTTCTATGACTTTACATAGATTATAATCCGAGTGTATTAATATAAGAATTATACATGACAGAAATTAAACACATGTTGGTAAAATCTTAAATACACATATGTATCTATGAGAAGAAGTTATATTTTATATCTGTCTGTGCGTTTCCTTATGGATACATACATAAATGTAGTATTATTATACATAGTGAATAATGTCACATGGCCGTTAACTGTCTAGAATTTGGAACATCTACATTATAATGAATCATTTTGCATCAAAAACTGAACTTATATATACTTACATTTATTTTAAATACATGTACTATACAGATATGCAGAATTTGGATTTATATACATACCTATATATATGTTTTCCTACTTGTTTTACAGTTAGAAAAATCTTGTAATAATTGAGTTACTCATATTGGAATATTAATGTCACATGCAAAGCATAGTGACACTGAAGGATCTTTTTTCATTCATCTGATGTCACATTTTTAATTTTTTCTAAAGAGCCAAAGACATAGATAAAGTACTCAGGTCCTATACAAGTGTTGTTTTTTTCAGCCAGATTCATCAAGGATTTGATCCAGAGCAGTGTGACATAGGCTCCAGAGGGTACCCTTATTGACAAACTTTTTTTTCAGACAGACTGCATAGATCAACAAGCAGAATGATCTAAAAGGGAGTCTTAAGAAGTATTGTTTTTTTGTTTTGGTTTATTTGACTTTCAAATCAGAGATTTTCCTATTGGACTCCTTTTCTGATTTGGTCTTTTTTATGCACATTTGTGTCATTTCTTTGACTTACCAACATAAAGAAGCACTGAAGGCTTTATTGGCTAAGTTTTTTATATAAGGGGTCTTCTTTTCATTTCATTTTACACCAAAACAAGTTTTCCAGCAACCAGTGTTACAAAACAAATATAGATGAAAATGATTCTGACTCAATCTTTTTCACACATTTTTGTGTCATTGATTTTGATTAATTCAATACAGAGAAGGAGGTTTGCAGTCATTTGTCAAAAACGCAATAAGCAAGAGAACATATGAACCTGCAGATTTTTTTCAAGCAGTTAATATTTTTGAATAAGCAAATTGTGCATAGGCCCATTTTGGCTTCTTATTTTTTGTTAATGTGAAAACAGACTCATTGAATGTGTCATTGTTTCTTATATTCTAGTAGGAATATTTGTCTCACACTTGTCAGTAGTGATCTTTGATGAGTAATTTCTACATTACAATAAATTTTTCCAATTTTAGTGTGAAATGTGAAAACATGTTTTCCTTTTGTATGAAAATGAATATTAGAATATGATATTCAATAAAAAAAACTCTATATATTGTTTGTGTTTGCAATAAGAAATATCGGAGGAAAGGATAGGTCACTCTTACAACCCTTTTAATAGATTTGATCAAATGCTGTTGAAAGGTCTTGGAAATAGTTGGACAGTTGGTTGAAAAGACTAACGGACAGATATACAACAGCCTCTGTATGTTCCGAAATGTATCGGGAAGGATTGAAAGTTGGGGTTTCATGGAACTTTAATATAAAGTATGAATATACTCTGCTGAAAATTTGCTGTTATATAAGGTTTTTATGGTATTTTTAAAGTTCTAGTTGCTGAGAGACATTGTCTTTAAGAAATGACCTGAGTGACCTTTGAAAGCCTATGTCCCAAGTGGCAGCATTTGTATGAAATACGATCATTGTCTTTGAAAAATCGAAAAATGTGATCTTGATTTCAGAAATCGCATGAGTGACCTTTGTCTGAAAGCCTATATTACAATAGGGATTGACACTCGGAAGCTAGATACCTGCTGCATAACTACAATTCATACTCTTTCATAATACATGTATCTACAGTAGTTTCAAATAAGTACTTGGCCCTTCCTATGTTGAGTATTTCACTAGATGTTGTAACTAATGTTTCTGTGTAAATTTACATCTATACATGCGTCTAAAACAGTCAAATATTTAATTATACACTTTTTGTTTTTATCTATACCTAAGTGCTAGACTACAGCCTTCAGTGAAACTCAACCATGGCGAGATTTATCTCCAGTGCGCATTTGTATTTTAGTCCCCTTACCTGCTTACCTAGAGGGTACAATAGATTTCCTTTCTGTCTGTCATTCGTCTTGAAACAGATTCAGAATAGTATATACCATACCTCAGATTTAAAACAAATTATGATTTATACTTAGTTATGAAGACAGGAGTGACAGCATCAGAATTAATAACGAGAATCATTCCCAGTATTGCTAAAGCTATAATTGTCAATGGTCCACAACCGGTCCTCAAACAGAAGTAGAAACTTTTTCTATTATTGAAACTGGAATAAAAGTCACGGACAAAGTCATTGACTATTGTGTAGGAATTTTTTTTAAATGCAAAACTGTAGTTAATATCTGACAATGTGACGTTTTAATGTGATCAGGCTTAAACTGTAGTCTGTATCGAGCCCACAAAGGTTTCACAGACAGTTTTCCTTTGACCTTGACTTTTGAGCCCGTGACCCGTAATCAATGGGGTTCTTCCTCGCATCATCAACAAATAAGATGTGAAGTGATCGGGCAGAAACTGGTGTGTATTGTGTCCCCAAGGTGGAGTGTCACGGACTGGCGCATATTCGCATGCACGTACCCACCCACTCACTCGCCCAACCACACACGAACGAGGCTGTTGCGAAGGGATAAGGGAATGTGTTCAACACACTATCTCCGGTCAAGGTTTCACAATAATCCATTTATAGATAATTGAACTACAGAACAGAAGAAAATATTGCAATGCTTAGCTGATGACATTCGAGTTTTACCTTAGGTCAGTGACATGACACGGCTTTGGACCGTAGCAACATTTTTGCAAAGTTCGATCTAAATCCATTCACAATGGGTCATCTTTAGCTGGTTACCTTGAAATAAAAGATCTGACCTTGACCTAAGGTCATGACACACCTTTGGAAGGAACAATTATGCAAAGTTTGTCGAGATCTATCTACAGATGATCATATTAAGCTGGTGACTTTGAAATAAGAGTTGTGACCTTGGGTCAGATCATCGACACACCTTTGAGTAGAACATTTATGCAAAGTTTGATGGAATTCCATTTACAGACGGTTGAATTACGATGAAAAACAGGTTACAGGCGGACGAACGGACAGGCGAATGAAGAGGAAAGATGAAAATCATCGTCTGAAACCCACGGTAGAAGCAAGAGAAGCGCAACCGACCGTGGCTTTCCGAAGATCGAAGAAAGAAAGACGTCTATTCTTTGTTGAAAACAAAGATCCAGGTCATAAATAGAAGTGGAAATATGAAAATGTTGATTATCTGGACCCTTTTTCTGCAATACAATTACATAAGTAATTTTTCTTATGTGGCTCTGTTAAGTTAAAGATCAAGTTAGAAACGTGTCTTTAAATTTGCATCAGCAAAATTTAGAGATTGCTTGTTATGGTAATTTTGATAAATGCTACAGTCCCCGATGACATCAGAATTCTAGTTTTCAGTGCTTTTGTACTGATGGTCTAGTTTTGAATGCTTTTGTACTGACGGTCTAGTTTTCAGTGCTTTTGTACTGACATGAAATATATACTTTTTAAGTCTTTTATATTTATTTTTACTAAAATTTTTAGTCATGAAATTAAGTAAATTACTCCAAAACTAAGGAGTATCTCCCTCATGCATAGCTCTGTCCTTAGATTGATTCTTTGGTTCACTTTTCGGTCATTTTGGTTTCAACACTGCTCGTCAAATATAAATATATATATATATATATATATATATATTATGTGAATTCCAATTATTCGGCCACGAGCATCATAGAAGAGACATAGGTTGTCGAAATGCGCATCTGGTGCATAAAATTAAAAGGTATATTGAAATTTTGAAAATCTTAAATCTCTTTTCCCCTCATTCTGTTTCAATTTTATTAAAAACCACAAAACTGATCTGCTTTCGAACGACAAAACGCGCAGAAATTAAAAATATAGATGATTATCTAACCTTAGATAGTCCTATGTCAATCATCCTACAAAATCACATCCACTTTATCCCTTTTTCATGAAATAGGAATTCTGTACTCTTGATACCAGACAAATACAGGTATAATTTAGTACCAGCCCCATTTCGAATATTTAATTTTGTTTTAATGTTCATGATATCAATTGTTGTTCATTCTGATATATAGTTACATTTTAGGTGAAAAGTAATATTCACATTTTAAGACCTTTTGTCCAACCTAAACTACATTACAGATAAAAAGTGAAAACAAAGGTATAATGTTGGAGTGAAAGCAAGACAATAAAAATCAAAAGACCAATAAAGAGTTAGACTCTGGGTTGGTGGTTTAAATAGCCTATTTGTCAAATTAGCATTGTATACCACAAACAGTTTTGTTGTAAGCTTAAAATCTACTTAATAAATAAAATGATTATATTTCTGAAGTAGATTTTATTCGGTTATCCATTCCCGATGACAAAATGTGGACCTATTTTGTAAGGAGTCATACTCGCAAACTTCTATGAAAAATAAAGTGTTCATACATAAGAAGTGTTTTATAGCTATATTTTTATTCAATAAGTGTATAAATTAACATTTACACGATATAAAACATAGAGATTTATTCTTGATTCTTACAAATCACAATCCGTATCATTGGAGTTGGGGGTGTCATTCATGTCATAATATATTCTTGAACCGATTACAACATTTATAATCTGAGAAAATCTGAAAGCAATGGTGCATTGTAGTGTGTAGTGTTCAACAACTAACAATAACCATTCTCTATATATTGATATACGTAAAAGAAACGCATTTTGAATCAAATAAACACTTATTGTTCACTCTTTGGCATCTATGACACCTCCATTTGATATGGCAAAAGTAGCTTCATTTTCAGGCAAGTCAGGGCTGAAAAAAAGAAAGAATTTGTTAATGTCAAACTTTTAAGCAGTCATGTTTATGGGTCAATCATGTGTTTGTAACACCTTTCACCAATAACGGCTACATTGAGTATAACAAGATACATTGCAAGATGCCTCAGTGACTTGGGCATATACCTAGATCAACTAATCACTCCAAAACCAAGGAGTATCTCCCTGATGCATAGCTCTGTCCTTAGATAAATTCTTTGACTTTGGTTCACTTTTCGGTCATTTGGCTTCAACACTGCTCTTCATATTTTTATATATTTTGAGAATTCCAATCATTCGACCACGAGCATCACTGAAAGAGACATAACTTGTCGAAATGCGCATATGGTGCACAAAATTAAAAGGTATATATGTTCTTATATATTTATTATAACCACTCGGCCGGTGTCACTGCTGGTGGACTGATAGTACCCGATGGCATCATAAGCCTAGTTATCAGTGCTTTTGTACCGACATTAATAGGGAGTAACAGTGATATCTGTTAATCTGATTTAATGCTAGTAAAGTAGTGAGAGTTACCTCCCGTTGTCCATAAGTTAATGTTAATACGAGGGTAGATAGACGCCCTCGTTTGATTGGTGTTTGTGAAACAATGATATGTGACGTCAAAGCGTCTACTGCTTCACTCCTGGCAATAATTTTGAGCGAGCAACAAATCTTTTGACTCGGAGATTTATTCTTTAAATTTTTTGCTGTTAGAAGAACTTTATAGCGAAAAAAACATTTAGACAAATATAGTGCTTATTCACCATGGGAAAAGTACGCCAAGGAACTCCCGCTCGTGCCGCTGGTTCCAGAAAAAGACACCGCCCGGCCAGATTCTCGGAAAAAGTTGATGAACCAAATAGGCGCCATATCTCAAAATCCAGGCCCTCAAGACTAAGAAACACACCCACCCAGACAGTCGGAAGTCCCACTCCTTTGGACACATCCTTACCAACATCGGACAACCTGGCAACCTCTGACGTCCCGGCAACTTCAACGTATATTCCTAATTCTACCACCTACCCTCTATTGCCTCCATCAGGACAACCTTTTTCATCTGGAGAACCCTTACCTATACACTTTACACCTACGCCAGGGGCGCCACCAGTTCAGGAAGGTAACAATTCTTTGTTCCCGTTATTGCATGCTCAACCAAATAATCACCTACAGTCGGATCATGGGGACAGTAACCCTCCGATGCTACCTAGTTTTTTCGATAAAGTGGGTGATCATGTACCTATTAAGCTTAGGGAACAAATTTGGGACGGGAAATTCGTAGACCTTCCTATTCTCTTAAAGTCCGCCCGGGATCTAAACTCTGAATTGGAGTCGAGTGGGGAAATTACTTTCAAAGACGGAAAACTTACTTTACAAAAACATAATTTAAATAAGCCATTGTATAACATACACACATGGACTTCCGCATTCATGATTTTTATGGGTATTTATTTAGAAAAACACCCAACACGCATCCAGGAGATGCTAAAATACATGCGCGACATCAGACTCGCAGCAAGTAGGGCACCTTCACCGTCCGCATGGGTGAAGTATGACGAACAATTTCGTCTTAAAAGAGCGAACTATCCCCACACATCATGCGGAATAGTGGATACCGAGCTCTGGGTCCGGCGCCATAAACTGAGAATATACTTAAGTCAAAAATTTCATTTTAATTTATTCCATTATCAAACGTTCAAATAAATTCTAATGCAGAATGATTTAATTGTATTTATCAGTAGAATAAAACTAAATAAAATCCAAATCCCAGTTATTAATTCATTGATGAACAGAGGAATATGAATTTTTGACTTAAGTATATTCTCAGTTTATGGCGCCGGACCCTGGTTGCTTTGCATGACTAGCTTTCGAAGTGAAGCAAAATCAAATTCCTCGTCGAATTCCAGAGAGGAATTTCACTCAAAAGGGCCCGAACATACCACCAAAACTTGCCGGGGTTTCAATCGCGGAAAATGTACTTTTCCAAGATGCACCTTTCCTCACAAGTGCAGCAAGTGCGAATCCAATCACCCAGAATTCAAATGCAATAATACTAAACCACAATTCAATACATCAGGACAGCACATTTAAAATCGGATTTTCGCCAATAATAATAAAAAACTTATCGGCACTCCTTTCCGATTATTCAGACAATCACACTGCAGATTTACTATTGAATGGTTTCAAATTCGGATTTTCTTTACAGTATTGCGGCCCACACATTCATTTTTTCTCAAAAAATCTGACGAGTATACACAAGGCCTCTGAAATTGCACGTGAAAAAATTCAAAAGGAAGTAAGGGCAGGTAGAGTAGCCGGTCCATTTAAAGAAATACCTATCCCCACATTGCGTATATCCCCCTTGGGTCTAGTACCAAAAAAGGGAGGTGATTTCAGGCTAATCTGTCATATCCTGAAAACTCGTCGGTAAATTATTTTATACCTGAAAAGTATTGCACAGTACATTACTCTAGCATTGACGAAGCAGTTGCAATGATTCAGACCCTGGGAAGGGGGGCGCTACTTGGGAAGGCCGACATTAAGTCTGCATTCCGATTATTGCCGGTAAGACCGGAGGATTTCGAACTGTTGGGTTTTTCGTTCGAAGGGCGTTATTATTTTGACAAATGTTTGCCTTTTGGTGCCTCAATTAGCTGCTCTCTTTTTGAAAAATTCTCAACATTTATTCATTGGTTGGTAGAAAAGAAAAATCCATCTCGCTCGGCAACTATCATTCACTATCTTGATACTATTTATTTGGTGGGCATCCTGATTCGACTCAATGTCGGACATTGATGCAAACTTTTGAGCAAGTTTGTCAGTTGTTAGGCGTGCCGATCGCTCACGAAAAAACCGAAGGTCCAACCACGAATCTCACATTCCTTGGCGTGGAATTTAACACCATCAATATGACAATGAAACTTCCGCCAGCAAAGCTCTCAGAATTGAAAGAAAAAATATTACTGATTTTATCAAAAACTAAAGTTACTCTAAGAGAATTACAATCTTTGCTTGGCTCCCTTAATTTTGCATGTCAAGTTGTAGCCCCGGGCAGGGCCTTCATGCGAAGGCTAATCGATGCATCATCCCAGGCGAACCAACCCCATCATAGAATACGGGTCTCGGCCTCAATGAAGGAGGATCTTAAAGCATGGCTTGAATTCCTCGTAAACTACCATGGGGTGACAGTAATGCAGAGTCGCTTCTGGTTAAGCTGCAACAAACTTGAATTTTTTACGGACAGCGCAGGTGGGAACGGGAAAGGTTTTGGGATTTATTTCCAAGGCCATTGGGCTCACGAAAAATGGCCTTCCGCCTGGTTCGATGAGGGTCTGTTAAATAACATAACCTTTCTCGAGTTATTTCCAGTACTTACTGCGTTAATAATATGGGGTCAACATTTAGCCAACCAAAAAGTGTTATTTCACGTTGACAACTCCGCAGTCGTTCAAATATTAAACAAAAAATCTTCTAAAGATAAACAGGTTATGCGTCTACTTCGGCGCCTTGTGATTTGTACCCTGACTCAAAACATAATGATACGGGCAGAACATATCCCGGGTATCCATAACGACATAGCTGATTCTATTTCTCGTTGTCAGTGGCAGAGATTTCGTCAACTAGCATCCACTGCAGACCAGCATCAAAAGCGGTTTAGAATTATTTCTTACCTCAAATCAAACGATATACCCCTTTACCATAAATGATGGGTGAGCGGGTAGAGACTCGCTCATGTGGCGTGATTCTGGGAGACCGACACAGATCCATAGGCCCATCCAGCCCAGTTTATTATTAGGGATCTACCTGCCGTGCAGTAGGAGGTCCTGGTTGGTGCCAATAAAAGACTGTATATAATATAGTGTTGCCATGTCGTCCTTTGTGTGCCAGAGGGGACAAACTCCTCAATCCGTGCAGATTGGGAGTGGCTGGCCTCATCCGTCTGTTACAGACGGGGAGGGGTTTAGATATCGAGCATCAAAGGGTGGGCCTTGTGATCTCGCCTTTTCATTCTGCATGATCGGTGTTTTGTCTCCTTCGTGTGCCGAAGGGACACCTGGCCTGCCCATAAGGTGTGTACTTAATTGGCGGTCAGTCTTCGGTCTCCCACTATCTGTGGCCGTTAACTTCCAAACCATGTGATGTACAGTGTTTTAATAATTCTCAATTATTGTTTTTGTGTAATAAATAGTATTCATAGTTGATAATACTGTGTCATTTTATCTCGCATTAGATATATATACTTCAAATTTTCAGTCATAAAATTAAGTAAATCACTCCAAAACAAAGGAGTATCTCCCTGATGCATAGCTCTGTCCTTGGATAGATTCTTTGGTTCACTTTTCGGTCATTTGGCTTCAACACTGCTCTTCATATTTTTGACCGGATTGCAAAGCAATTCTGGTCTATGAATTGGCGAAAACCGTCTCCGTCCGTCAATCAGTCCGTCCGTCTGTCCGTACGGCGTCAACATTTTGCGTTTAGCTTGGTCTCTCTCATACACATAATTTCTTGTGCTCAGTATAGCACTTCACTTGTGTTTAGTATAACACATAATTTCCTGTGCTCAGTATAGCACTTCACTTGTGTTTAGTATAACACATAATTTCTTGTGCTCAGTATAGCACTTCACTTGTGTTTAGTATAACACATTTCCTGTGCTCAGTATAGCACTTCACCAGTGTTTACCATAATATATAGTTTTCTGAGTTCAGTATCTAGCACTTTACTTTTGTGTTAAGTACGACACAATATTCCTTACATGCTCAGCGGAGCACTAATTTCATAATTCTTTAATTACACATGTTATGTAGAACATATGCGCATTTATAATCAATATAAATAGCATATGTTAAGACTTAAGTTTGATAAACTTACTTTGTTTACAGTATTTTATACATATTTCAAATCAGTTATTATCTGTTTAGTATATCCCATTTTCAGAGTTAGAAATGCCTCCTCGTAAGAGAAAGCAAAGACAGACTTACAACCCTCCCGCGGGGCGGCAAAGATCGAAAACTCCAAAGTCTCAAGTAGCTACAGCTTCGGCGGCAGTTGAAACTATGTCTATAACAAATACTAATAACACCGTCCGCTACACAAGTAGCAGCCAGTACAGACTTCAGTGCCTTGGCACGTGAAATCATTCGGCAACAGAGTATATCGACACAAAACACAACATCAGAGGCCATGAATTCATCCGTAACGGTACCGGGAACACTAGAGGTTAGCATGGAAGCCTCGGACATACAGAAGTCTGCCAACACAGAGGAAACTAACTCACAGAATGTTATTAATTTAACTGAAATCATTTTTGAAGGTGAGCCAGAGCACAGTGTTAGTACATGTACTATTGGTTTATGATTTATCAGATGGAATACCCCTCGGAGCGGAAGTAATTTCCAAATCAAAACAGAAGATCTGGGAAAATGAGTATATTGATTTAAAACAATTACTTCCTAACCAGGAGGACGAACCCATTTCAGTGTCTATCCCATTACACACTATCAATTTTAAACATCCTCAAAAAACTAGAGCCCCTCTTTCAGTGTATGAATGGACGGACGCGTTCCATATATTTATTTGTATTTATTTAGAGAAATATCCGAATCAGGCTGCAAATTTATTGAATTACTGTAGCATTGTTAGAGACATCCAGAAATGTGCATGCGAGCAAGCTTGGAGGGACTACGATGAGTCGTTCCGTTGACTTCGTCAGTCAAACAATCTGCCTTGGCATTTTAATGTCTTAAAGAAGGACAAAGTCGTCATTCTGAACTTTTATCAAAGAAATTACAGTACTAATCAGGAAGGAAAACGACCACCTATCTCTCTTCTTCACGAGACACTACATTTTTGACAAAATGATGTGTACGCACGTGCGTATTTGGCATAATGGTAGCTACGCCAATGAAATGCAAATATCTCGCATATATTGGATGACTTCTTCTTCATATGTCCACCTAATAAGAATGCAAAGAAGACCTAACAAATTTTCTTTATCTTTATACCCAAATAGGTGTACCGATAAAAGTGTATAAAACTTGTCTGCCCTGTACATGGCTAACCATTTACGGCATCGAGGTTGATACATACAAATGGAATGTCGTCTTCCTAAAGAAAAAATTGTGAAGATAAGTAGGAAATTACATGATATATGGGACAGGAAAAAGGTTAACTTAAGGAACTACAATCATTAATCGTCCTCTTGAATTATGCTTGTCTTGCCGTAGTACCTGGTAGAGCATTTTTAGGTGTTTGATTAACTTAATGTGCCATGTAAAGAAGCCTCACCATTTTATTCGTTTAAATAGTTCAGCCCGAGCCGACATAAACATGTGGTCTCAATTCATTGAAAATTTCAACGGTAAATCTATGTTCCTCGCCGATGTCTGGTTACCTTCTGACAGTTTATTATTTTTCACTGATGCGTCGGGATCTATCGGCCTACGCGGCCCAAGTTGGTTTGCCGAAAGATGGCTACAGGCTTTGCAAAACTAGCTACCAAATCGCTGTGAAAGAGCTCTTTCCCATTGTGCTCGCCATGGAATAAAGGGTAGGGGGCTGCTTTGCAAAACAAAAAAGTTTTGATTAAATCAGATAATAAAGCGGTCTTTGACGTAAATAGTAAATCTTCGCGAGACGAAAGCCTTATGAAAATGAGGCTTCTGAGACGCCTGGTTCTCATCTCTCTATCTCATACATTTTGTTCAGAGCTGAATACATTCCGGGGAAAATAAATACTCTAGCTGACAATTTGTCTCGTTTTGAATTACAGGAAACATTCAAACTGGCCCCATGGCTTTCAACAACTCGGACAAAAGTACCAGATCATTTATTACCAATTGAATACGTCAGTACAGCAGCTACTGTCAGCTGCGCGCTGCGCTTAATCCATCCTCAAAAGCGGCTTATAAACGCAGTTATAACATGTTTATTCAATGGCTGAACAAACCGCTATCTTTACCAATCAACAGAGTGACCAATGCAATTTTATAGGTTATTTATTTGCATCGGGTCTGTCTCCAAGCACTATTTCTTCTCACATTATGTTTCATCTCAGTTAAAACAAGCCGTGTCATTTATCGGCCCTGATTTCCAATTATATAAAGGTCATAGTTTACGTATATGCGCGGCAACCCACGCAGCTACTATGGACATATCAGAAAATGTCATTCAAAAGATGGGACGCGGGAATTCAAACGCCATGCGGCGATATATTGGACTTATTTCTGTTATTGTGTAAGCAAATCTTATCAATGTTCTTCCTTTAACCATGTATATATGGGTCCAGCATTTGGCTGCCCTTCCTCCTTCACTTTCATTAGATGTGTGTACAGTTAGCAATTTCATTATGTTTGTTAGTATATTGTTCACATAACTTATTTCGTATGCATGATATTTCTGCTGATGCAATGTAATTTGCTCTGGCTCACCTGTGTTTCAGAAATTGTATTCCACAAACCATGGTATAGCATAATATTAATGAGTGACACTGCGCTATGCAATTTGCTTGACTATGAAATGCGTGGTTGTGGTTCAGAAGGTGTCTGCCACTTACCTTATCTTGTTTTGGTACTGAAGTACCAGGAACATTATTTGACCTTACGTTGTTCAATTTGAGCTGGGTTGATTAGCTATACAATTGTTTTGCTAACCTGTTGTGGTTCAGAAGATGTCTGCCACAAATACCACGTACATTATTTTGCTATCGGAAATATTATTTGACATTATGTTGAACCGTTTTATTTCGTTCAGTTACCTAGTATTTTACATGTATGTGCTCAAATGTTGTGGCTCAGTAATTGTCTGCCACAATCATTAATTTTTGCTCTGTATTACACAGTTCGAGTGTTTGTCAATCTTGTAATCGCGGATCCCTGTTGATCCCGAATTGTCGTAAATGTATAACTTTATAATTCTATTAGTTAGCTGTAGTTCAGAAGTTGTCTGCTACAAGTACCTCAGACATTCATGTAGCTTATAGATGAGAAAGTGATTGGTGTATTTCATTTTTGTGATTTTATTATTCTTTTGGGTGGCTGTAATCCTGTGCCGTGTGTCGGCTCAGTATTCATGGCGCATTTTTTGGGTACGCCACCCACATTTTTTGTAGATGATATACACTCTATGTGTTTTCATGGTACACGGCGATCGCCTCTAGTCATTGTGTGTATTGTAGTTTATAGGCGATCGCCGTGTTAGACATTGTTTGCTTAATGATTACGTCATTCATCTTTAGAATAAATGACATATTTCATTTATTCTGCTCTTCATATTTTTATATATTTTGAGAATTCCAATCATTCGACCACGAGCATCACTGAAAGAGACATAACTTGTCGAAATGCGCATATGGTGCACAAAATTAAAAGGTATATATGTTCTAATATATTTATTATAACCACTCGGCCGGTGTCACTGCTGGTGGACTGATAGTACCCGATGGCATCATAAGCCTAGTTATCAGTGCTTTTGTACCGACATTAAATATATATACTTCAAATTTTCAGTCATAAAATTAAGTAAATCACTCCAAAACAAAGGAGTATCTCCCTGATGCATAGCTCTGTCCTTGGATAGATTCTTTGGTTCACTTTTCGGTCATTTGGCTTCAACACTGCTCTTCATATTTTTGACCGGATTGCAAAGCAATTCTGGTCTATGAATTGGCGAAAACCGTCTCCGTCCGTCAATCAGTCCGTCCGTCTGTCCGTACGGCGTCAACATTTTGCGTTTAGCTTGGTTTCTCTCATACCCTAAAGTAAATCACTCCAAAACTAAGGAGTATCTCCCTGATGCACAGCTCTGTCCTTAGATAGATTCTTTGGTTCACTTTTCGGTCATTTGGCTTCAACACTGCTCTTCATATTTTTATATATTTTTGAGAATTCCAATCATTCGGCCACGAGCATCACTAAAAAGACATAACTTGTCGAAATGTGCATATGGTGCACAAAATTAAAAGGTATATATGTTCTATATTTTTTATACAACTGAAATGTGATTCCATTGAATGTGATTCCAAAGAAATAATGTCTAATTTTCTATTTGTATGAATATTGCAAATACAGTTAATTTCAAAATGCTTAAACAATTATTGAGCCGAAAAATTTAATGCAACCAACCTTTAACTGTCGAATGAAATCTTATTAGAGTCTACCGGAATTACCAGGACGTCATGCAATAAAGCGGAAATTTGACGCCGCCATCGATGACGTCATGAACGATTTTTTCAGTTTTAAACATAATAACATGGTGCCTATTCACCTTTCCACGAAACGGAATTTCTGATGACGTAATCCGAGGTCCGACAAACAACGCATTTGTTTATTACGTCGTAGATATAAAAGAAAAAAAAGGAGTTACTGGCTCAGTTATGTGGCAGAAGTCACAATGGAGCTATACAATACATGAATATAAATAATATACTAGAACGTATAACACATTACAAAAATATTTGATTGTAGTGCAATTACGATACCGACTTAGGACGGTCATTTAATTTGACAAAAGCCAAACAAATGGTGTGGTTAACCGGTTTACGGACCCACCTTCCCACTCACCGTAACAGCAGAACAATCAAAGGACGTACATTTAAAATTTTATAAATAATCCTCCATGTAAAGAACAAGGGTCAACAGGTATCGCATATTGAGAGGTCATAAAAATATAAACACGTAAGGTATTGTAAAGCACATAATGGTATAAAAATATATGCGACATCAACATGATAAACCGTGCTCTGCCAGTCTGACAGCGAGCTAAGACCCTAGATCTGTAGGAGTCCCGACTAACAGTCAGAGGGGACGAGGTTCAGGACCATGTCTCCTCTGAAAGAGGTTTGGACAAGGCCCGTCATATAGGCCCCACCGTTCTGTTAGTCAGCGTGCAACGTTCAAGTAAAAGTCTGCACAAGGCTGTAGAGGGGCCAAATACAAGACCTATAGTCTTTTTGATGATCTCAATATCATATTGTCTATTTAGAAGACGTTTGACTATTTTATTACATGATAAAATAGCATTATCGGAGCCTTTTACTTTCCTTAGTTTATATACGAGATCACCGTAAAAATTAGGATTGGAAATTCCATTGGATATATACTGTTGAAAAGAAATATTTCCAAATTTAGATAGAAGTTCTGAATAAGATCTGAAGAATTTGTCGAATGTTTTTCTTAGCTTGTGATATCTGTAACCCTGAGTTAAAAGTTTAGTAGTAATTTGTAAATTTCGTTTATGAAAGTCCAAAACATCGGTGCAGCCTCTGACAAATCGAACTAATTGAGATATATAGATATCATATGATGGGAGTCGAGGGACATCGCCATCCAAGTAAGGGAAATTTACAATAGGAAATCCAAAATCCTCACGTTTAATATAAATATTAGTATATATTAGGTGGTTGATAATTTTGATGTTTAAATCTAAGAAAGGTGTAGATTTATCTCAAGTATTAGCTTTATTCAATATGAGCTCTGGTGGATATATTTCTGATGTAAATTGTTCGAATTCATAGTTGTCGATAACCAAAATGTCATCCAGATACCTGCAAGTATTATTAAATTTGTCAATGAGGTCAAAACGTTTTGATTTTTGAATAGAAACCATAAAATTCTTCTCATAACAACAAAGAAATAAATCTGCTATCAGAGGCGCGCAGTTAGTACCCATAGGAATCCCAACTATTTGTTGATATATCTTGCCATCAAATTGCAGATAGAACAATTAAAAAAGACTGAATGTCACTTTCTTTTACGAACCGTGGAAGGGTGTATTGGATATTATATAGCGCTTACACTATCTAGTCATTTTCTCTTTACAAAGGCCACGAGGGTGAAAATTTGAGAATAAGAGTCCGTTTTATGTATTGGACAAAAATGAATGTCAACCAAATTTTTAAATTCAATTCAGAAAACTATTTGGGATATGAATTAATGTCTGATATGTGTATTTTGAACAATAATACTTTTTAAACGCAATGATACTCATCTTTTGTTGTACTGTTTAATAAAGGATGGTGGCTTGATAGTATCTAACTTCAAACCTACGCAGAACACGGAGAAAACACAAGTTTTTGTTGAAAAGCTGTTATAAAAACTGTTAGACCACGGAAACTGGAAACAGTAAATAATAATAATATACGAATCCGTGTATATTTAAATGTGAAATTCATTGAAATGTTCGTGAGCATACTTTACATACATAATTCATATAATTTACAGTGGGAAAATCCCATTGTAATGGCTGATTTTAAGTCACTCACTTTATAGAAGTTTTTCATACGAAAATGTCTTTCTAAGTAATAATGTCTGGCATTTTCTGGTTTTCGGACATAAATTCGTCGCTCAGTTGTTAAATACTTATATTATGGTAGTTTCTTTTTTCCTATCTGAATTATGTTGATGTTATTGTCAAACGTGAAAGTGCAAAGTGAAGATAGAAATTGACATAATATGACTTTTAATATGAATTTTTAGACAGAGCACAGTCGATTATATCCCCTGGGTTCGTCTCTTTCCTGTGTATAGGTTTAAGGCCAATAACGTCTCTGCTCGCCAAATCCAGATTTGAAAGTTTCAGCGTGATAATATAAATAAAACAAATACTGTATCTCTTCCTTCTCTTTGCTCTACACACAGGAAAGAGGCGAACCCAGGCGATATAATCGCCTGTGAGACAGAGTCGGCTATAAATGACGGAATTCCTTATGTTGGTATATGCTGATTGCAATACTTCAGGATATTGTGTTGTTCTATTGATCTACTATCAAGTTGCGCAAAAATTATTTAAATACTGCAAATTGATTAGGTCTAAGGTACATCTTTTGCATGACAGTATGTTAAAGTCAGTTGAAAAATGGCAACAACTGCTTGTATTTTTTAATCAAACAGATGACCAATAATGTTGTACTTGTATTTAAAAAATCGATTATAATTACTATTATCAGAAATTATTGTTAATTCAATAACTTAAACATCTTGAAAAAATCATGTTATCGTTTGATATTTAGACATATAACAAAGATTCTAGAGAAACTATTGAGAAAAATTCTACCTGTCATAGATCTTAGCTATTCTATTTTCTGCTCTTCCTTTACGTAAACTAATTCTAGTAGTTGATGCATGAGCTAGGATATGTCCACCTATTGGTTTCTTAGGATCTGCTTGAAAGCTAAATACATAACAATTAATCAATTAAGCAAAATTGTGTTTCTTTCCACATGCAAATAGAAAAACTGCCCAACTGAATAAATTTGAAGAATAATGTTCATGGACTTACTGAAAGCAGCATAGATACCTTACACAAGGCATTTAATTAATAATTTATGTTTAAAAGAGAAAACAGAAGACATATGACCAAGCTGTATGATACAAATCACCAAGGACATGCACATAAACATGATAATAATAAAACACACACACACACACACACACACACAAACAGAAAACAACATAACAAAAATATTCGATTGTACTGCAGTAACAATACAGGTAAAGGTACATGTAATTCTTTAGAATATCAAAGAACTGAATAGGATTTAGTACAGAAACCATTTTTGAATACCAGTAAATACACTCACGACATTGTTGCACCTGGATCTGCTGTCATTTGGTTTGTTAAAAATACTGCAACATTGTATTCTGCAACAAGTACAAAAATGAATAGATCAAACATTAATTAGTAGAACTTAGCATATAACAATTAACAGATGTTCCAGAGCGCGAAATACGCCCCTTTGTAGATAAGCGCAAATTTATGATCTTTACTCAATATATTTATCTGTATATTGCATCCCGTGAAGTAGGGATTTTTGAAGATTAAAATCGGTGACTTAAGGTGTTCTCCACTTACGATGCGATACGTAAAACTTTGGCAAAACTTTGACGAACAAAATATCAAAACTCCGATACGACACATCGAAATATCACCAAAAATTATATAGATAATAAGGCTATCACAAAAACAACTGTGAGATGTTTGAGGTAATTCACAGAAGTCAGTGCAGTGCCATATGTAAAACAAATTGCTATAACTTGATGAATCAAGTCCCATAACTCCAGAACGAAATTTAACCAAATATATATATATATATTAAATTTAAACCATGTGGCGGCTTCGCCTAGCCTACAAAGCATGCCGCATATAATGTCACGCCACGGAGACAACCCTAAAAAAGGTGGTTCCAATGACGTATATATATTACGGCATGCTTAACATATATATATATATATATATATATATATATATATATATATATATATATATATATATATATATATATATATATATATATATATATATATATATATATATATATATATAAAGCACAAATAGAATCAGTGAAACACCTGGGAGTACTATGGACCTTGGATTTCCGTAGAAATACCAGTAGAAAATAAAGACAAATTAGACATATATATATATATATATATATATATATATATATATATATATATATATATATATATATATATATTATATATATATATATATATATATATATATATATATATATATATATATATATATATATATATATATATGTTGCGAGGAGGCTTTCACAACCAATTATGTGAAGTTTGAAATAATTGACAGCAAGTATTCTCAGGATAGGGTACGACAAGTAGACGACGGACGGACATCTGTACATCATAATCTATCCGTTAGAGACGAGTTTATAAAAACAAAGTGGTATACTACATGTATTTTGTTTGTGCATTTTTCAACACCACATCAATTAGAATTCACCTATATAGTGGCTTCCACTGTGATTATCCGGTATATGTGGATAAAATCTTACTATCCCAGAAAAAAAACTATCAATCTGCTGCAGCAGACAAGCTGATAAAATCTTACTAACGCAGAAATAACTACCAACCTTCAGCAGCAGATAAACTGGTTAGACCGTAAATGTCCGCTGTGGTACTGGTATATTGTTTTAGTGCCATTGTCATTTGACACCAGTTACTTTCGTATTTTGCATTAATTTTTTCTTGACTAGGATTTAAAATCAGATTTGAAAACGTTGACCCTATTTTAAGTCATTAAACATATGTACTAATGTAGAGTATTATTCTAACAAATGTAATGTTCACCTTCAGCAATTTTCTGTAATTTTGAAAGCATTTGCGCAAGATGTTGTTGTCTATCTGCAAGTTCTCCTCTTCCACTGTAGTCAACTCGGAACAGAGCCATGATTGAATCTACAATCTAATAGCAAGTATATCGTGATCTAAATTTATTCTCTAAGGGAAGTAAAGTGAGACAATCCTCACTACAGTTATGAAGTCTGCATTCAAGTTTTGATGCTAGATTTATTTATTCTATTTTTTTCTTCCAATTTATTATCATGTTTCTATGTTGTTAAGCGAAATATTTAGGAACACCCCGTACCAATACCCATCTGTAACTGGGTAGATTATAACTGTAAAGCAATTGTTTTGTGAAGACCATTAAGCTAGGAATAAGTCGTTATACCAATAGTTTGAAAACTCCAGATTCTTCATAGAATTTGGCAGCAACGAAGTCCAAAAGTTCATATTGGTGTTCACCTGAAATTAATATATGTAAATACACCATCAATGCGTAACTAAATAGCAAATAACCAGAAGAAAAAAGAAAATCTGGTCATCAGAAAGAAGAAAGAACACAGAAGTCTTGAGAAGTAAAGATTTACTTCTTATGATTTGCACATTTACCATATTAGAGATATTACACTCACTTGTATATGCCCGGGCATAAAGCACATTATCTAGCACAGCATTTTGATCTAAGTTAAATCTGTCAGCTATAGACCTTAATCTGTCAGGACGACTTTATCTTGTTAAAGAAGTATAAATGTACATAACAGCACGTTTTGTTGAACAAAGACTAAATAAACATTACTGAAAAACTGATTAAGAAAATAATAAGTAATAAAACACAAACACTCAATTACAAAAATTTTCAGCAACCTAGTGGCCTGTATTAAGTTTAGAAAAAGCTAATGTTTTTCTTATGATTCAACATGGATTTCACATAGCTCTACACTTGATAAAGGCCAGGTGGCTGAAAATTTGTGTAATTGAGTGTTTGTGTTTTATTACTTATATCGGACTTCCCTTTGGAGAACTTTGAAGGATCTATTTGTAATTGAGATTTTCAGCCAGTTATTCCATTAGATAAAGATGAGATGATTAAGGATACAAGGTATTTTCTGTGTCAATAAATACAACTTTGCCACCAGTGTAACCATTCGCTCCCGGAAGTTGTGTTGTAACTACAAGAAAAAAATCATTGAAAAATTTTTTAATCAATCCAAGCATAGAAATAAAAATTCCACAGAAACAGAACTTATGTCAAATATTGAACAATATCTTATAGATGAAAGGAACATCTCTTACCGCACAATGTGTGGGATAATTGTGTTTTTCCTGTTCTAAATTCACCAAATGCCTCAGTTATTGCCATACTTTCAATGCCTCCTCCCAATAGTTTGCTTAAAAAGAACGAAATACTATATTGATTGAAATTAGTTATTATAATACAGTAATTAAAAGAAATGCATCAAAATATTGACCACATTGGATTGTGGGATATGCAATTTGACATTGACAATTTAACCGTAGAGTATAGTTCATGTGCTTATAATGCGTACGTGTAACAGTGTTGTGGGATAAGTCTCTAAATGCAAAGTGTTATTAAATAATTTATGCCTAGATTCTGTCCCATTTGTCCAAATCAATCTCAAGTAAATATATGCCACCTTTATATTTATATTTTGACTTCATGATTGAAGAAAAATAGAACAAAATTTTTAACATGAAAACTTTGATATATTTCCTATTGTTTGTTTATTTTAAGTTTTGATTTGACGAAGTCCCATAACTCCATAACGAAATATCAAAATTCAACCAAAAATACGGAGACCGTGAGCTTCTCACAACAAATAACCGAATGATGTTTGAAGAAAATCACAGCTAAATGGTCCTAATATTTTTGTCATCTATGTAAACAATTGCGCAAAATTTGACGAGTAAATTTCCATAATTCCAAAACAAAATATTCGAATTTATCAAATTTTAAACAGAACGTATAATCACTACTAGCAATTGTGTGAAGTTTGAAAAAAATTCACAGGAAGCATTCTCAAGATACGATGCAAAATGTTGACGACGGACGGACAGAAGGACATATGTATTCCATAATGCATTCGTCATGGACGGGTGTATAAAAAGAAATAAAAAACCCGAAGCATTATAATAAAAAATATGTGTTTGCAAATGATTTTCTTACTCTAATTCTTGACTTCCAGTTGAGAGTCTGAAAACTTGTTTTCTCTTGTCAGCATATTCTAAAGCTGTCAAAAATCCAGGATCCTATGGGAAAATAAGTTTTCTCAGTCAGAAATTACACATTTCATGATTTTCACCACACAGAAAAATCAAGTACATCAGAAAAATGGACATCAGCAATAACCAAATATCTTATTTCTTACACTTAATTTATTTGAAGCTTCCTTTATTTTTTCCATCTTAGCCTCTGATATTCCTTTGATGTTGCATAGCTTTTTCTTTGTTGTCATTTGTATACCCTGTAAAATAAAACATAATTCAAAGAAGTATTGATACATGTCTATATCGCTTAATAGATCCAAAATTAGATTTTGGTTCTATTACGGGCGGTGGGGACTCTACGACGGGCCTTGTCCAAACCTTTCAGAGGAGACAAGGTTCTGATCGTCGTCCCCTTTGACTGTTAGTCGAGACTCCTATTGATCAAGGATCTGAGCTCGCTTACAGACGGGCAGAGCACGGTTTACTTATGTTGATGTCGCCTTACATATTTTTGATAGCAACATATTATTCTATAAACGTTTTGTGTGTAATAAAATTTTAATGACCTCTCTTCTTCAGAAACTTGTTGATCCTTGTTCTCTATATGGAGGATTATTTTTAATTGTGTGTTTTTTGATTGTGCTGATTTTGCGGTGAGTGGGAAGGTGAGCGCCCGTAAAACGGTTAACCACACCGATTGAGTAATGTTTGTTACTTCAATTGACCGTCCTAAGTTGGTATCATAAACGCAGCACAATCGAATATTTCTGTAGTTTTTCCGTGTATATTCTACTGTTATCATGTTTTTGTGCATGTCCTTGTTGATTTGTATCATACAGCTTTGTCAGATGTCTTGTTTTCTCTTTTAACTTAATCATGAGAATTTCTTTTAATTCATATTGCTTTAAAGACACATTTATGGCTTTACGATTTACCATAATTATTTTAAAATTAATCAATAAATTAATGTTTACATCAATTGCTCCATTACCCGCAGGGCCCGCGCTGGGCGTCGCAAATGTCGCATTTTGCGACAAAATCATTTAAAATGCGACACAAAATCGGCATTTGCGACACAGTATATTTTTCAAAAATTACCGATGTACAACGCCTTTTCGCGGAATGGCACTTATCCGAAACGACTATAAGCGGTAGATATGTAAACAAAGCCATAGGCGCGTACAGGTGAAAAAGTGCGACAGCTGGAGTAGAGGTGTGAAAACAATTAATTATACCGTTGAATAGGAATAATCAGCTTCGGAATAAAATGTTAATTGGTTGATTGGCGGTGACAAACCATGCGATTACAGGTAAGCTATAGTATATAATTCCGGTAATCATCACTGATTGTTTATACTATATAATTTATAGTATAATTTTGAGTAGTTTTGATATGTAGCAATAGGTTAACATTCAACGATGTTTTCATATGCCTTTTTGAAAAAAAAGGACATTCTCATAATTATCATCAAACCCTTTAATTTTCTTTAATGAGAAGGTTAAGAAGTCAGGAATATTTTCAATCATGTTAGATGAGTCGACTGATGTTTCTGTTTATCAGAACATGGTGGTGTATATCAGGTACTTAGAATATAGTTTAGGACGACCAAGCCCAGTCACTTCCTTTCTCACTATCAGACAGTTGTCTATTGCTAATGCTGAGACCATTACTGCCCAGTTGTTAGATGTTTTGTCTGGCTATAAGCTTGATGTTGAAAATTTGGTAGGTGTGTCTACTGATGGAGCTAATGTAATGGTAGGATGCAAGTCAGGTGTTGTCACAAGGTTGAAGAATGAGAACCCTGGTTTGTTGTCTACACATTGCATTGCTCATAGGTTAGCTTTGGCTTGTGGTGGTGCAGCTGATAAGGTCCCATACCTCCTTAAGTTTCAGGACACCCTTAATTCTGTTTACAAGTACTTTCACAATTCACCAAAGAATATGTGCAAGTTAGAGGCAATTCAGTCAGTCCTCTCTGCCAACTCCACTAGATTAGTATTGAAGGTCCAGAAACAGACAAATTTGACTTTAATGCTGCATTTGAGAAGTGGGCAACAGTGAAATCAAGAAGAATTATATAGTGAATGTGTTTTGGTGTTAACTCAGAATTTCTTATTGTACTTTTGCATATTGACTTAAGTTAAAGTGAAAAATAATGTACCTTATTGTTTTAATGCTATTGTAGACTAGTGCTTACATGAACTTGTTGACTTTCAATAAATTTATGAATTGTTTCTGATTGTTCAGTGTCTTGATATGAAGAGAAAGGCATCATACCATGATACATGTATGACTTAGTTACAAGTAGAAGGGTCAGAATAAAAACTGTAAAAATAATCAATAGCAATCAATTTTAAAATCTGTTAAATATTTAAGTCATATATGATTTTTAATATGATTTTTAAGACCTTTTTCAATACTGTCACCATACCAAATCATAGACAAGCTTTTTAAAACTTTAGTAGGTATATATATGTCGAAAGTGGAGGTCATTAAATATCAGTTGAGTAAAACTGATTAAAACTGAAATGTCGTAACACAAACTTGCGACACAAAATTTTTGGCCAGTGTGAGCCCTGATTACCGGTACGTGACATGAATAGCTTAATGTAATTTTTTGTACGAAATCAAAATATGAACAATAAATGAACCAAAGTAGGCCACCGCTAACGGGTGCATGATACGCCCGCATCATGGTTTAATGTGATCTACAAGCCACATCTTTCATATGACACCATCAAAAGTTTTGTTCCCCATTTAGATAAGGAGTAGAAGCCCGGAAAATCTTTCCGACCCCACCCCAGGGGCCTGACCCCAACTTTGAAACCCACATGCATAAAAACAAACTACATCCTTTTATATGACACCATCAAAAGTTTTGTTCCCCCTTTAGTTAAGGAGGAGAAGCCCGGACAAGCTTTTCCGACCCCGCCCATTTTCCCCAACCCCAGGGGCCTGACCCCAACTTTGAAACCCACATGCACAACTACAAGCCACATCCTTTCATATGACACCATCAAAAGTTGTATTCCCCCTTTAATTAATGAGGAGAAGCCCGGACAAGCTTTTCCGACCCCACCCATTTCCCCCCACCCCAGGGGCCTGACCCCAACTTTGAAACCCACATGCACAACTGCAAGCCACACCCTTTCATATGACAACATCGAAACTTTTGTTCCCACTTTAGTTAAGGAGGAGAAGCCCGGAAAATCTTTTCCGACCCCATCCATTTTCCCCAACTCCAGGGGCCTGACCCCAACTTTGAAACCCACATGCACAACTACAGGCCACATCCTTTCATATGACACCATCAAAACTTTTGTTCCCACTTTAGTTAAGGAGGAGAAGCCCGAAAAATCTTTTCCGAGCCTACCCATTTTCCCCCACCCCTTGGGCCTGACCTTAACTTTAAAACACACATGCACAACTACAAGCCACGTCCTTTCATATGACACCATCAACAGTTTAGTTCCCCCTTTAACTTACGGAGTGGAAGCGCGGAAAACCTTTCCGACCCCGCCCATTGTTCCCCACCCCAGAGGCCTGACCCAAACTTTGAAACCCACACGCACAACTACAAGCCACACCCTTTCATATGACACCATCAAAAGTTTTGTTTCCCCCTTTAGTTAAAGAGGAGAAGCCCGGACAAGGACGGACGGACAGACAGACAGACGACAGCGGTATAGCATAATACGCGGCGTATAAAAAATTAAACTGTTTCAACTTTATGTGTTATATTTTTCCTTCCTTACCTTAATAGTGCATATTCCTGACTGCTTTAATTTCTTTATATCTGCAACATTCTTTGAACAAACAAACAACATATCATGACTGTAATCAAATCATAATCCATGACTGCAATATTCTTACAGCTATTTAAAAAGGTAATGACTGTGAAATAAATATCACAATATGTATGTTATAATCTAGTGCACCAGATGCGCATTTCTACGACTAATGTCTCTTCAGTGATTCGCAAGATCAAACCTTTGGAAATCCAAACGATTTAAATATTTGAATAGCACATTTACATCCAATACAATATGTGATGGACAAAATGCGTAAGTTGCGAAGGAAGGAGGAAAGGGTTATATGGAAGGAAGAATGAGATGGAATGGTGGGTGACATCCCATGTGTCTACCACACTAACATAGAAACTCGATTTTCAATGCTATAAATAAGATTAAAAATCGTAGAAACATGAACCTCATAGGAAGTCAAAATTCAACGGCTAGTGTCAATTTTCAATGACTTTTGGACCAAATTTATTGTTGAAAATTGATCCATTTTAATGGTATACCGGCAAATGAGAAAATTTGCAATGACTGTCACAAGAAAAATAACTTTGCTGTCACGTGCAAGTCAAATAAAACAAAAGAAGATATCGACTCCATGAATCGAATAGCGGAGACGAAATTTTAGTGAGTGGCATAATCAAGTATAAAGAAAATTAGCATGAATAGAAAGAGGTAATTATTTGTAATGAGAAGCGACTGAAACTCGAAATAGGTACAGGAGCACCATGAAATGATGTCAAGAAAAACGTACTCACATCTATCAATAGAATCGTTCCGAAATTCTAAAATGATACTTATTTCCTATTTTGGAAACAAAATGTCAGCAATGGTAGAAACTATACAGTACTATAAGACAAAGTATTTATTTCATCGTTTCGTTTCTAATAATGGGGTGAGGTTGGAGATATATTCGCGTTTAAAGATTGATTCAATGATTGATTGATTGATTGATTGATTTTTGTTTAACGTCACACCACGAATATTTCACATATATGGTGAGGGCATCTGCCTGCTGCGGGGCATACAAAATTTGACCTTTGCAACAGACCCACCCGTAGCAGTGAGAGATCTTTAACGTGCAATGCATACCACGACACGGGGCCTCGGTTTTCACTGTCTCATCCGAAAGACAGAACACCTGCATGACCAGAGCGGGACTCGAACACCGACCTCCCGATCAGGAGTCCAGCGCGATACCACTAGGCCACGCCGGCTTCCGCGTTTAAAGAACAAAGTCTAGTGTGGAACCAAAACTTATTCAACGGGTCTAATCAGTATCATCTAAATGGGAGGCTATTGTTAGAACCAATATGAAAGAATTTTAAAGACACATGAGCATGGTGGATTACCTAGAGAAATCCGTGGGCAATTTGACAGATATTAATCATCCTTTAAGAGAGCTTCTGGAGAAAGACATTTTGGCATTGGGACTAGCGACATCGTGACTAGTTTAATGTTTTAAACGAAGCTTTGACAAAAACGCCTGTCCCGAGGCCGAGTTATTTGGATCTGAAAAAAAGCCAATTACATTTTCGATTGACGCATTATCTCAAAGAAAGCATAAAGTCATCTAATTCAACCGTACGACATCAGTCATCATAGACAAGAAAGCAAACAATAAAGACATAGAAAGACATAAAAAATCAATTTTAATGCAGTTGAGGCACCGATTTAGACCGGTTACTTGAATTTGGTATGGTTAACCGGCTTACAGGCCCACCTTCCCATTCACCACAACGACAGAATAGTTAAAGGAAATATATTTTAAAATATATAGATTATACTCCATATATATATATAGATCAAGGACCATGAGGCTTTAAAAAGATAATAAATCCGATCAGACGATGATAGTTCTGTGGGATACAGTGCTTAAAGAATGACCAAACATGCGATCGGAATGTCCATCATTAATACATGATTATTCGAATTTCCCACAAAAACTTAGCGTTAGCGATGATTTTGTATCACAGAGCAAAAGGATCGGCATACCGTTTACAAAACAAAATGAGATGCTCGAAATACTAGAAGATCATGCTGGTAAATCAAAATGCTGTTCTCATGCTTGAGATGTTCTTTTCGGTCAGGCATGAATAAAAACAACGAACATTACGTCATAAAATGTATAACTTGTGGAAGTTTAGGAAACCAACAATATGAGGAACAATTAGTTCTTCACAAGACACCATACTGACCATTGCAAAAACTTTTTGTAGACTTACTTGAACTTGAAAACCACAATGTACGGTGGCTGTAAGCGGACATGTGTGAAAAAAAAATCAAATCGTGGCCACAGTTTAGTAAATTGTTCCCACAGTTTAGCTAAATCGTGGCCACAGTTTAGTAAATCGTTCCCACAGTTTAGCTAAATCGTGGCCACAGTTTACTAAATCGTGGCCACAGTTTATTAAATCGTTCCCACAGTTTAGCTAAATCGTGGCCACAGTTTAGCTAAATCGTGGCCACAGTTTACTAAACTGTGCCCACAGTTTATTAAATCGTGGCCACAGTTTACTAAATCGTTCCCACAGTTTATTAAATCGTGGCCACAGTTTACTAAACTGTGCCCACAGTTTATTAAATCGTGGCCACAATTTAGCTAAATCGTGGCCACAGTTTACTAAACTGTGGCCACAGTTTACTAAATCGTGTGCGCAGTTTAGCTATATCATCATAAATACAACTAACCAACAAACATGTGCGACTTTAATGAAAGAAATATTTTCATTAAAAGTGGGTTTCAATTTGGGTTGACACAAAGAGAGATTTGTCAGTTTTTAGAAAGCATAGGTATTAACATATCTGAACGTCACATAAGGCGTATATTGCAGAGCTTAAATCTGCGAAGAAAAGGAAACTTTACAGACTGTGTAACCGTTATAACTTTTATTCATAACCAACTACAATTCTCTGGAAAACTGCATGGGTACAAATGGATGCATGAGAAATGTCTGATGAACGGATTGCGTGTGGGAAGACGTGCGTGTTGCTATGTCTTTGATGGATCCGGACGGCTGTCTCTTCAGATATATACCAAGTTACTTTCAATATCAAAAATTATTATACCCCTTGCAAACGAACCGATTCGTGTCCGGGCCATATCTTTTTATTGGGTCAATGGATTTAGATAGTATTTTACAGGATTGTTGCCCATTACCCAAGGGTGTGTCTCGGCCTTGACCCAAGGCCATAGGTCAAAAGGTCAAGGTCACTGTGTTTATATATACATATAAACAAGAACTTTGTGGGCAGGATACAGACCAAACTTTTCAACCAAGCATATTAAAATTTTTCATGGGGATTACTCATGGGTAGACAAGAAACCCTATTGATTTACATTGACCTTTGTCTGCAAGGACATATCATTATGAACATTTGTGTGAAATGAGATCGGATAAACGAAATGACAGGCGGACATGGCATCGACTATATGCTACCCCGAAATTTTTTCGGGGAACATAATAGAATATTCCATGGGCATAGGAAACCGGAATAATCGCAAGATCCATCCATTCAAACTGTACACTCGTGAGACGCTGCGCTAGCCAGATAGCTAGCCCTACAGTAGATATAAATCGTGGCCACAATTTAGCAAACCGTGGCCACGATTTAGCTAAACTGTGGCCACAATTTAATAAACTGTGGGAACGATTTAGCTAAACTGTGGCCACGATTTAATAAACTGTGGCCACGATTTACCTAAACTGTGGCCACGATTTACCTAAACTGTGGGAACGATTTAATAAACTGTGGCCACGATATAGCTAAACTGTGGCCACGATTTAATAAACTGTGGTCACGATTTAGGTAAACTGTGGGAACGATTTACTAAACTGTGGCCACAATTTACCTAAACTGTGGCCACGATTTAATAAAATGTGGGCACGATTTACCTAAACTGTGGGCACGATTTACTAAACTGTGCGCACAGATTAGTAAACTGTGGCCACGATTTAATATTTTTTTTCACACATATCCGCTTACAGCCACCGTAATAATGACATGCTGATCGGGGACTATTTCTTTAAATTTTACGAACTGTCGTCAACGCGAGTAGTAGTCACGTCATAGCGGATCTATAGGGGTGTTTCGGGGTAGGGGATGGTTCAAGTTCCCTTTTAATTTGCAAAATATATACTATAATTTCTTTTAAAAATGAGATGCCCTCATTTTAAACGGGTGCCAAAAGTTTGAACCCCCTTCCACCTGGAAAAAATCCTGGATCTGCGCACGCACATGACAGAATGATAAATCCGCATTTTGCACGACATAATAATTGCAGTGGCGGATTTAGAGGAGGCGGGCCCCTTTTGGTCATATATTTACTAGTGAAAATCCAGATTTTGCACCAAAAATGGCTGAGAAGTTTAGCTAAAACACATGTGCCCCCCCCCCCTCCCCTTTTGGAAATCCTGGATCCGCCACTGAATTGAGTGACAATTGTTTGGAATTCTAGCAATTCGCTGAAACGTATGGATTGAAACAAAAAGCTCATTCAGGTAACTACAAAGTAACTTAAATATTGAAAGAACCGTTCAATCAAACAGCGAAAATTGACAAAAGGGATCCGTATTTCCAATGATGGAGAGTAGAAATTTACACCTACAGAAAGTCTTGGATATTCACCAACGTTTTAACTTCTTATTGGTAGACAAACCCGAGGCATTTACCCGTCAATGCAGAATTGCTAATATTTAAATTACCGTCTATCAAATTGGCGAAAAAAAAAGATTAAAGAGAAAGCAACAAAACAAACGCAACATTATGATCAAAATTGCAAAACTGTACGAAATTACAAATCGGAGATATCGCGTGAAAATTCAATCTGAAAGGTGAAACGTTTAAAAACTGTTTACAACCAGGATATACAGATCAAACAGTTAGCTAATATTTTTCGATTGTCAAATATTTATTTAACATTTGAGTTTATCGGTTCATTTTACCATTTAAGAGTCTTAACAGATGAAGAACAAAGAACTATGTATATATCGAAAACTATAATTTTGAAAATCACAAAATATACATGTATACCAAATACAAATTGCAGGGGTCACTCCTGAATACACAATTTTATAATTGCATTTATATCAATCTAATTAAATTCGATCTTTATTGTGCTCCTTCACTGCGACACCTAGTAAAGGAGCACAGTGAAAATCGAATTTTAATTATGTATCTACATGTATATGAAACATGTATAATTTATAAATTGTATGTATACCTACAATTCCATGATTCTGAAGAAGGTCTATGTCTTGGAACAAGGATTCCTAGAGAAAATGAAATTATGTTTATTAAATAAACTTTATATTGTAATGTTTTAACATTAATTTCTATCATTTCAATTTATTATATATAAATGTAATAACAATTTTTATATAATAGTAAAAACTAGAATTATATAATAGTCTACATTTCTAAGTATAAGTATTTCAATAGAAATGCACTTGTTGACCTATGAATCATATGTAGATCTTAGTGCAACAAACTGATCTGACCAGGAAATGGACTGTCCTTCCTAAATAAAATATGGCCTTTATCAGGATGCAGGGGTTTATACAGTTTTTAAAATGATAATACTATCTCAGTGGCACTATGTAGATCTATATAACATACCGTATAACCGAAAATTTTCGTGAGTATCAAATTTCGCGATTCAGTATCAGAAAAACGTATCTTTATATTTGCGAATACATTTTTTGCGATTTCAAAATAAGAAAAAAAAAAATCATATTCTTTAACTATGAATTAAAAAGACTCTCGTCAAACAACTGGACAGACGACAAGCTATACCCGCAGCTCTGTGAATCAGTTTACCCATATGTATAACTGCACTTGTTTCCGCTCAAATCCACGGCTTGTAGGTTGTCGGTGCAATCGGCGGAACTTTTTAGTAAAGGAGACGCTTTGACTTGAACAGAAATTATCTGTAATTTGTTAACGAAAACAGTCGAAAATGACAAGCGTTTTTTGACCAAACGACAGATAAAATTCCTCCATTTGATTCGACGCATACGGACATATATTTATTCAATATACTGAATCATTGTTTCCTTGTTTGCATAGTGGTTTTCGGAATGAGTTATGTGGAATTTGGAGGGGATCGGAATTTCGGGTGGCATTTATCAGTCTTCCCGGCATAAACAACCATGGGAAAGAACACTTCGTCTATTGACCCAGCGAAAGTACATTCAAACAATAAATAAATATGCAAACAAACTAATTATGGGGATACGGACATGTACAATTGCTTTGATTAACAAATGCTATATTCATTCACGCGTTGATAATTGCTTGTTAGCTATCGACAAATAAGTAAAACCACTGATATAACGAAATCATTGGCTTTATCAGCTAGGGTTTTATAGTTGTAAATACCCGTAATGTGAGTTTGTTGTCGATCCCCTGGATTTCTACTCGTTTTGCCCCCCCCCCCTCTAGACGCCAATGGACCATTGAGAAACGGGGATGATATTAATACCAATTTGGTCCCCGTTGTTTTGGAGTACAAATTTTCACGGTAACTTATTTTCGCGTATTCAAATTACTCGCGAAAATAGCGAAAAATAGTATCTCGCGAAAATTTCTGGTTATACGGTATTGCACCTCGTCATCGTCATCGGCAACATTTTCGTCAACAACCTGGTCTCCTGACTCCATCTACAATAGAATAGCAATGGTTCAAGTAGATTCATAAAAGGAATCAAACTTTACAATTTTCAGAAATTAAGAATAAATATCTCGAATTAAGTTTCCTACTTTAGTACTTATACACTGCAGAGCGGACCACTGACACCAGACACCACACTGTGCAGGTACACACCGCACTATGTGCCCGAAAAATCTCGTTTAGATCTAGATCTACTTGAACACTTCTGACGTGAAAAATAGTATCTCGCGAAAATTTTCCTATATATTTAATGTCTATCAAATTCATTTTGTCGTAAGCAATGCCAATGTTACCTTTATTGGCAGAATTAATAACAAAGAATGACGTAACAAATCAAACGCGAAATTTGACATTTTCGGAGCTTTACGAGTAAGAATAAGCCTAAGGCTAGTTTCCTGGTAAGGTTTTCAATACAGCATGAAAGGCACTCGAAGTAAAATTAAAAAATATTTCCTTGTTTTTCTTAATGTATAAGTCCAAAGAGAGCGAGAGAGTTAATAGTGTATTATTAAAATCAGTTCAGTGATTGTGTGACGGATGCCGCTATCGGCCCGGATAGCTCAATGGAGAGAGTCTGTGATTGTATGACGGATGCCGGTATCGGCCCGAATAGCTCAATGGTTAGAGCCATGATACGGCCCGGATAGCTCAATGGTTAGAGCCATGATAGCGAAAGGTTCTCGATTCGATTCCCTGGTCCAGCCACAAATTTTCACCCTTCCTGTTACAGAACTTGGTGCCGTGAGAGTGACCCTCATAATGAGGGAGAACCAGGGTAATTTCCGTTTTGGGTTTCGAGATTTGGAAACCTCTGTCAAGAGAGGTGGGAGGGGGGAGTTAATAGTGTATTAATTATTAAAATCAGTTCTGTGACTGTGTGACGGATGCAGGTATCAGCGCGGATAGTTCAATGGTGAAGGCGTTCCACTTGACAACGGAAGGTTCTGGGTTCGATTACTGGGTATGGACACAATTTTTCACCTTGCCTGTTACATATTATTATGAAATTAATGTATTTTCTATTGAGGATAATGTACACTTCAAGTATCTCCAAAGAAAGGTTAAAATATAATTTTAAATTTTCTGAAAATGTCCGTGTGATTTGGTTAGGTTTATGGCTTTTTTCTCCTTTTTTCTATCTGTAAATGCTGGTTTTTTCAAAGATAATTGCTCCTATTATTGTGTCGTCTGCTGTGTAAGGAGATTTATTTCCTTTAGATTTGTGTCACTAATTGTTCGTTCCTGAATCTTAAATTTAAAATGTGTATCACTGAAATGAATTTACAGTTTGATGCTTTACAAACATTTTTGTGTGAATGCTTTTTGTAAAATTATTCTTAATCATCGGTTATTTTTGTTTATCATTGTAATACATTTCGATATTGTGCAAGACAAATTTAACATATGAATGTTTATTGTCCGATATAGCCAGTAAATATCTGCGTCAGGTGTGCGTTTTTCACACTGCGAAGTATCGTTATCCGTACAAGTATGCATTTTACACCTGTAAAAACAAAAACCACGAGGATCCTCCGTGACGCGAATTCGCAGAGAGGACGTCGTTTGTAAAGTATCTTGGAATAAAAACACAATCAATAAAAATCATTCAGTTATGGTAAGTTAAAACAATATCTGGCACTGGAAAATTCTTTTATCCAGACCCCGCTATTTATTAAAAAGTAAAATGATTTTACATCGTTGCTGAGGAAACTCGGTGCTAAGGGGCCTACAAATTTCTTCGAAAAGTAGTCAATTCTCTGCATATAACCAAAAAAAACAAAACACCAAAACCTACAGAACACACATCTCGATACACATTTTACAAAAAAAAATGCTGGTCCAAAAATCTTCCATTTTAGGTTTTATATAATATTATAACGCCGATCCCCTAAACTTAACTAAGGCCGAATTCTCGTCATTCTCGAAGTCGGCGTGACACCACACTAAGATCTAAATGAAGATAATCCCTGAAACATTCCGAGGATGACCTGGGGGATAAACATGGTGTTTATCATAGACCGTAATGCAACTTTGCTGAATTATATTTTGAACACAAGCGCTAAATGAGTCTTGAAACTTTTGGTATTCATTGAGGAATCTCACGATGATTGACTCTCTTTCCTTCTTAGAATTTTATATGACCGTAAATATAAGATTTCAAAATATCGGATTTTTCGTAGAAATTGATGATAAGGACTTAACCCCCAACAAATATTAAAATTAGGTGACGTGACCAGTCCGACTTCAAGAATGGAGTCATGCGTCATGTAAAGAGATGTCCAACTTTATTGATCATGTTACATGTACAGGGCTCAAAATTAACGTATGTCCGTAAGTCCGTGACTAATAAATTATGCCATGGACTAACAGATTGCTCATTGTATGACCAACAGACTAATGAAAACTCTGTGATACCCACTCAAATCCTCTCACGTTTACCCACCCTGCAAACGATATGACTGAAAACTTATTTTTCTGGAAATCCTGTAACCTATTTTTAGTAACAATATGGAGTATCGCAACTACTAAAATCCCTCACGGTTTGCATTTAGTAACTTACCAAATCTATTATTCGCGATGTGGGCAACTTACATCACAATTATATGACGTCAATACAATTACAAAATGCGCATGTATGTTGACGTTATTTTAGTTGCGATATTCCGTATTCGCCGAAAAGTACATGGAAAGTAACGAGAGTCAGAGTCACTGGTGCACTTCGTTGAAACACATTATAGAGCAGCTTCAATACGTTTTCGAATGACATTGACATTGTTTTGCATGGTGATCGTGGGGCCACAGAGAAATGTGGCGTATTTAACCATCCTTCCTTTATGGATGAGAATGAGCTAGAGGCATATTTGCTCCACAGTGTCTTGAAATGTTAAATCTGACAAATGAAATGTGTTTACCCTGAAATTAAATCAATTTAAAATAGATAAATAGTCTATTTTTCTGCAGACTAATAGATATTTGTGCGGACTAATGGATTTTGTAACCGATTAGTCCACCAGACTAGTGCTTGAAAAAGTTAGTTTCGAGTCCCGATGTATCACTATATGTTTATTTTCAATACCAGATAACTTGGGCACATACATACTCGAGCAGGATCCACTATGAAGCACAGGCACTGTGTTACACGAAAAGTGCCTTCTAACGATCCAATCCCCTTCAGTGTTGTTTTTTTTTTATTTATTTCATTTTTTTTTAAAGGTGCCTGTATCTTTTCATATGGGAATTTTTTTTGTCCCTTTTCCATAATGATAAAAGATCAATGTTTGGGAAAAAAAGACAAATTTGGGGGAAAATCAATGAAATTTCCATTGGGAAGGGTCCTTATAACAGACCTGATTTGAAGAAAAAAAACCACCGCCCTATATGAGTATATCCTCTCATTCCCTTTCCCCTTAGGTAATGTATTAGACATGTAAAGATGGATGTTACGTAAATCTACTGTACTATTCTAACTATTGCTTGATAAAGGCCAGGAGGCAGAAAATTTGCGGCAATGAGTGTTTGTGTTATTTCTTTTAGCACTCTTTTTGCTTCCTCTCTGCTGTCAGTGTGTTCGAAAATTGTTGTTAATCATTTAGTTTACTTTTGATGTTATGAATAAGAATTTCGACTTCCTCGGAAGAAATTTTGAAAGCTTTATTAGATAGATTTATTATAAAAATATTTTCAAAAGAAAATTTGTAGTCCTAGATTATATACCCGTAACATGCAAAAAATCAGATAGCCTACTGGAGATGTAATATGTAGATCTAATTTGATATTTACTATTCTTTTTTACTTTATTTTTATGTTTTTCAGCAGGGAAAGGGGGGGGGGGTTGCCTTGACAAGGGTGTCTCACATGTACATTATTATACTAGATTGACAGAAACTGAAAGGAAATGGAGGATTCTCTTTCTTTTTTTTATTTCCTTTTTATTCGTGATCCGCTTGACTTTATAGATGTACATGTATGTGGCATATGTGCTTATTGTGATAGTTTTATCACTTTCTTTTGATGACGTATTTTGAAGTATTGCTTACGATTCCATGACGTCACTAGACCTACATGTTTACAAGCACATCCTGTGTAGATGTATCTATTGACATAAATTCATAAAGTTTTACATCTGTAAGAAGTACACTTTGACTTTAATATGATCTATTTCGATATACTTTATGCATGCATTTGTGCTGCACAAAGTTAGTCAACTCTCTAGTCAGATCCTTACGTACGTACACACTTATACCAGTTGATGAAACCCGCATTTCGTTGAACTAAGAATGTATGTAAGTAGACTTACCCGTACACCATTGCCTGGGATTGGCATACAAATAAATAAGCCAATCATTTACACATGTTGATGAAACAGGCTTCTGAAAAATCTGAAGCGTCATTTTTTCTGTGAAATATATGTACAACGCATGCGTAAGGGTACTCGTAAAGTTAAGTCTTGTCTCTTACAAGTTTTTTTTATTATGCCCCCGGATCGATAGATCGGGGCATATTCTTTTCGTCCTGTCTGTTTGTCTGTCTGTTGTCAACTTTAACCTTGGATATAACGTTTGAACTGTGAGGGATAAAAATTTCATATTTGACATGCATACTCATCTAATGAAGCCCTTTCAAATAACACTAAGGTCGATGACCTCTTGACCTTGACATTGACCTTCATGCTAAAAATAACTTAATAGACTTTGGTGCCGCCGGGGGCATTAGTGTTTCACAGACACAGCTTTTTTCTTTTTTTTTTTTTGTTGTTTTTTCACAACAGATTTGTCAAAGGCTGGAGCCAAAATGGGATGGCATTAGTTCTAGAGTGTGCCCTGCTTTAACAAACTTATTCAGACTAGCTGCATACAATGTACACTATACATCCGCATGATCTAGAAGGATGGCAAAAGAAATTTTGATTTTTAATTCCATTGCAAAATAAAACATCATTTTTGACATCATTTCAGACTTAGTATTAATAGTAAATGTATATGTACATGATAAACATCCTATATTTAACAAGAGACTCAGATGGGCGTATATGTATATCACTCACCTGAGTACTGTTATCACTAGACTGAGAACATGATAAAACAGCCCAACACATAACAATTGTATTTGGTCTGTCCTCCATCAAGGTGCTCAGATGAGTCATAAAGGCTGAATATACATGTAGGCCCATTAGGGCCTCTTTTTCAAAATTGCATGTATATTGGACATGTATGTGGTAGGGATTCCATTGCATCCCATAGACCATAATTGCACAACATAATACTGAGTTATAATGAATGATTTTCATATGTACAGTGTATAAGCTTGCTTACAATCAAATAAACAAACCTTAAAGTTTTAAAGCCTCATCTTTATTAGATATTTCACAAGGCTCGAAATTAACGTATGTCCGTAAGTCCTTGACTAAGAAATTATGCCACGGACTAACAGATTTCTCATTGTATAAGTCCGACAGACTAATGAACACTCTGTGATACCCACTCAAATCTTCTCACCCATCCTGCAAACGATATGACTGAAAACTTATTTTTCTGGAAATCCCGTAACCTATTTTAGTAAAAATATGGAGTATCACAACTACTAAAATCCCTCACGGTTTGCATTTAGTAACTTACCAATTCTATTATTCGCGATGTGGGCTCTTTTTTGTGGGCAACTTACATCACAATTATATGACTCGTAACAATTACAAAATGCGCGTGTATGTTGACATTATTTTAGTTGCCATATTCCGTATTCGCCGAAAAAAGTACATGGAAAGTAACGAAAGTCAGAGTGGCTGGTGCGCTTCGTTGGAATAGATTATAGAGCAGCTTCAATACGTTTTCGAATGACACTGACGTTGTTTTGCATGGTGATTGTGGGGTCACAGAGAAATGTGGTGATATATTTAGCCATCCTTCCTTTGTGGACGAGAAGGAGCTAGAGGCATATGTGCCCCACAGTGTCTTGAAATGTTAAATCTGACAAATGAAATGTGTTTACCCTGAAATTAAATCAATTTAAAATGAATAAATAGTCTATTTTTCTACGGACTAATAGATTTTTGTGCGGACTAATGGATTTTGTAACCGATTAGTCCGCCAGACTAGTGCTTGAGAAAGTTAGTTTCGAGCCCTGTTTCATGTGAGAAAGAAAGCATTAGTGATAACCTCTTGAGTCTTTGATGAAAATCAGTTTTTAACTCACCTGAGTCAAAGGCTCAAGACAAAGTTATCTATAGTCATAATTGTTTGTGACTTGTCCATCTATTGTCAAGTTACCATTATTTCCAACCTAAAATTCAGCCGATTTTCTTTTTATTTCAGGACGACTCTGTAAATCCAAAGGCTTACCCCTTAGCAACACCTCAATTAACTCAGGACATTTTGAATGTTGTTCAACAGGCAGCAAATCATAAACAACTCAAAAAGGGTGCAAATGAAGGTAACAGAAAACTTGATGTAGTGATTTTCACATCATAATTTTACTGCTGAAATTTTATCGCTTTCCAATACCAAAAAATTAACAAGGAATTCCGTAATAATTGTCTGGAAATTACCAATACAAAAGGGGCAGGCGTGGTGTAGTGGTTAAGCGCTTGGCTTGCGGCGCCGACGATCCGGGTTCGATTCCCAGGTTGCGCCACTATGTTGAAGAGGTTGGTAACCTCCTGCTTCCATGTCGCGATATAACTGAAATATTGTTGAAAGCGACGTAAAACACCAATCAACCAACAACCAATACAAAAAATTGTTTTCATAACATTATAAGTCAAATGTTTGTCTATGCTCACTGAGTTTATCTTTTATCTATGTAACAAAATTTCATGTGAAAGAATGCAGTTTTACATGTAGCTCAGTAACAGGCAAAACATTAAATGTGGATAATTATGGATAATTTCTGTGCTTTACATGTTTATTAAAAGAAAAACAATTAGTTATGATATGGTATAATCTTTTAGATGTAGCAATCTGATTAAAACCATATCTTTATTCTGCTTCTCTGTTTGTCCCATTGCATATAAAGATCTGGTGAAGCCCGATAAAGGTTCATGTTCTGGTGACCTCAGATGACATCGCAGTCACCGAAACAGTTATTTCCGATAGCCAATCAGTGACTCAACTAGGCACGTGATAGTGACGCATTATGTGACAAACACCGTTCAAAAACTACCTTGTGGGTCACGCACGCTCTGAATGTTAATTTCATCCATAGAATTTTGTAGCCGATCCACTGATTGGCTGAAAATCAGAGTTCAGCAGAACGTGACCCCTTATGGAGTTTCATCAGATCTTTATACGCAATTGAATAAATAGAGAAGTGGAATAAAGATATGGTTTTAATCAGATTGTAGATGTAACAAATGGCCACAGTTTTGATAATTAGTAATAATGATTAAAATAGTAAATGGTTGGTTGGTTGATTGGGTTTCATATAACTTTCAACAATTTTTCAGTCACAATACAACATGGATGCAGGAGGTTAGGAACCTTTTAAATATACATGTACTTGCATTATCCAGGATTAGAAAACCAAGTAAAGATAAAACATTTTTCTCAGATATAAAGAACTATTAACAATGAAATGAAGATATAGTATCTTATTTTTACAGCCACTAAGACACTGAATCGAGGTATGAGCGAGTTTATTGTTATGGCCGCTGATGCTGAACCATTGGAGATCTTACTTCATTTACCTCTCTTGTGTGAAGACAAGGTAGATCGATACACAGTTTTAAAAAATAAATTGTATCTCTGTAAATGGCTAAATGACTGACATAATGAACTAAAACTTAGAAAATTTCTTGGGAAACAATTCAGTTAGAAATTGTTTATAAATGTGCTTTCCTTTTCATTTCAGAATGTACCATATGTGTTTGTCAAGAGCAAGCAAGGTAAAAATTTACTTGTATCAAATTATTTCTCATTCCAAGATACCAAGGCATGACCCCCCCCCAAAAAAAAAAGTCAAACAAAATACTACAAAGTGTAGCCAAATTAAGTGAAAACAATAGAATGTTGATTGTGCAGTATCTTGAAATGGGAGAATAAAAAAAAAAGGAAAAACCTACATACACATGAATTATATAAATCCAAGTTACCTGCACATTATTTGATGTTATATAGACTAGGACAGCAGGTTTTAATTCATACTGGTATTATAGGAGAAATACATATTGGAATTACAGGAGATGTCATAGGTGTCTAGACACATCTTATAAACTCTAGATGATAAAAACATCAAACAAGTTTTTCAAGGAGTAGGATATTACTCAATGTCAGTATTGTACTCTTTAAATAGTTTTGATAAATTCCCTTAAATTAGATATCAGTTCTTTGTAATTGCAAGTGATAATCCATTGAGTTAAAAAGAGATAGATGTTTTGGTCATCCGCTTGACCTGTAAGGGCAGTCTTATTAAAGCGTGACTTGAATTCGAGTTAAAGATCTTTCGGTGTTATTTCACATACAGATGATACTGAAAGATCTCCAACCCAGATTCTGATTGGCTGTAATTATAGGTCATCCTGAGATGACCTCGAATTGGCAGTTTGAGAGCTTGTACATGGAGAGTATTGCAGAGGAACAAAGTACAAGTCATGTTTTAATAAGATTGCTTATAAAGGGAACAACAATATGCATTTTGTTTTTGTTTGCCGTATGTATGTCCTATGATTTCCCCATATGCAAGCTTTACTACTTTCTAGATCATCAAACTATACACCCAACATAATGGGCTTATTTGAATATTTCTGATATTTTCTTATGCATGCCTATCAAATTCATTATGACATGTGTAAAGATAAAGCCTTTTACAGAATTTGTAAAATATGAATGTACTGCAATGAAAATGTAGAATTTGAGAGGGAATAAACATCGTCCAAAATTCAAATTGCTGCCACTGAGGGTATTAGTCTCATTAGGACAGTTCTAGTTTGTCATGTTTACCATGGGAAATGTCCTATTTAAAATGAAGTTTTACTAGAAATAATACGGTCTATGTGTCAAGCAACATTATTTTCAGTTACACTTAATTAATTTGATCATGTAAAGTTTTCATTACCAAGTCCTCAGAAATATATAATTTAATGTCATTTTTCAAGCGCACAGACTTAGTAGCTAGGATAGTAGTGACCCTTTCAAATATAATCGAGGTTATTTACCATAACCTATTAACATAATCAGCTAAGGATGTGTGCCATGGTGCATATTGTTGTAGTGAAACATCTTACTTTTTATATTTTTAAATACATATGTACTAGTAAAATAATGTATATCAATTTGTTGTAGCTCTTGGACGTGCTTGTGGAGTGTCACGACCAGTCATTGCATGCTCTGTTACAGTTAACGAAGGCTCTCAGCTCCGACCACAGATCCAAACTGTACAACAAAACATCGAGAATCTGCTAATCTAAAACATCAACAAAATATTACACTGACGATAGCAGTCTGCACTCAAGATGACACTTACTTTAGCAGTCTGTCTTTAGATATTTCACTTACAATAGCAGTCTGTATTAATAATCCACTTACAATAGCACTATGTACTAAAGATAACTCTTAATGTTGCAGTCTGCACTAAAGATAACAAGGTAGCAATACATACTAAGCATTTGTCTGTTGGGATCATCATGCAGGTCATAAGGTCTTTGGTTGACAAGGAAGTCATTGTTTTTCTTTTGAAGTCATGTGTTTAATCATTCAACTCTTTTATTCCATTGTATCATTTTGTGTTTTTTTCATTAAATAAATAAAGTTTTACATAAACAGAATGAATTGCTTTCTTTTTTAATTTATGTAATTATTTTAAATTATGTGTGACAAGTTTCAGCCTACTTCTATATGATGTATTTAAGAAATTGATCATGTTATCAAGGTGTTTTGGCTCAGGATGAAATGCTCCTGGGTTCAATTCCCACTCGAGTTGTTGAAATTAAATATTGATGAAGCCAAAATACATTTTACATCTTTGTAGCAGCTGTGATTAAATATTCAAGGTTTTGATTGAATGGTGAATATGACATATTCTTCATCCTCAGTTGTCTTTATACAGTAACACAAGCTGTAGGCAGTGCAACATTGTGCATCTAATCTGAACTCCACTTGCCAGAGAAAATTAGGAATAATATAGTACATGTGGGCCAGGACAGTTGAGTCAAAGCATTTCCTATACAACGTTTTTCATTCATCATAATCACACCTTGATTGTCAACAGACTAAGGCATTTCTCTATGTATGAAAGCCTTGAGATGACAAATCTTTTTATTACAACCTTTAAAATAATACTTATTTAAATGCATAGGTAACCGATACTGAAGAAGTTTTAATTTTCAATATTTCAATGTGTGTATATATGTGTATTTTTTTCTAAGAAAATGCCATTCCAAGGAAGTTTTTTTCAATCCCCAGCTTGCACAAGTTTTGTTGCTTTTTAAGGCGTCGAGCATTTGCTCGACAGTCTTCTAGCAATCATAAAAATTTTACCTCTGCACTGCCTTTTTAATTCACATAACAAAGTAGTACCTTCTTTAAAGTAGTAAAAGTTCTTGCAAAACCGGCTTTGTTATCCTTGTTATTGAAATTTCATTGCACAGAAATAGGTTTAAGTATAGGTCTGCTTAACTTAAATTATCAATATATTGCCCATAAACACTTATTATTTTTGTCGCTTATTGTGTTTGTTAAAATATTCATTCGCCGCAATGACGCAAGCTGATTATGAATTACAATCGCACTTCATGGGAATTTTTCCAAATATGGGGAAGACCACGTAACATACTGCCTTATTTGGAGAAATCGTTGTAGAACACTTGTAACACATGCGATCAAGGCCTAATTTGACATATAAGCGCCAATATGGAAACCTATCGCACTATCTTCGAAATATATATAATAATATAAATAATATAATAATAATAATATATTTAGATATAAATTTCAGTCTAAAAAAGAACAAATAAAATATTTCATAGAATCCTAAATATAGACTGGCAATATATAGACAGGTGACCACTAATTCATAACGAGACTGACCTAGGTTCAAGTGACGCGTTATCGGTTATTTTTATCTCACTTAATTTCGTTTTGTTTCATTCATTCAACCTAGAATCATCGAATATCGACAAAATTAATTACATCTTCAAGGCTAAACATCACAAGCCTCTCGTAAATTACATCAGGTACTGTATACCTATGCTGTGTATGCTACTGCAGACGAATTTTAAAAATATCTACAAGCAGTGTGTACAGCTTCTTATCTTCTTACCGCCTGTGCTATAAATAACACTTGCTGGACAGGGAATAGCCTCTATAAAATGGCGGTGGTCACTTGTCTCTTCATGCTGTGATAGCGAGCAAGAGCAGGTAACTTCGGTCTATCTTAAACAAGAATAGCTTTTTAAAAAGCTTAGGTTGCAATCGGAATTGCATTAAATGATCAAGATGTTGGTCACAACGCCAAATAGCTTTATGTATATAGGAACAGAGACATATATACACATATGTGTATATATGTCTCTGATAGGAATTACTTGTTTTTGCGTAGTTGTGTATCTTCCCGCTAAAATTTCTAAAGCCAGACCTCATTTTTTCCTTATTAGGGAAGTAGCATGTGTATATATCACATGGTCTTCCACATATCTGGAAAAGTTCTCACGAGGGCATAAAAAAAGGCAGCTTAGAACGTTTTCAAATCGCCTACAAAATTTAATGCGGATGTAAAGGATGATAGCATGGATTATGACAGAATTTTGGATTGAATGCATGAAAAATAAATTACGTAGAACTTACATGTGAAGATTTTATTCCTTATTAACCGATAAAGTGTGATTGTGATGCACAATTGGCTTGCGTCATTACGGCGAACAGCATGGCGTTGTAGCCCTTACACGTGCACATACAATAAACGACCAAATAGTAACTAGTGTGTTTGGACGATATATACAAGCTGTTGGCCCTAGTGTCAGTGTTAGTAGCGTAGACAAAAACTGTAACCTAGACCGGACCATATCTTAAAACAAATTAAGCATAAGGCTTCCATATTTTACAGGCAATGGTAACAACTCGTTCATTTCTATCTTTGTAAAACAAATGGCAATGGTGTGCGATTGATTTCACCTGTACATTTTTTGTGATAAGACATTTGACATACTTTTGCAAGAATGACGTAAAGAACTATAAAATGTTATGATGATATATTATATGATATATGGCTGTTGGTCCTTAAGCTTTTATTTTTACTCTATTCCAAAAAGTATAGCAATTCAATGAAAAAGGTGAACACGACTGGTCAATTTCTGCTGCTTTTGACAGCTTTAAATTAAAGTTAGCTTGACGCCTTTGTGGCTCTTCAAGCCTTTGATTTTATATTTTGTTACACACCACGCCAAAATTATTGCCCTTGTATGGTGAAGATATCCATCTGATGCAGTGCACAGACTTTTATATCTGAAGTATTGCAGGGTTTATATGCCACGTCTACCGTGACATCAGACCTGGTTTTTATTATCAAAAGACAGGACACTAAGTAAAATACGAAAGTAACTGGTGTCACATGACAATGGCACTAACAACAATGTACCGCGGTGGACATTCATGGACCCCTGAAATTCAGAGGTGTAACCAGGTGTCTGGAAGGAGTGAGCATCTCCTGTTTGGCTAGCCACACCCACTGTGAATGCTCTTCTAGTATGTATAACAGAAGGGCACACATACTAATGTACCATAACAGATTCTGTGAAAGACAGGCATATGAAATAATGAAGAACACCATGCATTTCATAATTGGTATAATACATGTGTAAATATGTAGTATCAAAATACAACTGAAAAATATTGTTCCAGTTAAATAAACATTAATATAAATTGTTCATATATTAGTATTCCCTTTTTGGTACACTGACTATAAACAGACACTAGTTAATACATTTCATGTACTTCAAATTTTGGTATAATGCTCTTATTTTTTTTTTTAATATTAGTCTTCTAGTTATTATTTTTGAAGCTAGACTTCTGAAAACCTCATGAATAAAGCTCTCCAAAACATCTTTAATACTGTTTTCAACTTTTTAAAAATTTATTTTCAGAGCTGACATCACAAAAACATACAATACTTAGAAATGTCGTTTTTAGCACATCCAGCTAGTTTCAATTTTTAGTATGCTTTTTGAATGAAAAAATATGAGTTCTTAATCTTTCTCTTTCAGAACTTTTCTTACTTTAGCCTACAGAGCAAAATATATTACATGTACCAGCATGTTCTCTGAGCAAAACTCCTCAAGAAAGTGACCCAAATTCTGACTACCTTTCACAGTAACAAGATATCCAAATTTAAAGTACTTAAAATTTATATTTGTTAATAAATATACCCAGAAACAAAAGTGGTAAAGTACATTCTTTTTTAACATAAAAAATGTGTTACTTTGAAATTCACTCCTAATAGACACTTCTTCATTTATGATGTATGAATATCAAGTGACTTCATATTTATATCCCGATGATTTCTGATTATATTGAACCTGTACACTTCTTTATTGTATATGGCACGACATCAATGTCTAAGGCTATTTCTGTTTTAGCATGATTTCTGTAGATTTGAACCTGAAATAAACAAGATCTTTATCATGATTGATTGACTGATTTTTGTTTAACGTCACACCACGAATATTTCACATATATGGTGACAGCATCTGCCTGATGCGGGGCATACAAATTTTGACCTTTGCAACGGACCCACCCAAAGCAAAGAGAGATCTTTAACGTGCCATGCACACCACGACACAGGGCCTCAGTTTTTACTGTCTCATCCAAAAGACAGGACACCAGCATGACCAGAGCGGGCTTCGTACCCCCGCCTCCCGATCAGGAGTCCAACGCAATACCACTAGGCCACGCCGGCTTAGATCTAAATCAAAGTATTGAGAGTACAATCAGTACATACAGAAAGGACCATTTTACCAATATTGGTTCTTTGCTTATTGCAGGAGTACATAAAGTTGTAGCCTATTTTATAACTGAATTTTAATGTATACATCATTATAATTATGGAAGAATATCATGTGTCCTAAATCATTTGTTGCACACACTGTTAGATAAAAATGTACATTGTGCAAAGAAAACATTCTTATGCAAGTAGCTGATAGATCGATAAAAACTATACCATATCTTGAATTATTAAACTGAACATACGCAAGTTGGCTGAATTCCATCATCTACAGCCGACACAATCTAGAAATAGCTTTAAAACATGTCGACTCATGTTTTCACTTTACACATTCATGTTAAAATGACTTCTTGTTAAAACCATCTATATAATGCAATATATCAAGAAGGGAACATTAATATTATACATACTTGAATATAAAATGATGAATGAAAGCAGAAAGACCAGAAAATATATGAGACTTTTACATAAAATGATGTTTCCCTATAAGAATTCAACTGAAGTGAGTGACTAGTGTAAGCAATAGCAACAGGATTCCTCCACTGTAAATCTCATAAATAAACACCTTATAAAATGTATGTAAAGTATGTGCATGAATACTCATTAAAAAATTTCTATGATACTTATATAAAGTTACATGACTTTGCAAATTAAAATTTACCGTTTGTATTTCCAATTTCCACAATCACACAATTTTTACAACAGCTTCTTGACAAAAGTTTGAAACATATTTTCTGAACTATATATCTAAACACCTATCTAGACCCATATAAAAATGACATTCATTCATCTGATAAGCTACTAAATTGATTTGTAAAAGGTGACAAGTATCTTGTTTTCTTTAGCACTAGGTAAGTTGTGGGGAGAGAATGAGAGTTAAAGGTTCCTTTTAAATGAATCCACATCAAACCTCAAACTGTCTCCCCCACACACACGCCTCAAGACAGAAGAGAAATATTGTGCATGTTTACAAAATACATTTCATTGGTTTACCTGAATTAATTATGTCTGAGTATAGAACATGTAACTTTAGACAAAGACTTTACACTTACATGCTTTTTATCCTATCAACTTGTTCTCTTGTCAAGGTATTGTCTACATTAAGTGACATGGATTCTCCTAAAATGAGTTCAGTGTCACCCTCTACATGACGTGTTGGAGTACTAGACCTCCGAGTGTCTATTTCAGCATTAGATATTGCAAATGTATCTTCGTTTGTTTGGTTGAACCTTGGAGGTGTGCCAAGTGCCTGTCGTATGGGGGACAGACCTATCGAGGAAGTATTGGTAATCTGGCTGGCTGAAAAGACATCTTTTTCTTCTGAATCTTTATTCTGCTCTACAATAAAACACTTATGATTAGTATTATCAAAATACAATCTCAAATTTCTTCTTGAATTTTTTATTTTAGTGTTTGTTTGCTAGGTAATACTAGGATTAGTTCACATATGTATGGTGATAAAAAGAATTTAACAGAAGAGGAAATGGAAGTATCTACAGACAAGAGGCCCATGATCCACAATACTCGATCGACTTAAGTGATATCATAGAAAGAAATAGATCTTAAAACAATTTTAACTGACAAGGCATTATTATCAATCCGATTTTACTCGTATAAAAGGGTATGTGCCTATTAACATACTACATATATAACACTAAATACTCCTAATTTGCAATGCAAGTGGATAGTAACAGAAAGTAAGAAACAGTTAAATATGTTTTCCAGTCTACAATAACAACATGGTAGTATGAGAACATGTTATGCTTTCTTTTGATTGGAGAAGCCTGATTGTAAAGAAATGCATCCACTGAACATTATACTTCATGTGTCACAGCATATTGTCACTTAATCACAGAACCACAGATACTGGTGGGTTCTGACACATTTGTTATCCTTCTACCATTCTATACTCAATTTATTATCAGTATTTGAGAGAAAAATATCAAAACTCCAAAAACTGTCTTGATGCAAAAAAAAATTCCCATGACATCAAAGTCATACAATAACAATTTTGGTCATATGCTCACAGTGACCATAGCAATATGACAACATTTGGGTCATTTGGTTGCTTTTGCGGTGAGTGGGAAGGTAGGCGCCCTTAAACCAGTTAACCACACCAAATGAGTGATGTTTGTTACTTCAATTGACCGTCCTAAGTTGGTATCATAACCGCAGCACAATCAAATATTTTTGCAATGTTTTTCTGTATATATTCTATTATAATCATGTTTTGTGTACAGGTCCTTGGTGATTTGTGTTATACAGCTTTGTCAGATGTCTTCTGTTTTCTTATAGATAACAAAAGTGACATCCTATTGTGAAATTTTACAACAGGAACACTTGACCACATTTGTTTACTTTAATGATGTTGAAATAATTGTCTTGTCACTCTAAACTTGTTTATCAGTGTTTTATTGCATGTGTTTAGACAGAGATGATGTGTTATAAATAAGTGTTATGAGCATGGAATATAATAACATACAGTGGCATACTACACCTATCTGTGAGGTATCAGGAATCTAGGATGAAAAACGATAAAATTCCAGTCTAGAAGAGGATGAAACAAATTCTTGTGACCTTGACCTTTAACTTTTTGACCCATAAAACAATAGAAACTCTTATCAGGTCCCAAGTATCCTGTAATGTGTGCAAAACTTGAGATATCTTGCCAAGAATATATCTTGATATAAATTCAGTACTGTTCTTTGTACTGTTTCATCATTTCCCAACAAATATTAGTAACAAATAAGTATGTATAATAATTTGAAATCTTCTTTATATGAGTGCAATCAACTGTAATTATTTTCGTTGCTACTAAGAATACGCCATTTATGCAAACACTTCACCTTGAGAAATATCTACACTGAGTGTAACTTTTAAACTGTGTAGGTTTCCTGCATAAGATATGCAAGTACATCATTGTTTGAATACTTCATTATAAATTTCATGAATATCAGAAGAGTACTATGATATCAACATTTTAATGAATATGAATTATACTTTTCATTATTTTTATCAATGAACTTGAATATCTGTTATGCAGTACGTACTTATATATTGCATCTATACGTACATGTCATTTAGTTAATATTTTATATTATTGTAATTATAAATATAAATGATATAATACTCCTTTCTGACTTCTTTGAAATATGGTGCAGCATTCATGTAAATAACAATTTCATGTGTTTTTTAGCCAATAATTTCAATCTGGAAATGATAGAGATATTTCATTTTTAATGACATCCAAGCATCCAAGTTATACGTGATGTAGAAAATAAAGAGATCTTTGTTTTCTGGGTTTTTTTTAGTTAACCAACCAGCATTGTTGTCAATTATTCATATTTTATAGAAAAAATATATTATTGAATATACTGAATATTATATTATCCATTTCATTATCTATTCATTTTAATTTAGATAGACAGAGTTATATGATGGCATGTTTCAATGATTTACATATTCTTATCACTAAGTGTTTTGATAATTACTGTATTATCCTTACCTTGACTTTCAAACTTGGGAGCATTTGCATGCGTGGTACTAGGATCAAATGAATGTGATGTAGGACACTAAAATAAATGGAAAAGAATGTATCTTTTTTTTTTACAAACTCTTAACAATAAAGTTTTAAGTGGCAAGCAGACAAGGATTTTTAAGTATTCCATAACTCGTGAAAGAACGAAACATTAATTTCTTATGTGCCTTTGTTATGTTTAAGACATATCGCAATCATGTCATTTGTCAGTTTTTTCAGATTTCAAATGATCATACCTGTCAACCTTCGAGATCCAAAATGAGGGAGATCTTTCTCAAAAATAAGGAAGAACTACCAAAAATGAGGGAGAATTGCCAATAATGAGGGAGAATATTCATAAACGTAAATCGCAACCATTTTAGACCTCATTTGCGATACAATATACGGTATGAAATGCAAGGTAACATTGCAGTGTTACTTTAATTTTCAATATTACACATTCTTACTGCTTATGTATAAGATTGTGTTGCATATTGGCTTTCTTAACTTTCAACATGGTTGATGGCTCATAGTCTGAACACACAACAGTTTGGATTTGCTTTGTAGCCAAGATATCACTTCTGTCACCAGATGAGACCGAAAAAATTTAACTAAAAAGCTTGCAAAACTCATGTTCCATGTCAATAGCACTTGGCATCAACCACTCAGTTTCGGTTGCCCATTCTGGTTTAAATTTACTCAAGTGTTTCTTTTTTAAGAAGGTGTCCCGTCCGGGTCGGACATAGAACGTTTTCTTTCGTTCAACAAAATTCTCTAATGGTTTAAACTTACCAAGACATCATATTATACCTATAACATTGCTCACAAAACTGAGTTATGATGTCATAAGAATGCTTTGTGGAAGGTAGAGTAGACAGCACAACTTAAAACTCTTTTAAACTCAGCACTCACAATATTTCAGTCTCCTGACCTTCTTCCGGTAAATTATATTGGAATTGGTAGCGTAAGTTATGTGAAATCCATCATATTTCATAACCGATATATGAAAAATATTTTTCATACATCGGTTATGAAATATGTTGGATTTCACATAACTTAAGCTACCAATCCCAATAAAATTCACCAGAAGAAGGTCAGGAGACCATATATCGGTTATGAAATATGATGGATTTCACATAACTTACACTACCAATTCCAATAAAATTCACCAGAAGAAGGTCAGGAGACCATAAATCAAAATTCACCGGAAGAAGGTCAAGAGACCGAAATATTGTGAATGCTGACTTTATCTTTTTTTGTTTTATGTCACTTCCCTTCGGAGGACTTTTAAGATGTTTAAAACTCTTTTTTTTTCATTCTGAAAGATAGAAATAAATTTTAATCTACCAGCAGCAGGGGTTTTCTTAAACAAAATAATTATGTATCTAGTATTGATGAATTATCATCATATGTAGTATATAGTGAGTTTCATCAAAGTAATTTGTATGTACAGTAATGCTCTGTTACTCAGTGCTCCTGTAATCAGGAAAATCAACTATACACACAGAAAGTATGGGAACAGATTTCCCAATGCTATTTTGTACCAATATTCAGTGAAGTGAATGTGGAAGAAAAGTTTTGGAATCACTTTCCAAAATAAGATAAAATGTGTTACTCCAGACAAATTTTCTACCTACTGTAGCATTATTCAACTTTTTAATTAAGCAATAAAGGCATGACACTTATCCCATGCCTAACCTTCTGATTGTTTAACATGTCACATCTGCCTATATCTCAACAGTACATTAGTTACTTGCCCATCAAACAGTGAACAGTTTACGGTATAGCTGCATGCCGTATTGGCTGCCATTGATGATAATAGGTCAGTATATGTTTATATAAGAGAAAAATGTCATTTGCCATTTTAACTATTCATACTGTTTGAAAATCCAGCCAAAAGTAAAATTAAATTCATTTGTACCTTTCTGTTTTCTTAAACCACGCCAAGATTAAATCACTTAACCTATGACAGCTCTGTTTGATATAGAAATTTTAATCTATACAACAGACACACCTGAAGCATGAGACCTCTGCTTTTACCATAGATAAAGAAGACGGGACATCAACAAATGAATGAAACCCAGGACCTCCTTGCCATGATATGCCAACATAACATTAAATTTTTACCCTCATTTGTACGGATAGCACTTTCCAATATTACTGGATTTAAAAAAAAACCCAAACTGTAATATATAAACATTAGGTCTTATTGTGTCAAGTAAGTTAAGCATGGATGTTTCTAAAATCATTTTTCTGTTTGCTGATTGAAAACCATGTTTGAGATAGTGATGTATAACAAATAATTAATCATGAGCACAAGGAACAATATTTTTCTAGATATGAATGTTCAAACACCCTTTTGTTACACTATAAACATACAAGTTTTGTGAAGTAAGACTCCAGGCAAATGTGTATGATAACCCAGTAGTCTGAAAAATCTGTTTATCAAGTAAAATTGGATGTGAGAAAAAGTAATCAACAGAGCATCATTATACTTACTTTTACCACATGAAGTCATCTCAAAATTCTAAGCATTTTTATAATTCTAAAAATGGTATACACAAAAGGAAACTTTTGCACAAAGGAAGAATTCCATCTTAGCAACACTTGCTGGGATGGGAATAATAAAAAGTGGATGGGAAGTATATAAACTAGGGTGGTGAGTCATTGTTTTTTGGTTCAAATGTAATACTAAGGCCTTTTTTCAAGTTCTCTCTCCCTTAGCTGCATGGAAATTTCTGCATGAGTAGTAAATGTGTACAAATTTTGGGACTTAAAGTATCATTTTGATGAAATAAAGCACACAATTCTAAGCATATTGACAGGTGCAATCATAAAAAAGAAAATGGGACTGAAATTTTGTCTTTATATTTCTATTACAGCCAATACCCCCCACAAATTTATTAGATGAAGAAAAGTAAATCAATACTAAGGAAAACATTGACATAAGTTTTAAAATATACTGTAAATCTAAAATATACAACCCTTATACTGAAATAATACAGCCTTCAAAATAAACCACATGCCTGATGTTAGAAGCTTGTAAAATCAGGTTTAGGCATGTAAAAAATTGTGATCATGCCCACGGGGCTTCTAAATATTTCCTCATTATGTGGAAACTATTGTAGTATGATTCCTTTTTTGAAATATAAAGAAGGAGCTGATCCCCACCAAAAATCGATTAAAAGACCAGCATCATCAACTGAGGAAAGAGAGGAGCAAAAAAGGGTATGAAATTACATTAAAAAGGAAACTTCAATAACATTAGTACGATGGTATACTGTGTTTGGAAAAGACCCTTTCATGTTAATTTCAGGATAAAGGTTTTGAATGGCAAAGTCATCACTTTTCCTGAGGGGCAGACTTCGTGTAGTGGTTAAGCCCCTGGCTTGCGGCGCCGACGATCCGGGTTCGATTCCCGGGTTGCGCCACTATGTTTAAGAGGTTGGTAACCTCCTGCTTCCATGTCGCGATATAACTGAAATATTGTTGAAAGCGACATAAAACACCAATCAACCAACCATCATTTTTCCTGCAAAATGACGTAAGGCACAATCAAAATTAAATTATGACACAATAAATTTCACAGGAAACATAACTATTTTCTGCTCAAAATATCAGTTCCACAGTTAATGTGAAAGGGTCTATATCACTCTGTTTTGTGCAAAATGTATTGCAAAAGCAGATCATAACTGTGTGTTTTCTGCTATCCCCTTCAGAAACGTGACTTCTACCAGACAGACAGACAGACAGAGGGACATACAGACAGATGCCAGATCCCTATATGTCACACTGCCTGTCACCAGACACAAAAAGTATTAAGTTAAGGTAAGTTGCCATTATGACAGATAATGAATCGTTACGAGAACAGCATACATGTGGAGTTTGGTGATGAGTGAATGAGAATCAATATTTTGTATCATATCTATAAATACAAACACATACACAAAAGCAACAGTATTACTATATTCCTCTAGCATTGTGAGGGACTAAAAAAAGTATGCACATAACAATGTTTTCAAGGCCAACTGTATACATAAAATATGTTATGTGAGTATCTCAGAATGCAGGCTTAAATGAATCAATATAGATCACTCACTGAATTTTTATGACTCAGTTCTTGAAGAATGCCCATCTCTTTGTCAGAATTTCCCCTATTGGTATTGAAAATATTATCCCTCTTCATCATGGTATGGGAGACACCATGATTATGGCTTGTCACACAATGATGTACGGAAGCTGCAGCTGCATCTGACCGAACCTCGTCTGATTGTGACATGGTCTGCAACTAACAAACAATATTATCTTTAATGATATTTTCCATTATTATTTTCCTTTGAGTTTTGTTGTTTTATTTTCCATGAAAAATTCAATCATGTATGGCTGATCCAGAAAAATGAAAAGTAATTATTACCATATACCCTGTTCAAAGTACTCCTAGGGAGGGTGATTAGTAATGAAAGATAGATATATTTACAAGGGCACAATTATTTTGCACAAGTTAAAATGCTCAGATTTATTATGGATTATTGAAGTTGTCAGTACAAAGTAAATGAATTTCATCGGTAGTGTAGCTAATGCAATAGTCCTTTCCCACCCCTCAACCTTTTTTTTTACATCTGCATCATATGTATGAAAACTTTTGCTTAAAGAGACCTTTTTCTGTCAATTTGGCAAAAAGAACTTGACTGTATTTTGCAATAGGAAATTTGCCAAACTAATAAAAGTTGATATAACTCACAATATGGAAAACAAGAGGCCCAAGTGGGCCTATATCGCTCACCTGAGTACCTAGATTATCAGTCATGCATGAAGGAAGAATTCATTTATTTTTGCATTAATGTGACTAAGTCAACACAGATGTTGAAAATATGTCAAATTTTATTTCAGGCTAGAATAAAAAACAACACTTTTTTGCACATCCATTCAGGTGATTTTGATATTAAGCATTTCCTATGTCTCTGCAAGAAGTCATTCAGGGCAACAAGTTAGTCATTTTCTTTAGGTGGGGCCTTTTATTGACTGGGTCATGAACAACAATTGTTTCAAATATTGTCCAGATCTAACTTAAAATTGCCTAATTTCATATGTTGAGTGTTGAGAAACATCTAAAAACTTATTTAGATGTGTAAAGAAATGAAAAAAAAATTTTGACCACAGCTGGATTTGAACCGCTACTCTCCATATTTCAATTACCAAGTGGTATATGTACTATTGTGAGAACTGCTTTTTAGATATGGTGGCATTATCTGTTAACCAATTTGGATGAAATTTACCAAATTGATAGAGGACTTTTAGTACTTCATGTATTCCATGTTTCATTAAAATCTTTCATGTGGTATAACAGCAGAAGTGAAAAATGTGATTGAATTGTTCCTATACACCCTCATTTGGAAGTCTAAAAAAATTCATAGAAAATCCAAAAATTGAGATATTGACAAAATTCTTTCAAAGTAACAATCCTTACCATAATTATGATCACAATAGTCCATAAGAAATCATCATTATCAATTAACTAGGAAATATGACACTTTTTTCTGCATTGAATCACCAAGTCCAAAGAAATGTCGAAAAAAATTCTAAAATTTGATTTTGGAAGGGAACCAAAATGACAATACATCTTCACTCATCCCTCTAGATCATTTCTATGCATTCTGTTTGTCTCTGTATACAGCCCGTATGAAAAAGAATATTGTTAAACAAGGGAACTCTTTTGTGACCTACTCTTGACTATGGTGGCGCCACCTGTAAAGAGGTCTGGACGAAAACAACAGAATTTGAAGAGGATCATAAGTGACTTATTTCTACCAAGATTTATTAAAATCCTTCAAACAGTTTTGTAGAAAAAGTTGAAAATGTGAAAAATGGCCAACCCCCCTTTTTTTTTTTTGGAAGTCTTAAACGTAAAATTCCTAATTTCATATGTTGAGTGTTGAGAAACATCTAAAAACTTATTTAGATGTGTAAAAAAAAAAAAATTTTTTTGACCACAACTGGATTTGAACCGCTACTCTCCATATTTCAATTACCAAGTGGTATATGTACCATTGTGAGACCTACTTTTAGACATGGTGGCATTATCTGTTAACCAATTTGGATGATCCGCACAAAAAACAAAACCTTTGAAAAGGACTATGAGTACTTGCATCCTACCCAGTTTTATCACAATCCTTCAAGTTGTTCTGTAGATCAAGTTGAAGATATGAAAAATTGTCCCCCCCGACCCCTTTTTCTTGGAAGTCTTAAAAAATTCATAAAAAATTCAAAAATCGAGATATTGAAAAAATTCCTTCACACCAGCATTCCTTACCATAGAAATGATTAAATGAAACCAAATGAATGCATCAATGTTTACTAAAAGAAAATAATAACTCTTTAATGCATTAAAATAACAAAGTCCAAAATAAAAATGAAAAAACGTCAAAAATTTGATTTCGGAATGGAACCAAAAATATTAACACTTCTTCCCATATGCCTCTAAATCATTCCTATGCAGTCGGTTTGTCGCTGTATGCACCCGATCTGAATAAGAAGTTTGTCAAAGGAGGGTACCCTCTGTGACCTACTTTTGTCTGTGGTGGTGCCACCTGTTCATGGATCCTGACAAAGATGACCACATTTGTCGGGGACCTTGAGTATTTGATGCATGCCAAGTTTCATTGAATTCCAGCAAGTGGTTCCGAAGAAAAAGTTCAAACTGTGAAATGTTTACACCAATTATCCCACCCCCCTTTTTCTTGAAAGTCTTAAAAAATTCATAAAAAATCCAAAACATAAAATATTGAAAAATTTTCTTCGCAGTAGTATTTCTTACCATCAAAATGATCAAATTAAACCAAATTAATGCATCAATGTTTACTAAAAGAAAAAAATACCTCTTTTCTGCATTAAAACTACCAAGTACAAAAAAACGTCAAAAATTTGATTTCGGAATGGAACCAAAAATAACAACACTTCTTCACACATCCCTCTAGATCATTCCTATGCATTCGGTTTGTCTCTGTATGCCCCCGGTCTGAAGAAGAAGTTTGTCAAAGGAGGGTACCCTCTTTGACCTACTTTTGCTTGTGGTGGCGCCACCTGTTGATGAATCTGGACGAAAAACAACAACACTTGTAGGGGACCATGAGTACTACATGCTTATCAAGTTTCATCAAATTCTGTTCAGTGGTTCTGGAGAAGAAGTCGAAAATGTGAAAACTTAACGACGGACGATGGACGGTGATTGATCACAATAGCTCACTTGAGCCTTTGGCTCAGGTGAGCTAAAAAATTACATAGATTTTAAAACTAACAACCTTAAGGATGTGTATACCCATTACAAAAATAAAAATATAAACTTTCTTCTGAAACAAAGATGTTTTTTTTCCTAGTTTCATTTCTTTGGTTCTTTTTTAAATATGTAGAAAAAATATCCATGTAAGCTGCTGAACATGACGATGTCTAGTATTTTTTACAATTTACTGAAAAGAAAACCATGAAATTAACACTTGTATTACAAGAACAATAATGGAGACAATGATTTAAAATAAATATTGTTATCGGAACATGTATATAAACAAGAATTTTTAAGGAAATTTTGAAGCTCTGAATTGTTCCTCATACCAGAAGGTTTATGATTACCTTTGACTCCAAGATAGAAACTCTGTTTTCCACAAGGACCATTTTGGCAGTGAGTGTCTCTATCTGACTCAAGACCTGTTGCAGTATATGATCAGTCTGTGGTGGTATCTGACACGATCTTAGCAAAGTTTCCAGAGTGCCTATCTTCTCTTGAGTTCCTCCTACTAACTAAAATTAAAATACAACATGTATTTACAGGTAAATTGGCATTATACAATACATCATCTGTTTCTATTCTTTTCCCATATGTAGATACGTAAACATATTAATGATTGTAAATCTGAGTGTACCTCTGATAGGGCATCTATTTGTTTCTGCCAATTTTCATTCATTGGTGGTTCCATTATTGATTGACTAGGGGTGACAGCATTAACTGTTTCAATATCTGAACCACTGTTATCATCTTCATCCTCCTCCTCTTCTTCATCAAATGTTAAAGGATGTCCTAAATATTGATAGTGGATAAGACCTGGAGGTGTTATTTTGAAATAATGGAAGATGGCATAATTGAAAGATAAAAGATACAAGAACAAATATAAAATAATATGTGAGAGCATACAATGTAAATAAATACATGAGAAGAAGTTTAAACTCCTTTTATAATTCACCATAAAAGTAAGAAGCTTCTCCATGCAATTAACAGTTGCCACAATGAATGTCAAAATACAAGCGATTGACTAACAAGAGCAATGCCCAGCGTGGCATAATACGCCCGTCGCTTAATTCGGACAAGATCAATTCGCATTTGGCATGATTTTCATGAAAAACATCTGACGTTTACTGAAGTTAATTGCGTTTCATAGCATTTTATCATAGGAATACGTCCAAGGGCAATAACTCCTGCAGAAATGGTCCTATCCAACCCATCTTGGAACTTGACCTGCAAAAAAAAACTTGAAATTTTTTAGTACAAGCCCCCACCCCCCTAACACCCCCCCTCCTAAAATTTCTCAAAAATGAAGAAAAAGATATCAATACGTGTAAAATATGTGGAAGTTAGTACATTTTACTTGTTTCATGGTAAAATTCCTAATTTACAAAATAAGATTTTCAATGAATTTTCAAAACAAAATCTTGAAATTTATAAGTCCAAGGGCCATAAATCCGTCAAAAGTATGTCAATCGTAACAAAACTGGAACTGGTACTGACGCTGCTTGGAATAAAGCTATATATATGTACCAAATTTCAACTAAATATCTTGAAAGACGGCAAAAAAAAGTCCAGAAAACATGACCTAGGACATATGGTCACCCCCCACCTAAAATTATAAATTTCTCAAAAATGAAGAAAAACATATTAAAACCCGTAACATATGTGATAGTTGGTACATTTTACTTGTTTCATGATAAATGTCATAATGTTTTGACAAGAAATAGATTTTTAATGAATTTCTGAAAAAAATCTTGAAATTTATAAGTCCAAGGGCCATAAATCTGTCAAAAGTAGGTCAATCGTAACAAAACTCGAACTGGTACTGACGCTGCTTGATATAAACTATATACTAAATTTCAAATCAATATCTTGAAAGACGGCAGAAAAAAGTCCGGAAAACATGACCTAAGACATATGGTCAACCACCCCCCCTAAAACTATAAATTTCTCAAAAATGAAGAAAAAGATATTAAAAACTGTAACATATGTGATAGTTGGTACACTTCTTTATTGTTTCATGAGAAATTTCATAATGTTTTGACAAAAAAATAGAGTTTTAATGAATTTTTAAAATTTTTTTGAAATTTATAAGTCCAAGGGCCATAAATCCGTCAAAAGTAGGTCAATCATAACAAAACTCAAACTGGTACTGACGCCGCTTGAAATAAAGCTATATACCAAATTTCAACTCAATATCTTGAAAGACAGCAAAAAAAAGTCCGGAAAACATGACCCCGGACAGACGGACACACGGACGGACAGCACCATAACATAATAGGTCCCGTCTTATGAGGGACGTATAAAAATTAACTACCTTTTACAAGATTTTACATAGTAACAATGATTTGTAGTCAATGCCACGCAGAAGTATCATCTAATTCTGCTGATATAAGAGTACTGCTGGCTATATGTCTACAGATGGTATACAAATAGACAACTAGGAGGACACAAAGAGACTGATTCTATTCAGCACCTGTCACAACTATATATCAGTGAACAAAGAGTAAAACATGAACATGAATTATAAATTGTATGTGTTTTTATACCTTGATTAGATACTTGATTGTCCATTCTCATAGATTTCACTTTTGCAATACTAGGTGTAATTACAGCCCAGTTAAAACCCCTTGGATTTTCCACTGAATGGCTATTATGGGGTAATACTTCCTTGGTAACTCTTGGTGAAAGAGTTACAACTTCAGCTGCAGGAGGGCTTTTTTGACATGGCTGCGACATTGTCTCACAATTGTCCATATGATGAGGATGAGGTGCAAGGTGACGCTGCATAGGACTTGTGGGCATAACAGGTTGATAGAGTTCATTTACAACTTGTGGTGTACTGCTATGTATGTGACTGGACCGTTCGCTATCAACAGAGGACTTCTGGGATGAAGCAGAACAAAGTCCTCCTGACAGAGATTCAGCAGATAAAGGCCGTAAAACAGCACTCTTTGATTTCCTCATCTATAGAACAACATAAATAATCATAAAGAGCAAATTCTGAGATAAATTTGAATTCATCTTTAACCTTATGAAAGATTTTGGTTATATATACATATATATGTCCTCTAATTTCATCTTATACTCCACTTATTTTGTTTAGAGCTACAGTATAGAAAAAGAAGAAAGAGAAGGCACCATTGCTACACATTCATAATGTGACAATACAGTAACTCTATATATTTCAGAATGTATAAAGTAGAAATATGGGAGCCTAAGTGGCCAGTCATGTTTAGTGGGAAAGTGAGCCAGTGCACCAGTAATCTGTAGGTGTTTTTCTTCTGGTACTCTAGTTTCCTCCACCACTAAACACTGGACACCACACCACAATACACGTGTAGTTAAATATGGTTTGGTAAACTAGTGTTTGAAGGAACAGATGTGTTGCCTATCCATTTTTTAAAAGTGTGATTCTGTACGACAGACAAACTGACAGATATATGCCAAATAAAATGACCCCTATATGTACTACTACTTTATAGGCTACATAAAATTAATGAAATAAAGTTTAGAGGTATATACTTTATTACTGTTTCATATCTGAATACAATGGAGTCTAAAAAGAATAAACCTAAAGCAAATCAATGTGTTTAAAATGTTTACTTCGTTGCTTTATGCCACATCCTAATAATGCACAGGATAAAAAATGATATAAAAATTAGTGCGTAGATGCAAAGTCTACACTGGTAGCCTGGTAATACAAACTTGGAAGACCCTACTTAAATCTTTAATCTCCCAGGGTCCCCCCTTTCCTTAGATTGCTGAATTTTTAGAGGTTAAGGGGAATTACATGAGATGCAAACATAAGTAAAAATATAATATCATTCAGGATATGACTTTAGAGAACTTTTATTCTGGAAATTACAAATTAAAGTAGGAGGTTGACATATAATAAACAATTTTAATATAGCTTCATTTTATCGATATTGCATGTATTTCAATTTTGGTAAATGCAATCATTTGATATCACTAAAATTTATTACATAATTATTGATATCTTTACGGTAGAATGCTGTAACAATGATATTCAAAATCAAAAGCTTGTTGAAGAGTTAAATGGCCCCAGTACGTTAAAGGAACTCTGTACTCTGTTGCACACACTTTACATGGTCACTGGGATACACCGATTGACCCACTGGGCTAGATGATGTGAAAGTGCTTCACAGCGGTACATAAATACTATGAACAGATATACTAGGCCAATAAGTAAATCAGTACAGGTAATGATGGCGTTACTTAGTACTTTACAAGGAATAATTGTTTAAAATTTGCTTTTGATTAATCTCAATATATTTTCAAAACATCAATATTCATTAATTCAGGATTTCCATGGGAAAAATGTTCTCAGTTGAATACTTGGATCTTTCTTTTCCATGAATCAAGCTTCAGACATTCCAAATTCATTATCTTGCTACTTATGTATTTTAATAATAAAACAACAAATGGGGCAGAGTACTCACTTTATCATAATTCCTTTTGGATTATACATTTTATAATTATATATGAAAGAAACACTTATTGAATACATTAACGACTTTCTCACTTGCTCTCAGCAGGTATTAGACATTAGCACTGGTACCCACTCTCACAGTTACTCAACTTCCTTGTATCAAAGCACTTGCTGAAAGGTCAACTGTTAGATGGATGTTTTTGCCAAGATATCATTTTAAATGAGAGAGAAAAGTTGTTATTTTTTATTATTTTATGTATAATGCACAGCTACAAAATTGATGAAAGAGATTTTAAAAAAAAAATGCATTACACAAAGAGTGGTCAGGGTGATCAATGGGCCTGTGTTATTAGATAGGAATTTGAGTAAGTCACCACTAGACCAACCTGCCCCTCTGATAGCTTCGTTTACTTATTCTGAAAAATCCTGAGGTAAACACAAGAGAGGTGCATACCCTATTAACACCAGCTGTTTGACCAATAACACTTATTGCTGATGTTGCAGATTTTTTCATAGGGAGTAACTGTTTGTTTTTCTCCTGTACTTTCTGTAGGACTTGTGTGCACATGATGATTTTTCTCTCAGCAAATCCAGCATTGAAGAACTGCTCCTTTGTTATTGGCGGTTTGTAGTTAAATAAGTCTCTTAATATCTGCAAATTATAAAACATGAATAAGATCTGCCAATATGAACACAGTGAATTACATGTAGTCCAAACTTTTCTCCAAATTAAAAAACAATTAACAAGAAGATATGCATTTAGCGTGTAGCTGGTGAAGGCCGATTTATTATATAAATATGCAAATAACATTGTTAATATTTTATCCTGATAATCAAATATCATATCATATATTATTAAATATCATAACAAATGTATAATCATCCTATAGTACTGCAATATCACAAAAAATAATACACCCGCCAGATAAACCACTAAGGAAGAAAACTATGAAAACCTGAGTCTGTAACAATGCATGGGGGTCAGAAATATGACGGACTTCATATAAGCTTAATAAATTATAAATTTAAATCTGTGTCTACTATATACAAACTTCACAAATAATCAATTAAAGCTCGTGTGTGTACGAGGTGACGGTTAGAAAGTGGCCGATACAACACTTTACACACCATATATTGAGCCTATCACGTGACTAATTGAAACCTCATTGGCTAACTATAATGTAAAGAGTGTTCGATTATCTACGAACCATTAGGACAATTATTTCTCGCTATACTACGAATCACGAGAAATTCTAATTTTACTGTCCTAACTGAATTACTTGCTAACCTAACAAACTATAAATATACAATACCCAGTACGTTACCTGTCATACTATGAACGTATACAGTCACACTTGGATATCCTGAACTCTGATATCTCAAAAACTTAAAGTCGAAGTCAAGCTCTGATCCCAAATACCTTTCTTAATAATACAATTGAATTTACACCGTATATGTCAAACAGCATTATGTCAAATACCATGCTTATCTCAATTACCTTTGAAGTTCTTAAGTTCTAATTTACCTGTTATATTTATATAGTTACTGATTTAACAGACATAACCAAAATTAAAGATTTTTAAGAACGTCAAAGTCCTATGTCAAGGTCACTAGATCAAAAGTCATGGCACTTGAAAGCTCTGGTTATAAAGAACCTATGTGTGAAATATCATGTTTATATTCTTCTTAGTTGCTGAGACTTTGCTTCAACCATAAGCTTGACCAGTATGTAAAACAGAGACATACAGACGGATTGCAGAATAGACATCGCCAATCTATAAACGGGAATTGCTAAACAATCCGACCAATTACTCTGTGTTCACTAAAGCGTGAAGGGTCAGGTCACAAAATTTTCCATCAGTTAGGCGGAACTCATCAGTGTCTACAAACCTATCAAGTTTGACATAGGTATCATCAATGCTATGCAATTTGTCTTCTAACCAACCAACTTTGACATAGGTATCATAAATGGTATGCAAGAATTCAAGCTAAATGCAAATTGCTAACACCAGACAAATGGACTTTGCCAATTTATAGACTGGACTTGCTTCACAATCCAATCAACCAGAGGTTCCGTGTTCCAGTTAATGTCAGCATGTCGCACATTCATCAATGCCTCAGTTGTGTCTGATGCATTGACTGAAATTTCCATGTAATGCTGTAAACAGGTATGCAATCTAATCTTGGCATGATGTTCAGAGAAAAGAAGCATATAAATTAATTTCATTTTAATTTTGGAATTCTGAACACTGGAAATAGTGAAATCAGCACTTTTACTGACCTATTATACAATCATAAATGAGACTTAACATGATGTTTGACTTTACCCAATCTATCTATTGTTGGATGGACAAGTAATCAATATACTGCACATAAGTAGTGAGATAATAAAGTGACTATGTTATTAACAATCAAAAAATGACCCTCAGATTTAAGCAGGATGGCTTTACCAACTAATTCAAAGAGATAATTTTCTACAGTTACAACTCTGTAGGTAGAAAATGTCTGAATTAATAATTGGAATTTTACATAATTTTATAATTTTTTAATATATTTCTAGTCCCTAAATTTTCTTTGGTATCTGAATGCCAATTTAAAGATTACCGGTGCATAAATGTCAAAATAAGTGGAATATTTAGGATTACCAGAACCTGGATTAATTTTTATACTTTATTTAAGAATCACTGTATATTTGTTGGATTTTATTATAGACAAATACATAAAAACAGTCACAACATTAAGGATTATCAAAATAACTATGCATTAATAGCAATGAGTATAGTTAATTCAAGTAACTGATCATAAAACATAAATCAATATTGACGTAACATTAATATGAAATTATCAACATTCAAATTATCTAAAGTATGAGAACAAAAAACAATGAAGTCATTGTTTTTACATAAACATTTTAAGTACAAATGTACTTTCTACCTTATATGAAGCCTCTATAAACCGCATGTCTGTCTTGCCATAAAGTTCTACATCAGCTTTTGAAATCAGCTCTGCTATGGCATGACTATAGCTGGTGAACACATAATGGTAGATAGGTAGTAAGGATGTAGCTTTACCCTCTGAAAACCTAACATTAATACAACAGTGATATTAGTATAATATGTCATTTATTCTATTTACTATAATAACATTATCATTTTGTTTTATTATATTGTTTTAAATTGTTTTCAACAGCTTTACAATTATATGTATACTACTGCACCAGAGAAATACCAGTTACCTGTATTACATGGAGGAATAAATACCTGTACCTGTATTACATGGTAGGAATACCTGTACCTGTATTACATGGTAGGAAAACCTTGTACTTGTATTATATGGAAGCAAAACCAGTGACGTGTTACATTGCAGCAATACCAGTGCCCTGTATTACACTGCAACAATACCAGTATCCTGTATTACACGGTGGCAATACCAATTACCTGTACTTCATGGTAGAGATAGCAGTGACTGTACTACATGGTAGGGATACAAATAACCTGTATTATATGGTAGGGATACCAGAGACCTGTATCATATGGTAGGGATACCAGTAACCTGTATTACATGGTAGGGATACCAGCGACTTGTATTACATGGAGGAGATATCATACCAATGACCTGTACTACATGGTAGGGATACCAGAGACCTGTACTACATGGTAGAGATACCAGTGACCTGTACTACATGGTAGGGATACCAGAGACCTGTACTACATGGTAGAGATACCAGTGACCTGTACTACATGGTAGGGATACCAGCGACTTGTATTACATGGTAGAGATACCAGTTACCTGTACTACATGGTAGGGATACCAGTGACCTGTACTACATGGTAGAGATACCAATGACCTGTACTACATGGTAGGGATACCAGTGACCTGTACTACATGGTAGGGATACCAATGACCTGTACTACATGGTAGGGATACTAGTGGTATGTATTACATGGTAGGGATACCAGCGACTTGTATTACATGGAGGAGATATCATACCAATGACCTGTACTACATGGTAGGGATACCAGAGACCTGTACTACATGGTAGAGATACCAGTGGCCTGTACTACATGGTAGGGATACCAGCGACTTGTATTACATGGTAGAGATACCAGTTACCTGTACTACATGGTAGGGATATCAGTGACCTGTACTACATGGTAGAGATACCAATGACCTGTACTACATGGTAGGGATACCAGTGACCTGTACTACATGGTAGAGATACCAATGACCTGTACTACATGGTAGGGATACTAGTGGTATGTATTACATGGTAGGGATACCAGCGACTATTACATGATAGTGATACCAGTGATCTGTATTATAAGGTAGGGATACAAAGTGACCTGAATTACATAGAAGGGATACCAGTGGTATGTATTACATGGTAGGGATAACAGTGACCTGTACTACATGGTAGGGAGACCAGTGACCTGTATTATGGTAGAGATACCACTGACTTGAATTACATGGTATGGATACCAGTGGCCTGTATAATATGGTAGGTTTACCAGTCACCTGTAGTACATGGTATGGATACCAGTGACCTGTATTAAGGTAGGGATACAAGTGACCTTTATTTCATAGTAAGGACACCGGTGACCTGTATTATATGGTAGGGATACCAATTACCTGTATAATGGTAGAGATACCAATGACCTGTATTGCATGGTAGGAATCCCAGAGACCTGTACTATATGGTAGGGATACCAGTGAAGTGTATTACATAGTAGGGATACCAGTGACCTATATTACATGGTAGGAATACCAGAGACCTGTATTATATGGTAGGGATACCAGTGACCTGTATTATATGGTAGGGATACCAGAGACCTGTATTATATGGTAGGGATACCAGAGACCTGTATTATATGGTAGGGATACCAGAGACCTGTATTATATGGTAGGGATACCAGAGACCTGTATTACATGATTGGGATACCAGAGAACTGTATTATATTATATGGTAGGGATACCAGTAACCTGTATTATATGGTAGGGATAGTAGGGATACCAGAGGCCTGTATTATATGGTAGGGATACCAGAGACCTGTATTACATGGTAGGGATACCAGTGACCTGTATTTCATCGTAAGGACACCGGTGACCTGTATTATATGGTAGGGATACCAATTACCTGTATAATGGTAGAGATACCAGTGACCTGTATTGCATGGTATGAATACCAGAGACCTGTACTATATGGTAGGGATACCAGTGAAGTGTATTATATAGTAGGGATACCAGTGACCTGTATTACATGGTAGGGATACCAGAGACCTGTATTACATGATTGGGATACCAGAGAACTGTATTATATTATATGGTAGGGATCCCAGTAACCTGTATTATATGGTAGGGATAGTAGGGATACCAGAGGCCTGTATTATATGGTAGGGATACCAGAGACCTGTATTACATGGTAGGGATACCAGTGACCTGTATTACATGGTAGGGATACCAGTGACCTGTATTATATGGTAGGGATACCAGAGACCTGTATTACATGGTAGGGATACCAGAGACTTGTATTATATGGTAGGGATACCAGTGACCTGTATTACATGGTAGAGATACCAGTGATCTGTATAATATGGTAGGGATACTATTGACCTTTATTACATAATAGGAATAACTATCTATATAATTATGATCTGCGACCAAGCAGGAACTATATCATATTAGGCCTATCCTTCAAACCTGGTCACATGTTTTACTACTAAGGCGAAAATTTTTGATTTTGGGAAGTAAAATCCTTGACTTACTGTCCACATAGAACAATTATGAGTGCTTAAGACAAGACTGCTTCTAAGACCCTGTTGCATGATATCTACTTTTGTATCACCAAACACAAAACACATTTTTCTGAATCAGAAAACAGAACAGTCATACTGTTGATATGATTCATACTGTTCCTTACCCAACTTAATCATACTGAAAATATGATTCATACTGTTCCTTACCCAACTAAATCATACTGTAAATATGATTCATACTGTTCCTTACCCGACTAAATCATACTGAAAATATGATTCATACTGTTCCTTACCCAACTAAATCATACTGTTAATATGATTCATACTGTTCCTTACCCGACTAAATCATACTGTTAATATGATTCATACTGCTCCTTACCCGACTAAATCATACTGTTAATATGATTCATACTGTTCCTTACCCGACTAAATCATACTGTTAATATGATTCATACTGTTCCTTACCCAACTAAATCCAAAGTTTCTGTATATTTGATTTTCTTGAGTTCTTTCTGTAGTTTTCTGATGTTGTTTGTTAGATCACCAGTTGCCATTTTAATCTCACTACAATAGATTTTGAAATAATATATAAACTGATATACAAAAGAGAGGAAAGAAGATATCTGACCTTGTTGTATGAAAGAAGACATAACAGACATGCACAGAATACAACAATAATTACATGGACAGAAATCAAGAAAATATTCCATTTGATGCACTTGTGGTACAGACTGAGGACATTCAAGTGAAGTGACAACTTTCATTCAAGTACAAAAGCTAATACCACTGTTCTTATGACTATCTGAAAGTCCACCTCAATCTGATTAAAACCATATCTTTATTCCACTTCTCTATTTGTTCCATTGCATATAAAGATCTGGTGAAACCCCATAAGGGTTCACGTTCTGCAGGCCGTTTCACAAAGAATCATACGTACGATATTTTACGTATGTACAAAAAAATTCCTTAAGTCCGTTTCACAAAGAATCATAACATGACTTACGTAAATTTTTCGTTACGGAAAATCCGTAACTTTATGGACAGCTAAAAGGTGTCGTAACTACTTCAGGAATTTCCTCAAGTGCTATTTTTCCATAAATATGGTTGCTGTGTTTTAATCAATACAGCAGCAGACAAGCAAAGAAAAAAAGAGAGAGCATTTCACGACAGGACTCAAGTGCTGGACACCCTGAATGACAGGGAGTTGATCTAGCGATATCGTCTATCACGAGAGCGCCTCCTTAATTTGGTGGACGTGGTCAAGAGGGATATAGATCCACCCACATATAGGTCACATTTTATTCCGGCCATTATATAAGTATTTATGATATTTTAGCGAGTATAACGACACAAACAAAAACAAAACTATCCAACAATTACCCGTATATACTAAAATTATCTTTACATTGGAGATTTCAACAGGGGCGTCTTTGCATATTAGTCCATAAATTTCATTCCGGTCTATCAACTACTAGGAGACGACAGTTGGACAGAGACATTTGACTAAGCTGTTGATAGATTCTTGATCCGCTATTGCAAAATGGGCTGACAGTGACACAAAAAATATGAAGTTAGTGACAAAAGGCATATTTCGATTATTTAATTGTAGTGCATGTCACTGATTGTATGACTAGTCCCAATGCCAGAATAGTTCTCATCTAGTTTAAAAACGAAAGCCCCATAGGCGTAGATCCAGGGAGGGGGCGGGGCGCACTGTTTAAAACAATTATCATGTGTCCCCTTCCAGACAGTACCCAATGAAGTAGACACTGGAATAGACACTGACCTCGTCTTTTGAATATTTTTTTTCTTGATTTATAAATTATAGATCTTTATGGTGAATCATCCAAATGATATGTTTATTATTACAAGGTAATATTTTATTTCTTTCCACATTTTTTCTTTTCATGTAGAAGAAATACATCTACGGAATAAACGGACAATGCGAGAGTACTTGCGCATACATGTAGATTACGTCTCGTCATGACGAAACGTATATCTTGTAGCTATGATGTTGAAAACTTCCATTCCGAAGGTCCTGTTTAAGACACATGCAGAGTCCTAAAACCATTTCGGTACGAAACCTAAGCATTCTTATAGGTTCAACTCTATATACAATGGGCATTTTGCATTGCAACAATTTGCTTTTTGGACGTGATAACGTGATCTTCTCCACTTTTGAAATTTCTAACATATTATGCCGTATAAAGGTTTTATAAATGTCTGTTTAAAGGCTCAAAGATACCATACTTTTCCACAGAGCGCATACAGCAGGTGCGACACGCCACGACATAACGTCACAATGACGTCATCCACTGCTGCATGACGTAAATCTTGCCTTTTCAAAAATATTGGCATTCTAAGGTTAAACAAGAACCATGCAGTCAATCAATGACGGCGTTTCATAACCACGTCCATCGTTGTTTAAACTGAAAATGGATTGTTTACTCCAAAAGTTAGTGAAAATGCGTTCGGCATCGATACTGATGGAAAAAGAAATTCCGTAACTCTTGCGTATTTTCCATAAAGTTATGGAAACGTTAGTGAAACGTACGTACGGATTTACTTAAGGAATCCGTAAGTAAAATACGTACGGAAAATACTTATGATTCTTTGTGAAACGGCCCACTGGTGAATTAAAAAATTAAAAAATCAAAATTTATAATTTTGACCTGAAACTTAAAATAGCACATCTACAGTGCATAATGAACAGGTTGAGTATAGGTTCAAATCAGGGTATATACCCCAATCGAGGTAAAATACCTTGATCGGTATATCAAAATTCTTATCAAAAGTAATATTACTTCAAAATTTCAAAGATGTAATTACAGGTCGCATCATATCACTAAAAGTGGAAGAACTTTTATACAAAAACTTCTATTCTAATCTTTACCAGATCTGAGAAACAGAATGTAATACCACAAGAGATTTTTGTCATTCATTTTCTCAGATCTAGTAAGGATTATACTCACATGTACAACAGGAGGCCTTATATAAAAGTTCTCCATATTTAGTGATGTGATGCGACCTGTAATTACTTATTCGAAATTTTGAAGTAATATTACTTTTGATAAGAATTTTGATACCCCAATCAGGGTATTTCAGGGTATTTTACTTCGATCAGGGTATATACCCCGATTTGAACCTATACCCAACCTGATGAACAATGTTTGTAAAAGGTGTTGACCTGTAGGAAGTACTATTTTCAAGTTCAGTTTGATGATGTAAAACTTTTGCAGCTATAAACATAAAAACAGTTGATAGAAATTCCAAAAATTCTTTACAAATATTGTTTAAGACATTGTAAACATGTGCACTTTTAATTTTCAAATCAAAATTCCAAAATTTTGATTTTTAGTGTTAAGGAGCTCCTGCATTAAGCTGGAAAAATCTTTATTAGACAGACAATTTTTCAAATGCTAATGAAATATCTCTCTAAACAGGGAATATCTCTCTTTAGAGGGATGTACCCAACCTATCTAAGTCGTATAAAAAATGAAAATATTTTAGACAACATGACTAAATGTGTTGTTTACCTTAGTTTCTTGATATCATTTACCACTACTCACATTAAAGCTATCCTAAGTGTAAAAGGAAGAAGTTTGAGTAATATCTTATAAATATACTCAATTCTTCACATTCTCTTTTCTCTACCTGCTTTATTATAGTAAAATACCACACGAAATATTTTCTTTTCGCGGGCACCTGGATAAGGAATTACGATCTACTACTTACCGGATTGACTGCGGAATTACCGGATTGACTACGGAATTACCGGATTGACCAAAAAAGTTACCGGATTGACCAGTTTTTTTCAATTTTTTTTCAGATATGGATCGAGTGATGTTAGTTACAGGTATTACACGACTTTTTAGGCAAAAAACGCATTCCGGGAAGTTGTAGTAATAGTTGGAATTTCCTCCGTTTGCGCCGCGGCGTAAAGAGAGATAACTCTAGTTTCTTAGTGGTATGAATCGGGAATATATGACTATAGACCACAGTTTCAACACTTGTAATAGAACTCTATAGTATACATGTAGTGAAAAATGATAGAAAGTGAAGGTTTTGCAACTTTTAAGGAGTTTTGTTGGGGGAAAAATATAAATAAGATACTTATTTGTCTTAAATGTTATGTATTGCATGACATAATCTTATTATGAATATAGTTAATCATAAGATGAGATTGATCAATAGGCAAATAGTTAATATTTATATGTATAATGATCAAACTGAAAAGCCTCTATTACCCATTTCTCTTCAATACCACAAAAATCCTTGTATAAAATTAAAAAAAAAAAAGGGGGGGGGGCATGTTAAGGCCATGCTAATTAAGCATGTTGAGTAAAGCTAGGGAATATATTGATGGGAGGAGAATGTCTTGGCTATTTTTGTTCTTTTCCTAGGTATATATTCTTCATTTCTAATGTAATCTAAACTTACAATGCATTTATATCACTACATAAGAGAGATTATTGACATTAGTAGGAAAGGGGCGGGAACTCTGTATAGCTTAAGTGAGACTTGATTGTTGATATTCAGTTCTCTTATTTATGAAAATAATTTACTGTTATTGTATTTACAGATTTGAAATAGAAGTCAAGATGAAGATAATAAAAACTGAAGATGCAGTCATACATATAATACAATACAGTAATACATACAGTCATACATACAATACAATATTGTCATGTTTTTATTTTATATACCCATTTATTGCTATGTTTAATGCATATAAAGTATATTTATAGTATTATAGGGAGTATAACATATTATTCATTACAAATTCAAATTCAAATTCATTTATTGGCATTAAACAAATGTTCATAGCCATCAATACAAAAGATAAATGCAAATAATTTACAACATATTGCCAGAGGGCATATATATGTATACATAGACTATAAAGAAATATTCAATAATGATACTCTATGTTTCAACGCTGTGTTAATAAATCGAATTAGTTTTAACTGCTTTCCTTTAGAAGATATATTTAACAAAGATTTTAATTTAGTTACATTAGGCCAATGACAATAATATTTTGGTAAAAACGCTCTTCGTATATCATTATATACAGGACAAACAAGCAAAAAGTGGTATTCATTTTCAATAACATTTAAATTTCAGCAGTTACATTTTCTATTTTCTCTATCTATATTGAAATACCTTCCTCTTTCGATGTGCACTTATCCTAATTTTCGTGAGAACACAACGCAAATTCTTATTCAGAATATTATTCAAATAAGAAGAGCACAAAAAATTATCTTTAATTTGAGAAAAGACTTGTAGTTTTGGTGACATTCTAATTTCATGACTCCAGTTTTGTATAAAAATATCCAAAATTCGTCCTATTACAAGTAATATATAGATAGCCGAGAATAAAGAATTATCATTATCAAATTTGTGTTTGTTGTTTAATAAATAACTTAATAATAAAATGAAGAAGAAAACAAAACAAAACAAATTAAGAGGTTGTTCGCGGCTGTTTCTAAAATAGACACAATTAATGACATGTAAAGTGGAATATTCTACATGTTCATAACGGATCCAGGTTATTACACATACAAATATAATGGCACTCAGTACTTCTCTGTCAAAGTATGCTTCTATTTATCTGATATCATTCATTGTATATTATAACTATATATACCTTTGCTTGTTCCTGGGGTGTTTTTTTCTCTCTCTCTTCTGTTTTCAATGTGGTCTAATTTGTATTTTTCTTAGTAATATTTACCAATTTCATTTATTAACAGTGTGCATTTTCGCTATGATCAACTGAGGGACGTATCTTACTGATAGGTTTCTTATATTCATCATATATAGGTTTTGTTGAATATGATTGTAGCGTGACTTTATCAATTAGTTGTTTATACAAAACAACTTTTGATGATGCATTAATTTCTGACATAAGTGATTGTTTATGAATATCAATTAATCTTTCTTTTACAGTAGATAAAATGTAGTTGTCCTCAAGTGTTTCATGATTCATCTAAATATTCTTAACATTATTTTTTAATACCCCGACCGTCGGAAGTGTCGCTAATTAATACCTTTAAATGACACAAGGTGTGATAATTCATCCATTCATTTAACCCGTGGTCGTAATATTACGCAATACTATAGACAAGTACTTGGTCGATAATCTACTCTCGACCATTCAGTTTAGTTTTGTTTCATTTATTTCTTAATGTCATTTGGTACATCAGATATTACAAATATAAAGTAATAATTTAACTTCAAGATGAACACAATATATATCATACATTAATTGACATATATTTATCTGAATTTTAGAACTTCACCCAGAACGTATATGGACCCTCCTTATTTTGTAAATATAACCAACTACTACAAAATAATACGCTTTCTATGTTTTAAATCCAAATTCAAATTTAAATTCAAAATGACACAACTTTTGAGCAGCAATAACATTCGCGAATTGTGTAACTTTGGTAAATATATCCGTGAGGCATTCAAAGTACGTGATAGTTTTCAAGTTGTTTAGTAAATGTACTTGTTCTTATTTTCTATACTCTGTATTTATATATATTTAATTTATTTTATATATATATATATTTTTATTGAGCTTGAAGCAAATACATGCTTTTAGCATAACATTAATATAATTATAGTTATATCGTAATTTGGAAACGTCAATTTGTAATATTTATATCTTCATCCAGTTGTAATATTTTCAACTTGACTTGATATATTTGAAACCTGCAAATAAAATGACATTAAATAATTAAATTCATATTCATGTAATTTGGTCAATGTAAATTAAGCTATGTACACAAATTCATATTCCCGATTCATACCACTAAGAAACTAGAGTTATCTCTCTTTACGCCGCGGCGCAAACGGAGGAAATTCCAACTATTACTACAACTTCCCGGAATGCGTTTTTTGCCTAAAAAGTCGCGTAATACCTGTAACTAACATCACTCGATCCATATCTGCAAAAAAAATTGAAAAAAACTGGTCAATCCGGTAACTTTTTTGGTCAATCCGGTAATTCCGTAGTCAATCCGGTAATTCCGCAGTCAATCCGGTAAGTAGTAGGTATAGACTGGAGTTACCTGCTCTTGCTTGCTATCGTTGCGAGAAGATCTAGACAGGCGCAGGCAATGTCAGTCTAATTTGTTATACCTATTTTCTTTGAATTCTTGTTTTACGTTAATACTGCATATACCGGTCCTACTAAATATAGAACTCTAGAGTACCTTAGAGAACCCTAGAGAACTCTGACTCGGCAGGAGTGATCGTATTGATTTTATTTTGCATTAATGTGATAAAATGTAGATATATACATTATGTAGAAGCAAGTTTATCATTATTATCCATGTTTATGGTGGTTATGATCGATCGAAACGGGTTTCCTTTTCTAGAACTCTAGAGAACTCTAGCTTTTAAAATGGAAAAAATTATCGTATTGGTTTAATTAGAGACATAAACATCTGTGTAAGGTTCAATTTCATTTTAATATGATAAATGCGGACATTTACATTTAATTAACTAAGTTATCAAATGATATCAGTGTTTATGTTGGCGATTTACAGATAAAGACTGTCTTTCAGAAATCGATCTCGAGAACTCCAGTTTTATATCCCAAGAATTATCGTATTGGTTTAATTTCATCTTTAATGTCACAAAATCCTCTTAATGTGGCTGTTTACAATATATCATAATTAAATCGGCGGAATTAATTGTTCAAGCAGTTATTATCGATGTTTAAGGTGGTTATTTACAAGCCTATATACAATAAATATACAAGTTTTAGCTTATCTTTTTCATATCACTATTAAAGCGGCCGGGACATAGCAAATGCATACGATGTTTATACCAGACTCTGTTCTGTTCGATATTACTTCATTCATTGTCCCCCACTTTCGCGAAAGCGTGGGGACATTGAATCTCGTTCGTCTGTTCATCTGTCTGACCTTCCGTCCGTCTGTCACAAAAACTTTAACCTTGGTCATAACTTTTTTTACAGTAAGACGTAGGGCCTTCATATTTGGCATGTATGTCCGTTATTGCAATACCTTTCCGTTGGTACCAGAATTTTTTATCATGTGACCTTGACCGTGACTTTTGACCTACTTCAGAGTAATTTTTACCGTAAGACGTAGACATGCACAACCATGACAATATTTCACAGATCACTACACCCTTACTGATACAGCCCCGAAACTGGAGGACCACAATTCTCTGAATTTGCTTGTTATGTTATCAATAACAAATAAATCAGAACCTACTCAGTATCACGATGATGTTTCATTTTTTCTTATAAAGGAAATCTATAGACAATGACTATTAAGAGGACCTCAAACGATTTAGACTAAATTAAGTCTAGAACTCTACTGTCAATTACAATCCTCAACACATGGCAGATGAATATTTTGCAGAGCATACTTTGTTAAAAATTAATCTTTATAGATACATTTAGCACATTTTGCGAACTCGAATACCAGAAATAATGATTAATCATCATATGGAAATGAAAGGGGGAGTGGGGATGCGGGTTATTCCCATTAACGTAATATGCCTTTATGAAGCCTTTATACAATAAATAAAGATATATACAAAGATTACTTTTATATCTAAAACTTGTTAAATATAAATCAGACAAGATGTATGTTTGCCTTTTAAAATGAATAGTCCATTGAATTAAAATCAAGAAATGCCTGTACAAAATAAAATGTGTTTTAAACTGATGGAAATAAAAACACTTTTATACCGAATAAAGTTACATGATGCAGGTATATAGTAAGGTGAGCTGTTATTTCTTCTGTATTTTTAAACGCATTAACAGATGCAATGTAGTCATAATTGTGCATATCAGTCACATGATTTCTACCTGACTCACTTTCAGAAAATTGGTAAAGATATTTATGACAACGCCCCCTCCCCGCTTTTGTATCAAGACCCCATTAACAGTTATATTAATATGATATATAGTAAGCTGGAATAAAAAAGGAAAATCTGGTACATGAGGGGAGATAGTACTTTAAAATAAATTTCCATTGATTTCTATACAGAATCATGATTTTGACCCAAATACTTCCAAAAAGAAAGAAAGATAGAAAGGGGGGAGGAAAGAAGGAAGAAGAAAGAAAGAATCAAAGACATGTCTATTATGAAAAAGAAAAGCTATCTTCCGTATTATATAATATTTAAGTTGGCATAATTCATCACAATTACATTAAATAATGGCAAAAAATTAAGTACATTTTGTAGTTTAAAAAATATCAAGAAGCATGTATTCAAAGCAGGAAATGATTTTACACAGCTTCTTAGCATTTTTTTTTCAAATCATGCTCATTGTATATCTGTAATCCTGTAGTATATAATGTATGTTTTATAAACAATAAAGTACAATTATAACTAAATATATTAAAATAAAGATAATCTCTCTCTCTCTCTCTCTCTCTCTCTCTCTATCTCTCATAAAGTTGAGTAACACAATCTGACAATCTGAAAGTTAAAAGAGATAAAGGGTTTATGTACTTTACTTGTAGGTATTTCCATAACACAGTACATGTACTACATGACTGCAATCTAATTAAAATCAGATCTTTTCATATCGCTACGATACTCTCCGCTTTCTAGCGGAGAGTATCGTAGCGATATGAAAAGATCTGATTTTAATTAGATTGTACATGACTGGTAACAGTGTATGGAAATAAGACATATTATAAAGACCTATTTATTATATACTTATAAAAAATGAATTCGCTCAATATACCCGTAATGTAAATTATCAATAAAAGTACTATATTTCTATCTGTTTACAAATATGACTTTGAAACTATAACTGAGACTGAAAATTTTATATCTTGGTATTCGGTATTTATGTGAATTAACCAAATAAAATACTATAGTATACTGAAAAGAAGAAAAAAAAAACCATGAGCCACATCCCTCACCTGAGCATCTAACTGCCCATAGAGAAAAGCAGAAAGGTATCTATAAACTTCTTTAAGTTTTCAATATGAATAATATTTATGAAGAGAATGAAAATTGTTTAAGTCAGTTGTTTGGAATTAAAGTGGGAATATAAATACTTTTCAAAATATCAGTGTTCATATTAACTTGCCTAGATGAGTCCCGGACTCACCAAAATTAATTTGGGACTCGCCAGATTACAGTATAATACTAATATGTAATTAACTGTAACTACTTTGACTCATACACTTTATTAATACGCAATGGAATTAAATTCTCTACTCTAGGGTTCTTTAGATTTTTCTGTTTTAACTGCCATTTTTCTAAAATTTGGATGTATACCCCCTTAAAACCTAGAAATTATGGTAGATTATAGCATACTATACTGATTTATAATCAAACATAACAACATTGACCACTACATTTGTTAAAAATGCTAGAGTTCTCTAGGGTTCTATAAGGTTCTCTAGAGTTCTCTATTTAGTAGGACCCCTGCATATACTGTCACAAACTGGGTGTCTATGTCTCTTATACTGTACATAACTTTAGATTATCGTACTTGAGTGGTGACGGCATCGGCCTGATGTATATGGGCATGCTTGGTGTAATGGTTAAGCGCTTGGTTTGTGGCGCCGACGATCCGGGTTCGATTCCCGGGTTGCGCCACTATGTTTAAGAGGTTGGTAACCTCCTGCTTCCATGTCGCGATATAACTTAAATATTGTTGAAAGCGACGTAAAACACCAATCAACCAACAAACCAATCAGCCTGATATAATAAGTCGGACATCCTGGTATTTGATGGCGAGCATTCAGAACATTTGGGATAAAGCATCGGACTTTACCATAGAGAGCAATGTGCATTCCGAGATCTATAGATGCGTGTTTTTGAAAAGGGGATTGCAAGCTGCCATATAAATTTTTCAGTCACGAAAATATGGCAATACATTTGGTTAGGTTACAGCATTTAAACAGATTTGCCCGCACTTTAAACCAGGGTCTGGTGCCATGAATACTTAAGTCAAAATTTCAGATTCTTCTGTTCATCAATGAATTAATAACTGGGATTTGGATTTTAATTAGTTTTATTCTATAGAATTAAAACATTCTATATGTGAATTTATTTGAACGTTTGATAATGTAATAAATTAAAATGTAATATTTGACTTAAGTATATTCTCAGTTTATGGCGCCGGACCCTGGGAGGCTAGTTAGACATTGTTCTGCAGGCTTGATAAGGCGCCGCATAATTGCAGTACTACGCACGGTGTACGAGATAACGCTCTGCTATGGGTTAGAGACTTTCTGAACAAGGGACATGTCTTTCTAGACGGCCACCCCTCATGGGGCGCAGGTGTCCTATCAGGAGAACCCTGAAAAAAAAAACAAAGAAAAAGTATTTGGCCCGCTGCTCTTCTTTACATTCATCAACGACCTCCTAGAAGTCACTAAGTCAGAGACCAGGTTGTTCGCAGATGATTCTTTACTTTACCGCCATATCAACAACACAGAGGACAACAACAATTTACAGAAAGACTTTACAGCACTTGAGAAATGGGAAGAAGAGTGGCAGATGTCCTTCCATCCGGAGAAATGAGTTGCCATACAAGTCTCATCAAAGCGAAAGACTATCAACGCAAACTGCAGGCTACGCAGACATAAGCCAGAAGTAGTGGAATCAGGATGTACATCGGAGTTACAATCAGCAGCAACCTGAAGTGAAATAAGCATATCGAAGTCATCACAGCTAAAACCAATATGACTCTTGATTTCCTAAAGCGAAATCTCAGAAGTTGCAGAATATCAGCACGGGTCAGAGTCTACGAGGCCATTGTACTTCCAACGCTGGAGTATGCTGTATCCATATGGGACCCTCACACCAGCGGACAAATCAACCAGATAGAGAAAGTCCAGCGTAGAGCGGCACGATTCGCTACAAGGAACTACTAGAGACAGGAAAGCAGCCGGCAGCCTTACCAACATGGTCAACTCCCTAGGATGGAAACCACTACAGATCAGAAGAGTAAAAGATCCGCATTCTGCTGCTATTCAAGATTCTAGTGGCCATTCCAGCAGAGCAATACCTCATCCAGACAGACACCGGAAGAAGGGGACAACGTATATTTGGCATCCCAACAACGAAAAAGGGTGTGACCGGTTCTCCTTCTTCCCACGGACCGTCAAGGACTGGAATAGACTTCATCAGCAATGACATCAGAATGTTCCAAAGATAAGATTATTACATCATGAATAAGATAACGCCAAAGTATGCAATGTCCATAGTTTGGATAAATCTCGGAAACAGTCTATTGAGCTACGTCGGATTCCAAATAAATACAAGGAAACGCCGTATCAAGAAGAATAATGGACTGATGAAGTCTGTTTCAAAGGTAAAAATGACGACGATAATGTTGATGAAGAAGATGGTTGAATATATCCCGTCGTTTGTATGACTGAGCCACAAGGACTTGAAGCATGGACTATGTTTTCTTACTGTGACCCCTCTCATAGCTCCACCCCTCCTTACTGCAAAAAGTCGGCCTTCCCTTTTTAGTATTAACACGTACTTAAACACATACATAACGTCTAGATAAGTTTCAAGTTTTAATTTCCTTCTACTACCCCTTACCTTCCTTTCGTTTCGAATAGTAGAAGGAGAATGTAAAGGAAGGTTGATTGGTTACATAGGGAAATTTGTAAAAGTGGGAATAAAGGTATGGAAGATATGTACGTCTTCGAGTACATGCATAAATGCAACGCATTGAAAAAAGGAAACAACAACTGATTGCAATACGGAAAGGAAAAAAGAGTAGGAAGTGTGGAGTTACAAAACAGAAAACATTAAGTCCATGGGTCAGGCCCCTTTGATGTGGGCATCCATGGCGGCTGTGACCTCCTCTCGACAAAATTTCTTGATCCGCGCCTGCGATGGCTAGGGAGAGTTACGTGCTCACCACTAACTCCTCTCTGACAATTATGCCTCATGGCAGATTTAGAGGGGGCCCAGGAGCACGGCCCTCCTTTTTTGCCACAAGTATGAGTAAAACTTTAGATCTGACTTTGGCTACTACTTGACTATCACATGTGCCCCCCCTGTTTTTGGAAATCCTGGATCCACCACGGCAGATGAATATCCACGGTAGAATATATGTTGAGGTGCCACAGTGATATATCACAACTAAAATCCAAAAACTATCCAAGACATTCGTGCAATTCAAGAGAAATATTGGCTTGCAAAGAACCAGTTTTGTGACAAAAGGAAAAATGTGGTCAAACTGGGACTCGAGCTTTTGTCTGCGAATGCTCTACCTATTGAGATACCCGTATATAGGCTGACGATTATAACTGTTACGCTATTCAGGGTTAGGGGTCATGAACTGAGAAAGTACTTAAGTCATGTTTTCAAATCCTTCTATAAAACGATGAATTCATAATTGGGATTTAGATTTTACTGAGTTAGATCTATATTACATTCATAAATAAAATTAAGCTATCATGCATAACGATCTATATAAACGTTTGACATTGGAACAGATTGAAATGAAATACATGTAATTGACTTTTAGTATTTTCTCAGTTTATGGCCACGAACCCAGGCCATGATACGAAATTTGTACATAGCACGGATACTTGGCTAAGATTCGGCTCGAACACCAACCTTCTGTGAATTGCTCGGACGCCCAAGTTACTGAACTGCCTATCATTCTGCACACATGTACAATTTGCATCATCATTTAACACTGGTTGATACGCCATTTTAGCAGTGTCTGGTAACTACGGGATGTTGTAGATTTCATTAGTCACATGTTAGGATTCAACGAAACAGATTTATAACGAACGCGAAATGGGGACGGAAACGTATTGTTATCTAGTTTGTGAAATGAGGAAACTGGATTAATATATTTCTGATGTGAAGATGAGATCGGGCAGCTATAATATGCATCTTTCATATCTACTGATGCCATCCAACAATTCTTGGTAATCAAATGAAGAACTGATGATAAGGAGTCCATTTTAAAATGACTATATGTCACATGTTCGTTCAAAGGCTTTAGATTTAGAATCATTCTATGTTTGCCATTTTGTTTTGATCGAACAAATATAGTAGATACGAAGTCATCCTGTTCAATATTACATGATTTGATGACTTGCTTTTCCAGAAGACCCTGAATTTCATTATCAATGATCATCATTTCTGCATCAGAGAAATCTAATTGCGTCGGCAACGAATATTGTCGCGGTTTGCTGTCAAATGGAATATGCATACCTGTGACAATATCAATTATTTCTGGGTCAGATGTTAACTGTTGCCATTGTTCAACAAAACATTTTATATTGCCTCCATGAAAATGCTCTGCATTATTTAACAAATTCTGTTTTAAATTTTCTACAGAAGAATGAAGACAACTTACCGCATAATCTATGCTTAGTTGTCGCTTGAGTCCGATTTCGACTGCTTTGGTCTGTGGACTTTTTTGTTGCGGCGTTTGAAGTTTTTGGCCTTCTGAAAATTTCCCTGCTTTCCGTATTTACGGTTCTTGTAGCCTTTGGACTTGTAGCTCTTTTTATAGCCTTTTTGCTTAAGGTCTTTGCCTAGCTTTTGTGTCTCTTTGGCTATTTTCATACCTTGATGGAGATCATCTCCGAAAAGGTTTTGTGACATTGGGTGTTCTGAGTTACATAAGTCTCGATATTCCCCAGAAAGAGCAGGCCTCAAGTTTTCTCTTCGATGTAGAGATAAATCGTAATTAACCTGGCCGAGTAGGACAACTGCGTCAGTCAATTGTCTAATTAAACTCGGGACCTCGATGTTATCAGAGGTGACCAGGTCATGAAGGCTTTTCGTAATGGCTGCTCCCGCAGCGACGCACGTAGATTGAACATTTGAGAGTCTCAGATCGTGCGTTTTGTGGTACCGGTCTAACGTATTCCAGATTGGTTTGTTGACCAGAGGCACCATAAGGTTCTCACAATTTTCAGGAACAGAGTACTTTGCTCTTTTATTTTGTAATACCTTAAAAGGCATTTTTGCCAACCATTGTTTATTTACTGTTTTTGCAACTGAATCGTCGACTTTAGGTCCTTTTTCATTGAGCTCATATTCGAGGGCAGCTTCTGCCATGACCGATAATTTTGTGTTGGCTTGAACCTCCTTCTTATCTCCCTTTGGTTTTGTGGAAGCCTTATTAACCAAAGCTTCGGCATCAGACTCATTGTCATCATCGCTATCGTCTCCACAATCATCAGTGTCAGTGTCCGAGTCGGAATCTTCATGTGATTGTGCATTTTGCTTTGCTCTTTTCGCCCCTCCATTGTCAGTGTCCGAGTCGGACTGACGTGGTCTTTTTGAGCACGAAGGTTGGGGGCTATGACTTTTGTCTTTGGTAAGAGCAAGAGACTTCCAAGCGGAGCCCATGGCTTCCATGGAATTTGCGATTTTCTCCATGTTACTTTGAAGTAGGAGTAGGGAGATACCAGATGTAGGCGTTGTCGCCGGAGTACTAGGCGTAGTCGCCAAATTACTGTGCGTACTGAGCGCATTATGAGCTTATTGTCACCCAATGCGGTACTAGGTGCGTCACCTAGTAATCGCTCCTCGTCATCAGACATGCTGTACAAGGAACTCAAATCGTGTGTCACGATTATATAACTGTGTGCGTCACACAATTAAAACAAATTAAACGTGTGAATCACACGTAATGATTAAAACTATCCAAATTATATTAAGAACACAATAAAACTTTAATTCCACCAAGGAAACAGAGCGATAACAATATAACGTCCGACACTGCCAAACACAGCTGTAAAACTGACCTGCCGCTCACCGCGCCTTATCTCCCGTGGTTCCGTAGTGAACGTAGCTATGACGAGATAGAATCAGGGAAACCTCGCACAGTATGGAAAAATCCACATTCGTCTATATCTTCAGCCGGCGAGTCGTGAGAAATTCGGAGACATGATCAACATGGATATTTTTTGTTATTCACGATGAAAAATAATAATAACGAGAATTTTGATTTGCTGTTTATTTAAATCAATTTCCAGTAGGGAACTTTTATCCTGCTGATATTAACATCGTGCTTCATGTATTTCGGGTTACCGCAAATTTGTATGTGGACAGATGGGTAATGTATATGGTAGTGACTGCGAGGTTTTCCTGTATGACCGACGGAATGAGAATAAAATATTGCCGCGTTTTGATCGTATAGCGGGAATTATTTTTCTTCGAGATATGCAAATTGTTTAGAGAGTTTAGTCACGTGACTGTGGTCACTCGTGCAAGAAAACTGGTTATTCTAGACCGGTGTGCCAACTTCAATGCACGTTCTTTTTCTTCAGCTTATTGTTTTGTATAATATTGTTTCTATTGAATTTTTGATGAGTATGATTAAGATTATTGCATTTTTGACAAAGTTCATTATTTCAAAAGGTGAAGCCTGTCACCTGGTGGTCTAGATGGCTTAACAGTGGTGCGGAAGTGCACCGCTACAGACACGGGTTTTCACGGTACGTTTCACATTTATAATTTTTCGCTTTTTTCCGTGGTTTTCCTGGGCGGTTATGACCATTTATAGACCTCTCGTGTCGTTTATTTATAAAATCGTAATTTAGAAGTATTCAATGATAAATTTGTGTTTCAAATTATGTTGATACATTGTTAAAAATTAGATATATGCATGTAATTTATATATGTCATGCATTGACTCGATAAATGCCGGTGTTATATAGTAGTTTTCCCCCATAGTAGTTTTCCCCCAGGAAAAATGGCTATATAGTAGTTTTCCCCCATGGCGGAAAAACTATATAGTAGTCTTTCCCCCACAGTAGTTTTCCCCCTTACGTAACGCTTTGAAAATTATACACGTTCGTTCTGTATCAGTCAGATAACATTTGAAATACAAATGTACTATAGTAATAGCCTGTGACTCAAACCGATGGTGTTGTGGTTAATGGGTTTCTATATACTGTTAAGTGTTGTGTGTGTGTATTTATTTTTTGTTTTATTTATCTATTTACAAGTCGTCTTTCTTTTTATATATTTACCACAGTATGCTATTTTCTTCTATTATTTCATTGTAAAAATTGTCGTTTACTTGTGTATAGATGTCAATCATGACGCCAGGCTGTGACTCAAGATTTTATCCCAGGCAACTTTTCGTAGTACATCAAATGTAAAATAGGAATTTATCAATCAAAATGTTCCAATGATAAATATAAGAATTGAACGTGAAAGAATTCCTTGAACATTCAATTCCTAAATAAATTAAGACTGATCCATTATATATATCACAATTTCGCATATCATGTACAGAGTACACGATGAACATGAAAATAACAGAAGGGAATTCCACCTAGGTGTCCACGATTTGCAATCTACGACAAGGCTTGCCTAGTCGCAGATGTTGTAAATCATGAACACAAGAATGTGATTTTCTTGCCCCTTACGCAAAGTATAAAAGGTTTCATATGAAAATATCACTTTTTCATAGTTTCATAGCTCTACACCCTTTTGTGTACAAGATATAGTCAAAGTTAAAGTTTTAGAAAAGTAGGTCACACTTCAAGGTCAAGGTCATTAGGTCAAAAGTCATGGTCCCAAATAAAAAATCTTATCACAAGTATTCTATATATGAAGTTCAAAAACCCTTCTCCTTTTGGCACAAAAGATACAGCCAATGTTCAAGTTTTTGAAAACGTAGAGCACCAAAGTCAAGTGACTAGTTAAAAAATCATGGTCCCAAATAAAAGGTCTCATCACAAGAAAACTATATGTGGAGTTTCGAAGCCTTGTACCTCTTGATACGAACGATATAGTCAAGGCTTTTGCCACAGGGTAAGAGTTACAAACAGGTCAAAAACTAGATGCCCCCGAATTTCATTCCGGGGGCATAAAACGAACTTGTTGGGTTTTTTTTTCCATTTGTATATATAAAGATTTCTCAGATTAAATAAAGATATCTCGAATGAAATTCTGGTAGATAAATCTCTGTTCTAAATATATGCATTTGTATTTGGAAAAGAGATTTAAATTGAAGACATTTCTACTTAAGAAAATGAGATATCTCTAAATTAATTGAATATATCTCAGTATCAAAAGTTGAGATATCTCTATTCTAAATAGAAACCTATTTATTGTTTACAGGGTAACAAGCTGGATTTACTTACATGTATGTGTGAAAAGAAAATCCAGAATTTCACATTGGGGGGAAAATCCACTATATAGTAGTTACCCCGGAGTAAAAATGGCTATAAGAGGGTGGAAAAACGGATATATAGCCAAACTTCCCCCGGGAGAAAAACTACTATATAGCCATTTTTCCGGAGGAAAACTACTATATAGCCATTTTTCCGGGGGGAAAGATGGCTAGAGGGAAAACTACTATATAACACCGGCAATCGATTTCTGGCCAATTGCATAAGTTTGTTATTATTTCTTTAGAGCTGTTAGATGAGCATTACAGTAATGTTAATTGATAATGATGATGATAATGATGATGATGATGATGATGATGATGATGATGATGCTGATGATGTTGATTTGATGATGATGTTGATTTGATGATGATGATGGTGATGATTTGATGATGATAATGATGATGATGATGATGATTTGATGATGATGATGATGATGATGATGATGATGATGATTTGATGATGATAATTGATGATTGATGTTGATAATTACAATGAAGTAAAGCGGAGAACTACGTGTTTGGAAATAGACCAGCTTTTGGAAATGAATGAATTGCAAAAGTCCGTGAAGTTTTACTTACAAATGGAAAAAAAAGTAAGAAACGGTATTTTGTAAACACAAAGCGGAACTCACTATTCACGTAAAACAATACATGCAAGTAAGATTGTATCATGGGATTTAAGCTGAATTATGCAGTATTCGAATGATATTGAAAATTTTTAGCCACTACATACTGTTCCATGAAAAATAATGGTAATTAAAATGTACTAAAATATTCATTATATTCATCGATATTCATTCAGTGGAGATATGTTTAAGTTACTGGCATTAACGGATTTTATGGAGCATTAATAAATAATGGTATATTGACAAATGATTCAATGCTATTTAAACTTCCTACATTAATTATTAAGGGATATTAGAAGTACATGTATGTATAGAAGTGATTCATTTAATCAATAAAGATATTGGCAATGTGTGTCAGGGGATGATCATTTGATCGCAAAGGGGACGGGGAGGGGGGGGGGGGGCTGGCAATTGCGGCAGTAAGATTTATTTTCAACATGATAACGACGGGATTATTTATATCCGCATAAGGCAAGATCAGAATATTTATTTTCAAATCAAAGTCTCCAACTGAACATGGAAATTTTGAGGAAAGTTATATTTTTCACATTTTGTTCATCTTTTTAATGCATGCATCAGGCCATATACACAAAATAACCAAAATGGATTGTATTGTTTTGTGAGCATATGTTCAGGATCTAAACCAATGGAAGGAGTCTGGGGTTCCTTCTTCATTAAATTTGAGTGAAATCAGCATAGAACCAGGCAATTCTAGACCCCGCTACATAAAAAGCATGTCATTGCCTGTGCCAGAGGTGCCCCACCCGGAAATGACCATTTATAATATACGTAGTATGAATATATTTTAAAGACACACAAGTATTACATATGTTTAAAAAACATATACTGACTGATACAAGCATTTGAGGTAATCAAAGAGCTTAATCATCGAGACCAATTGTTGTGGAAATCTGTCGAGCGAAGGGATCCTTTGTTTATGGGCTTTTATTTTCTTTCTTTCGTTTTTTCCTTTATTTTTGTTGATATTAAACCCCTTAATCCGCCAACTTTATATATTAAAACTTTTAAAAGAGTAAGAATATTCTCATCGAATAGTGGGTGCTAAAAATCGTTGTTTGTGAAAAAAGTTACACATGTATATTTTTATGCTTCTTGGTTTTTTTTTCTGGTGTACTTAGCATTCGAAAACCTGTTTCTGACGGATTGACTGACAGAGATATGTAAGGCTAGGAAACACATAGGGATAAATAAAACTGTAGAAGTGACTTTTCGCCTAATGCTTATTCGTAACATGTTTCGAAACAAAATACAAACTATATGCCTTATATTAAGAAATATCCCATTCAGTGTTTTAGAAAATAGCACTCTCTCGTAGGTCTTATGTCAGTACTGAATTTTATGCGTTGGGTGAAGTTAGTCAACGGAAGATGCCTCGCATCGGACATCAATGTTTGACACATTTGAAAGGTCTTGCCTTTACACTTGTTATGATAAGTGTCATGTGTTTGTCTATTGTATGTGTTGTTTTACTTCTTTATTATTTCAGTTCCTCTGTTTAATGAATATGGTATTTTTGATCGATTTATCTTTGTGCATTAGCATTTAAGTTGAAGTATATATTTATACATTATATAAAATAAGAGCGAACCCAGAAATAATGAAGCAGGCATACCCAAGTAGGATCTTATAGACTATAGATCAAAAGAGATAGGACTGAATAAGAAATATTCAAAGACATGATGTTTTGATCATTACAGTCAGCAAATTTCTTTAAGTTTGTTCCAGGTCTATGTCCTGTCTTTTGTTTTTAAATCTGTAGTCAGCATAAAATCTTTAGCTGCAAAATCGATGAAACATGCAACATAATTCCTCAGGAGAACTTCCTAATGGTGATATATACATGAAATTTTCCCAAAATCACAAAGGTGTATGTTTTATAGATGTATATTTGTTGTATGTAAAGGTATTTCAGGGACGTGTTACGAGATCCCGTGGCTATATTGATTCCATTTAAAATGTCGACACCTTCATAGGTAATGTAATATAATACAATGTGTTGGTATAACATGCAGTAGCTGTTGATACAAATAAAACACGGGTGACCGTATCAATAGTCCTATACGAATCGAGCTTGGTTGGTAAGGGTACGATCATTTCATTCGTAGGAAGTGGGAGGGGCCCTGAAGTTTTTGAGTTTGGCAGATTATGTTTTCAAACAAGCCTCTGGTTCAAAATATTTACTTGATGTTCTAGGCCTCTTGTCCTTTATCAAGTGACTTAAACGATTTACAAAAACAGATCGAAGACACATCCTCCTTCATGCTATTGCCTCTTTTCGTTAAACAGAGTTATTTCCCATTCGGGACGGTATCTGACGTAAAACAGTTAGGACATCATAGATTTCCCATGGAAACGTTATTTGTGGATCGTCATTTCCCTCAGTTTTAGACTGGTTTCCAAAGAATAGGTTTCGCCGCTGAAACCTTTATCATGAGGAACTTAAAGGTTATGAGGGTATGCGGGTATGATGATAAGAGTAACGTTGTATTGTTCTTGACGTCATGTTTGCTGGAATAAGTTTTATTTCCTGCCTATAAAATAGGACTGCAGCAAATGATGACCCCATTTGATGACGTAACAGTTATTTTATGTCCGATACCATTTAAATGGGAAGTTACTCTGTGTGACGAAAAGACCGAATATATACTTCTGCTTAAAAATATTACGTCAAGCTAACAATAGGTCTACCACGATGTCATCGTTCATAAAAATAAAGTAAGCATACGAATATGTATTAAATCTTTAAGGCACAACCTTCCAAGATCTCTAATATATAAGGAGCCAAGACATCAAAAGAACTTTAACAACATCCTACAAACATCAATGCACTATTTATGTAAAAAGAGCTTCAGGCAAATCCTGGCAATCTCATTGAGATTAGAAGCAAATAAGCGTGAGAAAGCGTAATGAAAATAAACGCATACAAACGTATATAAACATGGCCAGGTATATTTTAACAAATATGCATACATGTACTTAAAAATCAAATATTAACTCATGATATTCAAGACATACAATATATGCGAGTTGCAAATAAAGAAGAATGAAGAGATAAGCCTTGGCCACTATATAAAATAAGTTACAATAAAAATGTCTAAACTTTAAGAGTTCGTCTTTACATTACACCCACCACGCATTCTTGTTTCCAAAGGCTTTTAAAATCGATTCTTTCTCTTTTATCACTCGGAATTGTTTATTTTCGTTGCCAGACCTATATAATACAAAAACACCAAGGTCAGAAGTCGCATGGTTATGAAAATGTCTCATGCAGGTTTATCCCGTTGATACTTTATGTCGCGCACATGTTCCTCTATTCGTTCTTTCAGGTTTCCCTAAATTTGTCCCATATATACGGTTTTATTTTCTTAAATGAATCATCTGTTGGACTAAAATGCAGTCTAACCTCATCATCTGGTGGATATCCTCCTTCAATGGGTTTTTCGGCGCTTTCCACAACATCCTCTGGACGGGCGAAGGCCAAGCTGATCAGACTTCATCTGAAACTGGACAGCAATTCTGGACAGTGAAGATACCTGATGTTCCTGTGTGAATGACAGGTATTGTGTATCTCACAATATTCACACTATGCTGACTTCCGCTTCTCTTCTCTCTTCTTCTAAATACATTGCGAACCTTCTGTTGTCTCCTTCCCATATTCTGTCACAATCTTCTTTCTCTCTGTTCCTGTTATACCGGGCATGCGTAGTGTCCTCCATAACGTCTGTCCAACAATTCTCTGCACTCTACTTCCACTGGCAGACGCCACACTATCCAGTTGTTGTCAATGCAATCGTCTTCCAGCGTCTAATACTTCAACATCTCCTGCTCGCTCTTGTGCTTCTTCCATCCTTTCCTCGAACGGAACTCAACTCTAATATGACTACCTGTCTAATTGAATTTGACCATACATCCGCCATCTTGGATTTTCGCGAACACTTTTAGCATGGCGATATAGCACTATATCCAGTCTCTGTTATGACACTGCTTTCTCCTGTGATACTCGCCCTCCTATATCTGCCTCCATCAATCTGGTTAAAACCTTATCTTTATTCCGCTTCTCTATTTGTCCAAATGGGACAAATAGAGAGGCGGAATGGTGATATGGTTTTAATTCTGATTTGCTTCTTGCATATGCCAGTCTGCTGCTGAAGACAGAATCCCTCCAGTCTCTGGATGTCCTGTTGCTGCCTCGCCCTTCCGTATATAGTCTATTGCAAACCCCGTCAGGGGTTTGCATATTACGTTGTTGTCTAATCTGGAAATGCGCATGTGCAACATGATTATGCTGCATGCTGGGAGCTTTACTTTACGAGGTCAGGCGGTATAAGTTTTTATTGTCCACGACATCGATATTTCTAATGCGCTTAAAAGGAAAAGGAATGAAGAAGAATACCCTTACTTTCAAAGGCCATGCTCGTATTTACCGTACTTTCAAACGCAGAGAGGAGTATATGAGGATAGAGCTTTTAAATAGGATAGACATTATGACTTGGGGTGATTTTCTTAAGTAAATGCATATAAATGATAAATAAATCTTACATGCAATGTATTCTAAAAATAAAAAAAAATACTTTAAAATACTTATTTTTGGTCGGAATTGCGTAGCAATTCCAGACCCTAGTCGTTACAATATGCTATGGGGAAAGCATGGAACGCAGAAAATACCTCCTCGTGTATAAATAGTGCGTCGATATTTAGAAAAAGCGTGATTAGATTTACTTTTAGTACTTATAATTCATATTGTACGAGTCAATGCAAGATAAGTTTGATCAGATGAGAAAATAGATGTGCCGTTATTCCATCGATTTAGACGAGTTATATTCATGCGCTGGAGGACATGCAGTCTTTCCGAGTACTCGACGGAAAGTCCCGAAAAAGTACGATTGACATTATGGTGTAGCTGTGTCGTAATAAGAAGTACACTACTGGTCCGTACTAGAATTCGTTGCATTATAATTAATAAAACTTGTGAATATCGCTTCTTTTTATAGCAGTGGAATTCGAAGTACTCTACAATCTTCCCGTCAACGATAAACAAACGTCTTGGTAGTTGCTGATGTGTAATGCTACTAAAATAGCCAGTTATTTATAGGTCTACATGTGTAGACGAGGTTTTCCCCAAATGTACATGTACAGCGGGAGACTTTGTCCAGATTGCTAATTTCATACTTCTGTCAAGGTCAAAAGTGATAAGCGAGAATGATGGCGGATTTGTTTGACAAATTCGGCAAATGAAAAGGCGAATGACCTTGATTTGCGATTTCAGGCAAAGAATTCAAGTCAGATCACAGGGCACGTCAGTTATGCTAAATAATCGTTGACGTCACATGTTGACATATAAAAAAAGAGAAGGGAGGACACCAATTTTTCGCCGATCTGGGGTTTCCCTAATTTTCCATATTTTTTATGCAATAAGAACTTTCGTCAGTTACCTTGCACTTTATGATGCATCTGTATGCACTCGCATTTTCTCTCAACAAGTTTTTCACGACAGAAATCGGTCAATTTTATCCATCAGCCGTCTGCAGCTGTAAACTTTCAAAGGGACTTCCGGTAAACACGGAGCGAATTTCAAGGTAAGCTCCGATTGGTTGGTTGGTTGGTTGATTGGTGTTTTACGTCGCTTTCAACAATATTTCAGTTATATCGCGACATGGAAGCAGGAGCTCTGATTGGTCGATATCAAATATACATATATGATTTGGATAAGCTTTGAAGAAGTGGAAAATATAAATTGATCAAACAGGCACCACTGTAGATCTATAAGGCTAAAAGCCCTCCCCAACTTATCTTTTCCATATCAAGCTGACAAGATACAAGTTTAATTTATTTCAAAATAATGAATAAAATATTATTTAAACATTTTCTGGCGTTTATGTATTATTTGAGCATAACTTGCCATGAAATCAACATTTTTTACCCTTTCATTAAATTTGATCAATTTAAATTTCCCACTTCTTCGATTATGACGTATATTTAATATCGACCAATCAGGGCTTACCTTGAAATTCGCTCCGAATTATTTGTAATAGTCTTTGCAGGTCTGTACTTGTCTGAATGATAGGGGGTGTGCAAGTCTGGCAAGTCTTGTTGGTCGTAATCGAGAGGTCCCGGGTTCGACTCCCGCCCTGGGCGCTCCGGTGCTCTGTCTTTCGGATGAGACAGTAAAAAACGAGGTCCCGTGTAACGGTAGGCATGACACGTAAAAGTTCCCTCACTGCTTCGGGTGAGTCCGTTGCAAAGGTCTAAATTTGTATGCAATTCATCAGGCAGATGCCGTCACCATATACGTAAAATAGTCGTGGAGTGACGTAAAACAATATTCAATCAATCAATCAATCCTGATAATACTGTCACGTTCGCTTAGAACTGTCACTTTTCATCTTGGTTTGTTTGGAGTGTAATGTCTCGTCTCACTTTAGTAACCTTGAATTCTTCTGTCAACCCACAGAAGGCCGAGACAATCTTGCAGATTTACTATACAAACCGATAGCTGTGTAACTTCTCGGGATTCCTAACCAACGACGCAAATGCCTGCTAATGACCCTCTCCATGTATTCTACTGTCGACATAAAACTTCGTAAACCATCAACGGCTATAGGGTGTGAGGAAGATTCCCTTGCTGAAAAATCCATCACTTGAATTTGCCTGGTAATCCACAGTTGTCTACATCCTTCAACAATTCTTTTAGTTGTTTCTTCACCCATATGATGTTCTCAGTGTCTTTCAATCAATCATAGTACCATTTCCCCATACACATAACTGGCTTTTCGAGAACTGTTGGTATTTCTTTTTCCGTCAGTTTGAATCTTTCATTCCTCACTTTTCCTTTCTTAAATACCAAACTGCTGGACTTCGTTGGTTTAAAATTCATTCTTGCCCACCTCATCATCTGCCGTATTTCGTCCAGTGTTCATTGTCTGTCTACCACTGGCTTTGTTGTTGATGTGAAATCGTCCGTAAATACATGTATAGGTGCTTGTGTAGGTGAAAAACGCCTAGAGGTTGTAATAACTAGCAGTCAGTTTTTTTACTCAAACAGTATAATTCGCTGCATATGGCCATTAACTTCCAAACCAGAATTAAAATTATAAATTATATAATTATAGATTCGCTCATCTTTGCAAACCACTATATTTCGTGTCCGTTCCCCTGCCTCCTATTGGACGGTGAGATTCGCCAGGTGATAAATATGTTCAGCTTCATTGATCTATTGTTTGCCTTCACCTTGTATTAAAATTAAGAGCTTTACGTGAAAGAAATAGAAGTGGAAAAGACTAGGACGAGTAAACTAATTCTAATCATTAATACAGCCGCAAAATCTAACAAAACTCTGGTACGAGTAAAACAGTTCAAGGAACGGGGACGGATTTTGGTCACGGAGTTAGGGGGCGAAGTTCAAAACTTCGATCAACCAGGAAGGAATCTAGGAACCGTTCAAAGCAGTTCCAGGACAGAGGGGCCATGGTGGGACTTCCATTAAACTCGTGCAATTTGACAGTTTTAGGGCTTAAAGTCGCACAATTTCACCTTCCTAATTAAAAAAAAAAAGACTCGAGGTATTGAGACCTGCCAAGCCGAATGCTTTTCAGTCTGGAAAGGGGAGGTTACAATTACAAGGGTAGTCTCTTCGACTCATTTTTGTTTATTTTGGCTGGAGGGGGTCTTTTCTTTTTCGGGATTGTGTCTTGGTCTCTCGTTTTTAGGGCGGGGGCGAACACACCCTTTGCCCTCTGAATTCTCCACTGGTTATCATATTTCGGATTTTATATGCTTTCGCCTTTAAAACGCATGGAAAAATTCTCGTCTTCCTGTCTTTTTGTGGTAAGTGTCCTAATCATGGTGGTGTGATCCAGACAAAGGTTCAAAGCCATGTCCCTACAAAGATGTCGTTGTTTTCTTACTCTGGTGGATGAGAGGTTGATGAAGAGATACATAAAGAATCTTATGCGACCCAAGACCAAAGGTTGATTGACCTCTTCACCGACTGTTTCAACCAGAGGCCCATGGGCCATATCGCTCACCTGAGCCTCTAACTGCCAAAAGAGAAAAACTGAAAGGTTTCTATAAACTTCTTTGATTTTTTAATATGAATATTCGTTAAGAGAATGAAAAATGTTTAAGTTTATAATTTGGAATTAGGGTGGAGATCTCATTACTTTCATAGATATCAGACCATTTATAAAAGGGTGGGATCAGACATGATCCTGGGGTCTTCTGCATGTGTCAGTGACCTTTTTGTTTTGACACAAGGAAGAGAAAGTTATCTGGTAAGGGGAGACTTCTATTGTGTTAAGTTAATTGGCCATTTCTAAAGAAAAGAGGCCCAAGTGGATATATATCCCTAACGCCAGTCCTAAGATTATTGCATATAAAAATACCCCCACTCTACCTTTTTTGCAATCTTAAAAAATTAATGAAAAATTCCAAAATTAAAATTTTGTCAAAATTCTTTCAAAATCACTCCTAAACTATATTCTGGTTAATATAAGCATTTCAGTGCATCAAAAGTCAACAATAGAGAAAATAATGATGAAAACAATGCTATATTGCATGAAAATGTTAAAATCCAAAAAAGCGTCACACTTTATTTATTCGATTTCAACGAAATGAACAAGCTTGAAACATACATCTTTCTAGATCACTCAGATGCCATTAGTTTCCTTGTCCATAGAGTGGTTCTGGAGAAGATTTTCAAAGAGGGATAACCTCTGCAATCTCGTCATGGTGACGCCACATGTCAGCAGATTTATAAGAAATGAAAAAATTGGTAGAGGACCTATAGTACTTTATGTATACCAAGTTTCATCAAAATCCACCCAGTTAAAATTTTATCAAAATTCTTTCAAAAACATTCCTTTACTATATTCTGGCTAAAATCAGCATTTCAGTAAATCAAAAGTCAAAACTTTTGACGAAATCCAAGCTATTTTGCATGAAACTGTGTAAGTCCAAAAAATGTCCGAAAAAAGGTCAACAAAAAATAACATCCGAATTAAACGAAATGAACAAACTTGTGTTTGTAGTGTATGCATGTCGCCATGTGTGCTGGAGGGCTGTGTTTATTGTCCACCTGTCAGTGGATTTGGACGAAATGAACAAACTTGATAGAGGATCTATAATATATATATTTCATCAAAATGCTTCAAGAGAAGAAGTCGAAACTGTTAAAAGTTCACAGACAGACGGGCAGACCTATAAAAAGTGATCAGATAAACTCACTTGAGCTTTAAACTCATGTGAGCTAATGAATACCATATAAAAAGATATATAAATAGATCTTATTAGCAATTATAAATCATCGTTCAATACTGAAACATTATGTTTGGCATGTCTACATCGAGGCAAAAATGCTGAGATCATCGAAAGAATCCCTGATATAACAATACAGATCCCTGACGTCAGAAAGGTGTGGTTATATGACCCAGACATATCGAACAACCATCCTGAAAAGAGAAGGGAAGAGAACAATTTTATCATAGACGGAACTATTCAGAGTAGAAGTATATAGTCTTTTTCATTTTAAAATGATAAATAATTCAAAACAAGTCGTCCGTGTTAAATTCTAGTATCACATGTGGCAAAAATTTTCATAAATCATGTTAAACCCTAGAGAGCAAGGAGGACAATCAAACTCTTTTTTAAATGCTAAGTATCATCTAACAAGAGGCCAAAGTAGCCTATATCGCTCACCTGAGTACCAAGATTATCAGTCATGCAGGAAGGAAGAAGTTATTTAGTTTTGCAAATTTTATTTCAAACCACAATAAAGAACAACAACAGCTTTTTGCACATCCATGCAAGTGATTTTGATATTAAGCATTTGCTTTGTCTCTGCAAGATGTGGTTCAGGGCAACAAGTTAGTCATTTTCTTTAAACGGAGCCTTTTGTTGACTGATTTCAAGTCTGGGTCATGAACAACAATTGTTTCAAATGTTGTCCAGATCCAACTTAAAATGGCTTAATTTCATATGTTGAGTATTAAGAAACATCTAAAAACTTATTTAGATGTGTAAAGAAATGAAATGAAAAAAAAAATTCTCCACAGCTGGATTTGAACTGCTAGCCTTCATATTTTTATTAACAAATGGTATATGTACCATTGTAAGACCAATTTTTTAGACATGGTGGCACCATCTGTTGTCCAATTTGGATGAAATGTACAAAATTAATAGAGGACCTATAGTACTTCATATATACCATGTCTCATTAAAATCTTTCATGTGGTATAACAGCAGAAGTTAAAAATGTGAAGAATTTTCCCTATACACCCTCATTTGGAAGTCTTAAAAAATTCATATAAAATTGAGATATTGACAAAATTCTTTCAAAATAAAATTCCTTACCATAATTATGATCAAAATAGTCCAAAAGAAATCATCATTATCAATTAACTAGGAAATATGACACTTTTCAGCATTGAAATCACAAATGTACGTATCGGTTTTGAATTTTACATATTGCAGCAATCTTTTATGAGTAAAGGCGGGATTTAAAAAATTCATAAAAATCAAAAAATTGAGATATTGACAAAATTCTTTCACAATAATATTCCTTACCATAATTATGATCAAAATAGTCCATAAGAAATCATCATCAATTAAGTGAAAAACACCACACTTCTCTGCATTGCAATTACTAAGTCCAAAAAAAATGTCGAAAAATCGTCAAAAAATTGATTTCAGAACAGAACCAAAAATAACAACACTTCTTCACACATCCCTTTAGATCATTCCTATGCATTCGGTTTGTCTCTGTATGCCCCCGGTCTGAAGAAGAAGTTTATTAAAGGAGGGTACCCTCTGTGACCTACTTTTGCCTGCGGTGGCGCCACCTGTTGAAAGATCTGGACGAAAAACAACAACATTTGTAGGGGACCATACTTAGACATACCAAGTTTCATCAAATTCTGTTCAGCTGTTCTGCAAAGGAAGAAAAAGTGAAAAGTTAACGACGGACAAAGATGAACTATGATTGATCACAATAGCTCACTTGAGCCTTTGGCTCAGGTGAGCTAAAAACTCCCCAAAAAAACAACCTCTCCTTCCCCCTCCCTCAGGAAAAATTACTAAAGAAAGACCCTCCCTCAAACAATTTCTGGATTTGTGCCTGTTGCTTTTATTAAAACCTATACTAATACATCGTCAATGTACAAGCAGAGTTTCAGTCATTACTGCAAATAACTACAAAGTAGTAACAAGAGTATGAGTAAAACTGATGGATGCTCCCCGAATGGCAGTTACAATGCAGGAAATTGATGACTCAATTCATATACAAAAAATCAGTAAAATTGATGGATGCTCAAAGAAGCCTGGCAATAATGAAGGAAATGAATGACTCGATATATAGGAAATCATTATATTAATTGATGACGATTTCAAATCTCAATGTATCATATGGATATCCAATTGAGTCAACTATAGAGCAAGAGATCACAGTATCTTAAACTAAAATGAGTAAGTTTGACCTTGATTAGTTATGAAATAAAACTTTTAATCGTGACCTTGACCTTTCAGAAATGACCTTGAGTGACCTTTGTCCAAAAAGCCCTTAGCCTAAATAATATTTTTGGTGAAGTATGAACAAATTCTAATGAAAGTTGTAGGAGATTTAAGTCCTTCACTGTATTTTAAGTCATAGTTATCAAATGACCTTGGCCTTTCAGAAATGACCTTGAGTGACCTTTGTCCAAAAGTTCTTAACTTAAATAACATTTTATTGAAGTATGATTAAATTCTGATGAAAGGTGTAGGAGATATAAGTACTTATAAGTGACCTTGAATGACGTTTGTCCCAAAGCCCTTAACCTAAATAACATTTTGGTGAAGTATGATCTAATTCTGATGAAAGGTGTAGGAGATATTAGTATTTCATGGTGCTTTAAGTCATAGTTAATAAGTGACCTTGACCTTTCAGAAATGACCTTGAGTGACCTTGTCCCAAAGCCCTTAACCTAAATAATATTTTAGTGAAGTATGATCAAATTCTGATGAAAGGTATAGGAGATGTAAGTCCTTCACGGTATTTGAAGTCATAGTTATCAAATGACCTTGGCCTTTCAGAAATGACCTTGAGTGATCTTTGTCCAAAAGTTCTTAACTTAAGTAACATTTTATTGAAGTATGATCAAATTCTGATGAAAGGTGTAGGAGATTTAAGTACTTATAAGTGACCTTGAGTGACCTTGTCCCAAAGCCCTTAACCTAAATAATATTTTAGTGTAGTATGATCAAATTCTGACGAAAGGTATAGGAGATATAAGTACTTCATGGTGTTTCAAGTTACAGTTAATAAATGACATTGACCTTTCAGAAATGACCTTTAGTGACCTTTTTTCCAAAGCCCTTAACCTAAATAATATTTTGGTGAAATTCTGATGAAAGGTATAGGAGATATGAGCTCGGACGGACGGAAAGACGTACTGATGGAGGGACGGACAGACATGACAGTGACTATATGCTCCCCGAAAGTTTTCGGGAGGGGGGCATAAAAAGCCATGACTGGGGAAAAATTACCCATCATATGTATTATGACCTTGACCTTGCTGATATGACTTTGGTTCAAGGTCATGGCACAACCTTGAGTTCTGGGAAATTATTCTGTGAAATATTCAAATCCATGCAAGGGGTAAAAAGTTATGATCCGGAAAATAATTTATACATCATATACATTGTGGTGACCTTGACCTTACAGATATGACTTGGTTCATTGTTATGGCACACCCTTGGGTCCTGGGCAACAATTCTGTTTATATCAAATCCATGCAAAGGGTAAAAAGTTAATTTAACTTACATAAGTACTGTGACCTTGATCTTGCAGATTTGGCCTTGGTTCAAGGTGTTGACATGTTTACATTGACAGGGGGGGAGGGGAGACGTGGAAGACGAGATATGGATGAAAGAAGTTAGACAGGGGAAGATACGGGATAGTCTGCGAAAAAGGGGTTGGGAGACGGGTGGCTTTCGTAGCATCCCTTATAAATTCTACTAATATCTTTTACAGGTAATCTCATTGAATGTCCTTAATACGACAGCTTATATTATACGACAGATTATACCACTCTGTGCAGGGCGATATAGCAATTTAAATATAATGAGCATTTATCTTTGATGTTTTGCTTTGTCATCTACATTTATGTGTGGCAATGTTATATTGCATCATATATTTTAATGCGAGCTTAGGTTGTTAGGTGCAATAGCAAATCAGTGGAAGATTTAGAGGACAGTTCTGGGGGTTAAAACGAATAAGAATTATAATAATTTATCTTCAACTTATATTTGACCCCAAGTTTTTTTTTTTCTTCTTCTTCTTCCAATACGAAGTGTACTCAAAAGTTGAGCGTTATACTTCATTTTAACCGCCCTCTCCGGAGTTTCTAAAATCCTGGAACCTCCACACCATATTAGTTTGCTAAATGGTTTGGCTTCAACTTTGAACATATCGAAAGGCATGGAAGAAGAGCGCTGCAAAACGGATTATCCCTCGCGCATGAACTGTGCTAATTGGAGTTGGCCTAACGGAAAAGCAGTCCCCTTCTTAACATTTTTGTGGCCTTGGGTTCAAACCATCTTTGCATTATCGATAAAAATTTTTTAAAAAAATCAAATTTCTAAGTCATTCAAAAATTTTCATGGACAAGGCAAGGAAAGGGTTCTGGCAAATGCTTACAATAACCTTGACCTTTGCACTTATGAGCTTTGGATCAAGATTATTACACGCCCTTGTATTTTAAGCAAGAGGTCTATTAAGTACAAAGCAAACTGCACTGGAGTTAAAAGTAAGTCTGTATGTTTTCTTTTGTTCATACTGGGAAGTTTTGTTATAGACTCATTGTTGCACTGACGTAGGCGGTTTGACCTTGAATCAATGTAATAACACACCATTCTCTCATGCATGACATGAAGCAAGAACATAATATTATTGACCAACTCAAAATTTCAGTAAAAATAGCTTCATGCGCGGATCCCAAGGAGTGGAACAGGGATCTGGACCCATCCTTAGATTCAGCAAAGATTACTTTTCTTGCTATTTTCCTATTATAAAATGCGTCATTTTACACACAAAAATATGGGTGGACCCCCTCCCCATCGGTATTTTCATTGGGGTGGACCCCTTTCGACAAAATTTCTGGATCCGCGCCTGAGCTTTGATATATGGCCTTGCCTTATGGGAAACAACTTTACAAAATATAAAGCTAATGTAATATGGTTTTTATCGTAACCGCTGCACAATCGAAAATATTTTGGTAATGTCGTTCCGTGTATATTATGCCATTGCCAATTTTCGTGTGCAGGTCCTTGGTGATTTGTGTCATACAGCTTTGTCAGAAGTCTTCTGTTTTCTCTCTTATGGATCAAACAGGAATTTCTGGGGGTTATTTTCCCTCAAGCCTTTGACTTTTAAAGCTTAACATTGGATCAAGTTCAAGCCACACCCTGGTCTTATAGACATCAGTTGCCTTAAGCATCAACTCAAGCAAAGCAAATATAAACGTTGTATTGACGATACAAAAAAATCTATGCAATGACTCCCAGTGACCTTGACAAGGGAGAATATAAGTTTCATAGCTCCAACATTATAAGCAGGACAGATGCATGTATATATAGGTTGTGTTACCATATCTCATAAGTCGATTCAGGTCTGGGGGTGGAGATCCGGACCAACCATGAGACAAATGACTTATTTTGCGCTATTAAAGTCGTTAAGTTAGCACTTCCATCCTACTACACGGTTGTACTCCTCGTCGAGCATTCCTTTATTGTGATGGACCCCTCTCAACAGCCTTCGGATTCAGCGACTGTATGCCATCGACAACAAAATTGCACAAGGAGAATAATAACGACTAGACTGGGAATTGAATATGATTCGTAACGGTTGCTCCGGACAAACACACACTTCAGTGGCGGATCCAGGATTTCCGAAAAGGGGGGGGGGGGGGCACATGTGAATTAGCCAAACTTCTCAGCCATTTTTGGTGCGAAATCTGGATTTTCACTAGTAAATATGCGGCCAAAAAAAAAGGGGGGGGGGTGGGCTCTAAATCCGCCACTGCACTTGAACTACAAACACAGGTGTTCGAAGACAAAATCTCTTCTTGATAGAAACAATGATAATAATAATAAAATAAGAGTTACCTCTCGAATGCATCTAATGATACTACTTTTTAATCCACATGATTGCAATTCTACGAACACATGCGATTCCTAACAGTCCGAAACTGTTCCATGTGTTTCTGTATTTATTTAATGGGAATCATAAATTGAAGAGTTAGCGCCGCACCCTTTTCGATACGAAATTGGCATCAATGCATTCAAAGAAACGTGAGAATACAATAAAATGTCACAATTTTTACTTAGCGCTAAAATTCAGTTCCGCTTAAATAAATTCAGGAATATTTTTACAGTACACGCATGTGTCATGTAACAACTTCCGAAGTGTAAACAGATATTTTAAAAAAAAATGCCATTCCTTTTGACACCCAAACACTGAGCGAACTGATAAAAGTGTTCCCATAGCAAATATGGAGATTTGGATATATTTCTATCTGTGTAGGATTCAATGTTTCTGTTTAATGCAAATATAATAATCTTATATGAATAAAAGTACAAATATGCGTCACCTTACTTGAATATCTTAACTGAATAACATGAAATTGAAACTAGAAAAGTTTCCTATTAAATTTATGTGGGGAAATGAAAAAAAAAAAGGATTATCTCAAAATTGCATCACGAACTGAAACATTATAAGAGTATCTTTTAAAATCCCAGTTATCTATTCAAGGAAAATGGGCGTTGGGTTTCAGGGGACAAAAATTCCTATGTACATCCTATGGACATTTCGTCTGGATAAGATAAATGTGTCACACGATGAATGGCAACTATAAACTCCCTTAATCAAACTCAGTTCTGTTAATACGATAATTCGCAGAATTTCAAATAGACGTCTATTTTACGTCTGTGGATAAAAGAACCTCTTGTAACAATCATTTCATGTTGCCAAGACCTTTTGCTGGTGGCATTTTCCTACAATACAAACAACATTATATCGTTACGCTAACGTTTACTTCCAAGATTCTGTAGGTCGCACTCCGATTGCTCAATCGAAGGTCATGCCGACGAGAGGTTGCTAGATCCGTTAAGGAGAAAACTACATATTTAACGTTTATTAGAATTAATCACACTCTTAGACCAACCTGCAACAGGAGGACCAATCAAATTCGCCAGCCCCTGCAGACACATCAACAACCCGAATGCGTTCGTCAGTTTGTCCACCCCTACAATGTCAACTAAGATGGCTGTCCTCAGTGCCTCTGTTGCTGCCGAGAAAAGTCCGTATGTGCCAAGACAAAACCCGGATGGAATTAGATCCCTGAATAAAGGAACAATGGCAAGAGAGGCTCCACATATCCACATCGAAAGCGAATAAAAACAGGAACGATTAACGGACTGTCGATCTCCGACATAACCACAAACAATATTGCCAATCGTATGCAGGATCCCGATCACTGACACTAGGAATGCGGCGTTGTAATCATTCTCTCCAAGTTCCTTCGCCCTGTCAACGGTAAAAACGTACGGAACGTCATACCAAAAGTACAAAATGAAGTTGGACAATGCGAATAGTAAGTATCTTACATTAAATAAAACGGATGTATCAAAACAACTATTTTGGCAAAGCAAAGGGCAATATTTCTCTTTGAGATCATTACTAGAAAACACTATCGACGTTTTTATGTCGGATGTATTTGTAATTTTTACTGTTGTACCTGGTACGTCTACAGCAGGTAGTTTTATTGCAGTTCTCTCTGTAGCATCCTCCACGTTTTCCTCTGACGTTATCATTTCAGATTCAGCGCAGACCTGGGAGTCTTGATAAGAGACAGCGTGAGTATTAATGTCACAATTTTGTCGATATTGATCACGTTCGAACAATTCTACTACGCCTTTACAGTCTTCTATAAGAACTTTGACTGGAATGCATTTATCTACAGAGGAACTCACACTGTCTTCTTTACCTTTGAATGGTTTCGAATTTAGTGGCTTGTAGACAGCTCCGCAGACGATTACATTGCCTACTATTCCGGAGAGAATAAGAATAGCTCCTCGCCATCCATACTCATGAATTAGTCGTTCTAGAAGGGGAGCAAATACTAAAGTCCCAACGCCCGCACCACATTCAGCTAAACCAGAAGCAAAAGACAATTTTCGCCGAAAATATACGGCCACTATTACGCTTGACACTAAATACGGCAGCGATATACCGAATCCAGCTATGACCCCGTATGTGATACAAAGCACCTCCACTGATGGCGCAAATACACTGGCAAAGAACCCAATTACTGTCACCACACCTCCGGCGACGGCACTTTTACGATATCCGTATTTATTCGTTAAGAAACTGGCGATCGGTCCGCAAAGTAGCGGTGCGGAATTGAACACCGAACCAATCCAGGCAGTTTGACTGCGTGTGGCTCCGAAATAATCTACGAGGTGTGCGAAAAGTACTCCAAAAGAGTAGGCGCATCCGTCCGTGAGAAAATTAAAAAAGAATGCACTGAAGACGACGATCCATCCCCATCCACCGTCGGGAACGACATTCGTGTCCACCAAAGCCTCTTCAGATGCATCGTTATCTTCAGAAGAAACCGTTTCTTGATTAACGACTTCCATGAATATTTGTTAAACTGACAACTACCTGAAAATAAAAGTGCAGATAAGCATACAGGTTCTTATCGGCTACTTCAATAAATTTATGGCAAAATTTATGTATCGGTTGACAGGAAATCAATTTAAATGTTATGATTCTGTGCAGAACTAATAAATCGAATATTTATTTCCATAAACAGCATGCTGTCGACATATGTTTGTTTATTCAGTTTAATATACCTGCTATCTGATGTGTGTCAAAAGGACCCTCATATGTACTTAACACATGTTTTCAGTGCATATCTATGCACTGAAAACATGTGTTAAGTAAAGATAGAACTATTAGTTCTTAAAGATAGAATTTATAACTTTCCTCCGGAATAATTTAATGATGCAGTTTGTAAATAGAAAAAGGAAGTTTCCAGTATGATATTTTGGCGTTAAAAGCGCATATATATAGAATAAGTGTCTTATTTTGTAATGACTATCATGAACATTTAAATTTCATTTCACGGAACAGTACTTATTGTAATGGGACACTCTACCCTATATTAAGTAAAATATTCCGATGTACGTCTGGATGCCAATGTCTATGTTGTCACGCATGCGCGGATCCAGAAATTTTTGTCAGAGGGGGTCCAACCAAAAAAGGTAAATTTTACTCTTAGACGAGGGGGGGGGGGGGTTTCCAACTCCAAAAATGCCCAAATATTACCTTTTTGGTACAATTTTCGGATTCCAGGGGGGGGGGGGGGGGCAGACCCCCCAACCCCCCTCTGTATCCGCGCATGTAACGATAATGTATGAATGTATGTCAGTGTGTTAGATGCCAATGTTTCCGTTGTAACGATAATGTATGATTGTATGTCAGTGTGTGAGATGCCAACGTTTGGGAGACACTCTTCTGTGGTAGGTATTCTTAATGTCGTGATCACAATCTACGTGTACAATTGTGTTGCATAACGACAACGCACACTGTATGTCATAGTTATGAAAAATGTTCTTCTATAGGATAAGTTCCGTAATTATGAAGTCAAACTGTATGTGTATTTATCAGTAGTAAGTGATTTGGAGAAACAGCCGGACAAGTGAAACGGAATTCTGTATCTATTGCCGAAAGTCTACGAGGTATTTGCTGGCTACCACGTATAGGTGGGCAATCATTCAGAACATAAGTATTTGACGTATATCCATAGAAGATAAAAGTCAGTGGCCATATGGGGTAATCGCTTGCTGGGATTTCTCTGTAGTCTCTATCTAGACAGGGTCTCATTCCAGGGAGGTGAATACGTTCCCAAGTGTATCCTTTACAGTTCAACATTGCTGTTGTCACATGGGTCAAATAACCTAAACAAGCAAATTCAGGGAATTGTGGTTCCCCGCTTTCCGGGTTCTGTCAGTAAAGGTGCAGTAATCTGTGACATATTGTCATGGTTGTGCATGTCTACAGACACACATGCCAAATATGAAGGCCCTACTTCTTACGGTAAAAAGTGTAAACTGAAGTAGGTCAAATGTCACGGTCAAGGTCACATGATAAAAATATCTGGTACCAACGGAAAAGTAATGCAATTAGGGACACACGTGCCAAATATGAAGGCCCTACGTCTTATGGTTAAAAAGCTACTAGTATATTGAAGTAGGTCAAAGGTCACAGTCAAGGTCACATGATAAAAAATTCGGTGTCAACTGAAAGGTAATGCAATTAGGGACACACATGCAAAACATGAAGGCCCTACGTCTTACGGTTAAAAAGTTATGGCCGAGGTTAAAGGTTCTGTGACAGACGGACAGACGAATGAGATTTAATGTCCCCTCGCTTTCGCGGTGCGGCAATAAACCAAGACGTGACGCAATGTGATTTAGTGATGGGCGCCTGGTAAACCGATAATTCTTCCCTAAATTTCACTTTAAATGGGTACAGTGTAATTCATACCCTAATACTCGATATCACTGCTCAGAATGAAGTGATCTATAAAGCATTTTCCTTTCAAAATGTCCGTTTACCGTGACATGGGACCTCGATGTTACAGATTTCAGGACATCGACAATACTTATGTAAATTCAAACCCAGGATCTCTGGGTTCTTAGTCGACACAAGTACTGAGTTGGCTCTAAATGTAAATACAGATATTTTAACTATCTCCCTATTAGGGAAATCCTACATATTATAAAACATGCTCTCGTCAAGTGAGATTTAGTTTCAGTGTTGTGTACATGTATTATATGATATGCTACACTTCTGTTACACTCCATGTACAGTTGATCATAATGTACTGGATGTATGAGGACTATCTTCCTGGACAAACATTTGTAAGAATTAAATTAAACCCGAACAAAGGCAGATAATTAGATACTGGGTCTTACGGGGTTCCGATTATGATCCGAACCCCAGAATATGCTACATCATGTGAAGATTATGGATAAATCCAAAGCACAAGTCCAAAAATCATGAAACCATAGGACATACAAAATCAGTGAAAATGAAAAACAAATGGAAAATAACAAAATATGTCTACTTGAAGAGCATATATATGAACCCCTGTGATGGAGTGAGATCAGGTGCCCGGGGAGAGTGAGCATCTCCTGCTTGCTAGCAACACCCGTCACATATACCCCGTAGAAAGAGTCAAATCGTGTGAATTCCATATGTATTTATATATGGAGAGGTCGAAGTAGCTAACCTTCTAGTACAGAAGGTGTCAAATCTGTGTAAAGTGATCGGAATCGGTCTCAGTCCAGAATATCATTTAAAAGTCTGGATAACGAGATATCATATGGAGTAATAAGAGTCTCGTAACGACCGTAGAACTTCCTCAGTGACGTTGCTAGTCTAGCACATGTATAACCCTGGTTGAGCAGCTTAACTGAAAGTCGCCTAGCCCTCAGAACAAAGTCATTGTAATTTGAACATGCTCTGGAATAACGTATTAACTGAGATATGAATACGCCGTATGCGGGCGATGATGGAACGTTGCTACTTATGAAAGGAAAGTTTGTGATAGCGAAATTGAAATCGTCACGTTTGTCATAGAGTGAGGTGTTCAATTGACCATTTATGTCGAAAGACAACATAATATCTAAATACGAAGTAGAATTATTATTTTCTGTGGTTTCTTTGACCTCCAGTTCACTTGGATAGATGATGCTAAGGTAATCCGCGAATGAAGGATTATTAATTGAAAGCAAGTCATCTATATATCTATAAGTAAAATTGAAGCCAAGAGCCAATTGTTTTTTTTTTCCTTGCGAAAGCAAAGACTGAATGAACTCGGCTTCGTATGAGTAAAGGAATATGTCAGCCAGAAGCGGAGCACAGTTAGTGCCCATTGGAATGCCGACAATTTGTTGAAAAACCTTACCTCCAAACACCACAAAAATGTTATCGATAAGAAAGTTCAACATCTGGATGACAGCTGTTTCAGTGTATTTATTTTTGGAATCAGAATTTTCCCTAACAAAGTAAGTTTTATCGTGGCCTATTACTATATATTTGAATTTGCGGCTTCCGTTTTTACTAGTAAATGCATTATGAATAATTTCCGCTAATCTGTCCTTTAATTTCTGATGAGGGACCGTTGTGTAAAGAGTCGAAAAGTCAAAAGACTTGATGGAGTGAATTTTTGTAAAACTTTTTGATTTTAGATGTTCTAACAACTCTTTTGAAGTTTTAAGGATCCACATTTGATTAATTCCACTTCTGGAATATACTGTTTCGCAATATCTATGAAGGCCAGATTTAATTTCTGATAATATTTTTGTGAGTAGCATCGATGCAGATTTTGTGGAACACTTCGAGGAACCAGCGATAAAGCGTTGTTTGTAAGGATTTTTGTGCATTTTTGGAATGCAGTACAAATATGGAAGTTCTAAATTCAATTTATTTATATCATGTATACAATCACACACTAGTAGCAACATTCTTTTACAGTGTGTGATTTAAGCTTAGTCTAGGTCAAACATCCTTAAAATCCTTTTACATGTTCAGCAAACCCTGTCCGAAATCACATTGATCTACATATATTAATGTAAAATATCCAGAAACGTGTAAAGTGTAAAAATCTTATTCAAATTCACTAATGTACCACGACGAATGTTTTGAAGGAAATAACGAGGCGGCATGAGACCTTGGCTCTAGACTGAGACAGATTTTATCAAAAAAGTGCCGATTTACGTTCTATAATAAAAAGGAAGCTGTTGGTGTAACGTTACTATATACATAAATGATCTTTTCGTTACACAGTTGAATGCATTTCTTACAAATTGTCGTCATCATTATTCATTTATTATGATTTTATTTACTCCGTCATTTTTCTTGCTTAATGAAAATACACTTTGTAACACAGGGCCGTAGAAACCATCTCAAAAGTGAGGGGGCCAAACTCTGAAATGAATTCCGTTTCGTTTCGTCACGTAATATTCAAAATGGATGAAACCGAAATCGAAAAGGCATGAATTATATCAAGGACCAACAAAATACAATTCTGTGTAATCTATGTATGATTTAGGAGGAATATCAAATACAAATAAATCAAGATGACTGCCACTGCGCCCAGTTTGAACTACTGATGAGTCTGAATTTCATTTGAGAAAGGAATAATATCCTTAATAATACTCTAGTCTACAGAAGCAAAACACCGACAGATTACAAGAAATTGAAAATGGTCCCATGACCCTACAATAAAGTCAATACCTTTATATCACTATATCAATTCGTACAGGGAAAAATACTATCATTTAATTAAGTTATCAAATGACAATACAAACGGTAGATTACCGCTTTTGCAGCCATTTTGAATGTCGAAAGTTTCGAGTGTTGCCAGTATCAACTGCAGCTCATATTCTACAATCCTTTACTTCAAAACATCAAAGATTAGTTAATGTGCGTGTCCAAAGAGGTGGGGAGGGTTGGTGCCAGAACATCCCCATTAAGATTTTGAGAGGTGGTGTATTTTGGGGGTATTGGGTATTTTTTTTTTTTTTATTTATTATTTATTTTTATTTATTTATTATTATTATTTTTTTTTTTTGCAAAATGAAATTTGAAAGAGAGTCCAACACACACACGCACACAATGTTTGACTGGCTTCGTTCGTGAGTCCAACACACACACACACATCCACACACACACATGTACAATGTTTGACTCGCTTCGTTCGTCATTTTCATGATGTATTGACCTTCCTCTTCCCCGTTTAATGTTTGAAAATTATTTTGCATAGTGATAGCGAGAGGACGTCACGAACACCTTCCCCCCTAAAACCTATATTTAGTTTGTTTAGTCTTCACTTAACTTTCCATTTCCGTCAGAATAAATTCTACTGTGTAAACCTTTTTCTGGCACATCCACCACTTTTTCACTCAATGCACTGGCCAATAATCCATTTTGCAACATTGAGCACAGGCACTGCGTTACATGAAGAATGTCTTTTAAGTATACAAATCCCCTATATCGTCTTGTTCCCTTTCCCGGACATAGGGCGATTTGAATCTCTTCCTGTGCTCAATGATGCAAAATGCCGGGATATATGGATTGTAGATATCGCATTTCCAATTATGTCAACATGTGACGTAGAATTTAATAAAATATGTTAAACATTGTCAAACAAGAGGCCCAAGTGGGCCTATATCGCTCACCAGAACACAAAGTGCATATTTACAAGCAAGCAAGAAATTCTGTGCAGGGGTTCTGGAGAGGAAGATGAAAATGTGTCAATCAAACAGAGCCAATGGCGGCCATCTTGGATTACGGATCGGCATGAAAAACCTATACTTGGTAGAGGACCTTGAGTACTTACTTTCTATGCAGTTTGGTGAAATTTTGTGCAGTGGTTCTGGAGAAGAAGTTGAAAATGTGTCAACCAATCAGAGTCAATGGCGGACATCTTGGATCAAGGATCCGCATAAAAAACACCAAACTTGGTTGAGGACCTTGAGTACTTACTTTCTATGCAGTTTGATGAATTTCTGTGCAGTGGTTCTGGAGAAGAAGTCGAAAATGTGTCAACCAATCAGAGCCAATGGCGGCCATCTTGGATTACGGATCGGCATGAAAAACCTATACTTGGTAGAGGACCTTGAGTACTTACTTTCTATGCAGTTTGGTGAAATTTTGTGCAGTGGTTCTGGAGAAGAAGTTGAAAATGTGTCAACCAATCAGAGTCAATGGCGGACATCTTGGATCAAGGATCCGCATAAAAAACACCAAACTTGGTTGAGGACCTTGAGTACTTACTTTCCATGAAGTTTGATGAAATTCTATGCAGCTGTTCTGGAGTAGAAGTCGAAAATGTGTCAACCAATCAGAGTCAATGGCGGTTATCTTGGATCACGGATCGGCATAAAAAAAACAAACTTGGTAGAGGACCTTGAGTACTTACTTCCTATGAGGTTTGATGATATTCTGTGCAGCCGATCTGGAGAAGAAGTTGAAAATGTTTCAACCAATCAGAGCCAATGGCGGCCATCTTGTATCCCGGATCGGCATAAAAAACACAAACTTGGTAGAGGACCTTGAGTACTTACTTCCTATGAAGTTTGATGAAATTCTGTTCAGCAGTTCTGGAGGAGAAGTCGAAAATGTGTCAACCAATCAGAGCCAATGGCGGCCATCTTGGATCAAGGATCGGCATAAAAAAAACAAACTTGGTAGAGGACCTTGAGTACTTACTTCCTATGAAGTTTGGTGAAATTCTGTGCAGCAGTTCTGGAGGAGAAGTCGAAAATGTGTCAACCAATCAGAGACAATGGCGGCCATCTTGGATCACGGATCGGCATAAAAAACACAAACTTTGTAGAGAACCTTGAGTACTTACTTCCTATGGAGTTTGGTGAAATTCTGTGCAGCGGTTCTGGAGAAGAAGGCGAAAATGTAGAAAAGTTAACGACGGACGACGGACGGACGACGGACGCTGCACTATGACAATAGCTCACTTGAGCTACGCTCAGGTGAGCTAAAAAAAAAAGACTTCAAATAACTAGTCCCTGATATTTCGGAATCAAACCACACGCTTGTAGTTTACAGCCGACTGACGAGGTATGTGGCCATCGCAAAAATTCTTGTGCAATTTGTGGCTTGTGAAACATTTCTACTCTCAAAATTTACATGAAAAGACTGTAGTAAAAATCAAAATTTAATACGAGTTGAACAACCTTCCATTAGTGATTAGATCAGCTATTTTACTGTCACCTGTAAATATTTGATCCGCCTCAGCTACTGACAGGCGTCAAACACCGATCGATACAGCATAAAATACTATTATGTAAAATGCACTTTATACATGACCTCATCACATTTTACCAAACATACAAAGGACTTCATTATAAATCAAATTGATAATTTCCACGTGACTCACCAATGTAAACCATATAAACTGAAAGAACATTGAGATGTCACATACACAATCAATGCCGCTAAGGGTATGTTCAGAAATACGACACTTAATTATTACCTGATCAATGCTGCTTAAATGTAGATGATACATGTGGTGTGTTCATTCCTGTTTGAGTCTGTGAACATGGATAGATGATGTGCTTCGCTATACTCCGTGACACGCGTACATGTTGCTGTGTGCATCCGGCTGTACAGCAAGCTACGTGTGCATGTAACCTAAAACAAGTCTCAGACACCGGTTATTAACCCCCTTCCTCTTTGTGACATCCTTTTGGTCTCAGCGAGTTCGTTCACTTTATAATCAATGATTTCCTCTCAATTTCATGTACTACATGCTACACCACATCCGCTCCCAAAATTTTGTTTTTTATTAATCAGGCTGATATCCTAGACTTAACACTCGACTTGACATTTGTCCGCATGGATTGAATTCGTTACTATCAATTTACATGAAATTCTTTCCTAGTGGAGATCCTGCATGTTTGAAAAGTGGGTCAAGGTGTACATTTCAGGTTCACAGTCTGCCAAAGAGTGAGCGTCTGTGCTTGTAAATGATAAAAAAATTAGAATTCATCTCTATTGGTCTGGTGATGATTGATCAATCAATTCACCCGAGTGTCAAATTAACTTCGTCCAATGCCGATGTGGCCCAGTGGATGAAGTGCTAGACTTCTGACCAAAAGGTCCCGGGTTCGATTCCCGCCATGGGCACACTGGTGTTCGACCTTTCAGATGGGCGCCCACCCACCAAACGTACGCTAAATTTCATTGATAAGTGGCAACGAAACAAAAATAATCCGGCTCTGAATATTGGAAACAAAATTTCTTGCTCTCAAAATTGGCAACCCCCCCCCCCCACCCCCCCCCCCCAAAAAAAAAACACAAACACACACACACACACACACACAAACCGCCTACCCGGCTTTCCTCATATGGAGTGTGCGATATATGAATAGGAATACAAATCCCTATCTTACAACCATACATACGAGATACCTATATCTACATCCATACACTTACACACACCTAAACACACACACCGCACCACACCACACCACACCACGCCTTCATTCCCGTCACACACATTTGTAAACCAACAAGCACAGTACTATGTCATTGAAACAAGGGAGCTCTACCTTTGCACAGTATTTCGAGGAATGGTGATAAACTTATAAGAGGTATTATCAGAAAGGTCTCGGTCACATGTACTGTATTTTTTTTTTTCAGTGTAATCTCCCTTCATTTCAATACACGTTCTCCATCCCTGTTCCAATTTCTGAACCCCTTCAAAATAATATGCTTTATTCTAGTCGCTTAACTTGCCTTAAGGACTCTTATACAGCACCCATGACATCCCACTGCTTCCTAAATTCTTACTGCATACGCGAGATTTTATTTTTGGGGACAGATAAAAGCCAGGTGGTGTCAAATCTGGAGAATATGGGGGACGAAGAAAAACTTCGAAGCTGCATTCTGTCGCAGTCGTCGTTGAAACTCGGGAAGTTTGAGTGGGTGCAATATCCTGAAGAGCAGAACGCTTTTGATTAGCTTTCCTCTCCTCTTTTAAATCAATCTTGATTTTTCCCTGCTTATTCCAAAAGACAGAGGCCATGACTTTCCCACCTGAGAAAACTCTCTTGAAATTTAGGAGGGATGAGACGCGGTGAATCCATTGCATGCTTTGTATCAAAATGGTGAATCCATGTTTCATCCTGGGTGACAATTCGACCCATAAAATCTTCGGGATCATCTAGCCGAGACCATAGGCATGCCTAAGATGTCGGTTAAAATTGATAGAAAAGCCCCGTAACTTATTCCATATTCTCTATCTATATCTCGCAGGTTTCGCCTTCTAACGCGTATTACAAATGTGCACAATATCAGCGTTTGAACTCGTCTGTGGTGGCCCCCTTGGGACGTCCAGATCGTTCATCATTTTCTCCCCTCCCCCATCCCTTCTAAATTCAACAGCCCATTTTAACAGAACTTTGTGGAAGTGATTTCCCAAGAGTTTTCGTAAAGTTCTCATGAATTTCACTGGGAGTCATTCCCTTCTTACAAAGACACTTAACCACTGCTCGGGATTCAGTTTTCTCCGTTTTGGCGGTTCAGCTAACCCTTCAACATTTTTAAAACAATGAATTTCATGTGTAATCAAAAGCTTTGACATATCCATCTCACAGTCCTTTTACCAGAAGCGTTCAATATGATTTAATAATGGTATGATTTGGGTTTTACACTTATTTATTATATCAAGGAATATCGAACCGAGAATCACATGAATGCAAACTATCAGTCTACTTTTTTTCTTTTAATTGACGTGCTATATTCATAATGCAAAATCGGTGAAAAGAGGCTTGAAACGCATTAATTCTATGGGATAGATTTATTAGTTGTTAAGAATTTTAACGTACGACATAATGGTATACACATACTACCATATGGTATCAATGTACCAATTGACCTTGACTGGAGTCATGTAAGCGTTTTGGCTACCCTAAGTCCTGCTCGGGATGAAAAATCCTAGGCTTCTGAGTGGATATAAATGCCAGGTTCATCTTTTTGATTGAAAGGCTTTTTAATTTATGGTCTATCTGTTGACAGGTAGCGATATTAAAATTTATTTAATGGGTCAGTATTTTTCATATCAAGGGTCAGGGTTTTTTCAGCAAGCACATTTTCTGCGGACTGAGGGTAAGTTCAAGGAAGACAAATTTTGAAAATGAAAAGCCACGATGAGGTATAGTTCTTTTTTTTTTTTTTACTTTAGTGGGGGGATGTCTGTTTCTTGAAATGTAAAGGAAGTTTCAAATGATCCCCTTTTATACAGAAAACTTCCAATTCATTAACATGTAGCCCTATGGAAAATAATTGCTACATTGATACCATATAGATTATTTTTGAGCACGTGATTAATAAATCTACGTGAGTTAAAAAAGTAGCCGATTGTTGTAGTATATATAGAACATATATACCCTTTAAAGTTGTATACCCTAACAAAAACTGTATTTTTCTCGTATGGCTGAAGTTATTAAATTTGCGTTAATAACAGTTTTGTTGCTTCAAACTCTCGGAGACATCAAAATAAGAAGTAAATATTTCGTAAATAAAGCGGGTATTTCATAAATACGACCATAACCTGACTTCGCGCATGCGCAATTTAATCAAAACAACTAAGATGAGAGGTTCCAAAGAAAGCAATTTTAGTAAATACTAAGTTTAGCAGACTTGAATGCAGATTTTAAGTTACTCGTCAAGTTTACCTCGATGATGCGACTTCCGAATTAGATCACGTGATAACCGGAACATTCTGTTTACAAACATCGCTGTCTAAGCCATATCTCACGTAATACGACGAATATGATTTAGCATGTTATAGGCTTTTATATATATATATAGCATAATCAAACAATTTAGAATAAATTTACTTATAATATAAACTGTACTAGCAAACTTAGGGTATACAACTTTAATGTAAATGAAATGGACACATCGCCGAATCTATGCTTGTGACGCTACCGACAAAAGGAAAATCAATCATATAACACATCCACCCTTCATTAAAAAGTGTCAGCGACCGAAAACTGCTGTTGTTGGACAGGATCAACTTCATGTCTAGCAAGCGAATGTAGAATTAAGGTTTCGGGTTTAAGCAAAACTCACCTAGCAGTGGCGTAGCTCGGCAGTGAAAAGGGAGGGGGGGGGCACACCCTTCCAAAAGTGAAAAGGTGAAAAGCAAAAAAAAAAAAAAAAGGTGTCCCCGGCGGCAACAAAGTCCGAAAAAGCTATTTTAAGCACGAAGGTCATTGACCTTGTCCGGTGTCAATTGAAAGGGCTTCATTAGTGGAGTATGCATGCCAAATATGAAGTCTATCTTTTAAGGTTCAAATGTTATGACGAAGATTTACAACAGCCACCAGACAGGACAAAAACAATATGACCCAGATCTTTCGATCCAGCGCATAAAAAACTTTAGATTGAATTTATTCCAATTTCTCTCTCTGAATGATTAAATAAAAGACGAATTATTTACTTTTAGTGCTTTAGAGGCTACTAATCAGCAACAAAACATGTTACAGTGTGGTTATTTTTTATTTCATACTTTCATGCACAAGTTAATTGGGTGGTATGCACATTAAAGGTCCATGGCTGCCCATCATGTTACAATGTTCACACTTTAATACTTTCCAAAGAAAGCTTCACAGTGTTCGTTCTTGCTGACGAATTGTCTTGCAATTTGAATGTCAGACATGTTATCAGTCAGAGTCTCATCCGAAAGACAGAGCACCGGTAACGCCCCCGACGGGTGTCGAACCCGGACCTTTTGGTCACAAGCTGAACAACTCAGCTCATCCAATGGGCTACACCTGCTTATATCTTTCAAATAAGAGCAAACTATAATAATGCGACTCTATTGCATAATCTCGGACTTGTATAATATCATTCAAAACATAATAAGTACTTACAATGGATGACATCACACTAATGCATGAGCTGAAAGAGAATGTTGCGTAATCAGGATACATCAACGCCAGTAAAATAGAAAACCTTATCCGTAATTTTGTAGTTACGATTTAAAAATCAGACATTAAAATTTAAAATATGAAAGAAAAAAGATTTACTTCGCTTAAAATGTCTTATTTAAGTTTATTTAAACTTTAAATATTACTCGAAAAGTGGGGGGCACAAACATGGTTTGAAAAGGGGGGGGGGGCACGTGCCCCCGCTGCCCACCCCCTTCTCCTACGCCCCTGCCTAGTTAGTCCCAGCTTACCTTTTCGGCGATTTGAATTGCTTCCTTTTTCCCACCAAGAAGAAATGAGTTCATTCCAGCAAACATAAATATTTCCGTACCAATTTACGTGTAGTGCTCTCGAAAGTCATACATCTACAGATATGTATAATTCTATAGTGTAGAATACAAATTAAAAACATTAAAACAGCATTAGTGTATTACATCTGATACATAGCATATTAGTGTTTTGTATCTGATACATGTAGTAACTGATTATTGATTTAAATGTCTTACGTGATCTACATCTATTTATTTCGAACAATGCTAGTTACACATAACATTTCAATAAAGATTTTATACTGGTTTGAGATATGTAAGATACTACTAGTATTAATAATGCAGATAGTTACGACATTATTTAGCAATATTCCTGTGTCTACCTTACAATATTGTTGTCGTCAATTTAGTATAAAAACTAGCGGAATTTGATCTTACGGTTTCATTCTGAGATCAATTATTTTCACGCTAACCAATTTTTGTGGATGTACAAAATTTCTCTATTCTCGAAGATGTTTCGCATATGTGTATTATCAAAGTAATTTCCCATCACATAAAAGCTGTATCCGTTTGTTGATTGTATTTATTGTGCCTTTATATGATAAACCATAAAATAATGCTAGTAATAATGTTCCATAGTTAAGGAGAAATACGAAGGTAACTGATAGCAAGTGACTGTGTCATTCAATGATGAATGGATAGAATATTATTTTACGTCACTCCACGTTTATTTCACTTACATGGTGACGGCATCAGGCCGATGCATTGCATAGAAGTGTATACCATTGCAATGGTCCCTCCTGAAGCAGTGAGTGGTCTTTTGCGTGCCGCAACATTGGTACAATGTACCGCAATGGATATTTTACGGACCCCTGGAAAACGAAGGTTGTGTACAAGAGGAGTCGGCATCTTCTAGGTAGGTAGACAAATACGCCACTTCATCAGGTAAACCTTCTCGAAACCGTTAACTGATTATCCAGAATGCATCACTTGCGAGATTGGTGCACATCAGTTTATATAGTCCGTAAGCTTGCCATATCTTAATTGGGGATTTAAAGAAAACAGAAGGCACCCGGGAAAAGACTCCCTTTATCGTTAATATTTGTTAGTGTGTGTCCCTGTCCAGTATGCTACAAACTCGATTTCAGGATTCCAGGATACTGTGTCATAGGATATTTAAGAATATAAGAATAGAACATTTTCAGTGTAATACACGTACACTAGTTTGAACTCTTTATGATACTGATAATATTCATAACACATGGTTAAATATAATTAATATTTCAATATAAGACGAGGCTTTCCAGTTATGTTAAGAAATGTTCCTGTTTCTATCTAAAGCTGTTGTTGTCCTCTTCGTCTGTTGACTAATCATACACCATGCCTGTAAATGACAAACTATAGAACGTATTTCTTTTTTTCATCGTTTACAGACACAGCGTATGTCAACAAAAGGAATAACGTAACGCGTTAGTTAAGGGGGAAAAAAAGAAGATATCGCGTGTCACGCGACTGTGTCGTTTACAGCAATAAAGCATGGTGCACATTTATGGACCTTAGAAATCAGGGACGAGACCAGGTTACCTGGAGGAGTGAGTGTGCTGTACCTGACAGGAATGGGACCAGGTTCTCGGCGAAAGTGAATGTGCAGCACCTGACACGAATGACCATGTTCCCAAGGTCGCACTTGACACCAATAAGACTAGGTTCCCGGGAGGAGTGAGTGTGTTGCACATGACATGAATGAGACCAAATGTCCGGGATAATGAGTGTGCCGTACCTGACACCAATGAGACAACGTTCCAGGGAGGAGTGAGTGTGTCGCACCTGACACGAATGAGACCAACTTCCCGAGGAAGTGAATGTGCCGCACCTGACACCAGTAAGACTAGGTTCCCGGGAGAAGTGAGTGTGTCGCACCTGACATGAATGAGACCAGCTTCCCGTTGGAGTGAGTGAGTGTGGTGCACATGACACGAATGAGGCCAGCTTCGAAAGAGAATGAATGTGCCGCACCTGACACGAATGAGACCAGCTTCCCGTTGGAGTGAGTGAGTGTGGTGCACATGACACGAATGAGGCCAGCTTCGAAAGAGAATGAATGTGCCGCACCTGACACGAATGAGACCAGGTTCCCGGGCAGGGTTGAGTGAAATGCACCTGATGTGAATGAGACAGGGTTCGACACCATAAATCGAGAAAATATTTAAGTCATAGTTTTATTTTCTTCTGTTGAACAACAACGAATTAATAACTAGGATTTGGATTTTACTGAGTTTTATTCCATCCATTGTTAGAAATAAACCATTCTACATGACAATTTATTTGAACGTTTGATAATGGGATCAATTAAAATGAAATAATTGACTCAGTTTATGGCGCCGGACCCTGGAGGATAAACGTGTCGCACCTGACACGAATGAAACCAGGTTCCCCGGGAAGGGTGAGTGTAATGCACCTGATATGAATGAGACAGGGTTTCCGGGAGAAGTGAGTGTGTCGAACCTGACACGAATGAAACCAAATCCCCGGGGAGGAGTGAGTGTGATGCATCTTATATGAATGAGACAGAGTTTTCGGGAGAAATGAGTGTGTCGCACGTGACACGAATGAAACCAGATTCCCGGGGAGGAGTGAATGTGATGCACCTGATATGAATGAGACAGGGTTCCCAGGAGGAGTGAGTGTGTCGCACATGACGCGAATGAGACCAGATTCCCGGGAGGAGTGAGCGTGTCGCATTTGACACGAATAAGACAAGGTTCCCGGGAGGAGTCAGTGTGTTGCACATGACACGAATACCCAAACATGCACACGGCATAAAATATTCCAGTATTGCAGGTACAGGTACATGATGCAATAATAAAAGTAAATGATCAGTAAGGTACAAGATACTGAAGTATAACATCCAATGACAAATAAGCTCTACAATTATTGGATCTGGTGATCAATCAGAGTGAGTATCTCCTGATGGCGAATTACACGTAATTTCAATACATTAAAACAATGCAGTCGGTACTCCCACTCGATTTAAACAATGTATGTCACATTAAGTAATAGAAACGGTGTTCAGTTATTTTTTGTAGAATTATCCGCTGGTTTAAAAAAATAATTGTTGATATCTTGTTCCTATATTTTCTATACTGCTTGATCTATGCGACATTAACTTCATTAGTGCCCAAAATTCTTAGTACAAGGGTGTTCAGCACAAACACGACCTACGAATGCCAAAGAAACACGGAGCAGTCAAACGGTCAAGCGTCCGACTTTCTCGTCGTCGCTTTGATAACAATTTTAACCAAGTCAAATTAATCACAGTCCATGACATTACATCCGATGTGCATCACGTGGTTAATTCATATACATTGTACTGCTAAACATGTATAATTCAAGTTTCTTGATGACGGGACATATGTATATCAGTTTACGAAATCAGTGGGGTTGACCCCAGAGAAAATATTCACTAAATAATAAACATTTTCCCCTTACTCACGTACTGTAAACTGGATTCCATCAGGTATCCAGGCTACAATGTGTCTTAAAACACATAAATTGCTATATTTTTTAAAGCATTTAATCCATCTGACTCTATATAGGAAATAACATATCAGTTTAATAAAAGGGTATATTTATTGTGGAAATTTGAGAAGTGAGGTCACCAGTGATATGTCGCAAAGCCTCGTTACGTGACATTCGGAATTTCTCTAGTAAAGCTGATACCAGGCAGCTTTGGCTACAGACCCTTTTGACGTTACTGCAGGACTAACATTTTGGTTTGCAAATGATAAAGTTTCCCATTAAAATTTTGACGTCATAAAAAAAAAAAATGATTGTCTCTGACTTTATATTGCGGGAACAGTAAAAATATTATCATTTTGCCAACCAAAATATTAGTCCCGCAGTACGTCGAAAGGGTCTATACGAACTAGGCCATAAAACGATAATGCTTTGGAAACACTTATAAATATAAAAATAGTTTTTAGAAAATGGAACAGTTCTATATTCATTTATTTTAAATAAAACCAGGTCCTAGTGTCACTGGTATGATACTCGAAGTTCTTTTAACAGCCGGTTAAACTTTTGAAGCGAATAACCCCGCTTATTCCTAACAAACAAGACAAGTACATTGAAAACTTTAAAAAAGACCCACCTTTTCACTTCCAAATACAACGGATACATAAGAGGCATCATTAATCCCAGCATCGGAAACAGTAAATATAAATATGTATTTCCGGAATTTAATGCCAGATTTTCAATAATATTTACCTATTTAAAAAGTTCGTTTTGAAATTAAAATCACTGTGTTTTTTTTTTTTCTTTTTATGGGACATTTTTACATCGGTCTCTGTGTATGGTTAATTACCCACTCTGTTTGAACGCGAATTAATCAACAAATACATGAATATAATGTAGGATAACGATGTTTGCATGGTCAAAAGATTTAAAAGATAAAACTGAGAACTATTGGGTGAACCTTCTTTATTTTCTTACAGCCTTATGCAGACTTTTCCTTGAGCGTTGCACACTGACTAATAGGGCGGTTGGGACGGGCTTTTTGTAAACTTCTTCAGGTCCGGAACCTTGTCCCCTCTGACAAGTTAATCGGGACTCCTACTGATCAAGTGTCTGAGCTCGCTTCCAAACCAGCAGAGCACAGTTACCTCTTGTTGATGTCGCTCTATATATTTTTGATATCATAAACTTAATCTACATTACTATTAGTGTTATATATTTTTAAGACCTTTCAACCTGAAATACTCGCAGATACTTTTTCTTTATGTTGAGTATATTTACAAATTTTTAAATGTGTGTCCTTTGAGTTTGCTGCTTTTGCGGTGAGTGGGAAGGTGGGCCCCCATAAACCGTCTAACCACACCAATAGAGTACCGTTTGTTACTCAAGTAGCCGTCCTAAGTCGGTATCGCATCTGTCGTCCAATCAATGTATTTGTAATGTCTTTGCATGTATTTTATTACTTGTTACCAAGCTTTATTGTACATCACCTTGTTTACTTTTGCCCTACAGCTCAGTCAGATGTTTTTCCCTCCGAATCTGATCTACACGCTTAATTTTTTCCCTAATCATCGTATTATAAATAGAAATGGCATTATATCCGTGACTATACACACCGTTGATAAACACCAATACCTCGAAGTAAGCGATGTAAATCAAAGTGACACAGTTCATGAATATGCATTTTTTGAAGATCACGTGATACCAAGTCCACGAATAAAATGACAAGAATTTCTCCATATATATCCATGTATAACTCTTTACAAATAATAAATATTTACCGAATTTTCCCATTTCCTTTCTTTGTTTTAATCATGCGACAGGAGTTAGTTTTTATTGGCGAAGAAACCCAAGTGGCTGCAAGATAATGTCCACATAGGCCTCTATCACTGGTCAGTCTACACTTAACTACAGTAATGTATCCCAACCCGACTCATTCCTATTATAACGTTTTCCGTTGTGGACAACTGAAAGTGTCAAAATAGCAAAGAATTGGGTAAGGATACTTTATTGTAGTCACGAAACACATTGAACACGTTATAATATGAACATTAATTATTTCTTCAAAGAAAAATATCGTTTTAGAAATATTACAGTTCAGAACTTAACTAAAAACTTTCTAAAATATTCTCATACATCTGGGTTTTTCTTCGTAGTCTGTCTGAATATTCATTTTAAAAAAGGTGTACCTTCTTGGACTTACCTTACCCCATCCTGCATCCATCCCTTGGTCGATTAGTTTTGAAGAAGTCCATCAAAACTATATATAAAAGCTGTGCCATTTCTAATCTCCAATTATATCAATTTTCAATTCAATACAGAAACATTCTATTCCTTAAAATCTAGTATAATATACGAACTCAATGCATCATACGCAACCAACATTAAAAATTAAAAAACCAAAGCCCTAAATGTATTCGGGGCTTTTGTCTTTGAATACATTCGTACATCGGTATCAGTCTTTGACCACACGTTCGTAACATTACATATACATATATATATATATTGTAGTTATTCTAAAGCAACGAAATTTTCAATAGTATAAATATGGCTCATCAATATCAGTGGACCAAACTTTACAACATGCCATTTTGAGGATTACAACTTTCGGACTTTATCCATCACTGTCCATACAAAACTGCTCGATTTAACTTTATGTAGTAATATAATCGCATTGTATATATCTAAGCGTTTTATTGAAAATTTTCAACTGAATGATAATATTTACTGATTAATTGAGACTAAAGTCACCAAATCTGTCCCGATAATTAGTAAATTTCTCAAAATTTAACGAATTTTACATGGTAGTAATGGAAAAAGTCCGAGAGATTTAATCCAAGATGACCGATAATGCCAGTAATGTGACATCACATAGGAAGATTATATATGCGTGCACAATGTCTGTTTTCCCATGCTAAGAGAAGAATAACAAAAGTCAACGTAAAACGGCTGGTCCTAGGTCGCGACAGAATGTTATGACAGCACTGTTGATATTACAGGTCTTAAAAGGTAGAATGGATAACAGTCATTTTAAAGATGTTCTATACGTGTCAAATACAAGGTCATCGTACCTGTATCTCTATGGAGATTTGAAGATTATCCTTTATATACATGTATGATAATGAAAACCAGGCGAAAAAGAAAATTGCGATGCAGCTTGGATTCCATTTAGCTACAAATATACAGTGCATCCAAATTCAGTTTGACAATGTTTCAAAATCCGGTTACCTTGACCTTTGAACGTTTGACCCTTAAAAGAAAAGTGGCCGTTAAAACTCTATGGGATTGTAGTGTAAATGTCTCCAACTATATCGAACACATTCAGTACTATTCTTTAAAAAAAATGGAACATCTCGCTGATAGGCCGAGTTTGACAAGTTCAATTGTTTGAATTTCTTTCTATACGTATCAAGATATTCAAGAAATCGAAAAAAATGTATATATCACCTTAGTCTGCAACGATGCTGGCATGTGTGGTGAAAAGCTCAATAAAGAACACTAGGCATAAAAATGTTCCATCACTAACAACAATTTCGGGGACAGTTTCCAAAGATTACTGCCTGTCGTATATTTAGATTTAATGATTCTGTGATTGGTGTTGTCAGTGTCATTGCACAGTAGAAATCTATCACCCACCTTGGTTTCCATTCACCACAAATATCAATTCGGTTTTGAAAGGCTACAAGTTTTGGGAGAGTTTAGCGTGGTTTCTGTAGATAAAGGACTTGAAAGTCTGAAACGTCGGGATCTCATTTATCATGTCTACAAGATCGACATCGCAACTCGAAGATTCCCAGACAAAATGTAAACGTGACAGAACAAACGTGGCCAACAGATCTCCAAGAAATTAACATCGACTAGAATATTACCATGGTAGGCACATATGAAGTAGAAAAGTAGACGAAATAAACACACAATACATCTTTATGATTACTGTTATGATATTGAATTGCAACTTGCTCCTCCTTTCAGTGTTCCGTCGTAACACTGATCTGAATATAGTGTAATTTGGGGAATTAAAAATAGTCATTCATGCATGTTTTAATCTCCCAAATTACAAATACGTCATAGGACAATAGGTTTGAATTTTATGTAAGAGAACATGAGACCATCAAGGAAAGAAGAGGGAATAAACCATATTAAGTGCGTGTATCTGTAATGACAAGTTTCCAAGTATATCTCATTCCCGTGAATTACAAGCATAAAATGCCAAATGGATTGCGGTACGGAGATTAATATCACTGACCAGAGCCAGCCGGTTATGGACACGACTCGATACCGAGAGGCTTCGAGTCAAGTCCCACCAGCGGCCCGTCCATGTCATGTCTTGGGGGTGGGACAGTAAAAGGCGATGTCCCAAGATAATCAAAATGTTCCTATTAGTTCTGAAGGAGAAGTCCATAAAACCTTATTATTACATACGTATGTTTTTAAAGATCTTTAATCTTTATACAATCGAAAAAAAATTCCTACCAAATCTTGTAGGTATTCCTGTTATTCCCAATGTTATTATTACAACAAATTCAGTTGAAATACACAAGAAACGATGTATTATAAGCAAACAGGGAGAAAATCTAAGAAATACTTGAAATTAGCCAAAAATGACAAAATCTAAAATAAGGCAAAGAAAAAAGGAGTTCGGTATGGCACCAAAGTCAGTAATACTTCTTCAGACACCTTGAAATCATTCTGATGCATTCGGTTTATTGATCCATGTAGTTGGTCTGAAGAAGTTTGTCAAAGGAGGGTATACCTGAGGGGCCTATGTTGCCCCGCCCCTGGGTCCACCCCTTGAAAAGTCATGTCAAAAACAGTAATATTTGTAAGGAACCCTGAGTACTTCATACCTACCAAGATCATATTCATCATATACTTGTAGAGAGACCTATAGTATTCATATTAAGTTTCATCAAAATCCATTGCGTCGTTCCAGAGTAAAAATTTTAAAATATGAAAATACCAATACCCCTCCCCCACCCTACCTTTTTGCAATATTAAAAAATCATGAAAAATAAAAAAATTAAAATTTTGTCAAAATTCTTTCAGAAACATTTCTTTACTATACTCTGGCTAAATAAGCATTTCAGTGCATGAAGTGTCAATCACGGGGAAAATGTTGATGAAAACCATGCTATTTTGCATGAAAGTGTTAAAGTCCGAAAAGATGATTTTAAAAAGCGCCAAAAATCAATCATCCAGTTTCAACGAAAAAACAACAATAAAGTGAAACATACACCCTTCTAGGTCACTCAGATGCCATTAGTTTTATTATCCATACAGTGGTTCTGAAGAGAAAGATTTTCAAAGAAGGGCGTCCTCCGAGATCTTTTTTGGCCATTTTAGTGCCACATGTCAACGGGTTCTGGACGAATGAACAAGCTTGGTAGTGCTTCATGCATACCAAGTTTCATCAAAATCCTTCGAGTAGTTCTTTACCGACAGACCATGTATAACAGGTGATTGACTATTGCTTTACGTCACTCTACGATTACATATATATATATATATATATATATATATATATATATATATATATATATATATATATATATATATATATATACATATATGATGACAGCATCCGCCTGATGCATCGCATTGAAATTTCTACCTTTGCAACGGACCCACCCGTAGCAGCGAGGGATCATTTACGTGCCACGCCTACCGTGACAGGGGACCTCGGTTTTCACTCTCATCTGAAAGACAGAACACCGATGTACCCACGGCGGGAATCGAATTCGGGACATTTCGGTCATAAGCCGAGCACCTCATCCACTGGGCCATATCGGCTTCAACAGGTGACCTTATCTGTAATAAATACAGAGATATATACATGTTTCAGTTTAGTGCCCATTTCAACAAATTGTCTTTTCAGTGAAGCTCAAGGCGGAGAGGTGGAAATCTAAAGTATATATTTGTAGAGCAAACTGATTACAAAGTTGATCAAAGCGCATGTGCCAATATGAGAACAGATCTATGGATGAGTTAACACCATGAAATAAATACATTATAATCAACACTTAATGGTGAAAATCAAAGAAATCACCTAAGAATGTGCAAAAATGACGAAATCCGCGAAGATGTCTAAGACGCATCAAAAACATGATTTATGTTTTGATAACTTTCTAGATCATTTTGGTGTAACAAACTTATACCAAGTCTGAAAAGTTTGTGAGAGGAGGATACCCTCTGATACACTACTTGATCTGTCCAAAAAAAAACCCCAAACAAACGAACAACAATATTTGAATGAGAACTTACAAGCCAGTTTTCATCAAAATCTTTTCATATATTCTGAAGAGGAAATCCATCATAGCTTTTAATACATACACACAGTATACTCTCCAGCTTAATTAACAAAATGCAAGCAAACTTAAAAATGATTTTCCTTTCCTCTTGGGGGCTCTTGTGTCGTTTTTCTTAACGTTCTTTATTGATTATATCACTTCATCTTTCTTGGGTGTCCTGACATACACAAAGATGACTAGCATTACGTTTACCTGTTAGACAAGCAAGATCACTAAAACCCTAAAGCAGTCCCAACAGGATAAACATTCGCTTAACAGCAAACTGTACGAGGAATTAAAATTCACGTATGTGCAAGGTTACTGAGTTTAATTACAAAGGCATGATCTTGGAATCAAAGTCAAACTTACACATGTATAATACTCTGTAAAGTATCAAAACCGTGTATATTACTGCTAAGGTTTGATGGAGAGTGCAAACCTTGTGATATGCTCACTGTGACATTAAAGTCTGAAGTACGACCTTGTGTTACAGTAATGGCACATCCTTGTTATTAGTAATAAATGTACCAGTTATTAAACACATCCATGTTACAGGTAATATTTTACAGATTTGACGTTAATTTTGATGACCTTCGCCATCAGGTGAAGTCAATATACATTCTTAAGTAATTGATAAATCTATGCAGAATAAAGAGGATCAATGCTAAGATTTTATGAACCAAAAACCTTTTCCGCTCACGAGCTCAAGAAGACCTTGGAAATATTTTTTTTTTTGTTAAGGTCATGGCACAGATTGTCTTATGGCAAATATCATAATAACAATTGTGTTAAGTATCAACCAGATCAAAATTAGTACAGATTTCAAGGACCAGACCAGCTCTGACGAACAGAGATGGAACTACAGGTATGCAGATTGAACCCTATTACCCTTCCAACTTCGTTGATAATGGAGTATAATGATTTCACAGTACACAGCAACTGCAAGTATATGGCAAGACAGCTTTCAAAACTCAAATGGATCAACAGGGTAATTTCTATATACCACTAAATTTGTTTGAGGGAGAATGGTGAAGCAGGAAGAATTTGAAGGGTATATTTTAGAGGTCCTTTCATACACACAAATACAGGTTTCCTGTTTTGCAAATCACTTCTTCTTGATTTCATACAGAAAAGATTCATAAAAATACAATATAACAACTTTTCATTATCATATACATGTAGATGATTTCATAACAGATTCTTTCTGTCCAAATTATATTTTGAAATAATAAACAAAGCAACATCATTAAATAAATTTTTACTGAAAGAAAATAATTTCTCTCATGATAGACATATTCAGTAGAATGTTAATTTTACTGCTAAAACTTCTGAAACCTGCATCACTGACAAAAGGAGTAGTTTACCTTAACATTTCTATCTCCATGTTTCAGTCAGTTGATATATATAGGTACATGTATATTCATACATCTTTCATTATGTTGCACTTGCCAGTTTGATAAATTGTCATTACAAGAATGTGTATGAATTATGACACAGACAATTTCTTCTCACATTATGTTGGTCAGTGTCTGCTGGCACAGCAAATGATTTTTCAGCTTTTCAGTTCTGGCAAAGAACCCTTAATGTGCTCAGTCATTACATAACTTTGATCTTTACTACTACATCAAAAGGATTTAAAAATACCCTGACATTAACATTACTTGAAAAAGTTCAAATTTTCTGCATCCAATTACTCCATTATCGCTAAAAGTATTTCATTTCGCTCCCTAAGCAATGATAATGAAAAATTTGTACAATCATCTTTAACTGAAGTGATGGAGGATGAATTTATATTTAAAAGGGAAAGGAAAATTTCCTTGAGGTATGTATTATAAGGTAGAGTTTCTGCCGCAATTTTACATCAAATACTTGATTAAAACTAAAACGTGAAAAATACATATATCCAGTACCGACATTTTTATCCATGTTCCTACACAGATAATACAAATAGCACCGTAGATGTCTATAATGCTTTTCAACTTGAGCAAAAGAAATAAAATAATTTTATGGTGATACTTGTCACCTTAATGAAATAAAATGTTCAACATACAGCATTTGCATCAAGTATACAGTACACAACCTTGGTAAATAATATTGCAGCGATATGAACGAAGACAAAATGAAATTAATAGAAAACATAGCCTGCTGAGGAGAATGTGCAAAAAAATAATACAATAAAAATTTTAATCAAATTTTGACATTGTATTATATTTTGAGTTTCTTGGTGAATTTCAATTCTGAAGAAGTAAAATCTAAATTTCAAAGTAAAACATTTAACGTAAAACAGCAAGCTTTAGTTAATATTTTGTCGAAACCACAATTTGAAATATCCAAACATAGTTATTAGATAAAGATAAATTAGATGGATTTTTTCCGTCTATTTTCCTCCACTATTAAAAGCAAATCCATATGTTGATGATAATGTTGTAGTTTTGTAGTTAAAGTTAGACAACTCCTAGTGAGAGATGTGGTGAATGTGTTCCTGCAATGGCTACCAGTAATGGCACATCTCCGTTTTCAAATCTGAAAAACAAATAAACACAATATCAATCAAATGTTGACTAGATGTTGTTTTTTTTTTCTTTTCTGAGTCAATCTCAAATTTTAAGAATTATTTGGATTTGAATTAATTCGTAGTCAGTCGTATCTTAAAGATTAATTTGTAATTCTCTTCTTTGAGAAAATAAATGTCACTTGACAATGTCAAAACATTCACTTGACAATAATTGGCTTATAGAATTTATCATATTTCTGAGTAGTTTCCCCTTACCCTAACATATCTTTCAGTTCTTTCATGTTGACATCATTTTTCTTCACATCTTTTAGATATTCTGCCAGCATTTTACTTTTGAAATATATCTCTTGTAAACGATCTTCCAAATGCATAAGACACTACAAAAATAACCACTCTACTATAATACTAACAGACAAAAAAATTCTTTGCCTTAAATTGAAGTTAAAATGATACACAAAAGTTGATTAAAACTATACATGAAATCTGATCATTTTCATAAACAATCTTTTCAATTCAATAATTGTCAAATTACATAAATTAATTCATTATTTTATTTTACGTACAAGGTCTCAAAAAAAAATACAATTTGGTATACATGTATTAATACATACAAATTCTGAACTCATCTTCAGTCTAGACAACTGCAGTACACCCTCTAACATATTGCATACAAGTTGAGAAGCCACTACTGGTTGGGACTGGGTACCATTTTTCACTATATCCACAGTGCTGTTAAAAGAAAAAGAAAAGGCCAATACAATAACCTGAGGCAAACTTTTGATGAAGTATTTAGAATTTTGGTTATTGTGATTGGATTTTTCAAAGAGTTTATATTTCAATATAATCAGGTTAGACTGATATGTATAAAATTTGAATAAACTCTTTTTATACAGTAAAGTTTGATTGAAGTGAATATCAAATTATTCTGAAATGCTCTTTTATACACTAAACTTAATATTAAGATGTATCAGATACAAATCATGCAAGCAAAAGTTTACCATTTGTCTGTGTCAGCAATGATACAAACTGCTTCTGCAATGGGCTCATCTAGAACTGAATGCTGAAATTAACACACACAAAAAACCCATCATTACACATATTGATAAAAGTAAGTGATAATGATAATAGTAATATAAAGATAGAAAAAGTAGTGTACGCAGTACAAAGTTTTAGAAGATAATACATGCATTGAAAGTAGTTACATTCACTGATAATCTTTCATACAAATGCAAAATAAAACAAATATTGATACAGTAATACCATTTCCAAAAAAAAAAGAGCACTTATCGCAGTGTTCCACTTTCCAATTGTAAATCTAAAATGACGTGATTTTACACAAAGGTAGACACAAGCACAGGTAAATTTACACATTTTTGTACTCGAATTCCCTCTACATTTTTAGATAATATTCCCTCATGTTTTGTGTAATGTCCTAAAATTATGTGGACTGCACTTAATATGAATTCAAATACCCAATCATTGTCCAATTTCCGTAAGTAAAGCACTATACAAGTACATGTAGCAGTAAGATATGATAATCAGTCCTGACTAATTTGTAATTCAGGTACCGGTAAATCCACATTTCTGATCTTGACCACAAAAAAAGGAAATTACAAAAAGTACAGATAACAAATTCAGCATTTAAAATAATCATATTCAATGGTTACCTGGGATGCCATATGAAGGTCCAATTGTAGTCTATCCCAAAATTCTGATTCTGACGTACCATGGAGTACAAAGTCCGACAAATACTTTGAGGAATAACCAGCCATGAGAGAGCGACCAAAGTTACGGTCTGAAGTCTTGATACTGATGGTAGAATTTTCATCAAATACACTGAAACAACAATACTTATCGATCACATGCATCTTTTTTAAAAAAATTGTTAAAAAGAAGAATAAATTGACCTTCATCTTCTTACATCATAAAAAATGTAAATCTAATTTGTGGCCATAATTGAGTATTCGAGGCAATTGCCATATAAAGTCTATTTAACTGCATTATCAGATACTTTTCTATGTATCAACAGAAGTAAAAACACAATGGTTTTTATGGTGACATGTAACGTTGCCTCTGAGAATGATTCGCAATCTCTGGTGATGTACTAATCATGCGACAAATTAAAAGTGTTTGTTTTTTCAATATATATTGCAAGTTTCATCCAAATTATTGTTCCTTTTTAACAAAGAATTATATTATAAGGAATGACATGAATATCATTCTTTAAATATATCATAATATGCCTTATCATTACTTAAGAAAAAAAAAAGGGCTTGCTGGTGGCAACTAAATTTAAATAGCAAAAGTTTTTTGTAAGTAGGTAAATCTTCAAGGTCTAGGTCAAAACATCAAAAATTCTGATACATAATGAAAGGTCTTGTCACACTGTATACACACATGAAATATTGAAGTCCTATTGCCTACTTTTCATCAGATATGACCAAGGTTAAAGTTCATTAAAAGTAAATTAAATTTCAAGGTCACAAGTTAAAAAATTTTGATACCAAATGAAAGGACTTGGCACAAGAAATACACATGTGAAATATTAAAGCCCTGCCTCTAATGATTCTAAAGTTATGATCCAGGTTAAAGTTTTGTCTACAGACAACAACGCTGGGGTATGACAATAGCTCTCTAGACTTTGATCCTGGCAAGGTAAAAATCCAAAAATTTTTATGTAACTTTGAAAAATCAAATATACATCTATTTAAAACTTAAATATTTTGCATTGCACTAAATCTATATTACTCACTTTGGCATTTCCAGCTCTCTAAAATGAACAAGAGGGTCAAGATTATCAAAGTCCACACTTCCAGTTGAAGATAAATGCCGTCTTCTACTCAACTCTGTAGGGGTGACAGATCTGGAAAACCCCAAGAATAATTTATAACAAGATAACACATGGAATGAATTTTAAAAAATTAAGTACATAGTAAAGCATACATAGAATTCCTTTGAGAAGTGTTATGTTCAACATACCTGCACCTCCCTGGAGCTGCCACAGTGGACCTGCTCTTCTCTACACTGATCTGTCGTGATACAGAAGAAATTCTGGGTCTTGCACTGTGGCCCAAAGAGCCAAGTCGTCTATCGTGTCCACTAATCTCTGACTGATTGGATGAGAAGCTGCTAGAAGCTTGCAGAATATCTTCTACAGAACTTGAAATTTTCCTCATACCAGTCTTACTCATTGCCAATGGATGATTCACTATTCTATCTTGTTCTTCTACATCATCAATTGTTTTAGCTTCAATTGTTTCATCATCAAAATATTCATTAAATAAACTATGGCTGCCTTCATTTAAGAATCTTTTTCTTATTTCTGCTGTTGATATTTTGGATTCCTCCATATCTTTCTTTGACAATTTTTCGGTTAGGAGAGACTTTCCTGTTTTATTTACAGAACACAAAGGTGAAAGACTTGTTGAAGGAGTTGAACATGTGGCTCTTGAAACATGTTGTACATTTTCTACTGCCACATTTTCTATCACTTCTGAATCAGATAGTCTACAAGGGAAATCATTCTTGTCCTTTTCTACATCTGACTGAACAATGGAGCAGTAACCCTCATCAGAATTGCTACTTTCACAAAATCTATAAGAGTCTTCTTTCTTCGTCACATTATTCTTACCTTTACCATCACTTTTCCCATTGCTTTTAGATAAAGACAAAGATTTTGGCCTTGTCAAAGTTTCTGTCTGAAGTTCCATATCTTTCGAAAGCTTCATTTCATCTATGTGTCTAGAATTTGTATGATTGATATGTGCACACTCCTGTTTTGGTATCACACAAAATTCACTTGGTTGTAACTCTAATGCTCTGGAGTCACATTCACCGGTAATTGTATCGCAACTGCCATCCATTCTATCACTTGAATTTGAATTATACATGACCTCTTGACCTATAGTCTGATTAGAGACTTCCTCTATTGGTGTTATGACAGGTTTATCTTCTGAGGGAGAATCTAAATTCACTTCTGCCATAAAGCTTTCGAGAGATCCAAGTTCATTATTTTGTACATCACTACATCGGATGAAGTATGTGAGAATATAGAGAAGTTTTTTAACTAGATCTGCTTTTTTACCCACAACAATTGTCCTTGCCAATTTGATTGGGTAACCTATAGCACCATATAAGTCCCTGAAATATCAAAATATATATATATCTTACACAACATAAAATACCTAGTACAGATTAACGAAACACACTTAAATCATAAGCCATAGTAGACTCCAAAAGATTTATCTAAAATGTTCTAAAAAATAGTTATGATTATATCAATACAATTCAAAATAACTGATTATAATTAATATAAATTAATATGTAACTTTGTAATATTTTTCTTATACAATTTTACATATCCTATACTAGATGTTTATTTACACTTATTTATGTGTTCTGCATTTTTTATTATTAAAATACTATCATGTGCTTTGAATGTGCTTTTGAGCTGTGTATTTTTAGCCCTTTATTGTGTTTCATTATAGATTTCAATGTGCTGCATACACAGAAATACTTGCACGTTTACATCTAGTTCAAATTTTCAAATTTCATATAATTCATACACTGAGAACTGTTTTGATATTTCCTTTTCTTGAATGAAAATGTATGAATTTACCCTAGTTACACTGAAATGATTATATGAACTTACCCTAACTGAGCCCACAATGGATTATAGGGATGGGTCTTTGCTAACATATCAACCTGTAAATCATTAAATGAAATTAATTACTCCAAAGTAAATTAATTGAGATAACATATCTTTTCTTGGGTGAATCACAATATACTGGAACATATAAGCTAAAGCATTCAGTGCATAATGAATCATTATCTGGATTTTAGGGAGGTATTTAAAAAAGGACTTGCTCTAGATATTAAGAAATAGGAAATTAAATTGATCAAAGATTATTTCTACCTTTGTAAACACTTTACACTCTGCTATCTGAGGTAAGTCAGCTTCACTTTTATCAACTAATTAAAATGACTATACATTGTAGCCATTATATAAATTACTCTTACCCATTTGGCTGAGTGATTTGTGAGGTATGTTTTGGACGGAGTACCACCTGCTGGTGTTACCGTGGGAACCCAGGCAAGGTGATGAGTGAGGACTGCTGTAATTAGCGTACTCATGAAACTGAAAGTAGAATGTCAAACGTTTTGTTTTGGATTTTTACATGAATGTTGTAAGTTTTTGTAGATGTTTTATTATAGCAATTCCATTATATGCTTCATCAAAAATAATTTGTAAGTTACTGATACATGTAAGTCTCATATTAGTATTTTTTTTCAGACAACAAAAAAGTATTTAAAAAAAGTAATGGAATACAGTAGATACAACTTACAATCGAGTATTCTTGTTTTCATACTTTGTGACCAGCCACATAAATTCTTTCATGAAGCTTTCACACAGTTGATATCTGTAACTAGCAAAACACATCATGTTCAGCCATACTGGCTCACTGATACGAGGAGTTGTATACAAATCCACCACATCCTGCTGGAATTTTTCTAATGACTGCAAAAATAAATCCATCATTGTATTGATAACATCAATTCAAAAGACACTTAATACTCAATAAATATGATTACCGTAGTTCATGATCGTTAAAACAATTTTCACTAATGATACATTGCTAAATTTTGACACTGCCATTGGTAACTTAACATTAAGTCTCTCCATGACAACGACTTAATGTAACATCCATGACATAACCCTGACACCATCATGTCTTCCATCAAGACTTGAACACTAGATAATCTGATTATAAACTGAATTTCATAAATCTTTAGCCATGCTAATCTAAAGCTCCTTAAATCACTCTTGACCATTCTTGATGAACATGTACTATGTATTTGTATTAAATTTTTCTTGTGAAAGGCTTTACAATGTACCAAGTCTTTAAATAATTTTGAAGATATTTTGAATTCTTCCTCACCTCCATCACGATATGCACAAATCTTTTCCTTGTATAATATGCTTTTTCAACACCAATCCGTAACTTCTCTAGATGACTTTCAAACAAGGTGATATGGGAAAAGAAGAAATTCTGAAATAGTCTGAAAAGAAAAACAAAACATGAAGAAATATATAATATTTGCTATAAAATTCTTTTTCATTCTATAAAATCTATTAAATAGTAAAATGCTCTTGTATATTTCAGCTACCATAATCATAATTAAAACATACATTTAAATACAACTTACTGATTGTTATCATTGTCTTTCTGATTATCACATAATCCAAACAGGATTCCCATTGCCACTTTACTATGCTTCTGGCGATTAGATCCATGGTGCACGTGGGTATTAGACTGCAAAGAACAAGAGTATCAGTAAAACTGATGGATGCTCCCCGAATGGCAGTTATACTTATAATGCAGAAAACTGATGACTCAATTCATATACAAAAAAAATCAGTAAAACTGATGGATGCTCCAAGAAACACAGCAATAATGAAGGAAATGAATGACTCATTATATAGGAAATAATTGTATTAATTGACGATGATTTCAAAGCTCAATGTATCATATGGATATCCAATTGAGTGAACTGTAGAAGAACAAGTGGTCACAGTATCTTAAACTAAAATGAGTAAGCTTGACCTTCATCAGTTATGAAATAAAACTTTTTATTGTGACCCTGACCTTTCAGAAATGACCTTGAGAGACCTTTGTCCAAAAGCCCTTAACCTGAGTAAAATTTTGGTGAAGTATGATCAAATTCTGATGAAAGGTGTGGGAGATGTAAGTACTTTATGGTATTTTAAGTCAAAGTTAATAAGTGACCTTGACCTTTCAGAAATGATCTTGAGTGACCTTTGACCCAAAGCCCTTAACCTAAATAATATTTTGTTGTAGTATGATAAATTTCTGATGAAAATTTTCGGGGAGCATGAAAATAGCAATACATGTACAATGGAAGTTCTTATAATGTATAATTTATAACTGATTAAGCCATCTACCACTGTATTATGGCCTTTGGATTTTAGTAATAGAGGAAATTGAAAAACTCCAAGAAATAACCAATTCTGAACAGATTTACTTGTGCACATGCCTACTTGTTCCAGCTGAGTATGGAATCAAGATGTGAATGAGGCAAAAGTCAATTCTAAGATGGCTCTTTAATTCATTCAGCCACAAAAGCTCTACTATAGAAGAAAGTTACAAAATTATTTCCTAATTATCAACTAACAGATAATATAACATACCTCTGCGGCTACCAGATTGTCCTGTGAGTTTCGTTTCCTGAGACATCCTTCAATGGATGTGGACACTCCTCTGATCCATCTTCGATGAAGACTGCTATAGCTGCTGCAGCTGCTGGTATTACTTCCAGGAGACGGAAATGGATGGTGGAAACTGCCACTAGACGTCACTGTATTAATTTATGTCATTGTAATTAGTATTAGCAATAATACTGATATTTTGATGAAAGTTTAACTTTAATTTCAATTATATTTTAGTCATATATATGGTATGAATCAGAACAGAATATAAGAATTGTCAACAGAGCTCACTGGATTCATGAGTTTGACTCAATGCCAAAATAAACTTATTGCCAATAATAACCACCATGTCCTTATCATTATATTAAGAAATATACTATTGAAAAGATATGACCAGGGTTAAAGTTTTTGAAATATTACTCTTTTGTCAAGATTAAGGTCAAAAAGTAAAAATAAAAATATAATATTAATCAAAAGCTCAAGTCCAAAGGAATATGGATGCTAAATTTGAGAAGCATATCTTTAATTTGTTTACTATTGAAAAGATATCGCCTTAGTAAAGTTATTGAAAATAAAATCTCAGATTAAAGTCACAAAGTATGAAAATGTTCATCAAAAGATCAAGCTGGTGTGGCCTAGTGGATAAGGTGCTTGGCTCGTGATCGAAAGGTCCCAGATTCGACTCCCGCCCTGGGCTTATCAGTGTTCTGTCTTCCGGATGAGACAGTAAAAACCGAGGTCCCATGTCACAGTAGGCATGGCACGTAAAAGATCCTTCACTGCTTCAAGTGAGTCTGTTGCAAAGGTCTAAATTTGTATGCAATGCATCAGGCAGATGCCGTCACCATATATGTGAAATCATCGCGGAGTGAGGTAAAACAATAATCAATCATTCATCAAAAGATCAAGTCACAAAGAAAAAGGAGCTAAATATGAAAACCATATCTCAGACTATTCAAAAGATATGACCAATGTTAAATTTTTGAAAATTGATGTCAAGGTCAATGAAATCAGGTAAAATATTTCTTTATCAATTTCTATACAACAGAGGTGCAGCGAATAAACTATTATTTGGCTGACAATGCCATATGTCACAACACCATGGAGAGTACAACATTAGCGCAATCTCCTGGACATTTACTCTGGCAAACTATAAATAATCAGACACTTTGTCATAAAATTTTGACAAAATCACAGGAATGCTGAAGTACCATTTCAGTGAATTTAAAATGTTGAGTCATGCTTACTCTAACAATGGTTCAAAAACAGAATTTTTTTTTGAAAACTGTATCAGTAAGTTATAAGACATAAAAACTTACTAGATGCCAATCCACTGTCTCTATCATATATATCAAATTTGACATTTTGCGGAGATGGAACATCAACTGGGATACTTTGAGCTGAAAATGATAAAAAAGCATCCTATATATTGCTTTTGATTAACATTACTGACAAAGGTCAGTTGTTGTATATGCTATATAAATAAAATTTAGTTAATGTGATACATCATGATAACTGATGTCATATTTGTGTATATATCCAATACTTAAGTAAAATTTTAAAAGGGAATTAGATAATGTTCTGCTTTATTAATGCTTTTTATATTTTAACTTGTAACAGTTTATGAGATATAAAATAAATGGTTAGTTACCTATATTGCTACGTTGATTTTCCTGGGTGGATATATTTCGAGGACTAGATAAGTCTGGTTCGGAATGAATTGGTAGCGACAAGGAATCATATTCTGCATCACTGTTAAAAATAATCATATCAATTCAATTTGATTGATAATGGAATAACCTTTCAACAAGGAAAGCATGCTGTGCTCTAATATGAATCATTGAGATGTGTCTGGTCCTTGTCTTGTGTCACAAAGCAGTCAGATTTGCCTGTTTCTTGTCCTATGTCACAAAGCAGTGAGATTTGCCCATTTCTTGTCCTATGTCACAAAGCAGTGAGATTTCTGTTACAAAGCAGTGAGACTTGCCTGTTTCTTGTCCTATGTCACAAAGCAGTGAGATTTGTCTGTTTCTTTTCTTATGAGTTATGTCACAAAGCAGTGAGATTTGCATGTGTCTGTCCTATGTCACAAATCAGTGAGATTTGCCTGTTTCTTGACCCATGTCACAAAGCAGTGAGATTTGCATGTGTTTGTCCTTTGTCCCAAATCATTGAGATTTGCCTGTTTCTTGTCCAATGTCACAAAGCAGTGAGGGATCTTTTAAATGCCAACATCTGCCTCAACATGGGCATCACTGTTTACAGCTCCATAAGAAAGATGAGACATTGACAAGCTGTTGGTGGTACCTAAACCCAGTTCTCTTTGTCCCAATCCAAACACATTGTCTTTTTAGCTACACCAGTTTTGTCAGAAGAACTATTCTAATTCAAACTGTGTAATAAAATGTTACTAAAGAAAGATTAATTTTCTTCAGCATGAAAAGAATTCCTAATTAACATACCTTCCATGGGACTCTCTCTTTGGATTTTCAGGAATAAATACTTTGGTTAGCACCATCTCATCTCTGTTAAAACACAAAAAGTCAATATTATGTAATTTCATATATTAATTAATGGCAATATTCTATATGTCTTGTTCTACCTCCCTAAAGCTATTGTAAAAAAAATTCCTATAAAAATTTTAAGTCAAAATACTGACAGCTCATTTCCTTTGATCTCTGATTTATTGAGAGTGTATTGCCTTTTTCTTTAATTCTGTTCACATATGACTTAAAAACGTATAATATTCTTTATCAATGCTACCTTAGGAAATGGACTTTAACGGAGGCTCCTTTGTATGCCATACCCACAGAGCCAAACATGATCTCCTCCAACATTTTGACATCTGTCCCTGGTTTAGAGAACTACAAAAGAAAAGGAAATCAAATTTATATCTCATTAGAAGTATTTATGTTACTTATTTCCGAATCCTTTCTAAAAAAACAATTAGAGCACACTGTCAGTTTGTTGATGTGTCAATTGTTTTCATACCTGTAATCCTGGTCTTTATTTTTGAACCATAAAATAAACATTTATCATTAACAGGTATACATGTACTCTATTTTATATGAAGACCTGTCTACAATTTAACCATGTAAGTTATAGAAAGCAAATACGAGGCAGAGAATTTAATTTTAGTATTTCTAAGGAAAATGAAGTGAAAATCCCATAAAATATTTGAAAAACACTTATTTTCTGTTTAACTGCCAAATCAAATGGAAGTACAGCAACAATATCAGTTATGCTAAAAAAAATTTAATCGATAATTTTGTTTTGTTTCTTGGTTTCAAAATCGAAATACTCCTTATTGAAAAAAGAAAAAGCTTATTGTTACCTGGTATTTTGGCCAGGTCCTTTCATGACTGGGCCTATATATTCCTGGATCACTACCAAAAGAAAATCGAGACCCTTCAGGTACTTTGTCTCTTAATATACACCTTCTCTTGGGCTACAATGAAAAACAAGTGCATAAATTAACTATCAAAACTAAAACTAAACAGTAGAATTTCAAAATTTTCACTAATGAGTGAGTGTGTTTATTTCTGACAATATGACAGAGTTTTATAATGCTTACCTCCTCCACACGCTTGACAGTTTTGGAGTCGAAAATCAGCTGCCTACAGCTTTCACTGTCATGATAAATCACCAATCGTATCTGAGACTTTTCTAGCTTTGGATTTTGTCTGTTTAATAAAGAAAATAAATCTAATCTATTATATGATACATGTTTATTTCTTTTTCTGTATGAAAATTTTAAAAATAGATATATACAATAATTGGACCATCTTACTTCATCATTTCTGTAATCTGATACCTTGTATACACATGTATGAACTTGTTTCAATGTGGCATATATGATACAAAAATAATCTGGCTGGAAAAGAAGTTCTTAAGTACAGATACTGTTATATTGTGCTAAGTCCAAACCCATTAATTTTTTTAACATCATACATGTATCTTATCTCAATGATCTGTAAATCCTGTTTATATGGATTTGGAAAATTAAAAACTTTCAAAAATAACCACCATTCATTCTGAATTAAATCTACATACATATATATAGAAAAATATATTAGCTTAGATGTAAATCTTTATTTGATAATAAAGTATTTGATACATCTATGAACTGTCAGAAAGATTTTTTCACTGCCAGATCCTGAGAGGTGGGGGTTGTAACTAACCCCCCCCCCCACTCCTGGCCTCTTAATAGAACACTTCAGTTACCAATAAGGTAACTTTTACTTTATTAAGGTGTAACTGTAGCCACCCACCCACCTCCCTCTGTCACACACACACACACATCCTCACACACACATACTCCTGCCTTCACAACGTATTCAAACTAAATGGAAGAACCAAGCTATCGAAAAATGTTGGATGTATCCATGCTTTGTGACTATAGTTTATAATATGCACGTGGGATGACGGTATGTTACTCATAAGAAGGAACAGAAAACAATCATTGTTACAATGCCACAAGAACTCAGTTAGTGTAGGTAACGGGTGAATCGTAAAAGGTCATCCCCATAGCATACGGCTACCTACATTATTCACAACATTTTTATACTTCCTGGTTCTGGATGAGCACTTCTGAATGAAATTAATTTATTTGTTATACGGTCGACAAATTGCTAACAGAACAAATTTCTTAAGTATATCTATTCAAAGTATTGTAAAGTGAGATTATCATATTTTGAATTTATGATGAAGGCCAAGCACTAGGCTTGAAGGCGTAATATTTATCATCCGGAAAGACCGAGATCACCGATAAAGATCGTATGGTTATCAGCAAATGCATGAGCTTATGATAGGATAAAAAATGACGCTGTCGACGCCTAACTCCGCACGTACGTGGGGTTATTGGTAAGCTCCTCGAGAAAAATGTAAGGAAGCAGGACAAGATATATAAAGCCGGTGTGGCCTAGTGGATAAGGTGCTCGGTTCGTGATCGAGAGGTCCCGGGTTCGACTCCCGCCCTGGGCACACCGGTGTTCTGTCTTTTGGATGAGACAGTAAAAACCGAGGTCCCGTGTCACGGTAGGCATGGCACGTAAAAGATCCCTTACTGCCTCGGGTGCGTCCGTTGCAAAGGTCTAAATTTGTATGCAATGCATCAGGCAAATGCCGTCACCATATATGTGAAATAATCGTGGAGTGACGTAAAACAACAATCAATCAAGATATATAGAGCACTTCGTTAAAATTTGGGTAATCCTAAGAACACACACGGTCGCTTCTATGTTTTGAGTATGTTAATTCGGGCTTCTACCAATCTACTTATTGGTCATATCGCATCATGGAAAGCTTTTCTACTATATGTAGGGTCATCATCGCTAGTCGAGGTTCCAATTATTACTAACGGAATCGGAACCTTGGCTAGCGAAGATGATGTAGGGTTCACAAGCCGATAACACTAAGTCTGCTCCAGTTGCCAGTCGGGCATAGTAAAAATGTCTGTACTTCTTTATTTCTTCAGACACGACAAAATCAAAGATCTGGAATATAGACGCTCATGTGACATTTATTGAAGGCAGTCAGGTGATAACGAATACCTGCGACGCAGTATACTGCACGAAACTTGCAAGAAAGCTAGGTCATGTCTTCGTGCCGAACTGGCGATGGCCTACGTAGGAGTCTTATAAAGAAAGGATGGGGAGAAAGTTCTCGGCATGTAATTACAGTACATATTACATACATATAGCGAGGCATCGTCAGTGGCGGATTTGGGAGTGTTCGACAGGCCTGTCTCTTTTCGTCCAACATATATGTATATTATAAGACAACGTAAGAATCATAAATGATCTCTTCACTTTAAGCTCGTGCAGACGCACCTCCCTTTTCAGTATCTCGAAGATCTGCCTCAAATCAAAATATATGATAAATATAATATATAATCATGTACATCAGTTCATACACACAGTAAAAACTAACAGTATTTCACTATATACATGTACGGTCATTTAAAAATTGAAATAATAAAATTTATCATCTGTATGTAGTATGATCCATTTAGCATTCCCATTACTGCTGAAAATGAAATCTCGACTTTGATATTACACCATTAACAATTCAAGTAACACTATTTATTATTATTACATGGGAAATGCGTATGTAAGACGATCAATATTACTAACTTCATACAGGTGACATCTCTGGAAATCAATACTACGCTTAAATAATGTGAAAATAGTCACATAGAATGATTATCGACTTATATACGCAATATTATGTACTATTCTCGCACTGGATATTGGACAATGTCACGAGTGTGACACTCGAGTATCGAATGGTCAGCTCTACGCTGATAACATCGAAATGTCAAGCGCCTTTTCCATATAGGAACTCAGACTATTTATAGTGGTTCATTGATTCATGACACAGCATCACATGATCTTTACAGAAATCACATGACGAGGATTGACCTCTTGAGCTCTTATCTAATTACATTATTTCCTATTCTTTTTTTATTATTATTATTATTGGGGTTTTTTCGCTTACATCTTATACAGGCTTAATAATCTATATGTCTCTGATATATCCAATTATTTAATGACGGCCAATTAAAATATAAATATAAATTCAATATAAATGACAGAAAGTACTTAATCAAAAGTTTAGGGATTTTTTACCAAAAGTTCAACCATGTATATATCATGTAATGACTACATGTGTATTTAATCTACAATATAAATGATTGTAATAAAAATCATACCAACACCCTTGATACAGGAAATAAAATGTGTATCAGATTATTTTACCACGAACAAAATCAAATCTACCAAATAGCCCAAAATTTATATATATATATATAAAGAAAAGAAAAATAATGCCACCAAGCAGTACCCCCACCCCGTTATAAACCCTTCCACACACCAAATTTGAAAACAAATCAGGTTCATTTTCATCAAATTTAGTATACCTGTAATATGCACATCTAGTGATTTACTCAATTTATTTCATTTCTAATTTTGTTGAAAGCAGACCATGCTATACATGAATATTGCTTAAATAGCAAACATAAACCATTATTCTGATGGCATCTGGTATTTACAATGTAGTAGTAAAGGAAACCCCCTCTGCATGTACAGTACCTGTATACCCAGAGAAACCACTGAACTTGGCAAGCACACTGGCAAACTTTCCTTCTTGCTATCAACAAAGATTTACATCCAGACTTGGTCAAGATGAGAGGATACCTGTTGCAGGTTTCCTTGGCAGCACTTGAGGCCCCTTCCTTATATTATACCAATGAGTAGATTATACATATGGTATTATATGTTTTACCTAGCACATACTTGACAAGTGTGCTGCAGTTACAAGTTCAGAGATTTTATTTGAATCTGATCTCATTTGTAATGAGATAATTACTACAAGTGGTGCTGAACTACCATGTGGGGCATCCTTGTTAAGTCCCAAATCTACTTTAAGTACCATTATAAGTCATTATCATTAAGTGTACCATGGCTAAAGCATATTGCCAAAGGGAATCTAATTACAAACAATGCTAATGTCATTAATAAATGTACTATCATTTAGAGTATTTTACAGATGTGGGGATAATTTAAATACTAATACAAATATCAATGCCTTGTAAACTTTTAAACATGTCATGATTGATGAAAAGTAAATCAATATAATTGAACTTCAAAAACAAAGAGACTGAAAAAATTCATAACAGTTCATACATGTATACTGTTGGCATAGCTTGCCAGCATGTAATGCTTACTTATTCTTGATGCAAGATCAGATCATTAGATGATCCATATTTCTGTTTTTGCCTTCTCTTGGCGAGTTTAGTTTTATAATTTTCTATTGCAGGAGAATCAGTGATTCTAGTCTTTTATTTTTTTCATAAGGGGTCGGGGGTATGTTGGTTGTTTTAGTTATTTAAGATACTCAAATCTGAAAGCTTTATTATGCCTCAAAAGTAGCATATGGTACTTTGGTCAAGTATTTCTTTTACACTTAACATATATGTAATCTTTTGTTTTTGTTTCATACTTATAGTTAGCATGTAAAGAACATCAAAGTTCAATTATACACTTGTACTGTGCAGTTGTGTATGTATGTGCAGGGAGAGGAGACTGCAGATGAAATTATCAAGTACAATGTGGAATGTGGTGTTGAACAGAGGGATGTGATGGACAAATTTTAGTCATGAAAATCTTACATGTAATCATTCTGAGTAGATGAATGAGAATCTGAGTCGGAAACTTCTGAATTCCTACAGAAAATATCAGGAAAAGAATTGAATATACTGACTATAAATTATAATTACTGTGGCTTAAAGGCATGACATCCTGATTAAATATATTAACACAAAAAATATGCATTTCTCTTGCTATCATACTCACATATTCTAAAGCTACCATACATATGAATAAATTTTAGGTCAGTTATAATAATGATGATGAAAAAAGATTCTGCTAGAGTTTTCTCTACTACACGTATAGATTAAGATATATATAGATTTGGAAATAAAGACATACATGTAACCTTTTTTCTTGTAATCAATGGGTAGTTGTTATGCCTTGGAAAAAAGGGAGGCACAATCCCCAAAAAATTAATATACATATATAACAGTACATAAATAAAGGGACCTGGAAGCTACAAGGGTATCACATACAAGGTGCTCTTATGCAACTTGAGAGGGACAAACATTTTTAAGCCCCCTCCCCTTTTTAAAAGGGAGCATGTGTCCTCTCTGCCCCCCCCCCCCCCCAATCCTTCTCCTACAGCCCTGTATGATGCATCACTCTAGTTAATTTGTAATTGTACATGACGTAGAACTATTTAGAATTACTTTTAGCCTTTATTAAGGAACAAGTACTTACTGTAGTCATACTTCAAAAATACAAAACCTTTAGAAACTAAAAGTAATCATGCCATTCTGACAACCTTTCTATTCATATAGGGAAAACTTGAACCTACTGATATTGGAACTAATTTCGAAAGTCACTTACATTTGAAAAAGCAATGGAAGTTGACTATTGCAAAAATCAGCAAAAAAGTGTTGAGACATTGTGTATCAATAGAAAGTATACCACATGTAATTACTATGTCTAGAACCTGTTATTGTTCACAATGTTTGTATATTCACTGTAATACATCTTTATTTTCATACCAACTCTCCTTAAATCTCTATTTCTAGTTTTTATGTAATAAGCTTAGCAATAATTAGCGAGATAATCCTCCTTATTGTTCAAAGTTACATAAAACTTAACATAATACATGTAGAATAATAAATAATCAATATTAGTCCTTGTAGATGTAGACATCAAAGGAGAATCATGGAAATGATCATAAGACCTGATTTGTGATAGTGAAAAATTCTAATGAATTTTTAAAATGTAATATACAAAATAATTTTTCTTTTATGTGATGGTAAGTACATGTAGTTTACTAGTTGAGACTCTCTGCCCTTCTCCCACTTTTGATATTAGTGGTCTGGAAGGGGAAAGACTAGTAGTTTACAAGAAAAATGTCTTAGTTCACAACATACAACGATACATACCTTTTTGAACGAAATAATGTATCTAATTTTCTTAGATTTCCTAAATCCCCAAATTTGAAACTTGACTGCTCTATCAGTCCCATACTAAGTCAACTAAGTCAATGTTTGTTACACGAACATCATCCAACGTGTGTTTCAAAGTAATCATGTATGTGATGAACAATTTAAAAATTGTAAACTGACTAGGATTGTAAACACTTCTACGTAGTATAAAATAATAATCCAAGAAACGGTATATCATTCCATATATTCTATTAACATTCTGTGTTAGGCCACCGACAATTACTCTCACACCTTGGGTGTATTGCATACATCAAGAGCACAGTAAACAGTGACACCAACTCATGTGAATGGGGTCACATGCCTCTCAGCTGGTCGATGGACAGCGTCGAAGATCACAAGCGCAGAACAGATACAACAGGCACATGACACAACTCATTGGTAGATAGACATTCCCGTGACTATCAGAATAGTATTAACGAATCTTCGTTCGCTAAAATATTCATTGCGTTAATGTTTACAAACTTGTTTCGTCTACTAGTACTACTACCTCTACTGTACCAGAGCTAATGTTTTACCAGATTGTTGTGGGGAAAAGACCGAATTTTAAAACATATGTTGAATTATATATTTGTTATATGATACATACCCTTTATTACATTGAGATGAAGAATTCCAATTTATATTTCCTTGGTTATTTTTACGAGTTTGAAATATTTTTTGTATAAAAGCCATGTCGATGCCATTACAACAAAACACACATCACATGATGATTACTTTCAACGTGCTATGTTACAATCATTTTCATTGGTTAATCAGAATTGGGAATTCCCTTTAAAAGTAGGGCATTCCTTTAAGTTTCGCGCGTATTTTCAAATAAGGGGGGGGGGGGGGCTCATGTTATCTTCTTCCTCTTCCATTAAAGTGAAGGACCGTTTAAACGGCATCATCTCTCAGTGATAAAAACGTGAGCGTGATGGGGAATCCACGTCAGTATTTACAATTTAAAAAGCTGCTAAAATATGTCACATAATGCGCTGTACGGTACAAGGTCCTATGGCACTGCCGGTGAAAAACTGAATCCTGGTTTTGCGGAAGATCTCGAAAGAGTCTGCCTCTGTGAACTGTGCTGGCAGTTGGTTCCATAGCCTGGTGGTGGAGGAAAAGAAGGACTCTTAGTAGATGGCGGTCGGCTGTATGGGATCCTGTACCGGTGTTCATGTCGATCCTCTTGTGGCTGCTCCTATCTTGGTGAATCGAGAAGGCATTGGGATCATGGCAACTAAGCAGTGGACGATGCGGTACATCATAGTGGCTTTGGCTCCAATTCTTCGTTGTCGCAGACTTTCCAAATTGGAGCCGGTCCATCATGGCTGTGACACTACTGGTGGGATTGTAGTTGTTGGTGGAGAATCTTGCGGCTGCTCTTCGTTGCACTACTTCAATCTTGTCGATGTTCTTTTTTGTGTGAAGGTTCCAAACTATAGATTTATATTCTACCTGGAGTCTGATGAAGGTTTTATAGCATCTGTCCTTGATGGTTGTTGGATATGAAGACAGGTTCCTTCGTAAAGATGTTGTGGTGTTGTTTGCCTTCTTACATATCAGTGGTGTCGATGTGGTGGTTCCATGACAAGTTTTTGGTAAAGTTCACCCCAAGGTATTTGGCTCTGTCGGTGCTGGTTAATATCTTCCCATGTATGTAATATGGGGTCTCGAGCTGCTTCCGTTTTGTTGTTATATGGATCTCTTCAGCCTAAGTCTTGTCAGGGTTGAAATGCATGAGCCAATCAGGTTCCCAGCGCTGGAGGTTGTCAAGGTCATCCTGAAATTGTTTGGCGTCGGCTTCTATGGTAATGGATCTGTACGGGAGACAGTCATCTGCAAACAGTATGGCTGTGGATTTGACTTTGCTTGGCAGGTAGTTGATGTATGTTAAGAAAAGTAATGGGCCGAGGACTGTTCCCTGTGGCACCCTGCCAGATGTGACAGGTGCGGTTAGTGAGAAGTGGCCCTCCACCAGTACTCTCTGTGTTCGCATCGATAGAAAGCTCTTTATCCATTCATGAATCGTCCTCTTACTCCATAATAGTGCAGTTTTGCCAGCAACCGTTCGTGAGGTGCCTTGTCGAATGCTTTTGAGAAATCTAACAGGATTGCATCGATCGGAGTGGCGTTGTCAATGCTTACTACAAGGTCCTGGATTGTTGTTATCAGTTGGGATTCACAGAATCGCTTCTTCCTAAATCCATGCTGGTAGTCGGTAAGGATTTCATGCTTTTCAAAAAAGTTCATAAGGTGACGGTGGATGATGTGCTCTACCACCTTGCAAACAAACAGAAATTAATGAAACAGGTCTATTGTTGGGAGACTTGCTCTTATCCCCGTTCTTGAAGATTGGAGAGATGCTAGCTGATTTCCAGTCCTCTGGGATTTGTCCTTGATCGAGGGAAGCTTGGAAGATATCCTTGTTAGAACTTGTGCTATATTTATGTAAATACTTGTATATTAGAATTGGAAGGGCGTTAAATGTTAACTTTTTTGTTTTGTATCGCTTTAATCATATGTTTGTTAATTTCTTCTGCAGCGGTATAAATTTCAGGGAACTTGCACAGTGGCGGATTCAAAGGGGGGGGGGCATGTGAAAGTCAAGTAATAGCCATTTTAGTGCTATATCTGGAGATTTACTTGTAAGTATATGGCAAAAGGGAGGGGGACCTCTGAATCCGCACTGTTGCATATATACACTGTAAACGCCTCAAACATATGATTCATTGAATAGGTAAGCAACCTCCTCAAAAATCGAGTTTACAGGGTTTGACACCTAGTGGAATTGAACCCGGTATTTATATTTGATGAAGTGGGGGGGGGGGGGGATTTAGCTTGCAGATTAATCAATCTTATTAAAACGCGACTTGTACTCCGTTCCTCAACGATACTCTCCGTGTACAGGGAGAGTATCGTAGAGGAACGGAGTACAAGTCGCGTTTTAATAAGATTGCAGATTAATGAGTTTGGGGGCGGGCGTGCGATTGTCAGAGTCGGCTACTCAATCGTTTATCGCACAATGGCAAAGCCACGTCATATACTGCAAGAGCGTAGGTGAAAGGGGGACCACCTCCCGTCACTTTTTAGTATACGCGAAAACTTGTTCACTGTAATTTTCATTATTATTAATATTAATTGTTTATTGCTTACCCAGCTATGCCACTGTATTGGATATACAGAGAAAAGCATAACCATTCGTATATAGGCTTATATACTTGACTCATATCTATAGAATTTTACGTATCTGCTGTCAAAACCACGACCAACTTGCCAAACATGATCGGAAGGGGACAAATGAGGAATCTGATCAGTCAGTGTTATCCAACGGTCGGTCCGGGTGATTTGTTTATTTTTAACTCACGACCAGGACTATTTCTTCAATCTGATGTAGAGGGGTGCACGCTATTATATCACTGTAGTATAAATGCCTCTGATATTACTGGTAGTTTCTAGGTTAGTGGAAGACAAGGTAACCAGGCCCACTGTGGCACAGTCATTTATCTATCTATGTCACGCGGAAGATACTTGTTACACGTAAAAACATCATAAAGGTGTATAGACGTAGATTATGCATACCTATTTTGTTATACAGTGATTAAAATTGCAGCTTAATTTGTAGAATGTACCAACAATCTCTTTATTGTGACAAAATCATGTACTGCCGTATAGAATGTTTCAGTTAGTGTAAAAATATATTATCCCTGTTTATTCTGACCAAGACTAAAATTGATCCAGCCCACTTAATTACTACTCTCCCGTTTTCGTATAATAATGATAGTAATAATAATGAATAATAATAAATAAAAGGGAAAGACATACATCAAAAATAAATGAATAAGTAAAAACGCAAGTCTAGCAGGGGTGTTGTTTTAATCAACTTCGTCAGAGACATATATATAGTTTATGTCTCCATGGTTTGATTCAGTTGATATACTTGTATTCGTAAATAAAAATGTCAGTTTAGTTTTGAAATCATCCACCATCCCAAAACGGCTGGGGAGCTTCCAATCAACCATTTCAGTACTGCAGGGTGAAGGCCTTAAATTTAATCTTTTTTAACTTCCACCCCGTAAATATTGTCTTGTGAGGTTTTTAAGTGCTACAAGAAGTGTAACTCTCTAATTTTGTAAAAAAAAAATCTGTTCATGTTAATTGCTAGACTAGTTAAAGTCTTTGGGGAATAATAATAACGTTTCCCGTAAAAGTTTTGACATCATGATAAGATACTGATTGTAACTCACGTCACTTTGCGGAAACAGGAATTACCCCCCCCCCCCTTTCCAAAAAAAAAGCTTTGTTTGTTAAACACTAATGCCCCCGGCGGCACCAAAGTAAAAAAAAAATATATTAGTGTGAAGGTCATTGTCAAGGTCAAAAGGTCATCGACCTTGGTGTCATTTGAAAGGGCTTCATTGGTTGAGTACGCATGTGAAATATGAAATCTCACGTTCTTGAAGTTAAGGTTAAGGTTAAGGTTGACAACAGACAGATCAACAGACAGGACAAAAACAGTATGCTCCTGATCTATCGGGGGCGTATTGTTTTTGTTTTATAAAAACCACCAGTCCCGCGTTAACGTGAAAGAAATACGAAAGGTCAAAAGACCATATGTCGGAACTTATCAATCAGTCTCGATTTTCCCATTTACAAAACCCTTTTGCCGGGAAATTTGGAAGTTCCGAAAGCAGTTCAGAAAGGTGGTGAAATCTTCGTATAAAATGATTGCTAGGCCTAGTATAGAAATGTAACTTCTAGATTCTATGATAATATAAGATAATGATAGATTTATTTCAGACTTTGGTTACGATATTAACATGGGTCGAATTTTCTCTGTCATAATATCATCAGGGACGTACATATCTATAGATATATACGTCCCTGATATCATGATAACATCTAGTACGACAAATCTGACGAAGGGCATTTTTATCATTTGTTGTTATGCCAACAAATGATAAAAATGCCCTTCGTCAGATTTGTCGGACTAGATAACATCTAGATTTCAAAGACAAAGGAAACAGATTGAAAGTAATAGTGTAAGGAACTGTTGTTTTTGTTTACTATCTCAGCGTAACGAGCCCCTGTGAATATAGCTAGTCAGTAGTCCGGACCCAAGGACTTATAAATTAAAGTTGTATACCCTACAATTCCGTATTTTTTGTTGCTTCAAACCTCGAAGATATCAAAATAAAAAGAAAATACTTCGTAATTAAAGTGGGTATTCCATAGATACAACAATAACCTGACTTTGTGCATGCGTAGTTTAATCAAAATAAATATGTTGAAGAGAGACTCCAAAAAAACCCCCCGATTTCAGTAAATAATAACTTTAGCAGACTTAAATGCAGATTTTTAATGTTACTTGTCATGTTTATTTACCTCGCCCTCCATCAGTGTCCATGATGCGGCGGCTTTCGAATTAGATTACATGTTAAGTTGGTTGTAAACATTCTGTTTACAAACATCACGTTTTAGACAGCCATATCTCACTGAATTCGTCGAATTTGATCACAACATTTGCAAGGGTCCTTTTTAAATATTTTAGGCTTCCATGTATAATAAAACAATTTAGAATAAATTAACCTATTATATGCACTGTACTAGCGAACATAGGGTATACAGCTTTAACGAGTTGTTTGTAAGTCCTTGCCGAAACTATAAGGCATTTGTAATCTTATATTATGTCCCCTTTGATACTGATATATGGCTTAGGTAGCGTGCTTAGTAAAGAAAATACTCTGTGTGTCCATATTCCTATGTGGTATTCATTGTTAACGCTTAGTAATAGTCTTGAAGTCCTATTGGTCACATGACCTAATTTGCATAATATTTGTTGGGGGATAAGTCTCGGGATTTATCATTGCTTTCAGGGATTATCTTCATTCAGATCTTAGTGTGATATCACGCCGACTTCCAGAATGACAGAAACTGGTTTTGGTTGGCCTCACACTTGGTGCAAATTAGGGTTAAAAATCATCATACCTCTTTTTTTTTGTTTACGAAGAATGCTAAGTATTCAGTATATATAAAATTTAAAAGGGGACATATAAGATTAAGATGTTACAAACGCCTGTGTTCTGAAATGTTTGACCCAAAGCAAGAAGTATTGGACTTGGATTTGAATTTATCCTACAAAGAAAATTGATGGGTATTTAAAAATTGAAACATTTGTCAGTAGAATCGGAGAAGAAGATCACCTTTGAAAAAATGTAATAACAAAAACAAAAGTTGACCCCATTGAGGATTAAATTTGCAATATCTACATTGGGAACAAATGCCTTTACTTTTTGTAACCTGCATAGTGCTTTAAAAGTGCACTATGAAAAGCAGGCGCAGCATCACCTTATTTGTATAATAAAAACTAGAAAAATGTGGGCAGCATATTTCTGAAAACAGTTTCATTCCAATCTCTAAAATAAGTATCATTTATGTCTCTGGTAAAATATTGCTCACATTTTGTTTTGTCTTTCGCATGTCTACATCCAAATCATGATACTCTTGTATCAGAGAGTTTGATAAAAGGCTTGTAGCAAGCAATCTAAACATTAAAGTTATTAAATATGTTGATCAGCAAACAGACAACCTGATACCTAAAAGGCTATAGTGCAATTTATTTGAATGTATAAAAATGTTTGAATGTTCATGTATTTTCTTCAAACCTAGATATCCAGGATGAACTTCGAATATAGGCAGCAGTTTTTACATCATTCTCAGAGCCTACTCTTCAATGAGAAATTAGAAAAAGGATCACTTTTAGAGAAGGCAGATATCCTGAGGAGTATACTGGCACAACTTGACAGTGCCTTCCACAATCACATGTAAGGCAGGTCCTGTTTGACCATTGGAGAAGAGGGAATTGGGGTTAAAATGGTAGATTTTACCAATATGACAAAAAACTGTCAAAAATATTTGGGTTTAGGTAAAATTTTAGGTTATTGCTGAGTAGGTACCTTCTCTACATGTCATTGAATTCCTCACCACCTATATATATTTACTGTTTATTGTCTTGAATACCTAAGGATCGAAGGTACTAAAAATTTCGATAAACAAGGAACTGCTTACCATATTCACTTGTGTATAGTATGCATCCGTGTATAATACGCACCTCCAACTTTTGGAAAATAAACGAAGAAAAAGTCTACATCTCATGTATAATACGCAGGTAAAATTGCCACATAAGCAAGTGGTCAAGAACCTTAAGTTTACCTAGAAAAAATCTCTATATTACAAACAAATTTTACTTTATGGAAAATACAATTGGTTATGCGCCTGAACCATAGGATATTCAATGACTGGGATAAACCCAATTGCTGTAATAAAATTAATTGTGATCCAAACATTGTGTTAATAGAAAGAAAACTATAAAGAATGGTTAATAAAATTAGCCACGTAAAGATTATTCTTGATAAAATACCGATAATGAAGCAAAGCCACCATTTCCTTTATATTTTACACTCGTTATCTCGAAGTGTCAATGTTTGTACAAAATAAATTGTTTAACACAGCAGTAAAGGTGGAAGAAATACGAACAACCAATTATCCCAGCAGGGTGTACGGTAATGGCTGATTGTTTGACCGTGAAGTCATTTCACCATGATCAACGATGATTAGATAACTGGATTGCATCGGCACTTGTAATTTTAGAATATATTCTAGTCTCATTTTTAAAAACATCTTCATTTCAGTGCATATTGTAAAGTGTTCAACACAAGGAGGTAAAACTGTACTAATAATCTCTTTATCAAGTGTCTAAAATCCATTTCATTGGTCAGGTAAGGGTTCCCAAAGTCTAATGGTCATGTTCTGATCGTTGTCAGCGGACATTTACACGAATATCACTGCAGAAATATGAATTCTTTTGTCTGAAAAAAAGGTTCTTGTTTTAGATCTTGTGTATGATATGCACCTGGAAAAATCCAAGTCAGATTTTCTGAAAATAAGTGTGTATTATATACGAGTGAATACAGTAGGTAGAATGATATGGATGTTCTCTATCAAATCATTAGAAATGTTAATCAAACTCTCAGCAAAGTTTTAAGCCTGATATGGTTAATTTTAATATAATGATTGATTGATTTTTGTTTTACGTCACACCACAAATATTTCACGTATATGGTGACGGCATCTGTCTGATGCTGGGCATACAAATTTTGACCTTTGCAACTGACCCACCCGAAGCAGTGAGTCAGGATTCTGACGAGATACCACTAGGCCACGCCGGCTTTTAATATAATGAATTTTGTTCATAACATTTCACCTCATTCCTTTTGCGTTCATTGATACAATAATTTTGATTGCGAGGTTTTACAAAAGGCCTGATATCATGTAATAACTAGGGCTGAATCAAAATAAGGATACATCAGAATGTATCAATACACTGCTATGTATCGATATCTAGCGCAGTCATGGCTGATACAAAAGGTTTTGATGGTTTATAGTGGATCCGACTTCTTATATGTGCGGCACAAGTAGATCCGGTCTCAGTGGATCTGGCCCCAGTCAGTTCTGTCCCTTTTTATTAGCTCACCTGAGCCAAAGGCTCAAGTGAGCTTTAGTCATACTGTGCCATCCATCATTGTCGTTTTCGTCTTTTTGACTTCTTCTCTGGAACTGCTTTGCAGATTTGGATCAAACTTTGTATATATGATGTACTCAAGTTCCCCTACTAAAATTGTGTTCGGGATTTAGATTCCCTCAGGGATGGATACAGGGCTGGGCCAAAAACCCCTCTTCAAAAATCTTCTCCTCCAGAACCAGTGCATAAATGCGGAAACTAATTGCTTGTCAACAATCTATAAAGATAGGTTATCAAAACTTGTGTTCGGGGTTAAGATCTGTCAAATATGTGTTTTTGATGTGTTTTGGGACATCAATTTTAATGCAGAAAAGTGTCATGTTTTTCAGTTAATTGATGTTGATGATTCTTAATGACTATTTTGATCATAATTACGGTAACGAATATTATTGTGAAAGAATTTTTTCAATATCTCAATTTTTGGATTTTTTATGAATTGTGAAAGAATTTTTTCAATATCTCAAATTTTGGCTTTTTTATGAATTTTTTAAGACTTCCAAAAAAATAAAGGAGGGGGGGGGGTGTTTGGCCATTTTTCACATTTTCAACTTTTTCTGCAAAACTGTTGGAAGGATTTTGATAAATCTTGGTAGTAATGAATCATTTATGATCCCCTTCAAATTCTGTTGTTTTGGTCATGCCACTCGCATATTTCTAAGAAAAACATTTCTGTGAAATATCTTGAAATTCAACTTTGAAATTTGTTAGGATAGAAGAAGAGAATTATGATCTCCTGCTTCAGAAGTACAATGAACAGTATTCAGCAGTTGTTGACACCTTAGACAGTAAAACAGGTACTCTTAATCATTCTTGCTACAAATATTCTATAATAATGCATTTGATTGGTTAGGATAATGAATATCTGATAATGTTTCATGCCACTTATTTTATGTCATTATACATGTACTAGTAATGTGATAGTGTGACCTATGTGGCTAAATGATATACAGTGCTGTGCTTGAATCAGTGTAGCGTCTGTTCTCTGTCTATTCTCAGTTTCAGCAAGCTGGTCAGCCAATGTAATGAAATAAAATGATTGATTTTCTGGATACTTCACCATGTTTGAATATTGTGAAATAATTCATTCTGGTGTGACATTGATTGATTGATTGATTGATTGATTGATTTTTGTTTAACATCGCACCATGAATATTTCACGTATATGGTGATGGCATCTGTTTGATGCGGGGCATACAAATTTTGACCTTTGCAACGGACCCACCCGAAGCAGTCAGAAATCTTTAACATGCCATGCATACCACAACAGGGGGCCTCAGTTTTTACTGCCTCATCCGAAAGACAGGACACTGGCATGACCAGAGCTGGACTCGAATCCTGGCCTCCCGATCAGAAGACAAGCGTGATACCACTAGGCCACGCCGGCTTTGGTGTGACATTGAACAAATTATTATTATACATGTAACAATTTACAAGTGAAACTTGTTTTATGTATAGTAGGTAAACATTTAGCTGAAACTGCACATGAATAGACTTTTTTTCTAATTTTACATGATGTGAGGGAAAATATCTAACAAATGAAGTTTTGCTGCCTAGATTTGCATCATATTACTCTGATGTCACAATCCAAGCATTAACATCATGATGAAAATTCCACAAAATAGTGGTTTGTGAGATATTATGTCCCATGCATCATTTAAAATCAGAAAGATGTATTGTGTTCTATCACAAGTTTATGCTATTATGTAAGGGTATACTGAAGAACATGGTAATCTCCTGAGCATGTCACACAATGATTGAACATGTTTACAATGATCAAATTAAACTTAATCAATAGATTCATATATTTGTGATAATCACTTTTTGTTTTCTTTATCAGGACTAAACAATTTTGCTGATGGTGCTCTTGCCATTTGCAGTCTGCATAAAAATGGTAAACTTTGAAAATAAGTTGGTTGCTCTTTAAAAGATAGTTAATTCTTACCAAGATAGAATATCAAATTATTCAAGAATTGTTTTTGAATTGACCAAAGACATACCGTATTTACTCGAATATAACACACACTTTTTTCGCCAGTTTGACCCCTCATTTTCTCACTGCGTATTATACATAGGGTTAGAAACCTGGAACTTTTTTTCCACGTTTTTAAGCTTCAGTGGCGGATTTAGAGGGTGTGTGTGTCCTTTAAAGTATCTAAAGCCGTCAATCAAACCCACGAGGCGTGAGATATATCTATTGTCTGTATACTGTCTGCTTCCCGTAGTAAATGCCCAAGGCGATAACAGGAGTAATGTCTACAGTGTGCCATTCAATGAACACGATAGAATACTTGTGCTGTGTTAGATCTATTTAGCAATGGTTTCTGATTAGCAGATTGTACAGGTGATATTATGATTTATCCTTTTAAAATTGGTTAATCGATAGTTATGCAACAGGTGAAACTACTTGACCATAACGGCACGAGCATCGACAGTTTGGATAAAACTCATTCATTCATTCTTTATATATTTGTCTTCACAAACATTTGCAATCTCCGCGTAAAGTTCATGTAGTATATTAGACACGCGCGTTCATTCTAACGAGAGAGAAAAAAATGAAGCGATTGTTTGGGACGAGGGTACTAGTTAAGACATTTGAAGTCTATGCGAATTTGATTGTAAATGAAATGAAAGAGAGAAAAGCGTTGAAATCAAACGATGAATAAAAGCTGGTCTTTCTGTGCCGGTTTTTATAATAATACACGTAACGCGATTACATTGTAAAAGGTAGATGGCAAAGCAGATTCAGCTCGCGGTCTTGCTGTTTCAACACGAAATTGACATTATGTTTTAGATTTTTCCCCTGCGTATTATACACGGAGTTAGACGTTTTTTCATGATTTTCGAGGTCGTTTTTAGGAGTGTGTACTATACTTGGATGCATATTATATTCGAGTAAATACGGTATATCTTATTAATTTTCATGCCCTAGGATTGATGGATCCAGGGAGTATTGTTTTTGATATGTCTATCTGATTGTTTCTTTGTCTGTCTGTCTGTTGCCAGCTTTAACATTTGCAATAACTTTTGAACTGCATACTCTACTAATAAAGTCCTTTCACATTACACTAAGGTATTTGACCTTGTTATTTTGACCGTGACCTACATATCAGAATTTGCTTTATTTGGACTTTGTTGTTGCTGGGGATTTTTATGTTTTACAAACACATTTTGTTTTGTTTTATTTTTGCATGAAAACAAAATTAATACTTCAAAAACTAAAATTGTGGGTGAATTTTATTCAGTAATTTATTGAAATTTCAGAAAGCCAAAAATGGAAGTCATCTTTAAGTATTGAAGAATGCAAAAACAAAATTTGGTTTCCAAAAATGTTGAACAATTGTCAGGTATGTATACCATGTGGTAAATGCATCATCACAATATACGGTATATACTCGCCAATAGGTCGCATTTTTAGGAGAAAAATTTCATAGTTGAAATGCACAATCAAATTATAGGCGCGATACTACACGAGAGGAAAAAATCAGACTTTGATCCACGTAAAACTTTGCTGTTGATGAACGGACAATGCAGGCATCACGCACCATAGATAGTACACCTGATATTCCCTGGTCGTTAAGTACTTTTAAAGACGATTTTATGACTGTTAAATGCATATTGCATGGCCAACAGTTTCTATGCATAAAGCTGTTATATATCGGTGCTACGTTGTTTATTTGATCCTGTTCAATACAATTTACAAACTGATTACTTGTGTAGAAGTGACAAATTAACGAGCTGTAACAAACTTAAGGCAAACAAAACCTTATGGATAAAGTTTAATGACACTGACGAGATAGCCATTGATTAGGTCATGTAACACAGAGTCCACTATTGCCAAGGACAACAACATCTATGATGACATCCCTTTGTGGGAACTACAGATTAAACTGCTGTTTGATGATGATGATGATGATGGCAGCGACGAGTTCGATTGATTGATTGAATATTGTTTTACGTCACGCCACGATTATTTCATGTATATGGTGATGGCATCTGCCTGATGTATTGCATACAAATTTAGACCTTTGCGACGGACCCACCAGAAGCAGTGAGGGATCTTTTTTTAATGTGCCACGCCTCCCGTGACACGGGAACTCGATTTTTGCTGTCTCATCCGAAAGAAAGAACAATGGTGTGCCCAGGGCGGGAATTGAACCTGGGACCTCTCGATCATGAGCAGAGCACCTCATTCACTAAGACGGGGGTCCCAAATATGCCCATTCAAAGTAAATGACCCTTTTGACGGCCAAAAACTGACGTTTTAATGACTAATATATTCTTAGAAAAGAAGCTATATGTAATTAAAAGCAATTTAAATGCCCTACTATCAAATATATCATTTAAATCCCCCTGTATTGTTCAGTACACACGAGTGAGTCATTAGAGTGGATAGGCTCTCAAGTCATTTGTTGAAATTCATTGAAAAGATGCCATAAGCTTACAAGCCTTTGTACATTGAAAATTTAGAACTGACTTATAAATTAGTTAATGACAAATTCCAAAATTTCAAGCCCTAAAAGCACCAACCGACTTATAGGCAGAGCGACTTATAGGTGCGTATTTATGGTACAATCAATTTCACCTTAGAAGAACTTGTGAAAACAAAATAATGACATGGGTATGGGATTATTTTGACATCACAACAAACTGTGGATCAAATCAAATCAAGTGAGCATGTTTTTTGTCTGTGGTTAATATGTCATATTATAACTTGGCAGCTAGCAAGTACTGAAGGTTCTCTACAAAGTTTGTTTATTTTTATGCTCCCTGAATACTTTCGAGGGAGCATATAGTCGCTGTCGTGTCCCTTTGTCTGTCTGTCTATCTGTCCATCCGTCTGAGCTCATTTCTCCTATACCTTTCTCAGAATTTGATCTTACTTCACCAAAATATTATTTAGGATAAGGGCTTTGGGACAAAGGTCACTCAAGGTCATTTCTGAAAGGTCACGGTCACTTAATATTAATTGATTGAGTTTTTGTTTAACGTTACACCACAAATAGTTCACGTATATGATGATGGCATCTGCCTGATGCGGGGCATACAAATTTTGACCTTTGCAACGGACCCACCCGAAGCAGTGAGGAATCTTTAACGTGCCATGCATACCACAACAGGGGGCCTCTGTTTTTACTGCCTCATCTGAAAGACAGGACACTGGCATGACCATAGCAGGACTTGAACCCTGACCTCCTGATCAGGGGGCAAGCGCAATACCACTAACCCACGCTGGCTTTAAGGTCACTTATTAACTATGACTTAAAATACCATGAAGTATGTATATCTCATACACCTTTCATCAGAATTTGATCATACTTAAAAACTATTATTTAGGTTAAGGACTTATGAACAAATGTCACTCAAGGTCATTCCTGAATGGTCAAGGTCACTTATTAACTATGACTTAAAATATCATGAAGTTTGTGTGTCTCCTACACCTTTCATCAGATTTGATCATACTTCACCAAAATAATATTTAGGTTAATGGCTTTTAGACAATTGTCATTCAAGGTCATTTCTGAAAGGTCAAGGTCACTTTTAACTATGACTTAAAGTAACATGAAGTACTTATATCTCTATATCTTTGATCAGAATTTGATCATACTTCACCAAAATATTCTTTAGGTTAAAGACTTTTGGACAAAGGTCACTCAAGGTCATATCTGAAAGGTCAAGGTCACTTATTAACTATGACTTTAAGTGACATAAAGTACTTATATCTCCTATGCCTTTCATCAGAATTTGATCATACTCCACCAAAATGTTCTTCAGGATAAGGACTTTTGGACAAGGGTCACTCAAGGTCATTTCTGCAATGTCAAGGTCACTTATTAACTATGACTTACAATATCATGGAGTACGCATATCTGCAACACCTTTTATCAGAATTTGATCATACTTTACCAAAATGTTGTTTAGGCTAAAGACTTTTGGACAAAGGTCACTCAAGGTCATTTCTGAAAGTCAAGGTCACTTATTAACTATGACTTAAATTCCATGAAGTACTTGTATCTCCTACACCTTTCATTAGAATTTGATCATACTTCACCAAAATGTTATTAAGATTAAGAGCTTTTGGATAAAGGTCACTAAGGTCATTTCTGAAATGTCATGTTCACGATAAAAAGTTTTATTTCATAACTAATCAAGGTCAAGCTTATTCATTTTAGTTTAAGATACTGTGATCATATGTTGGTCTACAGCTGACTCAATTGGATATCCATATGATACATTGAGATCTGAAATTGTCATTAATACAATGATTTTCTATATACTGAGTCATTCATTTCCTTCATTATTGCTGTGCTTCTTGGAGCATCCATCAGTTTTACTGATTTTTTGTATATGAACTGAGTCGTCAATTTCCTGCATCATAACTGCCATTCGGGGAGCATACATCAGTTTTACTGATACTCTACTTGTCTTTTCTTTTTTTTTATCAAGGGAAGGATCCAGAATAAGGCAAAGAACATCAAAGAGATAATATTCTTTCTAAGATAGGCAGCGTAAATTGAATAAATGCATCAGGGTGATCCCGAATAAACTTCGAATTTTTCTTTAAAATCCAATATTAAATTTTTGATATTTTCTGTCATTTTTCATGCCCCGGGATTGACAGATCAGGGCATATTGTTTTTGTCCTGTCTGTTTGTCTGTTATCAACTTTCACCTTGGCCAGTACTCAACTAATGAAACCTTTTCAAATGACACAAAGGGCTATAAACTTTTGACCTTGACAGTGACCTTCACACTTAAAGTATATTTCTGTCTGTATGTCTGTTGTCAACTTTGACCTTGGTCATAACTTTTAACCGTGAGGGATAGAGACTTCATATTGCACATGCAGACTCAACTAAACTCAAAACTCAACTCAAAAAATATTTTCAGTACCAACTGTAAGTGAACCTGTCATGCCTGTAAACGTAGTTGAACTTGTCAAATGTAAGTGCAACTAGCGTAACTTACAATAAATATTCATTGAAAGTTACGTGAAGTATGAATTCTTAGTTGATCTTGTAAATACCTGACTTACAGAATCAGTTACAGTTATGTCTACAATTGTTACTATAAGGCAAACGGCCTATAATAGTACTGGATGTCTTGCCTCTCGTTGAAATGTAGATTTAAAAATTCTCGTGAATGTTTAGGCTAAAGGCTACATGCGTTTTGTTTGAAGCCTTTTTCTCACACTGATTTTTCACCTTTTAAAGAGATCACGAGCCTTTCTTTTGTTTTTTTTTTTTTGATAATCTTGTAAAAATTTATGGATAAAAAATAGGGTCGGTCAGGAAAGTGGAAACACACACATATTTTTGTTTTTTGCCTTATGAAGCCCTTTCAAATGATATCAAGGTTGATGACATTTTGACCTTGACAATAATCTTCACGCTAAAAATAATGTTTTGGCTGTCGGGGGCATTAGTGTTTTACAGTCACTTCTTGTCCTGACTTAGTCTTTTTGACTCATCTTGATTTATTTCATAAAGAGAAGCAATAAAACATACACTTATATATACAGCAGCATACCTTTGTATACAAAACCAGTTTTGGAAAAAAAACAGGAAAAAGGAAAAAAAACTATTCGATTTGGCCTTTTTCACATCTTTTTGTGTCAATGTCTTTATTCATTAAAATAGAGAAGTAATTGAGTATTCATTCACTGCATTTTTTATTAGAATACATGTATATGTATTTTGAAAGTTATTTGCAAAATTTGTGTCAAATTTTAATTTTCTTGAATTATTTTACACTCCCAAATCGAAAGGTTGGAAGCATATTGGTTTTGTACTGTCTGTTTGTGTATCTGTCTGTCTGTTAGAAACTTCATAGCTGGCACTTGTACTCCACTATTGAAGCTATAGTGACACCATGATCAAAGAGCCTGTGAGTTTGACCATGACCTTATATACCAAAAATAAATTTTTGACCATACATTACTAAAGTTTGCCTTGAGAGATTTAAATATCATGGCATATTTAATGTCAGGAACTACGGAATGTTGTAGAGCATGTTTCTCGGAAATCATTAAACTCTATGAATTTCCATACATGCCAACTGTTCTGATTTTGGCGGAATTTTTCCGATTTTTACATGCTGATTCCGCATTCTGGATTTAGACTTGTCCGTTCCGCTTTCGGTCATTATTGCGCACTTTAGATTAGAATTACCTCTCTTTTTTTTGTCACACTCTTGTAAACGCTTAACGATATGTTTAAAACGACCCACGAGGCGTCGACTAAAAAGAAAAAGAATGTGAGCAGGAAACAAAACTTCAGAAACGATTACGTTTCTCGTTTTAACGGGGTCGTTGCCTAAAGTAAAAGAGGGCCCGAGCTCGCTTACTGTACGGTGTGCAAATATGAGTTTACTATCTCCCATGGGGGATTACAGACTTTATCAAACATATTGGGACTCAAAAACACTTTGTTTCTGAACAACAGAATGAGAAAATATCGACGTTTTTCTCAAAGGCTTCATAGACAACGTTTTGGACTTTCTTCGCCTTGTGGCATCAGTGTTTCATAAACACAGTTTTCACCTTTTTGTTTGTCATTTCCAGGAGAGAGACTTGTGTTTGTTATTAGAAGTGTTGAAAAAGCTGTATACATGTAATCTGTTGTTCTTTTCTCTGTGGAATTTGTTGATAACTGTCAATCTGTGAGGTCATTTTATGGTCGAAAATTGAAAAATTTTCTCAGCGACAACAGAGGGGGGCTGACCACCCGTTGTTCCTCTTAACCATCTTCTAGGGTTGGCAGGTATGAATTTCCAAGGTAGTTTAAGAATTTTATTTCCTAATCGGCTGGATTGTGAAGAAAAATACAGTCTTTGAAATGGCAATGTCTGTCTGCCCGTCTGTTTGTTCCTCCACCTGTCTGTCTGTCTGCCTGTCTGCGTCAACAATTTGGTTTAGTTCTTGCCTTTAAGTTCATTGCAGAAAGACATTACCTATAATTCTTTCAAACTTTATGTGTAGATATACCTTGATGAGCTCTATCCATCGAATCCTTTGTTTATGACCTTGAAGGTTCTTAGTTTCAAGGTCAAATGTGTAATTGACTTTAGTTCGAAGTTCAATTACAGAAAGACTGTGAGAGGATATATCTTAAAAATGTCTTGAATTAGAAGGTTCATAGTTTCAAGGACAAAATCATACTGAAGTTTAGTTCAATTACAGAAAGATCATGCGAATAAAATCTTCCAAACCTCACATGAAAATAGACTTTGATAGGCTATATTCTTGAAAGACCAATGCATTATTATACCCCCTCCCCCCATTTTTTTGCAATAATGTTAGACTGCATTAAAGAATGTGAATAAATGTATCATAGTGATATCTATGCTGACACTACAACATGTCGGTCACATGGAGGAATCATGGTTTACTCAAAACAACCCATTCAGTGTGATATAAGAGAAAGAAAAACCCAAATTGTTGCATTTACCATTGTGAATTTTAATGTTATTGTACTTCCTTCCCAGTTTTATGTGATTTACTAAGACAATCCATGCAGTTTTTTCGAAATGAAAATGTGACCGTTGTTTGTAGAGATTTTAGGAGAAAAGCAACATGGTAAACTTTTTTGAGACTGATTTGAATATGCATTGTGCACTGAAAAAGGAGACTATGATCACCATGCATGTCTTGATCACATATATATGAGTGCATCAACATATATCGCAGATTCTTGGAGACATACTGAAGTGAACATAAAATTGTTGCCATCAGAGACTGAAACTGGTATGAAATGTCATTCTTAACAAACAAATCTGAGGCTTTACTAATTATGTAGTGTAGTGAAAATTTGGTTTCAACAAAAGTCCATTAATACCCGGTAGCAAAAGAGGACAATAAAAGATTAATATCAAGCTTCTTACCCCCATGCTTTTTCATTAAAACCCATTCATATGTTTGTACATCTATTAATCTGTCACAAAAACTTTAACTTAGGCCATATCCTCTGAAGTATTCATGATAAAGCATTCATATTGGGCATGCACAGTCACTGTTACAAGACCCTTCTTATGGTAGTATGTGATGACCTTCACTTTTAACCTACTTCATGGTCAAATTTGTGTCGCATGGTCCCTGGGCTATATCTTCTGAATTGGCATGCATGATCCTTGTAACAAGTCTTTTTCAATGGTATCACCATGCTTTGATCTTGACCTTTAGCCTACTTCAAAGTGAAATTTGTTGCTGCGTGGTCCCGAAACAGTATCTTCTTATATTCATGATGGTACAGTCATACTTGGCAAGCATAATCCTGGTGACAAGACCATGCTGTGATGCTGATCTTTGATCTGCTTCGCAGTCAGATTTTTTGCCATGTGGTCCTTGGGCCATATCTTCTGAAGTATTCTTGATAGAGCATTCATATTCAGCATGCATAATCCTTGTGACATGACCTTTCGAATGGTTCCATTTCGTAACCTTTGACTTACTTAAAGGTCAAATTTGTTGCTGCAGGGGCACCACATTTCTTTGAATTTGCTTGTAGTTTTTCTCTGTCAGTTTGTACATTTGTCGCTTTTTTTTCTGTGAGAGGTAAATACGATTACGGTACATCTTCATGCTACTCATACTTATTCAACCAATTATTATTGGCTTATTTATTTGGCTGTTTGCATGCCAACAATTGTTTGTGAGTGCTTTATTACCTTTTTTGTTTTGCAGATAAGAACAGATCATTTACTTCCTCAAAACAAAAGAAATGCTGTACTAATCCAGTCTACTGACTCATCAAAAGCAATTGAAAAAGCCCCATCACAATTTCAAATTCTCCAAGGGACTTCACATCCTTTGAAAAAAGACATTCAACAAATTGCGAGAAATAATTTTCACTTTAAAAGTAAACAGTATGGTATTGAAGAATCCAGAACAAGTACAGTACAATGTCCTGATAACAGTGACAAGTTTGGTGTATCAGGGGTTAATTTGAACTCCAGTATTGAATCCAGAGTAGGAGAGGAACGAAAAGATTTGAAAAGGAAACCTTTATTCTCATCCAATGGGACTAGAAGTGGTACTCTTTTTATGTATTGTTTATGTATCAAAGATTGATTGACTAATGTTTTATGTCACTCCATGATTAATTCACATATATGGTGATGGCATCTGCCTTATGCATTATATAGAAATTAATTACTTTTGCAATGAATTCTCCAGAAACAGTGAGAGGATCTTTTACATGCCACTTCTATCGCAACACGGGATCTTGTTTTTAGCTCACCTGAGCCGAGTGAGCTATTGTGATCAATCGTAGTCCGTTGTCCGTCCGTCGTTCTTCTGTCGTTAACTCTTCACATTTTCGACTTCTTCTTCAGAACCGCTGAACAGAATTTGATGAAACTTGGTATGAAGTACTCATGGTCCCCTTCAAGTGCTGTTGTTTTTCGTCCAGATCTGTCAACAGTTGGCGCCACCACAGGCAAAAGTAGGTCACAGAGGGTACCCTCATTTAACAAACTTCTTCTTCAGACCGGGGGCATACAGAGGCAAACCGAATGCATAGGAATGATCTAGAGGGATGTGTGAAGAAGTGCTGTTATTTTTGGTTCCATTCTGTAATCAAATCTTTGATGTTTTTTCAACATTTTTTTTGGACTTAGTAATTTCAATGCAGAAAAGTGTCATGTTTTTCAGTTAATTGATAATAATGAGTTCTTTTGACCTAATTTGATCATAATTATGGTAAGGAATATTATTGTGAAAGAATTTTGTCAATATCTCAATTTTTGGATTTTTTATGAATTTTATTAGACTTCCAAAAGAAGGGGGGGGGGGGGGTGTTAGCCATTTTTCACATTTTCAACTTTTTCTGCAGAACTGTTTGAAGGATTTTCATAAATCTTGGTAAAAATAAATCACTTATGATCCCCTTCAAATTCTGTAGTTTTCGTCCAGACCTCTTTACAGGTGGTGCCACCATAGTCAAATTTTGCAGGTCAAATTCACATCTGTTATCAGTCAGATATTAAAGAAAATTAAAGGATGTTTGATCTTTAAAAGCAATTATTCTAGGATTATACGAAAAGTAAAACATTAAATGAAAAGTGACTGGTTTACATAGCAGGTCACGATCGCTACCCATTTTAAATTTAACTAATTTTCTCAATTTGACACCAAATATTAAAGATCTACTCTCCACATTTCCTCTGATAATTTTGAACATTGTTTAGTAATTCCGGCGAAGATGATATTTCAGAACATTTTTTTCATTTGATACAACAATATTATCATAAGTAGTTGCAACAAGAAAGGCAACAAACACACGAAGTGTATTCACACTATCAGACGTGTCGGTTTTTTACGATCAAAGAGCTGAACAACATAACTGATTATAAAACATGACTTTTTGGTATTTCTAGAATCAAGGGCTAAGTCCTTGCTAGAATCAATAGAATATCTACGATCTGTAAGTCAATAAATGTGAATGAACATTAACCACTATAATTTATTACTATTACTTAAGTACTTTGAGCTGAGACAATCATTTGGGCCAGCAACTTATTTACAAAGATCGTGGTATAAAGCAGTCACAAAACTAAAGTAACTAATAACTTTAAGGGAACAGATACACTTTATATTTCCCATTATTGATGCTTCCAGCAATTTCCTCTAAGATTTTGAATTTGAATTATTCAAACGTCAGTCACACATCCTTCCTGTAGCACCGAGATCCAGGAGTTTATTTGTGAAGGAAAATTGGGTGGATGTTGGAGACTGAGAGAAATTTTTGTTTTGTTAGTAGCAAACTGTTTTCTTTATTTTCATCAAAATATTGGTCAGGTTAATTAAAAATTTATATCAACCCAGAGATACAACTGCACATCAAGGACTTATAAACTTGTTTATGTCTTTGTGCACATGCATACTTCTAGATCCCACATAACATTTGGTTTAATAACACATTCTTTTCAGCTAAAATAATGGCATGTCATTCAAATATTTAAGTTATATAAAAAATAATGATACATTGTAAAGACTGTTCAAGGTACAATGACAAAACTTGCAGTATCTCATGTTGCCAGTAATAGACAGTAGGGGCAGTGCTGGTCTTGGAGAAGTTTGAATAAATTTTTATGAACATGAAACAGTACAAGTTTACAAATTGGGAATTTATGCAATACTCAAAAGCATATAATTTTTGCAATAATGTAATTGTAACAGATATTAAGTAATTATCGCTCCTACAACTGTGAAAAGGAATTTATTCTGAAGAGAAGCTGGAATTAAGATTTTCAACCAAAGCAATGTTAAGGATTGCAAATTACATCAAACTATCAATAACAATTGTCTTTTACATTTTCAAATATCATCTATGTAAATGAAACAAGGAAATAATGCAATTTTAAACTAAATTTTTAAATATAATTGGTGACATTTAAAGTTGCTGAATTAAGTGCCCTTTTTACCAAATACCGCGTTAAAAAGTGCCCTTTTGATCGGGAAATTTGTGTGCCCTTTTGGAATCCTAGATTTAACACTACATGGTATACATGAAGTACTATAGGTCCTTTTATCAATTTTTACATTTCATCCAAATTGTTCAACAGATGGTGCCACCATGTCTAAAAAATGGGTCTCACAATGGTACATATACCACTTGGTAATTAAAATGTGGAGAGTAGCGGTTCAAAACCCTCTGTGGTCAAAATTTTTTTCATTTCTTTACACATGTAAATAAGTTTTTAGATGTTTCTCAACACTCAGCATATGAAATTAGGCCATTTTAAGTTGGATCTGCACAATATTTGAAACAATTGTTGTTCATGAGCCAGACTTGAAATCAGTCAACAAAAGGCCCCACCTAAAGAAAATGACGAACTTGTTGCCCTGAATCACTTCTTGCAGAGACAGAGCAAATGCTTAATATCAAAATCACCTGAATGAATGTGCAAAAAACTGTTGTTTTTTATTCTGGTCTGAAGTAAAATTTGACATTTTTTCAACATTTGTGTTGACTTAGTCACAATAATGCAAAAATAAATAATTCTTCCATCCTGCATGACTGATAATCTAAGTACTCAGGTGAGTGATATAGGCCCACTTGGGCCTCTTGTTTACTGCCTCATCCAAAAGACACTGGTGCACACATGGGAGGAGTTGAACAATGACAACTCTTTCTTATCCAATGATACAAATCTTGAAGGTTTACTCAGATACCTAACGAAGCCGGCGTGGCCTAGTGGTATCGCGTCGGACTCCTGATCGGGAGGCTGGGGTTCGAGTCCCCCTCTGGTCATGCCGGTGTCATGTCTTTCGGATGAGACAGTAAAAACTGAGGCCCCATGTCATGGTATACATGGCACATTCAAGATCCCTTACTGCTTCAGGTGGGTCCGTTGCAAAGGTCAAAATTTGTATGCCCTGCATGAGGCAGATGCCGTTACCATATGCGTGAAATATTCGTGGTGTGACGTAAAACAAAAATCAATCAATCAATCAGATACCGAACCCTGATAGTGTTACAGCACAGATATGTAACCATGCTAGTGTTACAGCACAGATATTTTATCATGCTAGTGTTACAGTACAGATATGTAACCATGCCAGTGTAACCATGCGAGTGTTACAGCACAGATATATAACCATGCTAATGTTACAACATAGATATGTAACCATGCTAGTGTTACAGCACAGATATGTAACCATGCAAGTGGTTGGTTGGTTGGTTGATTGGTGTTTTATGTCAGTTTCAACAATATTTCAGTTATATCGCAACATTGAACATGCTAGTGGTACAGCACAGATATGTAACCATGCTAGTGTAACAGCACAGATATGTAACCATGCTAGTGTTACAGCAGAAAAATGTAACAACCATGTTAGTGTTACAGCACAGATATGTAATGATGCTAGTGTTACAGCGCAGATATGTAATGATGTTAGTGTTACAGCACAGATATATTACCATGCTAGTGTTACAGCACAGCTATGTAACATGCAAGTGTTACAGCACAGATATGTAACCTTGCTAGTGTTACAACTTACAGTACAAGTACGTAACCACGGTAGTGTTACAGCACAGATATGTATTCATGCTACTGTAGTATTACAGCACAGATAAAAGTTTGTACTCATTCCTTGGATTTTTTTACTACACATTATAGTTGGATGTAAGAGTTTTCTTAATAGTTGTTTTAAATGTAATCATGCTACTGTAGTATTACAGCACAGATAAAAGTTTGTACTCATTCCTTGACCTTTTTTACTACACATTATAGTTGGATGTAAGAGTTTTCTTAATAATTGTTTTAATGTTTGAAAGGTATATAGTTCACCAATGCACACTATTTATATACCTTTGCAACAGACCCATCAGAAGCAGTGGAGAATCTTAAATGTGCCATGTCTACATTGACATGGGAACTCGGCTTTCACTGTCTCATCTGAATGACAGGACAGTGATGTTCCCAAAGCAGTTATCGAACCCAGGACCTCTCAGTTGTGCACGAAGCACTCCATGTACTGAGCCACATTGGCATCTAAATATATATAAGTAATTATCATGTTCTATAGTAGTCTTTTTATCCATTAACTATAAGTAAACACTGTACCTATATTTACGTTATCTACAATTACTAGTGATATATATTTATGCTTTGAGTCATTGATATTCAGTATTTCATTTTTTATATTTATGTTATAATATTACTTGACTTTGACACAATTTGATCTGTTGAAGCTGATTCCTTCAGTCATGGGACTTTCATCAATGGTAATCAGCATTCATCTGGCTTCTCCAGAAATAATGTAAGGAAAAAATTTTAAAAATTATTTTATAATAGTTATTAATATCACCATCTGAGAAACTACTTTGTGATTTCCTGTTTAAGTCTCAGTATTCTATTGGATCAAATAGAACTCCATGGGAGTATTAATTTCAATTGTATATATTTAGTACTATAAAATTTCTTATATTCCAATCTAGTAAAAATTGTGTAAGAAAAAATGTAAGAGTAAAAGTCTTTGATCTCCTTTTCATGACTTTGAGAGACTAGCTATTTCACTAATATGTTTGTAGGAGATATCTTGCTTTACAATGTTTTTGACAGTATACCGTAGTCTGCCATATGGAAATGAAAATAATATATATAGTGCTTATTGCGGTTACAATTAAATCTAAGTAAGAGTAAGAATTAAAAATTAGTTTGAGTTATTGAAATTTTTTTTTATTTTAATTCGAGGTAATGTATGAAATTTATACTAATACAATATAGTTACATTTCATTTTTCAAGTCAAACAACATGAAACGTCCTTTCCAAGAAATTGATCTAGATACATCAGATGATCAGTGTGAAGTTCCAAGACAGCCAACTGGACCATTCAGAACAGCAAAGGAGCAGTTAGTTAGTACACCATACTTCTTGTGTATAATTCTGTGATATATAATACTACGTCTGAGCTTTGGGGTTTTTTTTTTTGTATAATAAACATTGAAATGAATATACAATTGACTTTTGATAAGCCACACTTCATAGGACTGTGATGAATATTAGTCGAGTTATCAAGAGATTAACTTGAACTTTCAATGAACTTCAGTACTTTTGAATTAAGATTAAAGAGTTAGCAAGACTTTGTGTAGCATATACAGTCAACTCTCAATAACTCAAACTCAAAGGGACCATGTAAAATTGTTCGAGTTAACGAAAGTTCTTGTTATTGATCAGCGACATTAAAATATGAGTTTGTAAGAATTACTGTTAACATAAAGTTACATTGTTTATATAAATTGCTTTCTTCACTCCCAATTATATGTCTGATTTTCGGTTCTAATTTATTTGAAAGAAACACTTGCTGAATACGGTACATTAATGAGTTTTTTCACATCTCCATGGCAGGTATTAGACAATATGACCAGTATCCGGTTCATGGTTAATTAACTTCCCTGTCATTAAAGCATGTGCTGAAAATTCACTAATTACATTTTAAATGAACATTCTTACACAAATATTTTTTTTCATTAAGTACCGGTATTATACAAACTTACTGATTATCTGCAATGAAAAGGTCAGGTAGGTAACAGAGTATCCGTAGCGTTGGACCTAACGTTGGTTACGTAATCTTCCATGTAAATGTAACGGTCAATGGTACACTCCCACTGCAGATTTAATTACTTTGTTTGCTAACACATCTTGAGACATTACTTTGCTTGATATTTACCTTTGCATGATCAAGTGTGAGTTTGAGTTATGAATGATTATAAATACATGTAACGGGATTTCGAAATTAGTTTGAGTTATTGAAAATTCTGCTTATTCCAATTCAAGTTATCGGGAGTAAAATTGCTATAAAATACAGAAAATTAAATTGGGACATTGAGATCAGTTGGAGCTAATGAGAAATTTGAGGTATTGGTGTTGGAGTAAACAGGAGTCGACTGAACATTCATAATTGATTATCGAAAAATAATCGGAGGACAAAACTGAATGATATATAGATTATAATCAATCTCTAATGAAACATTTTCATTATGAATTTAATTGGAAACTTAAAGTGTTCAGGAGCATGTCCTCTTTGAACTTTTGTGGTAAGAAATGACAGACACTAGCCACACAATAAAGAAATGACAAACATTAGCCTCGCTATGAAGAGATGACAAGCAATAGCCACACTATGAAGAAATGACGAATATTAGCCACACTATGAAGAAATGACAGACATTAGCCACACTATGAAGAAATGACAAACATCAGCTATACTATAAAGAGATGACAAGCAATGGCCACACTTTGAAGAAATGACAAATATTAGCCACACTATGAAGAAATGACAAACATTAGCCACACTATGAAGAAATGACAAACATTAGCCATACTATCAGGAAATGATATTTATTTGTCCCCTTAATACAATTTACATATAACATTTTTATGAGGTAAATGTGATTAGAATTTTGTGCTTTTGTCGTCCAGTAGAGAAGCATTATTCAAATAAAATGTAATCATGTTTATGTTTTGAGGCAAGTGTTGCTGGACCACTCTTAACTTTCTTAGCACACATGATCCAAAGACTCAAGTGAGCTACTAACATAGTGTGCCATTCATTGTCCATTGTGCATCCATCTGTGCATTGTCTTTGCATCATCTGTTGTCATTCATAAACCTTTCTCATTTTCAGTTTCTTCTTTATAACTTCTGAAGGAATTTCAAGGATACTTGGTAGGAATTAAGTACTTGCAGTCTCCTATAGATGTTTTTCAGCCAAATCTGTCCAGGGGTGGATCTAGGGTGGGGTATATAAGCCCAGAAACTACCCCCCTGTGACATCCTGCTTCAGACTGGCTGTATAGATTGACACATTTTTCAGGGTGGTCTTGAGGGGTGTCTTAAGATGAGTGGTTGAGTTTGGTTTCAATCCGAAATCAAATTTTTGATCTCTTTTTAGACCTTTAATTTTGTCCATTTTCTGGTAATTTCTTTGCTTTTGTTTCTGTACATGGCTAATATTATGCAATTATTTTAAGTATGTTATCAAAGTTCCCTATAAGTGTTGTTTTTATGCTCCCAAATACTGTCATGTTTGAGTGTCAATCCATCTGTCACTCTAAATGTGGGCCATTAGATAAAGGTCTCTCAAGTAATTTCTGAAAGATCAAAGATGCATGCAATGCCAACCATATATGGTCTCTCTGTCTCTTTGTCTGTCGTTCGATTTCATATTTTCGAAACTGTGCATCAGAATTTAATCCTACTTCACATATTAATTGTCATTCAGAATATGGGGCTTTTGGACAAAGGTTATCTAAGCTCTTTTTGAAAGTCAAAGTTACTCCAAAACTAATAATGAATATGATAATAATGAAGTAATGATAATACTGCATACAAATGTTGATTGTCACAAGGAGTTTTCAGACTAAAGTCACTAAGTCATTTTTGAAAGATAAAGGTCACTCAACAACTGAGACTTGAAATACCAAACAAAGGTATATATATATTAGCAGATTTTCACCAGCAAATGTTCATACTTTGTATTATGGATGCATGCATCTCCAACTTTTTATGCTCTGTGATAAATTTCTGAACATTAATTAAGGGTTTTGTATCAGATAGAGTCATCCATAGGTTTGATACAGTTAGGGGAGCACCCATTATCTTTAAGTTTTACTGATTTACCTGTTTTATTTGGCCAGATCCTTTGCAGTGTAAATCCTTGGCAAACCAACATAGGCCCAAAGGGGTTTCATTCTTTCACAAGCTTCTCTCTCAGACTGGCTGCATAGATCATCAAACTAAATGCATCAGAGAGATCAACAAGGAAGTCTCAAGTATTTTTGTTTTGATCCCAGTAGGAAATCAAATGTTTGATGCATTTTGAAATTCTTTTCTGGCTGTGTAATTTTTGCACATTTTCTGGTAATTTCTTTGATTTTCTTTATACATTGCTTAATATTAATTTTGTGTAAGTAACCTGATCTTAATGAGATAATGTTTTTAAGAACTTCAATTACAAATAAGATATTCAGAATTGTATTTTGGCTAGATCTGTTTAAGGGACAGATTATGTATATTCTGAATTGGAACTTTTTACTTGAGAAGGTTCTGATTCTTTCTAATTCTGTCATATGTTCATTTTGGTCAGGTAACTGATATAGTCCCAATTGGGCCTCTTATTGAAGCATAGGAATATGCAATCAATGATTGGAGATAAACATTTCATCATTAGTTTGACTACACCAGAAGATTCAATTACCATGTTTGAGTTGATGAGAATCAACTATACCTGTCTGGGATTGGTCAGTAGTCATGTTTTTATCTGCCCTTGATTTATTGTAAATGAACAATGATATTTAGTCAGTATTTTGAATATCCCTTTGCAGTGTGAAGCAAGTCTATGGGATTTATCTTTTCAAATGTGGATTTGAATTCAAATGGCAGTTGTGTCTTTCTGATTTTTAGTTGACAGTCCCACCCATCTGTCATGATTTTAAACATGCAGTCGCACAGCTAATGTTTGTGTAATTGAAAATTTATTTAACATGACAATTACTTACTTACTTAGTCCTCTTCATGCCTAGGGGTGCATAAGGCCTCAACACATCTCCTCCATTCTTGTCGATCCTTTGCTAGCCTCTCTACCATGTTCCAGGTGTATCCCAACTTCTTTAATTCTGCTTCTGCAGTTCTTCTCCAAATCATTTTTGGGCGTCCTCTCTTCCTTTTGCCATCTGCTGTCCAATATATGGCTTCCCTTGTAATGTCATCATAGTCTTTCCTCAGGACATGCCCTATCCACCTCCATTTTCGTCTTGTTATTTCCACTATGATGTCGTCTTGGTCTGATATTTCCTTAAGACGTTTGTTGTAAATCACGCCTGGCCATCTTATTTTATGGATAGCTCTTAGGCATCGATTGATGAAAACTCTCAGCTTCTTCTCCAGGGCTTTCCTTAACTTCCAGCATTCTGAGCCATATAGAAGGATGGATTTTACATTGCTGTTGAATATTCATATCTTAGTCTTCTTTGTGACAGCTAATGATTGCCACAGTGGTCTAAGTATAGAGAATGCATGCCTTGCTTTACCAATTCTTTGTATGATATCATTCTCTGTGGACACTGTCTAAGGCTTTCTCAAAGTCTACGAAGTTGAGATGTATTGTTGCTTGCCATTCTATGCTTTGTTCAGTTATGTTTCTGAGAACAAATATTTGGTCCTTGCAGGATCTGTTCTTCCTGAATCCAGCCTGTTCGTTGCGTAGTTTGGAATCTACTTCATCCTTTATTCGGTTGAGTATAATTCTGGTGAATACTGATGGTTGGTATGTGTAATACCTCTCCAGTTGTTGCAGTCAGTTTGATCTCCCTTTTTGAATAGTTTTATTATAACGCCTTTCTTCCAGTCATTGGGTATATGGCATGTGTTCCAAATTTCATTGAAGAGGTCATGGAGAGTGTCAATGAAGATGTTTGTGTCTATTTTCAGAAGTTCAGCATTAATGTTGTCAATTCCTGCTGCTTTATTGTTCTTTAGTTGTTTTATTGTCTTGGAAATCTCATCTTTTTCAATATCCTCTGTTTATATCAAGTTCTTCTATATTGTTGTTGTCATTGTCAATGTCTGGAGGGCTTGTTGGGTCCCCTCTGTTAAGTACTGAGCTGAAGTGTCTCGCCCATCTTTGCGTAACTTCTTTCTCTTCACTAAGCAGTTCGTTTTTCTCATCCTTCACAATGTTTGTGGTTTTCTATACGCCTCCTATTAAGGAGTTTGTCAGTTTATATAGTTCTCTGATCTTTCCCTTTCTGGCTGCCTTCTCTGATTTTGCTGCAATTCTCTCAACTCTGGCTCTTTTATCATTCCTAGCTCTTCTTTTAACCTCTTTATTTTTCTTCTTTATATGCATTCTGATTGTGTTCTTCTTCCTCTTGAGTCTTACTATTCAGTAAATTTGCTTTCAGTTGCTTTCTCTCACTGATTGCTGTCCAAGTGTCAGTTGATATCCACTCTTCCTTTCGATTCTTTACATAGCCTATGGTTGTTTCTGCTGCAGATGTTATTGACTCTCTGATGTTTTCCCATTTCGTCTCAATGTTATCGCTTTCTTCCAGTACACTGAATCGGTTGTGTAGCTCTAATCTGAAGCCTTGTATTGTTTCAGGATTACAAAGTTTGTTAACAGCAAATCTCTTTCGAATTGATGTTCTCTTTATGGACTTGAGTTTAAGTTTTACTGTGGCTCGCAAAAGATAGTGATCACTGGCCACATCAGCTCTTCTATGCACCCTCGTATCCTGCACTGATCTTCTCCATCTCTGAGATACCATGATGTAGTCAATTTGGTTTCTTGTTCTTCCATCTGGTGAGATTCATGTTTGTTTGTGTACATCTTTATGGGGAAATAGTGTGTTACATATGCTGATGTTGTTTAATTCGCAGAAGTCTCCAAGCCGCTCCCCATTTTCATTCATTGATCCCAGTCCATGTGCCCCCATGCACTTTTCCCTTCCATAGTTGTTATTTCCAACCTTTACATTGAGGTCACCCATGACAATAAGCATGTCATGCTTGGATACTTTGTGCAGCAGTGATTGAAGCTGATTATAAAACTGATCCTTCTCGTCCTCTTCGGCATCATTTGTTGGTGAGTAGCTTTGTATAACTGGGAGTTTGATATGCATTGAGTTGAACCTGGCAGTTATCATTCTATCACTAATTGGCTTCCATTCTAGCATGCTTTTCTCGGTGTCTTTGTTCATCATAATGGCGACCCCGTTCTGATGTTCATTACTTTTGCCAGAGTAGATTATTGTCTCTCCGGTTGTTAGCACTTATGCCTAGGATGTTGATTTTATACTTCTTCATCTCCTGAGCTACTTGTGCTGGTTTGCTGGCCTCGTATAGAGTCCTAACATTCCAAGTAGCAATATATGATGTAAGTTTTGGCCCAAGGTAATAACTCAGTCTAGGGGCTTTGACCGTTATGTTATCTATGTCGATATTACTACCAGCCATTGGATCCATAGAGTTTTGGTGATGTGCATTGGTTTCTGTAGCGTGTTGATTTTTTACTTAGTAGGGTTGCTGACCCTGCGCAAAACCTCAGTGAGGATTGGTTTATGTTCGGGGTTTTCCTTCCCTTAGGCATGTGTCTCGTATGACTATCGCATCATGCCCTACGGGTTTTGGATCAGAATATCACTCTCCTAGATAGGCTGCCGGCCTAGGCTAACGGACCCTATCTTTCTAACGGACTCCTGTATATCGGGTTTTTATAATCAGAGATCTCCTCCTAGGTGGACATTAACGAGGACCACCACACGGCCCACTATGGTCCGCGGTCAGGCTTTCCACATTATGACTGACAAGCCCCATTTGAGGCCATCCCCTATCCGCCACCAGGGGACGTGCTGGGTTGAGCTCAAGGTGTAAATATACCTAGTACCCAGAACATGACAATTACTGATCAAATAATTGTTGTTAATATTAATTGTGGGTCACTGAAAACTCCTGATTTCAGAAGTTGTCTCTGTATTTCAGAATTGATTAACTTCACAATAAAACTGTAAGAAGTTTTAAGCAGGAAATACAAATAACTATCCTTACATAGCTAACTTAATCTGAAGTGCCAAGATGTAGAATGCATGCCAGTCGACACTGACTGATTAACTCTTATTTCAGAATATAGATAATCAGAAGAAGTATAATAAGGGCAGAGGTCAGGTGTCCACCATGTCATATGGAACTGCCAAAAAATCACTTGGAACAAGGTAATCAGAACTGTGAGAATGCTACATGAAATATTATTCTTTGCTTCTAAATTGTGTATGCTTGGGACACATTTTGCCATTGGTCTTTGTCACCTACAAATGATTGAACTTTTATTTATCTGACACTACAAGGCCAATTGTCACCATATTTCATAGGAAGCATTGTCAATTGGCATTTCTAGGAAGAGATTTTCAATTTCATGATCCCAGCACCTGAAGTGCCCTAGTAACAGTCTGTAACTGGTTAAAATATTTCAATCTTTGAAAGTCTTCTCTCTGCTTTTGCACATCTGGATGAAAAGCTGTATGCAGATTTAATGATAATTAAAAACTTTGGATACTCTAAAATAAATGCAGTTTTAACAAAAATAGCAAAAATTTCAAACAGAGAATAAGTCATTTCTGCAAAATGTCTTCATTTAATGTTTACAATTTTTCGTCATTTCTTTCCTAAAACAGGTCTCAAGGGTATAGAATCTATTGATGGTGGAACCCAAATCATTTAAATCCCTGAAAATTTTCATACTCTTTTTCATTGATTTCATAAATTATAAACATAATTGTAAAGGGCATCTCATTCTTGAACAAACTGGCAGCCTTAGCCTCTATTATAATCAGATGACTGATATGGCCTCTGACAGTATGAGGCATTATGCTTCTATTATACCCAGATGACTGATAATGCCTGAGTGAGCCTCTGTTATACTCTGATAACTAGACATGCTTCTTGGAAAAGGTGATATCCTTACAGAACTAAAATCTTGTGAAAGATAAAGTGTTACACAGAATTTATATAGGACTTTGTACACAATCTTTCAAGAATAGGTGAATAAACAAGTAAAGCTAATAGGTAGCATATCTATTTTTCATCTGAAGACGGGGCCCTAGCAGTAAATTTGTTCCTCCAGTGATGAACAGAGAAGAGGATGATGGGTATGTAGGATTAAACACTCATTCACTTCTTAGTTTACCATTCCAACTTTACTTTAAAATGTCCTTGAAACTTCAGCATCCCACTCAGATTCAATATCATCCATTTTTTAAAGTTCATTGACATATTCTCAATAAATAAGGCATTCTCTGCATTGATGACGAAAGTAGATTATTCACATTGAATACAGACTGTTTGGAAATTTTCTGAATGTTTAAAGGGGTAATCCTGGAGTGAGTATAAATGCTGTGACACGATCTGTGCTGCAGAAAGGTGGAGGAGGAAATGGTGGAGGATCCATGGGTGGAGAAGAACCAGTGGATGAGAGACTTAAGGGAATAGAACCAAAGATGATTGAGCTCATTATGAATGAGGTAAGGAAGTCTGTGACGGATCCTTTGGTATCAAAGGGTGATAAGTTAATGAAACCATTCAATTTGTTAAAATACTTAAAGTTTTTTAAGTTTGTTTCATATTAGACCATGTATGATCTGTGTTGAAATTTTAGTTGTTAATTTGGAGAAAAAAGGACCATTTATGTGGTCTTGTTATAGAAAATTAAAATAACCAAGTCTGTCTGAGCTTGTAATTTTGTCATTTTATAACAGTCATCTTGAAATATTGAAACTTTACAAAATACATGTACAAATTAAAAATGTAGCTAATACTGGACAAAGGTAGACAGAATGAGGTGTCATATGGCATTATACAATTCTACTTAACATTCTACAGCTGGAGTAACACAATTGACTCATGATTGAGATGTCTGAGGTACGGTCTCACTAGTGAGGCGTTGGTGTCCTGGTTTTCGGATGAGACAGTGAAAACTGAGGTCCCATGTCATAGTACATGTGGCATGTAAGAGATCCCACAGTGCGATGGGTCTGTTGCACATGTATGAGTTTCTGTCCATTGCATCAAACATATGGAAAACAGTAATCTTTGCTGTGACCTTGTAAAACAAGAATTAAAACTTGAACATTGTGTTGATTTAGATTGTACCGTTTTTCTTGCTACTGCGGTACACCATTTGCTGGTATGATTATATACCTATGAAATTGGTCTGTGCCTTACTTTGAAGAAAAAGGGATTTAAATATCTGATTGAAATCTGAGGATCGTTTTGATGAAGGCCTGTCACACTGCAGCTATTAGAATCAAAATAAATTCCTGTCTATTTAAGCAGGCAGCAGTGATTCATAATAATGTGAAAACTGAAGAATTTTTCATTGGTTGGATCTACTGGTCACTCAATCAAAGTATGGGTATTCCCTCAAAATGCCCCTTGTTATTCCAGATAATGATAATTATGAAATAGCCAGGATGTGTATGATTTTATCAAGACATGTCAGTCAGATGATCAGAATATTTTACTGTCATAACATCTAACATGCCCGCAACTTGAGTATTTTCATTTATCATAAAAATGGAAATAGAATTTATCATTATTGAGAATGAGATCAGTATTCATTTACTTGGTGATACTAAATAGCTCTCCAAAAAGAGAAATAAGATACAATGTATTATAACCGGAAAACTTGGAACAGAAATAATATATTACTGAATCTCATTCCAGATAATGGACCATGGACCAGGTATGTCGTGGGATGATATTGCTGGATTAGAGTTTGCAAAGAAGACTATAAAAGAAATAGTTGTGTGGCCCATGCTTAGACCGTAAGTATAAAAGAGAAAGTTTAAAGTACAGATAGAAAAAATGATTTAAACAAGTTGTAATTATTGAATTACATATATTCGAAAAATATTATTCTATGCAAAATTTTTGCTGTCATAAAATTTTTTTTGACTTGAAAAAGAATTTGTTTTTCTGCCCATTACATGTATTCAATATTTGATCACAGAAGCACGGCATATTCTAGCCGCAAGTTGTGGCCCTATTTTGATGATACTTGCGCATACTTACAATTTTAATAAATGGAATGACTGGCATGATTCTATTGGTGTCTGAAGGGACACATTTTTCTGACACCAGTGTCAAATTTGCCGATTTGTTTATATATAGTCATAGTCATCCACATGTTTGATTCTCTCCACAAGATGCAATTATGCAAACATGTGGATGTTCAAACTACATGATAACACACTAACAAATTTGACATAGATTGGGGTGAAATGTGTGTAGAGCCTTCAGATGACAGATCAGCTGATCATTTGCATAATGTTTGTATCTAAATCGCAAGTTTACACAATGTAAGGAATTGTAACCCTATCATCAAAATATGGCCATGACTTGTTTGAACTCGACATGACATATTCAAAGTCATTGTTTATATTTTTACTTTGAAAACACACTTGTAATGATAAAGTGCTGTTCTCTACAGAGAAGTTGTTTCACAACATTTCACCATGAGAACATTAGGTATATAAACATATATATGTATCCCTTTTTCATGTAAGAGTCTTTCAACACCACACTTACTCATGAATTTAATTATAATGAATATTTGAATTTGCTGTGGAATACATCTTTCATGAAAAGCACAGCATATTCTAGTTGCAATTTTGATCATACTTGCGCATACTAGTGCTGTTATCTGATTCTTTGGGTTTTAATTGTTTGTTTTAACTTTTGTGTGACTTATATATATCAAAACTATATTCAGTCACTTGAATTTTTCTGAAGTGTTGATTGTTCCTGTTAAGGTTTTGTTGTAGAAAATATTTTTCAAGTTTTTTTTTAGTTTTAAAATTTTATTTTATGTGTAGAGACATTTTCACTGGATTGAGAGGTCCACCTAAAGGCCTTCTGCTGTTTGGTCCTCCTGGAACAGGGAAAACTTTAATAGGTGAGATACTTATAATCTAACATCACAGAGTAATGATGTAATCTAAACAGGAGTGCACATGATTTTGTTTTTCCTTGTCGTGGCAAGTCAGAACAAACAAAATTTTATACTCAGGGGTTGACAATTCACCATCCCTCATTACATTAGTGATTGATTGTTCTCCACTAAGTATGAAATAGATGATGTATAAAGTTTGAGTATAAATGAGTGAGAAAAATTGATTTTTGATTGATTGATTTTTGTTTTACGTCACACCATGAATATTTCACGTATATGGTGATGGCATCTGCCTGATGCGGGGCATACAAATTTTGACCTTTGCAACAGACCCACCCGAAGCAGTGAGGGATCTTTAACGTGCCATGCATACCGCAACAGGGGGCCTCGGTTTTTACTGTCTCATCCGAAAGACATGACACCGGTATGACCAGAGCGGGACTCGAACCCTGGCCTCCCGATCAGGAGTCCAACTTGATACCACTAGTGAGATAGGCTTAGTGAGAAAAACAATCAAGAAATAATATCAACTTTGTTTCTGGAACGTGCTTATTTCATCCTACATAATGGACAACATTTTGCTGATATTTAAATAAAGTGGGAGAAATGATTATTTAAAAGCGAGTGAAAAACATTCAGTCAGTGTTTTATTTTCAATTGTTTGTTGTCTGTGCCTGTTAAAAGTTTGTTGTAATTCAGGGCATCTCAAAATATAATGTTGTTATGAGATTTATATAATCTAATGTCACTGTGAGGAAGAGATTGTAAAATCTCAACTCCAGTTCTCAAAATAATGAAGTTGAGGTATGTTTGGACATGGTGAGCTTATGATCTAAGTTTGAGAAGAACAACTCTAATCCAATGCTTTCTGAAATGCTACATATATGTTACATTTCTTGACTAATTGCAGGGAAGTGTATAGCAAGTCAATCCAAGTCTACCTTCTTCAGTATTAGTGCCTCATCTCTGACATCAAAATGGGTATGTAGGTAGCAAGATATGTTACAATATACGTTAAAGTTTTCTCACACTTTAGACAGAAAAATCCTTGATTTTTCCTGGAAGAGATATTTTTATCTCTGCCTAGGCATGAGACAGCTAAAACTGGAAGTTCCAGCATTAGTATTATTACATAAGAGTTACCTTTCTTTGACTATGGTATGTGAAAACAATTTTAATATGTGCGAGAAAAAGGATCTTACACCATGCTACAGAAGAGACAAAGGAATCTCAATCTGAGTGCCCATGCTGAGTGATATCCATGACAAGGCTTGCCGAGTTATAGATATCAATCGGCATGGGCACGAGGAAAAAGGTAAAGACACCTTTGAAAAAATCTTGTTAACTGCAGAGCGAATGAACGCTTAAGTGAGTACTTTGTCTGATGTTTATCCCTCAGTGTGTCCATCTGCTTCACCTCTATTTAAAATGGAACTTTTTGAGGGTGTTGAATGTGTTCCTTGACACTACTTTCTACTCACATAGATTGACAATGTTATTGTTTGGAAATTACCAGGTTGGTGAGGGAGAAAAGATGGTTCGAGCTATGTTCGCTGTAGCAAGATGTAATCAGCCTGCTGTTGTATTTATAGATGAGATAGATTCTTTACTATCTCAGAGATCTGATGGAGAACACGAGGCTTCTCGCAGAATAAAAACGGAATTCCTTGTGCAGCTAGTAAGTATATAATTTAGTGAAAGTAAATATGATACAGAAGTCATTTCAGAGTACTAGTTCAGTATTACTTACTGTTTGTCGCAGTAAGATGGTAAAAATGACATTACATGTATTGTAAAAATAGCAAGGGTTCTGAGAGTATTGCTGAAGCATTACATGTCTCCATACTGGTCCCAGCAAATTCAGTAGTAGGTTAACAGTGACATAACTTGAACTTAATCTGTAATGTTTTATCCTCATCACAGAACAAAAGTTTGGAGAACAGAATTTTATACATCAATGATGGGAATGAGAAAATATTCTCTAGAAAACATGATGTTGACTCTGATTTCAAAATCAGTTAGTATCTTTCTGTCTTCATAAATAAGGATATATTCAAGTTTTATTTGAACCTGATGTAAGGTTCCTGAATTACAATCTCATATTGTGATGGAATCAGTAATGACTGACAGAAGAACAGATGAATAGAGAAGAAATCAGCAAGCTGTTAGGGAAACGATAAAATGATTTTATCATATGTATAAAGGGATTGATCAACAGTATCACTGACACATTTTAATGTTATTGTACTCGTAACTATTTAGTTATATGAAATTTTTATCTCCCTCCCCCTTTTCCCCGTATTAAGTGTTTGTTCACTCTGTCCCATTCATGGTTTCTGGAAAGTAACTCAAGTAACTTTAATTGGAATGAAAATTACTTTGATTGTGTAGCTGTTGAACTAGATTTGAAGAAAGCTATTGATTTTTAGGTTAAAGGTCAAGGTCACTGCTCCTGGAAAAAAGGTATCTTGATAATAACTTGAGTACTCTTCAACTAAATCAAAGCAAATTTCAACATGTTTAACTTTTGAATGTTAGTATATGTTAATTTTGATTTAAGTTCAATGAAGGTCAACCAATAAACAGGCTGGAAATTCCCAGTAAGTGAAATTTAGGGTTTCCAGATGATAACTTAAGAACTGTTATGTAATACATATTTTATTTTATAAAGAATTACTGCCCATGATACTTAGAATTAAAGAAGTTTTCGATGTAACAAGGATAGCTATGTTGCTCATGGCAGGAGCATATTTTACAAACATGCAATCGTAGTTCAGAATTTTAAATATAGAAGTTGTTGATATACTATTCGACAATTATAGTCGGTGAGAGATAAGTTTGTTCATCTGAGTTAAAAATAAACCAAAACAAACAGTCCAATATATACAAAATAGGGGTGGGAGGTAGTAAAACAAATTTTGTCGATATATATTCATTTACTTCCAAACATTGCAATCTGTAAGAGGACGATAGTGTAGTGGTTAGCATGTTCGGCTACAGATTGAGAAATCGCTAGGGCATATGTTTGAATCCTGATGAAAGATTAATTTTTTTCCTTTATATACAGGTATATACATTTAAAAATTTGTAATAGTAACATCAAAGGAGTGTATCTGTGAAATATAAAAAGAGAAGGCTGTGTTCTGTCCATCTGGAAATGAGCTTATGTTCTAAGTTTTCACTTAGACTGTAAATTCACCTAAGGATTGCTTGCACTTCACTGACATCACATCCCCTGTGCTGAGGCAAATCAAAAGTAAAACATTGCGATTTTTGTCTTATATGGACTTCGTTGCTGCCATAGGCATCTGTGTTTCACAAACACATATTTTATTAAAGAAAAATATAAATGCATTAAATATGAAGATAAAACTAGTAGGATTTGAACCAAGAATACTTTGACCGCCAACACAAACGGTACGACTACATTTACTGCTGGACTAATTCCGCGCTTAGGTAAAGCTGGGATAAAGATATTCTAATAAGGCTGTCTCACTGCAGTGACGTCGACTTTGAATGTTTTTATTTTGACTTACTACCTGCCACCCGTCTTACATGGAATCATTGTTTAATAGCATGTGCAGTATTATTGCTGACAGACTATAGCTGTTGAAATATGGGTTCTTTTCATTCTATTATTCCAAAGTCATTATAGTAGCACTGATTTCATTGGTTATTGGCTGTTGCAACAATTTTCATTGGTGATTAAAACATTTATCTATTTCGGTGAATGCTCTGAGTTTTATGGTAAGAGAGACTGTGCCTTGAGTCACTGAATACAGATCAGGCACTCATTCACTTATGAACTGTGCAAACCTCTCCACCTCTTAAAATGTGTATTTCTGTAACCACCTAAATTACTGTCATATGAAATGTTATATTAATATTTTCCAGCACTTCACCAAGTTATTGACAGTTTCAGTAAGATGAGTTATCTGCCCTTGTTTGTTAAGGTAGTCTGCTGAAGCAGAAAAGGAGTGGTATATAAGTTGTACAATTGCCGTTGATATAGTCTTCTTTTCTTATTTGTATGGTCAGTTGATCATGGTGAGATATGGTCAATGAAGTAGCAGTCACCTTTATATGCCACACCATGATATGCAGAAGGTGAGATTATCAGGGGCAGACAAATCACTTTATTGAAATGGACTAATATTTCTGCCTTCACAGAGGAATCTTGAATCAAAACTGAGGTTGGGGTGAAAAACAGGATTAGGGCTGGACCATCCTGTAATACTTTTAAGCTATCACACAAAGGACAATAATAAATTGGTTAAGTATAAATCTTCCTGAAAACAAGGTAAACAGGATATTAAAAAACTTCTTGTGTCTTGTAGAACATATAAAGTAGTACAGTCAAACTTTGATATGTCGAACACTGATATCTCGAATACCTGGGATATCTCGAAGTCGGACGTCGGTCCCGAAAAAATTCCTTCATAATATGATTAAATTCACCCCTGATGTGTCGAATACCATGCTTATCTCGAATACATTTTCAAGTCACGAAGTTCTTATTTACCCAGTTTATCTCGAAGTTGGCTTCTTTGTTCCTGCGGCGTCTTTCCTAGTTGACAGATCGCGCACACAGTTTGATTAATTGACCGTGTCCGTGTACAATGTGGAAAAACGCAGTAATTACATAATCAATCGAGTCCATTCATACCTTGTTATTTATGCTAATTGCTACCACATGATGGTTCACCCACATGATGATAGCTTATTAAATTTGACTTTGCAATTAAAAAAAACATGAACTCTGTTTTTCATACCTGCATTTATTTAAAGAAATTTCTTTACATTGTCCATTAATCTATTTTCATTTCGTTTCCATTAGTATGTTTGTGTATTTTTATGCAAAGTAACAGTAGCTTGATGTGTTTTGAATAAAATAAAATTATGACAAGTTTCTCACCTCGTCTCATACATCAGTCCGTCCTTGGTTTAAAGTATAGTATACGACAGTTATGTCCAATATTGAATTTAACATACAAATTTACTGAGAACCAAACATGACATTTTCAGTTTTGGAGTATTTTCTCTTTATATATTTATAAATAAAAGATATAATGAGATTTAGATTAATTATTTTGTACCTATGTACATTAATGCGTATTTCTTGAAAAACCATCGCGTAATATAACAATCACTCGTGTCAAATGTACCGACGTATGTTAACAACTTCAAAATTTGTGATCCTAAACTCGAAATTTGGATATCTTGAACTACGGATATCTCGAAGTATTTTCGACTTCGAGATATCGAGGTTTGACTGTATTAATAAAATGTTAAAGTAAGTTTATTTGAATTTTTAGGATGGTGCTGCAACAGTATCTGAAGACAGAATTTTGGTAATAGGAGCCACAAATAGGTACTATTGTAGTATGGATTACCTTAACATGGGAGAGAACATTTACAAATAGGTTCTGCTAAAATACTGATTATCTAGTTTTGCTAAAATTATGATTATTTGTAGAGTAAAATAAAATCACCAATCATTTATGACCTTCAAAGTAGATGAAATTAAAAAAATAATTTGATATTGTAAAGTATCAAACACTTGATGCCACTTAAGAATGATGTAGGGTAATCAGAAAAATTCATGTAAGGTTTTACACAAAAGAACTTGTAAAATGATCAAATGAATTTTGTATTTTTTAAAGACCACAAGAGATAGATGAGGCAGCACGTAGAAGATTTGTAAAGAGATTATATATACCTCTTCCTGAAGGGTTGGCAAGACGACAGATTGTCATCAATTTACTCTCACAACAAAAATATCAATTGTCTGATGCACAACTGGAGAGTGTTGTACAGAAATCAGATGGTAAGTAACTCTATAAATATAGATATTTCATTTGATGTACATTGTTCAGAAATCAGGTGGTGAGAAACTCCATAGATTTAAATATTTAATTTGATGTACATTGTAGAATTAAAAGTGATGATAAATTTTAATTCATTGGAGAATTACTGTCTGACTATGGTACCGATTTTTAGCTTGCCAGGACGAATGTCTGGAAGCCCTAGTGTCAGCGTCAGCAGGGTAAACAAAAACGTTAACCTTGACCATACCTTTGCAAACTGTTTAACATAGGGCTTTCATATTTCACATGTACATTGCTTGTGATAAGATCTTACCTTTGGTACCATCATTTTTCCCCTGATGGTAGAACTTTTATATTTCACATTTGTGTTCATGATAACTAGACCTTTTTGTCTGTACGAAAATTTCAGACCCCAAAACCATGACCTGGAGGTTTGACTCACTTTTCAAAAACAATAAACTTGTCCACAACTCATCAGCTTTTTGGGGTAGGCTTTCATATTTCACACTGTAGCTAGTCCTTTCTTTCTGTTAACCTTGACCTTATTTTTGCAAACTGTTTAACATAGGACTTTCATATTTCTCATGTACATTGCTTGTGATAAGATCTTACCTTTGGTGCCATCATTTACCAAAAATGATTGAAAATGCATGTTTACTCTGACAGTGCCCCGCTGGCAAGCTATGGTGTCTTCTAACAAATCTTTTTGTTTTTGTCAGTGAACCATAACAACACTCACAAATCACTTCTGGTTCATTTTCTATCTTTCTGTTTGTTATGCTGTTGTTTTATTGTGTATGGAGGTAACACACTTGTCTGTTGGAACACTACTTGAGTAAACATACAAGTTTATACTGTCTGAGTTTTACAAGGGCTTTGAAATATGTAATATTTTATGATCATCAATAGATGAAGATGTATTTCAGGTTACTCTGGAGCAGACATGGCCAATTTATGTCGTGAGGCTGCATTGGGACCTATTCGATGTATGGCATTTGGTGAGATTGAGAATATTGCTGCAGATCAGGTATAATATTCATTATCTTTAGCTTTACTGCTAAAACTACAGTATGTTTATGTGATTCTGATGGTAATAATTCAAAATGATGTAACAAATCAAAGAGACAAGATGAATTTCTTTGTTTTTTGTTTTACATAATACAGGATTATTATTGTCCCCCACTTTTCGCAAAACCTTTATCCTTGGTCATAACTTTTTAACTGTAAGATGTTAGACCTTTATATTTGGCATGTGTGTCCCTAATTGCTATACCTTTCTGTTGGTACCAAAATTTTCATCATGTGACCTTGACTATGACCTTTGACCTACTTCAATGTAACTTTTTAACCGTAAAACATGGGGCCTTTATATTTGGAATGTGTGTCCCTAATTTGCAATACCTTTCCATTGGTACCAGAATTTCTTATCATGACCTTGACTGTGACCTTTGACCTCCTTCAATGTTACTTTTTAATTGTATGATGTAGAGCCATCATATTTGGCATGTGTGTCTGTAGACATGCACAATCATGACAATATGTCACAGATCACTGCACCCTTTCTGATAGAACCCCAAAAGCGGGGGACCACAATTCTTTGACTTTGCTTTTTGAAATTGTATTGTGATGGCATCAGCCAGATGCATTACACAGAAATTCACACCTATGTATAGAACCCATCCAAAGCAGTCAGGGATCTTTGACTTTTCATGTCTACTTTAACACAGGCCATGGTTTTTACTGTATCCTCCAGGATCTCTTGGTGATGAGCCAAGAAGCACCTACTGGTACACCAGTGTAACAAATAAAATAAAGTTTAAGATGTGGTATCTAATTTGAACAGCATTATGCTTACTGGTTTAAACCTTAATCCAGTCTACCATATACATGTACATGTAATGTTGTTTCTCTATATGTAGGTAAGACCAATTCTGTATGAGGATTTTGAAGCTGCTTTGATGCAAGTGCGAGCCAGTGTTTCAGACAAAGACTTGGATTTATATATAGAATGGAATCAGACTTATGGGAGTGCTTCTGTAGCTAGATAGTGATATATATCATGGTTTATGAGAATTTTAAAATCAATAGGTATCTATTTGTTTAAATTATCATGATTAAATTTGACCATTAGACCATGAAGTGAAATGAAGTATGCATTATCTCACATGTGAAATATCAAATTTAGATATGATACATTTGTCCTTGTTGTGAGATGGTAAGAATCTCCAAAGATTTATTGAAATAATCCATTTGATACATATTGTACATGTAGAGTAAAAAAGATGATAAATGTTTAATTCAGTTCATCTTGGAATCTCTTGCCTTTATACTCATTTTCAATTTATCACATTGAGACATGTACAAGGCATTGTAGTATGGAGCTGTGTGGGAACAAAGTAGAAGGAGAAATAATCAAGAACTGACAACAGTATTAGCATTAAATTCATAACCCATGATTATGATAGAAAAGAAAACCTGTTTTCAGAGTCAAAGATCAATATGATATGAACATTATTCATTAGTTATATCAGAGGTAATATAACCCTTACATGTAGAAAGACCAATCTGTTCAAGGATACAGAACACATAAGAAACCTATTGATTTCAAAGTCAGTGGTTCAAACTCTAGGACATTGCATCATATATTAGTAAATGAATTTATAGTCACAAAAACTGTCATACTGATAATCTAATGAAAACAGAGGATATTGATGCCAAGAAAATGAATCCTGTATGTTACCTTACTGCTTATTGTGATTCATTGTTGAGGAAGACTACTTCCAGTGCTTTGCTCATCCTGCTGAATAAGTGAATCCAGACCCATACAAATTGTGTTGGCAAATGTTATAAATTGACCTCTTTCTAATGTATCATGAATAGTTTTGATAATATGTTAGTTATGATTATATGGTCATGAGTTAGGAAAGGTACATTGCAGGTGAAATAATTGAATTCTGTTGTGGTTATACACAATAATTAGTCGATCATCCTTTGCAAGAATCCAAAAAGAAATGTTGAAAAGTTTTACAAAAATAGATTTTTGGTGAATTGCAATCTCTCTGTGTAGACGGAGAGTATCGTAGAGGAACTTAGTACAAGTTGTGTTTTAATAAGATTGGGTGAATTGATCCAAAGGCTCAAATAAATTATATTGATGGTTCATTTTCTGTTGTTCCTCCTTAAGAAAACTAAAACTACTTGGTTACTGCATACTGTTCCAAACGATGACTTTGGCCAATGTATAAATTGGGGCCAAACTGAATAGTTCTGTAAATTGTGAAAATAATTTTTTTTTTTACATTAGATAAACATCAATTTCATTTGCATTTTAATTCAGTGCAACTTAATCTTGTCTAAGTTAGGAACTTGGGTTTCAGATTTCGAAACTTTTTTTTTTATTAGAATCTGCATTGTATACCCGATTTCACTTTCATGTAAGACAACGGATTGTGTTGATGAAGTTCTTGGTTGAGTGTCTTGTTGCCAATCTAACGTCGGTTTGGATAAATGATCCAGTTTTAATTTGAGAGTAAAATGAGGCAAGCTGCCACGGTTTTAACAATGCCTGATAGAAAAACATTCTCATTACCGGTAAATACAAGGAGATATATGCCGACACAAATGGAGATGACATATTAAAAAGAATGACGTTTGTCTATGTATGTGTGTGTGCATATATATATAAGCCGGCGTGGCCTAGTGGTATCGCGCTGGACTCCTGATCGGGAGGCCGGGGTTCGATTCCCGCTCTGGTCATGCCGGTGTCCTGTCTTTCGGATGAGACAGTAAAAACCGAGGCCCCGTGTCGTGGTAAGCATGGCACGTTAAAGATCCCTCACTGCTTCGGGTGGGTTCGTTGCAAAGGTCAAAATTTGTATGCCCTGCATCAGGCAGATGCCGTCACCATATACGTGAAATATTCGTGGTGTGACGTTAAACAAAACTCATTCAATATATATATATATATATATATATATATATATATATATATATATATATATATAAGCACAAAAAAGGAAATTGTAACAACATTCACTATTCATAAGTATCGGATCAACCTCAATGAAGGTTAATGCAAATCGCTCGAGAAAAAAGGCTCAATATAAAAGCACAGGTAAGCGATAACGATACTAAAACAATTAAAAAATTGCCAAATTTTCAAAGCAATCTGCTTCTTCAGGACACGCACATACAAACACTTAAATAAATATAAAGACACGAAAAGAAAGATAGAAAATATATACAAAGTACTAGTCTAATAAAAACTGGTTTCTAGAATTGCCTACATATTCAGTGTTTCTCTATGCGCTATCTAATAGGAAATGAGCCAAACACAATCTACCTATGTTATTTCTAATTTATATTAATGATATTGTTTGTGATATTGACTCTTGTATCAAACTATTTGCTGAGGATACAACACTTTACCTAATTGTTGAAGACCCTAACTTGGCTGCTAATCTGATGGACAATGATTTAGACAAAATTCACAACTGGGCGAATAGATGGCTCGTTAAATTCAACCCCCAAAAAACTGAAGAAATGTTAATTTCTCGGAAATTGCAGAAAGTTAATCATCCTAATTCATCAATGAACAACATAGAAATCAAGAGAGTTCCATTTCATAAGCATTTAGGTATCATTTTCAACTCGGATTGCTCTTGGCATGAACATATCATTAGTATCACTGATAAAGCTTGGAAACGAATCCACTTACTTCGGGCACTTAAATTTCAACTACACAGACATTCCTTACAAACTATGTATTTCTCATTTATTAGACCACTTTTGGAATATGGGGATGTTATATGGGATAACTGCTGTAATTACGAAAAATTTGAAATTGAAAAAATCCAAATTGAGGCAGGACGGATTGTAACTGGAGCAACAAGGTTATGCTCAAAATCTAAATTGATTGAAGAAACTGGGTGGGATAGTTTGGAAATAAGAAGATATAAACATAGAATGATAACTTTCTACAAAATGGTAAAAGGAATCACTCCTTCATACTTGCAAGTTTTGGTACCCCCCATTGTCCATCAGGTGAGCCAGCGAAGTCTACGAAACAATGAACAGTTAGTTATTCCTAGAGGTAGGACTAATATCTATAATAAATCGTTCATACTACAGGCCTCTGTGGAGTGGAATGCCCTACCTACTGAAGTCAAAAGTTGCAACACACTTCACACTTTCAAAAGATTCTTAAACCGTAATATGAAAACTGTCCCTAAATATTATTATAAAGGAGAGCGAAAAGCTCAAATTTTACATACTCGTCTTCGACTCCATTGCAGCTCTCTGAATCTTGACTTGTATGATAACCACGTTATTGAAAATGATAAATGCTTATGTGGGCAAAATGAAAGTGCTGAACACTATCTTCTTAACTGCACAAATTGCATAGAAGTACGAGAAAATACCTTAGGTATGATCACAGTACCGTACAACATAGAGATCCTTCTTAAAGGATGCCCCCTGTACAGCGACGATGTCAACAGTGAAATATTCCTGGAAGTTCAAAATTTTATACCCAAAACAAAGAGGTTTGATTAACGTAATTATACTACTAAGCTCCACTGTGTTGAGATTGTTTTGTGAACATATTATATTGTCTTCTCACTAAATACTTGGGTACATGACCAAACACTATCATTTTTCTTCCTTCTTTATTCTTCATTCTCTTTCCCTTCCATTTTCCAGTAATTTATTACTATAGTCATATTTCATTATTTAATTATGGTTTATATATTATTTATCGATCATCTTTTCGACAACAATGTATGTTAATTAAACCTTTTGTTCGGAGATGACTTAACATAAGATTTTCAATCTTGTTGTCAAATCCTTTAATTCATATGTTATAATAAGTACATGTTATGAAGATTTATTTGAATAAATTCTGTTTAAACCAAACACAATCTAACAGCTTGCTTACAGGTCAAGTGGTGCCCCTATAATGTATTTGCATTGACCTACTGGAGGTAATTAGACTAGGTGATAGGTTTTCACTCCCCTTTGTTTCTGTTATTTATTTTCTTTGTCCTTCTATCTATAACTTCTTATCACCTAGTCTAATTACCTCCAGTAGGTCAATGCAAATACATTTTAGGGGGCGCCACTTGACCTGTAAGCAAGCTGTTAGCTTGTGTTTGGCTCATTTCCTATTAGATAGCGCATAGTGAAACACTGAATATGTAGCCAATTCTAGAAACAAGTTTTTATCAGACTAGTGCTCTGTATATATTTTCTATCTTTCTTTTAGTGTCTTTATAGTTATAAGTGTTAGTATGTGTGTGTCCTGAAGAAGAAGCAGATTGCTTCGAAAATTTGGCAATTTTTTAATTGTTTTAGTATCGTTATCGCTTACCTGTGCTTATATATATATAAAATGGCGACACGAATTGCATATTTAAATTTTTACAATAGACCCTTTCGAAACAACGGTAAGTCTTGAACATATCATTGGATGATAAGAGAACTAAGTCATTGGGGAAACTTAAACCCACTGCTTCTACTTCGCCGTACATTCAAGCTTCGTATAAAACTCGCATACTGATTGAAGATACTACTTTCACTTACTTATACTTTAAGGAATGAATCTAATTTTAAAAACAAATTAGATTCATTCCTTATCATTTAATTCCTTTCAAATATGTTTTATATTCTTATGAATTGGAACGTTATGTATGCACTATTTCTTAACATCTGTAAATTTCTGCCGCGGGATGTAAATATTGACGTCTCATCAAAGAAAAAACGCGCGAAATTACGTCGTCATAGAAAAATATTTCGTGGATGAGATATACCACAAATTTTCAAAACCAATCAAAATGCGTGTTACATGTAAAATTAAATGATTTTGTTATCTTGGAATCCGTATGATCGCTTCTAAATTGTCCGTGTTCAGTTGACTTGTTTCTGTAAATTGATTTTTTCGCAAATGAAAAAAAAAATTTCACTGATAATATTCTTCACACCATGATAAAATAATTCAGATTTAGAATCTCTCAGATTCTCGAGTATTGACTACTGTTGAGATATGAAAGAAGGTGACATCTGAATTTATAGTATACTCTTATAATGGTTTCAACAATCGATTTATTTCATAACAGTTGAATGGAAAACAATTAAAATGAGGTCATTCATTTTATGTGTGCCTTAATATAAAGGGAAACTAGTAGCCATTATATAAATTTAGATATCCATGAAATTTCAACCATGTCCAAAAAAAATATTCTTTATAACTGAAATTGATAACGAGAGCGTTAGGATGAATCGTAACATAGCGCTGCACAGCATGGTATCTGTTAGGGGTTATGTAGAATAAAGTAGCAAACTTCGAAACTTTATATTCACGACGTATCGAGCTTCGGGTCCGTCGGGAAGGAAGGGGAAGGGGTTCAGGTTCGACACCAGTCATAAGTGTAGATATAAAGCGGTGGTATCTGTAGTTTTAAATTCTGATGGATAAATCTACGAGATTTTAGGTTTTGAAAAATCTCTGAGGGAGACCCCAACTACCATGGACAGGACACCCACCACAGACTGCCAACGCCTTATTTCAACACGTGTTCATTGTCTACAGTAAGTCCATAAAAAAGAATGTCCTTTCCTCTTGCCCATCAATATGAATTCCATTCTGACTGGTCTGAGCTTTTCGTTATAGTGAACAAAGAGTTTAGACGGGTTTTTTTTTAACAAGATCATATTACCTTAGTACCCGAGGCTTTGAAAGACCTGGCATACAAAGCAATAGATTAAGACACTATCGTCGTACCTGAGGCTTTAGAAGATATGGCAATACAAAGCTTGACACTACATTGGTGCCTGGAGTACCTGGCACATCAAACTAGAGATTAGTACACTACCTTGGTATGTAAGACTTTGGAAGATATAGCACAAAAAGCTAGAGATTAGCGCACTACCTTGCTACCTAGTGTTTTGAAGACATGGCATACAAAGCCCGAGATTAGTACTGTAACTTGGTACTTAGGGTTTTGAAAGACACGGCATACTAAGCTAGAAATTATACCACTACCTTGGAATGTGAGCTTATGAATACCAGCATACAAAGTAATAGATCACATTTTGGTACCTGGGGATTTGTAAGACCTGGCGCACCAAGTAAGAGATTACATTACCTTGGCACTTGGAGCTTTGTAAGACCTGGCGCACCAAGAGATGACATTACCTTGGTACCTGGGGCTTTGTGAGACCTGGCGCACCAAGAGATGACATTACCTTGGTACCTGGGGCTTTGTAAGACCTGGCGCACCAAGAGATGACATTACCTTGGTACCTGGGGCTTTGTAAGACCTGGCGCATCAAGAGATCACATTACCTTGGTACTTGGAGCTTTGTGAGACCTGGCGCACCAAGAGATCACATTACCTTGGTACCTGGGGATTTGTAAGACCCGGAGCACCAAGTAAGATGACATTACATTGGTACCTGGGGCTTTGTAAGACCTGGCGCACCAAGTAAGATGACATTACCTTGGTACCTGGGGCTTTGTAAGACCTGGCGCACCAAGAGATCACATGACCTTGGTACTTGGGGCGTTGTGAGACCTGGCGCACAAAAGTAAGTAATTACATTACCTTGGTAACTGAGGTTTTTGGGGGTCTGGCATTCAATGGAAGAGGCCACAGTACCTTGGTACCTAGAAATTTGATAGACCTGGTGGACCAGGTTAGAGAATACATTACCTTGGTACTTGTGTCCTTGAGAGACTGGATGTATCAAATAAGGGATCACATTATCTTCTGTATATCAACCTAGAAATTACATGTAACTACAAAGATAATAAATGAATAAATACTTTGAGATTATTTGACTTTTCAAATAAAAATAACCTTTACGATGGTTATGCGTTTCATTTTAAGATTGATACTTGTGGCAATGTACTTTAAGAATTGGACAGTAAACGCTGCAAACATAAATAATTAAAAGTAAGTGCCATATTTTCCTGGTTGAAAATTTTGGACCAAATCGGACGTAAATCTAACATTTGCGATATAAGTATCACGAAGGTCCTAACGTTTATACAATTTTGAATCGACATAAAGTGGCTAGAATCGTTGAAGTTGGATCCAAAATCCATTCATGATTGCGCATTAACTCTGCGTTTCGTCTGAGAAGATACAATATGATATAAAAGGTCAGTTTCTGGAATGTTGCAATGTACTTTGAAACCCGCGGTGTCATGACATGTATTTCCAAATCAATCATGATGTCGACGCCTTGTTTTAGTAAGAAATGTAACAAAAGCCCCAAGTTACATCGTCAGTCAATAGAAACCGCGTTGAAGTATTTGTAAAACGGTAACATATTACAGGATATTTCCAGGAGAAAGAATTTTAAATAGTTACTTTGTCAATGAAGGATATTTTCCAGCGGATATTACAGATGATCCGTCTTCATTGTATGACATCAAGAGACAGTGAAAGTCAACACACCGGTTCATATCCGAGTAAATCAATGTGATAGAATTCTTTCTGTAGTTGTATTCATAGTCTGTTTTCAGCTTTGGACGGATCATATCTCATACAAATCTAGCACATGCGTATATTGTAAACGCGGGTGCTTTTGATTAAATATAGTAGTAGATGGTCTTTTATAAAGTATAACGCCGCAGCCGAATTCTATAAATCTAAACATTTATAACAATGCCAAACATTGTACGTGTGGTACCACTCAGTGAAAGCGGCTCCGAATCGTTAGAGAATAAACCACAGACGGCTTGGATGGAGAGAAGGGGTCTTAAGCAAGCACTGTATCCTATACTATGGTGTCTGAAAGCCACGGGGCTGTTGCATGGCATATCTTTAAGAGAATCTGCACAACTCGATGTGGATGACGATTCACAACGCATGAACAGCCGCTTTTTCCGTTGTTCGCCATCTTTGACTTACTGTATATTTGTTGTAGTCGTTTTATGGGGGAATTTTGCGAACACCTTGACTGCATTCAAAGGTGCATCATCTTTCGATGGCAGAGTAATTAACCAGGTGATTACGGCAACTTGGTTCTTTCAAGTTGCTTGCTTTGCTCTGAATAACGTTATTGGGTGTCGTCGTTGGAATGATGTATTCTATCAGTGGGATGAATTGTCTCGCCGTTTAGACCTACAGAATAACAAAATGGCCCGAAGATGCGCCGTACTGGGATCGATATTTTACGTCATGTGGGAGATTTTGTCGAATTCATTCATAAGCATTGGCGCTCTTTTTATTTCTGGCCAAAGTCAAATGTTTACATCCGGTAACGTAGGCGGAATTACAGTCTGGGTAGCATTTCTCATTTGCTATTTCTTTTTCTCGTCGGCTTGGTATCTCGTCACCGCATCTTTTGCTATAGTATGCATAATAATGTATTCGGCATTCAGAAAATTCACTCTGAAATTCAATAACGCAATTTCAGCCGACGGAAGATTCGAAGGCGACATCGAGGAATATCGACTTCAACATGAAGAACTGAAGCAGCTTCTATACGCTGCGGACAGTATTTTTTCCATGTACATCCTGGTGGCTATTGGAACTATCATTCCACTTATAATTTTCACACTGTATTTCGTCTTATTTGAGACAGTGGACCTTTATTCATACGTGGCCACCTGGTGGTCGGTGTCACTGAGTCTCATACAGATCACAGTCGTTTTTGTCGGCGGGGGAATCGTCAACCATTACGTAAGTATTTAACTCAAACATTGTCTTCGATTTAAGATTGAATTATGGTAACCTGGAACTATTTTCAAACCAGACTAAATACTAATTTAAACGTGGTTTCTGAAAATTTGATAAAAGGGGAAGGAGCATACTTTCGTCTTTTTGTTAGGTTTAAATCATTTTCTTATTCCTTGCAAGATCAGTCTAATTTAATGAGAGCCATTGAGTTAAGCCAAGAGAAATACCTCGCTTCAGTAAGACAAGCCCTGCGATAAGGCAAGTTATGATTATAGTGAACTCTGTTTACACAAATTGGAAAGTTGTCAACTTCAAAGTTTTGACGCATTTTTATCAAATCTTTCATTTGCTGCACAGTGGCTATAAATGATATGCATTTCCTATTCAAACACAACAAAATGCTGCTACATAAATGTATTTTAGTATTGTTTTCTTTAATTTTCTTTCTCTTCAAAGCCGGCGTGGCCTAGTGGTATCGCGTCGGACTCCTGATTGGGAGGCCGGGGTTCGAGTCCCGCTCTGGTCATGCCGGTGTCATGTCTTTCGGATGAGACGGTAAAAACCGAGGCCCCGTGTCGTGGTATGCATGGCACGTTAAAGATCCCTCACTGCTTCGGGTGGGTCCGTTGCACAGGTCAAAATTTAATGGAACAAAATCTAGGAAGCCATGAGTTTGAGATATTAATAAAAATCGGCATGGATTTGAAATTTTAAAAATAATAATAATAATTATAATAGAAAAAAGTACATAAAATAAAAAATTATATCTCTTTAATCTTCCAAAACCCTGAAATTATTTCATAAGACTAACACTAATAGAAGGTTAGAACTGGATTTTCCAATTTCATAATATTTAATAGGCGGTCTTTTCTAATTGAATTAAAAGTTTGCTATTATTGATTTTTTAAAATCTTCATTAAAGGATAAATGTATTCAGTGTTTTTAATATTTTATTAAGATAAACTCTCATATATTTGGTACATGTATACTAAAAAAAATCAGGAACATAGAACTAAAATAATTTCTTATATGTCGCCGGATCATGATTACCGAGTACATAAAGTCTTATCAAAGTACACTGCGAAATAAATCTCTCTCCCTCACCACACGTGCTTACGTGTTTTGATTACCACTAAACACCTGAATACGATGTTTTTGTAATGATAGTTCTGTGTAAATCATAAAATCAAATGGTCTGTGATTAATAGCATTATGATCAAGTGCATGCTCGTTTGATTATGTTGCAGGCACATGGTCCACTTGGAACAATATACAGTATCGACCTCCGTAAAATCACCAGTGAAAGCTGCCAACAGGTTAACAGAATTCAGGTTTTTAGGGCAATTGGACAATCATTTACAAATGATCATTCACAGCATCAGGATGCGGGTACACTACTGTAATCACTCTTTCCGTCCGTCTGTCTACAGTTCTTGTGTAAACAAATGCTCAATTATCTGTCGACGGATTTCTCTCATATTTCGTAGTATAATAACCCACGATATGTAGATGAACGCTATTTTTTTTTTAATTTGAGATTTTTGTCAGTTTTTGGCCCTTTATGGCTTAATCAGCGTACACCTCTTGTGTAACCAACTGCTTATTTATCTTTGGACGGATTTCTATGATATTTTGTAGGATGGTAACCCTTGATAGGTTGTTGAACATATTGTGGGGACAATTTCTGTCGAAGTCATAGCCTTTGGGAACCAGAGTTCAACTCTTTTGTAGACAACAAGCAATTAGTTACTTACATTTTAACGGATTTCTCTCATGTTGTATATTAAGATTATAACCGTTGACATGTAGTTGAATATGTTATGGATATTTTTTTAATATGGCGATTTTTGTAGGAGCCATGGCCCTTTACGAGTCAGGGTTCAACTCGTGTGTAAGCAACAAGCAATTAGTCACCTTTTGACGGATTTCTCTCATGCTCATCATTATCGTTGTCATCATCATCATCATCATTTTGTGTTTGTAATTTCCGTTGTGTTCTAAAACTGAAGGTTTAATTCTAAAATTTTCTACAAAAGATAATTTTACATACAAATATATAATGTATCACTACTTGTTATCCACGCGGATATTTACTTGTAAGGTTCACCTTTACTCCATACTGAACGAAAAGTCGAACTAAAATAGTTTAAATTTTGTGTTACATTTTACTCACATTATGTACACAGACGTAATATAACACATAATATCGTTTCAGTTGGCGGTGTTTCTGTCCCAGTTGACCAGTGGTCCTATTGGATTCTCAGCTTTTGGACTGTTCGTCATAGATAAGCCCACTATTATCACAGTAAGTAATATATTACTAGCAGTGGTGTTTTTTTTCTGAATGAGGTAGGGGGTCAGATATATTCTTGTATTATTTAATGACTTTAGCTTAACGCCACATCAAGCTTATTAAATATTAAGAAAACTGGAGTAAGTTCCCAGAGAGAAGTTTTTACATGTACTTTCGTATCGGCGCACACATCGATTCGGATAATCGGGATAATTCGATGTTTTAGTAACGTTATACATTCACTTTAAAAAAGTCGACCGTTGTATTGATTCATAAATTAATTTTATTCTGTTTTCATAACAAAAAAACTTTTATGAATTTGCGTTGATATACATCTGGTAAATAAAGCAACCGTTACCATACTTTTAGTGACGCGCTATGTTGTCTTCTTTCAAATTGTGTGTAGACAGGTTTTAGCGTACTTTAAAGGAACATTAAGGGCTTCAATCATGTCGATTGTCATCAAACTCTCCCATCTGTGGTTAAGAAGTGAGTCAAAGCTTAATATAATATACAGAAGTTCAATCTCTTCCCATATCCTGTTTTTATGTTTAAAGAATTGTTTAAAAATCTGAAAATTATTTTCGCATTCTAATCCTTTACTTTAACAATTATTTCGTTTAAATTAGTTAAAACCCAAAACATTATTACATCATAACATTATTACATCATAACATTATTACATCATAACATTATTACATCATAAGTGGTCTCCAGGGAGAATATCCAAAGCAATCACTGGAAAATGAAAGACGTAGAAAAGTGTCAAAATTTAATCTCGGAATGGAACCAAATCAACAACACTTCTTATGACACACTTTTAGATCATTCCGATACATTCGGCTTGTTGGTCTATGTAGCCTGTCCGAAGAAGAGGTTTATCAATGGTATCCTCTCGGACCCGACTGTAAAAAGGCAACTCTGGTAGGGTGCCTTCATTACTTCATTCATGCCATGTTCTTCAAATCTTTTTTCTTGGTTCTAAAAAAGTCTTTCAAATCTTAATATTACACACGAATAGTACGTCCCCTTTCTTATTAAAGAAACAAATAAAAAAAATTAATCTCGGAATGATCGGAAGGAAACCATCGGGGTTTGAATGAGGTTAATAGACTGCGTTTATATCACGCCTGGCTGTCTTTCCACCTAGTCAACATTTTGAAATTTTGCATGCTCAGATAAGGAGAAAATTGTTGGCTTAGTGGGACTATAATAGTAGAAAACAATAGGCATTGATTACTATTAAAACTGTAGTTCATAACAAAGTACAGGTTTATGTAAGTACATGTATATACTAGCACATGCACATATAGAGAAAGAATAACCAAAATATATAGAACGTTACATATATGTATTAATTATAATTATAATACGTAAGCTTTGCATAAATATAAAAAACCTTTAAATAATTTTAAATACATTTAACATATTAAAATGTTAAACTTATACATTTAACATGAAATACATTTTTATCGCATTAAAACATCATAAGTGTGATCCACAATTTGCTGAGACAGCTAGTAAAGTTCTATACGTCCGACTTCCATTGTATTTTAAGTTTAATTTTAATATAACTGTTCGGAAACGCCATCTGTGTATTCCATAAAATCGATCGCTGGCCTCTGAACACGTTCTTGGAATTGATTGGGTGTTGAATCTATGTGGCGATATTTCGTTTGGGGGAGGGGGTGGACAAGTCCTACGACAGAGGTTTAAATTATTTCTGCTTTGTTTGTCGCTTGTTCTCTTTGAATAATCTTAACGAAAGGGAATATGTTGGGATGTCCCGGATGCGAATATTAAAGTGACAACCCGTTTCAGTTTGTGATACCGCCCTTCAACTGCATTTGTTTTTCTGGTCCCGTCATTGTCAAAATCCTTCCTCCCATCGAATCGTACCTCTACCCAAGTTCTGTAACATAGTCTTTGATTTTGATAGGAGGCTAGCTGTCGTCATCACTGTCATTTAACCAGACAAATTCCACACTATTTTTGGTACGAGTGGAGAGGTTGCTGCACGACGTACTAAACGTTTTAGATGAGAAAATTGAGCAACTAGTCCACATTCTTGTACTTTCCTCCATATGGCCGATGTATAATGTAAAAACGTCCACGTACATTAGATTGAAGAAGACATACTTTAGATCTGCCATTTGATAGACTGAAATAATACGTATAATGTATTTCAACTAAATTCAGGCCAAACACGGCCAAATGTTCCTGCCTATGTAGTTATTTAAATGATCAAACATCCGCTACTAAAGAAATTGTTAGAAAATATCAAAAGATTTATTGATGGACGATTTTCCATTTCTTTCTGTCGGTTAATAACACTATAATCACTGTAGACTATGGTATATGATATTAGTTTCTCGTTCGAACGAGAAAATTTCTCGAGATAATTTCTCGTTCGAACGAGATTTTTGTCTCGTTCAAACGAGATAGATTCTCGTTCGAACGAGATAAAAAAATTTGTTTGATCTTCTTTAAAATGGCACGAAAACGGCTTCGTAGATATTAGAATAGCCACACGAATAAAACATACTTTTAAATACATGATAACCATTTTGATGGACTCTCTCCAATAACGAATTTCTGAAAGAGAAGACGATACAATATATGCGATCTACATTCAAATAATGATTTAATTATTGTTACAGTGAAAGATGTGGAGATGATAATTTTTCGATGATAGATTCACTAAAATGGAATAACATCTTTAAAAATTAAATAATATGAAAAACGAAACAAAAATGAAGAAATATTTATACCATTGTCACATATTACTAATATCTTTAATATAATATATCTATTTGCGACGCAAATTCGGTTCAGTAAAACCGAAACTACAGCGGTAATGTATCTGTCGTTCATTCATGTGTAGAATCTGATTGTTAGGGTAGTAGGAAAATCGACGCCAGAATGTCGAATAAGATTCAATCGATTGACTTTAGATGCTGTCTACTGCAAATATGACATATTTTAAAGTTTAACTGATTTCCTCTTCATTACATTAAATGTTTTGATGTCATATTTTTTTTCAAATGACAAAGGCAATACTGGCTAAATTTGAAAATTGCATTTTTCATCAAATAAAAGAGTGTATTCCAAAATCGAAGATCCACATGGCCTCTATTATCATCTTGGGAAGGGAGAGATGGCAACAAAATATAAAAATTATATATATTAATAATTCTCAATGATTTTTGTTTTGAAATTTTGCACAGAAAATATCCCATTTTAGCCCACATTCAAATGATGTTTCAAATCTAATATTATTAAAATGTACAATAAGCTACTACTATAAAAAAAATTAGACATCAAAACATTTTATGTAATGAACAGGAAATCAGTTAAACTTAAAATATGTCATGTTTGCATTAGATAGCACCTTAAAGATATTAATTTTGTAGATAAAAAATCTGATTAAATACCAGTATGTTAAAATATATAGTAGATCCGTGTATCAATGCCATATAATTGTGATTTATGTTTTTACGAAAGGTCAGGGGAAAAAACTCAATTATTTGATAATAATTCAATTCATTTCAATTTATTCAAATGCCATACAGAATTTTAAAAATGCATCAGTTATCGTTGTGTTGTTGGTCTATATAAAAACCTCTTTACAGTTTGCTGGAAGTATTGTGACGTATGCAGTGGTGGTAATCCAGTTCAAGCCTACATCCACTAGTGGGTCATCGCTTCTACAGAGTAATACCGTTAATATTACAATGTAATCGCTATGATCGTAAGACGGGGTTTGTCAAATGCCATGTTCTCTACCGGCAAAGGGTGATTCCAAAAGTTACGGCATAGCTTATACAATCAGAATATATGTATACATATACATATACAAGAGCTTTTTTATTGATATATATATATAAATATATATATATATATATATATATATATATATATATATATATATATATATATATATATATATATATATATATATATATATATATATCTGTGTGTGTTGTGTGTGTGAAGATAATGTGATGTAAACGATAAGTCCTGACTATAGGAAGTCTCGACTTTTCCCTCTGTCGTAAATGTTACTGTATGCCGGTTGATTTAAACAATATTTTTGCAAACTTTACAACAATATTATAACTATAAAAGTTCATGTTGTGGATTCGCAAAAAGATGATAATCTTATATCAAGCTCTCTCCAAATCATCAGAAATCATTTTAAATTATACTTATCATTTACATATTATCATATGTTAAAAGCAAAAACATTTTCTGACATGTGTCTGTGTTCCTGTATGATGACAGCTGTATACATTTTGTATTTTTGAAGACATTTCTGTGATTATGCTACATATATACACGTAAGCAACATATATGTACATGGTGGTATTCCTAACCCTCTTATGATAATGACTCTTTGATGATATCGACCGATTTTAAAATCCGACAATATCATCAGACTTAGAGCCTATAGAATTATGCACAATATGTTATAAATCTTTTTCTACTAGTGTCAGTATAGGGCTGGATCAAGTGCTCTAAACGACACTAGTGTATATAATAGTTACATATCCTTAAATCCAGATCATTTATATGTAGCTAGATAAATGCCATACATGGCTTGTACATATTGTTGTAAAAATAATGTTGTATAGGAAAACGGAAACGGAGGAATATGATCCATTCAGATGCCATATATTACGCACAATATTAGAGAGATGAGCTAATATAAGTAGTTATTTATTTGTTTTCTAATATCTAATGCATTATATTTATCATAATCTTGTATTACTATAGGTACATGTTAAGAAATAAATGTTCAAACTAACGCATACTACATAGCCAAAATCCACCTTTTTTAATTTTGGAAAGGACAAAACTTTCAAGACAGGACAAATCCCCATATACATGTATATGTTATCTTACAAATGAAAAGAAAATTGTACAAAATTATTATTTTTACATAGAAAAGAGAAAAAAAAAACAACTCCAAGTTGTTTTCATGAATCTGTATTCACGTAATATGATATTTTGGTAGCATAAGAGACAATTAACACATTTGTAAGTGACACATACTCATATAGTGATTATGTATTCTTTAGTTAGGTATTTTATTATTTTCTTCCATACATTACAATAGATATAATCTTACAAACAGAAATAGAACAAGACATCGTACAAATAAACATAGAAGCAGTGTATAATAGGGCAGCTAAGCGAAGATATAAAGATTTATTAAATGATTTCTTTTTATTGTTTTTATCTGAAAGAGGGCCTTACAAATATATTAAGAATCATTAACTGGTAGTTCTTGTATTGGCCTTGTTATTGATTCTCGAGATAGCTGTATCTTGAATTTGTGTGTGGTGTCATTTGATTAGGAATATCAAAATTTATCAAATGACAGTGGGTATACTCCCACAAGAGATATTGTATATAACAACATAATAAAGTGGTATGGATTTTACATCATTGTGTGTAATAGTAGAGTATTTGTGAAATGCTTGTAAAGCTCTTTCTATACATAATGACATTCTATTTTCCTTACTCTGTTTGATTTTATTTGAATGCATTATTTTGGTATGAACAACTGGCTTGCAACTCATTTGACTAATTAAAGCTTCAAGCTATCTCATTTATTCTTTCAAAGATTGTTTTAAATTAAGACCGATGTCTACATTACTATAACCATCAAACCCGCAGCGGAAAGGGCCATAACTCCTGCTCCAATTATCAGCCACTTCCAGGAAATTATTTTTTTGGATATCATAACAGGTGGTTGCAGATTACTATAACGATGATCTAGCTCTGGAATGGCAACTGGACCATTGGGTGCTCCGTCATTGAAATCATATGACACGACACCCCATAAACGTTTAGCCTCTTGCGTTTTTCCGATGGGAGGAATTTCCGTCGGGAACTCAATTCCATTGTCGTTGGCCATCGTTTTAACACATCGCACCCCTTGTGTTGGCCAATGTGTTGTCATGCCTGCGTTTTCATAGACTTCTCTTCGGATGTCTAAGTCCTCCTGTGTCGCCCAGAGTGCAGGATTCATACACACAAACACGGTGTACCTCCAGCGATTAGAATGAACACGCCCTTTTATTGGTCTAGCGTTTGCGTGAATGAGTCGTGAATCCCATAACACCATTCCACCTTTCGGAACAGAAATTCGAATAGTTTCACATCCTTTATTGTGAAACCATTCAACGTCTTCGTCTCTGAGTTGCAAATAATCATTAAAGCTGCTTTTAAATGCCTGTTTAGGGTGGGTGTCATAAAATTCTTGGTGAAATTTGTGCGATCCTTTCATGAGATGGAAAGTCCAGTCCTCTGTCTCGGCCTCCTCGAGATACACTGCACTTTGGTATGCATGGAGACCAATTCTTGCTGCTGATTGGTCAGTATGAAGCCAATGATAGTTCTCTGATGCAAACGATTCTTCTCCATTTTCTGGAGGTCTGCCGATTGCTAGAGCATCTACACTGCTTAGAAGTTTGTCTGTTTTCCAAACTTGTGCAAAAACTGACTTTGCTTTCAGTCGAATTTTCCATGTGACGGCAAGATTACCAATATTGTATCCGAAAATCAGCGAAGATTTGGACCGAGGCCATGCGCCATCTTTGAATTGCCCATACCATAACCTATATTCATTGATGAAATCATCACATTCTTTCTCACACAAGACATTTGGTACAACTGTATATCCGTTGTCTTTCAGTTCCTTGTGATGTTCAGAGCTTAACATCTGCAAATAGATCACGGAAATGCATTCTTGATATTTGCTCATGTTTACCATACATGTATAAACTAGTCTGTTTGTATTTCGGATATTTTATATCATGTCTGCATTATGTTAAGGTACATCAACAGTTTTGAAAGCTACAGATTTATATCTGTTGGCAAATACCCTCACATCCATATATGTGTATATATACATCTGAATGTGATATCCAACATTATAACAGTGTCACAGCCAAACAAGTATATATATGCAGTAATTTGTATCAGATGTCAAAATGCCATCACTTATTTGTAGTATTAGATTTTTCCTCTACCTAAATCAGTTCAAATAATCTTTTGATATAAATATACATAATCAAAAGGGCTGTAAGGCCCTTCTCACCAGGGATCCAACTTGATTCTGTCAAGGCGATGCTGCAATCGATTAGTCACTGACAAAGCGGCGCTTGTCCGCTTGTTTGGGCGTCTGTGTTTATAAATATTTTGTGTGTTTTTCTTTAGTTCCATCGTATACATATAATCACCATATGACATATAGATTTAAGATTCTATCTACTATTTTCACATCATGTTAATGATGAAACTCCTGTTTTCCTAAATACATTCCACCAGTTTGGTTGTTTTATATTATAAAATAACCAGTATTTCTGATACCCAGGAATGATTTTTGACAACCCCCCCCCCCCAAAAAAAAGAATTGAATTTCTGATGTGAAAAAAAATAAATTTTAACAGGTTTTATCTTTTACTAAATAGTATATGCTTTTGGTATATGAGTGAGAATGACAGATATCTGGGGGTTTTCCTTCTTCCCTGTGTGACGTATTTACACTTTTGACTATCTCAGATCACCAACTCTCTAGGTTTAAAATGAAGATCCAAAACTCTCTAGGTTTGAAATGAAGTTAATCATTTTCCTTTTTTTCGCTCGGATAGTCTCCCTTCAGCAAATATCCCTGTATTAATTTGTAAATAAATTGTATGTTAAAAATTTATATTCATTTTTTATCATAATTCAAATGCAGTTGAAATTTCAAAAAGAATACATAGGCCTACTGGTAATAAAGTGTATACATGTATCTTTATATATACTTACAGTTTGACGAGCTGGCTATGTCTCGGTAAAAAGAATCAATGTATATCACTGACCACGCGCCTATACGGCGATTGATAAAGAACGTACTGGTGATATGAAATATACAGGTATAAATGTACACGTGGATATTCTGATGTGTATACTTTTGTGAAAGTATGATGTGACATTTAAAAATAAATCTGATGGCGTCCAGGTGATTAGCTTGATGATGATCAAACGCGGAAAAGCTAACCAGCGACAATACACGATTACCCCGAAACTATGGGGAAGGGGGACTTTTCCGAAATTTCAGCAGGATGCGAAAGGAATATTTGATAATATCGAATTAATTTTTATTTCGCGGTAGAATAAAAGAATGGGGATTAATAACATTGGTTTTATTATACCATAGACATAGGAATCGTTGGTATTATGAAATTTAATGTAAACATTTATTGGTACGACTGAGATTCTGATATATGCAGTGGCGGATCCAGAATTTTTGAAAAGGGGGGCGCACATGTGTATTAGCCAAACTACTCAGTCATTTTTGGTGCCAAATGTGGATTATAACATATAAATATGTGGCGAAAGGGGGGTGGGGTGGGGTGGGGCGGAGCCCCCGTCCCCTCTAAATCCGCCACTGATGTGTATAATAACTGAATAATGTAATGAATATTACAACATTCGTAACTGATGATATTTTGATGTGACATTCCATAATACAAGATACTTTGTTTTGCCAATTCTGGCTCCATTAAAGGCATATAGACTACATGCGTACAAGTATTATAAAACTGTCTAAATATATTATGAAATAAAATACTATAACTAGCATAAAGAAGTATTATACAATGTAGATAATTTCAATGGATGCATTACATAATGTAAGTAGAATATAACAGAATTATACATTGGTATATACTGCTTGAGTAACCTTCATATTTTCTTATATATACATAAATTTTCCAACACTATCACGAATACACTTTGATTCCGAATTGAGTACATATAATTAACATTTTATTTTTATGTTTAAAGATCAATAATGGAACATCTCTGATTGCACACACAAAATAAAAACGTAGCTAGGATATTACAACACACGAATCGTAATGTATATATGGAGTTTATACATGTAAGTTTAAAATTCCAAGAATAAAGTATCAACTAGAGCTTTATTAATCTCGCGTGTTAAGGCAAGTCACATGCGCAATGGCTCATTACGCACAACGTGTTTATTTTTCATTCACTTCCGGTGATTTTCTACTCTGCACAACGGATTGTTTTAATGCATACTTAAGTACAGTAGACCTCTGAAGGATTCTGTCGACCTGTGTAGGTAGAATGGAGTTTACAGGATTCCGTAGACGCTATGTCATCAATGTGAGTGTTATACTGGTGTGTATATGTGTCTCCCTAAATCCCGTTACGACACAGGACGATGAACAGGTAGCAGAGGCTATGAAATCAACTATTAGTCAAAACGAATTTGACGAACTAGAAGAGGGGACAGATGCCATAAGACTAACACCCCCGCAATTAGATGAAGAAGAATCACATAGCCCCCACATGCCAAAGAGTTTGAAATGTGATGGTTGTAAAGTAATAGCCTATCAGGTAAGGCATTGTGTATTACATGGAAATCTCGAGGGATTATAAATTCCTTTTAATTGAAAAGCTATGTTTGAGCACAACACAATGTTTTTATTTAAGATCATAGTTAATACACATTATCTGTGTGTACTTTCACCCTTTAGATATTTAATGTGTTGAACTGTGTCACGGTTATTATGGGCACGCCGAAAACATAGAGGGAAATGGGGTAGGGATGTGTTTGCTACCCATAGAGTGAATGCTGGGCAGCAGTTTGAACTAGCCTAGTCGGAAATGTGAGGGCCAAGCAAATAATGTGTCATGTGTTTACTTCTGACACTTCGGATTAACTTTGAATCAAGAACTAGAGATGCTGCAACGGAGTCCGATATATATATAGATATATATATATGTATGTATAAAATTATTCGCTGTTATTTTCGGAATTTCCCTATTAATATTTCTTGTGTGATTGATTCCGTTTTTACTGTTTGTCTCTATTCACATCCCCATAACAAGAAAGGTATAGATGTCGCCAATTGTACAAGTATCTAATCTTTTAAAATTATCATAGATGTATTTATCATAGAAATGTGCATTTCCTAACGAACTGCAATGGGAATTTCAATCTACATTATGCTGTCTTACATCTTTTGTTCTAAATGAAACCATATATCATAATTAAAAAATCAGATTCATTTGAAGCCTAAAGCTGAAGGACGATCAAAGACAAAGTGTTCTTACGCAACTTACGCTGAAAACTGGGGGCATAAACATACAAACATACTTGTGCCGCCCCCCCCCCCCCCCTTTCAAGGAGATGAGACCTGTGCCCCCTTTCTCCTACACCTTTGTTGTATTGTTGGAGAACCAGATTAGCAGAGAAGACACCTATCTACTACAGTACACTTTCAAGTCTCGGTCGGGGTATGAACATGGGCAAGGTGAATTCCAGTTTTGCGGTTAAGCAAACAAAGACCATTCGTGCTATTTTAAATACCCGTTAAATGCACACTGAACCCCTGTAATCTATAACTTTGAAAAAAAGTAAAAAGAAATAATGGATATAATCAACATTCTTTTTAAACTTCAAAACATTTATGTCTTGCTTTTTTTTTATTTTCACTTGAGAAAATGGGTTTTTTTTAATACTTTAAAACTTTCTTTAGATAAATAATAATTATGAAGTCGGCGTGACCTAGTGAATAAGGTGTTCTGCTCGTGATCGAAAGGTCCCGGGTTCGACTCCATCCTTAGGCGCACCGGTGTTCTTTCGGATGAGACAGTAAAAACCGAAGTCCCGTGTCACGGTAGGCGTGGCACGCAAAAGATCCCTCACTGCTTCGGTTAGGTCCATTGCAAAGATCTACATTTGTACGCAATACATCAGGCAGATGCCGTCACCATATACTTAAAATAATCGTGGAGTGACGTAAAACAATAGTCAATCAATCGATAATTATGGTTGTTACTCGTTTCAAAGTCATTATAAAATGTTACACTGTATGACAAAATACACTTCCTTTACAGTTAGCGAGGCGATTCAATGCAGAGCATGAGAAACGGCCCTCCATGAAATCGTTAACAGAATCCGAAGTCATCGATATAGTTGATGAAGTGTGTTCGGATGAATTTGAAGGGTATGATACTCATTGTTACCTTTTCCAAATCTTTAAAAATTTAAACCAAGTGATTTACGAGTTCGAATAGTAATCCGCACGTCGTAGATTCTATAGACTCATAATTAGGTGATGGGTAATAAGGGAGCAACCATTTGATTTTTATTGGAGGGGGGGGGGAGACAGGAAGACTTTACAAAAAAAGTCCGGTTCAAACTTTGGGGGAAAAAATAATCCGGCCCAGAGGGCCGGCAAAAAATATAACAATAAATAAAAAAAGAAAAATAATAATACTCCGGCTCTGAAAGTGGGCAAAATAAATATTCAGGCCGGCGAAAGTCTTCCTCCCCGCCCCATTAAAATCAAATGGTCGCTCCCTAAACAGCTGGGACCCAAAACCAGGGTACAAGTCGATCCTAGTTACCAGTATAGACGTATCGAAAACATTTTGAAATGGGAGAAGGTTGCAGCCTCCCATGGCTAATGTTTTGCACTATTCGGTCCGGAAAGGGGGGTTGCAACCCTAAATTTGGTCGAGTGGGATTGCAACCCCCCTAAACCGCCAATGGTTACCAATAGCATGTTCAGAGAGAGAAGGGGAGGGGGCGCTCGACAACAGATAAATGATTAACTACGAATTGGTTATGTCCCTACAACTTAGGTAAAATTTAAGTAATACCTGTGGAAGATAGCACTGACTTTCGGCAGATACAGCAACAGACATTCAAACTGACCATGATCTTGACTCGAACTCAGAGAGGCTCTATACAGGAAACTCAGACATCAGAGATGAGAGCCTTAGAATCTAGAAATTTTGAAAGGAGGGTTGCAGTCTCCTATGACAAATGTTTTGCACTATCGATGTGGAAGGTGGGGGTAGTGTTACAGCCGGAAAATGGTAAACAAGAGGCCCAAATGGGCCTATATCGCTCACCTGAGCACAAATTGCTTATTTACAATAAAATGACAGCTTATTTCAGTAGAAAATTTAGCTTTTTTTTCTAAAAGACTTTCTTTAAGGTTTGATGATATTTTGTGCAGTCATTTCGAAGTGTCCAAAATGTGTCAGCCAATCAGAGCCAATGGCGGCCATCTTGGATTACGGATACACGAAAATCACAAACTTGGTAAAGGACCTCGAGTACCGGTACTTACTTCCTATGAGGTTTGGTGAAATTCTGTGCAGCACTTCTGGAGAAGAAGTCCAAAATGTGTCAACCAATCAGAGCCAATGGTGGCCATCTTGAATTACGGATCAGCAAGAAAAACACAAACTTGGTAGAGGACCTTGAGTACTTACTTCCTATGAGGTTTAGTGAAATTCTGTGCAGCGATTCTGGAGAAGAAGTCAAAAATATGTCAACCAATCAGAGCCAATGGCAGCCATCTTGGATTACGGATGGGAACGAAAAACACAAACTTGGTAGAGGACCTTGGGTACTTACTTCCTATGAAGTTTGGTGAAATTCTGTGCAACGGTTCTGGAGAAGAAGTCGAAAATGCATCAACCAATCAGAGCCAATGGCAGCCATTTTGGATTACAGATCAGCAAGAAAAACACAAACTTCATAGAGGATCTCAAGTAGTTACTTCCTATGAGGTTTGGTGAAATTCTGTGCAGCGGTTTTGGAGAAGAAGTCAAAAATGCATCAACCAATCAGAGCCAATGGCAGGCATCTTGGATTAGGGATCAGCAAGAAAAACACAAACTTCTTAGAGGACCTCAATTAGTTACTTCCTATGAGGTTTGGTGAAATTCTGGGCAGCGGTTCTGGAGAAGAGGTCGAAAATGCATCAACCAATCAGAGCCAATGGTGGCCATCTTGGATTACAGATGGGCACGTAAAAAAAAATTTTGGTAGAGGACCTTGAGTACTTACTTCCTATGAGGTTTGTTGAAATTCTGTGCTTCAGTTCTGGAGAAGAAGTCGAAAATGTGTCAACCAATCAGAGCCAATGGCGGCCATCTTGGATAACAGATGGGCACGAACAAACACAAACTTGGTAGAGGACCTTGATTAGTTACTTCCTATGAGGTTTGGTGGAATTCTGTGCTTCGGTTCTGGAGAAGAAGTCGAAAATGCATCAACCAATCAGAGCCAATGGCAGCCATTTTGGATTACGGATCAGCAAGAAAAACACAAACTTCATAGAGGATCTCAAGTAGTTATTTCCTATGAGGTTTGGTGAAATTCTGTGCAGCGGTTTTGGAGAAGAAGTCAAAAATGCATCAACCAATCAGAGCCAATGGCAGGCATCTTGGATTAGGGATCAGCAAGAAAAACACAAACTTCTTAGAGGACCTCAATTAGTTACTTCCTATGAGGTTTGGTGAAATTCTGGGCAGCGGTTCTGGAGAAGAGGTCGAAAATGCATCAACCAATCAGAGCCAATGGCGGCCATCTTGGATTACAGATGGGCACGAAAAACACATTTTGGTAGAGGACCTTGAGTACTTACTACCTATGAGGTTTGTTGAAATTCTGTGCTTCAGTTCTGGAGAAGAAGTCGAAAATGTGTCAACCAATCAGAGCCAATGGCGGCCATCTTGGATAACAGATGGGCACGAACAAACACAAACTTGGTAGAGGACCTTGATTAGTTACTTCCTATGAGGTTTGGTGGAATTCTGTGCTTCGGTTCTGGAGAAGAAGTCGAAAATGCATCAACCAATCAGAGCCAATGGCGGCCATCTTGGATTACAGATTGGCACGAAAAACACGAACTTGGTAGAGGACCTTGAGTACTTACTTCCTATGAGATTTAGTGAAATTCTGTGCAGCGGTTCTGGAGAAGAAGTCGAAAATGTGTCAACCAATCAGAGCCAATGGCGGCCATCTTGGATTACGGATCGGCATTAAAAACATAAACTTGGTAGAGGACCTTGAGTACTTACTTCCTTTGAGATTTGGTGAAATTCTGTGAGGCGGTTCTGGAGAAGAAGTCGAAAATGTGTCAACCAATCAGAGCCAATGCCGGCCATCTTGGATTACGGATCGGCACTAAAAACACAAACCTGGTAGAGGACCTCGAGTACTTACTTCCTTTGAAGTTTGGTGAAATTCTGTGCAGCGGTTCTGGAGAAGAAGTCAAAAATGTAGAAAAGCTAACGACGGGCAGACGACGGACGGTGATTGATCACAATAGCTCACTTGAGCCTTCGGCTCAGATGAGCTAAAATGACCTTTAATGGGGGTAAAATTTTCCGACCAAAGAGGGGGGATTGCAACCCCCTTCTTCCTTTAAATCCGCCAATGGAGAGACTGTATACAGTGAACTCGGACATGAGAGAGATGAAAGACTGTATACAGTAAACTCTGACATTACAGAAATGAGAAACTGTATACAGTAAACTCAGACATTACAGAAATGAGACTGTATACAGTGAACTCAGACATTACAGAAATGAGAGACTGTATACAGTAAACTCAGACATTACAGAAATGAGAGACTGTATACAGTAAACTCGGAATTACAGAAATGAGACTGTATACAGTAAACTCAGACAGTACAGAAATTAGAGACTGTATACAGTAAACTCAGACATTACAGAAATGAGAGACTGTATACAGTAAACTCAGACATTACAGAAATGAGAGACTGTATACAGTAAACTCAGATATTACTAAAATGAGAAACTGTATACAGTAAACTCAGACATTACAGAAATGAGACTGTATACAGTAAACTCAGACATTACTAAAATGAGAGACTGTATACAGTAAACTCAGACATTACAGAAATGAGACTGTATACAGTAAACTCAGACATTACAGAAATGAAAGACTGTATACAGTAAACTCAGACATTACAGAAATGAGAGACTGTATACAGTAAACTCAGACATTACAGAAATGAGAGACTGTATACAGTAAACTCAGACATTACTAAAATGAGGAACTGTATACAGTAAACTCAGACAATACAGAAATGAGGAACTGTATACAGTAAACAGACATTACAGAAATAAGAGACTGTATACAGTAAACTCAGACAATACAGAAATAAGAGACTGTATACAGTAAGCTCAGACATTACAGAAATGAGAGACTGTATACAGTAAACTCGGAATAACAGAAATGAGACTGTATACAGTAAACTCAGACAGTACAGAAATTAGAGACTGTATACAGTAAACTCAGACATTACAGAAATGAGAGACTGTATACAGTAAACTCAGACATTACAGAAATGAGAGACTGTATACAGTAAACTCAGACCTTACAGAAATGAGAGACTGTATACAGTAAACTCAGACATTACAGAAATGAGGATGTATACAGTAAACTCAGACATTACAGAAATGAGAGACTGTATACAGTAAACTCAGACATTACAGAAATGAAAAACTGTATACAGTAAACTCAGACCTTACAGAAATGAGACTGTATACAACCAATCAGAGCCAATGGCGGCCATCTTGGATTACGGATCGGCATTAAAAACATAAACTTGGTAGAGGACCTTGAGTACTTACTTCCTTTGAGATTTGGTGAAATTCTGTGCAGCGGTTCTGGAGAAGAAGTCGAAAATGTGTCAACCAATCAGAGCCAATGGCGGCCATCTTGGATTACGGATCGGCACTAAAAACACAAACTTGGTAGAGGACCTCGAGTACTTACTTCCTTTGAAGTTTGGTGAAATTCTGTGCAGCGGTTCTGGAGAAGAAGTCAAAAATGTAGAAAAGCTAACGACGGGCAGACGACGGACGGTGATTGATCACAATAGCCCACTTGAGCCTTCGGCTCAGATGAGCTAAAAATGACCTTTAATGGGGGTAAAATTTTCCGACCAAAGAGGGGGGATTGCAACCCCCTTCTTCCTTTAAATCCGCCAATGGAGAGACTGTATACAGTGAACTCGGACATGAGAGAGATGAAAGACTGTATACAGTAAACTCTGACATTACAGAAATGAGAAACTGTATACAGTAAACTCAGACATTACAGAAATGAGACTGTATACAGTGAACTCAGACATTACAGAAATGAGAGACTGTATACAGTAAACTCAGACATTACAGAAATGAGAGACTGTATACAGTAAACTCGGAATTACAGAAATGAGACTGTATACAGTGAACTCAGACAGTACAGAAATTAGAGACTGTATACAGTAAACTCAGACATTACAAAAATGAGAGACTGTATACAGTAAACTCAGACATTACAGAAATTTGAAACTGTATACAGTAAACCCAGACATTACAGAAATGAGAGACTGTATACAGTAAACTCAGACATTACAGAAATGAGAGAATGTATACAGTAAACTCAGACATTACAGAAATGAGAGACTGTATACAGTAAACTCAGACATTACTAAAATGAGAAACTGTATACAGTAAACTCAGACCTTACAGAAATGAGAGACTGTATACAGTGAACTCATGCAGACTCTTCGTTTACTCGACCACCATGTATGCACATTTGATTATTCATATTTGGATAGAAAAATTTATATGTTTTCATTATATTCATCATTGTTTTTTTTATATAAGGAACTGAAAATACTTTTTAAAACTTCAATAATTTATCATCAAAATATGACCATTTACACGGTAGCGCTTAAGACCAAATAACTGAGGAGGAACCTCCAGGTTCGAATTCTGTTGTGGTACATAACGACTGGTGTTTTGGGTAAGAATATTGAAACCGATGCCCAGTGCCACACGGTGCTCTGTGTCACACGGTGCTCTGTGTCGGACGGTGCTCTGCGTTATACGCTGCTCTGCGTCACATGTTGCTCTGCGTCGCACGGTGTGCGTTGACGATATATATTAATACAGCACTGTTACGGATAGGTCTTTTGTACAGGTCAACATTTCTCCATACTTTACAAGTAGACGCGACCATAATAGAAATGACATTTATTCTCTTGAGTGAACTACCGGTGTAAAATATCAGTCATATTAGAGTCCATTTGTAGATTGTGCCCTTAAATAACGTACTCGAGACATTCGCTATAATGCATGCAAATACAGAGGGGTTGCAAGACGTTCCAATGTTCTTCCAGGGATGGTTTAGGATAGTTTGAAAGTGTAGTCAATTTATGGATAAAATGTAATAAACATTCACAGATATGGATTAAAACAGATCGATGGTGTGAAGAGGATAACAGGCCCCGGAATGGAGACGGCAAACGCTCCAGGCATTATGCAAGGTGGAGGCAGATGGCCACTTAGGTACGTAATACATGTATATATAATTTAATTTTTATGAAACAAGAAATTTGATTGGCCGTTGAAAGCATAATAGCTTCATAAATCGGTTAGCTCGATTGCTAGGAGCAACCAGCTATGCGGATATTGTCCTCCGCTCTCGTTAAATTTTCATTTGCGGTTTAAAAAAGAATCTAATGTTGATAATTCAAAATTATTCTACTGTCCGCGCCACTCACTTTGTAAACCGAAAAATCTGGATTTTCACTTATTTATCTTTAAAATAGTTTTACAAAATTAATATCAGTCGACAGATCTTGTTTAGTCGTAACTTTTGGTGTATGTTATATGTTTCTACGAGGAAGCATTTTTTATAGGGGAAAAATCATTTTAGTTAGGGCGTTTTCTATGTTAATTTTGACGTGACGTCGCCGATGTTGAGTCTATGGGAAACTTGGCGACGTCACGTCAAAATTTAACATGGAAATCGCCCTATCTAAAATTGATTTTTTTCTATAAAATATGAACGCTTCTTCATACAAACATATAGGATACACCAAAAGTTACGACTAAACAAAATCTATCGAATGGTTTTGCCTTTTTGAAATTATTCTGAAGATGAATAACTGAAAATCCAGATTTTCCAGTTTCCAGAGTGAGTGGCGCGGACAGTAGTCTTTAATTTAATTATAATGATTAACTTTAATAAGTTTGCAATTTATTGAGATATAGTATGGTTTGAGGCGGTGCACACTTATATAGTCATAGTGCGCCGTCCGTCGTCCGTCGTCGTCGTCGGCGTCGTCGTCAACTTTTTCACATTTTCGACTTCTTCTCTGGAACTACATTGCAGATTTGGATCAAACTTTGTGTAAATGATGTACTCAAGGTCCCCTACTAAAATTGTGTTCGGGATCCAGATTCCCTCAGGGGTGGATCCAGGGCGGGACCAAAAGTGCCCAAAAGGGTACCCCTCTTCAAACATCTTCTTCTCCAGAACCAGGACATAAATGGGGAAACTAATTGCATTTCAACAATCTATAAAGATGGGTTATTAAAAATTGTGTTCGGGGTTAAGATCCGTCAAATAGAAATTTACGCTTTTTTGACGTGTTTCTGGACTTAGTCATTTCAATGAAGAAAAGTGTCATGTTTTTCAGTTAATTGATATTGATGATTTCTTAATGACTATTTTGATCATAATTGTGGTAAGGAATACTATTGTGAAAGAATTTTGTCATTATCTCAATTTTTTGATTTTTTATGAATTTTTTAAGACTTCCAAAAAAAAGGGGGGTTTGGCCATTTTTCACATTTTCAACTTTTTCTACGAAACCACATTAAAGATTTTAATGAAACATGGAATACATGAAGTACTAAAAGTCCTCTATCAATTTGGTAAATTTCATCCAAATTGGTAAACAGATAATGCCACCATGTCTAAAAAGTAGGTCTCACAATGGTACATATACCACTTGGTAATTGAAATATGGAGAGTAGCGGTTCAAATCCAGCTGTGGTCAAAAAAATTTTTTTTTTTTTTACACATCTAAATAAGTTTTTAGATGTTTCTCAACACTCAACATATGAAATTAGGAATTTTACGTTTAAGACTTCCAAAAAAAAAAAGGGGGGGGGGGGAGATTGGCCATTTTTCACATTTTCAACTTTTTCTACAAAACTGTTTGAAGGATTTTAATAAATCTTGGTAGAAATAAGTCACTTATGATCCTCTTCAAATTCTGTTGTTTTCGTCCAGACCTCATTACAGGTGGCGCCACCATAGTCAAAAGTAGGTCACAAAAGAGTTCCATCCTTTAACAATATTCTTTTTCATACGGGCTGTATACAGAGACAAACAGAATGTATAGAAATGATCTAGAGGGATGAGTGAAGACGTATTGTCATTTTGGTTCCCTTCCAAAATCAAATTTTAGAATTTTTTTTCGACATTTCTTTGGACTTGGTGATTCAATGCAGAAAAAAAAGTGTCATATTTCCTAGTTAATTGATAATGATGATTTCTTATGGACTATTGTGATCATAATTATGGTAAGGATTGTTACTTTGAAAGAATTTTGTCAATATCTCAATTTTTGGATTTTCTATGAATTTTTTAAGACTTCCAAATGAGGGTGTAGGAACAATTCAATCACATTTTTCACGTCTGCTGTTATACCACATGAAAGATTTTAATGAAACATGCAATACATGAAGTACTAAAGGTCCTCTATCAATTTGGTAAATTTCATCCAAATTGGTTAACAGATAATGCCACCATGTCTAAAAAGCAGTTCTCACAATGGTACATATACCACTTGGTAATTGAAATATGGAGAAATTTTTTTTTTTTTTTTACACATCTAAATAAGTTTTTAGATGTTTCTCAACACTCAACATATGAAATTAGGCAATTTTAAGTTAGATCTGGACAATATTTGAAACAATTGTTGTTCATGACCCAGACTTGAAATCAGTCAACAAAAGGCCCCACCTAAAGAAAATGACTAACTTGTTGCCCTGAATGACTTCTTGCAGAGACAAAGGAAATGCTTAATATCAAAATCACCTGCATGGATGTGCAAAAAAGTGTTGTTTTTTATTCTAGCCTGAAATAAAATTTGACATATTTTCCACATCTGTGTTGACTTAGTCACATTAATGCAAAAATAAATGAATTCTTCCTTCATGCATGACTGATCATCTAGGTACTCAGGTGAGCGATATAGGCCCACTTGGGCCTCTTGTTTATAATGCACTTCGCGGATTATAAAGTGCACTGCTTCAAACCATATTATATCTCAATAAATTGCAAATTATTAAAGTTAAAAAGGAATTACGTTTAGATGAAAGAGCACTAGTAGTAACTTCATTACATTACACTTCCGATCATCGGGGCAATATTTGTTTGAACAAACTGTCTTCATTTTTAGAAATATTTACTTTTAAATTTTCTTACTGCTGTCTCATCTCTGACATTTATCATACTCACGTGACGTGTATTACCATGTCCAGAAGCCTTTTATAAGTACATAATGTACTTAATATATACATGTACCTGTGGCTTTTGACATTTTAGAATTGTATTTTTAGATTGAAAGGCATGTGTAACAGCTACGTAGGCGAACTGGAGGAATTCCCTCTGTATCAAGGTTACCTCACAGATCACACCATGGTCAGATTCCTGTGTGAAGGCACTGGGATACTGGGAGACTGTAACAGGGACAAGGATGAACTCTGAGAGCTGACATCCCAAAAACGTTTCAATTTGACCCATCCCTTTCGCGGAATATTTATTGAATTTCCTGACGTCACAATACATTTTCAATGTTTGTCCGAAGTATGACCGACAATTTGACAATTTTTCGCGCATAAATGGAAGGGTCTATTCTTAAAAAAAAATAAAAAAATAACACCCATAACACCTCTAAATAGAAAAGGGGGAGGTGTTACATAAGTAATTCTTGAAAGGGATAATCAGTCTCAATAGAAAAATAGAATTGTTTGCTTAGGTAATAGAGTTAGATATACATGTATAAAGAATCTACATGTATTTTCAGTCAAGTTATGTGTTGTCAAAGTTTTAAATTTATACTCATTTTATTTAAATCATTTTGTTTTATATCCCATATAACCACAAAGTAAAGAATCTTCCTCAAATGATATTTGAAAATCTTGAAAAAAAAGACTATTTGTATTAGTTGTGTCATTTCTCATAATTTTTGGTATAATCCAACTACATGTAACTGTGCTAGCAAAATTGAGAAATACAATGAAAACAACAAAAATAGATTTGTAATTATCATAGAGATACTATTTCACAGAGATTACATGTACAGGAGTTTATCAAGATATTATTTCAAGAGATTATATTTACAGTAGTTCATGAAAATGTTATTTACAAACCATTACTAAAGGATAGGGTTTGAAGGAATGCATTTGTCACCTGTAACAATTTTTTACAAAGAGATGTGACTGATAGACACTCAGAAGCCGATTCCTGTCATTATGAATTGCAGGTGATACATCATGTCTCATAAACTTTCATTCCACACAAGTTATATTTATAATTTCTAGAATTTCATTTCTAAATGTTGCATTTTCCCCAAAATGTTGTGATACTGAAACATTTTTTATGTCTTTGTATTTATACTGTGACAGACAAATGATTTTATGATAAAAAGGTGTATGTCTCATTTATTTTCTTCATGAGGTGTATCTAGTGTCTGACAGAATATATGAAATATTGTGTTTTCCCGTATACATGTCCCTGATGTTTGATAGAGTTGTTTTAAAAGTATTTTGGTAAACATGTTTTGATATCATAGTTAAAACTACATATATGTCTTTATTTCTTTTATGTATTTGTTTTGTGTACTCTATATATTTTGTAAATAAATAAGCAGTCCAATTGTGTACTGGTCTTTGATTTTCTTTTTGTGACTTTTAAGACCTTTATATAACATGAGGTGTTTGAAAAGCACGATTGCTTACAAATGGCAACAATATCTAGCAGAATTTTGAATAAGAGCAATGCAAAGTGTTGTATAATATGCCCATCGCTTAAATTGTAGTGGGAAATATAAGCACCTTGACCTTGCAGACATGACCTTGATTCAAAGTCATGACACACTCTCGAGTCCTTGGCAACAGTTCTGTGAAATATTATTCAAATCTGTGCATGAGGTATCAATATATGGCCCGAACAAAAATTTATCAATCATTTGAACTGTAACCTTGACCTTACAGATATGACTGGTTCAAGGTCAAGACACACCCTTGAGTCCTCTGCAACAATTCTGTGAAATAATCAAATCCATGCAAGGGGTAAAAAGTTATGACCTGGGTAAAGATTTATCTATCATATGCACTGTGACCTTCATCTTGCAGATATGACCTTGGTTCAAAGTCAAGATACACCCTTGGGTCCTGGGGAACAATTCTGTAGAATATAATTCAAATCCATGTAAGGGGAAGAAAGTAATGGTCCAGACAATGATTTACATATCACCTTGACCTTGCAGATATGAACTTGGTTCAAGGTCATGACATACCGGTACCCTTGGGTCCTCGGCAATAATTATGTGAAATATTCAAAACCACGCATGGGTTAAAAAGTTAAGACCTAGATAAAGATTTACCGATCATATGCACTGTGACCTTGTAGACATGACCTTGGCTCAAGGTCATGACACTCTTAAGACCTAGGCAACAATTCTGTGAAATATATAAATCCATACAAAGAGTAAAAAAGGTATGGTGCAAACAAGGATTTACCCATCATATGCCCTGTGACCTTGCTGTTATGACCTTGGTTCAACGTCATGACACACTGTCTTCCCCTAATGACCATTTCTACCAAGTATAAAATTAATCTAACAACGCATGTAGAAACTATGCCTTGGACAAAGGATGGACAGACATACATCACTAACAATATGTCCTGTCAAAGGACAGGCATATAAAAATGAGAGGTTGAAGTCACTAGGTAAAGTTTTGAATCCAAAGGAAATCTAGTCTCAAGAAATGCATATGAGAGCCTAATCACTGACAGTTCACAAGTTACTGTTTAAAGTTTGCACACAAACAGGCTAAGATACTGCTATTTATATTAAATACACATGACAAAAACCCTTATAATATTACACAAAATAAGTCTTAATGACAAAACTAAAAGAAATACAACAGTAGTAACTCCGTTTTGATTTATGGTTAAAAATAAAGTCAAAGCTGTCAAGAAAATTGGGACATCTGATAAAAGTTTTTCTTCATAAATACAATGCAGTTCAAAAGACATCTCTTGCCCTCAACCCCAGTCATTAACTGTATACTGTTATCTCTTTACCAAAACTTGCACTTTTCCTTATTGTAAACAAAATATTTAGTAAGCTTTGGGCAATGGTGATTAGACTAAACTTGAAATGTGTTTTACAGCGTAAATGTACTCAATAGAACCAAAATGCTTATTTTCACAATTTGGGAAGAACACAGTTTAGGACAGGAAGAGATCCACGTCTTTCAAGTTATCTGGGTATAATTGAGACTCAGATTGTGGATTACAGTTTTAGTCTGGTTAGAAACCATCCTATCTTTCATAATTATGCATACAGTTTATAACCAATGACAATGAGACCAATACTTAATTTGGCCCATTCCTCTCTCACTACAATAATGTGTCCTTTCCAGGGTTCTGTTCTTACAATCTCAGCTGTCAACCAGGTTTAACTGTACCATTATGTATGAGAAGTGGATAAAATCTTATTTAATGTCACTAAATAACCAATTAGTAATTCTAGTAAACAACGTCCCTTTTACAATGGCAGCAAACTCGGTATTTTCAACAATTTTCAGTCATAATCATCAAAACGAGCCCTTCAACACCCACATCTTACCCCACCTTGTCAAAGAATGGAATAAATCTGCTACTGTGAGACATTTCTTGTTCAATTTGTTAATAACTTAAGAATCAAAATCAATATTAGATCTGATATCTGTTAGTTATTTAAATCAACAAAACCATAATATTCTATCGTTTATCTCTATATGCTTTTATCGCATTTTTACACAAAAAAAATAATCAACACACTCTCAATAAATGTAATAAATTTATAATATTCATTATTATCCTTATGAAAGCCTTTGTGGCCCAGTGGATGAGGTGCTCTACTTATAACCAAAAGGTCCTTGGTTCGATTCCTGCCGTGGGCACACCAATGTTCTGTTTTTTGGATGAGACAGTAAAAACCGAGGTTCCATGTCATAGTAGGCCTGGTACTAAAAGATTCCTCACTTCTTCAGGTAGGGCATTGCAACGGTAAAAATTTCTATGCGATGCATCAGACATCACCATAAACATGAAATAATCGTGGAGTGACGTAAAACAATAATCAATATTATCCTTATGATTACAAAGATAAACAATGATATAGAATACTCTCACTGATTTAAATATAAAATCCATACTGATGAAACATGTTCATATTAATCATATAGTTCATATTCTTATTATACAATGTTCTTGAAATATAGCCAGTCAGGACTGTCAATTCATAACATATCTGTACAATTCCAGAATTTAGAAAGATTCTTGAAAATTTTAGATACTATTCCATAAATTCTAGATAACAACAGAAAATTTAAGAATGTTGGAATTTGTATAATCAAAAATTCAAAACATGTATCTCTCATTACAGATGCACATAAAATAAATATTTAAACAGATCAAAATATGCTTACATTACCATACATTTTTTCAAGACACGCAAGAACATTTTTACTTGTTCCTCTAAAAACAACAGATCTATAGAGGTAGCAAAGGTCATCATACTGCTTCACATTTTATCTTCTCTTTTATGATGTTACAGCTCATTCCATACAAGATGCTATAGAGGTAGCAAAGGTGCTCACACTGCTTCACATTTTATCTTCTCTTTTAAAATGTTACAGCTCATTCCATACAAGATGCTATTTGTGAGCTTAGTGTTAGAGTTTGCCTGATAATTGCATAAAGAGTTCTTTGACGGCGAGAGCTGATGCTATACATCCATCCATGTTAGAATGTGTGAAGGCATCTCCGGCAAGTATAATGGGAGGATTTTCACTGAGTACTACACAGCCTGGAGAATCTGGATAACCCTTGTGCACCTTTACAAGAAGAAATATATGAAAATTATAAAAATATACATAAATTTACAGTGACAAGAGGACTGAGTTAGCCAATACAACTTGCACCTTGAGTACATCGTAAATTTATACATTATCAGAGATTTCTTAAGCTGTTTAAGCTGTAAATTCACTCCAGAATCTTAACCAAAACAATAAAACATTATTCTGGAAAACTGTGAAACATTCAGTTTTTATTATCTGAACTTATCTAAATTGCTGTTCACAAAGTAGGATACCATTTAGAATATATAATTCCTTACCCTGGATCTACTCTTGAGCAGATCTAGAAAAAATACAACTGAGAGGGGGTCTTCAAAACTTTAATTTCCACCAAATTTTATCAAAGTCTGTGATATCTTTACACAACAAACTAATAATGCATCCCTATCCCCCTTTTTTTTGCACTCTTAATAAAATTTAGAAAAGTTCTATAAGTCAGAATTCTTCAGAATAGTATTTATCTTGAAATCTAATTGCATGCATAAAATTAATGGACCTGTTATTATCCTAGGTGTCATACAAACTAGAACTAAAAATCTTACCTAATTGTGGTAAACTTAGATTACTTTTGATACTGTTTAAATAGGTAAGTTTTCTTCTTCAATAGTTTGTAGGTTAACTGATCTTCTTTGCATATCCATCATTTTTCCCAGGTTGACACCCCCACCTCCTTTCATTAATACACATACCCCGGTACTACAATTGTATCAAATTTTGAGGAGATGTGAAAATTCCTGTTCAATATGCACATCTTCATTATGTGATCCTTTTTTGTTTGGAGTTTCATCAGAATCCACCAAAAGAATTTGGAGGAGCTATGAAGACAAGGTATTTAGCATAGACAAATCTAAGACCAAAGGTCATAACTTGTGTAAATCTTTTTGAACAGCATTCCCCTTCCAATATGTACATCTTCACACAAGTTCTTTCTTTGTACCATGTTACATTAAAATCCCATTAAGGGCTTAAGAGGAGTTGTAAAGACAAGGTATTTAGCAAAGAAAAATCTGAGCCCAAGGGTCATTACTCCTGTAATTTTTTTGGACAGCATTCCTCTTCCAATATGCACATTTTTGACGGTATCCTTTTGTTGTACCATGTTTCATCAAACTCCTCCAAGATATATCTAATTAATTCTAAGTCCAAGGGCCACAACTCTTGTAATTGTTTTTTGAACAGCATTCCCCTTCCAATATGCACATTTTCATAGTGTGTTGTTTCTTTTTACCAAGTTTCATCAAAATCCCCCAAAGGGTTTAGGAAGAGTTGCAAAGACAAGATATGTGGGGTAAACGGATGGAAAGACAGATGGATGACTGATATAGCATGACATGCCCATATTTTTACATATGAAAACTAGAATAGGAAATTTTAACCATATATATCATTCAAAATAGAAACATTAGCAGTGTGGAATACAGTAAGGAACTTCTATATTGTAGAATAAAACAGACAATAGTTGCTTTGTGTACAGGACTAGCTTAATGATGAACTAGACATATAGCAGTAAAAATACATGAGAAAAAGAGTGTTATAACATTTACAGTATACTTCAATATAGGTCAGATAATGATACAGATGTGGTCCTTCACTTTAATGGAAGAAGTACATGTATCTCTTTACCTGTGAAAACCTCCATTTATGACCTTTAATCTCATCAGGTGAAGGCATATCAGGTAGCATTTCATGTAATCTCTGGACTATTATTTTGGCCATTTCATCTTTATCCTTCTCAAGATTCTGCAGGGTGAATGGGACACTAGTATGCACACATACAGATAAGCCTTTATCTGTATCTATTGGAGACAAAATACAGCAAAATCAGGCTACTTTTCAATAAATTTTAATGAGAGTTGTGTAATTACTTTTCTGTAGTTTACACAAGCTTAAATTATATTGCTTTTACAAAAATAGCTGTTCATTCTAAATGTTATGGATTTCACAGTGTGAGTCCTGCACACATGACTGAAGACACATAACATACTGAAATGAAAATCTACAGCACAAATCTATACTGATGTATGCCCTTATGATTACTATTGTCATGAGATTTATTTGAATTGGCCCTCCCTCTTCCTTTTTGATTTCCCATTATATAGGCATGACTATCCTCCACTGTAACTTTAATCTGACTGTGTTTATAATAATCAATTACATCTTTCCTTTTCTTGTCAGTAAAACATTATTCCTGTTGTTAAAAAATCTGAATACATTAAATATTACTCTATATCTACAATAACAACAATCTGATTAAAACCAATCTTTATTCCGCTTCTCTATTTGTCCTCTTGTGTATAAAGATCTGGTGAAACCCTGTAAGGGGTCTTGTTCTGGTGAACTCTGATTTTCGGCCAATCAGTGGATCGGCTACAAATTCCTAGGAATGAAATTAACATGGCAAGCGTTTGCATGTTTCATAACGTAGTTTTTGAATAGTGTTTGTTACATACTGTGTCACTTGCACATGCTTAGCATTAATTGGCTCTGAGAAATAACGGTTTCAGTGACTGAGACGTCATAAGAGGTCACCAGAGCGTGAACCCTCACGGGGTTTCACCAGATCTTTATATGCAATGGAACAAATAGAGAAGTGGAATAAAGATATGGTTTTAATCAGATTACAATAACAATAGCAGGTTTTTAATGATTCATTGTTACATCAAAGTGGAATGACAAATGAGCTGTGTCATAATGCCATCATCACGTTTTAATAGAAAATGATATTTTGGTTTTAATCGTTTGTGAATGGCTTTTAGAAGGAGTTTAAACATTTATTCTTCTACACGACAACAGGTATATCTTGCTCACACTCATAGTGTTTACAAGATATACTCACATTCATATTGCGTAAACAAACAGCAATGTTTTTAGCATTTGTTGCATGCGTTATGTATACCTAAAATATAAATTGACTTAGAAAGTTAGACTACAATATAAAAATTTCTAGATTCTAACAAACCATCCGCTCCTATTTTCAACCCCTGCTCTGATTTTTTTTAATTTTGAAATTCACATTTGTGAAAATAACACTAAACTAAATTACGGAAATTCTGCTACTGAGTTTTCATCAACTCTGTTTTAATGAATTTTCAGGATTATTTAGAATTAAAAAATATGCTTGCCAACCTCTCCCTCTCTTCCTTGGATCAATTGAAACAAATCTGATAATTGGATCATCAAAATATTTTGCTTCCCATGGAAACTTAAGTCTTTCTGTTTTGTCCTGATTGAAGAAAAGACCAACACAAAATCTAGATGAGTATGACACTAGCTTGAGACTCTCTTTTATGTTTGGTTTTGAATCTGAAAACAAATGAAAATTAACTATTCACTCTACCATGTATATTTGTGGATATATATGTTGTTATTCATACATTTTGTATGCTGTTTTACCTCACATCAAGATGACCTCTGACCTTTTTCCTATTGATTTTATATTTCATTCTGTGCCAGTAATACAATAATTTACCATAAAAACTGTGTCATATTACTCTGATTTCACTATGTCAACATTTACACCATAGTGAAAATTCCCGCAATACGAGGCATGTCAAGGCCCATTACATCATCTTAAAAACAGAGTATCGCAACTACTAAAATCTGTCACAGTTTGCATTTAGTCACCTACCAAATCCATTGTTCTTGATGTGGGCAACTTACATCAGAAATCACAAAGTGTGCATGTATGCTGACGATATTGTGGTTGCGATGTTCCGTACTGAAACAAGAGCAACGCCTAGCGTGGCATAATACGCCTGTCGCTTAGCTTGAAGGGGATCAATCTGAATGAATGGCCAAGTTACATCAAATACCTTGAAACACTGCATAAAGAAATCCAGAAAACTGTAAAATCCTTGAAAATTTCTAAGTTCAAGGGGCATAACTCTAGTAAATCAAAAGCAATCACAGCAAAATGCAAATTGGTTCTGACCCTCATTGTTATAAAGAAATATACCAAGTTTTAATCCAATGTCTTTAAAGACTGCAGAAAACAGTCTGGGAAACTGTAAAATCTTTGAAAATTTCAAAGTTCAAGGGCCATAACTCTGGCAAAACCATAGCAATCATACCCAAATGCGAACTGGCACTGACCCTCAATGATATAAAGTAATATATGAAGTTTTAATCCAATACCTTTAAAGACTGCAGAAAAAAGTGGGGAAAACTGTAAAATCCTTGAAGATTCCTAATTTTAAGGGCTGTAACTCTGGCAGAAACAAGGCAATGATACCCAAATGCAAACTGGTACTGACCCCTGTTGATATAAAGTTATATGCTAAGTTTCAATTCAATATCTTGAAAGACTGCAGAAAGAAGTCCGGAAAACATGACCCCAGACAGACGCACGGACGGACAGACAAGGTCATAACATAATATGTCCTGTCTTATGACGGGCATATAAAAATCATTCATTGATGCACAACACAAAATATTCAACTTATGTAAAGAAACAATATGTAAAGGAACAAGAAGAAGTTGTGACCATTTTAACAAGTCTGAATTATGATATGAATGTAAAAATATTTTATTGTAACTTATTCATTCACACTTTATTTATTTATTTACATGTATTTAATTTTAATTGAATATTCTGTTATGTATTGATAATGCCAACTTGTATGGTTTATGTCAATAAAATCTTGAATCTTTTACATACCAAAGTCTACTATGATATGGGGCCTCAGTTTCTACATTCCTAGCCCAAAGACAGGACACTGACAGGTGGTTGGTGGGACTCAAACCTAAGACCTCTTGGCACAAGCCACACATACTAAGCAATGGGCTATGTTGGCTCCATTCATTTTGTAACAGATACTTTTAGAATATTTACTTATGTATACTAGGAACTTTAGATTTCTATCAAACCATCTTAGCTCTACAGTCAACATGCTTGTTCCCAGTCTAAACCTTCAAATATCTTTTGTATAAAAGCTTAGGTCTAAACATGATATAAACAGAAAGATGGACAAAATAATTCCAATATACCTTGCATAACATTGCTCAGAGGGTATTTATACAAAGTTATAAGTGGTATATAACATAATCTTGTTATAAAAAGATAAAACTTTACGAATCTCTCTTAATACGCATACTGAATACTACCACTTCCTTACCAATTAATGTCTGTATATCTCCATCCATGGCAAGAATTTGTGGTACAGGCATGGTTAATACCAAAGAACTACATTCATGTGTTGTAGATTGTGTGGATAATTTTATGACCTTATTCTGCACATCTATCCTTTTGATTTCTTCTGAATACAGCACATCTGCACCTTAGATTAATATAAAATGTACAATAAATTCTACAATTATGTACATTATATCTAGAGACAAATGTAAATTGTGAGTTATATTAGGCCTGCACATTTAAATAACATACAGATAAAAATTTGACTACATATCTACTTTGGCTTGTCTCCACCGTACCACAGTAACAAAGGCCTGTACCAAAAGCTGCACTGACTACCACACAATCAACAAATGAAAAGTCAAGAAACAACTCTGGCCATAGAAGATCCTTTAATCTAAAGTGGCTGACTGAGCATCCCTGGCTGGAATACCATGAATAGTATAGTATATGTAGTGATAGCTTTTCATATGTACGTATTGATCCTTCAGCCAGAAGTGGGACGCCTAGGGCTGACAGAATAGCAAAGGATGGAACCAAAGAAGTTGTGTGTTAACAAGAGTATATGCTATGAGCATCAGGAAGTTACGTTTAAAGAAGTGGCCAAAGAATCAAGGAAAAGATTGTGCTTTTGAGAACCATACAGAAAGGAAGTTGATGCCCTCCAAGATGCATAGAAAACCCTGTATTTCTTGATAACGCACCACTTATGGTATATACAACCCTATTTGAGCTCTTGATTGATCAATGCCTTGAATTTGTTGCCCCAAAACTTCAACATTTTCCAACAGGAAAGAATGCTACCTACAAACCTGCAGCCACTGCAACTGAATTCTAGGAATGCCAGGGAGAAGTGGTGGTGCAGAAAGTAACAATACAGCAAATCATATGGCCAAATGTTAGACAAATACACAAATGATAGTGCCAGAAAACATCTAGGAAGTGTTTACTCCTATTCAGAAAAGGGACAATCTACACTAACTTTTTTACAAGAAGTACAGCTGACAAATGGAGCAGTACCAAAGCATATATGCAACAATGAATAACAAATTAGACCTTGCTTCCCTACCCATCCACAGGATGTCATCTCAGACTCTGACAGAAAATCAGTAACGGTTGGAAAGTAAAATGGTTTAGTTGCCATTCTCAAGAAAGACAATCTACAAATCATTGCTCTTCACTGCACATTCAATCACCTTTATTTTCCAAAGCCTTCAGTTCTGTTGATCACTGACCACATTTAAAAGAGATGATATTGATGTGTCTTTTGTTGAATCATTAGTAATAACAACAGTGTTACACCTGAGAAGAAAATGAAGGAGAGGGAAACATTATCACGAGTAAAGTATAGCCACTGCCATTGCTGAAAGTCTTCATATTACTGCAACAAGACATGCAGTCTATTCATAAAGCAAGAGATATCTTCTTTAAAAGAGAACAGAGAAAAATGGATGGAACATTGTCATTAAGAACTTGTCGAAGATCTGTCAATATTAAACCGCAGCAAAATACATGGAGGCATTTCAACTTTCCATGGAGATGCAGCAATTTTTATCTTTGGCCATCCATTTGGGGTTGGATGAGGTTCTGACCTGCCATTAATAGATTAGATGTGTACACAATTACCATCATGCATGCTGCAGAACTTAACAAAAAACAAACCTTCAAAGTGAGAAAGACTTTCATTGTGAGACTACTGTCAGTTAAAAAGACATAGTCCATCATTTCCACTTCACCTGTAGAAAGACATTGACTGAACACAGAAACAAGCTCTATATTCCAAATGTCAGCAGCCTATTGTTAATTGGAATTTAATAAAACAAAAACTCCCAGATAGACCTGGACTTAGGCAAGCATGCGAGATTTATATTTGTCTAGGAAGAACAGGAGACTAGGAGTGAGTATTTCCAGACCAGCTGAAAAAAGACCTGTAGTGTCTAATGATTTACTTACACTGCTAGGAGTGAGTATTTCCAGACCAACTGAAAAGAGACCTGTTGTGTGCCTGATGATTTACTAACACTACTACTAGTTATAAAACTTGACAAATTCAAATGTATGTAGAGAATACTTCATTATATCTGAAAATATGCAAATATCAGCTAGGGTGATTTTTTTTATTATACATGTATTCACCTTAAAAACTTTACATTGAAGAGTGTTTGATTGTTCTAAGACAGTATGTGTACTGAAACTTCTCTCAAATTTTCAATATTACATCTAAAAATAGACACAAACATTTGAAAAAAATGCAAAGTGTCATCAGCACAGATGGCCACATCATTAAGTGCCTTTCTGTTGGGAAATTTTGTATGCCCTTTTCAATCCTGAATTTAACTTTAGTAATATACTGGATATAGTCACTAACTTGTTCCCTGAAAACAAGCTATTACTTGAGGCTAAGGCTAAAGGAATTTTTTATACATATTGTGGTCGATAATTAGTTAAATAAGCTTGGCACATTGAATCAGTACATAATGAAACAGACACCAAACTAATGTCCCCTACCCAAATGTTGCTTTGAAAACAAAACCTAATTTAAGAACATTTACCTAGATAATGTAGATAATGTTTGTACATAGCTACTGACCTGCTTGTTGTAAGAAGTGTTTTACAAGTGAGCTACTGCCATCAGGTGTGACATAATGATCAGGGGAACCATCTTTACTCCTTTCTCCCTCTATTACTCCTTTAAATGGTGATAAAATTCCTAAAGATATAAGCTCTTCATGGATTCTGAAAAATACCAGCTTTTATTAACAATAAGAATTACAGTTGATACTAGTGTCAAAATCTGAGTCGGATGACAGAAAATACTTCAGCCTAACCGGACTTAGAGATAAACATCAGACATCATTCATTCATTATTAAGTCTATCCAATTTAAAGGTATATACATAGCACTTTCTTCTAAATTATATATATCTTTGCCAATAAAATTTTATCCATTCATATATAACATATCTTTAAAAGTTTGTAACACTTAATTGTCTCAGTGTTGTCATTGTCTGTGTAGTAATCCTGTGTACTGTTAAGTTGAGTACATTTCTGTCTCATGAGCACTGATTAACAACATGGAGTTCATGTCCCCTCGTGTAAATGTGTACAATGTCCAATGCCTAGAAGACTGGGAATCAAAAAAAAATTCAGAACCTTCTGGAAATCTTCTAAGGCTCAATAAATCATGTGTTGGATTGTGCATCATCACTGTTATCATATATCTACACAACATTTACACCACCATTAATGTACTCAGATTTTTAAACATACCATACAAATTCCCATAGAACTGTTTCAAAGGAAACAATCAATAATCCAGGAAAAGACTTTAATGATCACAAAACACAATTTTAATACATGTATAATTTACTAGATACCTTTGATGTTTAACACGATACTCTGGTGTGATAGAGATATACTGCGCTCCCAGATCTACTGACGAATACTGGGCTTTATCACTATGCTAAAATATGAAAAAAATTCTCAGTATTAAATAGATCATCTGATATGTCAGTGTGTATGATACTATTACTTTGCAAGCAGTATTAAATTTAAAAGCCTTATAACAACTCTTAAGATTCAAATATTTTCACATATTTTGACCAAAAAAAAAAGAAAAAAAAAGAAATAAATTTTTTGTAAGTTTGTATATTATTTTTTAAAGTGATCTCAACATACAGAACATGTGACCTTCCAAGCACAAAATTATTAAGGAGTTGCATTAATGCATTAACTTTTGTTTGTCAAATATAGTGGCAGATTTAGAAAGGGGGGAGGGGGCCTTTTTTGCAACAAATTTACAAGGCATATACATGTATAGAAAATAAGGCTGAAAACACTCATGTAATATGAGATAATTCCCGATTTGGCACCCAAAATGGCTGAGTGTTTAATTGACTAATACTCATTTGGGCCCCCCCCCCTTTTGGAAATCCTGGATCGCCCTTGAAATAGGCTACACATTGTCCACATTTATGTATAGTGATCAACTGGCTAGTTTATTCTCCTAAAGTCTAATTTTCATTTATGACAAATTATCCACAGTCCTTCTTGTATGCAATGGTGTACTGACTGAATTTCAATCATAATAAATTTACAGGAGCTAGGAGTGGGAGTATAAATGACAGTCATTAGATTAGGTGTCAGACAGGAAAGCAGACAATCAGATAAATCACTCAAAATAAATATGAAACGAAAATTGTCAAAATTGAACCTGGGTCGTCAAATCTCAAAACAAGTGTGATACTAAAGGTTGATCAATTTCAACCACAGTGCCACGTACGTTATACTAATTGATATTATTTAGTAATAATACTTAAAAACCAGTGTTTAATTGATTATAATAAGGTATTTGACATTGCTATTACATCATTACCATAGATCTTGCTGTTGCCATCCGTCCACCTGGAAAAGGATTACACATCTTTTAACTTATATTATCGTATCATAAAAAAAGAAATATCACCATGCACTTAATATGCCTCTGTGCATGCATACATACATATATTTATATACATGCATATTTATCACATACAACATGCATGACTAGTGGTACAACATTACAGGTGGACACAAAAAGGGACATGATGGTGACATTAACAGATGCTGATATATATTGTAATGTTGTTTCAAGTTCAAAAGAAAACAGAAGACTGTCTAGGCAAGCAGTATGACACAAATCACCAAGGACATGCACATAAAACATGATAACAATAACATATACCTAGAAAAAGACCTTACAAAAATATTTGATTGTACTGTGGTTACGATACCGACTTAGGACGGTCAATTGAAGTAACAAACGTCACTCAACTGGTGTAGTTATACCCAGTTTACAGGTGCTCACCTTCCTACTCACCACAAAAGCAGCACAATCAAAGGACACACATTTAAAAATATGATAAATAATCCTCCATTATATAGAGAACAAGGATCAACAGGTTTCCCAAGAAGAGAGGTCATAGAAATATTTTCACACGAAAAGTTTAAAGTAATATATGCTGGTATCAAAATTATGTGAGACGACTTCGACATGAGTGAATTCATTGCTCTGCTTATCTGTAAGTGAGCTAAGATCCTTGATCTGAGGGAGCCCGACTAACAGTCAGAGGGGACAAGAGTCTTCACCTTGTCTCATAATTGAATAGGTTTGTACAAGGCCTGTCATAGAGTTCCTACTGTCCTTTTAGTCTGCAGCGTGCAACGCTCAAATAAAAGTCTGTAATTCAAGTCAATTTACTATAAGATCGAGACCTTCACGAAATACAATGCAAATTAGCTTATACTATACTATAAATGATTCATATTGATAAATAAAGCAGAAAGAAAGTACATATGCAACACAGTATATAAAAATTTTATCATTAAGTCATAATATTATATAAGATCATAATCCAATTTAAAGAACAATATTATATAAATGCAAGAGCTTTAATTTCACTACTGTATACAGTATAGTGGCAATAAGACTATGAAGAAGGAATGACTTAATACTGACATGAGGTCAATCAACATTAACTTATTCATTGCTAGGATTAAGCTTCAGTTGAGTATATAACGTTACTGTACCTGCGCCTCTACCTTTATCCAGAATCTTGATTGACTTTGGTTTTAACTCCTTTGCTAGTTGTGATGCCACAGAAGCTCCTGTCATTCCAGCGCCTACCACTATTACCTTCTCCATCGCTTTTTTCATGATCGACATTGTTTACATTTGGCTCATTCACGTGCACAGAAACGCCAAGTCTTGCGTAAACTGCCACACGTTCTCTATTTTTAGAAACATGGTGACTTGGTATCAAAACATTTCGATTTTCGAGTGAATGGATACATGAACAACTGAAGAAATGTAAGTTTGATTTGACCAAGAAAATTAGACTGAAGCAAAAATGAAATAAAAATTACAATTACAATCAATTTTGGTCTCTATTTTCACTTTCACTTTACAGTACATATTTATACGCACTGACGAAAGTTGGAAAACACGTTTAACAAAAGTGTATACATATAGAGTATCGTCAGAGAGACTACGTTAGTGAGGTATAACTACGGGTACTCATATCAGAGACATACAACACGTAAACATGTAGTTCTTATATCAATTTTTGTTTCACTTAGTTGGGTTTTTTTTTGTTATAAATGTTTTCTGTCTTAGTGTCTAGGTCACTGCTAACTGGCAGGTGTTTGAAATTTTTGTGTCCTGAAAAAGGGGCAGATTAATTTTTGTTTCATTTAATTTAATGCTTTACAGATATAATTATGTATAGTTGTTTGATTTTGTTTTTATTGTTTTCTCTGTACTGGTATGTGTTTAAAATGATTGTCACAGTCCTGAAAAAGAGGCAGATCGCCTTAAAAATTGACAATTTATTTATTGTTATCACTTTTTATGCTTTTATATTTGACCTTTATTTATAAAGTGACATTTGGTTGATCCACAAGGGGGAATTTTAAAGGTAAATCTGCCTATTGTTTGTGCACATCAAGAGCGACGCATTTGTATGACGTTTCCCGCGATAAATTAACGTCGTTATATTTAAAATGGCCTCGCGTTACAAAGGACGCTTCTTCACATCCAAACAAAACCAAAGGCTGTTACTCGCCAAAAGAAACAATTGCCCAGCAAGACAAACACGAAACAGAGAAATGTCAAACTCAAACAAATTTAATGATGTTAAACTGCCATGGATTGAAGGTATACACCGAATAATAAGTTATCAAACGACGTCTCGAAGAGTGCGATGGCTGTAATAAGAAGCCTAGCATCTATGTTGTATATTCTATGGTAGTGCGGGATGCTGAACAAAGTTAACACCGGCAAAATCCACTATCAGGAATCAAAGAATAAAACACGGCCATAATTTTTTTACATCAACTCCAAAACAGCAATTTGTGGACGGCATTTATGAGTTTCAATTTGTCCGGTGTTTGTCTGTCCTTCTGTCCTGTCTTTGAACTTGACTGTTTTGTTTTGTAATCACATCTTAATATTATCAAAGCTACCACAGGAGAGATGCGTGTTTCTTAATCAATCTGTTTTACGATTAAATTACTCAAAACAGGTAGTACAAATGTATAAATACTTATTATTGCAAAATGTGGCACAGTGGTAAAGACCATTGGTTGCAGTGTATGCTTAATATGTAAGGAGTAACCCTGAGGTCGTACATTCGAACCCCAAATAACTCTTCCTGTTTATGGCCAAGGTGCCCGACAGGAGGTCAAGCCAGTTTCGAATATCGCCTGTACATTGATACATCGTCACATATATGACAGAAATGTCATCGACTGTGACGATAACTAACAATGAAATAAACAAACCGTCATATGTCTGGTAACAACTTACCAGCAACCACACGTGACATTCCTGTTCCTCGAACAAAATGTGTTCCTCGAACACGAATGCTTTGCAGATGAGCCACTCAAATCAGGGTGTACAAATTCAATGAGATCTGACTTAACTGTATGACGAAACTTAAGACGTCGTAGCTGCAAAACTGACCCGGAGAAAGTAAGCAGATATGATGTGTGAATTGTTTATTATCCTGCCTCCATGATACACAGAAAAATGCTAGGGCTGTTGATTTTTCTTTTCTTTTCTTTTTTTTGTTCTCTCCCTCCCGAATGCTCCGTATTACACTCTGAAATCGATTACTTTCATATAAAATATGTTCTAGAAAGAAGGTGTTTTGATGTCACTCGGTGATATTTCAGTTACATGTATAAAGTGAATAGACATGATTGTCTAGTTTCCAAATTGTGACTGTTGCCAGATTCCCATTGACGTCGTATGACGTCAAGGGACGTAACTCTTACGCAATGCTAACGCACGTCACGAATTTATGCGATCTGGGACTAGTTGTTCGAAACTTTAACCACTGATTAAGCTAACCAGTGGTTAAAATTTGAGAGACAATTATTTGATTTATAAGATTCCTGTATACAAACCTAAATTACATTACAAAGCTTGTTTCATATGCTACAAATCAGTACACATACTAATAATAAGATGAAATTTAATCATTGGTTAGCTTAACCAGTGGTGAAAGTTTTGAACAACTGGCCCCTGCGCATCATATTTCGGGCATTATTTTCATTGCAATCTCGACGACCCCCATATTTCTTTGCATTTACGGTAGGGGACAGACTTCAGCATGAATCATGTGTAAGCCAATGAATTTCTTGTCAGTAGTTTTTTTCAAAATACAATTCTGAACAAATGCCACCAGATATGAATTTATGCGAAAATCCCCCAAAAATTCGTATTTTTCAAAAATTTCATCAATAGAATTCATAAAGAATGATTGTAATATAAATCTAACTGATAAACATCATACCCAAAATATATTACAAAATCTAAATTAAATCAACAAAAATATTTGAGCAATTAGAGAACAGAGGAAAAATGCTTTTTTATTATCCCCCCTAGATGTTGCAGCTGATTTCTTGAAGGGATGCACGGTGACCCTTTATTTTCTGTTTGGAATTGAATTTAGTATAGATTCGATATATACCATACCAAATATCATTAATTTCTTGTCAGTAGTTTTTGATAGGCAGATTTACCTTTAAGAGAACAGAAACTATTATCAGTCTGCAGAAATTCGCACATACACAAAAGACAAAGCACAACAATTTGTTAAGTATTTATTTTATTCAGACAATTCAGTGTTTTCACCTTATCAACATGGAATATATATAAGACCTCTTGATGTGAAGTGCAGAGGCACGTAACATCGAACTGCAGTCTTTGATTAATACATAATGATATGATTAATGTTATTTAAACAGAGTTGAGAATAAAAACCTAAATTTTTTCCCAATAGAAGTCACTACATGTTTGTCGTCTATTTGATGTACAGCTTAAACCGTAGTACATATGATTAACGGTTATTGAGCCTTATAAGTATTTCAGTGAAAAATGTGTGTTTCTCTTAATAATCCTTTTTTTATTTGTTTAAAATACATAATATCAACAGATTGAAAATATCCAAATACCCCTAATCCATGTTTTGTTTTCATTTTGTCATGAAATCCAAATTATGTAGTCAAAAAGATGTAATTTGCCTTAATTAATTGATCATGACTGATACATTTTTATGATCTACATATATTGCACTGTATGGGAGCTGATTCTATTGGAATAAAAACAATATAAACAACCCTTATTTGTAGCATGATATCCTCTTTAAATGATTCAGCATCTCTTTTAGATCGAATCACAGAAATACTGAATGATGAAATAGACCGTCTTACAGTACTAGTGGCACTAAAATGTACCCTATACATTTTCATCAAAATGTGGTTGTTAAAAGTGATAACAAGAGCAATGCCTAGCATGGCATAAAATGCCTGTTGCTTATCTTGAAGGAGATCAATTTGAATGAATGGCCAAGTTACAATCCAATACTTTGAAACACTGCAGAAAGAAATCCGGAAAACTGTAAAATCCTTGAAAATTTCTAAGCTCAAGGGGCATAACTCTAGCAAATTGGTACTGACCCGTATTACTATAAAGTAATATACCAAGTTTTATAAAAAGTAAAGGAACAAAAACACTCTATATTGCAAATAGATGTCATCTGAAAAATTGCTTGATAAAGGTCGTGAGGCCGAAAATTTGCAATACAGAGTGTTTGTGTTCCTTTACTTTTATGTACCAATCTTCCCTTTGGAGGACTTCTTCGAATCTTTATTACCAAGTTTTAATCCAATACCTTTAAACACTGCAGAAAAAAGTGTGGAAAACTGTAAAATCCTTGAAATTTTCTAAGTTCAAGGGCCGTAACTCAGGCAGAACCAAAGAAATCATACCCAAATGCAAACTGGTACTGACCCTTGTTTATATAAAGTTATATACTAAGTTTTAATACAATACCTTTAAAGACTGCAAAAAAAGTCTGGAAAACTGTAAAATCCTTGAAAATTTCTAAGTTCAAGGGCCGTTACTCTGGCAAAACCAAAGCAATCATACCCAAATGTGAACTGGTACTGACCCTTGTTGATACAAAAATATTTGCCAAGTTTCAATCCAATATCTTAAAAGACTGGATGGACGGGCAGACAACGCCATAACATAATACGTCCTGTCTTGTGACGGGCATATAAAAATTAGTGTGAAGTTCATTTTGTGGATTCATTTTCATTCTTCGGTATCATATGCAATAGATGAACAAGGGAAATATGTATATTATAATCCATGTTATAATCCATGCAAGATAACATTAATACCCCTCCTTTATTTTGTCCCTAAATTCTTGTAAAAACAATAAGTAACAGCCCTGAAGAAGTTGAATTCTGTGTGTGACTTATTAATTTACATTTTTATGGAGAAATTTCATGTATATACATAACCATGCTACATTTAAGATAAGCAGTATCCTACCCCATAGTTTTGACAGGAAATTGTTACAAAACATTAAATGGTGAACTCTCAAAAATCAGAAATATGTGTTAGTCTCATACTTTTACTCTCCCTTTAACTTCAATTATATACATGAATATGCTTTTCAAATGAAATGTATATACACACATACATGTATATATGTACATATATCCTTGATTTATTACTCAGATAAAAAAAGTTGTAACCCCGTCACCCCTTTTTTTTGCCCTGGATTGATAGATCAGAGGAATATTGTATTTTTTCTGTCTGTCTGTTTGTTTGTTTGTCTGTCTGTTGTCAACTTTATTATGCCCTCACAAGGTATGGTAGGGGCATTAAGAGATGGCTTTGTCTGTCCTTCCGTTCTTCTGTACTTCCATCCTTCAGTCATTCTGTCTCACATTTGGTCTCTGGATGATAACTCAAGTACCTTTCATTATATTGAAACCAAATTTGGATATATACTTACTTATCAAGAAAGGAAGAACCCTATTGATTTTGGAGTCAAAGGTCAAGGTCACAGCTGATAGAAAAGCCTATAATTATTTGTTTGATTTTCATATATTACATGTATCATACGTCATTAACTGCACTTCAGAATTTGATCATATTCCCATATTGTACAGGTCAAATTCTTTTAAATAGAGGTAATTTAAAATCTTACCAAACGGGAAGGATGCCTATAGGTTTGAGAGTCAATATTTTAAAAGGCAAGGTCGCTACTGGTATTATTTAATTATAGGAGTTATGGCCCATGAAACTTATAATTAAGGAAAGATTTGTCACCGCTTTGAAATAAGCCCACAACAGGGGCATATGTTTCACAAACATTAGTTTTAAATAAAATTATTGCAAAAATGAGTGAGGCTCATAGTATTACATTCCTTTATTTATTTATCTATACAAAACATATTTATTATTTGAACATAGAAGGTATACATATATCTTAGACTTCTTTACTTTAACTTCAAAGGTGTAACATTGGACAGCAAATTAATTAAAGTTCCCTCCAAATTTATTACATAATAATGTAATCTGACATTCCAATCGATTTGGAAGGAAGGTTAATGATTTTGCCATTCATTGCTACAGTTCAGTAGCTAAAGGAACTGTGGTCTATAAACCAAAAACTGAAAAAGTAGTATAGATCTACACCCCCCTTAAAAAAAACCAGAAATGAACTGAATATCTACAATGTCACCCAAAGATCAGTATAACCCTTAAATGTTTAAATGTTTAACAGACTTATGTAACCAAGTGATACACATACCTAATTTCAATGTAAAATAAAAAGGTGCATGCATGACTGGTGTGATGTGTCCGTGTCACACAATATAGTATCGCTATAAATCTGTAATATAGATCTATAAATTAATTCATTTGAATTTTCATTGAACTACTTGGGTTGATATTCATAATGAATTTAATATATTTTTAACCGAAAAGTATCTCGTTTTAGATTCTGGTAACAGTAATTTGCAATGGCTAATGTACTTGGAATGGCTTTTATCCCCTACTATAACCATCTAATAGAGATTTTGGATACCAATAAAGAACTTAGGAAAAGTGCTGAAGGAATATTCAAGCAGGTAGCATGGGGAGCTGGAGGCACTATAATAGGTGGTGCATGCGGGGGACCTCCAGGGGCTCTAGTAGGAGGAATTATTGGCTCGATGTATGGATACTTCAAATCAGATGACTACCAGGCCATGATTACTGTGATTAAAAACATGAGTGACAGGGACAAAGAGGAACTTGTCAAGAAAGTACAGGAGTTGGTCGGTAGCTCGAGTATCGAGGCCTTGACTCGATTCATAGGGAATCAGGTCCAGAGAGACCTTCTTCTGAGAGTAATAAGGGATACAGTCCTAAACACCAAAGGGGGATAAAGCAGTGGATGTGTAATTCATTTCTTTGTGACAAACTTTTTGTATTTTTCTTTATAAATTGTGTACTGTGTTTTATGGCAGCATGTAGAGAATACAAATGTATATAATGATTTTAATTGATCTGATTGTCTGAATTGAACAAAACATTTATGTTTTTGAAGAGAATTTCTGACAACCCCGTTATGATACTTTCCCTTTTTAAGCTTTGAACAATAAACTATTTATGTTTCCCCTCAGAAATTTATACAAAACTTATAATAAGGAGCCACTTGTCTTTAGTGACCACTTTTTACCCTTGGTGATAATTAGCGAGAGATTTAAATGTAACAGTAATTTGATTACCTTATTTTAGATAAGAATCTTTTTTACTATTAAACATGTATATTGGTACATTGTTATACATTGTATATTTTACTGTTGTCATCCAAACTGCATATCATCTTCATATAGATTGTTAACTTCAGTACCTGTTACTAAATGTATATAGATATGATAAATATGAGATGTACAACAAAGTCAAATTCTTATAATTTTGAGTTCAAGTTTCATTTCCACTATACAGCCTATTTATAAACATTGGTTTGGACCAGAATCTTGTTTTTAGCTCACCTGAGCCAAAGGCTCAAGTGAGTTATAGTCATAGTGCACCGTCTGTCGTCCGTCCATTGTTAACTTTTTCACATTTTCAACTTCTTCTCTGGAACTACATTGCAGATTTGGATCAAACTTTGCGTAAATGATGTACTCAAGGTCCCCTACTAAAATTGTATTCGGGATCCAGATTCCCTCAGGGGTGGATCCAGGGTGGGGCCAAAAGTGCCCAAATCGGTACCCCTCTTCAAACATCTTCTCCAGAACCAGTACATATATGGGGAAACTAATTGCATTTCAACAATCTATAAAGATGGGTTATTAAAAATTGTGTTCGGGGTTAAAATCCGTCAAATAGAAATTTACGCTTTTTTGATGTGTTTTTGGACTTAGTCATTTCAATGCAGAAAAGTGTCATGTTTTTCTGTTAATTGATATTGATGACTATTGTGATCATAATTGTGGTAAGGAATATTATTGTGAAAGAATTTTGTCATTATCTCAATTTTTGGATTTTTTATGAATTTTTTAATACTTCCCAAAAAAAAAAGGGGGGGGGGGGGGGGGGGGGGGTGGCCATTTTTCACATTTTCAACTTTTTCTACAAAAACACATGAAAGATTTTAATGAAACATGGAATACATGAAGTACTAAAGGTCTTCTATCAATTTGGTAAATTTCATCCAAATTGGTTAACAGATAATTCCACCATGTCTAAAAAGTAGGTCTCACAATGGTACATATACCACTTGGTAATTGAAATATGGAGAGAAGCGGTTCAAATCCAGCTGTGGTCAGAAATTTTTTTTTCATTTCTTTACACATCTAAATAAGTTTTTAGATGTTTCTCAACACTCAACATATGAAATTAGGCAATTTTAAGTTAGATCTGGACAATATTTGAAACAATTGTTGTTCATGACCCAGACTTGAAATCAGTCAACAAAAGGCCCCACCTAAAGAAAATGACTAACTTGTTGCCCTGAATGACATCTTGCAGAGACAAAGGAAATGCTTAATATCGAAATCACCTGAATGGATGTGCAAAAAAAGTGTTGTTTTTTATTCTAGTCTGAAATAAAATTTGACATATTTTCAACATTTGTGTTGACTTAGTCACAGTAATGCAAAAATAAATAAATTCTTCCTTCATGCATGACTGATCATCTAGGTACTCAGGTGATCGATATAGGCCCACTTGGGCCTCGTTTTTAATGGTTCTGTTGCCATTGCAATATGGTTTTGTCCATCTGCTAATTACTGTACCTGTCATATTATTGCATCGGTATATATAAAATCACAGATGGGTCTGTATGTTGGATTGAAAGATATAGATGTCATACTCAGATGATACATGCAAAGATGCAGCCGATTGCAAGGATGTATATCTTGAATTATAGAAAGTGAATATTATTATGAATTAGGTCTTAAACTGTATGAGTACCAGTAAGTCTGTAAATATTTACAAGATAGTTTGTCTGGGAGATTGGCTACTTTAATACTGAATACTCATGTGCTTAATTGGTCATCAAAGTTTATAATTCTGTCATACAAGGGTTTTCAAATTAAATTTGGATCCACCCTAAGGGCAGGGCAATAAATTTCCCAAATTTTGGCAAAGACTCAAAGTTCTTTCTAACTATTCATGTATATTCATTTTTTTTTACAAAGCATAAAAGTAATGAAGATGATTTTTCAAGGACAAGTACATTTTTACCGCATGGTCACTTGACCTTACCCTAGGAACTGAAGTTCTTGTGCTGGAGGTAATGAATTTCAGTAGAGACATTTATAGTTTTTTTTTCATCATGTACTCCTTTTTTTCCAAGTACGTGATCTCTTTATACTTATACATGTATTGACGTTACTCTTGGGTTGACCCATGATGTGAGGCAATGAACTTCAGAATTTTCGTAGAAGACTTCAAGTTCTTTATAACTTCAGTTTTTCTTCCAAATGTACATTAGGTCTTGAAAATTTAGCTATTATTAGCAGTTTTTATTTTGCCCCAAATCCCAAAGGGACAGGGATAATGAAATTCAGACTTTATTTTCCTCTTGTCCTAAGATGTTTCATGTGAAATTTTGTTATGATTACATCAGTAGTTTTTAAAAACTTAAAAAATGTTCACTTACTAATTGACAATCACAATGACAAAGATGGAATGCAATAGGTGACCCCAGTGACTCAAGTGATCCAACAAGACAGAGGTGTTGGTTTCTGCTATATACATGTATATATATGATCATGATGTTTCCAGAATTACTAATTTCTACCCCTTTGAAGAACTCTTAAAGGGGCATGAGGAATTCCTGATCATTAGCTATTCCCTCGCAACAGCGTTGCAGGGGGATATAGTAACGGTACTTTTCGTGTGTGGGTGCATGTGTCTGTAACAAACATTAGACACTCTAAAAGTCAAACTCTAGAAGCCCTATTGGGTTCATAGTTCACATCTATCTTAAGTATATGAAAGGAAGATCCCTACTGATTTTGGGGTTAAAACATCAAATGTTAAGGTCACTAGAGGTCATCATAGGAAAACCTTGTAGATACTAGAAGCTGCAACTTTAGTCCTATTGGGTTCATACTTCAAATATGGCTTTAGTATATTGAAAGCAAGATCTCTACTGATTTAGATGTCAAACGTCAAGGACAATTTAGTATCATGGATTTTGCTGCCATGAGAGGGGCAGAGATGTTGAAAAGTTTTCAAACATGTCAGTCATTTTCAGTGATTTTGAAAATTTTGTCAGTCAGTCCATTGACATATACACTGGGTAAAAATACTTTAAGAATTTTGTCAGTCTGAATGAAATATGGTCTTTCAAAACCCTTGGACTAAAACTTTCAACCTCACTGGAGGGAATGTCATGCTTGGCAATGCTCTTGCCCAGAAATTAGAGATGGGAAAAGTTTACAGCCAAACAATCTTTCCTTTTAGTGAGCCGAGTAGAACTGAAATACATGTACTGACTCCGACAAATTTTATCTGTAGTTTACAAAGCCTCGAGGAATGCATAAAAAAGTGTGAAAAACTAATTTCTGATGAAGAATCATAATTTTGGCAAAGGTAGGTCAACTGTGACTATATTCAAACCCAGTCTGTAATTGTCATGATAAAGTTGAGTACCAAGTTTCAGTCAAATATTTCAAAGGATAAGTAAAAGAGCTCTGGAAACTAATTTCAGACACTGGTCTGATTTTGGTAAAAATATGTTGACTGCAGCTTTAAAGCTAGGTCTGGAGTTGTTGGTAATAAAGACGAGTACCAAATTTCAGTCCAATATCTCAAGAAATCTGGAAAATGACACACACTTTTGTTGCCCAGGGTACTAAAATTCATAAATGATTACCATTTCATATGAAGAATCTTGTGATATTATTCACAAATCTGTCTGTTGATCACATGCCTTCAGCAAATTTGTTTCCAGTTAAATGGCGCACAGAAAATACTTTGCAGATGTGTTTGGAAGCCTTTCATCAAAATCGTTAATTCAAGTTAAAACAGGATAAAAGTAATTCAAAAAGTAAATTCAGAGAATTGTGGTCGCCCGCTTTCGGGGTTCTATCAGTAAGGGTGTAATGATCTGTGACATACTGTCATGGTTGTGCATGTCTACAGACACACATGCCAAATATGAAGGCCTTACGTCTTACAGTAAAACAGTTACATTGAAGTAGGTCATAGGTCATGGTCAAGGTCACATGATAAAAAAAACTTTGGTACAAATGGAAAGGTATTGCAGTTAGGGACACACATGCCAAATATGAAGGCCCTATGTCTTATGGTTAAAAAGTTACATTGAAGTAGGTCCAAGCTCAGGGTCAAGCTCACATGATAAAAATTTTAATCCTAACGAAAAGGTATTGCAATCAGGAACACATGCCATATATGAAGGCCCTACATCTTACAGTTAAAAAGGTACATTGAAGTAGGTCAAAGGTCACAATAAAAAGTTTGGTACTAAAGAAAAGGTATTGCAATCAGTGACGCACATGCCAAATACGAAGGCCCTATGTCTTACGGATAAAAAGTTATGACCAAGGTTAAAGTTTTTGTGACAGAAAGACGGACGGATGAATGAGATTTATGTCCCCATGCTTTCCCAAAAGGTGAAGGCTAATTCCTACCAGGTACGATCTTATTCTCATGACCCAATGATAAGCCAGAAAATCTGCTTCAAGGTGGATAGACGGAACAAAAATATACTGTAGCTTTAATTTTATCATATAAGTATACAATAAATTGTAACAGCTGACACTTTGAAATGTTTTATTCAAAACAAATGTCCCTCACATTATCATGAGTACTGTATTTGATACAGTGTAACATAAGGAATTCTGAAATAAAATGCTACAATGGCATGTTACAACACAGAAGATACCATAGTTGTCCACAGAGGAAATGATAAATTAAAACATTAAACATGTATTAACATGATTGAAAGCCCACTGTATTTCTTAATCATAATGCAACATCAATATCTTTAGATATATTTCTATATATAACATTATGATTTTTTGTGAAATTGTACATATCTGTACCATGAATATGATTCTCTGTTTATTAATCAAGTAAAATTGATTAAAATCATCAAATTATAAGGTATAATGCTATTGCTTCATGAAGTTCAAACATTTCACACTTATATTTTATCTATTCACATATTCATAGTGTTTTTCTTTTGTTCTATCCATATGATAATCATTTATTTCGATAAACACGCTCCTCCCATTTTGCATGGCTTTCGATCCAATGAAAAGTGTTTGTTAATAGCGCTTTCAGTATGTGACAAGTCTGGAGTAGGGCTTGTTTCACACTGGTTGCCCCACGCCCTCGTGTTGAAATCCATGTCTATTCCACTGACAAGACAGTTACTTTGAGGACAGTGTGAAATAACCATAACTTATTGATAATAAGTTTTTTTCTATAAAATATTATCAACAAATTCTTTTTATCATGTTACATTCATTTGGCCATTTTAACCAGCTTCAGATAATTTTCCATTACAGTACATTTCAGCCACCACAGTTGTATGGACTGAAAAACTACTGCAAAGCAAAGATTAGTCTAAAAAATTTGTGTAATACTGAAAGCATTTTCACAGATGGTTTAGTGGTACTTGTATCAAAGCACTGGGTTTTTGCTTGCATTTGATGAAGGAATGTTATTTAATAGTCATGGAGATGGCACTCATTCATGACTGCATCCATTATAAGTGTCCTCTTTATGCTTGGTTTTAACCATGTCTATTAAGTAAATACACTGTGTTAATAACATACTGATACATAACCAATGAAATACATGGAAAATGTAACTTCCTTTAACCAAAGACAGATTACAGCATTGATATTATTACACTATCATTAAAAGAACAATCTCTTTAATACTACTGCTATACTGCTTGAATGACCTCTTCACAAGAATACATTAGTCCATCACTGCTGAAGGTCATAGGTCATCATCCTTCACTCTGGTGGACAGCTATCATTTGGTAAGCAGATGATCAATCTGAAATATCAACAAATGTTTCAATTATTTCATCGATACAAAACTGCTACATGTCTTAGGAATTTATTTTTCATATGCCTGCATACAATGCAGGATTTAGGATGATGTCATTGCTTGAATTTGTTCAAGCTTCTCTAAACACAAATGATATGATGGTTTGGTATATGAAAGTGCGTTCATGGTAATTGTGCATCTGGGTTTCAGACTAGGGATCCTGAGGGAGTGGCAAATGAGCAGTGTTTACAAATCTTGTCCACACTTCTTCTACTATAGACACAAATGATCTAATGTCAATGTTGACACTCCTCGCCCCAAACCAATATATACTAGCGGAAAAAAAACCCAGTATACTTAAAAGTTAACTATAAACATTTAAAGTATTTTTTGATTGCTCTTTATTCTTTAAGGCATAGTTTAATAATACTAAACGCCTGTTTGAGTACTCAATTTCTTAAATATCGTGTTCAATTCGCCTTGATGGCCACAAAACGCTTTTCTGGAGTTTCGAGTCTAAGTGACATGTGGTTAGTAATCAAACAGAAATTCTCACATTCGTTGACATTATTCAATGTACTGAAACAGAAAAACATTTGGAATAAAGTTTTTAAGAGATGCTTTACATGATTGAAAATATTCATTTGTGTGCTATTGGAATGGTGAAAGCTGAAATGTCTCAAAGCAATGTGGCAAGTCAGTTTAGAGTTCATATTAACGCTGTAAATGCATTACGGAGACGATATCAGCAAAGCAGCACTGTTCAGGAACCCCACCCCTCCTCCCCAATCAGGATGTGTGGTATCACATTGGAAAGATACATATATATGGATGTCACATCTGCCTAATTGATTCCAATAGCTACTAGAAGCATTCCTGGGCATCGATGGATAAGTCCTAGTACAGTAAGGAACAGATTGCGAGAGGTCAACATCCATCGTTTTATCTGTCCTGTTATGCTCAGGTGTCACCATGTTGCAAGGTTAGCATGGCATAGGAGGCTTGTCATTTCAATTACAGAGACTTGGTGGAAGTTCTGTTTACAGACAAGTCAAGATTTCATCTCGACAGCAATGATGGTTGTGTACGGCTTGCTGTCATGCCAGAGAATGTTACATAGACACTTGCATTATTCAACGTTAATTTGGGGGAGGAAGCGTTATGGTCTGGAATGGAATTACAGCACATGGAGGACCCCTTTGGTGATAAGGGAGGGCAGTTTAACTGGTATACACTACCATGACGAGATTATACGTCAGCAATTCATTCCATTCATTCACAACAATCAGCGTAATGTCATTCTGCGGCAGGAAGCATGGAGTGAGCATATAATGCACCATTAGTGTTCCCCTATTTTGTCGTTATTATTGTAAAACCCCACATTAGGATTATTTCCCCATTATGATGGTGGCCATCCATAGGTGAAGGTAACTAGAGTATCAGTTGGAAATTCTCAAACTTTGGCATGTACAGAAATACATTCTCACATGATTAAGATTCGACCTTGGACATAACAAAGATGAAAGCATACAGTTCCAGCCCGGTACATAGCCCACTTGGCCATCAACATCCTTAAACATAATCACTTACGGTATACACCTATAACTTACTTGTGACTTGTACATTTCCTTGACATCCTGAAGGTCCATGCGTAGTTCATCTGCTTCCTCCACTTTCTCCCCATACATCTGTAGTAAAGCATTATACCTGTTCTGTACTTCCTAAAAAACAAAAATGCATGACCTAAAAGACCTCATAGGTTAACTGCAAATAAACATACGATATCATTTCACTGTAATGCACTGTTGTCCTAAAATTAGATGAATCTTGGTCATTTTATTTTGCTGCTATAACAGGATTATGACTAATCAATTTGAAGCTCTTAGCTGATGAGAAGGTAAATTATAAATGTGTACTTCTGTTATAACAGGTTTATAAATAATCAATTTGAAGCTCTTAGCTGATGAGAAGGTAGATTGCAAATGTGTACTTCTGTTATAACAGGTTTATTAATAATCAATTTGAAGCTCTTAGCTGATGAGAAGGTAGATTGTAAATGTGTACTTCTGAATCAATCCTAGAATGAGAAAGAACCACCCACAATTTTATTGTCAAACTTTTGAAGTAAAGCATTTTATGATTATAAAGCTGTCACATGAATGACTACAATCAAAATTCTATTATGTCATCATAAAGCATTACCTCTAATTTGCTTTTATACTCTGGAAGCTGCTCTACTTGTATTTGTAGCTCTTCAATCTGATTAGTCAGGTTGACAAGTTCTCTGGCCATAGACTCTCGAGTTCGCTCCAACTGCTGAATATCATTCTGAAAAATGGTTTTGGAGGAAATCTCTTCACACTAAGTGTTGTAGGAAGAACCAATATACATGTGTATCATCCTTCCACAATGTTACTGAATCATTTCACAACAAAGAATTTTTAAAAGTGCTGTATGTGTCATTCACATGTATTTTAAAATGATTGTTAGGGTGAATTTCATTATATCAGATTTCACAAATTTTTATTGCCAAATATTACTGACTGGAAGCAGGATAACAGAATATGTAACAGAGGTCAGGGTGGATAATGATCCTCAATTCATCTGGTAACAAACTTGTCATATGCATTAGTATATTAAGTATAATATTCTCAGTTCCTACAGTTTCATGACTCTTGGAGTTAGTGCAGGCTAAGTGTAGTGATTAAACACTTGGCTTGCGGTGCCAACAATCCAGGTTTGATTCCCGGGTTGCACCACTATGTTTAAGAGGTTGGTTACCTCCTGCTTCCATTTCATGATATAAATGAAACATCGTTGAAAGCGACGTAAAACACTAATCAACAAACCTCTCAAAAGTTAACTACAAAATGATCTGGTCTAAAGATCACAAATTGTTGTATGAAGTACATACCCGAAGTTGGACTATCTCTCCTTCTTTTTGTTTGAGTTGGGACTGTAGATTCTCAAGAACTGTAGCTGCCCCGGAATGACGGAGACTGTCATACAAGCTGGTCTTGCCGGTATTAGGAGACATCAGGAAACTCCTGTCCATGTCCTCCTAAAACAACATGATAAATACATTTATTAAGGCATGTATTCCTTCACACTAACTGCACAGTTACAAAGGTGGTTGTTTTAATTACTAACATCATAAATACTCATTTGATTCTTTGAATTATGAAGGTTAATCTCTATACAGAAGGTATGATTGTACAGCATTAGCAACAAACCTGACTAAGTGATGTAAACATTGGAGTCATATCGCCACTTAAGCTCTCTGTACGAGATACGGATAATGGTGACTGAGAGCCCCTGGAAACAGGACGCTGCGCTTCCCTCTCCTGTACAAGTAAATACATTACGTCTAATTTATATAGATCATTACGTTAAGATTTATAGCTGTCTCAATCCAATTAATTGGTTTTTATGTTACTGTGGTATTCTAAAAGTACAAATTCACTTTATGTTCCAGATGTTACCTTTAGAGTAAACTCATTTCTTTAACTCAAATTAGTAGAAGAAGTCAACTTGTTTTTCCATTCAAGAAAGCATTTTCATAACTTTCTTTGAACTACTTTAAATGCTAATCATTTCAAATTACTATTATAGTAAACAGTCCAAACATCCCTTACATTATTATTACAGTCAACAGTCCTAAAATCCCTCACATTATAATTACAGTCAAGTCCTTACATCCCTCAAATTACAATTGCAGTCAATTGGCCTAACATCCCTCGCAACATATTAACAGTTAAGTCCAAACATCCCATATATTATTATTACAGTAAAATCCTAACATCTCTCACATTATAATAAAAGTCAATAATCATAATATTTCTCACATTACAATTACATTCAATATTCCTGACATCCCTCATATTACAATTACTGTCAATAGTCCTAACATCCCTCACATTATAACTCCAGTCAATATTCTTAACATCCCTCACATTATAATTACAGTGGACAATCCTAACATCCCTCACATTATTTTTAACATCCCTCACATTATAATTACAGTCGATAGTCCTAACATTCCTCACATTATCACTACAGTCAAATGTCATAATATTCCTCACATTATAATTACAGTCAATATTCTGCACATCCCTCACATTATAATTACAGTCAATATTCTGCACATCCCTCACATTATAATTACAGTCAATGATCCTAACATCCCTAACATTATAACTACAGTCAATATTCTTAACATCCCTCACATTATAACTACAGTCAATTATCTTAACATCCCTCACATTATAACTACAGTATTTATTCTTAACATCTCTCTCATTATAATTACAGTCAATATTCCTAACATCCCCACATTATAACTGCAGTCAATGGTCTAAACATCCCTCACATTATAACTACAGTCAATGGTCTCAACATCCCTCACATTATAACTACAGTCAATGGTCTTAACATACCTCACATTATAATTACAGTGAATGGTCTTAACATACCTCACATCATAACTACAGTCAATGGTCTTAACATACCTCACATTATAACTACAGTCAATGGTCTTAACATACCTCACATTATAACTACAGTCAATGGTCTTAACATTCCTCACATTATAACTACAGTCAATGGTCTTAACATCCCTCACATTATAACTACAGTCAATGGTCTTAACATACCTCACATTATAACTACAGTCAATGGTCTTAACATACCTCACATTATAACTACAGTCAATGGTCTTAACATACCTCACAATATAATTACAGTGAATGGTCTTAACATCTCTCACATCATAACTACAGTCAATGGTCTTAACATCCCTCACATTATAACTACAGTCAATGGTCTTAACATCCCTCACATTATAACTACAGTCAATGGTCTTAACATCTCTCACATCATAACTACAGTCAATGGTCTTAAAATTCCCTAATATTATAATTACAGTCAATAGTACTAACTTCTGTCACATTCTTATTACAGTCAAAAGGCCTAACTTCCCTTACACAATTATTAAATTAAAGCCCTATCATCCCTCATTTTATAACAGTATTTACATCCCTCACATTATTATTACAGTCAATAGTCCTAAAATCCTTCACATTATTAAAACAGTCAATAGTTCTAGCATCCCTCATATCATTACATGTATTGCAGTCAATAGTCTTAACATTCCTCACCAGTTGAGCAATCTGGTCCTGGGCTATTGCCATCTTCTTTTTCTCTTGCTCTACTTTTGTTTTTTCCATGTCTAACTGAGCTTCTAAAAACATCTGAAGGAGAAAATAATTTGATGAAGAAAATGGTACATTTTGGGTTTTTTTTTTACTTTAGTTGAATTAGTTTCAATTTTTTTTAAACAATATATTACAGGAAATAATTTTTTTCTCAAATTCAAGACGTTCAGTTTGAGTGGAGTATCATGCCAATTTTGTTAGGTAAACTTTAAATATTATGCCAATTTTGTAAGGTAAACTTTCATTAAAGTCTATTCAATAATGAGAGTATTATCTACTAAATGAAATGAAAACTGTAGCATGTGTTATCTGTTTGTAACACAATTAAATACCTTTTCTTTCTTGGCATCTGAAAGTTCTTGTGCCATTTCCTGTTTGACAGCTTCAAGCTGGGCCACATCACTGAAATCAAATCCCCAAATGAGCATTTCCTTTATTTGTAACTTCCTTGTATTTTTTCATTAATTTCCTGGTTCAAAAACCTTTGATTTTATTTTTTGTAAAAAACATTAAAACCCTTTTAAAAAGACTTAAAGTTTTTAACCTTTCCTTAAACCCTTGTCAAAAGTCCTACATATACAATCTTTTTCCAGACACCATACATAAAAGCTTTTGGATTTAGTTAAGTTAAACAAGAAATACCTTCCTTCAATTTTAATTAATACACACCTATTTTTCGCATCTTCTAGAACCTCAAGCTTGGTTTTGAGCATATCCAACTGAGCTGTAAGCTGCGTTTTATCCTGTCGTAAGCAGCTGATTTGAGTTTCTAAGCTAATGGCTTTTGATTTCAGATCCATTAAGGATTCTGTAGAAGCTCGTTCCTTCTCTACAGCACTCGCAAGCTGAGACTGAGCTTCAACTTCAAAGAAAAATCTATATCACAAAACAGCAGCAAGATGTAACTGTCATCATGTGAATTGTTATACATTCACATCAAGTTAAAAACAAATCAGAACCAAAAACAAAATAAATCAGAAGATTTTTTTACATCTTACTGATAAAATTTATTTTCGTTCATACAAAAAACATAAGTAACCAGTTTTATCTTGCTATACCACTCACAACAATCTTCCATAATGGACATTTATTGTGATACATGACTGTGACACTCAGCAATGCAACACAGCAAGCATGTATGGTATTGTATTACTGTGACACAACAAAATGTAATATACCACAATGGATGGCACTGTAACACTCATAACGATGTACCACCATGGACATTCATGGTGTTATGGTACTGTGACACTCATAACAATGTACCACCAAGGACATTCTTGGTGTTATGGTACTGTGACACTCATAACAATGTACCACCATGGACATTCATGGTGTTATGCTACTGTGACACTCATAACAAATTACCACCATGGACATTCATGGTATTATGGTACTGTGACACTCATAACAATGTACTACAATGGACATTCATGGTGTTATGGTACTGTGACACTCATAACAATGTACCACCATGGACATTCATGGTGTTATGGTACTGTGACACTCATAACAATGTACCACCATGGACATTCATGGTGTTATGCTACTGTGACACTCATAACAAATTACCACCATGGACATTCATGGTATTATGGTACTGTGACACTCATAACAATGTACTACAATGGACATTCATGGTGTTATGGTACTGTGACACTCATAACAATGTACCACTATGGACATTCATGGTGTTATGGTACTGTGACACTCATAACAATGTACCACCATGGACATTCATGGTGTTATGCTACTGTGACACTCATAACAAATTACCACCATGGACATTCATGGTATTATGGTACTGTGACACTCATAACAATGTACTACAATGGACATTCATGGTGTTATGGTACTGTGACACTCATAACAATGTACCACCATGGACATTCATGGTGTTATGCTACTGTGACACTCATAACAAATTACCACCATGGACATTCATGGTATTATGGTACTGTGACACTCATAACAATGTACCACCATGGACATTCATGGTGTTATGGTACTGTAACACCCATAACAATGTACCACCATGGACATTCATGAAGCAATGGTACTTTGACACCCATAACAATGTACTACAATGGACATTCATGGTGTTATGGTATTGTGACACCCATAACAATGTACCACCATGGACATTCATGGTGTTATGGTACTGTGACACTCATAACAATGTACCACCATGGACATTCATGGTGTTATGGTACTGTGACACTCATAACAATGTACCACAATGGACATTCATGGTGTTATGGTACTGTGACACTCATAACAATGTACCACCATGGACATTCATGGTGTTATGGTACTGTGACACTCATAACAATGTACCACCATGGACATTCATGGTGTTATGGTACTGTGACACTCATAACAATGTACCACCATGGACATTCATGGTGTTATGCTACTGTGACACTCATAACAATGTACTACAATGGACATTCATGGTGTTATGGTACTGTGACACTCATAACAATGTACTACAATGGACATTCATGGTGTTATGGTACTGTGACACTCATAACAATGTACCACAATGGACAATCATGAAGCAATGGTACTTTGACACTTACAACATTGTATCTCAATGGGCATTCATTATGTTACCATGAGACAAAAAAAAAACCCCAATAAGCCTCCTGATCTATCAATCCAGGGGCATGAAAATGTACAAGGGATGTTCATGGTGTTATGCTACCATACCACAACAATGTATCACCATGGACATTTGTGGTATTATGTTACCATGAGACAGCAATGTGGTACGTTGTGGTACATTGCATTATGTTACCATGAGACAGCAATGTGGTACAGCTGATATTCAGGATTCTTGGTAATATGTACCCGGAAAGGAATAAGAATTTCACAGTCTTGCAGTACAAAAATTAATAAATAAATCAAGATCTTTCTTAAAGTACTTCCAGACACTATAAGATAAGTTTAGAACTTACTGAGCCTGTCTGATAAATTTTTCTCTACTTTCTCCCAAGTCTGTGACTGGGCTGCATAAGTCGATTGGAGATTTTCTATTTGTCGTAAAAGTGGCCGAGTAGCTAAAAAAAAATGAAACAATGATATCATTTAAACACCTCTGAATCGATTTTATCATACTGAATTCTCCTGTTTAACAAATTTTGTATCTGTACCTCTTCATCAACGTAATTCCCATGTATTTACTCTTATTTCCAAACACTTCTTTCACTCATTTACACCATTTACAATTACCATCAATAAAATTTCTGTACTTCATGTACTTGTAAATGAAGCATAACTTTTTTAATACTATCTATGCATCCCTTTGTTTCTTTTCATATACATGTGTAGCATAGTTTAGCACTGTCATTCTAAATACAGTCAAACCTTGTTATCTCGAAGTCGGAGGGACCGTGGAAAATACTTCGAGATATCCACAGTTCAAGATATCCGAATTTCGAGTTTAGGATCACAAATCTTGCAGTTGTTAATGTACGCCGGTTCACTTGCCATTTGTGATTATTTTTATTAATTATAGTAGATGTACGAGATACACATATATTTATTAATAAATATGCATGAAGATGTGCATATTGTATTGTTCCTAAATAATTAATCTAAATCTAATCATACCTTTTATAATTTATGAATATATAGAGAATATACTCCAAAACTGAAAACCTCATGTTTCCTTTTCAGTAACATCATAATTTAAAATCCAATACTGGATATAACTGTCTTATACTTTACCTAAAACCGAGGACGGGCTAACATGTAAGACAAGATAAAGACACACGTCATAATTTGATTTAATTACTATTACTTCGCATAAAAATGCATAGACATACACACGGATTCGAAATAGTAATCATTAATAAACAATGTAAAGAAATTTCTTTAAATGCAGGTATGAAAAAGCATTAATTACATTTAATGTTACTTATTTTAATTCGGTGTCGAGTTTAATAAGCTATCATCACTTATTAATATTTGGTATAAATAACAGGGTACGCACGGACGCGATCGATTATGCAGCTTTGTACATCGACACGGTCAATTGATCACACCACGCCAGCGACCTGTCATTTAGGGTAAACGCCACGGGGAATATTGTCAATAAGAAGCCAACTTCGAGATAAACCGGGTAAATAAGAACTTCGGGACTTGAAAATGTATTCAAGATAAGCATGGTATTCGACATATCAGTGTTCTAAAAATCTGGTATGAACTTAATCATAGTAAGAAAGATTTTTTTTCGGGACCACGTTCCACTTCAAGATATTCTGGATATTCGAGATATCAGTGTTCGAGATATCGAAGTTTGACTGTATATAATGCTTTAAGTATACCTGAAGTAACAGCTTGTGTGAGTTCTTGACTTCTTGCTTCATCTTCATGTAAATGCTAAAATAAATGATTTATTATCAATTTATGTCAAGATATAATTTGATTTCCTTGTATTGTAAAAAGTTTAATACAACTTTGTGTCAGCATAAGCCTGTAAATCTACAACTGCCATGCTGAAACCTACTATAGGTAGTGATCAATATGTGTGAGCAGCAAGTTATAGTTTATCTTTTTCTATGGTGAAAACAAAAGAGGCATTGAACTGGGTAACTCATTTTTAAAAAGCAATGCGTCTACATTCTTTAGTATTCAAAGAGTAAGGTGAACTAAAATCAAACCCGCACTATTGGCAGATATCCTGATATTATATGTGTTCAGTACAACTTACCTTCCTTAAAATATGTCATCAATTACCAAAACAAAACAATCATACATGTTTATGGTAATTTGGTACTTTATTTAGATGTCTGTTCATAAGACTTTTTCACAATCTAGAAAAAACATCATGATAACGTGCACCTGGTTATGAATGCATACTTACCCTCTGTAGGTCAGATATCTCTTGTCTAAGCATGTCCTCCTTTCTGTTGTGCTCTTTCTCCATCCTAGACAGAGTTAATCTCAGGTCCTCAATCTAACAGGAAAAATAAGGTTATAATTACATTGTATTACATACAAGATTTATATTGAAGATGAATTAACATTATTAAGTTTTGTCTATGATCAAATAATGTAATCTACATTTGATTAATGTGAAGAACAAAAGTGTAGTGTATAAACATATTAAAGGACAGATTCGATGTAAAGTTTAGAAAATAAAAAAAGTCACTTTTCCAATAAAAAGTTCTGTTTGTGTATTCAGCAATATACAGTACAAAAACAAAAAATAAGCCAGATATATTTGTGAAACACAAATACTACTAGAATCTACAATTCAGTATATATATGGTCAACTTTCTAAATGTAAGACTTGCTAAATTTATACTATGTTCCACTCCATTTTTCTAACAAGGGACATGACAAATAAGCACATAATTTGATACAAAAGTATACATAATTTATATTATTCATTATATTATTATATAATTCATACATACATGTACAAATCATATTACTGGTACACGTACCTGTATAACTACAACATGTATACATCATTCGTATACATACATGTACATTACCTGTATAACAACATCACGTATACATCATTCGTATACATACATGTACATTACCTGTATAACTACAACATGTATACATCATTCGTATACATACATGTACATTACCTGTATAACTACAACATGTATACATCATTCGTATACATACATGTACATTACCTGTATAACGACAACATGTATACATCATTCGTATACATACATGTACATTACCTGTATAACTACAACATGTATACATCATTCGTATACATACATGTACACGTACCTGTATAACGACAACATGAATACATCATTCGTATACATACATGTACATTACCTGTATAACTACAACATGTATACATCATTCGTATACATACATGTACATTACCTGTATAACTACAACATGTATACATCATTCGTATGCATACATGTACATTACATGTATAACTACAACATGTATACATCATTCGTATACATACATGTACACGTACCTGTATAACTACAACATGTATACATCATTCGTATACATACATGTACATTACCTGTATAACTACAACATGTATACATCATTCGTATACATTCATGTACATTACCTGTATAACTACAACATGTATACATCATTCGTATACATACATGTACACGTACCTGTATAACGACAACATGTATACATCATAGGTATACATACATGTACATTACCTGTATAACGACAACATGTATACATCATTCATATATAGAACAAGTGTCTTATTTTGTGTTTTCATGCAGGAATAAATTACAATAGCTGATGCATTTATTAGATATAATGCGCATTAGTGCATTATATCTCATAAATGCATCAGACATTGTAATTTATTCCTACATGAAAACACAAAATAAGACACTTATTCTATATATATGCGCTTTTATCGCCAAAATATCATACTGGAAATTTCCATTTCCCATTTATAAACCGCACCATTCAATCATTCCGGAGGGAAGTTATAAAGTAAAAGAATCAGCTGGTGTGCCATGACAACGTATAGTTTATCCTAAGTGACATACTTTCGTCAAATGTCAAGCGCAAAAAAACACTTTGATGACGTCTCGCAAGATTGGAAATGTCGAACATTTCATTATGACATCCTAAGCTTAACGATCAAAAGTCTGCCAAACATTGCTTTCTGTGCTGAAAAGTGGGTCAAAAGTGGGGCGTTATGATATCACTGATCAATGTAATTTATACAAAAATAGAATACATAGGTCTTGAAAGCTTTATCTCAGGCAATTACAGTGGTTATGCATATATATACATACATGTACTGTACATTACCTGTATATCTACAAAGCTGGCGTGGCCTAGTGGTATCGTACTCACCTCCTGATCGGGAGTCTGGGGTTCGAGTCCTGCTCTGGTCATGCCGGTGTCCTGTCTTTCAGATGAGACAGAAAAAACCGAGGCCCCGTTTCGTGGTATGCATGGCACATTAAAGATCCCTCACTGCTTCGGGTTGGTCCATTGCAAAGGTCAAAATCTGTATGCCCCGCATCAGGCAGATGCCGTCACCATATACGTGAAATATTTGTGGTGCGACGTTAAACAAAAATCAATCAATCAATCAATCAACATGTAAGACATTATTCCTATACATACATGTACATAACACATTACCTGTATGACTAATGCCTCTTTTTCCTGCATGTAAGACTTCCTGTCTTGTTCCAGTTGATGTTTGAGTTCTTCTCTGACCTGCATCTCTACACTGAGTGCAGCCTCATGGGCTTTACTATCCTGAGCTGCATTAGATCTATTCAGATCTGCTATCTCTCTGGAAAATTAGTGGAGCATTATAAAAATATTGTTAATTCTCATATAGCAGTAACTTATATTACTGGGAAGCCAAATTACACAGACTTCAATTATGTTGCAAACTGATTTTTTCAATAATGAACCTGTATTTGAGGCCATTTCTAACCAACCTAGAAAATGTTCGATGAAATGACATCATGAATTTAAATGTTTCTAGTAAACATTTAGATGCATTAGAATTACAAATTTTACATCTGTATCATTCACCTCCTCTCATATTACATGCAACAGAACATGTGATCTCTTAGTATGGCATAAAATAGAGAACAATTTCCTATACAACATACTTGTAGGAGTTATCCAGGGCTGTTTGTAATCCTCTCACTCTTTCCTGACCATCCTCTAAATCACTCTGTAACAGAAATAATAAACATAAAATTGAAGCAGTATACAAAAGGTATTGTAAACATTTAGTTATTTTTACTTCGATTACTATAGAGCAATGAAAGCATAAAAAGGACTTACTCCTCTGATTTGCAAAATTAAAACTGTGGTGAAATATTTCTTGATTATTTATATATAACAAAATGAAAGAAAGAACAACATGTGTTGTGAAACATGAATGCCCTGGTGGCAACAAAATCCAAAAACATGGCAAATTATGAAATGTACGTCAAAGGTCACAGTCAAGGTGATGAGGTCAATGATCTTGGTGTCACTTGAAAGGGATTTATTAGTGGACTATGTATGCCAAATATGAAGTCTCTATCTCTCACAGTTCGAAAGTTATGGTGAAGGTTAAAGTTCACAACAGACAGGCAGACAATCACACTGACAGACAGGTCAAAAACGACATACAGCCAATCTATCAAAGGGGGCGGGCATAAAAATTGGAAATCAGGATGGAGGTTATACTTCAGGTTACTAAAATGCTTTCAGCTCTGTTTTATATAATCAATCAAAATGGATATTGAAAATATAAATATGTATTAATATGTATATATCCTCAGAATAATATTCAACACCAAGTAATCAGTTACATTTCCAAGTAAAATACTTTACCTTCAGCTTTGAGATTTCTCGTTCCTGCTTTTGAACAGCAGCATTGAGTTGCCCTATGGCCTCTACAAAGATAAATCAATGAGATCTTATAACAAAGGGAAGTTATTAATTCCACTGTAACAAGTATTATACACTCTGATAATTAACATAGTTATTTAGTTACAGATATCTACTCCTAAAACTCATTTGTTTATTCTTTTTCTAAAAATGATCTTATATAGTCAAAGACTAACTGGTACAGTCCTTTTTGAGACAAATATTCCCTTTGAAACAGTGAAGTGGTACATGTACATGTATAACAACAAATTTGGTGATAGGATTACTATAACCTTTGAGATATGATTTTGGGTCAAGGTCAGGGCATGCTTTTTGTCTAGGGTAATAACCATATGAAGCATGAAGCAAATCCATGGCACAGCTAAAGTTTTATGGACCATTACACAAGTTTGGAGATGGGCTCAGTGTGACATTGATTGTGGATGCATGGCTTTAGATCAAGGACATAACTCATCCCTGTGTAACATCTGTGTAAAATACAAAGCAGATTTCACAGTACCAGTATATAACAGTAACATTAAATGACACAGCAGATTTTAAGGCTTCTGAAATGAGACTGACAGATGGATAGACACAGTCATCTCAAGATATACTCCATATTATGACTGCAGGGGGGTAATTATGGTATGGTTTTGAACAAAATATATAACCTAACAATCTTAACCATTAATCAATCAATAAAGAAACTCACCTGTTTGTTTCTTTTCAAGGTCGTCTTTTGATTCACACACTTTCCGTAAATGATCAAGTTCAGCATTTTGGTCCTCTAATTTTTTCCTGCAAATGAAGGAAACATAAAATACATGTGCATTCTAATTATACAAAAGTCAAGACTAAATCTAAATCTATACTGAAAACATACTACAATCATGTAGAGTTATCACATATTGTCCCTCTAATACCTACTTTTGTGATGCAATGAGGGAATCATTTTCTTTCTCTTTCACCCTAAGTTTTCGGATAATTGTGTTCACTTGTAGCTGCTGTTTTGATAATTTCTCCCCTATGAAATAAGAAAAATAGGTTGAATGATTAATATATTCATTCTGGAATTTGTTTAACTGGGCATGTTCAGTGACATGCAACCTTCTAAAGTTATATTCTCAACTGTAATCAAGTAAATTACATACTTATACTGGGATAATGCAATTAATAGTTTCTTGCTTAATAGAACAGGTCAAAAACTTGAATCTTACTCAGTTAAAGGTACCATTTATATGAATATAATACTACATGTTGCTGTGTATATATGTACATGTTGCTGTGTATGTATGTACATGTTGCTGTGTATATATGTACATGTTGCTGTGTATGTATGTACATGTTGCTGTGTGTGTATGTACATGTTGCTGTGTATGTATGTACATGTTGCTGTGTATGTATGTACATGTTGCTGTGTATGTATGTACATGTTGCTGTGTGTGTATGTACATGTTGCTGTGTATGTATGTACATGTTGCTGTGTACGTATGTACATGTTGCTGTGTGTGTATGTACATGTTGCTGTGTATGTATGTACATGTTGCTGTGTATGTATGTACATGTTGTTGTGTATGTATGTACATGTTGCTGTGTATGTATGTACATGTTGTTGTGTATGTATGTACATGTTGTATATGAAAGAAACTGATATGATGTCACCCTGGTAAGTTTGCAGACATTAAATCCATATCTGAAATATATCTTACCTTTTCAAGATAATTTCTAAGTTCATCTTTCTGAATTATAAATAATGTGTTTTGTGTATGAGTCAATACTGTGATACATCCCATCCTCAGACAGAAAATACAAAATTACCTTCCTGCATTAATTCTGTTATCTGTTGATCTTTCTCTTGGAGAAGATTCTGTAGACTTTTATCTTTGATTCTAAAGAAAGTAAAGTGGTACATGTTTATTAGACAAATCATGTGTACTGTATATAGAATTACCCAATGATAAAATATACTGCACAGAATTCATTTTCAGATAGCTATGTTAACAAAAATACAATTCAACTTCTCTAAAAAGCTTCATATAAACAATTATAACAGATAAAAGAATCTTCAATATATCAGAGTTTAAAAAATAATTTTTACATTGTAAGTGATGAAGATGTTTAAAAGAAATACATTACTTTTTCTCTAGCTCCTCTTGAGCTCTTTGCATCTGTTTCTTTATTGCATCTTTTTCCTTCAAAACATAAAATGAAATGGTTGCAATTGTTTAAGAATTTTTCCAATCGGTTTTCAGTCCTCAATAAAGTTTATTTCTGTTCAGTTTGTTGATTCTTAAGGATTAAAAGTATCATGATCTTTATAAAGAAACATGTAATTTGAAACTTCTTAAGTTGTTTTGCTACAAATAATATATAATTCATGAGGAATATTTTTTAAGTAGGATTAAGCATGTAAGTCTTGAAATGTTCATCTCCTGAAATCTTATTGATTTCCTGTGTATTAAACTAATAAGATACAGTTTCACACATGTTTTACTTTACAAAAGAGGAAAAGTAAAAAGTAAATCAAAGAACTGCAAGTTGCTCTGAAAACCAAACTATTAGATTCAAATTTGCAGGATTTTCAGTTAATTTGCTTAACCATTACACTGCTATAAAATGATTTACAAAGTGAAAAAGAATATGGAGGTTTTCAATACAGAGAAAAACAATTCTGTTAAGGAGGAAAATTAATTGAATTACATACATATACAGTGTGTATATACATATATATATTCTTTGGAACAATGGTCCAAGATAAGTATTATCTCAGTGTTTTCTACTTAACTGATACATATTTAGAGTATTACTATGACACAATATACTGTGTATTGTTACAGCTTTAAATCTAAACTGTAGTTAGTCTGTTGTCCATAAAGGGTTATTTCTGTAATTTTATACATGGATTTAATTGGTCTTTAGATTTAAAATAGTATCTGCATAAACATACTTAACTGTCTGTATCATTAAATGTTGCACATTAGTTTGAATAACATACCTCATACGGTAAGACCAGAAGACTTTTCTGTGATAAATAGTTTCAAAGAAGTAGTGGATACAAGATATAATTCAGAGATATATAGAACAATCTGACCATGACACTAGTATGGGTCCCCAAATGAATGTGAAGTACAAAAATAGCACATGCACTGCTTCGGTCTACCTGGCAATATGCCTGGCCAACAGAAAGTATTCTACAAAGTTTCCATACCATTTTTTCTTTGTATCACTTACCCTAATGACTTGATTGACTCGTTTTTCTGAATCAGAGAGCCTCTGTGTAAACTCTGCGGTCACTTTATTGAGGTCCTCAAGCTTGGCTTCAGCCACTTCTTCTGCATGCTGAAGCTGACTGTAAGAAACAAGAAAATTCTGTTTAAGTAAATAAACAAAGGAAATACAAACTCATGCACTTCTATTGAGACAGTATCATAATTTGCATTTTTATACAACACTGTTTTAATTAAATGTTAAGCCGGCGTGGCCTAGTGGTATCCCGCTGGACTCCTGATCGGGAGGCCGGGGTTCGATTCCCGCTCTGGTCATGCCGGTGTCCTGTCTTTCGGATGAGACAGTAAAAACCAAGGCCCCGTGTCGTGGTATGCATGGCATGTTAAGATCCCTCACTGCTTCGGGTGGGTCTGTTGCAAAGGTCAAAATTTGTATGCCCCGCATCAGGCAGATGCCGTCACCATATACGTGAAATATTCGTGGTGTGATGTTAAACAAAAATCAATCAATCAACCAATCAATTAAACGTTAATTCTGCCAATACAAAATTATATTCTGGAAGCTTTCAGTGATCAATAATTGTTGGTCAGAGATAATCATTCCATCATTAACCGACATGATCATATATCATGATTTATCATAAGTATTCATAAAGACACTTAACTTGATCTAACTATAGAAATTTTGTATATATATATATAGAACAATACAAGTTTTCCATGTAAATGAGCATTTGTTTCTTCAGATGAGCAACTTTCCCTTTCTTTTACCTTCGTAGGATACTGTTGTCCTCTTGCAAGCTAAGATTTTCCTTACTCAGCTGTACAAGCTTATTCTCGCGAGCCTGTAGGATCTCCGTCATCTCTGCCAAATTCTGTAAAATGTAATAATAATAGAAAAAGTTCTAAACAGTATTCCAATAAAATCCAAAAACAAATCATCTGACAGAAATATTCATATACAGGAGGAAGCCAGGCATGATTGATAAAAAAAATTGTTTCTGGAATGCATTCATTTCAACTGAATTTTTCAAACCTAAAAAAACATCAAACATGCATCTACTGGCAAAAATACCATGGAGTCTATTTACTAATAAAAGAAATAACACACATCAAAACAAAAAATTTAAATGAAATGTACATTCTATGAAGAATTGTCAAATTTAGTAAAAGGTAAGTAAATGTATCCATGAAATACATATTATAAACTCTGTGAAGTATTTATATACTGTTGTTTATATTTTTCATCCTCAAAGGCAGCAAATTTTAAGCTAAATCTTGCTAGCATTTAAACCCTTTACCATCGGACACTATACTAGCATTCCTACATGCTGCAACCTGATGTCTTAAAGATATAAAGATGTGTGAAATTACAAACACTTTCAGCAATGAGATGAGTCCATTCTAGTACTGATGCAAACCCCATCCCTTTCCCCCAAGCTTTCAAATTAAAGTACTAACAATATTGATTCTGAATACTTATAATTCAGATTTAAGTTAATCAACAATACAGAACGCACTTTGATTGTTTTACAAAAATCTAAAAGTGCAAACACTTAAGGGAAGTGTTAAAGACATTAAAAACACATTCGTACATACAGAGACAACAAAGCAAAAAAGCAAGCTTTACATTGATTAAGTAAAAGAATATAAATAAAGCAATCTGACCACATACAATATGAAATATTATTGCAAAACCATATCATGGGTAATGATTCCATTTTGTATTATGTGTAATAACTAATAACTGTGTTAAATAACAGAAAGATATATTTATTAATGATTTTACTACAAAACAATCAGCAGTTATGTTATAGAAAAGAAGCAACAGAGTTTTATTTTTGCTAAATTCATCTCAAATGGATTACTACCGATTCTGAATAAGACTGAAAACTGTATCAGTAACTGCAGAATAAATCTGAATAAATAATTGTCATACCAGGTTTATAACATAATACCATGTTCAAAACTCCTAAAGTAGTTAACAATATATGCTCCCACCATAGTTTTAGAAGCCATTGGCCATATTCCTATTCAATGGATGTACATGTGAACTCTATTTCACTGTATTTTACTGGTCACTCTAGGTCCAACTTTGAGTAAAAACCAGACATCAGACCCATGGAATCCTCACAGTATGTTGACAGCTACTGTATCTTATACATGAATCCACTTTTATCAGTATTTGTGATAAAAAACACCTTGTGAATTATTAATCACTAAGAAAATAAGGCCAAAAGAAAAAATATGTATCTCTCTTTTAACCCTACAGACCCTAATTTTCAGTACCGACCCTAAACTTTTATAATGACCTTTCTTAAATAGAAAAAGAAAGAACAAATCTACCGACCTTAATTTTTTTTCACATTTTACAGCAAACATGCATATTTTTTTGTTTGGCCTCATCAGAAACCAAATTATGATGAAATGATGGAATAAGTCTGAAAGGATATATCCCCTAGCCATTTTAAAAGAATTTTATCATCTAAATATAATATTTCCTATGTCATATGATACTATCATCTTGAAACCAGGCATACTGCCAAACCTAAAAATAGTGTTCCATTACATCTTCACAAATTAAAGCCAACTTAAATGGTCGAACTCTTGTTATTGATACAGCTATTTTGTTTTTACTTCTTTTCTTTGGTTTCTTTAAACATTCATGATTGGACATGAAAATCATCTACCTGAAATTAGGAGTCTTTCTATGGATTTCATGGCATTTCATGGATCCCTTTGGAATCAGAATTATTGAAAAGTTCCTGGGGATAAGACCCTCCAGAATGTTTTAGCAAAATAATTTGTTTACCCTTATTTTGAATGAAAAATGTCATCACGAAACATGTACAAACAACACAGTTTCTATGCATGCAATTCTTTAAGAGATCAAAATGAAAGTAGTAGACAGCACATTGTGAGAAATGAGCCCAAAGCAGTGAATCCCATCATATGTCTGACCTGATGGTGAGAGTCAGCAAGAGACGATTCACATAGTTCCGGCACAGTCTGTAACTAAAACAACCACGCCTTACATATCATGCTAAAGCCACTAAGCAGTGAATTATCAATGGTTATAATTATCACTATTAAACTCTAAGATCACATATTGTCATTTAAAATAATCTTCTGACATGGATGCTATTTATTACCTTTATGATATTCTTTTATTTCGTATAAAAACCTTAACACGAAGCTTAAGTGCTCAGTACATTAAGCATTCTAAAATCAAGCAGATAGTCTGATATTTTTTCAAAAGTAATAATTGAAAAGTAATGATCGATGATCTATAATTATAAGGGTCATGCTTCGTTTATTCTAAAAATCATTATCAATAATTCTTAATTACATGATAAAAGTGTATATAGCATAAGTATCCTTATATCTTATAACCATCTGGTATTAGATAAGGTTGAAAATTATTCCACAAAACACGGAGGAAATTAAAACTGCATTCAGGTTCTCTTAAACACTTCTATGACACTGAATCTTGCAAACCTTGAGAACTGCATATCAGAAAGTTTTTACTGATGCCACAAAATGCACACATTCAATCAACACAATCATATCAGTCAGTGTTAGGGTATAGAATGTCTTCTATATACATCGCTGTAACATTTTATCATACATACAGAATTAAGAGAAAATAATTTTTTCAGACTGGACAAATGTCCACAAAAAAGCTCACCATTCTCAAAATCTAAGGTGACTGCAGTATGAAAGATCTTACCAAACAGTTAATTGGACCCTTGGTGGTGGGGTCAAGATATTCAGTACTCAAACTAAAAGTATTTGGAACAACGCAATGGTGATAAATGTAAATTTTATCATGTTTTAAAAGAAATTGGATGCCAATGGATGACAAAGAGGTTTTTTTTAAAATAAATATCATTGATACGATCCCATAGCTAAATGATCACTATTTTTAATAACAAGTTTCAAGTTACTTTACGTTGATTACATTGTTGTCTGAAGCAGTCAAACCTGGAGCTTTTGGTGGATCATAAATATTCATGTTTTCATACTTAAATGCATTAACTAAACTCCATCACCAACCATCTAAATAGTTGTCAAAAATGAAGTGTTTTGTCAGGCCTTTCCCACTAATGTGAATGGTGAGCAGAGGTAAAAATAATCCTTGTTCTAGTATTACTTTCACACAAAATTTCTTTCATAGATAGGAATTCACCACATTATCTTAAAGTGGCTGATAAGGTCATGTATGTATACATGCATTATAATGAAAGTTTAACACTGTGGATAATCAAAGTAAACTTGCACTGGATTTATATTTTAGAGTTACAATGAATGAATACTTCAGTTTTGTTACCTTGAGAAGTTTTTGCTGTTGTTGGTTGTCTACTTTCTCTTCACTGAGGGTAGGTAGTTCTGCAATTAAACGTTGTCCTGAGAAATAATAAAATACAACATGAAGAAAAGTGTGAAAATAAGAAACTAAGGGTAGGTAATCCTGCACAGTTAAATATTGTCCTGACAACACTGAAATTACAAAATGATGAAAAGTCTTAAAGTTACAAACTGAACAAGTGTTATATTCTTAGTCATTTATATTGACTGTGTGATGAGATTAATTATTTTGATACTGAAATATGAATAAAATGTTATGAACAAATGATAGGCTTTTCTTACTAATTCAATACAAAATCTATAATTAATATATACACACACAAGTACATACATGTGTCCTGTGAAATTTTTCTATAAAAAGGTAAATAAGCTGCCCCTAATCAACTCTATCACTTATTCGATCAAGTGGATAAAGTCTGAAATTGGGAACTCTGAAAACATTTCAGTACAGCACCCGGTATTCTTTATAAATTAGCTATCAGGATGAGTTTACACTTTATAAATACTCTGTGAGAATGATCTGAACTATAGTTTCAATTAAAAACAAACAACTCATTATATAGGCAAAACATGAAGAACCATTTTTCATAAGTAAATGAATTTATAGTGGTTAATACTTCCCTTTTTTGTACAAAAGTATCAAAGTAATTACATGTATAATGAACAATTTCCCACTATTACAAACTTATTAAGAATTTCATACCAGTTTCTTGAGAGAGTTTTCTTTCCTGAATATAATTCTCATCCTCTATCATGGGATCTTGTGCTTCTCTTCCAGGACTCAGCTGTTCATACTGTCCATCTCGACTAGATGATGTCGATTGACTATCAGTTCTCTTATGTGACAAACTTCCTCTGCTTGCAGTTTTTTGAAGTGCAATTCTTAGGGGAGACAAGTCCACAATTTTGTTTCCGTCCCCATTTGGCGTGGGAGTTGATATGATTTCTATATCTGATGATGTGGTAGTTGAGATCTCATCTCCTGAGTCGTGACCTCCTGTGCTGCGGGAACATTCAGATTTCTCCCATCCATTAGAAGGTGTGTCGCTAGCATTGTCATCCATTGCTTCTTCTATCATACATTTAACATATGAGCTACTAGGTGAACTGCTTTCACTGCTGGAATTCTTCATTTCTGATGTAAAAGCATAAACATAAAACAAGAAACAGAATATAATAAATCTGAATTTTAGAAATTATGTCACTTTAACAAAAGTCATGTGGCTTCTTTTCAAGAATCAGCCATTTATTTTGTTTTTTATAAGTAGTAATGTATAGAGTTTCCATTCTTACAATATATTCTGTACCATTATGTATAGAGTTTCCATTCTTATAATATATTCTGTACCATTATGTATAGAGTTTCCATTCTTATACTATATTCTGTACCGTTATGTATAGAGTTTCCATTCTTATACTATATTCTGTACCATTATGTATAGAGTTTCCATTCTTACAATATATTCTGTACCATTATGTATAGAGTTTCCATTCTTATAATATATTCTGTACCATTATGTATAGAGTTTCCATTCTTATAATATATTCTGTACCATTATGTATAGAGTCTCCATTCTTATAATATATTCTGTACCATTATGTATAAAGTTTCCATTCTTATAAAATATTCTGTACCATTATGTATAGAGTTTCCATTCTTAGAATATATTCTGTACCATTATGTATAGAGTTTCCATTCTTATAATATATTCTGTACCATTATGTATAGAGTTTCCATTCTTATACTATATTCTGTACCATTATGTATAGAGTTTCCATTCTTAGAATATATTCTGTACCATTATGTATAGAGTTTCCATTCTTAGAATATATTCTGTACCATTATGTATAGAGTTTCCATTCTTATACTATATTCTGTACCATTATGTATAGAGTTTCCATTCTTACAATATATTCTGTACCATTATGTATAGAGTTTCCATTCTTATAATATATTCTGTACCATTATGTATAGAGTTTCCATTCTTATACTATATTCTGTACCATTATGTATAGAGTTTCCATTCTTATACTATATTCTGTACCATTATGTATAGAATTTCCATTCTTATAATATATTCTGTACCATTATGTATAGAGTTTCCATTCTTATACTATATTCTGTACCATTATGTATAGAGTTTCCATTCTTATAATATATTCTGTACCATTATGTATAGAGTTTCCATTCTTATACTATATTCTGTACCGTTATGTATAGAGTTTCCATTCTTATACTATATTCTGTACCATTATGTATAGAGTTTCCATTCTTACAATATATTCTGTACCATTATGTATAGAGTTTCCATTCTTATACTATATTCTGTACCATTATGTATAGAGTTTCCATTCTTATACTATATTCTGTACCATTATGTATAGAGTTTCCATTCTTATACTATATTCTGTACCATTATGTATAGAGTTTCCATTCTTATACTATATTCTGTACCATTATGTATAGAGTTTCCATTCTTATAATATATTCTGTACCATTATGTATAGAGTTTCCATTCTTTTACTATATTCTGTACCAATATGTATCAAGTTTCCATTCTTATAATATATTCTGTACCAATATGTATAGAGTTTCCATTCTTATAATATACTCTCTACCAATATGAGATGTCGACATTCTCACCTGATCTGCCTGCATCTCTCTGAGTACTTTCCTTTTTCTCTTTGAGAGTGTTATCGTCCTCCAATGTATCTTCACTAAGTCCCTCTTTATTAGATGCTGGATCCTCCCCACTCTTACTGACCACTGTATCGTCTGATGTGTAGGTATCCAAGCTACTGTCCAGCTTGTTAGTGTCAGAATCAGTGCCTCCCAAAGAACTAGCAGTTGAAGGGCTCAAAGGAAGGCCTGACAGCTTATTAAGGTCCAAATCAGAACTTTCTACTGAATCTATCACATTGCTCTCTGATAAGCTATTACTTGTTTTTATATCAATGGCTGATGAGCCATGGGATGTATCTACCTCTCCACTTGTTTTATCAGAATATGAGATATTCTGCAAAACATTTTCACTCTCTATAGACCCATCTGTAAAATTGGTCACTTTTTCATTTCTTTCAGATAATCTCCCTTCTATACTATCCATTCTTTCACTCTCCTCCTTCGAAATTTCTAAAGTGATTGCTGAATTCTCTTCTTCTTCATAAATACCTATAGGTATTGCAGAATCATTGATAGACATATCACTACAAGTTCTATCACAGCTCCTTGTATCCGTTTGAACAGAAACTTCCTCATTCTGTGTCATATAAACATCTTTTGAGTCACTGCATCCAGTGTAATGTGTAGCAGTATCAAAGCTTTTCTCTTTCGATGTCTCATCTGCATCGTTTGTTTCACTGTGTTCAATCTTTCCATCTTCTACGGATATGGCACAATGATCTGCTGGGGAATGGAAAGTATTTGCAGACAATGTTGATAATTCTTGTTTATAGTCCTCACTTTTCTCCTTGTTTTTATTGTCTTGTCCTGTGTCTTCTAAAATGTCTTTTTCAGTGTTTACATTTCCATGCGAAACAGAAGATTCATCATGACATTTTGATTCATCTAAATTCTCAGTAACTAATTTTAAAGCAGCTTTCTCTCGATCTTTTCCTTCTTCACTGCTTTCAGATAACAATTCATCAAGGGATAGTTTTTGTTTAGACTTAACTTTTTGTAAAGGTTCTTCTTTAACGTTTCCTTTTTTCTCTGTTAAGTCAGTTTTTTGCTTCAAATTTGAACCTTTTGAAGATTTTTTGTCTGCAGTTTGTTTAGAATCATGTTTCGAAGGTTTAGAGAAGCTTGTATCTATTCCCCATGGCATGGACCAGGACATTTGAGTATCTTCTTCATCCTGATCAGATGTACTTTCCGAAGAAATGTTGAGAGATGAATCCTTCTTGGTATCCAAAGTGGGGTCATCTATATAGATTAGATAATGAAAAACTTACATGTCGTTTAACTAGGAATGTTTTTACTGGACATGACTGACCCTACCTTCATAAAAGCTCACAAAATTCTGGTTCAGTTGAAATGCTTTCAGCGCCTCACAGAAATGCATCTGTGTATGAAGATGAATAAAAAAGTCCTCCAAAGTATTCATGAAACTTAAGACATAATTAAGATGTTTGATATCAAGGTCAAAGTTAAAATATTCAGGTACATTTGAAAACGAAATGCTTTCACCAAGATGTAACAGTATCTGACTATAAATTTGTATGAAGGAGTTCTTCATGCATTCAAGAAAATGAACAAAATGCGAACTCTGGGTATGTGAGGTCAAGATAAAAAGAAAAGGTCACAAATTCTGGTATGGATAAAACACTTTCATTAAGATGTACCTGTGTATGAAACTGTATAAAGGTGTCCTTTAAATTTTTCCAGAATATAACTAAATGCAAAATCAGGAAATACAATGCAAAGGTCGAAGGGACGACCAAAGTCACAAAATTCTGGTAATGTTGAAATTCTTTTATCAAAATATATTTGTGTATGAATTGGTATGAAAATATCTTCTACAGTTTCCTTTCAAATAAATAATATGCACAATGGGAAGACAGACTGATAGATGGACAAATTAACATCAGACAGACGTGACAAATACCATATGGCCTGGCCATATACATGGCTGGACATGAAATAATAACAATAGAAATAATAATAATACATTGTAGTTGGTTTTGGTGGTAATGTACAACGTTTTAATGGATTGCTTTTTTGATGCTTTTTGTAGTTTTACCCTTGTTTAGTTGGGCCCTGGTTTTCAGTATTTATACCATACTGTTTCTAACAGTCTGTGTCTGTTTTACTTTTATATCATTAATAATACATTTATATTATGAGATTTCCTTTATCCAAGACTTTGAAGTAAAATACTGTGTATCATGGAAAATGCAGAAGTCTTCCCATTATTAGACAGGACTAATACAATAAAAAATATATAGTATATTAAAATATGTTTGGTTACAGTGCCACATTTTGGTCTGTTTGGATTGTTTAAAGTTTTAAAGAGATTTTTGCTTACCATATTGATGAAAATATTGTATAGTTTAAGAAGCACTGGTTTCCTACCCAATCATTATCAATCAGTAAATGTTAACAAACCCTATAGTTACCTTTTTATATTTTATTTCACAAGCTTTCGGAGGGTATTGATGAAGCAATATTTGTGTCCTATCGGTCTCAGCAAATTCAATAAAGGGCTATGCAGGTAGGGGACTTTAACTTTCCTTTTTCATTATTTTAAGTATATACCCACATTTAGTTGGGATCCAATTTACATTACTTGAGTTTAGAAGTCATGACCTTGATTTCTAATCTTAAAATCAATAGGCATCTTAGCCTATTGATAACTAAGCATTTGGTTTGAATATGACATATGCATTCAGAAAACATGTTCGAAACCTACAACTTTACCATATTTTCTTAACTTAACAAGATGTGACCCTCACCTCTGACTCTTTGATTTCAAAATTTACAAACATCTTCATCTCTTTATGACTATATATAAATATATACACATGTATATATATATACAGTGATGCTCCGTTAATCCGGGCTCTGTTTATCCGGAAAATCCACTTTCCAGACAAGAAAGTGCAGGAACGGATATCCCAAATGATATTTTGATCCGATAATCCGGAAATCCACGTTCCAGATCCGGACATGGAAATATGGGTATGGAATTCCAGAAGTACATAAAATTTGCTCCAATAATCCGGACAAAATTTTGCTTTGCGGATGTAACTGTAGCAAATAATTGCAGTTTTAATTAATACACTGCTTATCTCTTCTCTGCGCCGATTGTTTGTTTAACAGTTTAATGACGCGTTTACCTGGTCACCTACCTATGTTATGTTAATTACCTATTCAATTACGAACTGACCGCTTGTGGTCTAGTCAAACGTCATGTTAGCGGTCATTGATGATTGCTTTTTAATGAGTCAGTACACGCTCGTGCCAGATATGAAGATTACTGTTACTTGAATGATAGCAAATAAAAGTAAATTGCCGACTTCGCAGCTTACATTGTTAATTAAATACTGGGGCTTTAAATTGTTACCAAACTTTAAGTATCATCACTCTTCTATCTGAGATCGATAACTGATAACGTATCCTTACTTAGTGCTCATTACATTTTTTTTTGTATAGAAGTTTTAACTTTTAGTAATTCTTCTGTTTTATGTTTATTGAAAATGTTTATATTTAAAACATGAACACTGTATAGATTTATCCGGACATAAATACTTTTCAATTCTTAATTTGTATGACAGCAGGACGTCAGATAAACACTCCGATTGTGATAGAAGTGAAATTAATTAGTCAAGTGCGAGGTATATACATAGGCAGCTGTCAACATTTGAATAGAGGACAGTGAGTTTAAAAATCTTTCAGGTTTCAGAAATTCGGCTGCAATCAATATACAATTTACTAAAGATGTTAATATATTAAATACGTAATAGATATATATTTTTCTTCGTATATAAATTAAACACATATAAGGATTATTACTTGTGTATTACCGTGTACTGTATACACCCTTCTTTTATCAAGAAATAAGATTCTTTAACATGTAATGTACCGATACTATGATCCGGTAATCCGGAAAATCCATTATCCGGACAAATCGGCCAGGAACAAACGTGTCCGGATAAACGGAGCATCACTATATATATTTATCATCAATAAATACTAACTTTTTGAAGACTGTGTTTTTCCTGCACTTTCATCTGTGATGTCCAGTACTTTGTCTATTTTCTTTTGAGCATTTTTGAGAGCTTGAGATGCAAAACTAGAAAATGTGCTACTGTCCCACCAGCTCATCTTTTCAGTAGTATCTTCACATTTCTGAAAAACAAATCCCTATACTATCAGTGCATAAAAACTTTTCAAGGTTCTATTACGTCTATAGTATCTGTTGTAGGAAAGTAAAGAATTTTGAGGATGACTTGTAGATTTTTCATGATCCCCAGATTAGAGTGGTCTTTAGAAAAAAGTTTCACTATTATTTCAGACCTTGTGAGGAACAACTGCTACCAGTTTCTGTTTTGTCCTCAATTTACTACTATATTTGCTGCACAGCTTAGAGTATATTTAAATATGCAAATTTATGATTAGTTTAGTATTCTGTCAATATAATCCATCAACAAACAAGTAATGGATGCTCCTCAAAATGAAATAAGCTATTATTGCAAAGATGACGCATGCAGTTTTTTCATCTTGATATAATTGTAAGAACTACTGACCCTGACCTGGCGACCCAGACATGTGAGTCGTTATCTTGAGTGACCACAAGCTAAAAGCTTGGGTCACATTCATAATTTGTGCAACCTGAATGTTTGATTATACTTCAATCCTTTAGAAAGGAACTATGAATTTTCAATAATTATTTACAAAGTGAACTTGACCCTTGAGATATGACTTAATGCACCACGATTGTATTAAATGGCAGAATCATGTATGTAACATTTGTGCAAAGTATCATCCAAATCCTATAAAAGGTATACATAATATGTGGTGCATGGATGCACAAATAGACAAGGATTATATGCTACCCCAAATTCAGTACTTTAACAAGAGGCACTAATGGGCCTATATAGCTCACCTGAGCACCTCGAACATATGAAAAACTTGCAAAGCATCAGAATTTCGGTAATGACAGAATCCTTTTTAAATTTCAAAATTAAACCATAACATCATACTGGTTTATCGTGATAATCTGTAATGTAAATGTGAGCTCCAGTAATCCAGAAAATCTACTTATCAGGACAAAAAGTACAGGAATGGAGTACCGGTACCTTAATATTATTTTCCCAATCCCGAAGAAAATCCAGAGAACAGATTTCCAAAATTGCATTACAAAATTGACCTACTTAACTCATTGATGAACCTATGATGTTTAACTTCTTGTCTCACCTTTTGATTGTTTAATATTCTAATACTGCGATTAAATAACTTACATTGTATTTGTTCACAACCTGTGTGAGCGCTACCCGATCGCCAATTCGACAAATGCAAATTCAGAATTGAAATGGCTAAGCATTTTTAATACATGAGTATTAAGTTGGCGAATACATTTTGCAAGTTAAAAAAGTCCGGCTTTTTCAATTTTTTTCTGTTTATATCGTTAGCGTAAAACATGGTCATCACAACATTTTAATCTAGTTACTATTCATATCAACTTTATCAAATTTCAAAGTAATCGTGATGTAAACCATCTCTAAAAATTCTGAACAATGAACATCGCTAAACAAAATTCCTTGACATCATTTCAAGAGTTTATACAATTGCTGAGTAGCACCCCATCAGTAGAATCTATGACAACAGATACAGAGTTCAGGTATCGATGTTTGTTGACTCGCATCGTACTACCTCATTATGAGATCATAAGATGCACGTCAACAAACATCGTTACCTGAACCCTGTGACATCAGATGAACAAGATGAACCACTGATTAAGAAAAAGAAAAATGCTAACAAATGTAACATGTCAACTTGGTTTACAGGTTTGCATCGTTAGTAGAAAATAAATAATGAATTGTATTGTCAGTTGTGTTATCAGTCATTTTTTCAATATGAAATTCAACTATTTTTTCAATATCAAATTTTCTTAATTTCTAAGTTGTTTTTTCTTTGTATACATGGCTAATGACTTACACATTTGGCTAATTAATTTGTGCTTGCCTTAGCAAAATGGCTATTGAACAAGTTATGCTACTGCTAGCACATACAACATCTGCTTGATACATTGCAAATTTCAACCTATGCAACGGACACACCAGAGGCATTCAGGGATCTTCTATGTGCTGAGGTCCTGAGACACAGGACCTCCATTTTCACGGTCTCATTCAGGAGAAAGGACAAAGTTTCCCCACAGTACGCCAGCACAAAAACAAGGATTTTTTTCTATCAAACAATAAATATATTTCATAAAATGTTGTTTTACTACCCCAATGAATACAGGATTAGTTATGCATGCGATCTTTCATAAGCATGGTCAACTCCATGGGACAAGGTGCCACTAATTTAGACAAATCAAATGGGATTTACTAGCTCAAAGATAAAATGGCTGATGTGTTTGGAAAAGTATTTAATGACAGAAAACTTGTTTGGGACTGTGATGCATAAAAAAATAATCAACATTTACATAAAGAACAATCATTTTCTATATATAAATATGCATACTCCCCCGACTACATGATAAACCTACAATCATCGTGAATTAAGAATCCTTATAAACTTTTTTAAAATCAAATGGTACATGTAGTCTGGAATGTCTGTATATATAGAAAGATTGCCCTGGGAACAAATGTGTCTAGATTAATGAACAGACTTCTTGAAAACTCTCAAAAAGTGTCAGAAATTCCATCCGATAACTTTGTTTGTTTTTGTTTGTTTGATTATTGTTTTACGTCACTCCACGATTATTTCACGTATATGGTGACGGCATCTGCCTGATGCATTGCATACAAATTTAGACCTTTGCAACGGACCCACCCGAAGCAGTGAGGAATTTTTTACGTGCCACGCCTACCGTGACACGGGACCTCGGTTTTTACTGTCTCATCCGAAAGACAGAACACCGGTGTGCCCAGGGCGGGAGTCGAACCTGCGACCTCTCGATCACGAGCCAAGCACCTTATCCACTAGGCCACACCGGCTTCCGATAACTTTGTGAATTCTATCAGATTGAACAAGCTTTTAACACACTGAATAATTTTTTTGTCATTTTACGATTTGAAAAGAAAATGAGGTATTTTGACATTTGATCTTGTTGTTAACAACATAATAGTAGATCTACATTTAATTTCATAAAATTACAAATTTTCACATTCAGCTTCATATTCTAGAATAATATTTTCACATTTATCTTCATATCCTAGAATAATTTGTCTAAATTTTTGTCAATTTTCTTCTGCTTGTTCATTTTCACAGTTAGCTTCCCTTTCTTCTTCATTGTGTACCACACCTTCCTCCATGTTGACACCCCTGGCCCTATTGATTCCCCTCTCACACCCCTATTCTCCCATACGACACCACCATCCTCTTCAATGCAATGACATCTCCTCTGACACCAACATCCTCTGCAAGGACACTACCATCCACCTCTTTGACAACATCCTCCTTATGACACCATCCTCCTTTTCTTCAAATTTCCCCCTCTATACTGTTACTTTAAATGGCCATGCCAAACCCAGTTACATGTATCTAACTCAAACAAATGCTTGCATAGTGGAAGAACATTTCACAAAATGTTTGCAAGACAAAGAAAACTGGTTCAGATATCTTCGAAATTTGCTGTACAGATTTATTTGGAAATAAAAAATACGTAAAAGTTGTATTGGACATTAGGTCCAATTAAGAGATATATTTTTCAAATTTTTATCAGACCTTCATAAATTTTATTGGACAATCTGATAAATCTGACACTTTTTAAGAACTCTGAATGAAGCATCACTGTATTTCCTTTTGTGAACAAATGATGCCCTATTCAAGCCTTTAAGATGCATTTCACAAAAGAATCAAAGTGGAGAAATTCTAATTATAAAACAAGGACTAAGCTCCACAAAGTAAGGTATCCTCGCAAAGTGTGCAAATCTCACACCTTTTCCCTAACCCCCCCCCCCCACTCCGCCAACCTTATTATTGTTTTATTACTTTGTGTCCAATTATTAAAACTTTATCCGCTGCATAATATTATATCAAAAATATGTTCTATAGTTGTATACAAGAAACCTATATTCTCACCTAACACATCATGGAAACATCAACTGCAGTATGCTTTATGATTACTTACCAGTATGTCAAAAGATCTTAAGAGTTGACAGACAGAAGAACAAATCCTATAGGCCAGCAAATAAATCCTAATCTGAACATCTGCTTTTTAACCTCTAGTGTTTATAATCTATTACCAGATTATAAGTTTTCAATCACCTTTTACTACTGGTAAGCAACAACAAAAATTAAACCCTGTCAAAAGTCATATCTTCACTAAAAACTAAAAATGCAAGTCTACAAATGATACCTTATTGGTGCATTTTATCACATGTGAACAAAAAGAAAACTCAATTTGATAACTGGATCTTTCAAGCTTCTACAGGACTACTGTACGTGTACTTATTTTAGCGGGATTCATATTTTAGCGGAATTAGCGCTGTTCAAAGTGCGCTAATTCATGACTACGCTAATATAAAATACATGAGATCGATAGAATTAAATGGGCACTTCCGTTTCAACTCTATAGTTATGTCTATCAAATAAATATCAAGAACAAATTCATCATTTATTTTGATAAAGCATAAAGAGGACACAAGTAACGATCGATTAAAGATGCTTGCATTACCGGACACTGTCGATAAGATTATCACAAAACCAACGCAAGAATTTAAAAAAAAAAATGGTTTGAAGTTTAGGAATTAATCCCCCGCTAAGCATATCGCTTCTACAATACCGTCTATTACGTAAATATAGGCAAAGAGCGGTCAGCGATACAAGTAATGTATCTGATATCAACTTATGAAAACAATGGCTTCATCCGTAAAACGTAAGAATGGCATTTTGTTTTCTATATGTCTTTCTCTAAAAAAAAAATTATTACTTATCATTATAACTAAGTGTTTTGCTTTCAATGATATGGTAGGTTATTGGATAAACATGAATGAAATGAGGTTGTATTTGATTCACTGCATATATTGTGAGTAAGGTAATTGACCCGACGCTTGTCATCAAAGCCAATCAACGGTTTAACAACTCCAGGTACATGTACTCGTTAATTATGTCCAACGACAAACGTGTCATACCAGCCGATTCGATAATCGCACGTGTGGCATATATTTCAATTCCTCGTGAGTAAGATACTTAAACGCACTATTTTTGCCCAAAAACTGTTTTGAATGCGCCGATTTAATGGATAAATTGCGCTAACATGACAAATGCGCTAATTCATGACTACGCTAAAATACTGCCGACCCTTCTTTCGAGCATTTTGCGCTAACATTTGATTCCGCTAATATATGTACACGTACAGTATATGGTGACACATATTTCAATAAAATAACAGATCTTCACTCCTCCAGATAATCTAATTTTAATATGGGATCAACAAAGGATTCTTGTTATGTTTTCAAGAGTCAAGCACTGATCTAAATTCTGATGTTAATGTGAACTGTTAAGAACCATAATGTCTACTTAATCAGTGTGTGAAACAAATCTTATCGATAACATATCACATGGGCTATCCCAAATACCGGGTAATGAAACTGGGATAATCCGGCCCAATTTGGGATAGTTTTGCCTTCGATTTAGTTTTAGTTTCATTCACTGCTTAATAATGATGTTCAGATATTTCAAGTTTTCTTTATTAAATACATTATAGCTACAGTTTTGGTCTTCAGCATCAATGAAGATGCATAAGTTGTCAAAATGTGCATGTGGTGCACTAACTTTATACATGTATATACCGTATATACGTACCTATAGGTTGCTCCCCCTATAAGTCGGTTGGTACTTTTAGGGCTTGAAATTTTAGAATTTGTCTCTGACTCACCTATAAGTCGGTTCTAGATTTTCAATGTACAAAGCTTTGTACTTGCTTATGGCATCTTTTCAATGACTTTCAAGAAATGGCTTGGGAGCCTTTCCGCTCCAACGATCGTGCGGTATCACTCGTATGTACTTAACAATACTGGGAATTTAAATGACATATTCAATAGTAGGGCATTTATATTGCATTCAGTTAGTAAAGATTCTTTTCGAATAATATAGTAGCCGTTAAAATGGCTGTTTGTGGTCGTGAAAACGACCATTGGTGCCCATTGAACTTTCTCCAGAAGGATTTGTATGCCTTTTGTTACGGCTCGTTAACTTGTTACTTCTACACAGGTAATCAGTTTGAAAATTGTATTGAATTTGATCAAATAAACAACGAAACACCGATATGCTTTATGTATAGAAACTGATGGCCATGCAATATACATTTTATTGTCATAAAATTGTCTCTAAAAGTATTTAACGAGCGGGGAAAGTCTTGTGTACTATCTATGGTGCATGATGTCTGTCTGCTTTGTCCGTTAATCGACGGAGTTTGACTTCAGATCAAGGTTGGATTTTGTTCTCTCGTGTAGTAACGCGTCTATAAGTCGGTTATACATTTTGACTACAATATTTTTCTCCCAAAGTTTCGACTTATAGGTGCGTATATACGGTATGTTCTGATATTATTATTTACTTATTTCGTATCATGATAATTTGGACTGAATGCCCAGTTGAAAAAAGGCTTTTTGTATATCATACATGTTATAGGAATATGAATAAATAATTATCTAACCCATTTAAAGAGGCTTCAAGAGCAAAACAAAAATTGTGCCTCTTAATATGGCAAAAAATCTTTTCAACCCACTAATTCTAAAAGTTTTAAAATAGGTGTACCTTAAACGAAAACACTTCCTTTGCTTTCATTGATCAGGTTCAAAAGAAACTTAGAATAGAGGAAAATTTATCTAATGCATTATTACTGTCCAGTGCAAATAGGTTAGATATGGGTTCTTCTTCTTACCGAAATTACGCTGAATTACCAAAATGACTCATTATTTACCGAAATTACTCAATAAGTTACCAAAATTACTTGTTTTTCATTCTTATTTGACCTGATATGGATAGAAGGGTAAAAGTTACATGTAATAGATGACTTTTCATGCAAATACCACCTTATAATAGATAATACCAATGGCTAGAATTTCCCCTGTTGTGCCCAATACAGTACAGTCCGGGTAGAACTTAATTTGTCCACTGGTCACAGTGGGCATTTTTAGAGTGGGCATTAAAAATGTCCACTGGACACAGTGGACATTCTTGTAAGAGTCAGTTAGAATTAACATACAGGTAAGTGGACAGCTTGATAGCTCAGGTAAATATCCACTCCTAATGCCCACTGAAATTTCAGGTGGACTGCCCACTGAGGACAGTGGGCATTCAAAGTTCCACCCGGACTGTACTGTACGTAAAGAGTGATAACTCCAGGTTTTTTGATGGTATATAATAATGAATTTTTAGAATGGGGTTTAAAAACTTATCTGATATGAAATTTCCATGAAAAAGATATAGAATTAAATCTGACATGACATGTCAGTGGTGGTTTCAGGATTTTCCGAAAAAAAGGGTGGGTGGGTTCACATCTGTATTAAGACTGCCATTTTTGGTGACAAATTTGGATTTTCAGTATCCGCAACTACGTGTATATTAAATTCGACATGCATATTCTATATTTAAAAAAAGTTATTTAGAGGTAGTTGGTCATTGTTTCTAAAACAGACATAATTTAGGCAAATCACATAAAAGTCAAGTGGGAACTTGTAACTATCCGACATGTAACTATCACCCTTCTATCCATATCAGGTCAAATATGAATGAAGAACAGGTAATTTCGGTAACTTATTGAGTAATTTCAGTAAATAATGAGTCTTTCGGTAATTCCAGGTAATTTCAATAAGTAGTAGGGTGGATTTAGACATTTTTAGTCTTAGAAAACCCCTCATTTGACATTTCATTGTGACCCTTGGCTTAGTATAAATCACAAATCTAGTAGCTAAATGAGTAAGATTCAATATGCACATAATTCTAGTTACAGGAATAAATGATCTAATCAATTCATCTAGATAAGGATAAGCACTGTTTTTAATACTCATAACCAAAAATTGTCAGAGGGCTTTCGAGCTAAACACCATAAATTCTATCGTTATTAAGTTAAGATTGTGTGCTATAATGCATGTCAAATGTAACCATAGTAAATAAAAACATTTTTTAACCCATACATTCACTGTCGGACTAATCATCCACTAAATCTTTCAGAATATGGATTTGTTTTCCTTGACGGAGGCAGACATTTTTGTTGATGACGTCGACAGGTTTGACACCTCGTAGTATTAACTTACACGTGACAAACGGGTATCTTTAATGATTTGTATGTATTTAAAATGTAAAATTTATGGATAAAATATATAAAAATGACATTTTATTTTTATTTAAGATTTTAAGTAGAGGTACTGCATTACATATACAATATTTAGTTGCCATCTCGTATCTGCTCCGGTGGCACAATCGGTTAGCGCGCCGTACTTATAGACAGTACCTTCCCTGTGCTAGTCACAGGATGAGGAATGCGGAGGTTGTGAGTTCGATCCTCACCCGGAGCAGGAATTTTTCTTTCTTTTCTAAAAACCATTTCTAAACTCGATTTACTGACATTGCAATGAAAAAGGCATGTGTTTGTATGTTAATGGTTACACCACTTTTTTATGTGCCATTGTTTTCAAAGTCAGCCAAGCGCCGCTCCCAGCTTCTTACTCCTACTTGACAAATAAACTCAGTGTCTGCCTTAGCTTTCATCCAGATTCAAGATAACAATACTAAAGTTGCAAATTTGGTATGGAAAAGTGCTCTCCATTCTACAAAAGCCTAAGAAAAGGCTGCAGTTAAGGTTCAAATTATAACAAATGTATAACTTCTTCAATATAATAGAACAATCTAATTAAAATTCTATCTTTATTTTGCTCCCGTACTGGAGCAAAATAAAGATCGAATTTTAATTAGATTGTATAACAGAAGTAAGTTTAACCAGTATACAATAAACCCTACGTGTCTTTTATGTAAACAGAGCCATGAAGACAGAGAGCATTTCATTTTACACTGTGTTAAACTATCCAGTATTAGAAAAAAAAAAAGTACATGCACGACAGCCATACAGTGTGTGCTGGCCGAAAAAGTAGGCCCAGTGCAGGCCAGGGGAATTCTAGATAATAAGGATTTAGCATTACAGCTAATAATCGACTGCACGTTGTCAAAATTACTTCAAAGGCTGGAAGGAGGGGATGATGTTCCGCTCAGCATTGAGGTCGTGGCTCGGGATCTGTTATATGCCCTACACCAAGACAGAGCTGCGAAGCTCGAAGTTCAAGAATGTCTAACATTCTACATAGGGTGTGATTGCACCTAAACATGCCCGCAGGTTTTGTATGCTTTTAAATGTTTTCTACAGATTTTTATCCACCATCTTGTAAGTTCTGGGGAATATACCCCAAAGCTCATGATCTTTGTCAGATCTCTTCAGTTTTCTTTCTTGTGGTATACTCTGTATGTGTTAGAGACATTAAGGACACTTGTCCCATTTATATTTAGTGTATATAGACCAGTGCATAGTGTACTACAGCTAACAATGGTTAATAATCCAAACCGTATACATGTATTATATATTTTCAATCCATTTGACTAACATTTTCCCATTGTTTCCCCATAATTAACCTGTAGAAATTTCCATCACACTGCATAGTAACAGTAATGTACCTTTTACCTATAAATTAGACCTAATAATATTGGTGTATTATCAAACTGTGTTTAAAACATACCATACCTCTACATATATATACACTATGCAGAGGCTTTAGTTAAGTACTGTATATATGTATATGTTGAATTCAAGTAATGCAGTCCCATACTAAACCTTTCCCTATATGATTGTATATAACCACCTTGAGTTAGTTATTTATCCATCTATCCACTTATTTATGGATAGCCTACACATTGAATAAGATCTCTGCCCCCAAACCGCTGTATCTAGCCATGCATGGACAAACGGCCCCCACTCTGAAATTACCCTCTACTTAGAATTACTGTCCACGCCACTCACTTTGTAAACCGAAAAATCTGGATTTTCACTTATTTATCTTTAAAATAGTTTTACAAAATTAATATCAATCGACAGATCTTGTTTAGTCGTAACTTTTGGTGTATGTTATATGTTTCTACGAAGAAGCATTCGTATTTTATAGGGAAAAAATCAGTTCAGATAGGGCGTTTTCTATGTTAATTTTGACGTGACGTCGTCGATGTTTAACATTGAGTCTATGGGAAACTTGGCGACGTCACGTCAAAATTTTTAAAACATGGAAATCGCCCTATCTAAAATTGATTTTTTTTCTATAAAATATGATCGCTTCTTCAAACAAACATATAGCATACACCAAAAGTTACGACTAAATAAGATCTATCGAATGGTTTTGCCTTTTTGAAATTATTCTGAAGATGAATAACTGAAAATCCAGATTTTCCAGTTTCCGGCAGAGTGAGTGGCGCGGACAGTAGATAATAAGTGTCCCCTACACGTTATATATTTCCCAATTGCATTTGTAAGATCCATGGATAAATTGCGCCTACTCTGAAATTACCCTCTGTCTAGAATTAGATGTCACGTACATATTATAAATCCCCCTACAAATTATAATTTCCCAACTGCACTTGTGAGTATAGTTCCAAGACAGTGACCTAGACGCAATGAGGCTACCCCAATCCCATCAGCCCATTTAACTAGGTATTATTGCTCTTTATTTACGAAACTTGGGTGCTGACCCAAAACAATATAATTATTATTTTACCACACACTCCTGTTATACATTTTACTTTTGGCCCTTATTTTTAATTCTATTATTTACTCTTATGTGATATTTGGCCCTTAGTGTTTAGCCCTTATTATTATGCTCTTGCCATTGTACATATCTTCTTACAACCTAAAATAGATCCCTATTTCACCCATCTGGGGTGCTCCTTAACCAGAGGAGGAAGTTCCAAGCTGAAACTGAAACTGAACAGGCATTGCCAATCTAGTGAACAACTTCCGAATGAATACACTGTGTACAAGTATTTATTTTGACATTGTAAATTTACGTTAAGGGAAACTCAGTATGTGAAATATATGTAATTTCGGTACCATATCAAAGTGTATAACGAAGAAATAAAGTAACCAAATGGATATGACTTTATGGCTTTGATTAGCAGACAGAAAAAAAAACTCCTGTGTCATTATTGAAAAAAAGGCTGAAAAATATACCAGATTACACCAGTTTTATTCGAAAATTTAAAAATTTCTCGGGGGAGGCCCTGGGACCCCCACCTACAGGAGTGGGTACACCCCCTCCCGTACCGTCCCTCTCTCGGCACTTCGTGCCTCGGGTCGGCCTTCAGTTGGGCTTCCTCCACCCCACCCCCGGACCCCACTTCTGCTTCTGGATCCGCCCCTGCAGATTCAAGCGACCAGCGAGATTAGCATCCTACAATTGCCCCGTAGAGTTACTCGACCCAAGAAAACAGAAATGTGGCAGCAGAACTTTGAACTGAAACAGCGATTGACAAATAGTGGAAATACCGTGACACACTATGCAGAGGGCGATCTAGTGATGAATATGTGATTTTTTTATGTGATTTGTGAGCATTGGCTAAAAATTTCATTATCTTTAATATAATTCATTCATTATCAAATATCTCATTAATATTGCTATGTAAATAATAACGATTTATTTTAAATCTAATTTCTTTTTATGCATCAATAAGAAACAGACTATAACTAGCAAAGATCCTTTGATCACACGACATAAATTTATGCATTAATTAAACAATTAACCACTGAACCATCTCCCAATTGTCCCACATGACTTTTATACCTATTTATATAAATGTGGGACAATCGGGATAACACCATTTAAATACATCACGTGTGTACATGTACCAAACCAGAGACAAAGTAGTCTATGTCTCTGACCAAATAATATATAGATCTACTGACGTACTGTACTGAACTATACTGTATACTGTGCAGTGTACATCCGACGAGAAAAAGTTCAATTTTTATCGAGGAGAATAGAAGCATGAGATCTAAATTAATGACATGGACCACAGGGCATGGACCTTTTAACAGTTAATAGCCATGCGATTACTCTCTGCTAACAGTAACAAGTTTGAATCAGAGTTACTTCCCGCAAAATATTTGTTTTAATGCGCATGCGCCAACACGAGTTACTTCACGGCCAGGTGTAAATAGTTTGACAAGGTATAATATTTGGAAGTTTATCGATTTTGATGTATGAAAGAAGACATATTTTCAGCTGGAATGGAGACGTATTTATACGATTCGGATTAGTGATAAGTCATGGGTTTTATTCTTAATTTCCTTCAGCACAAGTGGCGCTTTAAGTGACTGGAAACATCAAAGTTTTGTGATTATTTACATTTTGTGAGACACGTTGTTGATATTTTATCATGGTTAAGGATCAAGATATACTACAGTCTGTAAGAGACAGAGACTCTGCACTTCTTCAAAAATTATTACATAGAGCAAATAAAGCCAACAAAAGTAAGTTGAATTGCTAAATTTGAATGAAAAAAAAATTTAAACTGTTGAAAAATTAAAATCTAATTAATTTTGAGAAGGTATTCATGAATGAAATATATTCTTATATCACAATCAAACACAAACATATTACAGTTGATCGTGTAATCATTAAAATGTATTTTATTTGGTAAAACTTAAAGCTTCTTTGACATTTGGAAAATAAAAAAAAAGGGGGGGGGGAGGGAGTTAAGACCTCTTGCGGTCTTGGTTAACATCCATACCAATCACCATGTATCATATACATTATACTCAGCCCATATACATATACTGCTGTCATCATAAATTTGATCATTATGTCCATCAAGTAATAATCACTCATACCATATTATTATTAAATTCCGGTGATGTACAATGTAACATGTACAATTTAATGGTATTTAAACATATAATATTCTTGTATATGCACTATAAGTTTTTCCAAGTATTTTGCATCTTCATTTGGATACAATATAGCCTTAGATACTATAGCTGCCTTTCATTGTGGTGATGATAGAGAAAAGGGAATACATTTAAAAACCAGTGCCGAAGCTAGTTTAAAATTTGTGTATTCAAGTTGGAAAACAAACATAAATCCCCCCTTCTCCAAATAAAAAGGCAAAGAGGGGGTTTGCGGGTCTATAGAAAGTGAAAGTTATAGTGTTATACCTATAAAACAATGCAAACTTCAAAATATTAATTACATGAAATGCATACAATCTTATAAACATTAATAATACAATAAATATGTACAGCACGCTGTACAAATTAGTGTGTTTTCATTTGCATTTTTGTGTAATTTAGGGTGCTATGCCTTTGACAACCATAAATTGATTGTTTGAAAAACTGAAAGAAAAATTAAAGAAAATAATGGCCTTTTCTGAAAAAATCCTTTAATGTGATTAGTTTCAAGAAGTACATGTAAGAAATTGAACCTGGTCACATAACTAGATATAGTTCATGACCAGTTTCTGAAGAAAAAAAAAGGAAAAGTGACATTGAGGCTAAACTTAAGTGAGAGTTTTGTGTCTTATATGTGTTTTAGATTTATGCTAAAGCTGATATCATTTTTACAAGCATTAATTGCATGTATCTATCACAGGTTTAAAGTTTTTTTTAAAAAACTTTTTCAGTTCCCAAATTATTTAAATATTGAATATTTGCCGTAAAATGTAATTTTTGATTGTCCAGGGGATAATTATCTGGGCTGAAATTAAGTAATTACATGTATCACCTGTGAGTGGTCCAAATGCATTCTAGTTGCCATCAAACATTGATTCAGTAATAACTGAAATATTTAAAAAAAAAAAAAAGACCTACTGACCCTAATTTTTTCAGCATGTACATGTATAATACAGGAAACATGCATATATATATATATTTTTTTTTTTTTGTTTGGCCTTAGACCCATTTAGGGGCAGGCTTGATGTAGTGGTTAAATGCTTGGCTCGCGGTGCCGACGATCCGGGTTCGATTCCCGGGATGTGCCACTACATTTAAGAGGTTGGTTACCTCCTGCTTCCATGTCGCGATATAACTGAAAAATTGTGGAAAGCGACATAAAACATCAATCAACCAACCAACCAAGACCCATTTACAAAATCTTTCTCTTTAGAATTTTGAGAAATAGAAATGAAATACATGTACTTGTACAATGTATATATACATAATACTGATATGTTTTGGACATGTACCTAAATACTAAATCAATTCTTGATTAGAAATTCTCCTACAAACAGATAGATAAACTTGCTTTTGCTTGAAATATTTTATACATTTTATACATAAATGTAAATGTATTCCACATTCCTGCATGTACATGCATGTGCATCTAGTCTGGAGCTTAATATCATGCCAGTATGTACATTTGTATACCTATGAAAATATGGATGTTTAAAAAGGCAATTATTATTATTCTGAATCAGACCTGTATTTATTACTTTATACCTGTATTCATTACCTATAGGTTTCTTTAAATATGTCTTACATACATGTATTGGTTTTCCATGACTGTATTTGTATTACAATTTCAGGCCATTAAATTTGGGAGTGGTCTTGTATTGGTTTAAGTGTAATATAATAACCACTTTGGATAGTTAATACTAATTCAAAGCATGTGTTATCTTATCAAACTTTAGCCCTTTACTATGGTCCAGTCACTTGATTACACTTCATCCTTATCAGGGCCAATAATTCAGAGAGAAATGTTCATGTATATGCTTAATTTATTTATCAACTGAGTTTCACACTTATGGTAAGATATCTCCATCAACAAATTGCATCGTCAGATTTTGTATTATTGTAAGAGAGATAACTGCATATGCTGTTACCATACATGTACATTTGCGTATACATGTAATTAATAAAAAATATATATACATGTATATGTTTTTCAAGTCAACTGTACATGTACAAGACATTAAGAAATTCATTGGAACTACATATATGATCATATTTAGTCACTGTGCATACCCCGGTATATAGTACATAAATATATGTGCTAATTGGAGGTATGTTTATTGTGGTAGCAGGTATTCCACCTTGCAATTATGGTAAGCATTCTTATCTAAATTATTGTTTGTTAATTAATTCTACTACTCATGTAGTCAGTAATATTCTAAGCAAATTACTACAAATGCGTAGAAGAATCAATTGCATATTGAATTTTTCTTTTGTATGGAAATTGAAACTACAGAAAATATATAAATGCTAAAAAGTATGACTGATGACTGATGCTTTTGGGCATTTGGTTTTGAATTATTAATGAAATTTACCACTCAGACAGGTACAATGTACCAGTACATGTAAAAGACTGTTGACAGATGGGAAATTTACAGTTACTTTCAGACAGGGAGGTTTTTTCAAGCTTTTATGTTAGTAAAAGTTTTTTCTAAGAACACCAAAGGTTTTAAATAGGCTGCATTCTTGTGCACCATTATTCTACTTCCACTCTCTTTAAGCCTGACAAAAACATGTGTTTCAAATTAAATAAGGAACCAGCGCTCAAGAATTTCTTCAAGTTATGCTTATGTGCCTGATAGAAAGTTAAAGTGGATTTACCATTATTTGTTCCAGATAATATTGTACCATGTATAAGACTTTATGTGTAGATCACTACTTCAGAAATGAATGCTCTTTAAAGGATAATATTCTGGTATGCTATAAGCTATAACAGGGTGCGGCCCCAATGAATTATTGAAAATAAAAAGTATAAATATACAACATGTTTTTGCTTCAATCTGATCTTTAACTTGCTAGTATATAGCTACATGATATGGAGTTTTTAACTGAAAATTTTCATCGTTAATATGAAGATAATGGTCCTTGTTTTTTGATAGGGTTATACATATTTCAGCAGACTTCCACAGAAATTCAGCCACATCCAACTTTTCAGAATACATATGTTTAAGTTGTATGATAAAACATATGAGCATAACTATGTACACGTAACCTTTTTCTTTAACACTGTAAGTGTAAATTGCTATTATCTGCCGGTAACACCAAAATGCTGCATGTTTGTGCTTTAGATGGTATTTAATTTTATAAAGCTGTGAACGTCACATGATTTATTTCCACAAGAGTTGGTGTAGCTCGGTGAATGGGGTGCTCGATTCAAAAGAACAAGTCATGTGACCACCCAGTACTCGCTCCAGTATATGTGTTTGATACATAAGTTCATCCCCCCACCTTTCATTTAAAAAAAAAAGCAAACTTTTGGAACCAGTTTTGGATCTTAGTGTAAAGGATGAAAACATAGGTGACAGTTTTCAAAATAAATTTATAATACTAGTATGCGTCACATTTTTGAAAATTCTTTGGCATTTTAGAACAAAATACTGCAAAATGCGACAAATGCGATGGGCAGCTTGAGCCCTTAGTATACTTTGATTAAGGGTCGAATGCTACATGTATAGTAAGAAGGATCATCTTAACCCCCAAACCACCAAAAATCTTCGTATAGACTTATTACGATTATTTTCTCCAAACAAATTACCACGATATGAACATGTGTTCCCAGTGACAAGAGGGAGCCGAATCCTATTGTCAGTACGTATCATCCTTCCTTAACTAAGATTAGGATTTGGTTGGGGAAATCACTGCTTTTGGGTACAGCATTTCAGATTAATGTGTTGGATGGAAGCAAAACATGTTGTTCGTCGTTGAAACTCCTTTTGTCACCTAGAATTCTTTGCATATTGTAGGATTCTCTGAAAATTTCATTCGATATAAGGTCATGTCGATATATGACTGATAAAGAAACTTGATAAATGCATTTTTATGCTTCACATTTTCGTTTGGACATCAGTGGATGCAGTTCCCACTACAAGTTCTCCTAAGGGTTGACATCAAGTTTAAAGACAATAGGGAAGAAGTCCTCATGTTGATATTTTGGTTGGGGACGATAATGGATGGAGTTTCGTGAGGTGACACTGACATTTTGGTTTGGAGAATTTTGAAAGGATTTTGTTGTTGTGTATGTGTGAGGGTGTGTGTGTTCATGTGTTAACGTTATTTGTTTGGAATATTTGTGAATGTAATTTCTTTGGCTGTCATTTTGATGTGGAACGTCATTGAATGGGATTTCTCAAGTTATTATTATAGTTGGGTCGTCGATAGATACAATTCTTTGGTTACAACTTTAGTTGAAAATGTTAATCAATAGGTTTCTTATGTTATCATTATGGTTTGAAATGTCAAATTGACCATTTATGCCCATTTTCACATTTACAGTTTGGTTTAGAACATCTATGAATTCAATTTCTTCGATGAAAGCTTAACATTTTTGGCTTGGGACATTAGCTATTGCAACTTGCAAGTTTTTCAGTCAAATTGTGGTTCAGATACCAGTCAGTGAATATTTCGGAGTTATGCTTATGTTTGAAGACACATTTCGGCGTGTGTACAAATCAACATGTCATTTTGCCCATGTGCTTGTCCATCTGGTTAAAAAGTTTGTCACATAAATACAACTGCAAGTACTGTCAGATTTGCTGCATATTTTGTATACGTGTACTTGCTAACCATTATGATGTGACCTTGATTCAAGGTCATATCTCCAATTTCAAGATCATATTCAGACCATGGAATTATCCAGTTTATAAAACAATGACTGTTTGATGATTTGCTTCATACTTGATGTAATTGTTACCTATGATAGAAATGCATGTCATGTCTTGACTGGAGGTCAAATATTCAAAGTCCAAATCACTGTGTGCTGCATATATGACGAACTTTTGTTGTACCACTTTGTTGCTGCTGGTGGTATTTGCCGAATAAAGATGATGGAATAGCAGTCTTTTCATAGAATGCAGATTTGATTTGGAAGGACAATACCGGGTTGGATTCGGTTACGACGGTTGCCATTTTGTGTATGTTATCAGAGACCAGTTGTTTTTTTTTTCTGGTAACACTTTGATTAAGCATGTTTCTCTGGTAACACTTTGATTAAGCATGTTTCTCTTCCTTATATTTTGACAAGCTCGTCAGTGAATGCATAGTATATGAATGTAAATAAATTTCTCTGATTTACCTTTTTAGTTCGTTGGGTCATTGGGTGTAAATGCTATCTCACATTTGTGTATTTGGGAAGTGGGGGGGGGGTGTCCAAAAGAAGCTGTTCATTAATATAGAGAGTCTCCCTTTGTCCGGTTTATTAACAAAACTCATGCTGTGAGAGATTTCGTCTGGTATGGTAGACATGTGTCATCAATCCATATCATTAACATTTGTTTGTGTGACATGCGGCTTGCTCCTGTCACATAAATCTTCACAAAATGCAATACGTTTAATTAGATCTAAGTTTAATGTTAGCTTGATAAATGTTTTGTTCTTTAAGATTGTTATTACATCCATAAAATATCTTGTTGTCTGAAGATTTACATCATGCACCTAGATTCGTCAAATATTAACCGAGTTTTAAATTATTAATAAATAAAAAAAAAACTACATGATGATTTTATCGGTATGTCATAAATTTACATTTGTTATATAGATTGTTCCCTTTCTACATAGACAAAAACTCATCTTAATAAAAATACTCCCCGATTGATTGATTTTTTTTTTATTGTTTTACGTCACTCCACGATTATTTCACGTATATGGTGACGGCATCTGCTGCATAGGAATTTTTACTTTTGCAACAAACCCACCGGAAGCAGTGAGTAATATTTCACGTGGCACGCCTAACGTGACACGGGACGTCTGTGTTCACTTTCTCATCCGAAAGACAAAACATTGGTGAGCTCATAGCTGGAATCGAACCTGGGACCTTTGGGTCAGAAGCCGAGTTCCTCATCCACTGGGCCACACCTGCTTAATACCGCCCCCCGAAATTCAAAGATATTGTGTAATGCATGCTTTACATTTTCAAAACGATGCAAAAAGCATGTACATCGAGTGGAATCAAAGTCTGCAACAATATCCATATTGGTATAAGTACATTATTGTATATGTTGATTGATTTATTGATTGATTATTGTTTTACGTCACTCTACTATTATTTCACGTATATGATAACGGCATCTGCCTGATGCATTGCATACAAATTTAGTCCTTTGCAACGGACCCACTCGAAGTAGTGAGCGATCTTTTACGTGCCACGCCTACCATGACACGGGACCTCGGTTTTTACTGTCTCATCCTAAAGACAGAACACCGGTGTGACCAGGGCGGGAGTCGAACCCGGGACCTCACGATCACCTGCCAAGCACCTTATCCACTAGGCCACACCGGCTTTATTGTACATGTACATTTCCTATATACTTGTATCTTTGTAATATCTTTGACTTTGTCTATCGTATACCTTCACCTTCACAAGCATTTCATTTTTTTTTCTATATTAACCCGGCGATGAAAGATAGTTGTGAAGGGGTTACATGTCAATATGAACTCTACAATTGAGCATGTTTCCCTTTTTATTTGCTTCTAATGAGATACAGTGAATTGAGGAAAACACTATTTTTAGCTCCCTAAGTCTAAATGTAAATTCCAATTACATGTTGTTGTATTTGAATTGATTGAAAAAGAAAATATGTAATTTCTTTTCCGCGTCTTTTTAGTTCTGATACGTAGGATAAGATATGTGCCTCCCAGCAAACATCAGATGTAAGGGTCATTGATCACCTTTTAACCATGTGTACAATACTTGTAATATATAGCCTTTAGTAAGGGTGTCTACCGTATACTAGTATCGCAATCTCGACCATTGTATACGTCTAAATGCCTACAATGCTTATGTCTAGTTAGTCGCTTTAGTTGCATGATTCATGGGTTTAAAAGAGATTAACGAGAAAGAATACCTGCATGCTTGATGAGGTTTGAGGTATTAACCTCACCTTTGACCCGTAAATATTAGTTAATAAACCACCATGTTATGCTTGTTCATTCTGTCAAATGTTTATATTTATGGTAAGTGTAACTGTTAACCCCGACATAACCTACTAAAGACTTTAAGACGAGAAATTATTCATTTAATGCTGACTGAAATAGCTGTCATCATATTGACGAAGATGATGTACTATGTAACGACATAACGTGTATTACTGGTACATGTATATCTATAAGAGCCTTTTAATGTACTGAAAGGAAAAGAAATGTTTTTGTTCATGTTTTGATTGATTGATTGAATATTGTTTTACGTCACTCCACGATTATTTCACGTATGTGGGGACGGCGTCTGCCTGATGCATTGCATACAAATTTTAATCTTTGCAATTGACCCACCCGAAGCAGTGAGGGATCTTTTACGTGCCACGCCCACCGTGACACGGGACCCCGGTTGTTACTGTCTCATCCGAAAGACAGAACACCGGTGCGCCCATGGCGGGAGTCGAACCCGGGACCTCTCGATCAGTGATTCACGAGCCGAGCACTTTATCCACTAGGCCACACCGGCTTTGTTCACATTTAGTAAATATGGTATGGGTCATATACGGATTTTGATAAGATAATAATGATTTCAAAAAGTTGAGGTTAAAACTGTAGGCGGCTTCTCCTGCTTTTAAAAAAGATTTATCTAATACAGATTATTTAAGACAAGCTAGAGACAGGTAGGCGTTATCAAATGTTGTTTGTTTTTTAAATCGTGCGATAACTTTACATCTTTAATACTGAATTCATGAAATTTTCATGCGTGGATTCATCATACGACTCAAGAAAAATACCTAATTTTGGGTCAGTTACATGCGCGGATCCAGAAATTTTTGTCAGAGGGGGTCCAACCAAAAAAGGTAAATTTTTCTCTTAGAACAGGGGGGGGGGGGGGGTCCAACCCCAAAAATGCCCAAATATTACCTTTTTTGGTAAAATTTTCGGATTCCAGGGGGGGTCCAGACCCCCCTAACCCCCCTCTGTATCCGCGCATGAGTTAGAAATTTTTGTTCTTGGATCCCAAAAAAACCCAACTTGATATTCTGCAAGTTTAGAATTCGTTTATAGGACCGTCGTCTTGCCCGTACTGTTATACCAGTCATAGGATACATGTAGGTCTATTACCGGTTGTAGGTAGGATGAGTATGTGCAGTAACACTCTTTCTGCAGTGTTAACGTGGGTTCGTTTCACTCGTGAAGTGTCGACAGTACGTATATGTCTTGTCATTTGTATGTTTTGGACAGTCTAGACGGGTATAGCCGCAGAATACTATTAGTATGGTTTGGGCAGTCCCCACAGGTATAGCTACTAATTTCTATTTCTATGCTTTAGGCAGTCCCTACGGGTATAGCTACTAATTACTATTTGTATGTTTTGGGCAGTCCCCACGGGTATAGCTACTAATTACTATTGTATGTTTTGGGCAGTCCCCACGGTATAGCTACTAATTACTATTTGTATGTTTTGGGCAGTCCCCACGGGTATAGCTACTAATTACTATTGTATGTTTTGGGCAGTCCCCACGGGTATAGCTACTAATTACTATTTGTATGTTTTAGGCAGTCCCCACGGGTATAGCTACGTATTATTATTGTATGTTTTGGGCAGTCCCCACCGGTATAGCTACTAATTACTATCTGTATGTTTTGAGCAGTCACCACGGTTATAGCTATTAATTACTATTTATGTGTTTTGGACAGTCACCACGGATATAGCTTCTAACTACTATTTGTATGTTTCGAACAGTAATCACGGGTATAGCTACTTATTACTATTGTATGTTTTGGGCAGTCCCCACCGGTATAGCTGCTAATTACTATTTGTATGTTTTGAGCAGTCCCCACGGGAATAGCTACTAATTACTATTTTTATGTTTTAGGCAGTCCCCACAGGTATTGCTACTAATTACTATTTGTATGTTTTAGGCAGTCACTACGGGTATAGCTACTAATTACTATTGTATGTTTTGGGCAGTCCCCATCGGTATAGCTACTAATTACTATCTGTTTGTTTTGAGCAGTCACCACGGGTATAACTACTAATTACTATTTATGTGTTTTGGACAGTCACCACGGATATAGCTTCTAAATACTGTTTGTATGTTTCGGACAGTAATCACGGGTATAGCTACTTATTACTATTGTATGTTTTGGGCAGTCCCCACCGGTATAGCTACTAATTACTATTTGTATGTTTTGAGCAGTCACCACGGGTATAACCATTAATTACTATTTATGTGTTTTGGAAAGTCACCACGGATATAGCTTCTAAATACTGTTTGTATGTTTCGGACAGTAACCACGGGTGTAGCTACTTATTACTATTTGTATGTTTTGGACAGTCACCACGGGTATAGCGCTCGGCTCATGACCGCGAGGTACCGGGTTCGACTGACGCCTTGGGCGCACCGGTGTTCTGTCTTTCGGACGAGACAGTGAAAACCGAGGTCACGTGTCACGGTAGGCGTGGTACGTAAAACTAAAAGATCCCTCAGTGCTTCGGATGGGTCCGTTGCAAAGGTCTAAATTTTTATGCAATGCATCAGGCAGATGCCGTCACCACATACGTGAAATAATCGTGGAGTGACATAAAACAATATTCAATCAATCAATCAAACCACGGGTATAGCTACTAAATATTGTTTGTTTTGGGGCAGTCACTACGGGTATTACTACATATTACTTTTTAAAGCTTATAAAGGAGACACTCATCCCGCGCACCTGTTATCGCCTCCTGATTTCTAGGTGGTCATGGATGTCTCCACCGTAGTGTGGGTGCCACTGTGGCACAGCGCTAATAAAGTTTGAAACTTCTAAACGTATTCCTGGTAGTTTAACTGTCCTTTTGAACTACAGATAACCTAAAACTATCTCCCTCTCTCCACTTTTTCATTAAAAGAAATGTGCGCAGTTAGATATACATTTGATTGGCCATACTGATTTGTGCAAACTGTAGAAGAGATTGCATCGTCGCTTGTATACGTAAGGTATCATTGGACATATTTTAGCAAACTTGCGATATGAAACAGCTGTTTCAGCTTAATATACAAATATGATGACGCGTATTGATTGCATATTACCACGAGGAAATGGATCCCTTTACACTGTCTCATTGCGTGACTTGCTGAATGGATAAAAATAGCAAAAAATCGGAAATCTACCAAAAACGAGCAATATCGTTATTGCTTTTGATATTCACACTCAAAGAGCGAAATGAAATTAATTTCAGTCAGCATACATCAAGATGAAAAGATGTGGAATGTTGATTGATTTGATTAGATTTTTTTATTTAATGCAATGTGTATATTTTCCTTGGTGACATTTTGGTTCATTGGGGAGTTTTCTCGTCTTGATGTTTCTGTTGATCTAGAATTTTAATTATTATTGCATAGTTCTCTTTCAAGAAATGACTCCCTATTTCCCTCATATTATTTTACAGAATGTAAACCAGTACTACTTATATGAAAAGCAGAACGTTTCAATTAATTGTTTAAAGAGGAAAGTTTAAGTCGGTTTAAAAAAAAATAATTACTACTTGTAGATAACTTTTCTTTACAGAAATACTTGGTGGTTCGAAGAGACTGAACATCAATTATCAAGATGAAGATGGGTAGGTATTCAGAGAAAATAAGAATTATTTCATTTTCTTTCGACGCAGTCCCTAATTAGCATGCGAATGCTCGTTTAAGACGTCGGTCTGTGTGCCGACAATTTATTAAAAGCCCAACCTCTCTTTTTTGTGAGGATAGAACTCCTACATATTTTTAAAAGCACACATACTTGCAAACTTCAGTATTTAGAGACAGAAGTATGATTAATGAAGTCATGCATCAATTTTATGTTATGAAATGAAACTAAATTCTAGGTTTGGCCTTCCCCACCCATACCGCCCACCACACACACAGACACACACACACTTTTGAAATGCTTCTAACGACCCTGATATTATATAACTGAATATACAGATTTGTCATACATCAGTAATTTCTTTTTCAGAATGTCTGCTCTACACCAAGCCTCCTTGATGAGCAACTTAGAGATGATGCAACTCCTCCTGGAAAGTGGTGCTCAGACTACAATAAAAGACAACAAAGGTTTGTGTACAACCTCATCTTCACCTTCAACTTGCACTGAAAAAAAATACGAAAAAAAGTTACGATGAGACGAAAGTGAATATTAAATGGTTTAGAGAAAAAGGTGATGCACAAAAAGCCTACTTTAAAAGTTTTGTTAAGCCATATTACCCATTTGCATAACTTATAGTTAGGAGGTATAATCAATGTATGTCTTGATATCGGTTAGCTCCTTCTTGTGTTTGTCCCACTTACATTGTGGAAGCTCTGATATATTTTGCCATGTAGGTTGTCAAAATTAGTGTAATCAATCTTTATGATGTGAGTAAGAACCATATTGATTTTGGAGTCAGATGTCAAGGTCACATGAGATGATGCTTCACTTCCTTGTGATCTTCTTAATACATGTATACATATTCAAGATCAAAAGTGAAGATCACATGAGGGGTGTATCACTTTTTTGTTATCTTGTTGATACACGTGTATATATACATTCCCTCCAACATTTATATGTTATTGTGCTTATAACACTTAGCTATGAATCAAATTGTAGATTTCAAATTTAATGAATCATGTGTTGTGTTCTATTTAAGAAAAGGTATGCCTGTGCAAAAATTATAATATTGAATATTGAATTTTAAACAGAAATAGAACAAAATTCTCTTTATATAACCTTCATAGCATCTCAGAATTTTATTAATGTTCTGCTAGAAGTGAATGGAATGTAGTAAAAGATTTAAGAAAACATAGTGACAGTTGTCGTTTACTCTTGTTGGATTATAAGCATGGTTTCACTTTGAGTACATATAGGGCACTACGTCTTGAGATACCCTAACCTCAAATTAAACTTTGGAGTTCGTCAGGGTTCATTTATAGTCTTCTGACGCACACTTGTTGTTTTAAGTCGGTAATTGTAATGCTTCGACAGAACTCTAAGAAATAATGCGTTCAGGATCATATGTTTTGTGATTCAGAGAAATAATGAGGATTGCCTTGATATCTTTAACAAAGCCCTGGCGAAGGTCTGGAATTCATATCTGTAGTTCCTGTGTCAGGAAATCAGGCTTATTGATGTTATTACTGTCATGATTGAACAAAACGTTCATCAACGACAAGATGGGGTTACTCATTTTCTGAAATGCAGAAGTAAGCATTTATATGAAAAGCGTATGATTTAGTGTGTATTATAAAACAATTTCTTGAATCTGAGTTCAAAAGAGCGGTCCTTGCTCGTCTGAATGTGTAAATACTCCATGTCTGTGTCGTGTATAGTCAGAAAACAGAACCGAATCCATTCTAGCTTAATTTGATAAATGTTAATTTTAAACAGTAAACCTCTGTTATTTGCATCATCCTAGATTACTACGTAACACGCATATTTTAATATGCATTGTTTGTAAAAGAGAAAATAATAGGACAATTTTCGTAATGAGAAGGAAGAACCGTTATATGAAGATTCTTTTAACAGATATTACGAAACGTCAAGTCGCTTTAAATACGGGTTTTTGTTCAGAGCAGAAATCGTCATGCAATAAGGATTGGCAACAATAGTTATGTTTTCTCATGTGTATATAATAGCTTTCTCCCTTTCTCGCCATTGCCGCGTTCTATCACGTCTAACTATGCGCGAAGCAGACAAATTGATCATAATAAAATATTTGTCACCTCATTGTTTATCTATAAATACCGGTCGAGGGCTTTATGTGATCGATTCGCCCTTTTCCTGCTCTCTTCGCCCAGTTATTCTTTATGTTTCCAATATTAATCTGTCTTGTTTGACAACAAAATAATGCATTGTCCCAAAGTACAATCGGCCAGATGAGAGCAACGACAGGAATGCAGTGCTGTTTCGGAAGTATTTAACATGTCAGTACTTAGATTGTTATCAGAATAAATACTATCATGGGGTAAGATCCGTCAATAGAAAGGTCCTTACCTTATCACCCCATCGCGGAGTGTAGTTGACAAAATAGAGCGCTTCGTACGCGCGCATGCAAAACAAACCGCAGAGAAGATATCCATCACAATATGTACACGAAACAATGCCACATGTCTATACAGCATATCATGATTTATGTAGAAATGATATAAGCAGTAAATATTGCAATAAATATGCACATGGAACAATGTAAATGCCAATTCATCATTTAGGACATGCGGAAATTGAATAACACTTTAGACAAGGGTCAGCAGCAATGCACCGCACGCATTTGAAATAGAAGAAGGGGATCCAGATACAATGTATGAGAATGACGACACCTGTTCATAATTGACTGTTGAAATGCAATTATTGTTCCAGTATGTACTTAAATTGCATACAGGTGGTGACGGATGGTAGATATTTAAATAATTATCGAAACTAGATTGTCAGAATAGCATAAAAGCACCAAATGATCAGGATCCAAGAATCGCCTTAGTGACAGGATACTCACATATCAACGTTTGAAACGATATTTGCAGTTTTGGCTATAATATGATCCATCCGTTTTGTCATGGTCCTATACGGGTCATATCTCCCTTAATGTATTATTGGACATCGATCCAACTTTGTACTACTCCGAAATGTCAGACTCAAGCATGAGACTTGGTTTACATTTGTCATTTCGAACTAACTTTGCACAGAAGCTGAGGATGTATTGTAACCATAGCACAAGGTCTTTGCATAATCAAGGTTTCTTTGGGCCATTCTCTACCTTTTTGTTTGGGGGGGGGGGGGGGGGGGTATATTTGAATCACCTTGTCCGTTTGTCTGTTCAAAAAAATTTGACCATGCCCATAACTTTGGAACCAAAAGAAATGGGGCCTTCATACTACACACGCGTATTCCTTGTGACTAGACCTTTCCGTTAATACCAAAATTTTTGACCTCATGGCCTTGACTTTGACGTCTGAGCTATTTTTTAAAAACTTTAACCTTGGCCATAACTTTTGAACCAAAAGAGATGGGGCCTTCATACTACACTTGTGTATTCTTTGTAGAAAGACCTTTCTGTCGGTACCTAAAATTTTTACCCTGTGACCTTGACCTTGACGTTTGTCCTACTTTTGAAAAACTTTAACCTTGGCCATAACTTTTGAACCAATAGAGATTGAACCTTCATAATACACATGTGTAATCCTTGTAGCAAGACCTGTATGTCAATACCAATATTTTTGACCACGTGACCTTGACGTTTGACTTACTTTTGAAAATATTAACCTTAGCCATAACTTTTTAACCAAATGAGATTGGACCTTCATACTACACATGTGTATTCCTTGTGGCAATACTTGTCTGTCGGTACAAAATTTTTGACCCCATGACCTTGACCTTGACGTTTGACCTACTTTTGACAACTTTAAAACTAAGCTATAATTTTTAACCAAAAAGACGGGGTCTTCATGTTACACATGTGTATTCCTTGTAGCAAGACATGTCTGTCGGTATCAAAACCTTTTACCTCATGACCTTTACATTCATTTTTGCCCTACTGCAAATTTGGTTGCCGCAAGGGGGGGGGGGCGTATTTGTCCCGTTATGAAGTTCTAGTTTTACTCAGAAATGGTAGGAATGACATGCTAGTATAGACTAACATTTTGTGTAATTGTTTTCGATAACATGGCGATGTGTATACGTGTCACGACCTTGATCTTAGGTTATATTCTGTTTAGTTCAATAAGATAGAAACAGTTCCTTGTCCTTTTCAAAGAAAAGAAATCGAGTAAATTTCATACTAAATATATAAAGTTATGATGTGTCAGCACGTCAGCAGAGATAAAGTCCTTTTTGTTCCCCGCTTTTCGCAAAAGCACTGGGACATTAAATCTCATTCGTCTGTCTGTCTGTCCGTCTGTCTGTCACAAAAACTTTAACCTTGGTCATAACTTTTTACCATAAGATGTAAGGACTTCATATTTGGCAGGTGTCTATCTAATTGCAATACCTTTTCATTGGTACCAAAATTTTTATCATGTGACCTTGGCAGTGACCTTTGACCTACTTTAATGTAACGTTTTAACTGTAAGACGTAGGGCCTTCATGTTTGGCATGTGTGTCCCTAATTGCAATACCTAATTGCAATACCTTTCCTTTGGTACCAGAATTTTTTATCATGTGACCTTGACCGTGACATTTGACCTACTTCAATAATTTTCTTTTTGACCGTTAGACGTAGGGCCTTCATATTTGGCATGTGTGTCTGTAGACATGCACAACCATGACTGTATGTCACAGATCACTGCACCCTCACTGATAGAACCCCCAAAACGGGGGACCACAATTCTCTGAATTTGCGTATTGAAATTGATTTTGCTAAGAATTCATGTATCTTTCAACAATTTCCGGTTCCATTGTAAAGTGAAAACATATGATCCACACGTATTTTCAAGCACCTGGGTCGTCTGCGACCTTGTAAACAAATACAACTTGACTATTTAGATGAGTCATGTGTAGAATTTAGTATTGATCAAGTCCGTTCTTTCGTCTTGGTTAAGTGTTTTAATAGCATTGAACTTCATTGACGTATGTTGAGTTTGTCTGTAGTTAAGCTCCCAAGAAACTTTTAAGTTATCTTTAAGTCTAGAGCATGTTTGTAAAACATATGTCCCGCGTGTGCTTTATTCATAGTAGCAAACAAAGCTTTCCTAAATTACAAGTTTCATGGGCCATAACTCCTATAAATATTACCAATAGTGACCTTGCCTTTTGACATAGTGACCCTCAAATTTATAGGCATCCTTCCCTTTTGATAAAATTTTGAATTACTTCTGTTTAAAAGCAGGCCCGTAGGAAGCAATTCAAAAGTGGGAGTGTGCCAAACTTGTAAACTCAGAACAAGCAATATACCACTGTTTTAAGCAACATTTTGTGCCAAGGAGTCTTGCTTGAATCGCATAGAGCTAGACACTGAACTGCGATAAGCTGATCTAGAAAATTTTGAAAGGGAGGCCTTTGCAGCCTGTCATGCCATGACTAATATTTTCAACCTTTCAGTCTAAAAAGGAGGGTTGCAGCCTTAAAAATGGCCGAAAATAACCTTTGTTGGTAAAAATTTCCGACCAAAGGGGTTGCAATGCCCCCCCCCTTCATTTCCACCTTCTAAACATTGATAATCGGTGTTCAGGGCCTATAATTTCAACTTGAAGGCACTAAGAGGAGCGGGAAATTGCGCCTATGTTTGCATGAGTAAATGTTTTCCAGAGCCCGAACACTTTTTATCTTTGCATGATGAAAATAACTTGTAGTATTAACGTTCAGAAAGAAAAGAACAGATTTATATATACTGCTGCAATACAACTTATAAGATTGCAAATCATTTGCATGTTAAGATTAATGTTATGAAAACAATTTAGTAAATTAAATAACAAGCTATGAAACAATTATGATCGGCCATAAAGGGAAAGCCCCCCCCCCCCCCTCCCGGTTCCTATGGCCATTAAAAGAACTTGACCTGTGAAATACGATTAATTTCTGATGAGCAGTTAATGATGTATGATAATATATGGAAATCACCTAGAAACCAATACGTTCAGTCTTTTTTATCAAATGTGACTTTGATCTCAAAATCAATAGGGTTCTTCCTCTCTTGATAAATAAGCATATATTCAGATTTGGTTTGAATATGATGATAAGTACTTTTGTTATCATCTGGAAACCAATAACTACAGTCTATTTTCGTCAGTTGTAACCTTGAACTTTGACCTTTTGACCCCAAAATCAATAGGGTCATTCTTCTCTTGATAAGTAAGCATATATCCAAATTTAGTTGAATACGATGAAAGGTACTTACCATCCAAAAACCAATAATTACAGGCTGTGACCTTGGCCTTTGACCTTTTGACCCCAAAATCAATAGGGCTCCTCCTCTCCTGATAAGATAAGTAAGTATATATCCAAAACTTTCTTGAATATATTGAAAGGTACTTGAGTTACCATACGGAAACCAATGTGTGCTGGAAGAACGCACAAAGCAAACTCTTAATGCCCCTCCCTACCCCTCCCAATGCCCATACCTGGCGGGGCATAAACATTTTAATGCAGAAACATTTGGTTTGAATATATTGAAAGGTACTTGAGTTATCATCCGGAAACCAATAATTACAATTTATTTTCGTCAGCTGTTACCTTGACCTTTGACCGTTTGACCTCCAAATCAATAGGTTTCCTCCTCTCTTGATAAGTAAGTATATATCCAAAACAAATTTGAATATATTGAAAGGTACTTGAGTTATCTAGAGACATATATACTTTCATGTGTATATATGTCTCTGAGTTATCATACGGAAACCAATGTGTGACGGAAGAACGGACAAAGCAAATTCTTAATGCCTCCCTGCCATACTTTGCAGGGCATAAACATTTTAATGCAGAAACGTTTGGTTAGAGCATATCTACAATATCAATATTTGATTATCTTTTACAGTGTCTTATTTTTCAATATGTTAATTCCAATTTTGAATTGATTTCATATTTCAACCATATTGTTATTTACCGGTATAAAGTCTTGAAATAGACAAAATAGATTGAATTTTTCACTGAGCAGAGGTGATATTTCGTGCACGCGGCAATGATCAAGAATTGCTAATCAATATGTACATATGCATATTCGCATATTCACCTACGGGTCAACCTGTGGTCACCTATAAGGCGCGTGTGAATACTACTGCACTTTTTCCAGACGTGATTCAAATCGTTCATTTGGCAAGGTTATATAAGTATCAAAGGCACCTTGTGAATGTTATTGCTGTATACATCGACTTTTCATGGAGATGGTATCAAGTTTTAAACATGAGATGAAATCAGTTTATCTTTGAAACTGTATATGTGACAGAAATGGGATCCGAAATTTGTTCAATGACCTCCATGACTCTATTGTGAAATAGTATTCTGTAACCACGAAACTCAGTCTCAAGCAGTTAAAATTTTCGTGGTTAATAACCAGTGGTTTGGATGTGAAATTTGCATTGTCATTTTATTGTATATCAAAGCAGACATAAAAGAAGATGATCCGGATTGTATTGGTTTCTTAGTTTCGTTTGTGTTTTATGCCTTGTTCAGTAATTGTTCATTTTTATGTTTAAAGTTTATGATATTATATATATAATGTTCAAATAAGAAAAGGAATGCGCTAGCTATTTATAGATATGAAACCTTGAGTTTTAGACACGAGCACTTGCTATCAAGGGCATGTATCAAACATGGGACCTTTCCATCTCGGATCTAAACACCAGGTTACTGTTTTACAAAAACTTAAAAATGATGCAAGAGACCATTTCGTCTTTACATTTCACAAAACAGCCCCGTTTTCTATTTGGATCGTTTGGACTAGCGTAGTCGAAGAAATGTTGAAGATTATTGCATTATTTGAAGTTTAAGTAATTGCCCCTTTAACAAAGATATGTAAATATGAAAATGAGTAAGTGAATAAGTAAGCTCAGTCACTAAATTGATTCTGGACATGACCTTAAATTATACAGCACTCTTTCGGTGTGATTTCTTCATTCTGATTATATTCAAAAGTATAATTGCGAACACGAAGTTGAACAATGAATATATCTATAAATAGCCTTTCTGTAATAATGAGTATTATGTGTGCTGTGGATTATGCATGCTTTGTCACCTCTGGATATAAACACATCTGTAGAGGAAAATGTATAATAAATAATTTTACATTTGTATTATCTTTGCATTGATTTTCCGCATTTGTTAAAAGGCTTAAAGACGTTTTACCTCGCAGTTTGTATCGAGAAATCAATACTAGAAGTGTTTTATGATTAAGCTGTCATTATTTTCGAATCCCCTGTTTACGTTTTAATCAATATATCTAATGTTGACTTATATAGTTTCATAAGATTGATGTTTCACGATGATGTAATATAATAAATCAACCATGTTTTCCTTTTTCAGGCATGCTTGCACTGCACTATGCTGCGTGGCAGGGGAAATCAGAGCCGGTTCATGCTCTACTGCAGTGGAAATCTCCCGTCAATGAGCAATCTCAGGATGGAAATACTCCTCTCCATCTAGCTTGCCAACATGGCCATTTTGATGTGGTATGTCAAATGAAAAAGATTTGTTTGCTACTGTTTGAGGATCATTTTTGTTGCCATGGCACCTTCCTGGTGCATATCCTCAGGACACATGCGACAGTTATTCCAGTGATAGTTAGGGCTTACAAGACATTTGTCTGGTAAAGCTTTATATTTTAATGAAATGATAGTAGGAAAGTTTACCAGACCAATTTAATATAACCAGATATATGTGCGAGTCAGTTGAACTTCGCCAACTCTGATGCAACAGGCCTACCTGAAGCAATAAGGGATCTATATTCTTAGATGTAACATGTGAGAGGTTTTCAGAGATAGGTACACTGAAGATGATGAATCGCGTTATACAAATTATTCTATGACGGCGGAACCCTCATTATCAGATTAAAAGTCCAGGGCAACAATGACCAATGGTCAAAATTACCTTCCCGCTTTTAAATTTAATGCAAAGGCCAGACACCAGAGTTTATATATGGGTTATACATTGGTGTCTATAGAAATCAGTCAGAAAAATATGTTCTGTGACATTTGGGTACATGTCTAAGATCGAAGTGTTGTATTTCTTGTGAAGACAGTTTTAATCGTTTTATGTATTAATGACGTGTTTAATATATATGGTGTAGCAATGTTTAGAATTTTAATAATATACTGCTACTAAATCATTGGGCGAAGCAAAGAGAATACCCTCGATACAACTTAGCGACTTATGTTTGGCATCTCTAAGCATAAACGGTTAAAGCTTCAAGATAAGTCACAAATCTAAAACAATAGAAAGAGAGTGATAACAAAAGTAAACGATTCCCAGACAATTTACGCCATCTGAATTACCGCGTCTACATAACACATACAGCGATATATTCTCATACGATCAAACGGGGGAAATCGTCAGTGTGACTCCAAAGTGAACGGTATCAGAAAATGTTGCATGTGATGAGAAAAAGCAGAATTAAACAGCATTAAAATGTTATGAAAATCAAGTATAAGACGTTATGCTTTCTTCCCGTTTGAAGAATATGTACCAGATCACCTTCGTAGACAGATAACGTTGTTTATGAAACTAGAGATGTTATCTAGTTGTTAAGAAAATACATGAAGTAGTTTTGATAGCAAGCGAAATACCTCTAATTATTTGATAAGGGTAGTCGCAGATTCAATGCAAAGTAAACATGCAGAGGTTGTCGAGAATTCGGAAATTACACTTAAAAGTTAGCCGCAAGATATTGTCTTGTCGATGTATGCTGTAGGTACCCACACTAAGGTCACGTCTTGCCAAGTTTATGTTTGTTTCTGGTCACCCCCTCCCCCTTAAATGCACTATAAAAGGGTATACAAGACAAGGATTTATCTTTCCATCACATGACAATGATACCATAAACAGTGCAAGTGCTCTGTAGGATTTGTGGTATGCATGTTCAACATCAAACAATCTGACTCATCAAAGCACCTGTCGCAACCCATGCCTTCAATCACTGAATAACTGGGAGCTATAACTCAGTAGTGAGAGCTTTAACAACCAGCCTTATCCAGTCACGATCATTATTAAGTAATATGTCATATGCTGAAATAAAAGGAATGGAGGGCTCTCTGTTGTTCAACAACACAATAGAGTGGTCTATTTTATTTGATTTCCATGAAATAACGGGAAATATCACGAGTATATTTTAGACATACGACATTATGGGGTTTCATGATTCAAATGTTTAGCATGACTTTTTTTCTCTCGTATGAACGTCTAAGAGAGCTATCATTTACAGGGCGTCGTCGTCAACAGGTACTGAGTTAGGATTTTTTTTTCATTTGAAAATAAAATTCATTACATTTTAGGTTATTGAAATAGGGTATTCACGTATAATTTTAAGGTTTATGTAATGTTACCTTCAAAGTTATGCGAGTTGTTTGACTTTCAAGTGATTTTGACTTTGATAAGAAATAAGAAGAATTTCTTTTAAAGCCACCAAACTAAACGTTGAATAATTGACCACACTTAATAGTACAGTAAGCTTGAATACCCTGTAAAACAAAATCCACTTACAAACATCTGAAACACGTTTTCTGCATTTTCCAATCGACAGATGTTAGAGACAAAGCTTAGCAACAAGGTATGCAAGGCTGAAATTCAGTAACTAGGAATTGGTACTGGATTTAAGACAATCAAAATAGACGGAGAAAATCTTTTTGATGGTAAATGTACCTTATAAACGTCAGTTGATACAATGATTGAAAAGTTTGTATGTTCGGGTATCACATAGATAATAAAAGTATTTTAGTTTGTGCAGTGAGTAAAAGGAGACAGGTTTTAAGAAGAATGAGAATAATTGTAGTCGTAGGTCTTATTTCATGTATGGTCATGTCGATCACATTTTCCTTTTATATAGTAGATTGTTATTCACCATCTAAATATCAACGAAATTCTTATTTATGCTACATCAAGAGCGAATGTATTCTCTTTCAAAATACAAATAAAAAGACTCCGTATTGAATAACGATGTTCATATTATCTCGGAGGACGTTGAGTATCGCACAATGCATTGAGATATCTGTGGCTTCTTGAGTATGGGATACAAGAGGTGTTATTTCTCTGTATAGTTTTTCTTGCATTATTACTTCGAGAGTAAATTGCGGAGTCATCTAGAATTTGTCATCAGGATTATGTAATAAAGGACTTTATTGTTCTTTCTTGATGCCTCGTAGATTTTCCTTATTGTCCGTTTATCGTCCGTTGTATAGGACTTTTATTCCACATTTTCATTTTATTTCTTTCCTTGTGTGTGGTCGGAAACCTTTAATTTGGTTTTCGAGGTGTTTGGCAGGTAGAGTTATTTCTGTTTTATGAAATTATTTTCGTTCGTTTAAAAGAAAATAGTCTCGCGTTGCTCATGTTGTAGTAAATATGTCTCTAAAATCTCTTATTGTTATTATTATTATTATTATTATTATTATTATTATTATTATTATTATTAGGAACAGATATAATAACGACATACATACATGTATAGACAAACACAATGCTACACAACAGCTTTCAAACATATCACACTCACTCACTTTTCATCCTGTAAGAAAACCCGTCCTTTTGCATATAACAATGTATAATAATGATGTATAGATTTTTACTTAAATCTATGCATAATACGCATTTTAAAAATAGTTCGATAAAAGTAAACGCCTCTGAATATATTCGATTTTAGTGAAGAGTATAAAGAGTACTCCCAGTTTTGTTCGGAAAATATACATGTATGTACATAAGGTGGTAGATATGCAAGAGGGCTGTTATTCCCACACCTACAAAAATTGAAAATATGTACTTTAATGTATTTAATGGTAGACGATCCATTTGATAAACTAATAATTAGTCTGGCAATGACAAAGGAAAATCTTTAGCCCTGTTCACCACCCTTGTCCAACCTTCACTTGTGACGTTTGTTCGATCATATTTCATTTATTACGGCAACAGAGATAACCTACTGGCACGTGCTTAACCAACATTTGCGTTTTAAATAGAATTTACAAACAGCTTTTTAAATAATAGTTATGTACGTTCTTTTTTACTCAGCGACATAACATTCTGAGGAATGTACAACTTGGAATAAGTTGTTTTCGTTTACAGACAAGCTTGGTTGCTAAATACTGATGGGCTAAAAGATGATATACCTAAACTATGGGTAATCGCTTCTATGATATACCTAAACTCTAGGTCACCGCCTCTGTGAAAGTGTGATATATCTAAACTCTAGGTCACCGCCTCTGTGAAAGTGTGATATACCTAAACTCTAGGTCACGACAGCCTCTGTAATATACCTAAACTTTAGGTCACCGCTTCTGTGATATCTGGATTCGAGTCCTGATCAAGACATGTGGAAATGTCTGACATGATTGATTGATTGATTTTTGTTTAACGTCACACCACGAATATTTCACATATATGGTGACGGCATCTGCCTGATGCGGGACATACAAATTTTGACCTTTGCAATGGACCCACCCGAAGTAGTGAGGGATCTTTAACGTGCCATGCATACCACGACACGGGGCCTCGGTTTTTACTGTCTCATCCGAAAGACAGGACACCGGCATTACCAGAGCGGGAATCGAACCCCGGCTCCCCGATTAGGAGTCCAGCGCGATACCACTAGGCCACGCTGGCTTCGGAAATGTCTGACAGGATTTCACCTAATTGTATGTGGGATAGTTTGAATACTCCAATATCTCTCTCTATAAATTTTGGTCACTATGGGAAATCATCCTGGTGTGGAGTTAATTAGCACAAAAACAAATCGTTTTGTAGTAGGATTGAGAGATATGTCGTTTACCCGAGATATAGGATTTAATTGGGTATTGTCGTTTAAGTCTAAGGTAAATCAATTGATTAATTTTGCATTAGATTATAATGTGTGTACTTAGTCTTCATTAGATCCATGCATTAGGCAGAGGTACTGCATGTGAAAATGTTGATTCACTATTGTTACCACACAACTTGCTTGGTACCAACAGCATTGTACATTTTACAGGAATATTCACGTTATTCGCCATACACATATCTTTACAAGAGTAATTGATTGATTGATTTTTGTTTAACGTCACACCACGAATATTTCACGTATATGGTAACGGCATCTGCCTGATGCGGGGCATACAAATTTTGACATATATATATATATATATATATATATATATATATATATATATATTATATATATATATATATATATATATATATATATATATTTATTTCGGTGAGTGAAGTGCCTTGCTCGTGAAAAAGAGGTCACGGGTTCGACTGCCATCGTGGACACACCGGTGTCCTGTCTTTCAGATGGGTCAATAAAATTCGAGAATCCGTGTCACGGTAAGCGGGGCACGTAAAAGATCCCCTCACTGCTTCGAGTGGGTCTTTTGCAAAGGTATAGCATCAGGAAGATGTGGTCACCATATTTGTGAAATAATCGTGGATTGACGTAATAAATCAGTCACTCGGATATGTATGCAAGGTGTATTTTACATGGAATATGATATACATGTACATTATATATTTTAATAATAAAGTCAAATTTAAATTTAACTATTATTGACGAAGTCTTTGTTGTATTGAGCTGTGCTCGAGTCTTCGGGAATATTAAAAGATTATTTATAAATATAACAATACACTTGATGTTAATATTCCCTCCTTTTCATTCTCAATAAAGCGCATTCTTGATTCTTGATTTTCTATTGATTCCATATGGTAACGGAATTCGCTGAATAATGATAAATTGTTATAGTAGAATATTATATAATGTTATTATATAATATTAAAAGGCCAAAGTGTTATTATTTTAATGGAGTGCGCTGAAATGACAAATTCTTTTCTATCCTTCCCAAAATGCTGACGCTGCCTCTGGTACAATTCCTTTATAAATACATGTATCATTTAAAGCGATTTACATGTTAACAGGACATAGTTGTAGGGATTAAAGACTACCTAGAGGGAACAGTCAAGTCTTGATCCCCTCACCTGGCGACATACCAAGAACAACTAGCAGTAGTTTTTGCTAGTAATACGAATACAATTTTAACAACTTAAAGCCGGCTTCTCGCTTTTATGTCAGTTTATAGGTCTTTAATAAACATATATCCAGTTGCTGATCCTTGGTCACGTTTGCGAGAAGGGGCACCTGTTATTAGCATTATAGATCACAAGTGACTTTATCCGTTATGTGATAATGTAAGATTTGTGGAAATTAACAAATTTAATTACTCCCTTCGTTTTATTGTGTTCAAACGTACTAGTTTTCACCAAGGAACGAATTTTTAAATTTCATTGTATGATGAGCGTTGCTCATGTATAATATGCGCGAATTTTATCGAGTTTTAATCTGTTAACGATGTAGGCCTATATTACATAGAATTGTGTCCATAAGTACCTATCGCCCGTGATATATCTGACGTGGTTAGCAATGGAGTCGTTTTTATGCTCGTTTGTCATGCAATTCTCGTCACGAAACGTCTAAACTGATGTACATAGGGTACGCTGACACGGTTTATAGGCTTACTCCAATAGAATTTAAACTATTTGTTTTCGTTTCAACCAAAATAGTGCAATTACGCTATTTAGAAAAGAAAAATGTATTCCGAGTTGTCGTAACCAGTGTTTACATAGGTCAGTTAGTATATTTGAACGTTGAATGTTTTGTTATTGATAGTAATAACATAAACGCACATATACATAATCCCGTCCGTTTGTATGTTCGGTTAGGAGCTACAATATTATAGTATCATATTCTACTAAATAACTGGTATGATATTATAGATAAGTAGATAGATTAAACGTTTAGACCAGGGTCTGTCCTTTACAATTCTTCAGTTTTCTGATTTACTCGTCGTATGTATTGATGTGGAACATCCCGTATTAAGATACCAATATAAATCAGAAACCTTGTCGAATACTCAGGATGAAATACTAAATGCGGAAACGATCAACAGTCACTTTGGTATAAGTAACCGCTGAGCACATAATACCGATCTTTTAAATATACACGCAAATTGAACATGTTTTGTGAAGCAATTTAAACGTTGAGTGGAATGTTGGTTAAAGAGTGTGAAAATAGGAAAGCGAAGTGAAAACAATTTAGAATGTGATATAATCCTTATTTGCTTTGCTTTCCCGCGTGAAAGATTAAGTGGAATTCACAGTCATTGAAACTAGTCATTATTGGTGGCGTAGGAAATAGACCTTCCTTATCCCGTCTGTTAGATCTTCCTACATGACCTGATTAAACTGATCAAGGCACCTGCGTATTACATACACCTGAGATATAGGTAACACTAATTACATATGACAGGACATCATTTATCATCAAGGTTTTCATATTCTTCAATGAAAAGAGTGGCTTTCCTTATAGTGTAAGTGATTCATTGCACGAGGGTTATGGTAGTAGCAAAAATGTATATCGAAAATAGGGTGGGGCCTTGTTTAACTGAGTGGACTTGAATGCTTTGTGGAGAGGGGATAAGGTAGGCAGATTCCAAAGCAGTGATCTACTCTGTCTAGTTTGGATGGACTCCTGGGAAGCCATCAGGAAAGCATCTCATTGTCAGTAGTTGTTCTCCGATCTTGCACATCTGATACCACTGTAATGGGTGACCGCTTACTTTTAAATGCTTTGACAGACTAAGAACAAATCTTTCACAATTTAAATGCAACAATTTTTCCACTCCCGAAGAAAGAAGTATGAACAGTCAGTGAAAATACATGTACCATGTTACTGCAGGTTACTGGTACAGGCGACGGTCAACTGTTTCGACACGTTGATGTGAATTACCTCATAAATCTGTCATTGCTGTGGTCCACCTCTATAGTGACGAGTGATACTTGATGCGACTTTATCGGAGCATAAAGTTTGGATCTGGTGAAACAAATATACTTTATTAACATAAAACATTTATCTCTTCTTGTCAAAAATGTGCGTCCATCTGAACAGAATCTTTTTGTTTTATTCAAAGAGAGATAACAATGGGTTATGCGAGATGCGTTTGTCAAGTTTTTCAATTAGAGTTGTCCTTCTTTGTAGGTGAATCTGATACTGCTGCATAATGGCGCTCCCACAGTAGTGAATCATGATAACAAAACTCCTTTAGATCTGGCGTGCGAGTTTGGCAGATACAGGGTATGGTATATGTCTTGTGTGACACTTTAATGCATATGTTTATTCCATTCTCTATTGTTTTCCGAGTAAAGATTTGAATACTGAATTTTTGTATGGAGTAAAAATGAGAAGAAGTTTATTCTTGATTAAAAGGCAAAATTACATTGATAAGTTCTGTATTAAGGTTATCCGCTGAGAGAAATAGATTTTAAAATTATACTATATATTGTATGATGTATATATTATATATTTCCCTTTCCCATTTATACTTGGCTGTTTGATCTCTTTATACAATTACTTTTATTTATATATTTAGGTAGGTACATATTTATATATGTTACATGAAAATTGTTAAGACTTGCTGGATTTTAGACACTATCATAACTATGATAGTTACAGTAGAATTCAGAATAAAGTGAAAAGAATTTAAAAGTTTTAATACATTGGTCACTTACTTTTTCTCATGCAGGGATGTTACATTTACATATTACCGTATATTAAGAAGCAGTGATATTACCGAATTATGATGTATATATGTGATCTAACTTGATTTAAATATTTGATTTATTCTTTGTATTTTTTTAAACATGAAATGGTCCAACATGATGATGATTTCATGTGGTAGACCTGTTACTATGGGGTAATATGCGTGGTCCGCTACTGATGGACAGTCCAACTGATATGGTCCTAGATGATGATATTTATGGAGATCTCACAATTTTTTCTATTAATTTCAGGTGGTAGACCTGTTACTACGGAGTAATATGTGTGCTCCACTACTGATGGACAGTCCAACTGATATGTTTGACAACAAGCGAACAACATGTCTTCACTTGGCTGCTAAAAATGGACATATAGAAATCATTCGGTATGTAAAACTTGGAGGACTAATCTTACTAAAAGTTTGCAGAGTTTGTGTGTCCTAGTCAGCCAGCTACACCATTATAGCTTTTAATGATTTTATTTTTGTATATGTAAAGCTATGCACTTGCAAATAAGTGTAGAGTGTTTCTAATGGACAGTGGAAAACCTGGTTCAATTGATGCCTTACAAGAAATTTCCAATGTAGCTGAGATGACCAAACATTCATATTCTACTGAGATTACTTTAAGATTTTACCTGTAGTACTGACTATTTGACTAGTATACCTTCAGTATGTAATCTTCATGTAAGGGAACTATGTATTTATGTATTAAAAGTGACTTCGGTTGAACATAAAGAATGAAGACAACTAATAATTTCACTTTCATCCAGTGGGGTGTTTTTGTTTGGTTTTTTTTTTTCTTTTTTTTTCAAAAGTGCCTGTACCTTTTAATTTGAATTTTTTTGTCCCATTTGCATAATGCTAAAACATCAGTGTTTGAGAAAAATTTAGACAAATTTCGGGAGAAATCAAAGAAATTTTGATTGGGAAGGATCTTTATAAAGGACCTGATTTGAAGAAAAAAAAATTATTAGTTTAAGCATTAGCACATTTTATGCTACTTGTTAGTCAACTTTTTATGCTACTTGTTAATCAGCTTTTTATGCTACTAATTGTTAGTCAACTTTTTTATGCTACTTGTTAATCAACTTTTTTATGCTACTTGTTAGTCAACTTTTTATGCTACTTGTTAGTAAACTTTTTATACTACTTGTTAGTCATTTTTGTTTTACTACTTGTTAGTCAGCTTTTTATGCTACCTCTCAGTCAACTTTTTATGCTACTTGTTAGTCTTGGTTTTTTTTTTGTTTTTTTTTTTTGTTTTTTGGTTGTTTTTTTTTATCTTCATTATTTACTATAGAATTTACTATAGACAAATAAATATGTACACAGTTTTCTTCAAATACATGTATCTTGTACATATGTATATCTACTGTTACTCTCAAATGAAGAGTTAACAAAAACAGAAGGAAAGTATGTTCTAATATATGCATTCTATTTTTTTTATGTGTAAGTAACTATGAAGCTAGAAGTTTAAAATGTTAAAATGATAGATTGAATTTGTGAATTGTCCTTCCATATTTATCACAAAGTATTCTAATTGTATGACAGAATGACGGAATGACAGGGTGCAACACTATATGCCCCGGGTCATATATGGTGGGGCATAAAAATATAATTAGAATACTTTGCTACTTGTTAGTCAACTTTTCTGTATAGGTAAAATAAAACATTTGAACAATAGATAATTTTTGGATGGCTAAAAGTTAATTTGGGTTGCTCACCTTTTCTGCCATCTTGACTTATATGAGTGAATATTTATGTATAAATCAACCAAATTATGTAAAACGTTTTTCCAAACTAAGAATAAATAAATAAATTTAGTATTTAATGAAGCAAATACTACAGCTTCACATCCTATAAGCATATAGTGAACAAGGGCAGTAACTCAAATAGAATTATAGCCACAAGAAAATTATCTATAGACAATAATTTAACTATACGCATAAAATTGTGTATACTGATTACTGTATATAAGAGATGAATGAATTATTTGAAGAAACTGTATCTTGATGTAGTAATCTGAAACTAAGACTGAGTCGATCTAATATCTGAACAAGTGTAATTCAACATGGAACTCCAAGCAAAAGTCACAGTTCTATGATGTCTTCTGAATGTATAGCAGTAGTAGTTGTTTATTCAATACTCTTTATTATTTTAAACAATGGTGTTTGGTTGGTTGATTGGTGTTTTACGTCGCTTTCAACAATATTTCAGTTATATCACGACATGGAAGCAGGAGGTTACCAACCTCTTAAACATAGTGGCGCAATCCGGGAATCGAACCCAGATCCTCGGCGCCACAAGCCAAGCGCTTAACCACTACACCAAGCCTGCCCCTTTAAACAACGGTATTAATATAGATCAAAATAACAATAAAATATTATAAAATGTTATAAAATATAAATCATTTTATCGTAGGAAATGTCAGTGTAATGGATTATCTATTCCAATATACACTTCATGCTCTCACTGATTCTGGCAAGTCTTGTCTAGCCAACATAATGTAGAAAAACCTTTAATTGGCATACTGAAAGTACAGTCTGAATGTCTTATCAGATAAGCTTATTTCAGTTTACAGCTTTGGAATTTTGAAACACCCTTATAATATGATTAGATTTCTGAAAATATAGCAAAGGGTTTGTAATTCATAAATCTGCCTGAGGAAAATGAAAAATAAACTGGATTAATTCCAAAGGGGAATATGCTTCCAAGCTAGAACTATATTTTTTTCAGTTCATTAGTTAAATAAATACTTGAAAATGAAGTGAAATGTATCCAGTTTTCTAACATTGTACAGCAGTGGTGACTTGAGTTGAGATAACATTAAACACTAAGTGTATATGTTAAAGATAGATATATCAGAAGAATCCTTCAAACTTTTATGCATTTTTCCAGAAGTATAGTATGACTGCATGATCAAGGTAACAGACTTGGGATAGGAGCAACACAAGTTTAGACTTTCTGGGTGTATCAGTGTGTTTAAGATAGCAAAAATACCTTTCCTGTTGATAGTGTATTTCCCTTAGATTTGCAAGCTTACGAATTCAAGCCTTATTGTTGCGTGCATGTTTTTTTGGTTATTTCAGATCTATGAGGGGGTAGGGGTGAATCAATTAAAAATGTACAAAGTAATTGTAAATTTTATCTACTGTGTTACTTATTTCAGTGGGATTCATATTTCAGCAGTCAGCACTTCAAAGTGCTGAAGTTCTGACTATATTGATAATAGTGTATTCAAATCTACATATAATGGCCTGTGTTCAAGTCCTGCCAATTAAGACTAATATTATATCACAAAACTTTGTTACTGGGTTTACCTGTAGCATTGGACAAAAATATGATACATAGCACCAGGTAGGTGCCACAATTAACTACAGTATTCTTGGTGCGACATAAAACAAGAACAAAGTATTTCATCTTTTCCTCTAAGATTGTGCAATCAGCTTAAACCAGGACGCGTATGGCATCTTTGCACTGCGCTCTAATTTTTAGTAATATTTGCCTCTAATCATATAATACAGATTGATTGTTTGTTTCTTGTTTTACATTACTTATTGAGTCTTTTCGTTAAACAGAGTTATTTCCCATCTGGTACGGTATCTGACGTAAGACAGTTATGATGTCATGAATTTCATATGAAAACGTCATTTGTGGACTGTCATTTCTATGACTTTTAGTTCGGTTTGTATAGAATTTAATGACCTCATACTTGTTTTACGTCAGACACCGTCCCCCAATTGGGAGGTAACTCGACAAGTCCCCGGCTAAGACCAGTTACCGGTTACTACGTTATTAAGGGTACTCAAAACGAGAATTGACGAAATTTTCACATGTAATATTTAGTATCCTGTGTATTACAGACAGTCACGTGAAAAAAATCTCATAAATTCACGTTTCAAATGCCGAAATAACGCAGTAGCCGGTAACTGGTCTTAGCCGGTAACTGGTACACTACCAGTATGGTTGCAGCATATGCATGGGGCGTCGTATAGTAATTTAGACCCATGCGACAGACCCACCAGAAGCAGAGAGGGATCTTTTACATACACGTACCAAGGTCTACTATGATATGGGTTCTCCGTGTTTATGCAAGGTCACTACTGGTAATATTTATAGGAGTTATGGCCCATGAAACGTAGGAAAGCTTTGTTGCTGATAAACCCACAGGGTGGTATATGTTTTACAAACATGCTCTAGCTCTTATCTCATTCGAAAGACAGAAGACCGACAAGCAGTCTGTGAGACTCGAAAACGAGACCAGTCGTACACGTGGTGTATAGTCAAACGGCCCACATCAAAACGGCCCAACTTTTTTCACTATGTATATGATAGATAAAACGGCCCAAGATTTAGAGAGTAATTATTTGTTTTCAACTATTATAAGCCGAAAGGCGCACACCTTCCTTTAAGTGCACTTATTAATCTACAACTATGTACGTACGCTAATCATGATTGTTTTCCACTATACTTATTAACAATTGCTTAATAATATTCAAAAGGCAATTAATTTAAAATTGAACTAGTTCAGAGGCACTGAAAGTAGTCTATAGATGTCTCTGAACCAGTTAGAATAACCAAAAACATTTCTGTATATAAGAGCGATGTTTTTATTATATATATATATATATATATATATATATATATATATATATATATATATATATATATATATATATATATATATATATATATATATATATATATATATATATATACATGTATATATTTTACTCATAACTTTATTACATTTTATTCCAAATTATTTCAATATTTTTGTGGTTCCTCTCTGAGGTGGCCTCCATATGGCAAGAGCTGGAAAGTGGCGACTCAGTGGTCAACAACCTCAGTTCAACATTAAATATTAATTTATTGATTTCAATGTATCTATAGACAAAACGTCATATCATTCGTCCTTTTCCTATCTGTATCAAGTGTAAAATAAACATGGGATGAAAAAATCTATTTCGGAATCAAATTCGATGTCCATTGTCAAATAATACAAAGTTGGGCCGTTTTAGTAAAAAAAAAAAACCAAAAAAAAAAACCCCCAAAACAAAACAAAAGTGGGCCATTTTGGTGTGGGCCGTTTTTTACTTGGGCCGTTATGGTGTGGGCCCTTTTTTAGCTCACCTGAGCCAAAGGCTCAAGTGAGCTATTGTGATCAATCACCGTCCGTCGTCCGTCCGTCGTCCGTCGTTAACTTTTCACATTTTCGACTTCTTCTCCAGAACCACTGAACAGAATTTGATGAAACTTGATACGCATGTAGTACTCATGGTCCCCTACAAGTGTTGTTGTTTTTCGTCCAGATTCATCAACAGGTGGCGCCACCACAGGCAAAAGTAGGTCAAAGAGGGTACCCTCCTTTGACAAACTTCTTCTTCAGACCGGGGGCATACAGAGACAAACCAAATGCATAGGAATGATCTAGAGGGATGTGTGAAGAAGTGTTGTTATTTTTGGTTCCATTCCGAAATCAAATTTTTGACGTTTTTTTGTACTTGGTAATTTTAATGCAGAAAAGAGGTATTTTTTTCTTTTAGTAAACATTGATGCATTAATTTGGTTTAATTTGATCATTTTGATGGTAAGAAATACTACTGCGAAGAAAATTTTTCAATATTTTATGTTTTGGATTTTTTATTAATTTTTTAAGACTTTCAAGAAAAAGGGGGGATGGGATAATTGGTGTAAACATTTCACAGTTTGAACTTTTTCTTCGGAACCACTTGCTGGAATTCAATGAAACTTGGCATGCATCAAATACTCAAGGTCTCCGACAAATGTGGTGATCTTTGTCAGGATCCATGAACAGGTGGCACCACCACAGACAAAAGTAGGTCACAGAGGGTACCCTCCTTTGACAAACTTTTTATTCAGATCGGGTGCATACAGCGACAAACCGACTGCATAGGAATGAGATAGAGGCATATGGGAAGAAGTGTTGATATTTTTGGTTCCATTCCGAAATCAAATTTTTGACGTTTTTTCATTTTTATTTTGGACTTTGTTATTTTAATGCATTAAAGAGTTATTATTTTCTTTTAGTAAACATTGATGCATTCATTTGGTTTCATTTAATCATTTCTATGGTAAGGAATGCTGGTGTGAAGGAATTTTTTCAATATCTCGATTTTTGAATTTTTTATGAATTTTTTAAGACTTCCAAGAAAAGAGGGGGGGGGGGGGGGGGGGACAATTTTTCATATGTTCAACTTGATCTACAGAACAACTTGAAGGATTGTGATAAAACTGGGTAGGATGCAAGTACTCATAGTCCTTTTCAAAGGTTTTGTTTTTTGTGCTGATCATCCAAATTGGTTAACAGATAATGCCACCATGTCTAAAAGTAGGTCTCACAATGGTACATATACCACTGGGTAATTGAAATACGGAGAGTAGCGGTTCAAATCCAGCTGTGGTTAAAAAATTTTTTTTTTTTTTTACACATCTAAATAAGTTTTTAGATGTTTCTCAACACTCAACATATGAAATTAGGAATTTTACGTTTAAGACTTCCAAAAAAAAAAGGGGGGGTTGACCATTTTTCACATTTTCAACTTTTTCTACAAAACTGTTTGAAGGATTTTAATAAATCTTGGTAGAAATAAGTCACTTATGATCCTCTTCAAATTCTGTTGTTTTCGTCCAGACCTCTTTACAGGTGGCGCCACCATAGTCAAGAGTAGGTCACAAAAGAGTTCCCTCGTTTAACAATATTCTTTTTCATACGGGCTGTATACAGAGACAAACAGAATGCATAGAAATGATCTAGAGGGATGAGTGAAGATGTATTGTCATTTTGGTTCCCTTCCAAAATCAAATTTTAGAATTTTTTTCGACATTTCTTTGGACTTGGTGATTCAATGCAGAAAAAAGTGTCATATTTCCTAGTTAATTGATAATGATGATTTCTTATGGACTATTGTGATCATAATTATGGTAAGGATTGTTACTTTGAAAGAATTTTGTCAATATCGCAATTTTTGGATTTTCTATGAATTTTTTAAGACTTCCAAATGAGGGTGTATAGGAACAATTCAATCACATTTTTCACTTCTGCTGTTATACCACATGAAAGATTTTAATGAAACATGGAATACATGAAGTACTAAAAGTCCTCTATCAATTTGGTAAATTTCATCCAAATTGGTTAACAGATAATGCCACCATGTCTAAAAAGCAGTTCTCACAATAGTACATATACCACTTGGTAATTGAAATATGGAGAGTAGCGGTTCAAATCCAGCTGTGGTCAAAATTTCTTTTTCATTTCTTTACACATCTAAATAAGTTTTTAGATGTTTCTCAACACTCAACATATGAAATTAGGCAATTTTAAGTTAGATCTGGACAATATTTGAAACAATTGTTGTTCATGACCCAGACTTGAAATCAGTCAACAAAAGGCCCCACCTAAAGAAAATGACTAACTTGTTGCCCTGAATGACTTCTTGCAGAGACAAAGGAAATGCTTAATATCAAAATCACCTGAATGGATGTGCAAAAAAGTTTTGTTTTTTATTCTAGCCTGAAATAAAATTTGACATATTTTCAACATCTGTGTTGACTTAGTCACATTAATGCAAAAATAAATGAATTTTTCCTTCATGCATGACTGATAATATAGGTACTCAGGTGAGCGATATAGGCCCACTTGGGCCTCTTGTTTTTTTTCTTGGGCTGTTTTGACTATAGCTCATATACTTGACCAGTCGTGCACGAGACTAGTCGTACACGAAATCAGTTGTAGAGGGGACACTCACTACAGAATGAGATACGCCGACTTTATTCAACATATTAGTATTAGATTTGAGCTATATGTGCATCTGTGAAATGCCAGTCTTTCCGTGATGTACAAGTACATAATGTAACATATAAACAATTGTCAAAGAGGCCGGATTTTTGATTGCTTGATTATCGTTTGACGTCACTCCACGCTTATTTCACGTATATGGTGACGGCATCTGCCTGATGCATTGCATAGAAATTTATACCTTTGTAACGGACCCATCCAAAGCAGTGAGTGGTTTTTTACGTGCCACGCTTACTGTGACACTGGATCTCGTATTTTACGGTCTCATCCGAAAGACAGAACACCGGTGTGCAAGAAGCCGGACAGGATAAAAAAAATTATTCATATGATTTTGTTGGTACTTTAGGCATAGGCATACCATTTTGCTAACACTAGGTGTGAGAATTGTATCATTTCAGTCACCAAGTTTCCCATCATGTTATACAAGATTTAGCACAAGAAAAAGCATATAGAAAAATTATTTTCTTGATATTTCTTCCCCGAAATATGTACAATGTACCTGCATTTTATATGTTTGCAATTTTGTTCATAAAGGACGTTTTAAAGAACTTTTTGAGGATGGATTTGTGCATGATGCCTTAACGATATGAGCCAAAGATTATCGCAATGGCGTGATTCACGCAGATAACGTACCGTTTATCATCTCAAAAGTTCACCACATGTGTATCACATTACCAAAAATAAAAGGGGTACTAATTAACGGAGGAAGTTCCCGGTACGGTGTATTAATGGTTACGATAGAAAACCCTGGTATGATGCAGCGCACCTTCGGGACGACAGCTTAGATCAATTATCGTACTATGATAAATATTCATCTTTCCTAACAGGTTGTTGTTGCAGGCGGGTGTGAATATCAATAGGAACACTCTTCGTGGCACGTGCCTTCACGAGGCGGCACTGTGTGGAAAAATCGAGGTCGTGCGACTCCTGCTTGACGTAAGTACATAGTGAATCTGGCAGTCATTGGTACTGTATATACATATTACGTACTCCGTATTAAACAGAATATCTCTGATTGCTATGGAACTTTATGCTCCTCTGAAATAATTGTTAACTTATAAATGCCTGTTATTGATATAAACATATCATATACACGTAGATATGAAATACACTAGTGATGCATCTCTAGGAACGTGTATAATAGATTTATGTCTTGTTTGCTAATTTTCTTCATCACTTCAGCAGCACTATGTGACGTGCATTAAGTAAAGCTGGTATTCATTTTTTTAGTACCGGTACATTTGTATATAAACTCATATACTGAATAAACAAAACTAACTTTGATTGAGATGAAATGTCAGTCAGTCTGTCTGTCTGTAGGAAGTCATATTTTACATGTAAATGTACTTTCTAAACATGGAGTGTACACATGCAACACAAGGACGTTTACAACACCTTAAGAGTGTTTATTTATCTATCATAGTAAAATTGATGTTGGTCATGTTTGCGGTCTATGAGATACATATTCGAACACTCCTTTGAAAATATTTTCTAACACGATTTCAATGATGGAGAAGCGTGTGAATGACTTTTTGGCATTAGTTGTGTAATAAGTATAGGGAATACTGTAACCTGATTCGGGATTATGTTGATTTTGGACTTGAACAAACCAAGATTAGAAGGATACCTAGCTTGTATCGTGCTTAATTAAACCTGTAAAGAATTTCCTGCCTAACAATACATTTTCTTACTCTGAAATGGATAGATTGCTAATAATTGGCCGTTAATGCCTGTATATAACGATGTACAAGGAACATAGTACGAGGGAGAAAGTAAATCAAGCAGGAGAATTAGGCGAAGAAAAGAGTGGCGTTCCGTAAGCAACTGGGCACAAAAGAACTAACAATAACGGCATACATACGGACATTTTGGCAACCCTTGCGGTCCTTGATCTTTCTGAGCTTACCCCACTATGTCTCTATATACTAAACATAGTATATCTACAGTATACATAAAGGAGAGAGGGGTTCCTTATTGACATGACAGCATGTTTACACAAGAAATATCTATTTGTATCATCCGTGTAAATCTCGGTGGTTTTATGTAAACTGCAGAATGATGATTTGTTCCTTCGAAGTCGTTATTTGTTGAAGTTTAGGGCGGAGAGGTGAAGGCGAAGCTTTGCCTCTTTGATGTTTTATTCGGTTACCCTGTCTATCATGTTTCAGGTTATTTTTTGTTATTTGCTGGTCACGTATCGTCAGTTTTCGCTGATCACGGTTTCCTGATTGCCAAAACGTTTAAATATAGAATTAACTCGAAACTGACCGTTACATTTTCTTGTTCGTACGAGGGGTCAGATATTGGTTAAACTAAACAGCACATTTTTCGACCAGTATCCATGATGTTATCTTATTTGATTTACTGTTTAGATTTTGCGCTTTTGCCTACTTTTTTTTCTAATAGATGAATAACACATTTTGAACGAAATTTTAGAATAAAGTTAAAACGCTGTATTATATTTGAGGTCTCAGTAAATTCTGACTTCTTATTAAGTGGAAATCTTAAAAATCTATATTTATACCCCCACAAACGAGGTTTGGGAGGCATATTGTAATCACTTTGTTCGTCTGTCAGTCCGTCCGTCGGGCTGTCTGTCCGTCTGTCTGCCCCAAAAAACTTTAACTTAATTCTTTGTGTTATCGAATCTTTAGTATTACTCTCTCACTTTTCAATCTTGGCATCATGAATTTACCACAGTTTTCTTCATCTGACATATACATTATTCAACATTATAACTCTATGGACGTGAAGTTAATTGTCGATGGACACACTCCTTGTTAGGGGAACATTTGTGCTGGAGAGTCGCTAATTAGTGTTAAAATCTGTGAATGTGCAGATGTCAGGTAGGTATTTCTAGCTGCCCATAACTAATTAATTTGTTTAAATGTAGAACTATAGCGATGCTGTTTCATAATTAAGCTAATGGCCAGGTTTGATCATGTGTTATATTAAGGTTTAAAACATTTATTATGTTTAAACTTTATTATAATAAACTTTAGTATAACACATGCATTGTCAAAGATCTAATCAATACCATGTAAGTGTAAGTATTGTGATTTGATAAACTGTTCTTACTCTTATTAAGGTTATATAAGTAACCTTTATGTTGTAGTACAACCTGTTAATCTCCATTTGACATTGACCGATTTCTACTTGACCTTTGAGTTTGGCTTATAAAGCGGACCGCCAAATTTAGTTCCCCGTCGCTTAATACATGATATAGAGAAGTGTGTACCAGTCGCAATCAAGATGGCCATGTAGTCTTAACTTGTATCTGTCAAGAAATATAGAGTATGATATTAGAGGCATCTTGTTCACTTCTATCTGCCAGGGATAAGATAAGACATAGCAGGGGAGACCAACATCCACATCCGCCCACCAGATTTATTATCCCCCCTTTTTATAGGTTACTCGCTGCATTTTCCCGTCACATCAGAATTGAATTATCCGTAAATATCTTGACTTTATTATGATGGATTAAGGATAGTTTTGGGTGTTGCTAGACAATCATTAAACGTGTCATTTGTATTTTTGGATTTCAGCTGGGTGTTTAACAATACTTGTAATTATAGATTATTTGAGAATAACTGCACGGCTTTGGAAACAAATAAAATGTAAATTCGTTACGAATGGAGTTCTTCACTGTCGTCATGAAAATGGTTTTGTTGCCAAATCTTCGAATTTCGTGTAGTCTAATGAAGATGATTGTAGATAACAATGCAATAAGCCTTTGATATGTAATCAACGCTATCCGCAGAAAATCTAAAATAAAGAATTCCTGGAACACTATAATTGACCCACAACTTTAATTGGACAGCTATAAGTGCAGTTTTACATATTTCGTTTTATTGGGATTTTTGTGAAATGACGATGTTCACGGTGTTTGTGAGTTTTCTGTATTGTGTAGGGTACCTTAGGCAGTGAAGTAAGGTCCATTATTAAAGCAACCTTGCAGTTCGTGATGCGTTGAATACGTGAAATGTTTATTCTGTCCGTCTTTGACGCTCTCTATATTTTACTTCAAGTGTTATTGCATGACGTGGAAACTTGCATTGGCGTATCAAGAAGGGACATTCATTAGCGGCAACAGCTAATATCTCTCAGGTGACAAAGAATTAGAAGCGGGGGCACCTGGCCAAGATTGCTTCGCCATCCAACATGCAGAGGCGATGGAGATGTTGATAGGAAATAAGACGATATCCGTATATAGTACCGCGAAAGAGTTTTCGTACATGATGGCACTTTGTGGTGGAATTTATTAAGAATAATACTTGGATTTTGGGATTTTATAGTGCTAGTTTACGAGTTGACCATGTCACATTTCTATATGAAGTCTCCGAGGCCTCCTCGAATTAGGCGATCCAAGAGTGAGACCAATGTGACAGGGTATACTATTGGAAATCGTTATGCTATAAAAACTCCTTACAAGGTAGGCAATGTGCAAAAATCTTTATGGAAACCTTGAGCCAGTCCGAAACAATTAAGTAAAGTAGTTACGTTTTACGCTATTTCATCCATATAAGTTCCTAATAAACTCCTTAGTTCTGTACGGTCATTTCCCAGAGTTTTAGATTGGTTTCCTTAAGACTGGATGCCGTAACAATTACTTCATGTCAGATACCGTCCCAAATGGGAAGCAACAGAACAGAGTAGAACTTACTTACACTCGAGATCAAGTTGACAAGTCGAGGGAACATAATTGTTACAAAATAGCATGCGTTTACAAGATGCACTTAGATATTTCATTATGATGATTATAAATATACTGTAATATTAAACTGCACATAGATACAAAATTAGTGATTAAGGTAAATACCACTCTGTGTTAATGAAAAAACCGAACAGGATAACCAAGCTTAGCAGAATGACGTTTGAGATTTTCTATAATGTTGAAAGTCACACTTTAAACGAAAATTGGTTATATTAAGCATAATATTGCATAAATGTATTCTTAACACGTGTTATCGTTGAATATTATCAAAAGTTAAATTTGTAGGTGAAATATTTTTGCATGAAAATAAAATGTTATATTTGCATTTGTAACTTATCACTTGATCGAGTAACCATATTGGAGACATGGGAATAGTGAACTACAGTTAGTGTTCTCTCTATGCACATTTAGCATTTACATTTTTAATATGATTCTACTTAAGGACAACACAGCTGCAATAAGATGTTTGTAGAGCAAATTGGCCTAGAGTTGGAATCTATCTATCTATCTATCTGTGTGTGTGTGTGTGTGTGTGTGTGTGTGTGTGTGTGTGTGTGTGTAGTTGCGTATGTGTAAATATACTGATCGTACCGAAAGTGCGAACGTAAACTTACGATGACCGTAGATTTGACAGAGAGGCACCATCTCTCTAGAATGAACTTCCAGTGCGTTTGAGAATAATAGATAGCGTTTGAGGAAAATAGGCAATCTTAACGCTTTTAAAAGTGAACTAAAGACCTATCTTTTTAGAAGAGCCTTTCTGTGCATGTGTATGTATGCTATATCTTTTGAATGACTCAATTTTTATGACAGTTTAAGCATTTCAAGGCTATTTCATTCCCGTTTATCATGTATTTTGCTATATTTGTGTAAAGCGCTTTAGAGTTCATTCTAAGATAAAGCGCTCTATAGGTTATAACTATTATCACTAATATTATATATATATTGTATATATAACATTTTAACCCCAAATACGAAAACCGTGTATTTAAAACATGAAAAGATACTCCCCGTGTTATAACAGCTGAGACCAAAAGCACAGATTAAATATTTCAATGGTGAATCACACGGGACATTACCATTAGCTATCGGAGAATTCAGTGTAAGGCCCGGGGATGGCAGCTTCGGGGAGCATGTGGTAACTAATCTGGCGCAAAACGCTAGTGTTTGGGGATGCTGTTTGTCTTACTTTCGATTTCATCCTCCAAGCTTTTATATTTTAAGGTTATCTTCATGGACAGATCGCAGTAACTTCAAGATTGTGGCATGATTTTAAATTTCAGAGCGATTCTACTGACTCTGACATGTCTTTTACTTTCCAATCTAATTGAAATCAGACCTCTAATTCGCTCCCGTTTACTGATAAGTCGCGATTATCAGAAACGACGAGCGAAGTAGGGATTTGGTTTTAATCAGATTGTTTACTTTCGAATTTACATTTTTAACGATCAGTTATTGTCTCATCTAGAATGTAATAGACGGACATGGTGGTTTTGAACATGTTTTAAAACTAGCAACTTTGAAGAACTTGTCATTTTTCTTAAATGTCTTTCTCAAAATTTTCTGTTGACAACGAGGTATTTTTACTACTACTTTACGCACTCCAACAGTTTATATCCAATGCAGTAGATTTAGAATTTTGATCACAGGAAACGAAACCCATTAAAGAATTTATAAAATGATGATATTTATCGATCCCTTTTGACGGCAATCCCATAAGATTTAGGATCCTGTTTGACGGCAATCCCATAAGATTTAGGAGCGTGTAAAAAATTTCAATACTGCATTCGTTATCTCGTTTATTGTGAATACGCTATGGGAATGAAGTAAATTTAATGAGATCGCGTATTGCTGATGTAAGCTAAATCCGAGTTAGCCGTTTTTCTTGTTTAAAGTACTCGGTAGAAATGTCACATTCCTGGATATGGTGTAGTTTACTTGATATGAAGACTCAAGTGAGCGATTCCGATCCAATTTTCTCCATTGAAATATAGGGTTGTAAAAGTAAAGGACGTTCATATCCATGTATATTTCTTTTACTGCATATTTTATGACTGGACATCAAGGCAAGTGACCTTGAAACAGTGTCACCTTTATGCTGGGGATTGTAATCGAATTATATGCTATAACTGCAATATTTTTCATTCAACTCAGTTACTATAGCTACTGTGGTTTTATATAGACAGTGTTTTCATTATAAATTCTGACGTGTTGAATAATTTTGCTGGTAAAGTTTAGAACAAATACTAATATTGACTCTTTTGCATTCTAGTTATACATTGATTACATCATTACATACATGCTTCGTACCCTAGTAAGCTGGAATAGTCGCTACATTCTGAATGTCATGTGGACATAAATATATAGATAATACACTTAAGGCACTATATTGTGTAAGATTTGGAACTGCATTTAAGTATGTTGCTGCATTTTGTTATTAACAAAGAATTGTCTTTTTTACAGTGTGGTGTGGATGTTAATAAAACGAATTCTTATGACCAAACTGCCCTGGACATTGTTACTACATATACCACTACGCGAGCCGCTAAAGACCTCAAGCTCTTGCTGAAAGGTAATTCATACGGAAAATACTTGTTACAAATAACAGTATCATAGTTGGTGAAATATGTTTTATGTGAGCGACTATGTTTTCATAAATTTATTAAAAATGATTATTTTGTTTCCGAAATAAGCATAAACATAACATGTTTTAACACACGGTATACTAAACTTTTTACTGAAAGCGATGTTTTATGTATTTGTAAAGGATTTGTTTGCGTCGACATTGGTGTCGACATTTATATTGAGGCCGGCGTAAAACTTATGAGCGATAAGAAATTGTATATTTTGATAAATAAAACAGTGGTTAAGAACGTGAATATTAATGCAGAATGAACCTTCATTGAAATCTCTTCAGGACTTTTATCTTTGATCTCTTGCATGTTTCCTTGTGGGAATTACTATCCAGTTTGGACTTCTTTCAACCAGATATATCAAATACTTTGTGAAAATACATCAGCGACACCATAGGAATAAACGTTATGTGGGATACATTTCACTGACTGAACTTCTTAAAGACGTTATCTAGAGGATATCTGTCCCCATTCATGCCTTTACATTCACAAAACATTTAAATAGAATAAAGTTTTTCTAGAGCATCACCTTTTTTGTCATACACATTGTTAACACTGTCTCTGGCGAGTGTCGGATGTCACGTCTTTCTTCTCACGACTCTACACTCGGTACAGTGGAATGAGTTATAGCAACTATCAGACCAAGTTCACTGACTCCAAAGAGAATCGCCTTCTATTGGCAAAGGGTTTTTTCTCTTGTGTAAAAACTTTCGATTGAGAAACTTTTGTCCTTCCCTACCTTACTAAAAAAATCTTTAGTTTAAAAGTTATCTTTCTCTTCTCTACACTAAAACCCCATAAACTTACAGTGATGAGCCTCATTGTCTTCTCTATACGTATAACCCTTCAACTTATAGTGATGGCGCTTCATTCTTCTCTATACGTATAACCCTTCAGCTTATAGTGATGAGCATCATTGTCTTCTCTATACGTATAACCATTTAGCTTATAGTGATGGAGCCTCATTGTCTTCTCTATACGTATAACCCTTCAACTTATAGTGATGGAGCATCATTGTCTTCTCTACACGTATAACCCTTCAGCTTATAGTGATGGAGCCTCATTGTCTTCTCTATACGTATAACCCTTTAGCTTATAGTGATGGAGCATCATTGTCTTCTCTACACGTATAACCCTTCAGCTTATAGTGATGGAGCATCATTGTCTTCTCTATACGTATAGCCCTTCAGCTTATAGTGATGGAGCCTCATTGTCTTCTCTATACGTATAACCCTTTAGCTTATAGTGATGGAGCATCATTGTCTTCTCTACACGTATAACCCTTCAGCTTATAGTGATGGAGCATCATTGTCTTCTCTATACGTATAACCCTTTAGCTTATAGTGATGGAGCATCATTGTCTTCTCTATACGTATAACCCTTTAGCTTATAGTGATGGAGCATCATTGTCTTCTCTATACGTATAACCCTTCAGCTTATAGTGATGGAGCATCATTGTCTTCTCTATACGTATAACCCTTCAGCTTATAGTGATGGAGCATCATTGTCTTCTCTATACGTATAACCCTTCAGCTTATAGTGATGGAGCATCATTGTCTTCTCTATACGTATAACCCTTCAGCTTATAGTGATGAGCATCATTGTCTTCTCTATACGTATAACCCTTCAGCTTATAGTGATGGAGCATCATTGTCTTCTCTATACGTATAACCCTTCAGCTTATAGTGATGAGCATCATTGTCTTCTCTATACGTATAACCCTTCAGCTTATAGTGATGGAGCATCTTTATCGTCTCTGTACTAAAACAGGAGAATTTAACTATTGTACTTTGATGGTAAAAGTATGCTATTTTTTCAGTGAAGTGCTGACCAATTAAGACTCATTCTTACTAGGTATATGTTCAAGTAAAAGAAGAGATTTCTTCCCGAAATTTTCTTTGTTCACTAAGGATTCCATAATTCACACCAACAGTTACCTTGGCATATAAATATATCTTATTTAATCAACCATGAGTTTTATACCAGCTAGATTAAGCAAGTAGATCACTGTAACACATTGCATTCAAGTGAGAGAAATTCAGTTGATGTGTATTGGGTTATATCAAACGTATTTAAAGTAGAAGAATGCCGCTCAATAGATGAAGGGGTGTCTTGGTTCCGTAATGTCACGACCGTCTTTTCACTCTAGTTATAAACATATCCCTTTCTAATGAGTTATACCGAGATAGGTCATGTCAGTGGTTCATTTAAGGTAACAATTCCAAGTCAAAAAAGGCGTATACCTTCATCATTGTATGTTATGTGGGGACACGTATATTTCAACTCCCAGTTTATTCACATGGCGTATTTATCTACAAGGATCGGCTGTAGGACTCGGAAAAATAAAACCACAGAAATACATGAAATAGGGGTGCTTGATTGATGGGACCACATACCCATTTAGAGAATTTGTTTAAAGGAATTTTGCGGTTTGATTGTGTAAAAGTTTTTGATAAACTTGTTTGAAAGTTGTTTCGGTTAGATACCTTATGTTAGTGCTATTAATACTGGAGAATGACTCTAAACTTGAGACACACCCTGTAAACGATATTAGCGATTAAGTAAAGACGTAGACATAACATTGTATTAGATGCATTTTATGGTGTAAATTACATCAATTTCTTCATTTCGTTAGACGAGATAGTAAATCTTTTTGCCCAGGGTTTTATTGAATGTAACCCACAGCGTGTGAACGTACAGAGGCTTTAGGGAGTTGTCATTTGATAGCGAATGCAATTACACTGTGCACCCGACAAAGACGTCCTCCACGGTTATCATATTAGGTGTTTGAGGCCGGAGTATGTGAACACATTATGGTTATGTGTTTAAGGGCGGGATATGTGAAAACATTATCGGTATGTGTTTGGGCCGGAGTATTGTGAAAACGTTATAGGTTTGTGTTTGAGGCCTGGGAAGCGTTTGAGGCCGGAGTATGTGAACACATTATGGGTATGTGTTTGAGTCCGGAGTATGTGAACACATTACAGGTATATGTTTTAAGCTGAAGTATGTAAACACATTATGGGTATGTGTTTGAGGCCGTATGCCCGACAAAAAGTCCTTCACAGTTATCAAATTAGGTGTTTGAGGCCGGAGTATGTGAACACATTATACGTATGTATCTAAAGGTGGAATCTGGAACACATTATGGGTATGTGTTTTAGGCCGGAGTTTGTGAACACATTATGGGAATGTATTTGAGACCGAATTTGTGAACACTAATTATAGGTATATATATGAGGATGGAATATATGAACACATTATGGGTATATGTTTGAGGCCGGAGTATGTGTACACTTGATAAGTGTTTAGCGTACAGTATACCTTTTATAGGGCTAGGGTCTGTGAACATCGGACCTTACTCGTAAGGTTAAAGAATTTAACATATGAGATGACTGTTTATCGTCTTTTCGTAGGATGAAGTAGGAAAATGTAAAATACGAAAGCATTTAAACTGATGTCATGTTAATCGTATGCGTTTAGTATAAATCACCTTTATATGGCCTGAAGTATTTGAAAATATTAAATTTAGTATACTTCACCTATTAAAAGGTCCGAAATTTATGAATAAAACCTCAGTTCATAGTAAAACACAAATCATTTCCACCTGGTGTGTGTGCGTGACATGCATATGTACCTATTTTCTTCTCATGTTATTGTTTCAGGTAAGTGCAATATTAGTTCCATGGTTGTTTTTGTCACACATCTTCTATATTTTACTTGGTGATAGGATGAGTTTACATTCCTAAATGTAACACCTCTGTATGATGCGTTCGTCCATTGTCATATAAACCCAAATAGACAAAACTTGAGACTAGTTACGTGCGGTTGACTGTTTATTAATTAGAAGTACATTGTGACTATATTTAGCACAAGAGGACGTCTGACATGCGTAGACTGACAGCAGTAAAATACTCAAACTTGCAGAGAATAATTACAATCTGACTTCTGTTTATATCTAGCCCTTGTGAATTAAATACAAAGGAAGCCGCCAATTTATTTGCTAATTTAAAGATTGCAACTTAGTCCATCGAATATTTCCTTCCGTTCGAATCTCTCGGGAAAACTCATATAATGCTGGTAACAAATTTAAAATGATTCCTCTCTCTCTCACACACATGATGTGTTGTGAGTGTGTTGTATCTTAGTTTATTTGACTTGTGCATTATCTTTTCTATTAAGTGTGTATGAATGGATATATATTGTATAGAAAGACGTTTGTTTGAAGAGTCCCCTTTTAAAATTTTCGTATTTGAATGGGATATTCTTTGTCTAATAGTTTTATACTGTCTGTCTGTGTTCGTCAAACTGTAGAATAGACTATAACGTTTACATGGTGTACAACATGTAAATCCCTTGACACAAGATCGTTACTATGTAAATGAACTATTGTTGGTGTGATGTAAAACAAGAAACAGACGAAAATCACCCAATTGCTACGAGTTTTTATTGGGTTTTTTTTTGTCCTGTCTGTTTGTTTGTCTGTTTGTCTGTTGTTATCTTTATCTTTTGAACCATGAGAGATAGACATTCATATTTGGCATACATAGTCCACCATTAAAGCCTTTTCAAATTACACCAAGATCATTGACCTCAAGACCTTAACCGTGACCTTTGACCTACATTTCAAAAACTTTAACTTGGCTGTAACTTTTGAATCGTAGGAGGAAGGGCTTTCATATTTTACATGCGTATTCTTTGTGACAAGACTTTTCTGTCGCTACAATAATTTCTGATCTCGTGACCTTTGATCTACATTTCAAAAACTTTAACATTGGTTATGACTTTTGAATCGTAATAGATAGGGCTTTCATATTTCACATGCATATTCCAATGGTGTGGGGTGTAATGAGAATATAGGGCATCGCAAAATTTGACTTATTTAGCTTTTGTTGCCACCGGGGGCATACATGTATCACAAACACATCATGTTCTTCTTGATATTGAACTTGACACTTGACTTTTCAAAATATTTCTGGATATCGCTTCCGTTAGGGGATTGTTATTTCACAAAATCGCCTTATTATTCATAAACATTTAATAATTAATTAGCAAATGTAGTATATATTGTGGAGTCCCAGCATATCACCTTTTCAGTCAATATTTGATTTTATGTCTTGACGCTTCCATATGTTTTGGTTGTACTTCATTTAAAGCTGTTTGTATACCACTGGCATTAGTCAAAGAACTATCGATCTATGCCCGAATTTTGAATGGTGCGATTGTGAAGGAACTGTTTAGCTTCCCTTGTCATAGAGGGTGGCATTTGTATGACAAAAGCGACGTTGCTTCCCCTGGTTTACATTTCTTTTGTTAACTAACAGGTGTTAATATTAAAATAAAAAATGTGACAAAGACTTGATGTTCTTCTCATAGAAATGTCCATGTTATTTCTTTATATAGATTTCGTGTGGTTGACCATTTGAACCCTGTTTTCTTTACATATCAGTGATACATCCTCGTCTTATGAATGCGGAGGAAAGATGTTTATGCTTATCATAGCAAAACTTTGTGCAAGAAGGCGGCGGATAGGACGTGCCCCTCTCTCTTCTAAATTCTGCTTTGCATTAATTTATTGCAAATATTTTATGTAGTCAATATATCAATCTTAAATTGAATGATTTCTTTTAATTTCATGGTATTTTTGTGAAGTGTTTATTATGCTCAAGGAATCACAGATTCAGAGACATACAACGGACAGTGTGTCTGCTTATCTAATCACAGATTCAGAGACATACAACGGACAGTGTGTCTGCTTATCTAATCACAGATTAAAAGACATACAACGGACAGTGTGTCTGCTTATCTAATCACAGATTCAAAGACATTCAACCGTCTGTGTGTCTGCTTATCTAATCACAGATTCAAAGACATACAACCGTCTGTGTATCTGCTTGCTGTTTGGATATATAGATACTGGTCAAAACGGGAAGATGCCTTTTGATTTTGGATAATAGTTCGAAAGTCAAGTTCACCTCTGGTAGAAATTGATTGAAATTTATTTATTTTTAGATGATAAATCACGTACCATGCATAAACATTATTCTATGAAGTTTTGAGAAAATTTATTGTACACAGAATACGTTCTGGATTTTAAATGAAATATTTTGTGAATGATGAAGTACCAGAGTTTGTTTTAATGCACTATGATGTTTATCAATATAGTATGTATACCATATCTATACCCTTCCTGAATATTAAGTATGAAGTCCCGATTTTCTCTGGTTTTCCCAGAGATGCTGATCAAAGCAGTTTCTGCTACCAGAGCATGGGTATTAGTCATCTGCAAAAATAAATGACATGACCTGACTTGGAATAGAATACTTCGATCATGCTTGTCTTCTGTGATTGTTTAGCTGGAAACAAGCATTGATTTCTGGACGAAAGTTCGCTGGGTCCCATCCCTCGTTACAATTTTGTGAGCTTTGATCACGTCTCTTTATACTAACAACTCATAATTACCGCATCTCGACTTTAGGTATTTACACAAATAATTATAAACATGTTAAATAGAAAAGAAATTGTTTACAGCGCTAGTGCCAATGTTCTGACGTTGTACATCCCGTTGAAGTTTTTGTGACTGGCGTTCTTACTGCGTTGTTTTCCGTTATGAATTATTCACGGTAACGTTCAGGAAATATTGAGGAACACTAGCGGGTTACGCATTAATCTGAAATGAAGTTTTGTATTTCTAAATGTTCTGATGGAAATGTAAATGAGTATGAAAAGGACTCGTTTGAAGTCAACCCGTCCAGTGACCTGCAAGGTAAGGCGGAGACCTCTTACATTACTTTTTGCGGACAGACTCCGATGTGGGTTTTTTTTTATCTGTAGTGATTCGTTTACAGTGATAATGTTTTACATACATACTGTAAGCCGGTGTGGCCTAGTGGATAAGGTGCTTGAGATCGAGAGGTCCCGGGTTGGACTCCTGCCCTGGGCACACGGGCGTTCTGTCTTTCGGATGAGACAGTAAAAACCGAGGTTCCGTGTCACGGTAGGCGTGGCACGTAAAAATCCCTCACTGCTTCTGGTGGGTCCATTGCAACGGTCTAAATTTGTATGCAATGCATCAGGCAGATGCCGTCACCATAAACGTGAAATAATCGTGGAGTGACGTAAAACAATAATCAATCAATAGATCATACGTACCGTAATCTTTATAGGAACTAATGTACAAGATTCGAATCTCAGACCTCAGGTTTGGGATTGAGCAACTGGACTTGCACCACAATCCCTTAACACTGCAACGTATCATGACATAAACTTTTGAAACTATAAATGATCTACTGTAGTACAGATTAAGATATACTGCACGATCAATGAAAACATAGACAAAAACATCGATACATGTACAAGTGGCATATAGTTTACAATAATTGGATACATGCCCAGACGGTATACTTCTACATATAAATAGAGAGCAAAGGTATAAATAAATTCTTTCATGTATGTCCAAGCTTAACACTTTATCGAATTGTGCATTATTTCATTTACTTACAGAGAAAGGATAAAAAACATAATCATTCATTGCTAAATGTTCATACCCGACAATTCGCGCGCATTTTGTAGTTGAAAATGAGAATAGATGTCAATAAAAAAAACTCATTTGACTTGGTCCTGCACGCTTATCACTATTCATTTTACAAAGTTACAAAATGGTCTCTTATATATATATGGGATGGCATGTTGAAAGTGCTCGTACTCCGATAAAACTGTATTTTACAAAAACACATGTATGAATATTGTTTTATAGTGAAGAATTCATAGTTATGTTTATTCAATGTAACATATTACCTTCCTATAAAAGAAGAATCAATTCTAACTTAACATAAAAGTCGTATACACTTCTCCAATACGAGTTGTCAAAACCAACTTAACACAAAAGTTGTTTAGACTACTTTCCCAACATAAACTTTACATTTGTAAACTTTTATTTAAGTTACCTGTCCGTCTATTATTTCATTCTTCAATGGTTGAGACACTATTAAGAATACTCTTTTGCTTGATCAACATCGTAAATTAGAGGAATAAATCGAACTTGTAAGTTTACTTACACACTAAAATTTCAGTCTATAGCACTTATGTATCTTATCGAAATGTCAACATGTAAACAAAGACTAGAAAAGGAACGGGGGTGTTTCCTTCAATTAAATGTTACACCTTGAACAGGTAAAAAGATGATCTTCACTCGCAGGTGAGTCATCCAGTGTCCAGAATTATAATCGACAACGATCCACATTGTAGTGTTTCTTTCTCGAATATTGAACTATTTATGTGAGATTTACAAAGACATTTGAAATATTTAACTCGAGTTTAATACAGTATATTGTTACACATTCGAAGATAGGTAGAAACGCAGGTAGATCTGATCCGTAAAAAACCGAAGAACTCTGTTCAAGTTTTTGGAGACAGCATCGAGTAAGTGGCTGTTGAGTGGAAAATTTCAGAAAGTTTGCGGTCATTTATCTGATGTGAAATGTGTGTTACGATCATGGGGAGATTCAATTGTGCATGCTTTAATAAGATCATGTGGAAAATACTTAGATTAACTTGGTGATGCATGTGTTGTGTACCGGGTTTACATTTTAAATGCGGAGAAGGGGAAAAGGAGTTTAATGCTTTTCACTTTTCGTAAAGGTGAGTGTGTGTAATGTCATGTGTCCATCATAGTGTGTGATTGAGGTCCGACTAAATGGATGTTTCTCCAAAGAGTGTATCATTTCTATACACATGTTTAACCCATTATTTGACCTTCTGGCCTTGTCCTACGATGACCGTTCAGGTAACAAGTAACAAGGTGAATCCTACATGTTGATATTTGTAGCATATGTACGCTAGCAAAACATAAACGTGTATGTATACAAAGTTAAGTCACTCTTTACAAAATTCCTTCGTTGTTTAACTCTGTCAAAATGTATCTGTATATCGGGAAAGTGGATCACCAAGGCATTGAATATCAGTCACATTCTCCACTTACATTGTAATACATCTACATTGATTCAAGGTAACAGATAAAAATAAACAGATAAAGGTGAGCTCTATCATGCAACTCAATCCGAGGATGTGTAAACTTTGTTTTCATGTGACCGTCTCTTCGTGGAATCCTTTCGTTTTCTTATGAGAGGAAATGCTTTATGAGATGACATAATGACCTTAGCTTTGAAGCAGTATGTCAGTAAGTTATGACATGAAAATGTTATTATGCTAATGAGACGACTGCTTATTTGCAATTTACATATTACAGGTGGTTAGAAATGTGTTATTATTTTAACTTTTACGTTTTGTGTCCTTTCAGAAGCCAGCTTTGCCGTTCAGGCCAGAGCTATAAAGGACTATTGCAACATTTATGATCCCCAAACTTTGGCTTTTAAACAAGGGGATATTATTAAGGTGAGTCCATTTTACCTGTATCTTACTTGTATTGGATTTACATTTCTGAAGTGCTTTAATTTTTCAGCAAGTATGCTCATCTATTTAGGCTATAGCTTTTCATCTTGAAGTTCACCGTGACCTTATGCCTTCACCATAAGAAAGTTTATATTTTTTCTTTCGTTGACGTATGGATTATTTAAAATTGTATACAGTTAAGACTGCATTTCGTTTACCTTTAGAAACCGAGTAAATAATTGGTGTTAGAAAATGCCTGGACAGGTTTATATTCCACCCACCACTTCCTTTCTTTGTCTTGAACCTGGGTCAAGGCTTGGTTACAGTGAATACAGAAGGGGCTTGTCTTCTGCTCGCCAAACTGTCGTCTGCTCTTAATCATGACACACAATTAGTGTCTTTCATCACTATATTATGTGATAATGAAAACGTTAGCCTAAAATCATAAAATTCTGACATTTTAAAACCTTTTATATATTTCGTTTCATTCGAGTTGAATGTCACTTGCGGCAATGTGTCAGGTATATCATGACCATTTAAGTTCGAGCTCATCTAGCTCATAATTATAGAGTTGCCATCAGGTAATCGAACCCTGATCAGTGGTGTCTTTTACGTATCATTTTCGGCATATTAGATGCTAAATATCATATGTACCAAATGTCCCTCTTCAAATCGATGGTGTTCGGTGCAGGTAAAGTCAGCTGAGTGTATCATGTCCTATTAATGAAGTCATTGACAGATCAAGTGAACATGTGGCATATCAAGCAATGATATCATCTAATCAGTTGATACAAGCTCCACGCTAACTTTTAACAAGTAAAAGATGCTGGGGAACATGTCAAGAACTAGGGAGGATGGGATCAATATGATTTTGATCACGATAGAAAGCATATAATAGTAGGAGGGGACAGTTAAAGGCACTGCGGTGATGATGGTACAAAACCTATCCATTTCGATTTTCGTCGAAGTCAAATACATAGACTAACTATTTGGGGTTAGTTCTGTAATCGCAACGTTGTTTTGACGTTTATTGAAAGATAACCATTTTATGAGACTGACTCATAGCCCAAGGACATAAAGATAGGGTCAATTAAAACAAGTCCGTTCGCCATCATAGATGTTATTGATACGAGTAACACATGATAGGCTCCACGGACTGTGCTACGCCCCTCTCCTGGGCTGGACTGCGGTTCAAAGACGCATCTGTTAACGGGCATTTATCATCTTTTCCTATGCCTTATTCCCAATAGCTTGGTATTTCAATAATCGCTCGGTTATAAATAAGTGTGTATTAATTACCCATTTATAAGCACAATCTTATCAGGGTGTTCTCTTTCTATCGTTTTTTTTTTCTTGTTCAATTGATTTAATATCACAAACGCCCCACGTTCTATTGTTCGGTGAATCGGTAAGAGTAAGCCTGTTGCATATCGGGAACGATTGATTTTTGTTTACACAAAGGCTCAGGGGGTCGTCTTAATCAAAAATCATTTGGATATGGTCCCTAAGGGGGTTGAATTTCAACTCATTTTCATGGTTATCCTTCCCAAAACATCCGTTTTAGTGGTGTATTTGTGAAAATATTGTGTATGGGGCATTGCGATTCTGGGAATATTATTGGAAAACAATTCGACGGATACATGTCAGTAGTAAGTTGATTTTAAGTTAATTTTTTGTCTCCTTACATGTTTATACACTTTTGACATATTTCATTTCCACTTTTCCTTTTAAACCCGGGATGCATCTTTATACAAGTAAACCCTGAAACATGTCGTGCAAAGCACAGTCGTCATTTATCGCTGTTTTGTATGTTGTATATTGTTTTTTCATTCAATTTCTTATACGAAAGTAACTTAGTTTGTAGATCAAATACTGTTGCTATTTGCTGTAGTAATTAGGTGCTTGCGTTGTGCTGCTGACAATTTCGGTTCGGTTCCTGTATTGTGCTGCATGGTTCAAGAGGTTGGTAACCTTCTATGTCGCACTTAGACTAAAAATTACTGAAAGCGCCGACCATTGTCACAACAAGTGTCCAGACGCGAAATTTAACGCTGCTTCTCATATTACATAACTCTCCACACGCCGTATCAAGGGAGAATCATTTACTCAGACATCTGCCTTGTTTCTATGCTAATTTTCAGACGAATGTGCTCTGTATGCAATAAGCAGATTATTGATGGACACAAATTGTTATTCTTACATTAGCATCCCATTGTGTTTTAGACTCTGTCGGGATATTAAGATGAAGTTTTCGTTGTTTTCTTTCATGGTGTCATTGCAATTTGCATTACATTGTCTCGGATGCCATTTGTATTTTGAATTGGAATAGTACTAGGCAATAAGGATATCCGGGTGTCTCTTGAAATTCGTTGTTGTTGTTTACTAGTAATTTTGTAAAATGACCTGTCATGTTTGAACATGATAGAAGGTAGTTGCAGTTCCTAGTGTCGTAGTTAGGAGTTAAATGACGCTTTTTGTAGAAATGCGTAATCAAGATTTATTTTTGCATAGTCTAAATATTAATTTTCAGTGAAATAGCATTTATCAATAAAACTAGCTTTCTTATAGGAAAAATTCGAGTTCAAGAAACGCGACATATTACACTTTCACGTTATTAAGGGGTATTTCCCAAAATTATTGAAAAGCTGCTTTCAAAAACCAGAACTAAACAAACATAAACCCTTCATATAGCATGGGTTCTAGACGGCTAATTAACTCTTTTTTATTGGTTTGTTTTTAGTTCATCAAAGGCTTAGGTGAGCTATTGTCGTAGCTCACAATGTGTTTTCTATCTGCTAACGTCCATTTTTCACATCTCACGTCTTCAGAGTCAAAGTAGCACTGGAGTGAATTTGATGAAACTTGTTAGGGATGAACTACTCAGTGTCTTCTATACGAGTTTTTGTTTTCGACCAAATCCGTTAAGGGATGGATCCAGAGCGGGAATACATAGGGTACTTGACAAAATTCTTATTACTGGCGGCATAAACGGATAAACCTAATGCATCAGTTGGTTGATTGGTGTCTTACGTCGCTTCCAACAATTATTCATTTATATCGTGACATAGAAGTAGGAGGTAACCAACCTCTTTCTGCAATCGAATCCGGATCGTCTGCGCTGCAAGCTAAGCCGTTAGCCCTCCCCCCCCCCCCCTAAATTAATGATCCAAGGTTGAATGTTTCACGTCACTCCACGATTATTTCACGTATGTGGTGACGGCGTCTGCCTGATGCATTGCATACAAATTTAGACCTTTGCAACGGACCCACTCGAAGCAGTGAGGGTTCTTTTACGTGCCACGCCTACTGTGACACGGGACCTTGGTTTTTACTGTCTCATCCGGCTTCTTTTGCGGCCGAGGATTTTATGCATAACACTGCGCCGAGCTATGCCCATGTCTTTTCTCACAAAAAAAAAAGTTCCAGGTATAGTTTTACATATTTCGGTAATATCCATCAAAGATTACCCCGACCGTTTCATTAAAGTGAATTTCGATAACTCAGTAACTTTTGAAGTCCGTTAATCAACACATGATTATTATTCAAGTCTACATGTATTTAATTTTAGTACCTATTTGGTTCATGAAACGTCTGAACAAAATTGAGCGATATCTCCAAAAAAACAAAAACAAAAACAAAAAAATCATAACCACATTATTAAAACGTGTATATTGCACTTGACAGCTTTCTTTCATAGCACCATAATAATAGAAATCGACGATACATATCCATCTTTTACCATAATTGAAAGTAATCCGTTTACCGACTGTCTTTGTTTTCCTAACATCATACATTATCAAATTATCCAATATAAATATTTTGTAACTGGTGGAAGGTTCTTCCCTTGATATTAACTGGATCACCAATAACAGAAGGTTTCACCACATGTTGCTGCCAATTGGATTCCAATAAACCCAACAAGATCTTAATTCTTTGATTCGTCGATGGTTGAACATTCAGTCCTATATAGCTTCAAAGTCTGGACAATAAGGCAGCTAGCTTGAGTCAATTAGTAACCATTAGTTGTGTCATAACTAGATTTCTTGTAATTGAGTTTAAAGCCACTCGGAGCCGATTGTCTTGCTTCTGTAACATTATCAGATACAGTCATCCCCTCGTTGAATACGGACGAGAAGCTACTCAAAAGCAGCGCTAATACTTTGATGTGGAATTATTGAAAACAATCGGGACATTTACACTTTTGTAAGATGTTTGGATAGCAACATAAGACACTGTTTGCTTGAGGGTAGAAAGGAATGCTGTAACAAGGACTTCAGATGAAGTATTCGATAAGTCCACGGGTGGTGTGAAAACCTTCATAATAGATAGTGTGTCGATTACATGATTCTCCCAATAGCCCTCAGCGCGTTGTAACACACTTCTTTTCAATGTATGGACCGATTATGTAGAAATCACGGTGTTTTATATTGTACAAGATGTATATACTAACGCTAATCGACTACACTCCCCTTAGATTAAAGGACTACACCTCATAGTGATCAATCAAGAAGAAATGGTAAGATAACTTATGTATGTCAACAGAGATATGACCTGGAAAACGAACGTAGTTGAAACGGTATTATATATGAATGCAAATAAAAGAAACAAGTTATCTTAATGTACAAGAGATACAACTGACTAAATAACACCAAGGCTTACAAACAAGACTTGTTTATAAGTCCTTGATTACACAAGAAAACAATTGTTTGTTATGCGGAGTGCACAACTAAAAACGGAAACACAAAGTATATTAATTATAATCCATTCGGATAATCATGAACAATATTTAAGTCAAAATGAAAGGTTTCGTTCTCTTCGCTTTTCCTTCTGTGGCGCATTTGAAATATCGTTCTGGAATAGCTATAATGACATTCTGAATATTGTGTTTCTTTTTCTACATTTGGCAATATCCATGCATAATATACTGACAAGTGTTTGGTTTTGCTATAGGTAATAGAACAGAGAGAAGATGTATGGAAAGGGGTAGTGATAAGCGATGGCAGGATGGCAAAGCCAGGGTTCTTCCCGCCTGACCATGTGGTGCTTATAGATAACACGAGTAAGTAGAAGTTTGATAGTTTTTATACATCTTTTTTGTCTTTGTCACGGTAAGATTATTCAGTGTAATTCTTTATTAATAACTCTAGATATAATAACTCCATATATAACAATCGTGGCGCATATCGTGATATAAACATGGCACATAAGTACTAATGGTTAACTTCACGGTGATAGCAAAATCAATTGCAAACGGACTTCATTCTTCAGTGTTTTAAAAACGTATTTTTTGGCAGAACGATTAGGGAACAAGTCGCAGTCACCTGGACACTTTTTTTGCGTTGGAAACACATTGACCTTGCCAATTATGACCTCGATGGAGTAAATGCCCATAATTAATCCTGATAAGCATGCATGGTCAATATAGTTTTCTCTTGATTATTTAGTGCTGCTATTGTGTATATGTATTTGAAAAATTCGTAAATGTTCGTCAAACGCTAATCGTCTAATCAGGTGAGTGTTACAGAGTTACTGTCGTAGGTCAGCAAGTGTTTAACTAATACCATATATTATTAGACAATAATTTAACGGTTTTAGTCGGCAAAACGTCACATCATGATCAAATTCAAATTCTTTATTTACGACGTCAAAGAACAAGCATGTACGGCAAGCGTAAATGTCATAAATGTTAGAGAAGATCAACAAATAAGAAGATAGTATAAATAATTACAAAGCAACAGTCACTAATAATGTTCTACTTTCCTTAACAGCCAACCTTCCTTCCCATGTTATACAAGGTAAACGAGTGCCTATGCCCAATGTGCCTGACGTACTGAATCGTAGCCCAGGTTTCCATCACCAGCATGGCAGCATGGATCATGCTTATCCTCCCCCACCCTCTGTTTTCTCACCAAAATCACCAGTCAGAAGTAAGTACACACACAGATTTTTGCCCTTTGACCTCTTGATTCCTAATTCATAAAAACATTAGGAGACGCATTACTTTGCTGCTGATTAGAGAATTTCCTTGACCTTTTCGACCTCATAAATATTATCAAAAATGATCATGACCTAATGAGAAATATACATATCTTTTTTAATTCCATGTACAGCCTTCACTTAGTGTCATGACAGTCTTGCTATGTCTTCAAAATAGGAACAATTCAGCATTGATAAAGTGCAAGCAACAAACATTCCAGTGCTATTTGTAATAACTATTGAAGCTGTTGCATAGCTGTGTAACAAGCAATCTTTAGCATTGTTTATTAACCTTTTAAGAGAAGTATGTGGTTTTCTTTCATCTTGCATTAGATGATTACCTCCTTAGATTGTGAGGAATATGTTTCCCTTCTTTAACAAAGCCGAAGAGCATTTTAGAAGATTTTTAAAACGTCATTATAAGCTCGAGCTTAAAGATTTTTGCGTTGCGTACACAGGACTGAATTTTCACAAGCATTCTCAATGTATACGTGTTTATCTAGTATGTTTTAGTCATCGGAATAGAATGAATTTGTATATGTATTACTCAATCAGAGTCAACAGGTTATTGATTTGTTGTGAAAATATTTCGAATTCGTTTAAAGTAAACGTTGCAAATAAATTTAAGTGGCATGTAAAATAAGATGTTTGAATCGGTTAAATCTGAACTTTATCTCCAAATTTGCAAGAAACGTTCTCGACCTGAAAAGGACTTTAAATGCGACTTTTTATTTTCAAGGTCAGAAGTCAACTGTTCATATGTTTCAAGGTCACATCGCAACATTGCTGATTACGAATGTCATAAAATCCTTTCAATTATAGTGATATGTTACAGAGAAGCATTGTTAATGTTTCAATAACGCGACTTCTGCCAAATATTCGGATGTATTCGTTCAACAAACAATTCGACTCTGTGTCAAAGTCTCATTTATAACTAAAACTTGCATTAATTTTATTGCTCCTTTTCATCACGGATTTTGGGGATTTGGTCAATATTGTTCACAGAATGGCTGCCTTGTTAAAGATTATATAACACATTAATCACAGGGGAAAATGAATGAAACCCCTCTACGAGTCGACATATCATCTGACGAGCCATTTATAAAGAGCCTGGATTGGTGATAATTGATAGGAAATCGGTGAGCCTGGTTGATTTTAGACCCGTATTGCTTTCTCATTTAAATTCAAATGTTGTGTATTGAACAGTCATGTATTGAAAGTGTGTGAAAGTATAGATGTATTGTAACGCTGCTCGCAAATTTGTGCTCAAGAATAGATGAATCGTAACATGTCTGGGAGTTTTCTGCTCGAGTACGCCTATAGAGGAGAAGCATATTGTTAATAGTGATTCTGAAGTAGCTGAAGCGGTAGTAATCTTCCTATGGCCAATATTTCACATGCTAGCGGAAAATTTATTGGAGTCCCCCCCAAAAAAAACCCCAGTGAAAACGAAGAAAATCAGTGGAATTGATGCACTGTATTTGAAAAAAAAAATACTTGTACCTATCTATACACTCTCTACGAATGCAAGAGTATATTTTACAGCAAAATCGACCTAACGGAATGAACACATCATTTTCTCCGAGTTGATCTGTATATATTTTTCTCAAAAATTATCATATTAATAGTTGCTGTATATTTTGGCTTACGAACCACGTAAAATGATATTGATGTATTTGACTTGTATGATAAGAAAGAAGAAAAAAAACTCTTCACGAGTTAAGAGTACATGCAACTACCGAAAAATCAAACTGTGATGGTGCATTTTCTACCTCACGCACTTCCTACCCATACCAATTTATTTTAGAATATTTTAATCTAAACAGAAATAGAAGTGTAACTAAAGGAGACTCAGGATTAGCAAGTCTTTCTTGTATTTTAATTTGACCCCATACCTGCGAGTGCGATGAAATTAACCACAATTCACTCTAAAGATTTATGAGAACTTGATGAATGAATAACTTCAATTATCGATTTTCAATGTCTTTATTTATATATATTCCGTAAATAAGAATGTAATCAACTGATAAGAATCTTCGTATAATAAATATGACAGGCAACACAACGTGGGCAATATTTCAAAAATTGAGACAGTAGTACGAGTGTTGTCCCTATTGATATACGAAGGGTCTGTGAGAAGTCTCGTTGGCGTATGTATACCCAGATCGCTGTGGCTAATGTACACTGATTAACTTGTTTGGAACAGACTATATATAATAGAGTTGATTACATGGAATAGATTATAGAAGAAAACCGTTGCATCTGGATTCTCTTGATGTAGAACGGACCACCTCCAGGCTTGTTAGACAATATTCAATACATTTTCCCTGTTTTATTGAGATACGACTGTACAGAAGTGGATGTATTTATAGTGTTTATGACTGTTTTCAAATCAATCTTCAGGATATCTTGATCGTTTGACAGGTAAGGTTATAGAGGAAGGTGTTTCATTTCATAACCTATAATGAGATAATGCTGTGAGAATCACCAATGAGAGCATCCGTCGTTTTGTATGCTAGGGAACTACCCACTCTGATGATCTTGTCTGGAAGAGTTTCTGAGGAAATAACTATTTGTATGAAATAAGCCTTTTCAGAATGTGTGGTTACCAAATTTACATTTGCACTTGACTGATTAAGAGATGTTAAAATCTGACAAGTTTCTGTGTTAAGCAATCAAATCAGCATGGTTATTTTCATACAGATCATAGGGTAGTTACAGAGATATGAATATTGTTTACTCGCAATATATCTCTGTTAATTCTCGGGCACTCACATGGTCTGTAATTTTTCATTTATTGTATTTTGACTATAAACATATACACTGTTTGATGCCAAACAAAATTCATTTCAGTTCGTATATAAGATTCAGTTCAGTCTCCTTGGATAAACTTTATTGAACAGTTAGAGATAATTCCGATGTGCGAGTTCCATGAACGGAAATGTCATGTTTTTTTCTAGACCCTTATTATTGTTCATCTCTACGAGATAAAACGTTCTCGTATGGAAAGTAGCTTCCTCACTAGAATACCATTTACGTTCATCTATTAGATCTGTCAGGTTGACCTTTCGTTTAAGTTTTTCAGAGAATACCTTCACCGTTTTGTTGACAACGAATATGAGATTTTATTGATGTTTATGGTCAGTTATATTTTCATTGAAACTTGTTATTTTTACAGACGGTTACGGAGCTGAGCAGTTTGCATACCCACCGTCTCCATACCACAATTTGCAATCTTCATACGAGGTAAGTACATTTCTGTTACATATCGCTTGGTACAAATGTTTTCCATCAACAGAAGTGATGTCTTCATATAAAGTATGGATCTCGCATGTAAAATCAACTCTCACGATATATTCATAGATTTTAATTTCGTTTACATCTTGTATTTACGTTTAATCTACGACTTGATATTTGGGTTTATGTGGTTCGTTTTTACAAGGTAAAGGTCAGTGACACTGCAACTTGAACATGAACAAATAGTTTCAAAATATTTCACAAATACTAATATTCATATTTAATTTCGATTTAACTTTTTTGAACTCTGAATTTCGAGTATACCTTGTTTCATACAAGATTAATCAACCGTCCGGTCCCTACAGTAAATTTTGTTTTGATGGTGTGTAGGAGTAGTGAACCTTGCACAAAAACATGCACATATGGGTTTTCCTCTTCCATCTTCTAAGAAAAGTCGGTCATCCAACCGTATGCACTCTGTATTGAATGGGAATTTACCTTTATGTTAAATTAAGATCTGCAATTTGATTGGTCGACTGATTTAGAACTTTGAGGAAGATGAGTGAATTCCTACACAGATGTTATTTAGATGGTACTCGCTTTTACTTTTATGTTAAACTGGCCTTTGTTCATTTCACTTTCATGGCATTCATTTTAAGTGTATGTTTTATCATCACTACAGCTATTTTGAGAGTGTTTAATTATAGAATTCTTCACCCTTCGCATTCAAAGTGTGAGATGCTGTCATTTGCAGGAATGTACATTTCTACACCAATGTTATTTAAAGTAGTGTTCGCCTTTCCGTTTCCATCATTACGTCATAGTAATCACTCGTAACAATACAAATGAATGTAATGTGTAGGACAAGATATGAAAATTGTTTTTGAGATAAACAAAATTTTATCACTATGCCATCCTGTTATGTTTACCTGGCAGGTCTTCAAATAATTTTCGTCTGTATTGTATAGCCTATGACATCATATTCTTGATCTTTAGTAGATCTTGATAGGTTGTGTTAAAGTCTTGATAGCATGTTATGTAAAGGAACGTGGCAGTGCGTGATCACAGCAAGATATCATACACATTATTCAACAGAAAGGCATTTTGATTGTGTAGTTTAAATGGTACAGTGGAAGGGGAGGGGGTGCAAAACATTTTCGCTGCTTAGTAAGAGAAACATTGTCATACAAATGTAAACAAGCATTTTGTTGTGAAACCATGAGTATTAAGATAATCAAGTTTGGAAGATTTACATGCTACCTTGATTAATGATATTTTGATATTAGAAAATCATTATACATGTATAACCGAGAAATAGAAAAAGCTAATTACTGCTTTTAATTTCCATTATTTGTAAAGAAATTTGGAAAAAAGACAAAGTAGATATTTCTTATGCTGATGTATACAGATTTTAACAAATAAGATTTTCTTCAGTTTTTTAACATATTCCTGGTATAATAAATTTTCAAAAATTCTTATATTTTGTAAAGTAAGTTAGAAAACCACAGTGTTTCAGTGTAACCTCTTCCTGTTATGTTTTTCACACGATTTCACTTCTTTTCCTAGTTTTCTAAAGCTATATACATGTATATATTTATCCTTGAGTAATTAGAGAAAATTCATAGGATGAGATAAACACCAAGACTTTCAGTGATAAAGGAGAATAATGATGGTATTACATGTATCTTTATATAGATAATGTCAAAAGGTTTGCATCAATTTCATTGGTGCACTTTGAAAGCTTTCAGCAGAATATTACTGTTGCTTACTACATCTTGGCGTGAGTCATACAACCTGTTTATCTGTTTCCTGATAAGGCTGATAATGCATAAAAGCATAATCAGTCGATAAGAATTGGATATTAGATAACGCTTTGTGAACACTCTCACATCCAAATCTTCTGAAGGACATTCCATGCTTCATAGAACATAATATTCAACAACATGGAAATTCTATTGTTGCAAGTAAATATCCGAAAAGTGTGTACAATATCACAGTGGGTGTACTGTTACCGTTTATTTGATGGCATTACCTGCTTGGTTGACCTGTGCATTGTGTACACTGTTAACACCTGTGCAGTGATGCAATCTTCTATGCATTTACACAAACGTATTCATTGAACTTCCTTCGTTGATTGCCAACCTCACAAGGTGCATGGGAATGCATTTCACTTTAAATTAATCACAGAGGGTTTGATTACATTGAATTAATCACAGTGTGCTGTCGATTACAATCTTTATAATTATCTACTAATGTCTTCATTAGATTTTTCGTTTTCTACAGTTCCCTTTCCCATTCCGTATAAACCATATTTATAAACAGATTAGTATTTTATTGAACCTTAAGTATTGTACTAGACTTGCTCAAGTCTCTATGTTATGTTTTCATTAATAATTATCCTCCATTCTTTGCTCCCTATAATACGTAAATGTGAAACATAGATCTATGTTTTAGAGAATGCAGTATGACAATGAGTAGAATTTCATATGAGGGATATTATGAATAAATAAACTCTTAACATAGAGACTTGAGCAAGTCTAGTATCGTATAAATGATAATACATTTTATATAAAACCATTCGAAAAAGCTACAAATCAGGGAGAAGGAAAAATGGTGTCTTGTACGCCTTTACTTTAAGTATTAACGTGTGGTCTTTAACTATTTGTATAACTTTTCTTTCCAAATCACACTACGTTTAGCATTTCAGGAACTAGGGGAATAAATGGAAGCATTCTACAAAAGGCGTATTTTGGCATCGTTTGATGCAAGAAGGGATGGCGTCCTAATTGTTGGCTCCCTTCGATATTAATAACTATTGCGCCTTTTCCTGTAAATATATTTGGCGCCCTTTGTAGCATATGAATATTCGATTTATATGAGACTCGTTGTCGAAGCTTGGTGCTAGGAGTTTTATGAGTGTTTGTGGGTCTTTTGGGGTAATTAGTGACATTCTGTTCTGGTTATCAATGCGTTCTGGACATAGTTATGTTAATTTACAGAGGCTTCATTAACATGGATGATACCCTGCCAGATCTTGATTCTGAAGATCTCGTACTTTGGTATTGACAAGTTTTTGATGATTGATATAGCAGATTAAGAAGACAACTGGATCCGAATAGTAGTTTCTTTTTTTATATTTGTCTTTTGCATTAAAATCTTAACTAGCTATATATACTGGAATCGTCTGTTTTATCCATAATCATGTTTTAGTAGTTAGGGAAAAAATTTTTAGTAGTGAAGTGACTTGGTCTACATATTACTGTGTACCAATCAGAAAATGAAACTCATCCTGTAGATTTTGAAAAATACAATCAGAGTGTTCGAATGTGTAACGAGAATTTTGTTTTATATCAAATTACAACAGAGTTGGATAAGGGCCAGAGTTTGAACCTGCCTGATATAAACATGAGGTCAAACGAGTAACATCTCAGAAAGACCCAAAACTGACATCAAGTACACAATTTGAAGAGGATGTGTTCGTCTATTTATATTTGGCATGGTGCTGTCCAAATCATTGAAAATTTCCATCCTGAGATTCTAATGCCGAGAACTCGGAATTGTAGTGCTAGATAATCAGATAGCGATGGTGGCCCTTATTCCAGAGACTTTTTATTTGTTATCTTGTTAGAAATGTATCAGCGGAATATTCAGCGAATGAAACACTGTTCTAAGATTAAAATATGTCGTTTAGATAATCGAAGCGGGTTTGATTAAAACCTTAGAAAAAGATACACGACATTTCTGGAGAGTACTTCCGCTCGATTTGATCCCCTGCCTTCAATTACAAGATATGAATTATTGATGGAACAATTCTCGTGTTCCAGCTCGGGGGATGAAGCGGTCTTGCAAACGTTACCCGTCACTCTGTATCTCTTTCCATGTTGTCATTGATTTCACACATGTAGAACTAACAAATGTGTTGCTGTACTTTACGCCCCATCATACGTTGTACTTACCGGAAATTCTTATAGTACGTTAGACATGTCCGGTATTGGACGATGAAATTATTAAAACAATTTCTGAATGGGTTCTAGAGTTATCGATTGTTTGAGAGCCGGATGGCACATTTTCCCGCCGTTTTATCTTCGGGAACGACTGGAAGTGGAACATCACCAACAGTATCAACGATGATTGGGCCGATTATAAAATTTGATACTGTTAGCCACAAAGTACTAGAGATGATCAATTTAACTGAAATTGAAAGATTTCATGCATAAAACATGAAGTTCACAATCGCCCAAAACAGTATCTCCAGATAAAGAATACTCCTCTTTAATGCATTCGAAATATCCTCGTATACTTAGTGATAACCGATCAATAATTTGTGTGCATGTATTTTCGAGCTTTGCCCCATGTATCCCTCATGGCTCCTGTGGGTTAGAACCGAAAGAGAGATAAGGCTCTTCTAGTCGGCAACAGCTCCTTGTTACACGTTTCATTTGCCCTATTGGCGCCTAGTGATTCTCTACACTATATTTTTGCGTATTTCTGTCGTATCAAGTGATAGGTTAGTTCATCCAGCAAATGAGCAGTTTTGGAGATATTTAATTCCATTTTGATACACTACTGTGTTGTAACACACCGCCACTTTTTCGCTGAGTGGGATGAGTTATGTTTTACAATCTGTGCTTTTCGTCAACACGGCATGCGTAATTGGTGCAGATTATGAATGATATACTGGTGATGAATTGTTTGTGGATATTAACATGATGAGTTTGGAAATACAAAGCAGCAGTCGATCAGATTGGTGGTCAGGATAATCATTTAATATGGTATGTCATTTTTTATGTTTTGTATTGGTGTTTTTTTTTTCTTCATTTCTTGCATTTAAAGTTTGTCGTTCATAAGTGAGAAAGTTTGCAGAGTTTTTAGATTGCCAGTCTTGAACGCGGGGTCTGTTGTCTGCAGAATTTTGAATTTGAGTCATAACAGAAAATACTACTGTATTTGATAGTAGAAACATAGTCATAAAGGATGCATTGTTTTCAAATTCTAATGAAAAGCATTTATTAGAATTAAATGTACATTGTGAATAAATAAAGCATTTTTCATGGAGCTCAAAGAAATAGAATAACGAGTTACATTCTCATTCGGGGAATGTTTGTGTGCTCAGTTAGTTTTGCAGCTTCTTTGGAAGTCCATGTGACTGAGTGGTTAGTAAGCTGGGAACTTTTATCAAAAGGTCACGTGTTCGAATCAAACTGTGTTGGGTGTACGTACAATGGCTGGCACATAAAGCTAGAGCCCATAATAAGGATAGGCTGGGGTTGTAAGGTCTTTATCTGTCATAGCAATTATACTCAGTAGCATGTAAACATGTAAAACATGTAGAAGTGGTGCCGCCATGACGAGTTAACTCTCCTCTCTGATGTGATATTAAACAAAAAATAAAACAAAACTGCTTCCAGTCGTAGACGGTGAACAATCATGGATAGGGGTTAAGATCAGCATTCCTAAGTATACATGTAACCGTCATTTCCTTGCAGATTGTCAAGCCATAAGTAACAAATCATTTTCGCATATGGCAAAGGCTACATCAGGCAAACTCATCACGTAGGTGTATTTCCCTCTCCCCCTTGCTTTGTGCTTGTGGTGTTTTCATGAAACATATGCTGCAAGAGGTTCTGCATATTGATCTCATGCCAATGTTTACATTTATTGAAAACACCTAGATTGTGATATTGATCAGAGGCAATTTAAACTACTGAGATCAGGACAAACACTGATATAACACTATTACTCAGCTTAGAAAATATATAGGACATATAAATCACAGGTGTGCAAGGTGGTACAGCAATTAACTTCGAAATAAATAGCTCCTCCTTGCTGTTGAATGTGATGTTATTGGTAGTTTCCATTGTTGCACATCAAGGAACCCGGAATTGCCTCACTGTGTGCTTGTAACTGAATATGTATAGAAACCAACATCCAACCCTAACAAACTTATCCAAGGGAGCGAGTGTTCGATATATTTCATGTTTCAAGTTAACGAGCCTGACATTACATTGTTTATTCTCAGTGATCATATTATTCATAAACTGCATATTACATAATGTCAATTTAAGTTAACTTCTATTAGTATTATGAATCACGAAACGACTGAAGTGACATTTAATCTTCATTGCTGTAATTTTTATTGCAATTACTAAGGTGATTAAAAAAATAATGATAATTTTTATTTAGAATGTGGAGTATTGGATCATAACTCTGGATGATGAGTAATAAATTTCATAGTTGTATTCCATCTCTCCCTCTTCATTTTAGAGTAGATAGTTACAAAATTATCTTACAAAATCGCATTTCCACGTATATACTACACGAACAAAACATTAATGAGAGAATGAAGAATGTAACCAAATACGGATGCGATAAGACATACTATGCGTTAAGGACAGTTATATATCATCGGGGGGTTTTTTTTTGCCACATTCATGAATCTACTTATTTTTTAATCGCCCAGTTGGTGTCATATTGAAATCTTCGTTTGCAGTGGATTTATAAAGAAATCTCAACATAAATCACTTATCAAAGGTATGATACCATCTTTAATATGACATTACGAGCAAATAACATATTAATGTTAAAATATTTATCGTTCCCTGGTAAAATGATATCCTTCTTAACTTTGGTTATACTTCATGTTTTCCCATGGCCGCCGGCACTGCACTGTGGGTCAGACAAAGCTGACCGTTGCGTTTAATTTATGAAGATGAAAATTCGATGTGACTGGACAGTGTTGTAGATAATATTACTGTCAAGGAAGACTATCATAGATTTCATAGATTTACCATTCTCTGTAATTTATATAGCGCCAGTCAGAATGACGCCCAGACATAGTATTTACCCGACCTTCTTCTATTTATAATTACTTGCGTTATTATGAAAATATTCTTAATCGGCCTATTTTATGTTAATGCCAACTTTCTGCGTATTCGTTGTTTCAACTTATTAGCATTATTTCACCAGTACCTATTCTTGTTTTTCTACATTTTAAAGTAACTTTTGTTTTTAAGTATACGAACCACTTTTTCTAGTGTTTTCTTATCGATAAATATATCCTTACGTTTTCTTTAAATATATTCTTTATATATACAATTTGTCACTGAATCACATTGTTAAACCAGGCTTTCACCTTCTCGTTTTTTATCCTCTTGATTCGTTTTGTGTACAAATGTATGTCATTTGCACTTTATGTAAAAGAACACTCTTTTTTTTAAAGCATATTCTTATTTAATCTACCAAGTTATCCAATTCCTTTTCTTCGATTATAAGAATTTAGTATGCAACATACGATAGGTCAGAGCATCAACAAACTTATCATCTGAGGCAAGAAGTCTGTATTTTTAATTCAAGATTCATTGTCATAACGCGGTGGGTTCAATTCCTGTCATTTACTAGATGCTATTGCACGGACATCAGTTAGTGGGGACAGACGTTTGTTTCATAGCTGTCGTAGAGAAGACGTCTAGCGACAAATTCTAGTCCTATGTGTCCATGACTCTGTCTGCCAGTGTACAAACTTTGATACTGGACATAATTTTAGATCGAGCCTTGTTATGTTACACGTGTATTCCCGAGACACGAACTTTTACATTGGGACCAAAATTGAATACCTTGTGATCTGACCTGTAATTTAAAAAAATGAAATGTTTGTACCGGTTAGTGGCATTAGTGTCTCACAAACACATCTTGTAATTTTCTGTGACAATGTTTGATTGGACTATAGACTTCAGAAAACCTCGTTCACCTGATTATTAAGGTTGATGGACAGAATAAGATGGATTTATGCTCTGTATATAGTCGTATGACAGTCTATTTTAGCTCTTATCCGTCGATAAATTGGCATTGTCTCTCTACGTGAAGGACGTTTAGAAAAGGGGAAAGATTTGTTCCGGTATTGATTCATTGCATTCTGATTAATTCGAGAATGCCACAGCGTGGACCTTGGCTAGAATTACAACTTAAAGGTTATCTTCTCCCGCACGCCGTGTAGATTGATTGCGCTGGTATGGTCCAGCATACAGCATGTTGCTGGAATCTGGGTCTACATTTCTCGGCGTCCTTCTTGATCTAAATTCAAACGTACGATTTTACAGCATTGTGGCCGTGAATCATTGATTTCTACATCTTTATTGATCAATAATTCTCGGGATAATCATCTTTTTAATCGCCCACTGAAGAAGGATCAAATAGATGCATACGTTATTCTCAAAACCTCTGGAGAGTTGTTCATCTTGGAGAGACAAAGATGAAACAGGATATCTTCTTTAGGCCGAGAAGTATTCTGTAAACTCGTGTGATATATAAGCGTTCGAGAAGTTATACCATGTTAATAGTGTTCTGCGAATCCTTCCTTGATGTGCTCTCTGGAAAAAACCCCAAAACTTTTAATGTTGTGAGGAAGAGCGTTTGGAACGTTCAAACAATTTTATTGTTTTGGGGTTTGTTTTGTTTGGGTGTTTCTTTTTTCGAAACCCAATTTCACTGTTTAGCGTCAAGACTGTTGTAACGTATATCACTTCAGAGGGATTATCAATCAAAAACTACACGTGGAAAAATAATTACCTAACCACAGATTTGTGTAATTTGAATTCTAAGCGTTGAGTATCGGGATATTTGAATTGTAAGTTCTCATTATTCAGTACGTTAAGTCATACCCTGTTTCCATGCGTTTCAATCTTGGAATGGATTGTTTCAGAATGTGAACGGAAGGATTGTGAATCATAATGGCGAGACGGTTGGTGACTGGTCTGGAGTACCTACATCTCCCATTGGAGACGTGAGGATCACGAACTCTCACTGCAAAGGATCTCCCAGTAACAGCAACCGCAACAGTGCAGCTAGTAGCGATAGTGGGCGTGGTTACAGTACTGGTCATCTGGAGCAATCCAATCATAAGGTAAAACCAATAGATATATATATATATATATATATATATATATATATATATATATATATATATATATATATATATATATATATATATATATATATATAATTATACCTGGTATTCAATTGAAAGTGGAAGGTCTCGGATTCTAACCTCAGAGTTGGTTTCAGCGAAAATGTGCCAGGCAGTTGCAGATATATTTATGCGTATATATGTTGTATGACATCTTGAAAATATATATATATATATATATATATATATATATATATATATATATATATATATATATATATATATATATATATATATATATATATATATATATATACATCGTCGATTCACAACTGTGAGGCATTTCACATATAATGATTTAGATATAACTTTAAGACTAGCAAGTTCAAGGGCAGTGCGTGTTTGAAAGCGCGTCCAACGAGATGTTCTTTAAGTAGATCCAGCAAGATCCTGATACATTAAACAGGTTGCTTGTACGACAGTAATCGTATCTGAATACACCCAACAGTTTAAAGAAACAATAAAAGATATTATGCAAATGGAACTCTCTAAGAACTCCAAGCTCTAATAAGTTTGCCTAAGCTAAATAGGATAGTAGATGGAGAAGATATCTTGATGAGTGATGATAATAGACCATTAGTGTATTTTGACAGTTGCTAAGGGTATTCTTTGGATAATATGTGTATCCCATGGTCAAGATGAGGCATGACAAAATCGATGGCTTTTGTTTAACTTACAAAATAAGTGTATTCTATTTTCTCTTTTAATGGAAAATAATGATGATCCATTAAACCAATTACGGCGTATTGGTCCGCAAGCACGGTAGCCCTCGAGTAACGCTTACCAATTATTTTAGAAAATGTGGATTATCTTACGAACGCATCTCGCATGCCACCTTGTCTTATTTGAATAAGTGATGAGACGACTTTAATGACACAAATAAAGCATCTAGTATTTATTCTTCATGTGTTATTATCTAGAGGTAATAAAGTTTGTCAGCCTGTTGTTTGTACAAAGTTTGACTGCCAGTCTGTAACTAATACATGCGAAGAGGAAGCTTCTTATCTGTTAAGTTTTAAATCGCAATGTCCAGTTTAATATACATGTAATTAGATAGTATATTCTTGCGATCGGCAAAGGTGTTTATGCAAGCCAAAGTAATGGCATTCGATGTTTGTAAATCAGATGGAATGTTGTTTACTTCTGTAATCTATTGTATCAGCCCACATTTCTGATTAATAAAATGCATAGATTGCATAGATCTGCATTGTATGAGACTGTAATAAAAACAAAACTCTCTGTTTTTAGCTCACCAAAGCCAAAGGCTCAAGTGAACTATAGTCATAGTGTGCCGTCCGTCGTAAACTTTTCATATTTTCGACTTCTTCTCAAGAACCATTGTACAAATATCTATGAAATTTGATAGGAATAAAGCACTCATGGTCCCCTACAAGTGTTGTTGTTTCTTGTCCCAATCGGTGAACAGGTGGTACCACCACAGGCAAAAGTAGGTCAAAGAGGGTATCCTCCTTTGACAAACTTCAGACCAGATGCATACAGAGACAAAATGAATGCATAGGAATGATCTAGAGGGATGTGTGGAGAAGTGTTGCTATTTATGGTTCTGTTCGGAAACCAAATTTCTGACATTTTTGAAACATGTTTTTGGACTTAGTTATTTCAATGCAGAAAAGTGTCATGTTTTTCAGTTAATTGATAATGATGATTTCTTATGGACTATTTTGAGCATAATTATGTTAAGGAATATTATTGTGAAAAAATTTTGTCAATATCTCAATTTTTGGATTTTTCATGAATTTTTTAAGACTTCCCTAAAAAAAGGGTTGGCCATTTTTCACATTTTCAACTTTTTCTGCAAAAGTGTAGGAAGTATTTTAATAAAACTTGGTAGAAATGAATAATTTACGACCCCCTTCAAATTTTGTCATTTTCATCCATACCTCTTTACAGGTGGCACCTCCACAGTCAAAAGTAGGTCACAAAAGAGTACCCTCTTTGACAATCTTCTTCTTCATACTGGCTGTATAGAGAGACAAACAGAATGCATATAAATGATCTAGAGGGATGAAGAAAGAAGTATTGTCATTTTGGTTCCCTATCAAAACCAAATTTTAGAAGTTTTTTCAACATTTTTTGGACTTGATGATTTCAATGAGGAAAAGTGTCGTACTTCCTAGTTAATGGTAATGATGATTTCTTATGAACTATTTTGATCATAATTATTGCAAGGAATGTCATTTTGAAAGAATTTTGTCAATATCTCAATTTTTGGATGTTCTATGAATTTTTTAAGACTTCCAAATGAGGGTATATAGGGACAATTCTTCACATTTTTAACTTCTCTTGTTATACCACATGAAAGATTTTAATGAAACATGGTATGCATGAAGTACTATAGGTCCTCTATCAATTTTGTACATTTCTTCCAAATTGTTATTGGTAAACAGATGGTGCCACCATGGCTGAAAGATAGGTCTCACAATGGTACATATACTACTTGGTAATTAAAATATGGAGAGTAGCGGTTCAAATCCAGCTGTGGTCAAAACTTTTTTCAATTCTTTACATATCTGAGTAAAGTTTTAGATGTTTCTCAACACTCATCATATGAAATTAGGCCATTTAAGTTGGATCTGGACAATATTTAAAACAATTGTTGTTCATGACCCAGACTTGAAATCAGTCAACAAAAGGCCCCACTCTAAAAAATGCCCTGAATGACATCTTGCAGAAACAAAGTAAATGCTTAATATCAAAATCATTTGAATGGGTGTGCAAAAAAGTGTTGTTGTTTTTTAATCTAGTCTGAAATAAAATTTGACATATTTTCCACATTTTTGTTGACTTAGTCATAGTAATGCAAAAATAAATGAATTCTTCCTTCCTGCATGACTGATCATCTAGGTACTCAGATGAACGATATAAGCCCATTTGGGCCTCTTGTTTATAAAACACATGTTGGTAGATTGCATAAACAGTGTGTATATATTTAAAATGTTTTATTCGCGAGACAATATTGCAGTTGTTAATACCCCGACGTAGTTTAGCGGGGACATGAGGTCAGAAATGATGATTCCTGTTCTTGTAGAGGCCAACGTCAAATATCTGAACACCCAGCAAGAGTTAGCTATATTGGCTTAAATAACAAAGTGTTCCCCTCTCTGTCAAAATTTTAACAATTTGTTATAAATACTCCACCTTCAATTCATGAAAATCTTGCGGTGATGGAGTAACACCTTTTTCAAACACCAAATTTCAAATGTTAACAACACCACTTTATCAGATCATAAAAACTTTACATGAGGTTAAGGATATTAATAGTCATAGTTTTACGGCAGAATCAATGTTAATGTATAGGTTAATTGAATAATTTTGTCCAAGTACAACCCCTGATACATTGAAATAACAGCCCACTCTCGCTTCAGCAGATAGACTAACCAGATTCCCCGTTAATTACTATTATTTGACCTTTAAGTATTTGTTTGTTTTTGTCCGTCCTTCTATCCTCCTGCCTATTATAACTTGTCAATTACTCACACGCAATTCACCCTTCCTTGGTTCGTAAAAGAACGTGACATTCTGTTGGTCTATTTATGACGTCATAAACCAATACGTCATTTGTCGAAGGTTTGTCGGATCTCCGATGACATAATCACAGTGCAAAATTACGTTTTGGTGGAAGGGTGAATTGCATGGAATCGAACCAAATTTGTCAATAGTGTTGCATCACAAACGTCAGTTTTGCATGATGGGTGTGATTCTGGTTTGACAAAAATTTTCAGGTATTACGGTCCCTGAACTTAAAAAAAATCTTTTCTCAACTTGTAACATCATCTTATCTAAACTTCTCCTACATTACTATATGCAACTAAACTTAACTAGTGTGGATGTGCAGAAAAAGAATTTACAGGAGTTATAGCCCTTGACACTTAAAGTTCTACACGTTATAACTTGTCACTGCAACTCCACCCACGCTCTTATAATTTATTTAAGCAACTTTGCCACAAGTGCTGTACAACAATAATAGATGTAAAAAGGGATACTTCTGGTTGGAGTCAAAGAAAAATTATGATCCTTAACGCTTAGAGTTGAAAAAAGGTTGACAAAGGAAACTTTTTAAAAAGTTGGCAAAGACAACTTTGTAACTGCTAAAAATTAACCCCATACAAAGATGGAACTCAAACGACACGCGCTGTTTGTATATGTATATTCAGTGACACTTCATTTAAACAGCAGTATAATATAGCTTGTTGCCTCAGTATTAGATTAATCATTCTTGATACTGATAACAAATTAAAATTTAGCTATAAAGCACGGGCATGTATTTGTCTTTGTGTGATATAGTATATTCGCTTTGTATGTTTTTGTTTAGCGGAAGAGTATGTCTTTGTATACTAAATGATGATATTGTAAACAAATTTATGTGGTAACAATGTTCACCATTATTGGAATACTTGGGTCATGTTGATGCATTTATCTTGGCTATGAATATACCGTATAACATCACGTAGCAAATGTCGCTTGGGATTAAGAATAAGCCAACAGACATATCAATCAGTTATAATCAATCGATATGCAGCAATGTTTCTTACACTTCCATCCTTTTTAACACAGACCAGTTGTCATTTAGTAGACCCATATGTAAAATTCGGTTCTCTGGGTCTAGGCCAATCAAATGGCTTATTGTTACCTCCTTTGTCCAATCATAAATGCCCAAACAAAATAATCTGAGAGGTTGGAGTCAGCATGTAATGTTTGTTTTTGATTTGTAATATTTTGTTAAGAAGAGAAGGTGTTATTGACTTTAAGTGGACTTGATACAACTTTGAACTCTAGTAGACTGTGTTGATACGGATTTGGAATTTCAAGACAAAACTGCCGACTTGCCTATTATCAGTATTTATATGGATTAGGATTTTCACAGGTAAACATAAGTGGATACACCGTATCCTCACAATAGGTACTATTGTTGTTATGTAGACCAAACATACAGACAGTCTAATGTCAAGAAAGAATTCTTTATCAAAACGCCGATTAGATAGGACTTTAATTGTCGCATCCTCCTCGCCGAGAGCATGAAGTCGATCGTCAGTTGTGCTGCTTTTATCAATTACATGCCTTCTGTTGCTGTTTTAAATAAGATAGTTGAAGTGTTTGAACTATGCAAAATGAAGGTTTATGACTCGGTTGGGAGAAGATCAACAGCTGTTATAAAGTTTTCGTGTTCGATGTGATCGACTGGTTTCAGCACGTACATGATGCAAACCGCATCGCACATCGTGTAGCATGGCTGCCTGCTCTCTGGACTCGTATATCTCCGATGAAAACAAGCATTAGTTTGTCATCATTACGTCTACATGCATACAGAGTATAAGGATGTTTTGCAATTTAGTTTTTATCACTGCTGATACCGATAAGAAGGGACCTCCGTGCTCTGTAGATCACCTCACATTGCTAAGTCACGTGATTCGCTGTTGAACGCATCCGCGTATTTCATACAGATAACATGAAGCAATGGTTAACCCAATTGTAACTAATTTGAAAATTTTTAAACCTATCTTGAATTCCCGAGATTGATGAATCATGACCTAAAGAGAACGAGAAAAATCATAGGAAGTACATCTGATAAGACAGGTGTTTGTTTTGTGAGTATCTCGATCAGCTTTGGTACGTGATGGTCTGTCAGGTGCAAAGCAGTAAAGAGCATTTGCATTCTCAAAATGGTTCACTTAATTGGCGATAAAAGTAGGACATGATATGACCTCCTATATCATCAAAATTGTAAAAACTCGTAATGCCTTGGCAGGGTCCGAATGTTTGGCATGAGTTTATGCAAATTTTTATGAATGAAACAGATAAAATATAAACAGGGGATCCATTTACACGTGTATGCTAGTAAAGAGGTCATTGCCTTGAGGAAGTGAAAAACACTGCTCACGTTGCCATGGAAGTTATTAGTACGTCCTTAGATACCGGTTTAGATAGGGATGTGTTTACGATAGTGTACGTGATAATAAGTTCCCATGGACACACCTTATCTTTATTTTATATATAACTCCAGAGTGTCACTGACACAGTTATAAATATATAAAATATATATATATTTTTTTTTTTCTTCGTCCATCCGGGTCTAATTGATAATGCTACATCTGGTCACTAAAAATCAGAAAGTTATCTGTGAATACGATAAGAATCGACATAAGGTACTTCCCCCCGGACTCTACGACGTCGTTGCCACACCGTTAACAGTTTTGTACTCGTTAGCATGCGCTATGATCCGGTTGCTTTAGACGTGTTGGTTATTTACAGAATATGATGATCAAAAACGCGCACCTGTTTACATCATTATCCTTCGACTTTCTATGATAAGGTCTCTCAAATCAAGCAAGATAAGAACATTATTTTACATCAAATACTGCTTATGCCGCTTCCTTAGTAAAAAAAAAAAATAAAACTACATGACGTTTACGTTACGATTATTAACCCATATGACATGGCTGAGGATGTATTGTTATGTCATGTTAACGGTCTCTTCCTGGGTTTGATCCGCGATGTGACATTGAAATAGTAGAGCAATATAAAACTAAAATAAAATATAATATGTTAAGGCGGTGCTCAGAACTTCTCTTTATTCACCAAGATGTAATTTTGAATAGTAGGATTTATTAAATTTGACGCTAAAGTTTTATCAAGACCGGGAAACTTTACACTATGCATCGCTGAAAACTTAGCCATCTGTAATGTGTTGCCCGTCTTGCATCAAAACAGTTGTTCTGATACCTACATTTATACTGGTTTATATTCATGATCATGCACGTATTTTGTATGCATTCTACGGTCTTGTAGGATGACGTAATTTAGCCAGTAAGTAGTGGGCTGTTATTTACTCTGCTTATTAATTTCATGCTTTACTTCTTTCAGCATTCGCATAGCTATCCCAACGTGCAAATAAACAACAATCACCGTCTGTCTGGCCAAAGCTACGAGTCTGGAGTGTCCTCAAGACAGAGCTATCACAGCACATCCAGTTCAAGTTTAGGCAGTCTGGATCGTTTGGAAGAAACCGGACAGCTCGGCCAGATCAATGCGGCTGAGCTTTTCAGGGCCGGCATGCCGGTAAGTTGTCAAATTTTTTTTTGTATTGCTTTAAATTATTCATTTTTTTTTTGTATTGCTTTAAATTATTGTTAACAGTATTGCATTACTGCAAGTGATTTTGCATATTTCTTGTATATTCATCAATAAGGAATTATCATAGCATAGTAAGAATTACTTCTGAGTAATGAGTTCTGGAGATAAAAAGTATACAAAGTGTCCATAATCATATGATAGAATAATCTTGGTAAGAGCTCAACATAAGACACTTATCTTGTTACTTAATACAACAATGCGAGTTATGTATAATTCATAACATGAAAGTTTCAGTACTGTTTTAGCCAGCTACCAATAAACAATAAACTGATTATTGAATGAACAAATTCAAAGGTTAGTGTTATAAATGACACAGTAAATGCCACCTAAACTACCATTTCACAGTATATATAGTTCATAAATAGTTTATAATGGAATAAATTATAACCTTAAATTTTTTTTCTGTACAAGGACCATGAAGTTTTACGGGCCTGGCTGCGAGACCTGAGATTTGAAGAGTATTATGAGTGCTTTATGAAAGCTGGCTATGATATGCCTACCATCTCTCACATGACACCTCAGGTAAGTTGCTGAGCTTTTTCATTACTGTTGTTATTTATCTTTTGTCAGGAACTCCAGCCTCAAAATTAGTGAAAATGCATTTTGTCTTCATTTTAGAAGTTCTTTGTGATTTTAATGGAGAGGACTTCTTTTTACTAGAAAGGAGTTTGTACTTTAGGTCAGGAATTTGAAGCCTCTGATTGCTTCCTTGTAACAGCCCATTGATTATATGCTAAATCACCTTTTGTGTCCCAGTGTGAAATTTGTCATATAGTAATAATATTTTCACATAGTATCTTATTGTTTTGCCTTCCCCTTCTTGCCAATTGCAATTTAATATAACTACCGGTACTTAGTGCCAACCATGCACTATTCTTAACCTACTATACACCAACTATTCATAAATGATTGATCATCATATGCCAGTCGCATATGATATGAAATTTCTTCTCATGACTACTCTTGCCATCAGGCTTTCCCACGAATCCCATATAGCCATCCATATTGTAGATGGTAATAATCAGATAAAGGCTTGCATTGATATCCTACTGTCTTATTGATCGGGAAAGGTGTCTGCCCTTCATTTCCCTTCTTAATGACTATATAGGTCTATCTGTCTGTTAGAGTGATGGAACTGAACTGTATAGGGGATGTTTGTAAATGATGCTGCTAACAATATGTGACATATGCGAGTACATAGCAGTGAAATGTCAAAGTGTATTAATTTGCCTTATTGTAAGGAGTAGGGATTATATAATGTTGTTTTGTTTCACATCACTGTAGATGAGGTGTTTATCATAGGCATCTGCAGTGTTTATTAGAAGAAACGATATACATAGTAAACAGAAGGATCTCTGAATCTACAGCTCAGGAACTCTTAAAAAATGGTTGTTTATGTCATTAGGATTGTTTTTATAAGTTCAGGTGCACCAGTGTTATGTTATCCCAGAATTTCTTTGAGAATCAACATGCAACAAAACTATAGCTTCCCTCATTAAATTATGTTTGTTTAGTATTGCATTTCTTACTATCTTTATTAGGGTTTCAGACTGTTCTCTTCAGCATCTTTCTATATTAACCTTCAATAGTATTACTCATTTACTCTTTTTACATTTTGTTTTCCACATGTCAGATTCTTTCTTAAATATGTTATGATGGCAGGAAATCCCTACCTATATCAGCTTGGAAGCCCAAGATTTGAGTCTTCTCTGGCTAATGATAGATGAAGGTTCAGAGACAAGATAAGTCCGTCAAGTCTGACGCTGAGCTGATTTATGCCATACTAAAACAGCTGAACTTATATCAGTCATGAAGTAGTTAGTTTCATCCCGTTGATTCTTTTTCCAGTGGCATTATAACTTAGCGAAGTAGAATCTATTTATACCAAAAGCCCTCATCACATCAAATCAAAACAGGACTGGGTACTGATAGATTTATCAAGCTGGCACAGTAGGGCTTCATCCGCTTTTGAAGCTAAAAACCAAACCCATTTACTGTTTGCAATGTAGCTGAAAAATAACTTCAATACATTTTTTAGTTCTATTTGATCTTATTGTACATGTATTCCTTTTTGTGTAATATTTAATTTATTTCCTACATATTCTGTCTGCACTAAAAATTGATTGGTAAAGGAGTACAAAACAGTGGCGGATCCAGGATTTCCCGAAAGGGAACCAAATGGGTATTAGCGGCTAGTCAAACTTCTCAGCCGTTTTTGGTGCAAAATCTGGATTTTTACTAGTAAATATGTGACCAAAAGGGGTAGTGGGGCCGGGGCCCTCAGTCTAAATCCACCACTGCAAAATTTTAACTTCCTGTTTATTTTTACAAAGTTATTTTTTTCACTTTAATCTTTATTACAAATGGACTTCGGTGTCTCTTTTTGGACATAGTCAGATGAATGTCCTGTAAAAAATCATATCAGTACTGTTACTTATAGGATGCAGAATTCACTGTTATTATTTTAGAATGTATAGAGCATGATCATTTCTTTGTAGGATCTGTCAGCAATAGGCATAACGAAGCCAGGTCACAGGAAGAGATTGAAGGCAGAGATTGTAAGGCTTAACATCCATGATGGCATACCTGACTATAAGCCAGTGAGTTCTATTTATTGCAGGGGTAAACAATACAAAGATAACTTTTTACTGAAAATACATGTACAACTTAGATGAAATCTCTTCCATACAAGCTCTGCTGATTTCTGAAAGTGATACAATTAAGTAGTGTCTCTAACCAATACAAATTTTCAGTATATATACAGCATAATATACTTTATATTTATTTCATAGAATGATGTCATGGAATGGCTTCATCATTTGGGACTAGAGCAGTATTACAACATTCTCATGCAACAAGGGTACGACAACATTGATTACGTCACAGACATCATGTGGGAGGATTTGGAAGAGATTGGAATATCTAAATTAGGTAGGTATTGTTATATATAAATACAGTAGACTGTAACTACGGTAAACTTTCCCTTGCATGAGCATGCACATACTGTATAATCTAACACATCTAATAGTAGCCCATTCAACTGGATATGTGTGCTGGCATAACTCTGTCATTAGGGTGCTTGGTTTGTGGCAAAGAGGTCCCAGGTTCAAGTCTCAACACTAGCTGCCTTTAATATAAGACAGTAAAACCCAAAGTCACTTGTCATGGAAGATATGGACACTGCTCACCCTCACTGTTTTGTAGGTCTCAATTTCCATGCACTGCATTAAGTGAAATTATCTAGGAATAGCACAAGACACATGTAAACCCCCAAAAAATAGTGAATATGTACAAAATCAGCTTTTATCAAATGGTTGCATATCCAAAGGTCGCATTTCCCGTTTATTTGTAGGGTATTTAAGAGTGGATTGATGAAATATTAGTACATTCCTTCTACTATTATGATCAACTTAAGTTATTTTGTCTTTAAAATTTTCATATTTTTCATGGATGAGCAATTCATGTCCATTTGGGCATCTTGTTCTTGAATACTTTCATTGATATATACAGCATAATTTACCCTTGTGACTCAATTTTATGAATTTTTGTTTTGCAAGTAGAGGATTCATGTCTACAGACTGTCTCATTCTTGTCTACAGACTGTCCCATTCATGTCTACAGACTGTCTCATTCTTGTCTACAGACTGTCCCATTCATGTCTACAGACTGTCTCATTCTTGTCTACAGACTGCCCCATTCATGTCTACAGACTGTCTCATTCTTGTCTACAGACTGTCCCATTCTTGTCTACAGACTGTCTCATTCTGTCTGATTTCTATCAGAGTTCATATAATCAAATGACCTCATCTCTTCCTCCTCATTTTTCCATTGACTCTTGAAGTGCCACTTACTGAGATTGAACTGTACCTTTCTTTAGTTTTTATGTGGCTTTTGAGAAAAAACACATATTTGATTATATTCATGTATTAACTTTGAAATATTTTCAAGGCATTGTTTCAGTTCATGTATATGAACATTTAAAAAGTGCTATAAATTTGTTTTGTATAAGTTATGATATTTGCCTAATTACTTACACATATGTACATGTAGTTTCCTTTACTATGATTATACACAGTTAAAGGTTTAGACCAATTTAAATCTCTTGTTCTAGTATATTTCATCTGTATTGATGGTACAGTAATTTTTCTGATTGCTTGAATTAAGCCTAAATTCCTTTTGTGTATGTGTTCATAGGTCATCAGAAAAAGATAATGTTGGCAATAGACAGATTAAAGAGAATAACATCTGGATGCAAACGGCTCTCGTCCTTGGACAGTAAACGTGGATCCAGTGAAATTCTAGATCCACCCTCTTCCTACAACACTAGATGGTCTGGAGAGGAATACATTCAAGAGTTACCTCAGTCTCCGTTCAAAACTCGCAAGTCATCATCAGGTGATAGCTTAAATGTGAACACTAAAAGCATGGAGAATCGCTATTCTCATCACAGTGACAGACACAGTCACCATAGTGATGGTAGCTCAGAGTTTTATCCTTCTAGTCCTAGTGTTGGTGGTTACCAGCCTGATGTAGTAGCTATACAGGTTAAACGTCAGTCCTCACAATCAGGGTCACCAAAAGATATGGCTGGTCAGCCAATCACCTACCAGTCATTTCAGGTGCCACCATCACCCAAGGACAAAGATGACAGGGATAGTACTCCAACTGCGGAGGATAATGAGGTCTCAAGGTCACCTGTTACTGTGGCACCCATGGTGCCGAAAGCTGTGATAAAACCTAAGCCTGTTGCTAAGATCATTGCAAAAACAAAAAGGAGCAGTCGAGAAAATTCCCCAGATATCATAGACCTCGAAAAACATGAAATAGAGAAAAATCTTGACAGAATTACAAGTCCTAATGGTAACTCAACATTTTCTCAAAATGGATCTTTAAAAAAGAAGACAATGAGTCAGTCTGACCATATATATGATAAGCCTGGTATATCGGGGTCACCAAACTCTCCAAGTCATTATAAAGTGCCAAATGTTTCTATGTCACAGTCACTGCCTAATGGACAGATGATTCCACTTCATGTTTCAACTCAACAGGAAGTGACATCACAGCCACAAAATTCACCCAAAAGTAAGAAAGTACCCCCTCCTCCTCCTCCAAAACGTACAAACTCAGTATCTAGCCGTCAAGATACAAATATGTCTCAATTTGCAGGAAGCATTCCTAAATCTGCTTTGCAAAGTCAAACTTACTCAGTCGTTGAAAGGAATGGCTCTCCGACTCACAGGAATGTACTGTCTACTGAAATTTCTAATACAGTGACACAAGAACGTGTATCGGTGATGGTTACAAACTCGCCTAAACACATTCAACAAGTTGTGTCTCCCTTAGATAAAGAAATAGCTCCTAAACAACAGGCCTTTGCAAATTGTGTTAATAGTTTATCACAAAAATTTGGAAGTAAGAGACTGGAGGCCGGGAATGAGGACAACCTCAGTTCAGATGGCGAGGACTTTCCTCCACCACCTCCACCTATTGCAATGGATATCATTACACCAAAAATTCATAATTATGGAATTCCTAGTAAAAACGATAAAATGGGTGGTGACTATAGAATAAAGCCCAAACTTGATCATGCAAGTCATAGTAGTACTACAGCTTTCGATGTGAAATCGAAAAAGTCTGTATTACCAGAGTTTTCTCCTAGCATCTCTATGTCTCATTCGCCATCGCCAATAGTGACATCAAAATCTCATGCAACTGCACAATATTCACCATCAAACTCAAAGTCTTTCATCAATACACTGTCATCAGATGCTGGCAATACACAATCCCAAGATGCTGCCAACACAGGATCATCAGAATTCGCCAAGACATTGCCGGTTGTGAGACCAACACTAGAAAATGTTGATCTGAAGAGAAAAGACTCTACGTCAAGTTTTGATTCTACCGTGTCAACTTCTAGTGTAGATTCTAATACTTTACCGTTTGCAAATGAAAATGTTGGAACAATTAAGCAACGGACACCAACTACTAAAGCATCCATTGTCCCAATATCTGAGAGTATTGAACCAAGAGATGTAATTTGCCGGATGCCAAATGACAACTCACGGTCATTGAAACCATCGGTTCCTCAAAAGCCTGTGTCTTCAATGCAAAAAAGTGAGAAAAGTAATTTCTTAATTAGCTTATTATTGAAAGTTTTGAATTTGAATCTAGCTGGATACTTGGGAATATCGGAGCATTTTGCTTGTTTTCATGGCATAGCCTGTTTGTCATAATTAAGGTATCTGTCAGTAGCAAGGGTACTTGTTTATAAGTAAAAGATTGACTACAGTGCAGGAATACAGGTTCAACTCTACCACCCATGTGGTCATTTCTAGTATATTTCTATTAATGAAGACATTACTGTCAAGTTTAAGTTCAGGACTGATCTATTACTTAAATAGTATACAGCAGGTGAATGCTTCATAACAAGTGAAATAAGTAAGAGACTTCCACAGCTAATTCTTCATCCACTCTGTAGAAGTCATTAAATTTCTTAATTAAACACAAAGAAATAGATGTACATGTATTATGCTTTCTTATCAAGATCTTGTACTAGAAATGAATCCAGGTTTATGGTTACTATTAATTAATGATAGATGATAGATTGTATATATAATACTTAACAGTATTTCTCATGAAGATCTTGTTCATCTATACCGAGATATCTTGAACTTCCATTTAACTCAAACTCATTTCTAATATCCTGATTGAGTAGTTCTGATATTTCTTGGTCTCTCTAAGTTGGAGTTTTTAGAGGTATCTGTATATATTGTCAATAAGCAAGAGCTGCTGACAGCTGACTGGGGACATTGTATTTTACAGTAATAGATGTATGGAAAGGTACCTCTCACAATCAGAGAGAAATTCCAATCATGTGATACAGTTTTACTTTGATTGTATTTTGTTACGAAGGAACTTCATTTTTTTCGCTCACCGGGATGAATGTCCGCAGAGCTATTGTCATACCCCAGCTTCGTTGTTGTTGTCATCATTGTCATCCGTAGACAAAAACTTTAACCTGGATCTTAACTTTGAAGCCAACAGAGATAGGGCTTTGATATTTCACTTGTGTATAACTTGTGACAAGACCTTTCATTGGGTACTACATGTAAAACTTTTCCCTTGTGTCCTTGACCTGGAAGTTTGACCTGCTTAAAAAACTTTAACCGTGGTCAAAACTTATGAACGGTGAGAGATAGGGCTTAAATATTTCCTTTGTGTATTCTTTGTGACAAGACCTTTCATTACATATCAAAATTTTTTATGTTTTGACCTTAACCTTGAAGATTGACCTAATTAGACAAACACTTTAACCTGCATCATAACTTTTAAACCATCAGAGACGGGTCTTTAATATTTCACATGGGTATTCCTTGTGCCAAGACCTTTCATTTGGTTCCAAAAGTATGGACCTTGACCTTGAAGTTTGCCCTACTTTTTAAAAACTTTAACCTTGGTCATAACTTATAAACAGTAAGAGATGGGGCTTAAATATTTCAAGTGTGTATTCCTGTGACAAAACTCATATGAAATGATAAAGATTTTTACATTTTGACCTTGACCTTGAAGATTGACCTACTTTAAAAATAACTTGTGTAATTTGAATTTGGTTTCCTATGGCAAGCTGTGTTGTCTTCTGACAGCTGTTGTTATATTTACTCATGGCCTTTTATACCCATTATTTGCACTGTGCCTTTTATATTACATTATGCCTTTCATGTTATATTTTGCCTATGATACATCGTAATATATTTTTTGCACTGATTACAGGGATGAAACCAGTAGTTCCACAGAAGCCAAAATCGCCATCAACTGGAAAAAAGTAAGACAAAAACAACTTCTACTTCCATTGTTATTAGCAATAAACATTTCTTGTATGCTAAAAATCTTGAGTGAATTTCATTATATATAACTTATAAATTGAGTTTGTAAGTTCAGTTTCTCTACATATATTGAATGTTGTAATGCACAATTAGAACACCCCATACTTATCCACTAAAAAGCTTTTTTGTACAAACTTCATCATTACCTTTGCACACAGTAAATGTTGAACATTGTTTCATTAGTTCTTTCTCTGAATTCTGTATCATTTAGCTAAGAGGTTGGATTACAGCATTCAGAAGCAATGAGTATTGTGCTGAATGTTGCTCTTTCTGATTTTCAGACATAGTGGTGATGTTTTAACCGACATTGACTGTATGCTTCAAGGATTAACAGATGAATTAGATGCTATGCTTGAGGAAGAGATGGAGCTTAATCAAGCAGAAGAGTCATGATCTGTAAACAACATGCCGACTTTAAGATGGCAGTTTTATTTTCTTTTTCTTCTGAAGTTCAACTATGTCTTTCTGTTCAGAAAGTTTAATTTCTGTTTTTTGTTAATTGAAGCATAATGTAGATTTGTTACTCTAAATGTGAGAAATTTAAACTAATGTGAATTTGTGGACTTACTTCCATTTATGGAAGATCAGTGGCTGAGACAGAAAAATGAGAAAATACTCATTTACCTACAGGATTTCAGTTGATTTTAAGTCATAGGATTGCAATAGTAGGAAAGAGAGAGATAACTCTTTCTGATGAAAAATTGCTAATAAAGAAGTGTTAAAAAGTGCACATTCTGCATCTTTCTGTATTTTCGATAATTATTGTTCAGAAAGGTGTAAAAATATGCATCTTGATGATTAAAGTGATTTTTGTTGGTTTGTTTACAATTTTTATTTGGTGTTTTGTTTTTAAATCTAAAAGAAGATTTGTTCTTGAAAAATTTGTTTTTGTGTTAAGAAATTTGTATTTGTTCAAAATTCATAAAGTTGTTCTTTCTTCATGTTCTTTAATTAATATTAAACAGTTTCATGTTTCTTTGCTATTGAGATTCAACTCTGAACTGTTTTCTAGATATTCTGAGGGACAGGATTAGAAAGGGACAATATGGCCAGCATAATAGATAACATATTTTCCTGAAATTTCATTTATGAAAGCTTTACCACACTCATTGTATAAAATCCACAAATTTCTTATTCTTTGTAAAATCATTGTGTGCTAATGAATTAAAGTCTTGCATTTTGTATAAAATTTCGAAAATTTCCTTTTTTTTTTCTGTAACCAGTGACTATGTTAATTTAATAATGTTCTTATTTCTGCTATAAAAGTGAAATAGAGAATGAACACATACAAATATAATGAAGGAATTACAGAATATCCAGTACTAGTAGTATTAAGGTACTCAATATATATCAATTCCAATGAAAAAGTAAGGTACATTTTATATCAAGAGCATTTATTCACTTTGTAAAAATTTGCAAATCTATCCGGTATTAGTAATGCATGCCTAATGACAAACAGCAGAGCTATTTTGACATTCAGATTCAAATTGGTGCAAAATTTTACTGCCATACAGTTACTTCTAATGTTCTCTGTATTTTTCTGAAGCATTGGATTCTTATCTCTGTGAGGGAGACAAAGATTGCACAATGATCAAATTACAATTTAAAAAGAAAAGTCATGTTGTGGTTTATAGATTGAATACCTTAATACTGTGATAGGATATTAAAGTGCCTGTATTTATGATATATATACGATTTACACAAGGGTTGATAAATAATTTCAGGGAAACCACAAGAATGGTTGTCATAAATAAATGTTATCTGGAGATTTTGATCCAGTGTAAGATGATTTGTTATATTGTTATTGTTGAGTTATAGACATTGTGCAGGTTATGCTGTATTAGAACAGGTATTATAGCTATTGTACACAGATAAATCAATGTATTGTCAATCTTGTCATTTGTTTTCATTTTACCTGCATTAGAGACAAGATGGCATGTGGCTTAGTAGTTGATGACTTTCACAAGAAATACATATGTAAACTGAAAAATCAGTTTCTCTAGATATTAGAAAGCTGTAACCAATGCTAAGGTTTTGAAAGTGTGTCAAAGGTGATGTTCAAGGTCACGGTGTTGGGAAGTTTTAGAACAATTGAATGATCTTGTTGCAAAAATCCTTTGTGTGAAATGTCAGTTAATGTTATTTACCTAGTTGGGTTAAGTATTTAACTAAAACTCATTTGAGTCTCTCTCACCACTGTAAAGTATATGCATTGTGTTCAATCCCAGTCAGCTCGGAGCAATGGGAAAGTCTAGCATGGTACCCCCTAAAAGTAATGATTCTGTTTACCTGGTGAAGGTAACGGGATTTTATCCAGATAGTACATTTTTGTCCACTATTAAATCATGGTTGTCAGTGTCGCCATATGTTTGTAATAATAGTCATCATTCTGTGGGCACACCAGTGTCTTGTCTTTGGGATGAGACAGTGAAAATCGAGATCCAGTGACGCGGAAAGTGTAGCACATAAAAGATTCCTCATTGCTTGTCATGGTAAATGAGTGTACCAAATATCAAATGATAACCTGCAAGCATAAAGAAAAAAGTGCGGAAACGAGGAATTTGCATTACTTTTCTAAGCCTAAGAGCCATAACTTGGCAAATAAATAACGAACCGGAACAAAGTTCGAATATGATCTGTAACTTGTCATGGTAAAGCAATATACCAAATATCAAATGATATCTGCCAACACAGAGAAAAAAATGCGGAAAATTAAGAATTTGCATTAATTTTCCAAGAGTCATAACTCGACAAATAAAAAATGAGCCGGAACAAAGTTCGAACATGATCTGTAATTTGTCATGGTAAAGCAATGTACCGATTTATTCATCAAGCACAGTTAAGACAAAACTGCGGAAGAATCGGTTTTTGCATTAATGTCCTATGTCCAGGGGTCACAACTATGCAAAAAAAAAAAGCGAAGCGGAACAAAATTCGAACTTTATACCTTTGTAACTTGTCGTGGTAACGCAGTGTACCAAATACCAAATGATAATCAGCAATCATGATTAAAAAAACTGCAGAAAACTGAAGGTTTTTTTTTTTTTACGTCCAAGGCCCACAACTCGGCAAAAAAAAAATTGTGAACCGGAACAGAATTAGAACTTGATCTGTAACTCGTCATGGTAAAGCAATATACCAAACATCAAATGATTATCAGCAAGCATGACGCAAAAAGTGCGGGAAACTTATTTGGCGGACGGACGGGGGTGCAAACTTAAAATCCCGTTTGGTGAAATTCGCCGGTAGGAGACTATTTAGTGTCAAGACAGAACAGTGTTAACGGAAAGAAAAGATCTGCAGAAAAAAAAACAACTAACCGGTACTTGCGCTTGATTAAGAAGAGATGGGCTCAAGATGGTGCAAGGTAGATGAAATATGGATAAACACGCATACAAATTCATCTCATCTGTGGAAATTGTTGCAAGAGGAAAAAATACCCTTTAAATAAGTGTCAACGGTTAGCAATTTTATTTGCAAATTGTAAAGACATCATTTTCTACCACTGCTACCCAAAAAGAAGACATGTAAGCTCAGTCACGTAACAACATTATTGTTTGATAAAAAGAAAAAATGACTAGGCCAAAGTTGTAGTAAACTGTTAAGAAAAGTAAACACCCCCCCCCCCCCCAATCATAAAATAGATCAGTCTCTTTAATGTTCTGGACATGAAATTCTACGTCTTTCGCGATATCGATGTGAACCGCACCAACTTGAAGTGATATAGAAAAAAAAAGGGGGGGGCGTAAAAATGTGAAGGCAGGGTAAATGCATATTTTAAACTTAACTGGTATTGAGTAAATTGATTGATTGATTATTTTATTCCACGTCAATTTCACGTATATAGTGACGGCATCTGCCTGATGCATCGCATAAAAATGTATACTTTTGCAACGGACCCTTCCGAAGCAGAGAAGCATCTTTTATGGGCCACGAAGCAGCACGCTTACCGTGACATGGGACCTCTGTTTTAACGGTCTCACCCGAAAAGACAGAACATCGATGTGCTCAGGGCGGGAATTGAACCCGGGACCTCTAGGTCACTAGACGATCACCTTATTTCCTGAGCCACACCGGCTTTACAGATAATGAATAATTACTGAAAAGGTTTCAAAAATACTCATCGGATCGCAACTACCATATAGTTAACAGAAACACGTATTTTGTGATTGTTAGGACGTCATATAATTACGACGTAAGTTATCTGCAGAAAAGTGCCACAATGGATTTGGTTGGTGACTACATGTAAATGCAAACCGTGACGTAATTTGGTAGTTGCGAAATTGCGTATTACATATTTTGTATATTAATGTTTATCGAGACAAACATGGAAGAGAAAGGCATAAGTATCATGGATGGTTTGCAAAACAAGAGACCCAAGTGGGCCTATATCGCTCACCTGAGTACCTAGATTAACAGAAGGAAGAAGTCATTTATTTTTGCACTACTGTGACTAAGTCGACACAAATTTTTAAAGTATGTCCATTTTTATTTCAGACCAGAATAAAAAATCACAACACTTTTTTGCACATCCATTCTAATGATTTTGATATTAAGCATTTACTTTATCTCTGCAAGATGTCATTCAGGGCAACAAGTTAGACATGTTCTTTAAATGGGGCCTTTTGTTGACTGATTTCAAGTCTGGGTCATGAACAACAATGATTTCAAATATTGTCCAGATCCAACTTAAAATGGCCTAATTTCATGTGTTGAGTGTTGTGAAACATCTAAAATCTTATTTAGATGTGTAAAATAATGAAAAAAAAATGACCACAGCTGGATTTGAACCGCTACACTCCATATCATAATTACCCAGTGGTATATGTACCATTGTGAGACATATTTTTAGCCATGGTGGCACCGCCTGTTGATCAATTTAGATGAAATGTACGAAATTGATAGAGGACCTACAGTACTTCATGTATGCCATGTTTCATCAAAATCTTTCATGTGGTATAACAGCAGAAGTAAACAAGCAAATTCAGAGAATTGTGGTCCCCCGCTATGGGGGTTCTATCAGTAAGAGTGCAGTGATCTGTGACATATTGTCATGCTTGTGCATGTCTACAGATGCACGTGTCAAATATGAAGGCCCTACATCTTGCGGTTAAAAAGTTACATTGAAGTAGGTCAGAGGTCACAGTTAAAGTCACATGATAAAATTTTGGTACCAATGGAAAGGTATTGCAATTAGGGACACACATGCTAAATTTGAAGGCCCTATGTCTTACGGTTAAAAAGTTATGACCAAGGTTAAAAGTTTTTGTGACAGACAGACAGACAGGCTGACAGACGAATGATATTTAATGTCCCTATGCTTTCAAGAAAAGTGGGGAACAAAAATGTGAAGAATTGTCCCAATACACCCTCTTTTGGAAGTCTTAAAAAATTCATAGAAAATAAAAAAAATTTAGATATTGACAAAATTCTTTCAAAATAACATTCCTTACCATAAATGTGATCAAAATAGTCCATAAGAATCACCAGTATCAGTTAACTAGGAAATATGACATTGAAATCACCAAGTCCAAAAAAATGTCGAAAAAACTTCTAAAATTTGATTTTGGAAGGGAACCAAAGTGACAATACTTTTTCACTAATCCCTCTAAATCATTTCTCTGCATTCTGTTTGACTCTGTATACAACCAGTATGAAGAAGATTGACATTTTGTCTGTGGTGGCGCCACCTGTAAAGAGGTCTAGACGAAAACAACAAAATTTGAAGGGGTCATAAGTCTTTATTTTTACCAAGTTTAATTAAAATCCTTCCAACAATTTTGCAGAAAAAGCTGAAAATGTGAAAAAGGCCAACCCCCTTTCTTTGAAAGTCTTTAAAAATTCATAAAAAATCGAAAAATTTAAATATTGACAAAATTCTTCATAATAATATTCCTTACCATAATTATGATCCAAACAGTCCATAAGAAATCATCATTTTCAATTAATTGAGTTACACGACACTTTTCTGCATTGAATTATTATTAAGTCCAAAAAATATTGCAAAATTGTCAGAAATTTGATTTCAGAAAAGAACCAAAAATAACAACACTTCTTCACACATCCCTCTAGATCATTCCTATTCATTCAGTTTGTCTCTGTATGCACCCGATCTAAAGAAGTAGTTTGTCAAAGGAGGATACCCTCTGTGACCTACTTTTGCCTGTGGTGGTTCCAATTGTTGACGGATTGGGACAAGAAACAACAACACTTGTAGGAGACCATGAGTTCTTTATTCCTCTCAAGTTTCATAGAAATCTGTTCAGTGGTTCTTGAAAGGAAGTCGAAAATGTGAAAAGTTTACGAAGGACGGTGTGCTATCACTATAGATCACTTGAGCTAAAAAGGATCACTGTTTAGGTTCTCTTTAATGCCGTCAGGTTTTTTATTTATGCAAGCTAAGAGAAAATGTCAGTGAGATAGATTATTCTATGTGCGAATGTTTCCCTGTGTGTGTGAATGTTAATCCGTGTTTGTGTGTGAACATCGTGTGTTGACTACATTTCAAAATGGGCGTATGGAACTTTCTACATTGTCATTTAGTAATAAATACTTACTACTGGTCAGTAACCATGTGATCCTCATTTCACATGACAGTTGACAAACTATAGAATTATTGGGTCACTTTTAACTTTGCTCCACAAAAAGCGGCTATTTCATTGATTGTTATTCATTGTCACATTTTCTTTCAAAAAAAGGGCAAAATGTTCTGGGTAAAATTATGGTTTGAAAATGCTAAATAAAGCAATAAGTAAGAAAACCTCTGTCCACAGATGAATCTAATATACTTCAGCAATGGTGGAGTTTGTGGGCAGAGAGACGGACCAACAGGACAAGATCCATATGACCGAAATCTCTGATTCCAACAGCATAAAAGTCAGAAATCATGGCACGTGACATCTACTCATAACAGTAATCTATACTTCTTGAAATTTAACACTGAGATCTCTACAATATTACATCTTTTATTATAAAGCTCTGATCTGCATAACAATGTTAAATATCACAGTAAATAAAACCACAAAAACAGGTAAACATAATTATACAAACATTCTTCACAAGAGTTATTCAATACATTATGATTATATCTTATGAATATACATGTATACTGGTGGCTAACATCACTTATAAAGTTAACACATTCATTAGTGGACTTCTATGATTGTAATTTCTGTATGCAGAAGTAAATCTTTTACAACATCGTTATTACATGGAAGATCTGGGAGCATTTAGTCAGGAGATAAACATCATGTGCTGTATTTTGAATACAAATCGGGGAAAGCAGAGTGTTTCGAAAATGATAGAATTTAGACTTCCACTGAACATGTTTTACCTAGAAAGATGGTTCAAAATTTAAAGGTAAGTTACTAATTTTCCATTTATACAGAGGCAAATGCCCGAAAATGATTACATGTATTATAATTCCAATCTTCAAATTCTGTATTGAAATATTTTCAACATAAGGTAACTTGTATGTATAAGACTTCATGGAGAGATGATGCTGTCAGATAACCATGCCAGTCATTTCAGCAGCCATCATTTCAGCATTTAATTCATTTGGACTATCAGAGAGACTAGTAATAAGGGTCATAATGTGATCTAACATACAACATGGAATGATACTCAAGATATGTCTTGACTTCTTAAACAGATCACACTATCTAACATTTTTTCACAACCTATAATTTTTTTAATAAGAATTCGTGCTTTGTAACCCAAGTGCTCTACAGTTTATACCAGAGAAACTGACTTAAAGCAGAATATAAAGTATGAAATGACTTAAACCAGAGTATAATTTATGAATTAATTTAAACCAGAATATAAAGTATTTACTAACTTAAACCAGAATATTAAGTGTTGAGTGACTTAAACCAGAATTTAAACTATGTGCTGTGTTAAACCAGAATATCGAATGTGAACTGACTTAAACCAGAATATAAAGTATGAACTGTCTTTAACCAGAATACAACATGTATAAAGTATAAACTGTTACACCAGAATATAAAGTACTGAGTGACTTAAACCAAAATATAAAGTATGAACTGATTTAAGCCAGAATATAAAGTATGAACTGATTTTAGCCAGAATATAAAGTATGAACTGATTTAAGCCAGAATATAAAGTATGAACTGATTTAAGCCAGAATATAAAGTATGAACTGATTTTAGCCAGAATATAAAGTATGAACTGATTTAAGCCAGAATATAAAGTATGAACTGATTTTAGCCAGAATATAAAGTATGAACTGATTTAAGCCAGAATATAAAGTATGAACTGATTTTAGCTAGAATATAAAGTATGAACTGATTTAAGCCAGAATATAAAGTATGAACTGATTTAAGCCAGAATATAAAGTATGAACTGATTTAAGCCAGAATATAAAGTATTTACTGACTTAAACCAGAATATAAATTATAAACTGACTTAAAGCAGAATATCAAGTATTTGCTGTATAAAATGGAAGACATCTCTTGTATCTTCATAAAAATATTCATGTATTTCTTGTATCTTTAATATACAGGATTCATCAAAAGAAATCTGAATTCCCCATATACCTATTGTAACATCACCTAGCAACAGGAATAACATGGTTGGTATGTGCTGTGTGGTTTGTGATTGTGTTATCAATAAAATATTTCAATTTGATTTAATGTAAAGCAATAGACATAAATATTGTTCAGACATACATACTGTTCAGAAAACGAGTTTCAATAGGAGAAGGTGTTGTCCATACATAGAATGACATGATAAATAAAGTTATACATGATTACATAGATAAATTTAATCTCCAGGTACTTAAATCTTTTAGAACACAGACAACCACAAAGTTTGAATATTTAACAGTAAACAATGTAAAATTCATTAACTGTAAAATCTGTAACAAAACATTAATTATACAATGATATATCAACATTTATATATATTTCTTATACAAAAGAATAGTCTTGGAGAAAAGAGATAAAAAAATTGTAGAAATATCTTTCTTAAAAAATGCAGAATAGTTTACATTTAAAGCAAAATATTTTACATTTAAACTTATAAAGGCATTGAAGTATATATACATTTCTGATTTCATAATAACTGAAACTGAAAAATATTATAAGTGCAATACTACTTATACAACAACAAAGAATAATTAATAACATTTCATGTATATACATATCACATATATATTACTCAATAACTTAAACAAGGAAACTGTCCATTGCTTAAATAATAAATTTCTTATCAGTCCCTCCCCATTGTTCTTTATCACCAACTTATATCTGACTCTTCTGCATATGGCAGTAACTCAGCTAAAAGTATAAGTATGTCAACATGACATAATTCATGTTGATTTGTACTTTGCCACACTGAAGCTCCAGAGCAAGTATCATTCAGACTTCTAGAAAAATAGCAGTCTGCAAACCTGCAAAGGGCAGTAACTCTGTTAAAAGTAATTCAACCAAGACAAAAGTCAAACTTAATTCGTCCCTGTCATACTGTAGTTCCACTGAGAGTTTTATTTCAAATATCATTATCTGGAAATACAGCAGAGAGAAATCTGGAAATATTGCCTGTGATAAAAAGATTCATTAACAGACATATTGAGTGGGAATTGATAATTCCTTCAGGTGTTATCGATGGGGCACAAAAAATAGAATATCCATGACATATACATGCTGTACAACTCAAAGCTATCAGTATCTTTCTATAGACAATAACCATGCTAATTATTGTATATTTTGATCATACTCAATAACGTATAATTTGTTCATACTCAATAATGTATAATTTAATCATACAAAATAATGTATAAGTAGATTATACTAAATAATATATAACTTTATCATACTAAGATATTTCCTCCCTTTAAAAATCACACAAGTTCTGATCTAAATCTAAGTAACCAATGTAAAAGTTTCAACCACATTGATAAAACATAGCGTTTAAAACATTGTATCTATTGTATCTATCTGGTATTTAGACCATGTGGATGTACAAATAGAAAATTTTTCAGATTGTACCGAAATAATTTTGAATTAAACAAATTCTCTGTATGAAAACATAAAACATAAATATATATACTAGAGTATATACAACAGAATCTGTTTTGTACTCGTTCATCAGATTGTAGGAAAATAATTCTATACTAAACAGTTTCTCCGTACGAAGGGAGAGGAGCATCAATATCAGAATATTGAGGAGGTAATGTCATGGAAGCTTCCACCATGTTGGCTGTCTCCCCTTGAACTAAGACTGCATGTGGTAATTGGGACATTGCAATGGACTCGTAAGAAGGCGGAAGATCATTTGGTGCAGGGTAAGCAAGCTGGTCTTGTGATGGGGTATAAACAACTGCAAATAATAATACTAGGCTTATACAAGATATTTTTAAAATGTCACAAATATCAAACAGGGGAGGAATACTGTTATTGTTATTGTTGAGTGGGAATTTATGTTAATGACTCTAAAACCATTCAATTTTAGAGATGAATTTATATGACTGATCAAAATACTATACTCTGATGCATTTTTGAAGTTGAAAAATAATGGGTATCTTTCTAAAACAAGTTCAGTGGGGCGTAGCATCTGTCACAGTTGTCCAGCCTCTGAAATTTTGTTTATATTAAATGCAGAAGTTCATTAAGGGTAAGAAATAATAGTGAAGTTAGTAGTTTTCCTACAGGTAAGGATAGTAGTGAAGTTAGCAGTTTTCCTACAGGTAATGATAAACAAATAAAAATGATACAGCATGCAGATGACTGTACCAATGCTTTGTCTGATTCTGTTAAAAACTGCCAACAACTGCTGAACGCTTTGGTAATGTTATGGAACCCAAGTTTCATTTGAATGAAATAAAATGTATACTTACTGGTTCACTAAAAGGTCAATTTTGAACGTACATAGTGTATAACTTGTTGAAATATCAAATGTTTGGGTACTTACGAAGGTCATAAGTTGAAAAATTGTTAAAAAAAAAACTCATATATTTCTGCGATCAAAAAGTGACTGGATTCTTTAAAAGAAGCTTAAATAAACAATTCTATGGCAAAAATTGTGGTAAATATGATTGGATTGACAAAACTGATATGTTGTGCATCTAATTTAGATGAACCTTCAGCTGAAATTATGAAACAACAGCAATGCCTAGTGTGGCATAATATGCCTGTCGCTTAGCTTGAAGGGGATCAATTTGAATGAATGGCCAAGTTTCAGTCCAAAACCTTGAAACACTGCATAAAGAAATCCGGAAAACTGTAAAATCCTTGAAAATTTCTAAATTAAAGGGCCGTAACTCTGGCAAAACCAAAGCAATTATACCCAAATGCGAACTGGTACTGACCCTCAATTATATAAAGTCATATGCCAAGTTTCAATCCAATACCTTTAAAAACTGCAGAAAAAAGTCCAGAAAACCTGACCTCGGATGGACAGACACACAGACGCACGAACAGACAGACGTCATAACATAATACACCCTGTCTTATTGAAAAATTATTGAAAAAAACTCAGAGGTCAAGGTAACAAGGTCAAAGATCATGGACCCGTTTATATAAAGTCATATGCCAAGTTTCAATCCAATACCTTTAAAAACTGCAGAAAAAAGTCCAGAAAACCTGACCTCGGATGGACAGACACACAGACGCACGAACAGACAGACGTCATAACATAATACACCCTGTCTTATTGAAAAATTATTGAAAAAAACTCAGAGGTCAAGGTAACAAGGTCAAAGATCATGGACCCAAATGAAGCGGCCTTCCATAAGGTATTCCTGTATAAAGTTTCAAAGCCCTATCCCTTTTGGTTCAAAAGTTATGGCTAAGTTTTCATCTGGGCGCACCGTTGTTGTCTTTCAGATGAGACGGTAAAAACCGAGGTTCTGTGTCATGGTAGGCTTGACAGGTAAAAGATCCCTCACTGCTTTGTCCATTGCAAAGGTCTGAATTTCCATGCAATGCATAAGGCAGATGCCATCACCATATACATGAAATAATCATGGAGTGATGTAAAACAATATTCAATCAATCAATTAATCTATGTTTTTGTTTTTGAACAGTAGGTCAATCTCCAAGGTTAAGGTCACAAGGTCAAAGCTCCTTCCACGATGCATCCATAAAGGCTCTACCTCTCTTGGTTCAAAAGTTAAGCCTAGGTTAAAGTTTCTGTCTACGCATCTGACGTGGACGCTGACGCCAACACTAGGGCTATGACATAAGCTCCCCCCAGACTCACTGAAAACACTGCAAATAATAAGGTTGCATAATTCCTTTTAAAAAAAGGCAAAAAAGTGACAGAATAATAGATAAAAAGTTGAATATAACAATTAGTTCTCTCCAAATGTGGACAGCAACAAAGTTGTGTTTTCCATATATGGCCACAAGACAAAAATATATTTCATGACTTACTTGAGCATGTGTGAAAGCATTGTTGAGGAGGTTGAACATCTTCTGTTTGTCGAAATTTTCGGCATATAAATACTTTCCCCAATATCCCAGTTCCAACAACGATAATCAGACCACAAACTGTAACATTTCATATAAACTCTGTTAATGCAATTCTCAAGTCAAAACATGTCTCAGACTTTTTTCTATACAGTTACCTTTATCAATTATGCCTTGCTCTAGATGAACAATTTGTATGTTTTGTACTACTCTGTCCATGTCACTAACATGACTTGATTTAATTTTTTTTATATACATTGTACTTTTTGTGATACCAGTGTTGTTGTTCATCAAATGACTTTGTACACAGGTTGTCTGTAGTAAATTCATGATCTTGCATGTATATTTAAAAAGAAGATATATTTCCATTTCCAGTGCACTATAGAATATAACAGGATATTTGTTGAAAGTGACAATAGATCCTATCATCCTAGCAAAACCTACACACAGAACCAGTAAAATTCCCATTTCACAATCCAGTACCAGTCCATATAAGAATAAGACAAGGCCTATCATTTATGTGATACATCGAGAAAAATTTGTGGAACTTTTTATGTATGTTTGGAGATAACAACAGAGAACATTTTCAAGAAAAAACGAATCAATCTGTGTCCACTGAAGTGTGACACCAAGGTCAAGGTCACCAATTTTGGCATCAGTTGGGAAGAACTCATCGATGTCTACAAACCTATCACTTTTGACATAGATTTCATCAATGGTATGCAAGAATCAAGCTAAATGCAAATTGTAGATGCCTGACAATTGTTGATACCAAATGGACAGTTTTCTCCAATTCATGGACTGGACTTTGCAATCCAGTCAAAAAGTGAAAAATAATCATTTATGAGACTATGGATGAAATAAAAAAAAAAAAATTTTTGAGAACTCAAGAGTAATATTGGTTAAAATGTACAGGAAAATTTTCAATAGTTCATACAAACTCACCTATTCCTAATATACATAACATGACAGAAATGGCAAAGTCAGATTCAATAGCATCTTTCAGGAACACAGATCCTAACATTAGCATGGTTACCCCCAGCAATGCAGCAAATGTGAATCCAACGGCCATCTGTCGCTGGAGCTTGGGTCCTCCAGGGTAGATTTTGTCAGGTCCCGATTCCACTGGCTCATAAGGCCGATAAGGACGATGACCTGGACGCACTGAAACTCCACCATTGCCAACTGATGCCATCATTAAATTCTTATACCATCTTTTTTTTCAACAGTTGACTTTTTCCTGCATGTCAATTAAACAAAATCTATAGCAGCATACATGTAATCTTTGTATAATTCTAAATCATCCATAATAACCATTTCACTATACATTGAATCTTTAATGAAAACCCAAGTTAAAGACACATATTCATGTCGAACGCTATCTGCACAAAAGCAATTTATCAGAAACTGAATGTTAGCTACAACCTTCAACAAATTTAGCTTAAAATTATTTTCAGGCGTTCATCATATTCAGTCTGTGAAATTTGGTCCAGGATAAAAGAACAAGAAATTCAGCATTTGGACATTGGGGCAATTATGTACATTTACAAATACCCTACAAGGCAGGTAAATAATTCTATGAAGAATCCTGCTGATAGTACATAGAACATATAAATATGGGGTCTTGGTGGCTTATGGGTCTAGAATCCTGCACTTCAACACAATAGGTTTTCATCTGTATTTGGGTTCAAATTTCTGCCCTAGGCTTGTTTGTGTGATTGAGCAGGTCTACAAGTGTACCAACATAATAAGTATCTGCCATAATATAGGATTAATAAACATCGTCTGTAGAGATATCAAACACTAAGAGGTAGTATAAATGTTCCTGGAAAACCAAATGAAAGATACCATGGAGGGATAAGTACTTTATGCTGAGCACACACACACACACCTACACACACACACACATATACACACACACATACACTCACGCACACACATGCTGATACATGTATTTCTTAATGAAAACAATTAACCAACAATCATAATGACTATTCTACAATGTATAAACCCAAAATCATATCCAGCACACTATACAACAAGTTTGAGTCAGTTGAAATGTTTCAACATTTCTCATTTCCTTGAGACAGCCATTATATTTAGTTTTAAACTCAGTTTTGTGGAATAAAACAGTGGAAAGATAAGATTACAATAAGTTGCATCAACAATAGTATATGGCATATCCTTCTCATCCACAGTCAATATTTACACTGAATGACATTCCCATCCACAGTCAAGGTATAGTGGTAGAGGATACCATTAATGTATGTACAACAAATGACCTTCCCCTCCACAGCCAATGTTTAGAAGTGGATGATACCATCAATGTAAGTACACTGAATGACCTTCCCCTCTATAGCCAATGTTCAGTAGTGGATGATACCATGAATATAAGTACACTGAATGACCTTCCCCTCCACAGTCAAAGTTTAGTAGTGGATGATACCATCAATGTAAGTACAATGAATGACCTTCCCCTCCACAGCCAATGTTTAGTAGAGGATGATACCATCAATGTAAGTACACTGAATGACCTTCCCCTCCACAGTCAATATTAAGTAGTGGATGATACCATCAATGTAAGTACAATGAATGACCTTCCCCTCCACAGCCAAAGTTTAGTAGTGGATGATACCATCAATGTAAGTACACTGAATGACCTTCCCCTCCACAGTCAATGTTTAGTAGTGGATGATACCATCAATGTAAGTACAATGAATGACCTTCCCCTCCACAGTCAGTATTAAGTAGAGGATGATACCATCAATGTAAGTACACTGAATGACCTTACCCTCCACAGCCAATATTCAGTAGTGGATGATACCATCAATGTAAGTACACTGAATGACCTTCCCCTCCACAATCAATATCAAGTAGTGGATGATACCATCAATGTAAGTACACTGAATAACCTTACCCTCCACAGCCAATATTCAGTAGTGGATGATACCATCAATGTAAGTACATTGAATGACCTTCCCCTCCACAATCAATATCAAGTAGTGGATGATACCATCAATGTAAGTACACTGAATGACCTTCCCCTCCACAATCAATATCAAGTAGTGGATGATATCATCAATGTAAGTACACTGAATGACCTTCCCCTCCACAATCAATATCAAGTAGTGGATGATACCATCAATGTAAGTACACCGGATGATACCATCAATGTAAGTACACTGAATGACTTTCCCCTCCACAGTCAAAATTAAGTAGTGGATGATACCATCAATGTAAGTACAATGAATGACCTTCCCTCCACAGCCAATGTTTAGTAGTGGATGGTACCATCAATGCAAGTACAATGAATGACCTTCCCCTCCACAGCCAAAGTTTAGTAGTGGATGATACTGTCAATGTAAGTACACCGAATGACCTTCCCCTCCACAGTCAATGTTTAGTAGTGGATGATACTATCAATGTAAGTACACTGAATGACCTTCCCCTCCACAGCCAATGTTTAGTAGTGAATGATACCATCAATGTAAGTACAATGAATGATCGACCTTCCCCTCCACAGCCAATGTTTAGTAGTGAATGATACCATCAATGTAAGTACAATGAATGATCGACCTTCCCCTCCACAGCCAATGTTTAGTAGTGGATGATACCATCAATGTAAGTACACTGAATGACCTTCCCCTCCACAGTCAATATTAAGTAGTGGATGATACCATCAATGTAAGTACATTGAATGATTTTCCTATCCGCCTGACCAGGATTAGAAAACAAACTTAACAGAGCTGTTGGCTGAAAGTATACAATGTATGCAACACTGCACTCAGTAGCATAGTCTGCTTAGACCTATACGAGCCATCAGAATTTGAAACAATAAAAAATTTCTTAAGTTCTGTATAATGGTAGTCCAAATGAAGTATAAGATATTCCTATGACAGAAGGTGGGGAAAGGTGCAAAACAAATATCCAAAAACTACAAGAATCTCTCAAAATCCTCAAATTTTCAGATGCTTGCCTTTATCAAGTACACATAGAAACATAAAATTTTCAATGCTGAGCAACAGACACTTTCCCATTAATTGTGAGATTGATATTCTGCATGGCAAACAGTTAATTTCCCATCAGATTTTTAAATAACAATGTAATATTGATGTTGTCGTATGCTACTTTAAAGAAACAGAGGTTACATGTACGTGTATTTTGCCACCCATGTACGGAATCCTTTCAGGTTAAATACAGGACTGAAGTTTGGAGGAAGAAATCATCACTGTTCCCGAAAAAAGACGTAAGAGACAATCAGTATCTTGTGACGTCAAAAATTTTATAGGAAACATTGCTATTCTTCCGGCCGATGCTATTCGCACGATGGTCATGTACGTAAACCGATATTCTATATACACGACGGTCGTGTAAATAGCTGAGGTAGTATGCAATGGCTATTTTCATGACGGTCATGTACTTAAAGTGATACACAATGGTCCTGTACCTAAAGTGGTATGGCTATATACACAACGGTCATGTACCTAAAGTGATACAGTATGGCTATATACACGACGGTCGTGTACCACCTATAGTGAAGTGATGTTTCTATTTACACAACATGTCATGGTGTACCTAACATACTCTCTGTTGAGGCCTGACTTTGTGCCCAAACGAATGCTGGGGAAGTTTGATACAGAAACTTTGTGTCCTATGTATATGCGAAAATTGTAACATAAATTTAGGAAAGATTGTATTTCGACGTATCAAATGTAAAGCTGGCAAACAAAATAATTGGTTTTTTGTCTATTTTCAAGAAGTTACATTCGTGTACATAGGAGGATCTAGAAATTTTTGAAAGGGGGAGGGGGTTGCAGTCACCCATGACAAATGTTTTGCACTATCAGTCTGGAAAAAAAAGGGGGGGGGGGGGGTTACAGCACTAAAAATATGGTCGAAAATTACCTTTTTTGGGTAAAAGTTTCCAACCAAAAGGGGGGGGGGGAGGGGTTGCAACCACTTTTCCCCCTCTAAATCTGTCAATGGTGTTCCTAAAATCATTTGCTTAATAAGAGATATTGGAAATGGGGGAGGGGGTGCTATACAAGGTCCCTGTCCTGTTTCTGGGTGTTAATTGTATCATATATTTTCTTCTTGCTTTATTATCTGTTACTTTATAAAAGTATTTATACTGAGCAGTATTCTTATAAAGAAAAAAATTCTATTCAAAACGATAAAATCTATAATTGAAGAGATTTGGTTGTGTATAAAACAATCAAATGAAATAAGAAACTGAACACCCCAATTGTTAACAAATGTCTTCTTTCCGCATTAGGGCATCCTCGACCTTTTACTTTCTAAATTGTCTAGTTTGCGAGAAAAGGGGCGCCTCACAGGTACAGGCTGTATACCCGTCATCTACTTAGGCAATGTACAGAAGTAAAACAACGATCGTATAAATAGCCATATCACTTTAAGTACACGACCGTTGTGTAAATAGCCATATCATTTTAGGTACACGATCGTCGTGTAAATAGCCGTTTCACGTCTTAGGTACACAACTGTCGTGTAAATAGCCACTACCCTATTCTTCCCCCCAATTTTAGTTAATGAGAAAGGGTCTATATCAAGCAGTCCGGCAAAGCGGGACTTGACATTTTGATTGGCAAAATTATTACTGCTCCTGCAAAATGGCAATCAGCTTTTTATGACATCAAAAATTTGACGGGAAATGTTACTATTTGCCAACCAATACCTCATTCCAGCAGTTAAAAGCATATAAATAAAATTTCATTTAAAATATAATAAAGTCATCTCCATACATATAACATGGCCTAATGATTATGTATGTTAGATAACACAAATTAACACGTTAATACGTTGTACCGAGGCCAGTGATTTAGTGAGGAAGTGCATGCATTGCATTTCATAAATCATATCATATGGCAGCATTCCAGCTATGATATATTGCCTTAGCAACTTAAATAGCAAATTCTCTATGACATAATGAATAGATTTGTAATAGTATAGATACTATATCAGTTGTCACATTTCTGTTATATAATGAAATACAAGTAAAAGAACGTCAAACGACATTTGTTTACCTTCTAGAACATTGAGGATTGATAGATACCGAGAGCTTCCGAGTATTGACACGGTTAAGCACGATGTAAACTTATATTTCGAACATATACGGATTGATATATATATATATATATATATATATTTTTTATTGATTGATTATTGTTTTACGTCACACCACGAATATTTCACGTATATGGTGACGGCATCTGCCTAATGCGGGACATACAAATTTTGACCTTTGCAACGGACCTACCCGAAGCAGTGAGGGATCTTTAACGTGCCATGCATACACGACACGGGGCCCGTTTTTTACAGTCTCATCCGAAAGACAGGACACCGGCATGACCAGAGCGGGACTCGAACCCCGGCCTCCCGATCAGGAGTCCGACGGGATACCACTAGGCCACGCCGGCTTCGGATTGATATAACATATAATAAGTAGTCCTCCAAAGGGAAGTAAAATATACTAAACCAAATAATACAAACATTTTGCCGCAAATTTTCGGCCTCCGGGCCTTTATCAAGCAATAGTTAGAATAGGGCAGTAGATCTACGTAACATCCATCTTTACATGTGTAATATAAACAAGCTTGATCTAGATCTACTATACTATTCTAATTATTGCTTGATAAAGGCCAGGCGGCCGAAAATTTGCGACAAAGAGTGTTTGTGTTATTTCTTTTAATATACGGATTGCATATGATACTTTCTGATTTAATTAATTTTCATCTTTAATTTAATTATTGAAATTATAGAAAATGATACGTTCTAAAAATTTTTTTATTATAATTCTTTATTCATTTTAGATACTATATCAGTTGTCACATTTCTGTTATGTAATGAAAGAGAAAACAGAAGACATATGATAAAGCTGTATGAAACAAATCGTCAAGGACATGCACACAAAACATGATAATACACGGAAAAACGACCTTGCAAAAATATTCGATCGTGCTGCGGTTATGATGCCGACTAAGGACGGTCAAATGAAGCAACAAACGTCTCTCAATTAGGCTATTTTTAAGTAACCGGAAAGGACCGTTGCAAACCTAGATTTAACACATCAGACTACGGACAACTGATTGTGACGTCATACTTGGTAGAAGCATTAAAGTTATGTATCCAAAGATAAGATTATTACGTCATAAATAAAATATCGCCAAAGTATACAGTGTCCTTAGTTTGGATATAACTCGGAAATAGTCTATTGGAGTAACAAACGTCACTCGGTTGGTGTAGTACGTTAACCGGTTTACGGGCGCCCACCATCCCACTCAACGCAAAAGCAGCACAATCAAAGGACACACATTTAAAAAAATTTATAAATAATCCTCCATATAGAGAACAAGGATCAACAGGTTTCTCAAGAAGAGAGGTCATAAAAATTTTATTACACATGTGACGGTTATAGAATAATATGTTGCTATCAAAAATATGTAAGGCGACATCAACATAAGTAAACTGTGCTCTGTCCGTCTGTAAGCGAGCTCAGATACTTGATCAATAGGAGTTACATTCATAGTAACAAAAGTAGCACGAGAGTCACGATATGTCATATGGTTATATTATATGGATATTACATGCACAATATATTGTACTAACAACTACGTTTCACAGTATTAAATGGTTGAAGTTGCAGATGTATGTAAATGTAAAGATGATGGATAAATCGAAACCATAAGTCGGATAATCATGAAACCAGAGGACATACAAAATCAGTGAAAATGAAAACAAAGTAGAAAATAACGAAAACTGTCTACTTGAAGAGCATATATGAACCCCTGTGATGGAGTAAGATCAGGTGCCTGGACAGAGTTAGCATCTCCTGCTTGCTAGCAACACCCGTCACATATACCCAGTAGAAAGAGTCAAATCGTATAAATTCCATGTAAATTTATATATGGAGAAGTCAAAGTAGGTAACTTTCAAGTCTAGAAGGTGTCAAATCTGTGTACAATGATCGGATTCGGTCTCAGTCCAGATTATCATTTAAAAGTCTGGATAACGAGATATCATCTTGAGCAATAAGAGTCTCGTAACGACCATAGAACTTCCTCAGTGACGTTGTTAGTCTAGCACATATATAACCCTGGTTGAGTAGCTTATCTGAAAGTCGTCTAGCCCTCAAAACAAAGTCACTGTAATTTGAACATGCTCTGGAATAACGTATTAATTGAGATATGAATGCGCCGTATGCGGGCGATGATGGAATGTTGCTACTTATGAAAGGAAAGTTTGTGATAGTGAAATTAAAATCGTCACGTTTGTCATAGACTGAGGTGTTCAGATGACCATTAATGTCGAAAGATAACATAATATCTAAATACGAAGTAGAATTACTACTTTCTGTGGTTTCTTTGACCTCCAGTTCACTTGGATAGAAGATGCTAAGGTAATCTGCGAATAAACTATTATCAATTGAAAGCAAGTCATCTATATATCTGTAAGTGAAATTGAAGCCAAGAGCAATTTGTTTCTTTCCTTGCGAAAGCAAACACTGTATGAATTCAGCTTCGTATAAGTAAAGGAATATGTCAGCTAGAGGTGGGGCACAGTTAGTACCAATTGGAATGCCGACAATTTGTTGAAAAAGCTTTCCTCCAAACACCACAAAAATGTTATCGATAAGAAAGTTCAACATTTGGATGACATCTGTTTCAGTATATTTATTTTTGGAATCAGAATTTTCCCTAACAAAGTAAGTTTTATCATGGCCTTTAACTTTATATTTGAATTTGCGGCTTCCGTTATTACTAGTAAATGCATTTTGGATAATTTCTGTTAATCTGTCGTTTAATTTCCGATGAGGGATCATTGTGTAAAGAGTCGAAAAGTCAAAAGACTTGATGGAGTGAATTTTAGTAAAACTTTTTGATTTCAGATGTTCTAACAACTCTTTTGAATTTTTCAGGATCCACATTTAATAAATTCCAGTTCTGGAATATACTGTTTCGCAATACCTATGAAGGCCAGATTTAATTTCTGATAATATTTTTGCGAGTAACATCTATGCAGATTTTGTGGAACACTGCGAGGAACCAGCGATAAAGCGTTGTTTGTAAGGATTTTTGCGCATTTTTGGAATGCAGTACAAATATGAAAGTTCTAAATTCAATTTATTTATATCAATACCAAACGTATTGAGGACAGATTTATGATTTTCAAGTACTTCCGAAACCGAAAAGTTCGTGAGAGTATAAGTAGGATTTCCTGGAGCTTAATTTAATCTTAATTCTTGCACTATGCTGTCAAAGTAATATTTCTTACAAGTAAATGTATAATTATTAGAAGCTTTATTTGCTGGTGTAATGATATAATGTTCTTGGAGGAAGGTAAGTTCTCTGACAACATCAGGATCTTTAAAAATAGATTCGAATCTGGTGTTTACAGAGCCTAGTAATTTTTTAATTTTTGATCTCAACAGTACTGCAATAGATTTTTTCCATTCCTGTACTTCCTCTCTTTTTGCCCATCGTGTAGCTTGTTCCTCGCACGAGCTGATAATATTCTCAACATTTTTGCTCCATGTGAATGATCTGGGCTCTCTGTATTTTGGACCTTTAAGTAAAAGTTCTCTTAATTTGGAGTTTTTAACAATATCAAGATCACCAGTAATGACATGATCACAAGGAGAATATAGAACATGCACAAGATTGAGGATGGCATGCAGAGGTGCGAAGATCAAGACACTGCAGAAACCCTTTGCAATTATAAATTTTGGATGCAACTGATGGTGTGTAGCTATAGGAAATACATGGCGGATCTTTATTTTTGAAATATGGGGGTATTTTCTCTAATACAGACTTATGGTTTAAAATATGGCCAAAATTTAAATAATCAATACCATTCTTACATACAATTTTTCAATTCATGTCAAAGGATTTCATTTACTAGGTGATTTGTGTGTGTCTGTTATCGCACTTAACTCTAATTACTTCGTAGAGTTAAGACTAGTTTCAAAATATAATGCGTCTCTATGTAAAAAGAGAAGAAAGATGAGAGAAAAAAAAAGAGAAGTATAAAGATAGTAATAAGCATACTGCGTCACTCATTTATTCTGTTTTGTCTTTATGCTTTACTTACAGACATAGACAATTTTGAAAGTAGTCCATGTCTCTGATCAAATAGTTATTCTTTCTGCTGAACTTAAAGAATTCGACATAATCATCTTAAATGAAACATGCTTAGGGACCATGCACTATTTATCACCGGGGTGGGACCAATGCAAAATGTGATGGGACATTACACTTTTTTGTGACCATACAACATGGGACAGAGAGATTTTTCACAGAGATTCTGCATGGGATAACTACTTTTTTTACAACAATGCACTGATTTTTAGCTCTACTGAGCTATAGTCATAGTGCATCGTCCATCTGTCGTTAACTTTTTCACATTTTCGACTCCTTTGGAATTGCATTGCAGATCTGGATCAAACTTTGTATAAATGATGTACTCAAGGTCCCCTACTAAAATTGTGTTTGGGGTTAAGATCTGTCTAATAGAAATTTACGGTTTTTTTTACGTGTTTCTGGACTTAGTAATTTCAATTTTCAAAGTGTCATGTTTTTCAGTTAATTGATATTGATGATTTCTTAATGACTATTTTGATCATAATTATGGTAAGGAATATCATTGTGAAAGAATTTTCAATTTAAAACTCCCCCCCCCCCAAAAAAAGGGGGGGGGGGGTTGGCCATTTTTTTACATTTTCACTTTTGTTTCTGCAAAACTGTTGGAAGGATTTGAATAAATCTTGGTTACTTTGAAAGAAAATTGTCAATATTTCAATTTTGAGATTTTCTATAATTTCCAAGTGAGGGTGTATAGGGACAATTCTTCACATTTTTAACTTTTGCTGTTATACCACATGAAAGATTTTAATGAAGCTTGGTATACATGAAGTACTATAGGTCCTCTATCAAGTTTGTACATTTCATCCAAATTGGTCAACAGATGATGACACCTTGTCTAAAAACTAGGTCTCACAATAGTACATATACTACTGGGTAATTAAAATATGGAGAGTAGCGGTTCAAATCCAGCTGTGGTCAATTTTTTTTTCATTTCTTTACACATTTAAATAAGTTTTTAGATGTTTCTCAACACAACATATGAAATTAGGCCATTTTTAATTGGATCTGGACAATATTTGAAACAATTGTTGTTCATGACCCAGACTTGAAATCAGTCAACAAAAGGTCCCACCAAAAGAAAGTGACAAACTTGTTGCCCTGAATCACATCTTGCAGAGACAGAGCAAATGCTAAATATCAAAATCACCTGAATGGATGTGCAAAAAACTGTTGTTTTTTCATTCTGGTCTGAAATGAAATTTGACATATTTTCAACATTTGTGTTGACTTAGTCACAGTAATGCAAAAATTAATAATTCTTCCTTCATGCATGACTGATAATCTGAGTACTCAGGTGAGCGATATAGGCCCACTTGGGCCTCTTGTTTATGATCTAATAAACTTTGAACATCTAAAACATGGATAACCATAACATAAGAATAAAAGTAAACCTTGATAAACTTAAACAAAATCAGAAAACAACCATGCATGCACTCTTTAGCTTGCAACATAAAAATAGATGACTGAAATATGAAATATCATCCAACACATAAAGTCATACAATCACAAGAATTATTACACAAAAGAGGAAAGAAAGTGAATCTGAAGAAGTGAATCTGAAATTCTGCCTGTTGTTCCCATATACATCACACCGTTCCATCCGTTTACCACTGAAATTGCAAGATTACTCTTTGTAACTTCATGAAACAATGTCATAAATTTGTGCTTATAAAGGTACTCTTTGTGATTGTATCATATGTAAAGTATAATAATAATGGATCACTGCCTAGTATTTGTTTGTGTGTTAGGAAAAGGCACAGGAAGTATGCTCGGGGTCACATTTTCACATGTGACATAGTAATGCATGCTTCATTTGAACAGTTTTGTTATTAGTATCATTTTTATGCTTCTGAGTAAATGATATGTAATATATGTTTACAATTTATAAATTACACAATGCTTTAGGAACAGTAATTTACTTATGGGTATTTCCAAATACACATACATGTACAAACATTTTATATTGTGCGTTAGCTGATAAGATGTTTATACATACATAAACATTAAAACTATACCAAACATTGTGCTTTGTGATGGGACATGTACTTTTTTCACTTAAAATTGATATATGGGACAATTACTTTTTTGATAGAAGTATGCATGGGACATATACATTATTTTAAATCAAATTTCCAAATGCACCGGTCCCACCCCGGTGATAAATATTGCATGGTTCCTGATATACAGAGTCATGATGGCAATGCACATCTGTAAGGCTTAAATATCCCATACGCTCACGTAGGAACCGATAGGACAGGGGTGGAATATCCGGGTACATCATGTATTGTTAACCAACGCTTATACCACCAGTGAGTTACCATGTATTTTTACCAGCGCTTATACCACCAGTGAGTTGTTATCCAGCATTTATACTATCAGTTAATTACCATGCATTGTTACACAGCGCTTATACCACCAGCTAGTTATATGTATTGTGAACCAGCGCTAATACCAACAGTTTGTTACCACGCATTGTGAACCAGCGCTTATACTAACAGATAGTTACCATGCATTGTTAACTAGCGCTAATACCACCATTTAATTACCATATATTGTGAACCAGCGCTTATACCAACAGATAGTTACCATGCATTGTTACCCAGCGCTAATACCACCATTTCATTACCATATATTGTTAACCAGCATTTATACTATCAGCTAGTTACCATGCTTTGTTCACCAGCGCTTATACCACCATTTATTTAACAACGCTTATACCACCATTTATTTAACATGTATTGTTAAACAACGCTTATACCACTATCTAGTTACCATGTATTGTTATACCGCCATATATTGTTACCCAGCGCTTATACCACTATTTATTTAACATGTCTTGTTAAAAACGCTTATACCATCAGTTGGGTCCAATGTATTGTTAACCAAAGCTTATACCACCACTTAGGTCTAATGTATTGTTACCCAGCGCGTTTTCGACTAGTAGAATTTCTTTCTGTAGTAATGCATACTGTATATACAATCAATCAATCAATCAACTCAATAAATCAATTTAATCACTATTATGGTAGCATCTGAGATTAAAGCGATTGAAACCAGATGTCATAATTATGATTAATCGATTCATGATAAATCAATAACAAAGACCACGTGTGTTGAATAAGAATCTAAAAATAAGAAATTATAATGTTTTATTGTTTATTATTAAAATTCTCTGTAAAAATCAAGACAAATCACAAACAGATGACATGTTACAACATATCGTGCAATATGAAATGCAGGAGGTTGACAAGTCACGATAAATGCATCATTGTATGTATGACAAAACTTGGTATAAACCTGGCAGGTTAAACATGTAGATTATTTCCCCATTTGAGGCCTCGGTGTATGAAAATGCTGATTATCTTTAATGACTTAAGCATTCATTATTCCGTTTGAGCAGTAGAAAGGCTGACTGACAAGGTAAGATTTTGAAAGTGGCCTTTTACGTTAGAACAAAAACTTTGATTAAATGAATTAAACAGCCTCTTACTATAACATGTATCACTATTGATTATAATGATCTTTTATATAATTTTAATTCTAATGTTTATTGCAAATAAAACATCTTTTAAATCTCTCTGAATTATTCAAATAAGGGACAAAACAGCAACATTTCAGTCTCGTAGTTTTTTATTTGCACATGTACGTGAATCTTATTTCTTATCTTTATTTTTAAGATTATTTTAAAACTTTCCATTTAAATCAATCTAAGACAATTCTATGGATAAAGTTAACAAACCTGACTTAATATGTAATAGTGTACAATTTCAAATAATTTAACACATTTTTCAATCAGCACCGCTTAACAAACCTTTATACCCAACATTACAAATCAGCTTCACACAATGGGATAACATGGGAAATATTTAATGTATCTACCACCAAATTAATGAAATACCTCTTAGATTGGTGACAAAGATATATGTCTGAATCAAACTTGCATAATACTTGTGAATATTTCATAGATGGTGAAGGTCGGAGTGCTCCTTCTGTTCTACGTGGTAGCAGTGGACAACAGACCTACAACAAATCTACAGTCAGGTGAGTTTACCGTGGACAAGCTAATATAGTTAATCTAATCGTTACAATGGTATGACATATTTAATTACGTGTTGAAATGGTATGGTGTCAGTATGCGGCGAATGTTGCGATTTAAACAGGAGATCCTACTCCCACAGCAGGCATATATTTCTTATTATCACAGCGACATAGTACAACCTTCTCCAGTATTTTACATTACCATTTCCGGGTTCCAGGGCCCGGCGCCATAAACTGAGAATATACTGAAGTCAAAATTTCATACTGTTCTGTTCATCAATGAATTATTAACTGGGATTTGGATTTTATTTAGTTTTATTCTATTGATAAATAGAATTAAACCATTCTGCATTAAAATTTATTTGGTCGTTTGATAATGGAATAAATTAAAATGAAATATTTGATCTCCCTATTATAACCACAATCTAAAACTTCCGGCACATTGAGAAGCTACAAGACTTCCTTGAAGACACTTGATACTAGGACATTATAGGTGTCAGTGGGTACACGTGATGCTAGGACAGTATAGGTGTTAGTGGGTACACGTGATACTAGGACCTTATAGGTGTCAATGGGTACACGTGATGCTAGGACAGCATAGGTGTTAGTGGGTACACGTGATACTAGGACATTATAGGTGTCAGTGGGTACACGTGGTATAAGATGCCGTTGCCGCCTCTAGTTCTCAAGATGAGTAATATTTTTTTCTGTTTGTTTTTCTTTCTTTCTTACCTTCTAGAATTTTTTATTACCCTTCATCTACTAATCAGATTCAGAATCAGAGCTAGAAATTTACAGTTAAATTAATTGAAAATACTTCAATTGAAAATTTGAAACGGATTTTTTATTGGAGTATATAACTTGAACCACCACGAAACTCGTTGTGGAATAATTCATCTAACGCGAAGATAGTAAATGTATACAATATTCTAACAACAGCAAGAACTAAGTAAGCTAATATACGGAACATAAACACGAAAATTTCATCTCTAGAATACGGATGTGTCGTCATGAAATAAAATCATTATGCGAATACCATTCCTTCAGTTAATAATAATCAATTACATAATCTATTGTATTCAAAGTATAATACAAAGACTGCATCCCCGTCATATCATACAGTATTACAATGGAACAAACTGTTATGCTAAGACACGCATTGTACTTCATTCGTTGAAAACTTACAACGCCCTTGTAAATAGTGAATAAAGCAGGTCTGTATCCATAGATTTTCACCTGTCACTCATTAATTGATGTTTTAATCACATGTATTTAACACAATGATTGTCATAATCATTACAAGTAATAAACCATGATTTATCGATTCTATTTCATATTTCACAAATTGATGGAGTGCCTGAGTTAAATAATGGTTAAAAGAAGGTTAGAAATGTACATAAAATTGTCATAAATCAAGGAAATATGCTATAAAATGATATAGGAAATGAGATCAGGAAATAATGATAGAGTGAATCTGTTACGTCATATGACAAATGGAAGGCATCTCTTGGGATCATAAATATGACTGTTTATACTGAGTAAAGAATTATATAGAATGGTAATATAAACTTGTACAACATTATATACATGTATTTATATAGAATGATAATATAGGTACAGCATTTTATAGGTGTATATAGAAAGTCAGGACAACATATATATAGTAATATAGTAATATAAGGACAATATTATATACGTGTATATAGAATAATACTATAAGTACAACATTAAATCTGCGGATATAGAATGACAATATAATTGCAACATTATATAAGTGTGTTTATATGGAATAATAATATAAGTACAATGTTATACGTGTATATAGAACGGTAATATAAGGACAGCATATACGGGTATTTATAATATAAGCACATCATTAAATACGTGTGTATAGAATAATAATATAAGTACAATGTTATATACGTGTATATAGAAAGGTAATGTAAGGACAGCATACACGTGTATTTATAGAGAATGATAATATAAGCACATCATTAAATACGTGTGTATAGAATAATAATATAAGTACAATGTTATATACGTGTATATAGAAAGGTAATGTAAGGACAGCATACACGTGTATTTATAGAGAATGATAATATAAGCACATCATTAAATACGTGTGTATAGAATGATAATGTAAGTGCAACATCATATGGGTGTATTTATATAGAATGATAATATAAGTACAATATTATATACGATATCGATGGATGATGAAAAGGCTAATTAAATGAGAGTAAACTATTTTTAGAACAAAACTTACATCAACTGCATGATTGTTTTGATGGTATTGATGTCACACATGTAAATGATTTAGAAAACTGTGTAAAATCTTTTGTTGAAAATTTAGCTACGTTGATGTCTAATTATCACAAGGTACATATTATTCAAAAAGATGGTACTTGTATGAGAAAAAAAGGTACTGTTGAGCCAAAATATAGTAAACCTTGGTTTGATTTTGAGTGTAAATGCCTTTACAGCGTTTATCGTAAAGCATTAAGAGATTTTAATAAGGACAAATCAATTGACAACCATTGTTTTTTTTTTATTTCATGTAAACGAAAATACAAAGTGCATGAACAGAGATGTAAAAGAGAATACTTATATGAAGAAGGTGATATGTTAGAAAGTATACGCAAGTCCAGTCCTAAATTATTTTTCTCAAAATTTGCAAAACATAAAACAAACAATGTTAACGTTTCATTAGAAGACTTACACGATCATTTTAAATCCCTTTGTTCTGATGTTAATCATGATCCTCAAGATAAGTTGGGTGTTATTGATGATAGCTCTAGATTCGAAGAACTAAAGAGAAAGAAATAAGTTTAAAAGAAAATGAAGATGCCATCAAGGGGTTAAAGTCCGGTAAGAGCCACGGACAAGATTGCATCGATTTTAAAGAATTTCTGTTACCATTTTATTGAACTCATTGGAATCATATACAAATAAATGGTCTTTAAGTGTAAATGTTGATAAAACCAAAAAAATGGTATTTAGAAATGGAGGATCTTAACGTTCTGAAGATGTATGTTATTATATGAAAGAAAAAATTGAAACTGTTTGTCGTGTTCTAACTTTTGAATTTACTTGGGGGTGGTAAATACAAAACTTAGAACATGACGTCATATACCAATTTTCGTATTTGCCACCCCCAAGTAAATTCAAAAATTAGAACATGACACTGTTGATAAATTTTGTTACCTTGGCCTTTTACTGAATTATAATGGAAATTTTCATATTACTCAAAAACAACTATCACTACAATGTAAGAAAGCCCATTTTGCTCTTAAAAGAAAATGTTATGATATGAATCTTAATTCTGCTATATTTATTATTTCTCTTTGACACATATGTTGGTAGCGTTGCATATTATGGATGTGAAGTATGGGGATTTCACTCAGCACCAGATATCGAAAAGGTTCATCTTGATTTCTGTAAAAATATGCTGGGTGTGAAGAAGTCAACGCCAAATGCTGTTATATATATTTTGAACTTGGTATATTGCCATTAGAATGTATTAGTAAAATTCGTATTTTAAAATATTGAATCAAACTTTTATATACAGGGAATTGTGTTTTAGCTGGTTGCTATGAGACAATGTATAACGAATGTTTGCAAAAGAGTAATTGCAAGAATTGGGTCGCCAATGTAAAACAAATATTGTCTACTTTAGGCGTGTTGGAGATATGGACTAACCAAAATATAGATAACCCACAATATATTACTGCAATTGTCAAACAACGTTTATTTGACCATTATAAGCAATCCTTATTCTCTGACATAAATTCTTCTTCAAAATGTTCAATCTATAAACATCTTCTTGACAAGTGTACCGTATTCGAACACTATATAAGAAACTGATTTATAAATTGAGAGTGTCATCACATTGTCTGATGATAGAAACTGGTCGATATAAGAAAATTTCTTTAGAGAGACGTTTATGTGCATTGCGCAGATATTGAAGATGAGTACCATTTTATCCTGAATTGTCCCCACTCTGTTCATTTAAGACAACAGTTTTTGAAAAAAAAATACTATTATGTTAGACCCTCCGTCTTTAAATTAATTCAAGTTTTATGTACAGAAAATGTAAAAGAACTATGTAACCTAGGACAATATATAATACATGCTTTTATTATTAGAAAACACATTATATAAGCTTCATCTTCATTATCAATTATTATCTCACTCTCTGACTATGTCTGATTTATATTATATTGCTGTTGTTATATATATATATTACATGTATATCTATGTGCAGAAATGCATACGAGTAATAAACAATACAATAAAATACATTACCGCGGTATTAGTTTGGTGAGCTGTTTCACTCAACTTTTTACTTCAATACTGAATAAAAGGCTCATGTCTTTGTCAGAAGATAATGACGTCATTACTGATGCACAGTTTGGTTTTAGATCTTCCTTAGGTACTAAGTACTGATGCTATTTTTGCTCTGCAAACTATTATAAATAAGTATCTTTCAAAGAAACAAAGATTGTAAAGTTGTTTTGTTGGTTTTAAACGTGCGTTCGATACTGTAGATAGAGTGAAGCTGTGGAAGAAAATTTCCTTGTTGAGAATAAGGGGCAAACCTCTAAAGAGTTTTACGTTCATGGTATAATAATATCATGTGTTCTTTTGGAAGGGAATTTATCAGATTTCTTTGTTAATAATCTTGGTGTTTTGCAAGGGGAGATAATTTCTCCACTCCTTTTTATTTTTATATGTCAATGACTAAGAGAATGAATTTTTGATTAAGGGAAAAACTCCTATAGAACTCCAAGAGTTGTCCTTCTTTTTATTAATGTATGCCGATGATATGGTTCTGTTGGCCCAGTCGGCTTCTGATTTACAACTTATGTTGAATTCATTGCAAAATTACACAGAAAAATGGGCTTTAACTGTTAATGTTGGAAAAACAAAACATTTGGTTTTAAGGAAGGGCGGTATTTTACGACCAGAGGACACATGGTATTACATAAATGAGCAAATTGAAGTAGTAGATACATCTTGTAATCTTCAATTTTGAATTTTAACGGTAAATTTCACCTCACCCAAAAGCAATTATCTTTACAATGCAGAAAACACTATTCTCTCTTCAACACAAATGCTACAATATGAATTTGAATATTATTACACTTTTGTCTCTATTTGATACTTACGTTGGAAGTGTTGCTAACTATGGCAGTAAAATTTGGGAGCTCATTCAGTATGGAACGCAATAGCTATCTTAAGATTACATTATTAACGATAAATAGTATTTATTGTTAAAATTGTAATCTTAAGACAACTATGGCGTTCCATAATTCTGCTCCAGATAAAAAAAGCCCATACAAATTTCTGTAAAAGTATACTTGTAGTCAAGTCAAAAGATCTACTCCAAATGCAGTCATATATTGTGAATTGGGGGATTACCTATGCAATATGTTAGAAAATTGCGTAGACTGAAATATTGGCTGAAACTTTTGTCAACAAAAAACTGTATTTTAAAATCATGCTTTGACTTCATGTGTAATGAACTGTGCAGTAATCAAAACTGCAAAAATTGGGTAACTTATGTGAAAGATATTTTGTCAAATGTTGGATTATTGGATTTGTGGTTAAATCAATGTTGGTTAAAGACTGAGTATATATATACTGTTGCTAAGCAACGTATTTTTGATCATTATAAACAGACTATTCTTTCTGGTGTGTACAGTTCCTTAAAGAGTACTATTTACAAACATCTAACTGATACTTTTACTCTGCAATTATATTTAACAAAAAGAATTTCTATGCAATACAAAAAGCTTATATGTAAATTAAGACTGTCTTCACATTATTTGTATATTGAGACTGGTAGTATTCTTTTAGAAAAACATTTATGTCTTTTATGCAACTGAGATATTGAGGACGAATTTCATTTTTTCTTAAAATGTCCTCGTTACAGTCATTTAAGAAAAAAAATTTGAAAAAGTATTACTATATTAGACCCTATGTCTTTAAATTAAGTCAACTATTGTCAACACAAAATGTCAAAGAATTATGTAACTTGGGTAAATATATTAAAAACTGCTATGAGATTAGATAAATTTATGTAGAACAACGCTTTCTCAAACTGACCTTGTATTTATTCATTATATTATTTTCATATCCTGTATATTGTCAATAAGCTGTATTTGCTTTAGACTAAATAAACAATACATTCTATATACGTGTATTTATATAGAATGATGATATAGGTAAACATTGTATACTTGTATATAGAATGATATTATAGGTAAACATTGTATACTTGTATATAGAATGAAAATATAAGTACAATATTATATACGTGTATTTATATAGAATGATAATATAAGTACAACATTATATACGTGTATATAGAATGATAATGTAAGTACAATATTATATACGTGTATATAGAATGATAATATAAGTACAATATTATATACGTGTATATAGAATGATAATATAAGTACAATATTATATACGTGTATATAGAATGATAATATAAGTACAATATTATATACGTGTATATAGAATGATAATAGAAGTACAACATTATATAAGTGTATTTATACAACAGTATTCCTGAGATGCATTAAATAAAATTTGGTGAATAAGTAGATTTTGCAAATTGGATTTACGATCAGTACCTTTGTCACATTTTAGTGAGACAACATAAATGGTTTTTTTGCTGTAAATCTATGGATATATACGGAAATGTACTTAATAACATTACAACTGCATTCCAACTTACTAAGATCGCAAATACTCATTCCGTTCATATTTTGTATTTCTTAACCTACAAAATCTACAGTCTGGATCCAGGGACCTCTCTTGTTTTTAGCTGTGTTCGAGGGCACAGCAAAAAATCCAGAGGGTTCCCGGGAACCAGACTACCGAATCTATTGTCCTAGACCTGGGCAGATTTTCTGAATAAAAGCTCGAGTCAAAACGATCTTACGTCATTTATAAACTGAGCGTCCGAGGTTTCTCAGAGTAATACATATACTACTATATTAAACGAAATGACTACTGCGTTGAAACAAAGCATATCCGTGTTACACACCCGGTAGTATTCAAAACATTTAATATGTTTAAATATTAGTTGAAACATATTAAATGTTTTAAATATTAGCGTAACATCTGGACCAGCAATACTACCGTCTACACTGTAGAATACGAGTGGTGTTTTGCCGTAGCGCCATGCATAATAACGTGTTACGGGTGGGTATTCATGGCCTTCTGGACACCACATGCGAGACCAGGTCCCCAGGAGTGGTAATCGTAACCGCATTGAGTACACAAAACATACGACAATAATACAATAATAATATTAATGATAATAATAAAAATACTAATTCGGACAGGTGGTTAGTGAAAATGGAGGATTCCCAGAGTTTTAGGAACATATATGTAAATATGGTATTTTGAATGCGGCCAAAAGGGCCGCTGAAATTTTCTTGGTACAACCCCAAAAAAGGTAACCCGGCTCTGAATATTGGCAAAAAGGCAAAAGGCCAAAAAAACAAAAATAATAATAAAAATAAGAAAGAAAAAATTCGGCACTGAAAATAGACCAGGAAAAAAAATCCAGGCTCACAAAAGTCTTCCTGTCCACCCCTCCCCTTGCCCACAAAAACCAAATGGTTGCTCCATAGTGTTGGAAAAACACACCCAAATCCAAAGTATTATTGCAAAGAAGCGTTTCCATTTATTTTATCATTACGCTTGGGGAGGTTATGATATAAATTTATTTTATCGTTAAGTTTGGGAAAGTATATAAATAATAGTAATATATAAGGATATAAATTCAGTTAAAACATTTTTTGCAACATTTTTTTCCAGGATCAAATCTTTCAAGACAGGGTGATAATCCGAAAGTGAAAGTAAGGAAGAATCTCTGGGGATTGGACGATTTATGGGGACTTCACAAGTACATACATAACATACGGAATGATCCGACACCTGCATATAACCCAAAAACCTCACTCGGGAATTCACTGGAAGAAGGCAAATTAAGTTCACAAAACAAAGCAGACCAATCACGTTATTCTGATAGTAAATACACAGTAATACAACATAGTAAAAATGCCAAAAGTAAGCCTATAAAAGTATTTATGTCGGAGTATTTTCATGGTCCGAGCTATAAAACAAGTCAACAAGAGGGTGAAAAAACTAGTATATTCTCAGTCTCCGATCATGACGATATTATACCCAATGCAAAAATTTTGGGAATCAAACTGCCTGGTTCACCTGACGCTGCTGACGTTACCATGGATGTAGAGCCTACTCCTACATATGTTCACACAAGAACCAGAAATACTTTATCGAATGCAATACCAGTTAACCTCAACTCCATGCTGATCAGTCAGTTCAATAACGTTCAATACAACCGACCACCCGGGTCAGGTATATCGATACCAAGGACAGGGCTTCCCGTATATGCCAATGACTGGAACATGCAACTTTCAGAGGCAGTTCGAACGCCACCTTCTAGAAATAATTTCGGACTTCCGGTATTTCCAACGGAAGGAGACGATGATGACGTTGAATTACCATCGGGTTTGTTAATGGCTAGTTCTGTTCCTATAACAGAAGATCAAGCAATTAAAAAGTTTAACTTGAACATTAAGGACGATTTTCAAAAATTGCTTAATGACGTCGACATTCATCGAGACAGAATTAAACAACCGAATGGGACAAAACATGCTGAAGGTCAAAAGATAAAATCGACGATACCCCAACCTCCCACACCACCGTCGTACCAAACAAAGCACAATACTGGATTAGATGATGACGAATTATTTCCTTCTGTACAAAATAATCAACTGGATAAAAATGTATTGAAAGAAATGTTAAGCGAATCAGAAACAGAAAAATCTCAGATTGAGGCAGAAGATGAATACGATTCTGAATCTTATTCTGAAAATGTGGATAAATCTGCCGCAGCGGCTTACAGGGATATTCAGGAAAATATGTGGTCTGTAAATGACCCATCAGAAAACCATTGGTCTTATAACAGTAACTATGCACAGTATGCCATGAAACATTCACCACCCGTTGTCCCTCTGAACGATTTCGTGACGTCTCCGTGGGGAACCACGATTTCAAATCCTACAGCTGATGTAGATGACAACAACGATGACGAAAATAAAAAAGATGATAATGAAGATAAAAACGACAAAACAATTCTAAATGACAATGATCACGATCTAAACGATAAAGATATTGATAAGACAGACAATGAAGACGTACAGGACAATGATGACACTACTAAAGATAATGAAGACAATAATGAAGATAACGAAGACAGGGTAAAGGATGGTACGACTGCTGAAAACAACAAAATCAATAAAAAGGACAAAAACAGAGTAAATGTTGAAGATAACGAAGATAATGTTCGTGTTGATGACTTTGAGGATAATGAAAAGGACGAAGAAAATAAAGATGATGAAGACAATAAAACCAATGAAGAAAACGAATACGAAGAAAATAAAGAAAATGAACAGGGTGTAAACGATCAAGATAACGAAAACAATGTAGAGGATGGCAGTAATTTAGATGTGGAAAATGAAGAAAAGGATGAAGATGTAGATGTTGAAAATAATGAAGACAATATAGATGTTGAAGATAATGTGAAAGACGAAGACAATGTAGATATTAAAGGCAATGTACAGGACGCAGACAGTGTAGATGTAGAAGACAACGACGATAAAGTAGATAAAATCAATATAAAGGGTAAAAATGATATAGATGTTAAGGATAGTGAAGACAATGAGAAGGACGAATATAATGTAGATGATGAAGATAATAAAAAGGACGAAGATATTGAAGATAATACAGAGAATGTTGAAGATAATGAAGTTAATGGACAGGAGAGAGACAATAAAGATGTTGAAGATAATGACGATAACGAAAAGGACGAAGACAATGTAGATATTAAAGGTAAAAATTTACAGGAAGACAGTGTAGATGTAGAAGACAAAGATGATAAGGGTAGTGAAGACAATGAGGAGGACGAATATAATGTAGATAGTGAAGATAATGCAGGTAATAAAAAAGACGAAGATAATATAGATATTGAAGATAATGATGACATAGTAGATGACCTGGACAATATAGATGTTGAAAATAAATATAATGAGGATAAAAATAAAGATAACAAAGATGATAATGACAGTGTAGGTGAAAGCAGTATAAATGCTAGAGACAGTGAGTACGATGTGTATACTAATGGCATATACTATGGAGACAAAGAGCGTTATAATCATATGAATTATTTAGATAACAACCATAGATATGATGATAGAAAAAAAGATAGCAATAATGATAACGATGACGATGACAAAACAGAAGACAACTACAATGATGATAATGAAAATTATATTAGCGATGAAAATAATCACAATGACGTTAAAGACGATGATATTTATAGCGTTCTCGATAACTACAAAGATGTTTATCAACACCAATATTATACTGACATTAACGATGACCATCTTTACTATAACGACGATGACAACGAGAATGACCGCAGTGATAATGATGATAATCAGAAACAGAGAGATGACAACGACGATAATGACGATGATCAGAAACAGAGAGATGACGATGATGACCGCAGTGATAATGACGATGATCAGAAACAGAGAGATGACGATGATGACCGCAGTGATAATGACGATGATCAGAAACAGAGAGATGACGATAATGACCGCAGTGATAATGACGATGATCACAAACAGAGAGATGACGATGATGACCGCAGTGATAATGACGATGATCACAAACAGAGAGATGACGATGACGATAATGACCGCAGTGATAATGACGATGATCACAAACAGAGAGATGACAATGACGATAATGACCGCAGTGATAATGACGATGATCAGAAACAGAGAGATGACGATGATGACCGCAGTGATAATGACGATGATCAGAAACAGAGAGATGACGATGACGATAATGACCGCAGTGATAATGACGATGATCAGAAACAGAGAGATGACGATGATGACCGCAGTGATGATGACGATGATCACAAACAGAGAGATGGCGATGATGACCGCAGTGATAATGACGATGATCAGAAACAGAGAGATGACGATAATGACCGCAGTGATAATGACGATGATCAGAAACAGAGAGATGACGATAATGACCGCAGTGATAATGACGATGATCAGAAACAGAGAGATGACGATGGCGATAATGACCGCAGTGAGGATAGTGATGAAACAGAACAAGACGATGACTCGGCGGAGCACGACGATGACAAAAAGCACTGGGAGTATTATCCTGTTACCAGTTCAGAAAATGAGGATGAAAGTGATGTCGTAGATAAGACAGACACTGAAAGTAATGAAGATGAACATGATGAAGACAGTGACGAATATTACACTGTAAGTAATGAAGAGAAAATACTTGACAATGACGATGAAAATAACAGCCAGGAAAATAAAGACGACAATGACGCTACTGATAGTGGTAGTTATGAAAACGACGATGACGATAATGATGATGAGGACAATGACATAGACGACATGGATATCAATCACAGCGGTGTCAATGATGATGATGATGATGATGATGAAAACAGTGACGCTGAAGATGATGACAAGGAAGGAAACAAAGACAATGATTTTGAGACTGACGAAGACGACAATAACAATGACGATAACAACGATGACGAAGACAATGATTATAAGAAAGACAACAATGACGAAGAGGAAGATAATGACAAAGACGTCAATGAAGAGGACGACGACAATACTAACAAAGACACGAATAGAAAACATCCTAGACAAATTCACGTAAAAAGAACATTATCTTATAGACGACCTAGTGGTGAACGTTTTAGAATGCAGCGTCCCCAAACCCCTGATGTTGTGTCTTCCACGATGAATAGACGAAATATAGTACCATCGCAAAGAAATATGTTATCGTTTATGCATATGTACAGAAAATGGCTTTACCAACAAAAAATTGCCAAATCCATGTCAAATATGTTGCGAATGTTTGTTCACAAACCTCTTAAAATTGTACACCAGAGAACGTAAACCTCTAGGTTTCAATCGTCCTGGGGTCTTATTCACGAAGAAACTTAAGTCTAAGAACCGATACCTAAAATACTATGTGTCATTATTCTAAGAATTTGTCGAAAGTTTGTCTTTGATTTGCTTGTCAGATATACTGTTTACAGAAACTTTTTATTAATTCTTAGAATTAAGACACATGCTACCACATAGGTCTCAATTCTTAGACTTAAGTTTCTTTGTGAACAAGGCCCAAGGTAGCTGCATAAGCATAATTCTTATCTCATGACGTTTGTATGTGTATCTAATCATTTCTCACAAATATATCATTTATGTGTATATGACTGATGTACATTTACCATATTTATTTCATGCACTTGTTGTTTTAATAAAATGTAGAAAAACTTCTCCGTGTCCATTTAATGTTTATGGCAACATCAGACATGTATCACCTATATGGTAGTGGACTGTGGTACATGTACTAGTGGAAACAAGAAATTCTCAAATAAAACCACTCCCATTTGGCAGACCTTGTTCCTACCGGAAGAATGAGACAACGGCGAGTTCTAGCGCGATGCTGTAGCCCTCTCCTCGCCTCATTTGTATGATATATACATTATCTAATGACTTATTATGTTAGTGCTGACAGATAATAAGTAAAGATATTTGAGCTTATCTATTCCACTTCCTGGTATCAGTTTCTTTGTGATTAACAGTTGGTCATCATGTTCAAAGATGACGCAGAAGTCAATACTGGTCTGGACTCGGATTGGTTGGCCTGGGATTCCAAATCCGTTATACAATCGCACCTTTACTGTTCTGAGCGATACAATACTAACTTGTATCTTGTACACAGGGTTAATTTTTTTCATGAACAATGCTTATAACATTTGCGACTGAACAGCACTACTGACAATGTGGTAGTTGAAAATACACGAATCGAAGTTCGTGTTCAATCTTCATGCCACTCGCCGATATTGTACACATATAAAATTGATTATAAACACAACACTTAATCATTTTCACCTGTATGTTGACAGAACCTGCTAAGTGTGGTATTTAATAATCTGATCCATGCAAATGATTCGCATGAGGCACTGATGGTTTTAATTTCACCCGCGAGACAGGGGTACAGGCTCATCCGGACAGGAACCTACAACGGCACATGTCGACCACACAGGATTATCAGGGCTCAATTATAATTGATTCTGTGGTACATGTTCCAGGAAAAACAAAGCATTTGCTTTCCCTACATAAACATCTTAGTCTATCACGTCTAACTGAGGCTCAGAGCAGAACTTTTGATAGTTTCTCTGCATGAAGTCCTACTAACGCGATCTTGAAAGTATTTTCTAAAATATGGTTCCTATGGGTTATATTCGCTTTGTAGAATTTAAACACAAACTGTAGCAATACAGCCATTTAAGCTTTAAATCTTTACCACTTGATCACTATGCGGTCTCATATTCATAAGACATAGAAAGTAAATACCTATATAGTAGTTAAAGTTTATTTGTCCAGTGCATACATGTATGTACAACAAAAATATGAATTATGTGGATTTACAAATGTTCACTTCTAAGTGAAAACAAATACAAGAAAGTACAAAATGTTTCATGTTTTGATTAAACATGAATCTAGTTTTTCAGGAAGCAAAATTTGTTTAACAACTCTTTTATTTTTTCTTTGTTTTTTTTTCTAACAGCTTTTCTTTGTTTTTTTTTTCAAACGGCAAATATACAAACATTGGAGCCTTTAACAAAACAGCTTTCAAATGGCATCACCAAGGTCTCCCTGAAAAAGACAGAATGATGTGTTCATAATAATATCTACAATAAGAAAGCACTGAAAAAATATGAATAAGTGAAATTAGATCTTCATACTATAACTAATCAAGGTGTGTTTATGAAACACCAATGCTCCAAACAGTAAACCTTAGCCTAAATAAGGCAAAATTAACGACAGCTGGATAGACTAGTGAATAGATCCAACATTACATGCTATTGAATCATTTCACCTCGGGGACATCAAAACATACGAATTAAAATAGTATGAATATTTAGTAATGTAAAATATAACAGAACATGCATTGTATTTTGTGAATATTTTTGAATATGGCTCTAATTTGAATTCAAGAAAAAATCACAAATATAAATTTTTCTGAAACTTGACGAATGTTCAGTATGAATAACTTATTTCATACATGTACCTTGAACAAAAGTATATATTTGATATATCTATAGAAATCTATATGGATTTTATGGCTCAGAGATGTACAGAAGCATTTCCAAATAGTATTTCAAAATAGAGAAAACAAGTTGTGTTTGTGAAACTCTAATGCCCACAGCGACACCCAAGTCCAAAAAGTCTTTTCTAGCGTGACGGTCATTGTCAAGATCATTGTCATTGACCTTGGTGTCATTTGAAAGGGCTTCATTACTTGAGTATGCATGTCAAATATGAAGTCTCTATCCTTCACGGTTCAAAAGTTATAGCCAAAGTTAAAGTTGACAACAGACAGACAAACAAACAGACAGGACAAAAACAATATGCCCCCGATCTATCCAGGAGTGAGTTTTACTGAAGGTCGTAAGCCCAAACGTAGACGTAGATGTAAACTTTGCGACTAAATTTACGTGTAAGTCAATTGAATTTTTCTTGAAGTCCATGTTCATACGTAATTACATTGGTAAACGTTGTAAAAGGTGTACGTTACGTTTGGAACTCTTTAGGGAGGAAACAAATATTTCTTAGCAAAGTTTACGTCTACGTCTACGTCTGGACTTACGACCTTTAGTAAAACTCACCACAGGGGCATAAAAAGAAATAGACAGGAAAATTTTTCCTTCAAGATCTTTATGCATTCTTCTTTTGAGATCGATATAAAGTTTTCATTTTATATGAAACATTTTTATTTAGCAAGTGAAAAATGGAACAAATCATTCATAACTTACAAACAATGTATGCCTCGGTTGATTATGTACATGTATGTATATATATGCGACTTATATACATATGCTTTCAATTGGCCGGAATTGGTAGGAGTTAACTCCCGTTGCCGTTGGCGGCCATCGTGTGTGTGAAACTCTGTATTTTTATTTTTTATAAATCAACCAAAACTGATGATATTTCAAAGAGTAAACTAGTGCAATTCTTTTCAAATTTGTCTACATTATCTATTTTCAAAACCGTCACAGTATAATAAATAAGAAAATACAAATGCCTGTTTCAAATGAGCTGTTTGCAAATGGTAAGAATATGACAGAAATACTAATTGTAAGTTAATGTATATTTTTTTCATCCAAGTTTCCTTGGCAGTGTATAAGCGTACAACAATGCAGTTTCTTTAACACTACAACATATATGTATATGTTTGTGAATTTCATCAATTTGTCATTCTTTCAATATGATATACACTCCATTTCAGGCATACCTGCATTTATCAAGATGTTTACTCAATACAGACAGTAATGTTCTTTCGGAAGCTTCTACACAACCCTGAAGCTTAACACAAGTGAATCTAGGACACTGAAAACGAAAGCATCAACTTTATATCATCAATATTGTGTGACATCAACAACCAAATGCCACTAACCTTTCCAGCCCTCATTGTGTACTCCTGTATTTGGTCTACCCATCAACCCACATATTTGTAAACTTTTCACTAACCTCCGGTATGAAGAAACCAACACAATAGGTAAATACAGCAGAGCTACCAGAACTAACCTTTGTAGTATTCCTTGCACATCCACAACAACATTTAAAGACCTCGGGAAATCACCTCCAACAAATGAGCAAATTTACACATACCTCTTTCATAAATTTACCAGCGTGAGAATCTGTCAATTTTTCCTTTCCCCAATGAGACACAGAAGCGTACATTTCACATTTAATTCAGAACAAGAAACTATGAACTATACACATAGAAGTGCCACAACATCAAAGAATAATCCCCCATCATTACCTTGGTGTGTGGTGACAATTTCCATTGCAAACTTTATAGAAATAATACATACCCGTCTTTCACTTTTCATATATGGCATTTCGACAGAGAAAACATCTGATAAAATGTATACTAACATACCTTTAAAATCTGGACTTTTGGGACTGGGGTTCAATGGGATGTTAAACTTACCTTAAAGATCAAACTTGTCTCCATAACAACAAGTTTTGGACTTTGGAGCAATGTGCAAACTCTCACCTTGTTAAGATTTTTAAGGTCAGGACTTTGGTGATAGAGTACTAACTGAAAATTCTTTTATTATACTTAGTAATTTAAGTAATAAAATTGCCATACGATAGTATATGCATATTAAAGTAATAAAAAACTGTTACATACACCAACTTATGAATAATGGAAGAGGAAAATTATTACAAAGAACAACTTATAAGTTATATTTAGTGTGAAATGGAAAGGGTATATTGACTAAAAGTTATGATACAATACAAAGGGAGAGAGGACTTGGGCAAATTTTATATTTTGATATTTTTTAGGTTAATTCACTTTTTTATATTTTACTCACAGTTTAACACAAAGAGGTACTTTCTGAAATGCTTGCAATTTAATGTCAGTTATCTTTGGGTTTGAACATGGCAGTGACTTACCTGTGATCTGAAACAAGAGAGCCCACTGAGCATGCCACTTACCTGTATTTGTGTCACTACTGACACGATAAATGTCACCTCTAATCTAAGTCTGCTCCTCAGGGCCAGCCTCAGCCACAGGTTCCATGGCAACTCCTTCATCACTGTTTTCAGAAGGTTGCTCTGCTTGCAGCTTGGCATTTTCTGATGCATCCAAGGTTTCTGTTTCTTCTAAAAGACAAAAGAAAGAGCTTAAATGCACCAACATAACCACTTGCCATTGTGTTAAAATCAATTTAAAGAGTAGAAATTCAGGAAACGTAACAATGTAATTGAATATGGCTACCATGAAATCCATTTTGAAGATCTTTTAATGTTTCTCTGTTAACATTTTTATTGTAACAATGTACATACAATGTCATGTAAGTACTCAAGTAAAACACAGAATATTCTCCTCGATCAAAGTGTCAAGAATCTTAGAACAGTCATTACAGTTATAAAATATCAAAAATTAATAAGAAAATGACTAAACGAAAACATTCCTTTTTGCCTACAAATGTCTAGAACTTTTCTAACAACTAAAATACAAAAACAATCCACAACCTTTCTTCTTTTCTTCACTAGTCTCTCCACTCTTAATGGCTTCTCTGCTTTTGTCTTTGCTGTCTTCTTTACGACTTGATCTATCCCTGTAACTTTCCTTGTCCCTGCTTGACCTATCTCTACTAGATCTGTCTTTGTCTCGGCTGGAGCGATCCCTTGATTTTCTGTCCCTACTTCGAGAACGTCGCCTAGAATCACGATCTCTACTGCGATCTTTGCTCCTGCTACGATGAGATCTCGAGCTTCGAGACCCCCTATGGCGATCACGGGATCGACTTCTAGATCTGTGACGTCTGGGACTTCTACTTCGTGATCTATGGCGTCTTGAATACAAAACAAAATAAAAATCTATGTTCAAACTACAATGACTCACTGAAATTTTAGTAAGAAGACTTACAATGCCTCAGGATTTATAGATTCTTTGACATATGAGTATTAAATAAATGGTCTGTTTGCTTGTTTGTTTGCGGCAAATAACTTTCATGCAAATTTAAACCTTGGTCCTAACATAAGAACAGTAACAGATTAATAGAATCTAGCACTAGTTTGAGTTCCAGATAGAAAAAGATCAGTCGAGGGTTGGATGATTCAACAAATCTCAACCGAGGCGTTAGCCAAGGTTGAGATATGATGATTCATCCAGCCCGCAATAAAGTAAAACACCATGATATGCATGAAGAAACTTTATATTTTGATAGGATTTTTCAACATTAAACTTAACGATAACACACAATGTTGACTATCTCTCTGACGCAAAAATCGTGAGTCGCCATGTTTCATTTGTTTGTAAACAATGCAGACGACGTGCGGAAGGATACTAAGTGTTCCGGATAGAATTTCCAGCACTGATAAATCAAAGGACTGAAAGTCCTGTGTGTTGGCTAGTGTGAAAGGAGTTATTAAATATGAACTCTGCAACCAATGTCTACATACATACCAATTACAATTAAATATTTGTAAGATAATGAGACATGTCAAGAAAACTATTGATTTCTCAGAAATGATCAAAATCCAAGGTACATAATTCTGTCCACATGAGTTAATTGGCACCACCTATTGAGAGATCTAGACAAAAAAATAAATTTAATAGGGGGTCATAAGTATTTCATTTCTTCTAAGCTTCATCTAATTCCTTCACACAGTTCATAAGAATAAAGAAGAAAATGTGAATACAAAATAATGAAAAATATCTTAAGATTGAGCTGTTGAAAAAAAAAATTTCATTGTAAGTTCTTATCATACATAACAAATATCATGATAACAAATAAAGAGACAAGTTTGTCAAACAAGGGTACCATCTGTTACCTACTTTTGCTCCTGCTGTCGATGGATCTGGTTAAAAAAATCACTTGTATGGGACAATGAGTACTTCATGCTTACCAAGTTGCATCAAATTCCCTTTAGTGGTTCTCGAGAAGTTGTCAACACGCTATGATAACTGCTCACTGAGCCTAAGGTTCAGTTGAGGTAAAAACTAGGTAAACGGTGTATGGTCAAAATGGCCCAAAATTAAAACGGCCCAAATCCACTACTAAAACGGCCAAACTTTTTTCACTTTATATATGATAGATAGAACAGCCCGACTTTTTATTTCGCTATTTACGGTAATTGCAGCAATTTTCAGAAAGTTACAAAAACATTTTTGATACATATGCCTTTGACCGGTTTAATTCTAAAGTTAATAGTGTGCAAGCCATGCAATGATAATTGCAATGATTATAATTAGCTATTTTAGGCTTTTATTAGGTACTTAAGAAAAAATTTTCAAGTTCAATAGATATACAAATATATAATAAGCAACAATAATTAGTATAATGTCAAGGTCAACATAATGAATTTATATATTACATTAATTCAAAATATAAATATGTTTATATGTCAAATAGAGTACAATATATAACTATAAAATGTGACTAAAGTCCTTATTATGACTTAAAGTACTTCTAATTTTGAAAGCACATTTTAGAAATTTACCAAAAATGCAAAGTTCCTTTGTGTTATTGGAACTCAGGAGTTGAACTAATTTGAAGATGGAGGGTCTTCTATAATAACAATTTTTCAAATATTTAATTCCTATGTTTTCAAAAGCGGGACATTTCAAAATAAAATGAAACTCGTCCTCTCTGTCTAATTTACAAATATTACATAAACGTCTTTCTACAGGTATATTTTTATATTGCCCAGTCTCAATACTCGAACAATGTGACGAAAGGCGCAATCTGTTAATATGTTTCTTTGCATATAAATAGGTTTGGTCAAATAAAGCTGTAATGTTATGTGATCAATAATGTGTTTATATAAAGAACATTTCAACGATGCATTTATTTCAGCTATAATAGACTGCTTATACATGTATATATATAATTATATATATCAATGAGACGTTGCTCAACTTCCGTTACAATGATTTTTTCATCTAAAGTACAATATCACCCAAGGGCATTACCAATTAATCATTTTGTAAATTCTAGCCCAAATGTAGGCAATTCATAAAGATAATGTACACAACTAACAAACTATATATATATATTCAAATAAAAAAAAAAAAAAAACCAAATAGAAAAGAAATATATATGTAGCATAATTTATTAGAGAAATTGATTGATTGATTGATTTTTGTTTAACGTCACACACCAATATTTCATGTATATGGTGGCGGCATCTGTCTGATGCAAGGCATACAAATTTTGACCTTTGCAACGGACCCACCCGAAGCAGTGAGGGATCTTTAACATGCCATACATACCACGACCCGGGGCCTCGGTTTTTACTGTCTCATCCGAAAGATAGGACACCGGCATGACCAGAGCAGGAATCAAACCCCGGCCTCTCGATCAGGAGTCCAGCGCGATACCACTAGGCCACGCCAGGTTATTTATTAGAGAAAAGTCATACAATAACAAAAATGTGCACAGTACAAAGTACAAGCCCCTTTATTTTGTAGAGACTATTATGATATATAAGAAGAAAAAGTAATTAGAAACAGGGAAGCGTTTATGCCAGTATTAATTCTTTTTACTCTAAAGGCAGTTCAACAAGTTTTACTGATTTAAAACAAGAGGCCCAAGTGGGCCTATATCGCTCACCTGAGTACCTAGATTATCAGTCATGCATGAAGGAAGAATTCATTTATTTTTGCATTAATGTGACTAAGTCAACACAGATGTTGAAAATATGTCAAATTTTATTTCAGGCTAGAATAAAAAACAACACTTTTTTGCACATCCATTCAGGTGATTTTGATATTAAGCATTTCCTTTGTCTCTGCAAGAAGTCATTCAGGGCAACAAGTTAGTCATTTTCTTTAGGTGGGGCCTTTTGTTGACTGATTTCAAGTCTGGGTCATGAACAACAATTGTTTCAAATATTGTCCAGATCTAACTTAAAATTGCCTAATTTCATATCTTGAGTGTTGAGAAACATCTAAAAACTTATTTAGATGTGTAAAGAAATGAAAAAAAATTTTGACCACAGCTGGATTTGAACCGCTACTCTCCATATTTCAATTACCAAGTGGTATATGTACTATTGTGAGAACTGCTTTTTAGACATGGTGGCATTATCTGTTAACCAATTTGGATGAAATTTACCAAATTGATAGAGGACTTTTAGTACTTCATGTATTCCATGTTTCATTAAAATCTTTCATGTGGTATAACAGCAGAAGTGAAAAATGTGATTGAATTGTTCCTATACACCCTCATTTGGAAGTCTTAAAAAATTCATAGAAAATCCAAAAATTGAGATATTGACAAAATTCTTTCAAAGTAACAATCCTTACCATAATTATGATCACAATAGTCCATAAGAAATCATCATTATCAATTAACTAGGAAATATGACACTTTTTTCTGCATTGAATCACCAAGTCCAAAGAAATGTCGAAAAAAATTCTAAAATTTGATTTTGGAAGGGAACCAAAATGATAATACATCTTCACTCATCCCTCTAGATCATTTCTATGCAATCTGTTTGTCTCTGTATACAGCCCGTATGAAAAAGAATATTGTTAAACGAGGGAACTCTTTTGTGACCTACTCTTGACTATGGTGGCGCCACCTGTAAAGAGGTCTGGACGAAAACAACAGAATTTGAAGAGGATGATAAGTGACTTATTTCTACCAAGATTTATTAAAATCCTTCAAACAGTTTTGTAGAAAAAGTTGAAAATGTGAAAAATGGCCAAACACCCCCCCCCCCTTTTTTTTGGAAGTCTTAAACGTAAAATTCCTAATTTCATATGTTGAGTGTTGAGAAACATCTAAAAACTTATTTAGATGTGTAAAAAAAAAAAAAATTTTTTTGACCACAGCTGGATTTGAACCGCTACTCTCCATATTTCAATTACCAAGTGGTATATGTACCATTGCGAGACCTACTTTTAGACATGGTGGCATTATCTGTTAACCAATTTGGATGATCCGCACAAAAAACAAAACCTTTGAAAAGGACTATGAGTACTTGCATCCTACCCAGTTTTATCACAATCCTTCAAGTTGTTCTGTAGATCAAGTTGAAGATATGAAAAATTGTCCCCCCCCCCCCCCCCCCTTTTCTTGGAAGTCTTAAAAAATTCATAAAAAATTCAAAAATCGAGATATTGAAAAAATTCCTTCGCACCAGCATTCCTTACCATAGAAATGATTAAATGAAACCAAATGAATGCATCAATGTTTACTAAAAGAAAATAATAACTCTTTAATGCATTAAAATAACAAAGTCCAAAATAAAAATGAAAAAACGTCAAAAATTTGATTTCGGAATGGAACCAAAAATATCAACCCTTCTTCCCATATGCCTCTAAATCATTCCTATGCAGTCGGTTTGTCGCTGTATGCACCCGATCTGAATAAGAAGTTTGTCAAAGGAGGGTACCCTCTGTGACCTACTTTTGTCTGTGGTGGTGCCACCTGTTCATGGATCCTGACAAAGATGACCACATTTGTCGGGGACCTTGAGTATTTGATGCATGCCAAGTTTCATTGAATTCCAGCAAGTGGTTCCGAAGAAAAAGTTCAAACTGTGAAATGTTTACACCAATTATCCCACCCCCCTTTTTCTTGAAAGTCTTAAAAAATTCATAAAAAATCCAAAACATATAATATTGAAAAATTTTCTTCGCAGTAGTATTTCTTACCATCAAAATGATCAAATTAAACGAAATTAATGCATCAATGTTTACTAAAAGAAAAAAATACCTCTTTTCTGCATTAAAACTACCAAGTACAAAAAAACGTCAAAAATTTGATTTCGGAACGGAACTAAAAATAACAACACTTCTTCACACATCCCTCTAGATCATTCCTATGCATTCGGTTTGTCTCTGTATGCCCCCGGTCTGAAGAAGAAGTTTGTCAAAGGAGGGTACCCTCTTTGACCTACTTTTGCCTGTGGTGGCGCCACCTATTGATGAATCCGGACGAAAAACAACAACACTTGTAGGGGACCATGAGTACTACATGCTTATCAAGTTTCATCAAATTCTGTTCAGTGGTTCTGGAGAAGAAGTCGAAAATGTGAAAAGTTAACGACGGACGACGGACGGACGACGGACGGTGATTGATCACAATAGCTCACTTGAGCCTTTGGCTCAGGTGAGCTAAAAATACTTCTATCTATAAGGACAGTGTAATCTTTGATAATCGTAGATATTTTTTTCAATTATTTCGATTTCTTCGTATGAAATTTCAAATTTTTGGCTCTTCCTTGAGGTGGCCTCCACGTGGCAAGAGCTGGAAACACCAATTTCTTAGTGGTTAACAACCTCAGTTCAAAATTCAATATTCATTTAATAAGCGATTTCCAAAATTTTAACAAATAAATCCGTTTAAAAAAGAAATCTAAAGTTGGGCCATTTTTTAAAAAAAAAGTTGGGCCATTTTGGTGTGGGCGGTTTTGTTTTTTGGCTGTTTTGGTGTGGGCCGGTTTGTTTTTTGGGCCGTTTTGACTATAATTCAGGTAAACCAGCAAGAAGCTTTCACTTGTTCTGATACTCACTGATCTGTTCTCACATGTCAACTTTCAGTTCAATATCTGAAGAAATAGCAGATAGAAGTCTGGGAAACTACAATTTCTACGGATTTTCCTTTCCAAGTCCAAGAGCTGTAACTCGGCAAATAATGAGATATCACTATGAAACTGAAATTTGCTCTGTGACCTATTGATATGTACTTGCATACAAAATTGATATCTGCATAAGCAGCAGAAAGAGTCTGGAAATCTAAAACTTCTTAAGTGAAGGAACTGCAACAATAAGGCTAATCACTAAAAGCTTCCCTTGCTCCGCAACTTATTGATCTGTACTCACATGCCAACTGTCGGTGAACTGAAACACCGAAACAGCACCCTAAACACAGAAACGGCAGGGTAAACACCAAAACGGCACTTACTATTAATCAAAGAAACAAAAGAAAACTTTTTTATGATAGATATATATATTATACATACAATGACCAAGTTATATTATGATTTGATGCATATTGACATAGTTGTTGCACTTCCTTTTTCATGCTATTTCAGGCCGTTTTCATGTCATGAAGAGGTTTATAGCCAGTATATATTCATTATTCTTATTATCGCAATTTGTAGCATTTATAGTAGTATTAATATTAAAGAAATGAAATTTTATAAATTTGCAATATCAAAACTTTGAAGATTTGGATAATAGCGTAACTTTGATTAATTTGTCAAGTTTTTGTTTACAAGATAATTGGCAAAAGTTCCCATGACAATCCTTTATTATGCACAGTTACTTATAACTGCTCGGCAATTGCACCTTTCATGTATGCATTGAAATGTTAATTGCTTTTAAATTAATTGAAACTATTATATTAATTGGATATCGATCAGAGGAAATTCGAAATACCAAACTTTTTATTTCTAAGTCAAAATTTAAAAAAAAAATCCGCATTTCCAATGTTGTTTAGCCTATATATTATGGAAATGGGCAAATTTGTCATTATAATGAGTATATAAGTGCAGTTTCGGTGTTTACCCTGCCATTTCTGTGTTTAGGTGCTGTTTCAGTGTTTCGTTTCACCCGCCAACTATTGGACCAATATCTGATGAAACAGCCTAGAAAGTCTGTAAAACGACATTTCTAAGAAATTTTCTAAGTCAATCGCTGCTTGGAAAAAATGAGTTAATCACTACGAAAACTTCACCTTACTCTGTAACCTTTTGATATGTACTTGCCAAAATTTCAGTTTAATATCTACATAAGTCCGTGACTGTTTCGAGAGCTTTTCAAGAAAACAGCTGGGCGGAAGTAGAAACAAGATAGGCAACTCGCCCAAAAGTAAATCGTGTCAAAATACCGATATTCGAGAAAATGCTTTGTATTTTATTCAGATGTATGTACAATTATCAGGACCAAAACTATCTAATGTTAGGAAATTCAGATATCATACATTCTCAAAACGCACCCCAGCAATAATAAGTAAGGTATATAATAGATGCGAATTTTCGTAACAGGATCGAACGAAAAGTTCAGTAGTTGTCTGACAATGGTATATATTCATACACGATTTCTCAAAACAAACGCAAAATATTTCGAAATTTACAATGCAATTATGTGGAATAACACCAAATTCTATAAAGAGACATATTTGCATTTTTCACAGGCTGTTTTGTTTCGATAAATCAATTTGGATAATGTGTTCCACTGACGAACAACAGAGAATTATTTCTCAAGGCGTACTGTTGTTGATTTAATGAGTAGCTGTTCGCCTGCAACTTCCACACGCTGCACGACAGCATAGTATGTTGGCTTTTCTAGCCAACACAAAAACGGGATTAGTCGATCTCCGGTGCGAGAAAGGGCTTTACTACATCAGGTTAAAGTTCCAAAGTGCAAGTGATAGAATAGGTTTAATTAAACCCCATTAAGTCATCCTGTATGCCTTTTGGGCTTTCATTCATACTATACCTATCTGCGAGAAAGGGCTTTACTACATCAGGTTAAAGTTCCAAAGTGCAAGTGATAGAATAGGTTTAATTAAACCCCATTAAGTCATCCTGTATGCCTTTTGGGCTTTCATTCATACTATACCTATCTCTACTCCTTGATCTATGTCGTCTATGTCTATCTTTGTCACGTTCTTTCTCCTTTTCCTCTCTTCTTTTCCTTTCTTTTTCCCTCTCCTTCTCTCTCTCTTTTTCTCTTCTTTCTTCTCTTTCCTTTTCACGTTTTCTTCTCTCTTCTCGCTCTTGCTCTCTCTCCTTTTCACGATCTTCTCTTTCTTTTTTCAAACGAGCCTCCCTTTCTTCATCACTTTGATTCTTTTTCTGTGAATTAAAAATAGTTAAAATCATTACTCAATAATATAAAAGTCTGATAAATATTTGAACTTACAAACTATGGCCCATACCATTATATGCCCACAGCTTAGCCCCCTGGAGGCAGTCCCAGGGACAAAATACAAATACATAATCAGATCGACTGTATCTATGACAATACTGAAGGAATAGCACTAGGGAGATTTCATATCCCACATTCCGATTTTTCTAGATGTCCTGTTTAAGAAAAAGTATGAACAAATGAATTTTTCCACATCCAATCCCTAGGAGCCAGAACACCAATTTTGCAAACTTCAGGTTCAAATTGTGTACTGTCATATGCCACGGTTAATTGTCTGGGCATCAAGGTCCAGGAGGACAAGCTAGACAAGTCTTTCTTAACACACCATAAGTCCCATCCTCGGGGGCCAGAAGTAAGATTCCTACTTTGGAACCCAGGGGCCAGTTGTTCAAAATTTTAACCACTGGTTAAGCTAACCAATCGTTAAATTTCATCTAAATATATCTTTGAAATGAAAAGACTTTAAGTCATAGTCTGTGTACCAATTTGTACCATATGAAACAAACTTTGTAAAGTAATTAAGATTATTATACAGAAATCTTATAAATTACAGTAACTGTCTCTCAAACTTTAACCACTGATTAATTTAACCAGTTGTTAAAGTTTAGAACAACTGGCCCCAAGTGCACATCTTCTGGCTAAGTGTTATCATCCGGGATTTTTCAGGGTTTTACTTTGGGTCCAGAGTCCAGTGAAATTGGGAAAATTTGTGGCATTTTAATGAAATTGGGAATTTTCAGTTTTGTTTTTTTTAAACAATATTATTTGCCACAAATGACCTAATACAAGTGAAGTTGCCTTTTAAGTTTTTTTCCTTTCAGACAAATTACCAAGTTTCAGATTCTCTTGTACAACTTATATCCAAAGGAGTGGGATAACAAGACAAGTTGCTTTTTTTGTCTTTTTAAATAGGTCCACAAGTTTCTTGAATTACCATTACTATTTTTACTGCCAGTTGTAGACTGCCTCAAAGGAAATTCTAAAGAGCCCTTGCCCTATTTACTCACAGTTCTACATGTATTTGAACTACTTGGTTCTGAGTCAGAGCAAGATAGATAATTCTTCGTACAGAAGGAGTTGTCCCTCAAGGTCCTCCTAAATCATGCACTGAGAAAGTGAATTTGAGAAGAACAATGGAAACAATTGCCGGATATTCACATTTCCAAATTCGGTTTACGTTTCAACTTTTTCATATTGGATTTCCTGTGTCACCATCAACAAGATCTAACTGTTCTAGATTCAATTGTTTCAGTACTATAAATCAATTAGAACCATTGTAAATATCTGATATATTTGCTCTTTTGGATGAACTTTGAAAAAATTTTCATGCCCCCACCATGAAATGGCATGGGGCATATAGTGTTACCCTGTTCCGTCATTCTGTCATCAATACTGAGTTTCCACTCATTTTCTCTTTGAAGGTGTGATGGGTTAAATTTATACTGGGTATACAGATGTATCGAGGGAAAATGTGCGGTCTAGTAATTTTTGACAAAGTTATTGCCCTTGAACATAGAAAATTTCTTTAAAATGACAGTTTCTGCTCATTTTCTCTTTGAAGATGTGATGGATTCATATTGGGTATACTGATGTATCGAGGGAAAATGCAGATCAAGTTCGAATATGGATGTGGTCCGGTAAGTTTTGACAGAGTTATTGTCCTTGAACAGAGAACATTCCTTAAACATAGAGTAAGCTCACCTCATAGCATATTTACCAATAAAACTTAATATAATCCCTATAGCAGAACCAAGAACTTTGGTAGCTGTCCAAATAAAGAAAATATAAAACTTTTTCACATGTTGCTTTCTTCTCAAAAAGTGCACTGAAGCATAAAATATAGGTCATGACCTAGATCTGAAACTTAAATCCATCTCTATATACAAAGATGCAGAATTTGTGAATGTTTAGACTTCCTAGTTGTCCAAATAAAAAAATAAATCTAACAGTTTGCTCAAAGTTTCCTAACAAGAAACTACTCTACATACAAAGATACAGCATTTGTGCAAGTTTGGACTTCCTAGATGTCCAAATGAAAAAATTAAACTTTTTAACATTTTTTTTTACAAGTGCAATGAAGCAGAAAATATACGTCATGACCTAAATCTGAAACCAGCATCCATCTTTGCATTCATAGATACATCATTTGTTGAAGTTTGGACTTCCTAGCTGTCCAAATGAAAAAATAAAAATTTTAACATTTTGCACAATTTTTCCTAACAAGTGCACTGGAGCAGAAAATATAGGTCATGACCTTAATCTGAAACCAGCATCCATCTTTGCATACATAGATACATCATTTGTGCAACTTTGCACTTCCTAAATGTCCAAATAAAAAAATGAAACTTTTTAACATTTTACTCAATTTTTCCTAACATGTGCACTGTAGCAGAAAATATATGTCATGACCTAAATCTGAAACCAGCATCCATCTTTGCATACATAGATACATCATTTGTGCGACTTTGGACTTCCTAGATGTCCAAATAAAAAAATAAAACTTTTTAACATTTTACTCAAATTTTCCAAACATGTGCACTGGAGAGGAAAATATAGGTCATGACCTAAATCTGAAACAGTCATGCACATCTACACATATAGATACATCATGCAAAGAAGTTTAAACTTCATAGCTACAATAATTCTAGAGTTATTGCCCAAACAGACGTCGTTGACGGGGCGATAGCATAAGCTCCCTCTCACAGTTTTTGCTCACTTTCTCTTAGGTTTGAGGGATTAGATGATATTGGGTATATAGATGTATCAAGGGAAAATGCAAGTCAAGTTCGAATATAGGTCACATTAGGTGTGTTATGGTATTTTTTGGGAGAGTAATTACCCTTGAACATTAAAAATTTATTGAATTTTCAAATAATAGTTCTTTGGCAATTATATTTCACCACCTTAGCTGCCAGCAGGGGCATTTGTGTTGCAGGACACATTCAAATTATAGTTTGGAGATCAAATTGGGAAATTGTGTCAATATTTGGGAAAATATTGGCCATTTTTGCATTGGGAATGAGGCCGATAATCAGCCCGAAATACTGCAAAAAAATTCCTGATTACATGTCACATTCAGATTCTCTCTAAGCCTCATGATCTGAAGATGAAATATGGATATGATTTTTGCCATATCCATGAGCCCTATCCCCAGACCAGAGGGCAAGGCCCCTACTTTGGAACAAAAGTGCACAACTTTGAGTCATGTACTATCAATTGCCACCATCAGGTTCTTTTGGTACTACCTTGCATGGACAAGATAGTCAGACATTAGCCCAATAGCAGAATATGCAGCCCATTGCACGGGGCCATATAAAAAATAGTGTTGTATAAATCAGATCCCTTCATCATAAAAAAAAACTAATCACGGAGAGACATAAAAGTAAAAGCAAACAAACAAATTCATTTGTGAAACAAGAAAATGGAAAATCCAATAGAAAAGTTTCTTTTTGTCAATAGCTCGACAACATTCATGGAATATTTTCCTTTTTTTTATTTTATTTAGTACAATGAGCATTCGTTTTACACAATTATAAACAAAACTTCCACTGTATTGGATTGCTAATTAAAGTTTGAAAACAGACATGGACAAGACTTGCAAGTATTCTAAACAATTTTGAGTCTTTAAGACTTGAAAATCAGAATTAATTTTATATCATGTGTTTTTTGTGAGTCTTTTCTGTTTTTCTGCTAAGGCATTATACTATAAGAAGTTTCATTTTACCTGTTTTTCATTTTCTGCATATGCTCTAATTCGTGCATATCCAGCATGTTGTTTGCCCATTAGGTGTTCATCTATTCTTTGCTGAACATCTCCTACAACAAGAAGGGCTCCACAGACTGTACAAACCTCCATAGTTTTTTCTGGCTCATTAGACTGCGTTTGAAGCTTACTCTGAAAATGTCAGAAGTGGAAGCCATTTAAATGCATATCGCATATTTGATATCATTCGATTAGGATATTGATGTACCATACTATTTCCCATCTCACTCCTGTAAAGTGATTACATATTTCAAAAGTAATTTTCTCCAATACTGTAGTATTGACATAAAAATTTGTAAAAAAAAAAAAAAAAACTTCTGACACAAGTAAGTGACACTGGATGTCCAGGTAATGATTGCTGCGGTAAATTTAGTGACAGTTCTATCTAATTAGGTGTTCATGGTTTACTTTAAAGTGTTTTCATGCAATAGTGATAACTGGTTTTGTGTCTTAAACAGATTAAAGGATAACCTCAAAGAGGTCCCCCGGTTTTACTCCTGCCATTGGCACAACAGCGTCCTGTCTTTCACATATTACAATGAAAACAAAGTCCAGTATCACTGCAGACATGGCACATAAATAAATTTCTATGCAATCAATCAGACAGATGCCGTCGCCATATACATGAAGTAATCATGGACATGGTCATGGAGTAACACAAAACAATATTCAATCAATCAATAGACTGCTAATGGCATTGAAGTAGTTCTGGTAAGGAGATATGTTACTTAGGTGCTTTAGGAAACGTTGCTCATTTTCAAACCAGTCAAAATGGTTGTTACATAGAAAATCAATATATTATTTCTGATCATCATATCAAATGCCTAACAAACAGCCTGTTGCAAATAAATACGATCCACTTTGTAAATTTTTCATCTGACTTTTTGCTTTTAATGACCTGCTTGACAATTTATATGAATCAGCTGATCTTTCACTTGATCTCTTAATCAGTTAATGTTAATATTAACCAATACTATTTTTGAATCTAAAATACAAAAATATGATCTACTTCAACTGCCATTTGTAGTTCAGTTGAAAACAATAACTAAATCTGAGTATAAGCTTGCTCAAACAATTTCTTGTCAGAACTCAAATACATCCAAAACATGAGGGAAAATATAAATACCTTTTCCACTAAAACAGAAATGGGGAATCACAAAAACAAAATATCCACATTCTGCACATATATTGTTGGCAACTGGTATGACATGGCATATACACTACCACATGTACTACGTAGCTTTCTTTTCTGTAGATACATTACTTCAACATTCCTTTTTGCTACTTACGTTCTCTAGATCTCGCCGTTCCTCTTCTAGCTGGTCGCATAGTTTCATAATTCCCTGAGCTTCTTCTACTTTGCCTTCAAATCCAAGTTCCTCTGCCTATTGAATTCAGAAATTAGTAATTAACACAATTGAGTTTTAAAATGAAGAAAGTCCTTTTAATGAAAAGCTTTTAAAAAGTAACATTTAATTCAGTTTACTGAATGAGGTTTTGCTAATGGAAAGCCATTTTGAAGATCAAAGGGATTATTCAAATCTGTGTAAACTGTTTGTAATTTCATGTGATTCAAATCACTTTATCAATTTATTACATCTCGATGCGAAGTTGCGATAATGATCAAAGAGGTATATATGTTACCTGTTGAACTAAATCACTAATTCTTTCTGTCAGCATTTTAATCTTGTCATCTTTCAGGTTGTTCAAATTACTTGTCAACTGTAATAAAAATACACATAAATAAGCATAGTTTGTGAAATACTGCCCCTAGTGGCAACAAAGTCCAAAAAGTTATTTTCAGCATGAAGGTCAAAAGGTCATCAACCTTGGTTTCATTTGAAAGGACTTCAATAGTTGAGTATGAATGTTAAATATGAAATTTCTATCCCTCACGGTTCAAAAGTTATGGCCAAGGTTAAAGTTGACAACAGACAGAGTTTAGTATGAAAGTCATTGACAAGGTAAAAAGCTCATCGACCTTGGTATCATTTGAAAGGACATTAGTTGTGTACGCATGTGAACTATGAAGTCTCTACCCCTCATGGTTCAAAGTTATGAACAAGGTTAAAGTTGAACAGACAAACAGGCAGACAGGACAAAAACAATATGCCCCCGATCTATTGATCAAGTGTACTGAAAGATGAAGAAATCTATACTTAAAACTTAAGTGATATAATTTAGTTTGTTCTTTGTTTCAGGTCACATCAGGTCTTCAACATGAGGTTTTACTATATGATAGCATCTATCACAGAGATGTAACCTATACACTGAATCCACCAGCTTAAGTGAATGGCACAGAGATGTAACCTATACACTGAATCCACTTGCTTCAGTGAAATGCACAGTGATGTAACCTATACACTGAATCCACCTGCTTCAGTGAACGGCACAGAGATGTAACCTATACACTGAATCCACCTGCTTCAGTGAACTGCACAGAGATGTAACCTATACACTGAATCCCGGAGGGAAACTTTGTAAGAAAATTTAAAATTTAGGAGCCCACTAAAATTTTCACAGGCCCACATCTTTTCAATGTACTTGTTCAGTTATACAGATGAAATTCCAGAATAACGAATGCATGTTTTGTATAAAAGATTTTAATTTATTCAAAATACGCAATTTATTCAAATTCTATCTCCATCTCAAATTCAAATAATCTGCCATTCACTTCACTTTCATCCTCACTACATTGTTCTTCTGATGACACAATCAAGGATGAAAGGGCAACTAAACAAAATGGCCGATGTGAGTTCGTTTGGTTGCAACTTCATTCTTGATCGTTTTGAAATTGACCAATTGCATTTAATCGTAGTAGTCAAATATTCCACTAGGGATATATTTTATTGATAGAACTACCTTATCTGTACAATATTTTCTACAGAAAAAAGGAATCCTGCCCTTCCTGATAGATTTTATTAAACCTTACGCATAAATCGATAAAACGTCTATGATCGAAAAGGAAAATGAGTGAGACGACTTTATGTATTTATCGACGCTTTAATCATTCGGAACTACCTTGCACTTAACTCGAAACTTGTTACGTAGGAAAAGGTCGATGTTATACAAATGACATTTTATTGAGTGTAACAGGAACTTCGCACATAAACTGCCATGCTGCAATGAGCAAAGACCTCTTGATGTCTTACGAAAATTACATTCGCCAAGTGGGCGATTTCTTTGGAGATTTCACGAACCCACACCCAAGAACTGGTCGCCAATGCGAGTGGGGGAGTGGAAAGTTTCCCCCCTGGAATCCACCTGCTTCAGTGAACTGCACAGAGATGTAACCGATACACTCAAACCACCTGGTTCAGTGAACTGCACAGACATGTAACCTATACACTGAATCCACCTGGTTCAGTGGACTGCACAGAGATGTAGCCTATACATGTACACTGAATCCACCTGCTTCAGCGAAGCGCACAGAGATGTAACCTATACACTCAAACCACCTGGTTCAGTGAACTGCACAGACATGTAACCTATACACTGAATCCACCTGGTTCAGTGGAATGCACAGAGATGTAACTTATACACTGGATCCACCTGCTTTAGTAAACTGCACAGAGATGTAACCTATACATTGAATCCACCTGCTTTAGTGAACTGCACAGAGATGTAACCTATACAATGAATCCACCTGCTTCAGTGAACTGCACAGAGATGTAACCTATACACTCAAAGCATCTGCTTCAGTGAACTGCACAGAGATGTAACCTATACACTCAATCCACCTGCTTCAGCGAACTGCACAGAGATGTAACCTATACACTGGTTCCGTCTGCTACAGTGGACTGCACAGAGATGTAACCTATACATTGAATCCACCTGCTTTAGTGAACTGCACAGAGATGTAACCTATACAATGAATCCACCTGCTTCAGTGAACTGCACAGAGATGTAGCCTATACACTCAAACCACCTGCTTCAGTGAACTGCACAGAGATGTAACCTATACACTCAATCCACCTGCTTCAGCGAACTGCACAGAGATGTAACCTATACACTGGTTCCGTCTGCTACAGTGGACTGCACAGAGATGTAGCCTATACACTGAATCCACCTGCTTTATAGTAAACTGCACAGAGATGTAACATATACCCTGAATCCACCTGCTTCAGTGAACAGCACAGAGATGTAACCTACACATGTACACTGAATCCACCTGCTTCAGTGAACTGCACAGAGATGTAACCTATACATGTACACTGAATCCACCTGCATCAGTGATCTCATACTGTTAAAGTATCTAAAGCCGTCAATCAAACCCACGAGGCGTGAGATATATCTTTTGTCTGTATACTGTCTGCTTCCCGTAGTAAATGCCCAAGGCGATAAAAGGAGTAAAGTCTACAATGTGGCAGAATACTTGCGCCGTGTTATTTATCAATAGTTTCTGATTAGCAGATTGTAGGGTGATATAATGATTTATCCTTAATTGGTTAATCGATAGTTACGCAACAGGTGAAACTACTTGACCGTAAAGGCACGAGCATCGACAGTTTGGATAACATTCATTCACTAGTTCTTTATATATTTTGTCTCCACAAACATTTGCGATCTCCACGTAAAGTTCACTTAGAATAGTAGACACGCACGTTCATTCTAACGAGAGAGAAAAAAGAAGCGATCGTTTGGGACGAGGGTACTAGTTAAAACATTTTAAGTCTATGCGAGTTTGATCGTAAATGAAACGAAAGAGAGGAAAGCGTTGATATCACACGATGAATAAAGGCTGGTCCTTCTGTGCAGCTTTGATAATAATACACGTTACACGATTACACTGTAAAAGGTATACGGCAAAGCAAATTCAGCTCGCTGTCTTCCTGTTTCAACACGAAATTGAGATCTGGTTTTGGATTTTTCCCCTGCGTATTATACACGGAGTTAGACATTTTTTCATGATTTTCGATGTCATTTTTAGGGGTGCGTATTATAGTATTATACTCGGGTGCGTATTATATTCGAGTAAATACGGTAATCAATTTCTTATTTTACCGATTACCAGTCATTTATCCTCATTTTCAATTTCTGTTTTACACTTACACTTCCTTGAGCATTATTAAGAGCTAATCTCTGATGTCCTCTGCGTATTCTTTTTTCCACATCAGATATAAGTCCCTGGAGGAATCGAAGGAAGTCCTCTTCATATCCCATCTTCTGATACTTAGAGCTGTCTTGATACCTGAACGATCAACACTACATAATATGCATTTTATGTTCATCTTTGTTATGCAATTTCAATTTTTCAGACCAAAAAGATGATTCTTGAAAGAATAATATTAAGAATTTCAGGTTCAAAACCACGCATAAAATATACTTTGACATCATACTTACTCTTTACGTAAGGCATCATCATGCAATTTATCACATGGACCTGAAAATACAACCCAAAAAAATCTGAATTGTTACTGACGATTCTTCACCTTACTCAAGTTTCTAAATTAAGATAATAGTCATGTATCGTTCATATGCACAAGTTAGAAACCAAGTAATAGAATTCTAAATCTAAGGACAATAAGCAGTAAAAACATTTCATTACTATCTACATGTACATGTGATTTCTATTCATCTGATATTAATATATGTGGTTTAACTTTAAGTTGTAACTAAAGTAATCATATTTAAAATCTAAGGACAATGAAAAAAAAAAATTTCATTACTGTTTACGTGTATTTGAACTCGTCTGATATCTGATTATCTGATGTTAATATAAGTGGGTTAACTTTAAATTGTAGCTTGGTAATATGATCACTCTACTAATCTACAATACATATAAGTATCAGCAATATGTAATTACTTTTTATCACATGATTTATGTAAACAAGTTTTGCTAGACCATTGTTTACTTTAAATGTTACATCAAGGCCATTTTCATTCACAACATATACATGAACATGGACAATGGCAAAGTGCTTGAAAAGTGTCGGATTTATTGGAATGTCCGATAAAATCTACAAAGGTCCGATAAAAATATGAAAAATCTATCTCTTAAATGGACCTATTATCCAATAAAGTCCAATACAACTTTTTCATATTTTCCATTTCCAAATAAAACTGTACAGCAAATTTCTAGGATATCTAAACCAGTTTTCTTTCTTTGTCTTGCGAACATTGTCAAATGCTCTTCAACTATGCAAGCATGTGTTTGAGTTAGATACGATATAATTGGTTTCAGCATGGTCAATTAAAGTAACAGAGTATACAGTGGAGTACAGATCTAAAGGAAAGATTCAAGAAAGGAGGATGGTGTCAAAGGGGAGGATGTTGTCAATGAGGTGGATGGTAGTGTCCTTGCACAGAATGAGTGTCAGAGAAGATGTCATTGCTTTATTGAGTATGGTGGTGTCACAGGGGAGAATGGGATTGTGAGAGGGGAAGGGAGTCAATGTGGAGGATGGTGTGATAGACAGTGAAAAAAAAGGTAAACTGTGAAAATGAATAGTCAGAAAAAACTAGAGCAGTCCTAATGGGACAAATACCCCCCACGGCAACGAAGTAGAAACATGCAATAATTCATCCCCAATATACATCATTGATATAAGTGTAATGGATGTCCCACTTACAAGCACACTTTGAGGTATACTCAATGAAAACATGGTTTTACCCATTCTGTCTATTGTGACCATGACCTCTGACCTTGGTTCAAGGTCATGACACACCCTTAGATTCTAAGCAACAATTCTGTGAAATATTATTGAAATCCATGCTCAGGGGAAGAAGTTTTGGAATGGACAAGGTTTTACTTATTGTGCCTATCATGACCTTGGCCTTTGACCTTGATTCAAAGTTATGACACACCCTTGGATCCTAAGCAACAATTCTGTGAAATTTTATTGAAATCTGTGCTCAAGGTGAGAAGTTATGGCCCAGACAAAGTTTTTCTTATTGTGTCTATTATGAACTTGACCTTTGACCTATGACCTTGGTTCAAGGTCATGACACACCCTTGGATCCTATGCAACAATTCTGTGACAGATTATTGAAATCTGTGCACAGGGTGAGAAGTTATGGTGCAGACAAAGTTTTTCTTATTGTGTCTATTATCACCTTGACCTATGACCTTGGTTCAAGGTCAAGACACACCCTTGGGTCATGGGCAACAATATTGTGAAATTTTATCTAAATCCATCTATCCAATAAAATGATATGGCCCGGACACGAATCAGGACGGACGGACAGACGGACAAGGTGATTCCTATATACCCCCTCCCCAAAACTTCCTTTGTGGGGAGTACAAAAAAGGACAAAATTTAAGACAAATTATTCTAGAATATGAAAGTGAATATGAAAATTTGTTATTTTATGAAATTAAATGTAGATCTATTATTATGCTGTTGACAAAAAGATCAAATGTCAAAATATCTCATTTTCTTTTCAAATCGTAAAAATTTAAGAAAATTATTCAATCTGATAAAAGCTTGTTCGATCTGATAGAATTTACACAGTTTATCAGACCAACTTTCCAACAATTTTTGACAGTTTTCAAGAAGTCTGCATTGGAGAAACTCAATGTTATGTTTGTCTTGAGTATAACGAGCCAGCCAAATTCATTTAATCTCTAATAATTTTTTATTTACTATAACAATGAACTGTACATACAGAGCTCGAAATTGGAAAAAAAAAATTGGTTGTCAAATTAGCAAATACAAAGAAAATCTGGACAACCTCCATTATTTTTACTGAAATTCTAGGGAGCCTAAAAAGATTTTAGGTTGTCTTTGATGACCGGAAGACTGCTAATTTCGAACCCTGTACACACCGAAGTCTTTAAATACTATATGATATTATATACAAGAAAATATTATCATTAATACATGGTAACTACTTTCTGTACTTACCCAAATCTGCTCTTGTGTTTACAAAAAGTTCATGGGGACAAAATGCAACTAGATAGTGTTTGCAAACCTGAATGAAATAAACAAATGTTGTTATCATAATATCAACATTTCATATCAAAGAAAATGCATCCTACAATGATATTTCTACTCCAGTGCATGTTTGGAAATGTTAACAAGCATTCTGAGAGTATTGCTAAAGCAATTTAAGCCCCCAACAAGTCCCATAAGAAGCCGAAAAGTAGATCAGTATTAGCCAAAAGGTAACAGGCATTCTAACAGTTTTAATATGTGTCTAATAGCTAGAGTTGGTTACTATTTTTTTTCTTATTTTGTTTTGATGTTTGTAGTTTTGCTGGACCTTAGTGATCAATGTCATACCGTGAAGTCAGATAGATGTCTTTCTTCTTTTTTCTCGATGGAGAAACTGATTTTGAACAAAGGGCAATAACTCTGGAAAAAGTATGCAAACCCTGACCAAAGTCGAACTTGATCTGTAACCACTCATGGGGAAGCTTGCTACCATGTTTCAGTTTGATATCTGTAAGCATGATCAAGAAAAAGACACAAGACTGATTTTGAACAAAGGGCAATAACTCTGGAAAAAGTAGGCAAACCTTGACCAAAGTCGAACTTGATCTGTAACCACTCATGAGGAAGCTTGCTACTATATTTCAGCTTGATATATCTAAGTATGACCAAGAAAAGTGCAGAAAACTGATTTTGAACAAAGGGCAATAACTCTGGAACAAGAGCAATGCCTAGTGTGGCATTATATGCCCATCGCTTAGCTTGAGGGGAATGAATATAAAGTTTTAATTCCAGTATCTAGAGAAAAACTGCTAGAAAAAGTACATAAAATATGGTGTCGCATTGATAGGGAAATTGAGTACTACGGATATTTAAATTACCATGAAACAAAGGAAGATAACTCATATAATAAGGGGTATAACTCAAAGCAATTATACCGAAATGTAAACTGGTACTGGTCCTCATTGTTATAAATACAGTTGAAACTTGTTATGTCGAAGCCAACAGGACCAGAGCAAATGTTTCGACTTATCCGGAATTCGAGATAAACATGAGCTATTCATGTAACCATTTTTGATCATTCTTATAAACATATGAACATACATGCATTGTTTTACCTGTTATTCTATATTTTAGTCTGTGTAATGCATCTTTCTACCGATTAAATTCAAACTACTATCCATGAACTTAATGTCAAGCCGATAAATGAAGAAAACGTTAAAAATCGTATTTTCAGCTCTTTCTATTTTTAATTCATTTCATAATTTACAAGCTGCGAAAACTAAACTGGCTTATTATCTGCCCTTAATGAAGATGTTTTTACTAATGAGATTATCATATTTTAAAATAACAAGTGCCAATGCAATCCAATTATCTAATCATCGTCAATCAGGTGAAATGGCTTCACAGTCAAACAATCAACCATTACCTTACACCCCGCTGGGATAATTGGTTGTTCACATTTCTTCTACCTTTACTGCTGTGTTAATCAATTTATTTTGTATAAACATTGACACTTCGGGATAACGAGCGAAAAATATAAAGAAAATAGAGTTTTGGGACTGTAAAATGCCTTTGACATAAGCAGAATTTCGACTTATCTGACTTCGACTTAAATGAAGTAAAATCGTTAAGAAATTAAAGAAAAACATTCGGGACTTGACTTTGAGATAAACAGAATCTTGACTTAAACGACTTTGAGATAATGAGTGTCAATTGTATATATGCCATGTTTCCATCCAATACCTTGAAACACTGCATAAAGAAATCTGGAAAACTGTCAAATCCTTAAAAATTTCCAAGTTCAAGGGGTATAAGTTTAATAAATCCAAAGCAATCATACCCAATGCAAACTGGCACTGACCCTCATTAGTATTAAGTTAAATACCAAGTTTTAATCCAACACCTTTAAGGACTGCAGAAAAAAGTCCAGAAAACTTCTAGGTTAGTAACATTCTTATTTATATTCTTAACAAGCAAATTCAGAGAATTGTGGTCTCCTGCTTTCGGGGTTCTAACAGTAAGGGTGCAGTGATCTGTGACATATTGTCATGGTTGTGCATGTCTACATGTATCTGCAGTGCCATTAGGGACACACAAGCTAAATATGAAGGACCCACGTCTTACGGTTAAAAAGTTACATTGAAGTAAGTCAAAGGTCACATGATAAAATTTTGGTACCAACGGAAAGGTATTGCAATTAGGGAGACACATGCCAAATATGAAGGCCTTATGTCTTACGGTTAAAAAGTTATGATCAAGGTTAAAGTTTTTGTGACAGACGGATGGACGGGCAAACAGACAGACAGATGAATGAGATTTAATGTTCGGAATCTTTCACGAAAAGCAGGGGACAACAAGATTTTTTGAGAAGGTGAACTGCCACCTAGTGATGAAATGATGATCGATTATATTGAAAATCAGTTGGTTGCCTGACGGAATTGCGACAATCAATTATAATTTTCAAAATCGATTATAATTGTGAAAACAAGAGGCCCAAGTGGGCCTATATCGCTCACCTGAGTACCTAGATGATCAGTCATGCATGAAGGAAGAATTCATTTATTTTTGCATTAATGTGACTAAGTCAACACAGATGTGGAAAATATGTCAAATTTTATTTCAGGCTAGAATAAAAAACAACACTTTTTTGCACATCCATTCAGGTGATTTTGATATTAAGCATTTCCTTTGTCTCTGCAAGAAGTCATTCAGGGCAACAAGTTAGTCATTTTCTTTAGGTGGGGCCTTTTGTTGACTGATTTCAAGTCTGGGTCATGAACAACAATTGTTTCAAATATTGTCCAGATCTAACTTAAAATTGCCTAATTTCATATGTTGAGTGTTGAGAAACATCTAAAAACTTATTTAGATGTGTAAAGAAATGAAAAAAAAATTTTGACCACAGCTGGAATTGAACCGCTACTCTCCATATTTCAATTACCAAGTGGTATATGTACTATTGTGAGAACTGCTTTTTAGACATGGTGGCATTATCTGTTAACCGATTTGGATGAAATTTACCAAATTGATAGAGGACTTTTAGTACTTCATGTATTCCATGTTTCATTAAAATCTTTCATGTGGTATAACAGCAGAAGTGAAAAATGTGATTGAATTGTTCCTATACACCCTCATTTGGAAGTCTTAAAAAATTCATAGAAAATCCAAAAATTGAGATATTGACAAAATTCTTTCAAAGTAACAATCCTTACCATAATTATGATCACAATAGTCCATAAGAAATCATCATTATCAATTAACTAGGAAATATGACACTTTTTTCTGCATTGAATCACCAAGTCCAAAGAAATGTCGAAAAAAATTCTAAAATTTGATTTTGGAAGGGAACCAAAATGACAATACATCTTCACTCATCCCTCTAGATCATTTCTATGCATTCTGTTTGTCTCTGTATACAGCCCGTATGAAAAAGAATATTGTTAAACGAGGGAACTCTTTTGTGACCTACTTTTGACTATGGTGGCGCCACCTGTAAAGAGGTCTGGACGAAAACAACAGAATTTGAAGAGGATCATAAGTGACTTATTTCTACCAAGATTTATTAAAATCCTTCAAACAGTTTTGTAGAAAAAGTTGAAAATGTGAAAAATGGCCAACCCCCCCTTTTTTTTTTGGAAGTCTTAAACGTAAAATTCCTAATTTCATATGTTGAGTGTTGAGAAACATCTAAAAACTTATTTAGATGTGTAAAAAAAGAAAAAAAAATTTTTGACCACAGCTGGATTTGAACCGCTACTCTCCATATTTCAATTACCAAGTGGTATATGTACCATTGTGAGACCTACTTTTAGACATGGTGGCATTATCTGTTAACCAATTTGGATGATCCGCACAAAAAACAAAACCTTTGAAAAGGACTATGAGTACTTGCATCCTACCCAGTTTTATCACAATCCTTCAAGTTGTTCTGTAGATCAAGTTGAAGATATGAAAAATTGTCCCCCCCCCCTTTTCTTGGAAGTCTTAAAAAATTCATAAAAAATTCAAAAATCGAGATATTGAAAAAATTCCTTCACACCAGCATTCCTTACCATAGAAATGATTAAATGAAACCAAATGAATGCATCAATGTTTACTAAAAGAAAATAATAACTCTTTAATGCATTAAAATAACAAAGTCCAAAATAAAAATGAAAAAACGTCAAAAATTTGATTTCGGAATGGAACCAAAAATATCAACGCTTCTTCCCATATGCCTCTATCTCATTCCTATGCAGTCGGTTTGTCGCTGTATGCACCCGATCTGAATAAGAAGTTTGTCAAAGGAGGGTACCCTCTGTGACCTACTTTTGTCTGTGGTGGTGCCATCTGTTCATGGATCCTGACAAAGATGACCACATTTGTCGGGGACCTTGAGTATTTGATGCATGCCAAGTTTCATTGAATTCCAGCAAGTGGTATTGAAGAAAAAGTTCAAACTGTGAAATGCTTACACCAATTATCCCACCCCCCCTTTTTCTTGAAAGTCTTAAAAAATTCATAAAAAATCCAAAACATAAAATATTGAAAAATTTTCTTCGCAGTAGTATTTCTTACAATCAAAATGATCAAATTAAACCAAATTAATGCATCAATGTTTACTAAAAGAAAAAAATACCTCTTTTCTGCATTAAAATTACCAAGTACAAAAAAACGTCAAAAATTTGATTTCGGAATGGAACCAAAAATAACAACACTTCTTCACACATCCCTCTAGATCATTCCTATGCATTTGGTTTGTCTCTGTATGTCCCCGGTCTGAAGAAGAAGTTTGTCAAAGGAGGGTACCCTCTTTGACCTACTTTTGCCTGTGGTGGCGCCACCTGTTGATGAATCTGGACGAAAAACAACAACACTTGTAGGGGACCATGAGTACTACATGCTTATCAAGTTTCATCAAATTCTGTTCAGTGGTTCTGGAGAAGAAGTTGAAAATGTGAAAAGTTAACGACGGACGACAGACGACGGACGGACGACGGACGGTGATTGATCACAATAGCTCACTTGAGCCTTTGGCTCAGGTGAGCTAAAAAATAGCTATTGTAAAACTCAATTATACTTTATAGAAACATATGAGCAATTCAGATTTATGACTATAATTTATATTATAATGTAAAAAGTGAATGATAATGGGTTCAAGTTTGCTGTGTAAATGTTTATTTGATGCCAGAGGCTTGTATATACATCCCAATACCAGCTGGTATCGCTGAAATTCCATCTTTGGATGAACAAAGTCTCTCTGACCCTCTCCAACAAACTGCCAATATCAAAATTGGGAGAAGGGCAAAGAATCTAGGAATAGGGTGTTTTCTCTGAGTCAGTTGGCAAGGAGAAACAAACAATATTTTAATTTTGGCTTGAAAATACGGGTGTCTGAAATTTTATTGAGGCAGCCATTTGGGACCTATTTTTCAATTTATTGATGGTATCTGTAGTGCAACCTAATCCAAAGATAAAGTGGAGTTACCTGTTCTTGCTTGCTATCGCTGTGCGAAGAGACAGGAGACCACTGCCATTCTGGAGAGGCTCATTTTTCTCCAGCTAGTGTTATTTAAAGCACTGGTAGTAAGGGCTGATAACAAGCAGAACACAACACTTGTACATATAATTCGTCTGCAGAAGCATACGCAGTAGTATACAGTATCGATGTAATTTACAAGAGATGCGTGCTGTTTAGCCTTGAGGAGATAATTAATTCTGTCAATACTGACAATAAACAATAATTGTGAAGTGATTTGATGAACAATGAAGGATGGAGGTCTGGTCTCAATCTGGGTAACCCAGGATTTACAGTCCTGTGCGCTACTGAGTGAGCTAAAGAGACGTCCCAGTAGCTGAATCTAAAACCTGCTACACGCACCTGATTCCACAACACCCTTCTCCACTTTAATTTTTCAGAGGAAGGCACACCCCCTCCTGGTGTCTCTGAGACCTGCTTGGGCACACCTTACCCATGGGAAGCGGTCACCAAACGCTTCCCGTCCCCATTGTACACCACGTCGCAAGTGAAGTGAATCGATGAACAATGAAGGATAAATACCTGATCTCAATCTGGGGAACCTAGGATTTACAGTCCTGTGCTGTACCATGTGAGCTAAAGAGACGTCCCAGTAGCCAAGTCTTAAACCCGCTACATACACTTGATTTAGTGTTAAATCTAGGATTCCAAAAGGGCACACAAATTTCCCCATCAAAAGGGCACTTTTTAACGCGGTATTTGGTTAAAAGGGCACTTAATTTAGCAACTTTAAATGTCATCAAATATATTTAAAAATTTAGTTTAAAAGTGCATTATTTCCTCGTTTCATTTACATAGATGATATTTGAAAATGTAAAAGACAATTGTTATTGATAATTTGATGTAATTTGCAATCCTTAACATTGCTTTGGTTGAAAATCTTAATTCCAGCTTCTCTTCAGAATAAATTCCTTTTCACAGTTGTAGGAGCTATAATTATTTAACATCTGTTACAATTACATTATTGCAATCAATATATGCTTTTGTGTATTGCATAAATTCCCAATTTGTAAACTTATACTGTTTCATGTTCATAAAAATTTATTCAATCTTCTCCAAGACCAGCACTGCCCCTTCTGTCTATTACTGGCAACATGAGATACTGCAAGTTTTGTCATTGTACCTTGAACAGTCTTTACAATGTATCACTATTTTTTACATAACTTAAATATTTGAATGACATGCCATTATTTTAGCTGAAAAGAATGTGTTATTAAACGAAATGTTATGTGGGATCTAGAAGTATGCATGTACACAAAGATATAAACAAGTTTATAAGTCCTTGATGTGCAGTTGTATTTCTGGGTTGATATAAAATTTTAATTAACCTGGCCAATATTTTGATGAAAATAAAGAAAACATTTTGCTATTAACAAAACAAAAATTTCTCTCAGCCTCCAACATCCACCCAATTTTCCTTCACAAATAAACTCCTGGATCTCGGTGCTACAGGAAGGATGTGTGACTGACGTTTGAATAATTCAAATTCAAAATCTTAGAGGAAATTGCTGGAAGCATTAATAATGGGAAATATAAAGTGTATCTGTCCCCTTAAGGTTATTAGTTACTTTAGTTTTGTGACTGCTTTATACCACGATCTTTGTAAATAAGTTACTGGCCCAAATGATTGTCTCAGCTCAAAGTACTTACGTAATAGTAATAAATTATAATGGTTAATGTTTATTCACATTTATTGACTTACAGATCGTAGATATTCTATTGATTCTAGCAAGGACTTAGCACTTGATTCCAGAAATACCAAAAAGTCATGTTTTATAATCAGTTAAGTTGTTCAGCTCTTTGATCGTAAAAAACCGACACGTCTGATAGTGTGAATACACTTCGTGTGTTTGTTGCCTCTCTTGTTGCAACTACTTATGATGATATTGTTGTATCAAATGAAAAAGATGTTCTGAAATATCATCTTCGCCGGAATTACTAAACAATGTTCAAAATTATCAGAGGAAATGTGGAGAGTAGATCTTTAAATATTTGGTGTCAAATCGAGAAAATTAGTTAAATGATATTAAGTAAAGCTTTTAAAATGGGTAGCAATCGTGACCTGCTATGTAAACCAGTCACTTTTCATTTAATGGTTTACTTTTCGTATAATTCTAGACTAACTGCTTTTAATGATCAAACATCCTTTAATTTTCTTTAATATCTGACTGATAACAGATGTGAATTTGACCTGCAAAATTACTATTTCGGCATTCAAACAACCATGTCAAACTCTGTTCGTGTACGGATGTAATCTAAATCTAAGAAGGTAACATTGATTAAATTGCCCCAATTAACACCTGAAAAGTAGCAGACAGTGCAGTACACAGGTTACGGCTGATATTTAGCGGGTCAAACAGCTGACTTAGACCATTACGTAATGTTGTACGGAAAGTGTTACCAAATTCTAAAGAGGGCATGTCCAAAGCGATATTCGTAATATACTGGCCCTGTAAATAACGATCTTTTTTAGGGTTTCATATTACGTGAACAAAAATTGATCTTCTTTAGTCTCATAAAATAATCACATAGGGAAAATTAGGGCATGGCGCTCAGAAAAAGGGCATGGCGCCGTATAAAAAGGGCATGGCGCGGCGCCATGCTATTTCGCTTTAGTTAAAACACTATGATTCCACAACAATTTTTTATTCTAGATTAAATAAATGAAATGAAACAAAATCCTGAGAAATGAAATGAACTGATAAAGCATCACTTGAACCTATGTCAGCCTTGTTATGAATTCGTGGTCATCTGTCTACATATTTTAAGATCTAGACAGACATTGCCAGTCTAATCCAAGGAAGACAGAGTAAATTCTGGCTAAAAAATTGTATCAACATATTATTAAATCTCCTAAGTCATATACAATTGCCATTGACACTGATAATAACTTACATCCGAGTCGTACCAACTTGTCTGATTTCTTTTCTCAGTAGGGGCCAGATTCCGATCTCTGCCCATTAATTCATCGAGCATCGCTGCTAACGCATTCGACGCCATGACGTCCTTGTAAGTGCTAAATAAATTCCATACAACGAACACGAAAAAAAAAAAAGTAAAGAAAAAAGAAAAAAAAAAGACTGGAAAAAGAATACAAAACAACCCCCGAACTACCCTCTCCCCCCCCCCCTTTCCAGAAAAAGGGGCTGTTTGCTGGCGATATTGTCATAATTATGTATGCCACCATCAGGTACCCAGATGATAACATCCAACTCCAACATGACATCCACAACTTGGAAAAATTGGAAAATGAATGGGATATGGAGTTTAATAGAAGTAAATGTCAGGTCATTCATATATTCTCATCAAGAAATCCCTTAAAACAAAATATTTGTTACATGGCCAGGTCCTAGAGGTAATGTCTGGGTGTGGATATATCGGGTGATCTGAGTTGGAAGACCCATATCGACCGCATAACATCATCTGCCAGTAAATCCCTTGGATTCATATGGAGGGATATCAGGGTAGACCACTCACAGCTCAAGGCATTGACATATAAATCATTAGTAAGACCACAACTTGAGTATGCCTCATGCGTATGGGACCCTCACCAGGATCCGGCGCCATAAACGGAGAATATACTTAAATCAAAATTTCAAATTCTTCTATTCAACAATGAATTAACAACTGGGATTTCGATTTTATTGAGTTTTATTCTATCAATAAATAGAATTAAACCATTCTGCATGACAATTTATTTGAACGCTTGATAAAGGAGTAAATTAAAATGAAAAAAAAATTGACTCAAGTATATTCTCAGTTTATGTCGCTGGACCCAGGCTTTATATATCAGAAAGTTTGAGATGATTCAGTGCAGTGCCTTGATTATTCCCCCTATTCTAGCGTTACATATATGCTGGATTCCCTGGGCTGGAGGTCATTAGAACGACGGAGAAGTGATGGTAGGCTTGCGATGCTGTTCAACAAAATTTATGACAAGGTTGCCATCACGAATGACGAACTTGTTCGACCAACACGACAGACGAGACAGTCAGATTCCATGACTTTTAGACAAATACAGACCACCAAAAATTTAGCCGCAAGTAGTGCCGGGCCCTATCATTCATCTACTTGCGACTCACCCAAAATAATGTGCTTAAACATTCATTCTGTCCGTTAACCATTGCACAGTGGAATCGACTATCCAATAGTGCTGTCTCATTCACTGATATTGACCTGTTCAAATCAGCAGTGAGTAAAGTACACCATATAAAACCGTAAGTCAAATTTACGCTTTTATCCTTTTATTGTGTATACTTGCTTCTTATCTTATCCCATAATCATTAAACTCACTATCCTCTTTTCATGTCTTTTTTTAAATTCCTCTTTCTACCCTGCCTTTACCCATTTTATTTTTAACAGCATCGCACACCTACTCAGAGTACTCCACCTGGAGGGCGAGTATTATTGATAAATAGATAGTCACTTCCCTTTGTTTCCGCCATGTTGGGAACGAAGCTGGAGTGTTTTGCTTCATATTCATACCAATTGCATTGAATGTTTCTTAGAAAGTTGTCTATATTTTCACTCCACTGAAACCATTTTGACATTGCTCAATGGTTTTATTATTGCATAACAATTGCTGACATTCAAGAAGCATCCTTAGTTTGGAGAAATTCTTTACACAACGTGGTTGCTTTATGCACAAATATTCAGTCACATACCTCCAAGATGGCAGAGAAGGGACATAACTCCAGTTAAATTTTATGCATTCCAAAACTATCGATATCCCCTAGATGTTTACTTTCTGTTAAGTCATAAAATAAAATTGCTATATTACATAAGACAATGTAGAATGAACGTCCATGAAAAAAAATAAAGAAATAAGAAAACTTAGAGACGCAGATATTTACCCCCGATACGTTAGAGATCGTCCTCTGATAAGTGGACCAAAATAATAGGTCTTGCTGACGTGAACGCTGAGATTGTTATAGGTCTTGGTATTGGGGTGTATCATAGAGCAGCGCTATTCTAGTTGAAATGACAGTGAGATGTACTAAGGTGATGAGAGCAATTGTCTACATGGAAACACGCATCATCCAATGAAAATTAGATAGATACCTTGGATTACCAAGCATCTCCTGTCGGTTGACCACGTCTGCCATGTGTTATCCCACAGTCAGATAATGAATAAAAAATCTGCTCTATCTATATTGAAATTGCTGGCGTAACATGCACGTTAAATTTGCAACTGAGTGAAAGAAATACTAACAAATTCCCTAAAATATAGAGTACACAAAGTCATAAGGGAGCCGGCAGAATAATGAAATGAAATATTTGTCATGGAGGAGTTAATTTATGTTCATTCACATAAATGTTTGTTATATCAGATGTTTAAAGATGATTTGTGTTTCAAAACAAAAATAATCTGGATAATTTTAACGATGAGAGCTGTAAAATTCTTAGTACGAGTAATCATCGTCTCTCTATTGAAATATCGTGCGCTGGGAGGTTGGTACCCAACGAGGAAGAAGACATAGGTAGAAGGCATAGTACTGCGAAAATCGCCACAAATTGTTAAATATTAATTATAATGGACATGAATTTAGCTATCTATTTGATTGTTACAGCTAATTCATATATATGTTGTATACCTTCAAATCCATTGAAATTAAAATCCCGAATACAATTTCACGGTATCATCGTACTGGAAAAAAAAACTGTGCGTACTTAAATATACACTTTCCGTATCACGTCACCCTGTTCTTGATATGCATTCTGTCTGTGTATGACACTTGCACGTATCCGTATTTGTCTATGTCTGAATACTTTTATTATGTAAATGTATCTAAATTTTCATTGCCATGCATCTATTGTTTTATGAGAATTTATTTTGAATCTTAAGCCAGTGTAGTTTAGTAGATGTGGTGCTCGGCTCTTGAGCGAGAGGTCCCGGATTTGACTGTCACCGTGTACGCACCAGTGTCCTGTCTTTTGAATGAGACAGTAAAAACCGAGGCCCGTGTCACGGCTGGCGCGGCATGTGAAAGATCCCTTCCTGCTTCGGGTTTGTCCGTTGTAAAATTTTTAATTTCTATGCCTCATGCGCATGCTGTCACCATGCATATACGTGGGATATTCAAGGAGTGACTTAAAACAAAAACTATTCAATGAATCAATATCTTGAATTTTGATAATGAACTGCATTATAGTTCAGAAAAAAGAGGAGTTACTGGCTCAGTTATGTGGCAGAAGTCACCATGGATATCAATAATATACTAGCACATATAACACATTACAAACATATAAGATTGTAGTGCAATTACGATACCGATTTAGGACGGTCATTTAATTTGTCAAAAGCCAAACAAATGGTGTGGTTAACCGGTTTACGGGCCCACCTTCCCACTCACCGTAACATTAGAACAATCAAAGGACGTACATTTAAAAATTTATAAATAATACTCCATGTAAGAACAAGGGTCAACAGGTATCGCATATTGAGAGGTCATAAAAATATAAACACGTAATGTATTGTTAAACACATAATAATATTAAAAAATATATGCGACATCAACATGATAAACCGTGCTCTGCCAGTCTGAAAGCGAGCTAAGACCCTAGATCTGTAGGAGTCCCGACTAACAGTCAGAGGGGACGAGGTTCAGGACCATGTCTCCTCTGAAAGAGGTTTGGACAGATTATTAGGGAAACTACTTTTAAGTGGAGAAATATGAACTTTAGTGGTGCCGAATAATTTTCTACAAGAAATACCAGGTATATGAAGAGTGGACACAGAGGGCAATATAAGTGGTGTGATTATAACTTTAGGAGATTTGTATTTCAATTTTATTATATTTAAAGCCATTTTAATGAAAAGGCGGGGGGGATAAGGATGTACAAACCCAAAGGAAAGCTCCCACACAACCAAGTCAGTAACTATCGGGTGAATAATAACATTTGAAACACATGACATGGTTTAAGGCATGGCATGTGGCTGTATAATATAGTAATCTTATTCTGACCTAGGCTCTCGATCATGTCATGCAAACTCAGATAAAGCATAAGAAATTCATTCATTCTGGAAGTGTGAGGATAAAAATTTGATTTCAGTGAGCATACAGGTTACTATATCTACTAACATTTTCCAATATGATGATAGAGAATTTTAGATTCTCTGATTTTGACCTGAAGACGGCGTGGCCTAGTGGCATCGCGTCGGACTCCTGATCGGGAGGCCGGGGTTCGAATCCCACTCTGGTCATGCCGGTGTCATGTCTTTCGGATGAGACAGTAAAAACCGAGGCCCCGTGTCGTGGTATGCATGGCACGTTAGAGATCCCTCACTGATTCGGGTGGGTCCGTTGCAAAGGTCAAAATTTGTATGCCCCGCATCAGGTAGATGCCGTCACCATATACGTGAAATATTCGTGGTGTGACGTAAAGCAAAATCCAATCAATCAATCTCTGATTTTGACCACAGTAAGATAAAGACACAATCCCCGATTTGCCTAACATATCGAACGTGGAAGTGTAAAATAAGAATCGACAATATAGATATATAACATATACTTGGAAGGGGGTGTGGTGGTGTTTGTTTGTTTATTTGTGTTTTGGGGTTTTAAATTTTTTGTTTTGTTTTGGTTTTTTTGTTTGTTTGTGTGGTTGGGCTTTTTGGGGGGGGGGGTGTTTTGGGTTTTTTGTTTGTTTGTTTGTTTGTTGTTTGTTTTTCTTGGGGGGATTAGTTTTTTGTTTGTGTGTGTGTGTGTTTTTTTTTATCGAATACTATAGGTAGCTTTCAAATACATTAAATCTAATGTGAGTAGCCTCCCTTTTCCGCTATCTTGGAGGTATATATCTGAACATTTGTGAAAAAATAAACAAAATTGTGTTGTAAGGGATTTCTCCAAACTAAGGATCCTTAAACCTGAACAATGTTAAAATGTTTCCAATAGACTGCAAATGAAGATAAGTCTCTCAAGGCAATAAATTGATTGAACTGTTTAGAATATGAAGCAACAACTCCAACTTCACCTTCAAGATGATGGACAAGCGAAGTAACTAAAATCAATCTTTATGCATTTGAACAAAAACTATTTATAAATAATTAATAACTCAACAGAGGCAGTATACATTAACTACGCGCATTGTTTGGATGGGCTGAGATTAAGTCGTGTTTTGACACATCTTTTAAGAAAGATTAAAAAGCGCTATGAAGCAAATCAACTCCTCATTAATGTCATATCAGCATTTACAATTAACAATGATTTCGGGAGGGGGGATTTCACATACTTCTCGAAAATGTCTTTTAGTTGAGCCAGAAAGAAACCCGTCATGGATGATGTATAATTCAGATTTCTTTGCATGTATGTAACATAATTGTATGATTCTCATCTGTGGTGTATTGAATGATATAGAGTCAGAGATTAATCTTGACAAAAAAAGAAATTTATATTTAAGAAAAATAATGAACATACACGAGAATGTAAATTCTACAAATTCAGTATAGTATCACCTCCCGGCGTCAATGAAATGATAAATTACAAGTCAAAGGACAAATTACAGTAGAGAAACCAGAATACAGACGGACAGATGCCAGGCTTACCATGTTGTATAAAATAGTATTAAAATTAAAAAGTAGCTACAAACACCCACCCACACCCTTCTCAGATTCTCACACAACATGCATACACAATTATTCCTAATTTCATCTTGTTAAACTCTCCCGAACCAGAAAAACTGGAATCCCCCCCATTCCCCGAACAATATAATGAACGATTGGCTCATTCTAATCGTTCAAAGCAGCTGTTTTGGCATCACCATATATAATTAACTTGCGGTGTAATCTTCAACAAGTTTTTAAAATGCAATCACAGAAGAAGTTAGAAATACAAGCAGAGACATACACATGTGTATATATGTCTCTGATACAAGTAAATCAAATTGTGCACCATGTGCGCATTCCGATAACATGTCTCTTCAAGGCCTAAACTGTGGAAATCGAGAATATAGATATTTGAAGAGCGAGCTCATTACTAATTTGACATAAAAAGTAAGAGACAAAGCTAAGGGGCTATGCATTACCTAGGGGATACTCTTTGGCGACTAATTTTTTTTTAGAAATAGTCGGGAATGCCATTTATGTAAATGCAAATCAGAGGGGCAAAAAAAAGTTAGGGAAATTTATTTACAAACGTTTACAAAATCCAGTCAGTATTGTGCATATGAAGATATCGTAAGATAGGATTTTTGATACCTTTTTTTCACACGCTGAATTTTATGTAACATTTTTTTTTTCATTTTTTTCTTCGGAATTCCTTTCCGGTCATGGATGCGCATGATTGACAGAAGTGACGTCACGAAAAGGTCTCCACGCGGTGGAAGTGTTGCAATACGGGATACTCTCCTATAAAAGACTGATCTAACTAACATTAAAAACAAATATGGCCACCGAAAATGGTGATAATGGTGCCCCAGATTCATGGGACCAAGATGTTGAGTCACAAGATTCATCAAATCCGGGGAATGATTTATCAAAACCTCTCTCAAACCTGAACGTCAATGCTCCATCTTTCGTCCCTGGTCAGAACATTTTCGCAGCAGAGTTTGTGCCTTCGTTCACACCTAAAATTCCAGACGGTAAATTAATGTCGTTTGATTAAGTTTTGGTTTAATTGTTTTGTTAAGTTTTGAAGGTTATTTTTGAAAACTGATATATAGGATGAATATCATTTTGTTCACTTGGAGAATTTCCAAGTTGATCGTTGAGCAAGTACTGAAGTAGGATTCCAAAATAAATATTGGTTAAGATAAAGTATAAAACAATAGACAATAGACACAATCCAACCATATGGTTGAATGTAAGTCATTGATTATAGTGGCCAGAGTCTTAGATCGACAATGAAATGCCAAAGTTTGACTGTTACTGTTAGCTGTTCTGATGGATAGAACATATAATTTCCTTTATTTACATCTTAATATCCCCATTTATTTATATCATGTATTATCTAGCACATATATTGTCCATTTGAAAGACACTTCTGCAGAGTTATTGTTTTTATAATACTTTCGTAACGGTTAATGAGTTGGACTGTTCATTGCTCCCTTTATAGACACACCATCACAGCTGACAGAAAACAAAGATCCACCTCCTGATGTACCTGTTCCTGAAGAGGAAATGGATACTGAAGCACAAGCAAGTAAGTCTTGGTGTCCTCAAAATGTATCAGTATCTTCTTAAAGATATTGGCTGTATGGTTTGTTGATTAATTGATTATTGAATTCAGAAAGATGTTTACATCATGCATGTGTTCCGTTTATATCAGTATATCTTCTTAAAGATATTGGCTGTATGGTTTGTTGATTAATTGATTATTGAATTCAGAAAGATGTTTACATCATGCATGTGTTCCGTTGTTAAGTCCTATGGTTATTAACAAAGCTTTTACATGTAAGCGCTTTTTGTGCATTCATATTATTAGACAGTAGACTATCAATTTAGATATTAGAACAGTTAATGAAACTAGGAGTTACTTAATTGAAATTCAAAACTCATTGTGTTCTGAAAACTTTGACTATGTAAAGGAACAAATACCAAACTTCTTTAAAGTGTGTGTAAGGTTTCAAAAGATAGATGTAAAAACTAGAAAGTTCATGATAGAATACATCAGAAATTGGATTTGAATTTTAGTTATCATACTTGTAAGGATTCACCAGTGCATCAGTAAGATTGATCGTAAGGTTCAAAAATATGTTGACTGTATTGCAACTAAGGGTGAAACGTTTACACGTGTAAACAGTGACGGTTCATTTTCTGGCAGTAAACGTTTACAAAACTTCTAAACATGTAAACAAAATATGACTTTTCAGCAAACAGGTTCGTCTAAGCCAGAACAACGTGTCATACTTGGTTAGGTATTACTAGAGGGGCGATTGTGAAATCGTAACTCTGTCAACTGTTGACGAGGAAATTTGTATGTACATTTACTTGAAACCCAACTTCAATTAATCCTTTAGAACGGTGAAGTGTTAAGGCCAAAAAAAAAAATATGTTTGTTTCCTGTAACATGACCTAAAAAGATAGGGTTGGTAGGTTGGCTTTTCTTTTTTTTTTTTTTTTTTTTTCTTCTATGGAAAATGTCTTGACATTCAGATGGACATACATAATGTATAATTAAAGGTATTATTCAACATAATTCATCATGTACGACGAGGCTTGATGCCATTGGGGTCACCATATTTGTTTTAAAAACACCGGAAATAACGACAATGTGAAGTTCCAGAAAACCGATTCCAGAAATGGCGGCGCTTGTAAATGGCGGAAAAAAATCTGAGTTGGCGCTATTTTTGAGGGGTCGGCGGGTTACGGGAAACAAAGATATTTTTTTAAAACCTAATCACAATAATTATCCCAGGCTAACGTCATTGGGTATGAAAGCCAGCCAGCAACTTCTCAATTCTGTGTCGTCTGAGCGTGTCTCTTTTTTCTTTTTAGTTTTTTTTTTCATTGCCAGTGGCACAGTCACAAAGCTTAGGGTATCCCTCGACTCAAACGCCGTTGATGATTTGAGTTTTCATATCAAGCGTGTAAAACAACCTGAAATATTGGACAAACCTCAAAATGATGTAGCAGAGATTACCTATGGTGTTCAAATCAAACAGGAGCCGTCCTCTCCAAATATTAGAACTCCATATCTGCCACCGCCGACTTTGCCTACTCTTCCCGATCCCGAATAACTTTGTGCAAGTGACAGTAACTGACTTTTTAACACTTGTTGAAGTTCGTATTTGACATGTTTATTCATTCAATTAAATAACTCCAGTTTCACCCATACTTCTGTATATTATTTGCTGCCGATGCCAAATATGTCATTTTCACATTTATCCGACATTTCTTGTTGTTTTACACTTTATGGAAGTCTGACTATAGCACATCGGCAGTTTAAATAACCTCAGATTACACAGTCAGTGCACAGACCGACCGGTACATTACATAAAGTCAGACTTCTGGTTCGTTGACTTTTCAAGCAGGAACTCTAAAGTATAAATCATTTTGGTCACCGGGATAGCCGACATTTCAAACGATTAACTGGAACCAAGCAGTTTTATTGTGTTCATGTTTTTAATGAAAGACATCCGTATTTTGTTCCATTGTGAGCTTCTCTGTCCGATCTGGCGTACGCTGAGGCTATATATATAATACAATCAAGCAAACACCTAATAAATTCAGCTCTTTTAATATTGTTTTTTGCATTTTTCACTGAAACGTTTAAACAGAGTCGTTTCGTTTATTACCTTCCTTGTAAACGTTTACAAAATTGCGTTACGTTTCACCCTTTATTGCAACCAATGAATCTTGATATGAACAAAGTTTTTTTTTTATGTTTGGAAAATTATTGAATTTGTCAGAACCACGAAGTAAAATTACTGTCAACAGCTTTTCAATAGAAATTTATTTTTTCTCATTCAATGATAGTGTCACAGAGGCTTTAATTTGATTTATATATTACAGTCAAACCTCGGTATCTTTGAAGTCAGAGGGACTGTGGAAAATATTTTGAGATACCCAAATTTTGAGTTTAGGATAACAAATCTTGCAATTGTTAAAGTACGCCAGTTCATTGGACATTTGTGATTATTATGGTAGATACACAAGCTATACATGTACTTCTCAATAAATATGCATGAAGATGTGCATATTATTCCTAAACGATTAATCTAAATCTCGTCATACAATTTATATTTTATGAATATAAGAGAATATACTCCAAAACTGAAAACGTCATGTTTCCTTTTCAGTTATATCATAATTTAACTGTCCTATAGTATACCTAAAACCGAGGACAAGGATACATAAGACAAAATAAAGACACATGTCATAATTTTATTTTACTACTTAGTACTAGTACTTTGCATAAAAATACATAGGTATATGGATTCAAAATAAAAATGAATTAGTGGACAATATCAAGAAAATTTTTTTAATAAATACAGCTAATCAAGTTAATGTTAATTATTTAATTCTATGTTGAATTTAATCAGCTATCATCATTTACTAATATTTGTTAAAAATAACACGGTATACACGGACGCGAACAATTATGTAATTACTGTTGCTTTGTACACCAACACAGTCAATTAATCACACCACGCAAACGACCTGCCATTTAAGGTAAACGCCGCTAGAAATATTGTCAACAAGAAGCCAACTTCGAGATAAACCGTGTAAATGAGAACTTCGGGACTTGAAAATGTATTCACGATAAGCATGGTATTCGACATATCAGTGTTCGACACATCCGGGGTGAATTTAATTATAATGTTAAGGATTTTTTTCGGGACCTATGTTCGACTTCGAGATATCCCTGGTATTTGAGATATTAGTGTTCGAGATATCGAAGTTTGACTGTATATTAAATATTTCTACAATTAATTAAAGCCTCTTTGACATTCAGAACTGTCTTGCTTACAGCTCTGCTACATAAATATACAGCAGTGCAGAGCTTGAAACTACATTTTTCTGTCACCTGTCAGATGGCTTAGTAAAACAGAAGATCTGTCAGTTTGCAAAAAAAAGTCAGCTGAATATGACTAAGGAGAAATTCTAACATACACATACATACATTTAGTGAAAATTATCTTAAAATAACAAAAGACAAAAGAGACTTTAAATTTTTGACTATGTTATAATTATCACATTATACCAATGTTTCAAAACCATACTTAAATAGATGTCAGATTGTCATTCACATCATTATATAATATAGCCATTCATTTCAAACAGCTAAAGGATAACAACTGCTGAGTTGTGTCACTTGCTTTTCATGGGGCTTTTTATCCCATGCTTGTGAAGAAAAGACCCTAAAAATGTATGATTCTTTCTTGAGAATTTCTCTAAAATTAGTTTATTCATTTTCCTGTTAATTACTCTCTTAGAACAGATATGATATGTATTGGAACAATCCACAACAACTGTACTAAATTTATGTTAGGCCTAATACACATTAATGTTTATAACATAAAAAATATTTTGTGTAATTTGACTTGTTGAAAGTAAGTTGTATCAGTCCGTGATAAAATCAGTGTCACTGAAATACAGGCTTTCATATGTTTCAACACATGCAATGTGATAAGTGATTAATTCTTGACACTTTATGTACTTAATAGAAATCATAATTCAAATTAAGAAGTTAGCATGATTTATAATAATAATCATACTTCTTATTTTAAGTTAGATATATCTTTATACTGTTGTATTGCAGTGCTGTATCATGATATAGTATATTGTACATGGATCATATCACAAAGTACATGGCAATACTATAGTCTATTATTTCTTTGTATTACAGTCTCTAGCCTATGCACTTTCTAGCTTGTATTTGAATGTGGATAAATTCATAATCAGACACATTGAGTATTTAAGTTGGCATAAATATGATATTTCTTTGGCTATGTGTATTTGTAATCTAATTAAACTGCAGATCTTGTTCTCTCGTTAGAGAAACAAGAGAACAAAATCTGCGTTTTAATTAGATTGTATGTATTTGTAACAGGTGAAGATTGGGGAAATGACGAAGAACTTGAGGAAGAGGATGAAGAGAGTGAAGTACCGATACAAACCAAACCTAAAAGGACGGAAGAAGTTGTTGATACTGGACCAAAGAAAGAACATGTCAATGTGGTCTTTATAGGACATGTTGGTTAGTTTACTTAGAAAGCACATGCTGATGAATTATATGTATGATCGTTCCATATCATTATTCCTAATAAATCCTATGTCCTAACAATACCTAGGAATCATTTAAACTCCTTATCTGTCCGTCACACCTCTCTTTATGCTACGTTGGCATTTTCTACATTCATTAGAGGACTACACTCTAGTTCAAATAAAGTCATGGTGGAAACTTTCAATAAACATCATCACTTTGATCCTTTTATTTTTCATCATGGATCCTAATATGCAGGTGAGCTAAAATGCTATATTCAGACTCCCTGTTACTTCTCATCTCTGTCACAGGGCATATGGGTAGGTGTGTCATATTACCTGCTAAAGGTTTAATGGCCCCAGTTTCCATTACCGCCAAATATTGTTAATTGAAATTCTCATTGATGTAAATATTGTTAATCTTATGAATAATCTATAGAATGAATATACATTTACTACATTAATGTTATTTCAGATGCAGGAAAATCTACAATAGGAGGGCACATAATGTAAGTAAATGTTCAAGTACAAATACTGACTAAGGACCAAGTACAAATACTGAATAAGGACCAAGGGCATTACTGTTTGAGTGCAAATACTGACTAAGGACCAAATACTATTACCAAATAAGGACCAAGGGCATTACTGTTTTTCAGCTTTTCCTATAGACATATTTTTCTTAATCATAAAATTATTTCTTTTTCTGTAGTTTCTCTTTTTTATCAAGTCTTGATTTGAACTCTAGTTTGTAATAATGAGACCCCAATATAACCAAGCTTCTTGTGTTGTGTCATTATACAATGTAACTACAAAAGAATTGTGGTTTTCTCAAATCACTTCAGGTTCCTCATTAGTAAACACTGTGGAACGCTATCATGAAAACGAAATAATTCTTATGTGGCATTATAATTGAACAAAACATAATCAATATAATTTCAGTTAAACTTCGATATGTCGAACACTGATATTTCAAATACCCAGGATATCTCGAAGTCAAAGGTGGATTCTGAAAAAAATCCTTCATAACATAATTAAATTCACCGTGGATGTGTTGAACACTGATGTCAAATACTATGCTTATCTCGAATACATTTTCAAGTCCCTCATTTTCTTTTTACCTGTTTTCTCTCAAAGTTGGCTTCTTATTGACAGTTTTCCCTGCAGCATGTTTCCTAGTTGATAGGCTGCTCAATTGACCGTGTCAGTGTACAAAGCTGCAGTAATTACATAATCAATCAAGTCCATACCTACCTTGTTAGTACACCAATTGTTACTAGATCATTAGATGATGACAGCTTATCAAATTTGACCTTTAATTAGATAATTAACGTTCACATTTTTCATACCTACATTTATTTAAAGAAATTTATTTACATAAGTTCATTTTATTTCGTATCCATTTGTATGTATGTATTTTTATGCAAAATAATAATAGTTTGACTACTTAGAATACAATAAAATTATGACATGTGTCTTCATCTCCTTTGTGTTAATCCGTCCTTGATTTAAGGTATAGTAAAAGACAGTTATATCCAGTATTGAATTAAAAATACAAAATTACTGAAAACCAAACATGACATTTTCAGTTTTGGAGTATATTCTCTTTATATATTCAACAAAAAAGTATGATGAGATTTAGATTAAATATTTTGGATCAATATGCACATCTTTGTCCGTATTTATTGATGAGTACATCACATACTAAATGTATCAACATATGATAACTTCAAGATTGTGATCTGAACTTAAAACTTGTATATCTCGAACTATGGATATCTCGAAGTTATTTCCATGGTCCCTCCGACTTCAATGTGCTACATTTTTTCAGCCAATTAGTAAACAACTTTTCAGAAAACTCACTAGTCTAATGCCCACCATAAATTTCTTGGGGCTGTTTACATTTATTTTTGAAATAGCTCAACAGACTGGCAAAAATATCAATGTCTTTGTAAGCAGGGCTTTTTTTGGCGTCATTTTATGGCCGATATTCGGCTGTATTCCAAATCGCAAATTGTATCTTTTTTTCCCCAATGTTGGACAAGAAATTCCCAATCATAAGCACAGAAAAAATAGTAAATTTGTGGTAAAATAGCAAGAAAAGTCTCCAATCGTAACTTCCAAGCGGACAATTGATAGAGAAAATCATAAACAGTCTCTTGGATGGGTTTTGAGAAGGGCACAAAAGACTACTAACTTGTAATTGACGAAGCGGAAACCATGTACGAAATTGTAAATGAGGAACCATGACGGCGGTGTAAACCGGCCTAAATACTAATCATCTAGCATCAGCAAATCGTCTTCACATACTGGTATTTATCTGGACTGTTGTTAACTGTGTGTTAGGGAACACACAACTAACAAAAGTCAGAATAAATTCACAGGTAAATTTGGAATGATTTTTCAAAGCTAGTGTACCGTTACCAGTTTTCTCGTTTATTTTTTAGAAGGGAAAGTAAAACTAGAGGTAGGGTCCTACATGTCTCACAACACCAAATATATAAAGTTAAAAAACTTAAAAACCCTGACAGCAAAACTTGCACCATAGTTTAAACAGGCAGCATTATCATCCCTGCCAAGAGTTTCAACCGAAGAAAAAATAATGAAAATGCCATTGCAAATATCCCAAAGTCGACCCAACCCTCCCAGTCCCTCAGAACTTTGACTGTGATACATGTAGCAACCCTTACTGACAATGAACTGAGCCATGTTGTAAATAAATTCAATAACATAAAACCCAGAGAAATGGCTCTGTAGAAGCACAAATAAACGAGAAGTTTGAAATTACTAAGATCGCTTTCTTTTATATTCTAACAACAGTACATATATTATCTTATCATATTTTATGTAAAAAAAAATTCCCAATTTGGAGCAAAAACGCTGCGAAATTACCAATTCCAGCACCATGGGCCATGTACCCAAAATAATGAAAAAAAGCTCTGGTAAGAAAAAAAATTGTCTGGATTTCAAAATGACAAATTACATATTCGATGTAGTCAATGAAGTGCTTTTAAGTACAAAATTTAAATAAGTGTTAAAATGATTATGACTGTGTGTATATAAGAATGTAAACACGAATGTCTTTAAAGAACTTTGCTTTAAGGCTGATCATAATAAACTATGATGGGACTGAAGACAATGAGGAGGATAATTCTGACAATAAACAATTGTTTTTCTGAAAAGTCTGCATTGAAATTTGATATGAATTTCAAAGAGAGTTTTGCAATTGACATTTATCAAAATCTAGTAATTTTTAGCTCACCTGAGCCAAAGGCTCATGTGAGCTATATTCATGGTCCGTCGTCGTCTGTCCGTCATTAACTTTTTCACATTTTCGACTTCTTCTCTGGAACTGTGTTGCAGATTTGGATCAAAGTTTATATATATGATGTACTCAAGGTCCCCTACTAAAATTGTGTTCGGGATCCAGATTCCCTCAGGGATGGATCCAGGGCAGGGCCAAAAGTGCCCAAAACGGTACCTCTTTTCAAAATCTTCTCCTCCAGAATCAGTGCATAAATGGGGAAACTCATTGCATTTCCACAATCTATAAAAATGGGTTATCAAAAATAGTGTTCGGGGTTAAGATCCGTCAAATAAAAGTTTAAGCTTTTTTGACATGCTTAATTGATAATGATGATTTCTTGTGGACTATTTTGATCATAATTATGGTAAGGAATATTATTGTGAAAGAATTTTGTCAATATCTCAATTTTTGGATTTTTTATGAATTTTTTAAGACTCCCCCCCCCAAAAAAAAATGGGTGGGGTGGTGGCCATTTTTCACATTTTCAGCTTATTCTGCAAAACTGTTGGAAGGATTTTTATAAATCTTGGTTGAAATAAATCACTTATGATCCCCTTCAAATTCTATTGTTTTCGTCCAGACCTCTTTACAGGTGGTGCCACCATAGTTAAAAGTAGGTCACAAAAGAGTACCCTCCTTTGACAATATTCTTCTTCATACTGGCTGTATACAGAGACAAACAGAATGCATAGAAGTGATCTAGAGGGATGAGTGAAGACGAGTGAGAGTGAAATCAAATTTTAGAATTTTTTTTTCAACATTTGTTTGGACTTTATGATTTCAATGCAGAAAAGTGTCATATTTCCTAGTTAATTGATAACGATGATTTCTTATGGACTATTGTAATCATAATTATGGTAAGGAATGTTACTTTGAAAGAAATTTGTCAATATCTCAATTTTTGGATTTTCTATAAATTTTTTTAGACTTCCAAGTGAGAGTGTATAGGGACAATTCTTCATATTTTTAACTTCTGCTGTTATACCACATGAAAGATTTTAATGAAACATGGTATACATGAAGTACTATAGGTCCTCTATCAGTTTTGTACATTTCATCCAAATTGGTCAACAGATAATGCTACCATGTCTAAAAACTAGGTCTCGCAATAGTACATATACCACTTGGTAATTAAAATATGGAGAGTAGCAGTTCAAATCCAGCTGTGGTCAAATTTTTTTTTTTTTTATTTACATATCTAAATAAGTTTTTAGATGTTTCTCAACACTCAACATATGAAATAAGGCCATTTTAAGTTGGATCTAGACAATATTTGAAACAATTGTTGTTCATGACCCAGACTTGAAATCAGTCAACAAGAGGCTCTGCCTAAAGAAAATGACTAACTTGTTGCCCTGAATGACATCTTGCAGAAACAAAGCAAATGCTTAATATCAAAATCACCTGAATGGATGTGCAAAAAAGTATTTATTGTTTTTTATTCTGGTCTGAAATAGAATTTGACATATTTTCAACATTTGTGGTGACTTAGTCACAGTAATGCAAAAATAAATGAACTCTTCCTTTCTGCATTACTGATCGTCTAGGTACTCAGGTGAGCGATATATGCCCACTTGGACCTCTTGTTGTCTGGGTTATTAGAATTTTCTTTGGCTAGTAAAAGTTTGGACTAGATAAGCCTTATTGGCTAGTGGTGTAAAAAAGTTTTCAGAAAGACTGAGTAAACTGAATATAGGTAACAGAAGTAAAGTAAAATCATTTGGAAATTGCACATTTTTTTTGGACAAAGAGTAGGATACCTACGTTTATACATGCAAGTCAGAATTTTGTTTTCTTCCATAGGTATTTAACAGGGATGGTTGATAAGAGAACATTGGAAAAGTATGAAAGAGAAGCAAAAGAAAAAAACAGAGAAACATGGTAAATTCAACTACTTGTACTTAACAGCTATATTTGAATGTCCAAAAAAAGTATTCCCTCACATAAAAGGAGGAAAAAAAACGTCCACTACTATCTTGATCAAGTGTGATAGATACTAACTCTCAAGTAATTAAGTAATTGTTTCAGATACAGGCAAATATTGCTTTTGAGTTAGGTCATTTCTTAGTTTCCAGTAGACATCCATTAGGTGTTTTGGTCAGAAAATGTTTTTAAATAAGCAACCACATACTCTTAAAGTAAAAGACTTTACCTCCTTTATTATCAATTTTTTTTGTGATTATCTTTAAGGTATCTTTCATGGGCATTAGATACAAATTTAGAAGAAAGAGAGAAAGGCAAAACAGTAGAAGTAGGAAGAGCATTTTTTGAAACAGAAAGTAAACATTTCACAATATTAGATGCTCCAGGTCATAAAAGTTTTGTCCCTAACATGATTGGAGGAGCCTCACAAGCAGATTTAGCTGTATTAGTAAGTTGTGTAATGCATTTAAGAATATGTATGACTAGCAACTATTCAGAAAAATAAATTGTAAGTCATATTTCAATGTCTACATGTAATATATGCAGGCAGGTTCAGTGTCGTAAGACACTTGTTATGCATTGCATGCAATCTCAATTTGCTCTCTGGACTGTGGTATCTATTACTAATTATATATATATATATATATATATATATATATATATATATATATATATATATATATATATTTATATATAAGGCTTCTTTATGAATAAACATTTATTTTCTATTTCAGTAGTTTCTGATGCTAAACTACCATTTTGATGGGCTAGGGTGTAACTAATTACATCGTCCATTGCATCTTCAAAACAATTGTATTCTCCATCACATAGAAGGCCTGCCACAGGCTCAAGCTAATTTCAAAAAAAGAAACCCAGAAACTGGGTCATTCCATAATTTGAACCTATATCTCAGGAAGCACAAGGCATTTTGTGATGAAATTTACTGATCATGTAGATTGATTATATATGTGTATTTAAAAAAAGAATCACAGTTGACATAATTACTGTGTTTGGTTTTACTTTGCTTAAACTTTTATGATGCATATTAGAGTTATTTGCAATGATCTTTACCTAACATAGGGAAGAGACATATCCAAGTGATCTGAAGGCCTGTGCTAAGGTTAGATAAACCTATGTGTTTCCTATAACATTCTTGAAAATTTAGGGGTCAATATGTTGATTTTTTTTTGCATGAAAATGTCATAGCATTCCCATTTGGCACTGACACATGGTGCTCATCTGAGAGGATGATACAAGATGTGGAACTCCTGACATCATAAAATTAACCCCATTTTTAAGATGGGAGACCACTGGCAACCATAATTTATGTATAAAACTTCAAAATTGTATCATATCATAGGTTATATCTGCGAGGAAAGGTGAATTTGAAACAGGATTTGAACGAGGAGGTCAGACTAGGGAACATGCTATGTTGGTGAAAACTGCTGGAGTGAAACACTTAGTGGTTGTAATCAACAAAATGGATGATCCAACTGTTCAGTGGTCACTTGAAAGGTATGAAAATATGCAAATTGAAATGAGGGGACTGTAGTTAAATGTTGTTAAATGTTTTAGCTGGCTGTGACAAGTGTCGAGAGGGCTTTTTAACCAAAGTACTGAAGACATTTTAGATTTTGGACTCTTAAATCAATAGAAATTTTCCTGACATACTAAACCGAATGTAGTTTTAGCAAAAAATAACAACCTTAGAAAATCAGTCATTTTTGCAAATAACTACATTTATTGTATCTTCAAATTTTTACGATTTATTGGAAATTCTTTAGTAAAAAACAGCCCAATTAAAGCTAGTATTATTCCTTCAGTGTCACATGGGATAAAGAGCCAGGTTCAGATTTTTTCAAATGGCCATAGTTCCTTTACTATTTAAGAAAGGTGTTAATTTATCGTTTGTACATTCCTTACAAGATCTTTCAAGTGGTACAGTACAGTCAGCGTGGAATTAGGAAAATCCACGAGCACCGACGAGCAGCCCACACAATGCGACTAATGGGCAGTCCGTCGATGGCAGTATAAATTTCCACTTGACCCTATTACATCCCCATGATGCTGTTGGCAGACAGGTGAACATACTAATTGTACAGCGGATAGGTTTAAAATATATTGCCTGTAGAACAGTGAATTGGGGTTATAGGGGTTGATTTAAGACCTCATTGTAGGTATACCGTATTTCAGAATTCTATTACAAATACCAAACCAAATTCTAAAATGGTATGTTCATCCCAGTAAAAGGGGAGTATTTTGGTACAAGTGTTATATTACAAAAACCACAACGACAAGCTCCCATGAGAAATATTTCATTACACATTTTTATGCCCCGCTATACCGACAGGGAGCATATAGCATTTGGGTAATTTTTCTGTCTGTCCATCTGTCATTCTGTCTGTAATTGTCTCTTGCTTTTTGCGAAAGCCTTTGGAAATTAAATCTTGTTCATCTGTCCATCTTTTTGTGTGTCACAGAAACTTTAACCTTGGTCATAATTTTTAACCGTAAGAAGTAATGCCTTCATATTTGACATGTGTGTCCCTAATTGCAATATGTTTCAGTTGGTACCAAAATTTTTTATCATGTGACCTTTGATCTACTTCAGTGTAACGTTTTAACCGTAAGAAGTGGGGCCTTCATATTTGGCTTGTCTGTCACTTATGACACTGCAGACACCTGTAGACATGCACAACCATGACAATATGTTACAGATCACTGCACCGTTACTGATATAACACTGAAAGTGTGGGACCACAATGCTCTGAATTTGCGTGTGCTGTCCTGCTTTCAATTAAAGGGGTATAACATTGTAATTATTTCAGACATGTATTCCTTATGATAAGACCTTTCATTTGGGATCATGATTTTTGACCGTGACCTTGACCTTGGAGTTTGACCTACTTTTTGAAAAATTAACCTGGGCTATAACTTTTGATTGGTAAGTGATAGATTTCACATGTGTATGCCTTGTGGCAAGACCTTTCATTTGAGATAATGACTTTTGACCCCATCAACTAGATCTTGGAGTTTGGCTTACTTTTTAAAATAATTAAGACAAGATGTGTTTCTGAAACACTGATGCCCTCGATAAGCAGAAATCAGAAACCTGTATTCCTCTTGGCAAGGCCTTTTATTTGTGATCATGACTTTTGACCCCGTGACCTTGACCTTGAAGTTTGACCTACTTTCAAAAAAAAAACTTAACTTGGATTTCCCTTCTGTACAAATGCATATCATGACCTTGATCTAGACTCAGTCTATGAACAAATTTGCTGTTAAATAACTTGCTGCTGCTGGGTTATTTGTTCAACAGGACAATTCTAGTTCAAATTACACCAAAGTCATTGGCCTCGTGACCTTGAGTGACCTTTGACTGACATTTCAAAAACTTCTCATTGGTTATAACTTTGAATCTTTAGAGGTAGGGCTTTCATAATTCACATGCCTCTTCTTTGTAACAAGACCTTTCTGTTGCTAGAATAATTTCTGACCTCGTGACTTTTGACTTATACTTCAAAAACTGTATATTTGTTATAACTTTTAAATCGTAAGAGGTAGGGCTTTAATATTTCAGAATCATATTCCCTTTGGGTGGGGTGTAATCAGGATATAGGACATTGCAAAATTTGCCTTATTTAGTGGACAATGGGATATTAAATTCTTTACGGGAGTGAATGTTTTGACATTTTAGTGCCATTTACACAAGATGATTGCACTTGGTCAGATCTTTTCAATTGCATATTATATGATTTAATAGGATAAACATGTTCTCAGGAGTAAAAGGTACTTAACAGTATGTAAACCTATCCAGCAAGCTCTGTTGTCTTCTGACAACTCTTGTATAAATCAGGGAAATGATAGGTATTGGCAATGAAATGTGTGTTGATACAAATTTGTTCAATAAATGAACTTTTAAGATTTATGATAATGTCTTGGAAAACCTTAGTTGAAGGGTAAAAAGCTTCAGTTACAAAGAGAGAATGTATGGGATTTCATGCAATTAAGATTACTGCTACTATGTGTATGCATGTTTTTATCCAAGGTTACAACTGAAAGTTTACAAAATTTCTTTCAGATATAATGAATGCAAAGACAAGTTAATTCCATATTTGAAGAAATGTGGTTTCAATCCTAAAACAGATGTATATTTCCTGCCTGTATCAGGCTTAACTGGGGCATTCCTGAAGAACAGTGTGGATGAATCTGTTTGCCCATGGTACAGGTAAGCAGTTGCCCATAGAAATCCATTTGTTTATTTATATGATTAACAATCACAGTTTAGAGAAAGATACACACTATCTTGAAAAATGCCATTATCATTTGGTGAAAAAGAAGGTTTACAGTTACTGATATCTCAAATTTCAACATTTGTGCATTGTTATTGCATGAAGAAAACTTGAAAATAAATATATATATATTGTATACAATTTTTTTTGTAACAAATTGATAGAAATACAAAATTTTTTGCGGAGAAAGGAAAGAAGATTGAGGATTGGGTAACAGAAAAAGAGGGGAAAGGAGGGGGGATGATGGTTGGTTGGTTGATTGGTGTTTTACGTCGCTTTTAACGATATTTCAGTTATATCGCGACATGGAAGCAGGAGGTTACCAACCTCTTAAACATAGTGGCGCAACCTGGGAATCCATGAATAAAAATATAATATATAAACATATATATACCAGTATATAAACATGTATCATACACGCACATACATAACTACATAGAATGGTGTGAGTGTGAAGATTTAATAACATTATTGATAGACACAATCACAATATTTCATCTGTACATAATTTACTTACTATACAAAAAATCTGACATCAAAAATTTTAGATAGGTAGTCTTTCATTAGAGCGCTTTGTGCAATATATATAATTACGGATAGTGGCAAGAACATGGTTAATTGCTACTTGTGGTGAAATAACAGTACTAAAAATAAACTTTATCAGTAAGATTAAAGAAGATATTGGAGAATTCGTGAATTAACCTCTGTACCTGATGACAATCCCATAAAATATGATATATAGATTCTATTTGAATGTTATAGAATGTGGAAAAGGGAGAGTCAGATTTTCCCAATTTTGTATAATAATTCATTGGTACCAAAATATGATAATTAATTTGAAACTGAAACCATTTTAGTTTAGAACTTTTGAAATTTAAAAATGGAAATATTTATATATCTTTGTAATTGGCATTATAGTTATCCACTTAGATTGTGCAGATGGCTTAATGTAATTTTTTTTTTTCAACACATTGTACATATCCCTTGCTTCTGTGTTTGAGTGGAGGAAAGCATCTAGATTTGAGGGAATCAGTGGTTCTTTGGTTTTATGACTTTCATCCACGATATGATTTTTATTTTTCATTCTTTTTAATATTGCAATATTTGCCATAAAACTTTAACTATGAAATCTAACATAATGTTGGCAAGCCGGCGTGGCCTAGTGGGATCGCGTCGGACTTCTGATTGGGAGGCTGGGGTTCGAGTCCCGCTCTGGTCATGCCGGGGTCATGTCTTTCGGACGAGACAGTAAAAACCAAGGCCCCGTGTCGTGGTATGCATGGCACGTTAAAGATCCCTCACTGCTTCTGGTGGGTCCGTTGCAAAGGTCAAAATTTGTATGCCCGGCTTCAGGCAGATGCTGCCAGCATATACGTGAAATATTCGTGGTGTGACGTAAAACAAAAATCAATCAATCATATAATGTTGGAAAAAATATTGGTTTATTATCTATAAGTAGTTGTGGATTATACCAAATAGGTTGTTTAATATATTGTTCCCAAGTGTTTATATTCTCTTTTTTTTTGTACATCAATCCATGCCTTTAAGACATCTTTCCAGAGTGGATTCTGTATGTCTGATAATTGTTTGTATACATACTTATTATAGGATATACATGTTTTTATTTCAGAGGACCATCTTTAATTGACTACTTGGATACAATGCCTTTACTAAACAGATCTGGTGATCAGCCTGTTCGAATGCCAGTAGTGGACAGATACAAGGTAGGAGAAAGAATATGTTCTGCATTTCCATAATGTTTCCTTTAACATAACCATAGAATAATATATATATATGATATAACCAATCTGTATAACCTTTTTCTAAGATCCTTACTTAAGATCTATATTGTAGGTCAAGTCTGAAGCATTATCTCAGATTACTCATTACTGTATAAAGAAAATAATCCTGACATGTCTCAAAGCAAAACATTTAAGTATGATATTGTCAATTAAAATCTCAGTTAAGATCCTATAATCCTAACCAATGTATAGAAATAAATCATACTGTATACAAAACAGGGGGCTTTCATTGCTCACTTAGTAAAGCACTTGGAATTATTCTGTATTTTGGTCTGTGTAATACATCTTTCTAGTGACTATAGATAAAGCTGAAAATACAATTTTTTAATATCTAGTAGTTAGAATTTAGTCGGTAGAAAGATGCATTACAAGGACTAAGTATATTCATATGTTAATAATAATGACCGATAATGGTTACATAAAATGATAAACAGCTGATGTTTATTTCGAATATCCGGATAAATCGAAATATTTGCTCTGGCCCGTCAACTTCGACATAATGAGTTTCGACTATATTGTTAAAAACCTTAATGTCTGGTCTAGAGTTGCGGAGATAAATTTCTGATAGTATAGTCCAAGGATTCCCTCAGAGCCATCGATTTTTTGAGTCGGTTTCGGTGAAGCCGCACTCATTGCAATCACTTTCTTTTCAGGGGTTATAACTTTCACTACCGATATAGAGCTTACTATGCCGCTGAAAAATAAAGTGCCGAAAAATTACTGATGTTGTCTTAAAAATTCTTGATCAGCACAATGTACCTTTAGCTCACTTAATTTAAGCTAAACATAAACTAGTTTCAATAACTCGAAAAAGGAGTCGCAATAATGTTTTCAAATTTCGCGTAATAATATGTAGTTGTGACTACTTTACGATGTTTTTACCACCGACACCATTGGATGTACTTGATTGTGTAATTCTCCGGACAAAGCATTTGTCTTGATCTTGTGTCGCTTGTTTTTATCGAGATACTTCAATTAAAGTTTTCCCCAACATGTTCTGGAACTTTAGTTCTTTTTCACATATATGACAAATTTAAAGATCGATCTTCCCGCATTTCCTCTGATAATGAAAATGCAATATAAATATTTAGGTAAATGTCGTATGTTTCTAAATATAAATGATGTTAAAACATTATGAGAATCGTGAATAAGATGGTTATTTAATGTCCCACTTGAAGGAATGTCGTTCCTTGGCTCAGCTTCGACTCGTGACAACAATGCAGTAAAACTTGTTGCCATGAAGTTGTCGATTGCACGTTCATTTCGGATACAAGCAATTGCAAACTCTTTGCCGTAAGATAGTATGAAGAGAGAAAATTTTATTAGCATTTTGTACATAGGTATAATGACGATGTAATTGCAACAAAGACCTAATTTTTGCCCCGCCCCGCCCCCATTTTCCTGAAATTCTGAATCCACCACTAAAATGGTAAAATGATTACATACTTAAAATCAGCAAAGCGGACTCTCAGGACTTTTGAGTCCTTTGATCAGTAATACTAGTGAAGGAAAAAATGAGAAGTATCTGTCAATTTTACTTAAATCCCTTATTTAATGGTAAAAGTGTTATTAAATGCCAAATTTCTGGTACACAGAACTATAATGCTGCTTACACTCATTTTTAGGATATGGGTGTGATACTTCTAGGTAAACTAGAATCTGGTTCCATAGCAAGAAACCAGTCATTACTGCTGATGCCCAATAAGGTATGTTCATGTCTTTGTACTGTCTGTTCAGGTTTATTTTATGACATTCAATCTAAGTCCTTTCTAAGCTCTGTGAAATGAGTGGAATTAATGTTGTTAAAGTTAATGTTGTGGCATAATTATGAGGTGTTTTTTAAAATATGTTTTGGGATACATTGTGCTTTAAATCATTTCTAAGTTTGTAGTGTTTTCTGTATATCCTCCAAATGCCTAGATTATGCTTGCAATGATCAAGAAATAACATGTTACTAATATTTGACAAAATTTTTACATCATTATTGATCAGGCAGTTGTGAAGGTAATGCAGCTGTTCTCAGATGAGATAGAAACAGAAAGTGCAGGTCCTGGAGAAAATCTTAAAATAAAAGTATCAGGAGTTGAAGAAGAGGCAAGTTTATTTACTAGTAACACAAATCATGTGGTCCAGCAGTGAATAAATACACCAAAGACTGCATGGTGATAGAATTTTTAAATCTGTGACCCTATTCTCCAGAGAGTACTGGCTACTAACTACTCTTGTTAAGGACTAGCCATTAGTTTGAGTTCCTCCTTTTGTGTTCCACTGAGGAGGGAAATCCATGAGTTGAACTTAATCTGTGACTCTACTCTCTTCACATGCTAGCCATTGCTTGGAGTCCCATCTGTCATGCTTCATAACGGATGGAAGGCCAAGGATTCATATATTTAATAAATGACTGTAACATCTTTTTTATCAGTGGACATAAAGACATACACGTGATAATGTGCATTTTTTATGTCTAAACGTCCATAGACAGAAAAAATCTAACATTTATTTCTGATAATTTAATTCTGACATAGTGATTGAGTTTAATTTTATTATAAAATGTATTACAGTGGAATCTACTTAATGTAATAGCTTCTGTGTTTGGAGAATTTATTATAATAACCAGACTCTTACACAAACCAAATTGACCAAACTTAGATCAAGCATCTCATTTTTTGTTATTTACGCCGTCATCTGATAACCTACATGTACCCTGTACTTCTGAGGAGGTAACCGAGTGCAATCCTTTATGTAAATAATGTCAACCATACTGTTTTGATATTTAACATGCTGCTTATCAGTTACATTGTAACTGAATGACATTTAGTGATATTTCGGAATTTTCCAATCAATGTTTGGCAACAAGGACATCCCCATCTTTTTTCTTTCCATGCATACGCTTAAAGGCGATGTGATTCCACAGTTTTCAGCTCGCAAGCCAACCACAGCTCAGATTAAAGTCTTTATGATTTAAGTGTTTAGCCAAGTCTTTGGCCTTTTCTGTGAGGATCGGCCCAGACAATGGAATGTCCCAGGCAGTCGCTTATTTAAACCATTCGTCACTGTCCCTTCAACATTGACCACTATTACCGAGCGCTGACAAATTCTGTCTGGGTTCCCGTTTACTAGAAAGTCTTCCGGGATAGATTCCTTGTTTTTAGCAATTTTACAACCTCATATTTATCTTCTCGAGACAATTCATTCCTTTTGCATTGGAATGAAATGGTCTAAGGAACGTCCACTTATAAATACAAATACCAAATTGATGCAAGTGTCAAAACAAATCAATGAGAATTTGTCAGATTAGTTGCTGCTGGGTATGTACAGATCTACCTGGTGTGCGTCCAGGCATGACATTGTTTGGACACCACACAAAGAGGGGATTAAGTTGGGGAATCAGGTGTGATAAACGATCCATACCTGTCCAGTTTATTGGTATACTCAAGCTTCATTGGGATATGCAATACCTTGATGAGATGATTTTCAATTACACAAAGTAGACAAGGGGTATGACTTCTATTACAATAAGTGTACATTTTACTATAGTCTGAATTTGATAGAAATGGTTCGGTGTTTTAAAATTCTATCAAAATAACCAAGTTATTCCAGTAACTGATATTACATTAAGTGGATTCCACTTTACTTTAAAATGAGTATTCACTACAGTGTCATGAAGTGTAGTGCTCAACTTTTGAGTACACTTCTTAATCGAAGAAGAATGCTGTCTAGATTTACAGCACTAAAGATGTAACATCATGGCAGCAAACATTGGAGCTGGAGCTCATGGTGCAGACAATTTCATTCTTTGAAGACATCAGTTGGAATTACCATATAGCAGTTGTAATTTTCAGGATTTGAAAATACTTTCTTGGTTGTTTATTTTGGCAATCGCCATTTTTGGTTTGTCTTGAGAATTTATATAAATCATTACACTACTATAGTATCTTAGAAAGACATGTTCCTATCTGTTTAAAAGGATATGTGTCATACTTCAATCTGCCTCTTTGGTTTGCTTGCCTTGTAATGATCTCATGAAAATTTTTATCCCTGGGATCGATAGATTGGGGGCATATTGTTTTTGTCTTGTCTGTTTGTTTGTCTGACAACTTTAACCTTGGCCATAACTTTTGAACCATGAAGGATAGAAATATTGTACATGCGCGCTCAACTAATGAAGCACTTTCAAATGGCACTAAGTTCGATGATCTATTGACCTTGAGGATAACCTACATGCTAAAAATTACTTTTTGGACTTTGTTGCCACTGGGGGAATTAGCGTTTCACAAACACAACTTGTTTGTCTATTCATAGACAGACTGAGAATGTATATGTACATGTGATGGGTATTATATGGACAAAACAACTTATCTGCATCTTCTGAAAGCATTTTTGACATAGGAGGGATAATTATGCCCTTTCTCATATTTTTACTATTAAAAATTGGGTTATTTTATTAGTTAAGGCTGAAGTACATGTATTTATATTAAGGCAACATGAATGAACTCGTACACTCAACCTTTTAGGATGAATTACATATACATATCTATACTTCAGGATGTAACTCCAGGTTTTGTACTTTGTCCTCCAGACAATGAATGTAATACAGGGAAGGTTTTTGATGCACAGGTAAATGAATTTAGAATTAGTAACATCTTTTAATTGAATTTTTAGAATTTTTGTAGGTACCCATACTAATAGAATTAATTTATAAACTTCTGTAGATCAGGTATAATTATTTACCTTTGAAAATTTTTCCATATTACTTTACTTTGAAACAGTCAGAGTGAACTCAAATCTTTCTTATTATTTCATGTAATTCATGAAGGGAAGTTCATGATTTCCTTGTAACTTGAACTAAGGATTACTTTATTAAACTATTTTAATGTGAGAAACTTTAAAACTACTGATGGTTTTCAGCTGGATTTTTTTAGAGTAAATTCTACATAAATGAATTGCATGGAATCGAATCTGACATGGAGTTTAAATTATTTAGTTATTTTATATAATGAAAAATTCAAATTATCTTGATGTAAATTACTGGTGCATTTCACAGAACAGAAATAGTTTTAGGAAAACATTCTACGAAATGGACAAAAGTATACCTATAAGATAAAGAGTTATTACCGCATCAATGTATATAATACATAGTAATATTTACAGTGCTTAGCACCAAATGAAATAAGAACAAATATGTTTTCAAGAGATATTGACAAAGTCTGCTTCTGAATTTAAAGTAAATGACAAGAATAGCCTTGTAATCCTGATTTATTAGCATATTTCTTTTAATTGGGGTGCTGTACTAGTATTTTGTATTTACTGTGCATTGTAGTATATATCCTTATGATTTCAGATTGTGATATTAGAGCATAAATCTATTATTTGTGCGGGATATAGTGCAGTAATACATATCCATGCTTGTGCAGAGGAAGTCACAATAAAAGCTCTTATATGTATCATAGACAAAAAAACAGGTGAAAAAACGCAAATGAAACCACGGTTTGTGAAGCAAGATCAAATTGCAATAGCAAGGTTTGAAGTGAATGGAGGACTTATCTGCCTTGAAACATTCAAAGATTTTCCACAAATGGGGCGATTCACTCTACGAGATGAAGGTAGGTTAATTTCAAAAGAATTGCTGTACAGGTTTAATTCATTTCTCATCCGTATATCTTATCAGAAATATTCTAAGCATCTTCATGGGCAGCATGTGATCCTTGGTAACATTACATATCAAATTGCATTTTGTTTAAATATTCTTCCACTAAAAGCATCAGTATTTATTTTGTTTCAATCCTGTTGCTATGGTGTTAGTTCATCATTACTTTTAATTTCAGGTAAAACGATTGCAATAGGGAAAGTGATGAAGATTGTCCGTTAAGCATTTCCTCATACGTCTGCTTCAGCCATGTTTGAGAGTATACGACACACACACACCAAGATACATATTGTCTGTGAATTATGCTCAATATGCTACATTTCTCCACTGAAACAATTTACACCTTTGTGATTTGCTATACATGTACTATCTCTGTTTAAGTTCAGTCACAGAAGATGTATGGTCAAAGTTATTCCTTTATTATTGTTACTCAGTTTTGCCATGTTTGTATTAATGTGACAACTTTGTTTCAGTTTTTGTTCCATTGGCTTTTCAACTTTTGATTTTGTTGCCAGTATAGTGCTTTTTACAACTCTCTTTATTTTATATTTTTTTCAAGAAGGAAAACTTGACTTTTATTAAATTTGTTTCTTGATTCAACATTGTATATGTGTGTCATACACCCGTATTGTTCTGGCTATCCTGATTGCTATGCATTCGTGCTAAGAACTGTGCCTGTGAAATTTGAAATGTTATGTATAGTGTACACAATATATTTATCATTTTACACATTCTTTCATTCCTCTTGTTTTTGGTTCTTATGCAAATTGGCATTTAGCACTCCATTGTCTTATAATTTGGACGAAAGAAAGGATATAATATTATTGATATTGTTTAAGGTTGGTGAAAATTGAAACTATCTCTGCAGTTTCCTTAAATATTAATTTTTTTCCCTTGTTAAAGCACATGGATATAATATTGATTACAATCATGCAATTGTTTATGTGTTATTTCTCAGTTTTATTGAAAGTAATAGTTTAATTTTGATCATCAATGTTTCCTTTTGTATTAGTATTTGTATGCCTTTGGTCAGAATAATGCAAGGGCTTGCAACATTTGATACGTCTTTCTGTTCAGCTTTCAGTAATTATGCCATATTAAGCAAATTAATTCTGCGACCTGGCACAAGTGTTTCACACACATTCTCTTCACATTTAAAAACATTGTTAACTCTAGGAAAAAGTGTTCTTTTGAAATATTTATCTAAAGCAATCAAACTTGCCTCTTATTTTTTTCCCCATTATAACATTTCACATAAATAATGTGAATAAATGTGCTTGAGATGGTGCAAAATGAGCATTATATTAACCGTTCATTTATATTTATTTATTCACATTGATTTACATGTATCTTGAGAGGATTATGATGTCGACCAAGGGTTTAGATTTAGGAACCGATTTTAATGTTTTCATGCTGTCTCTTGTAAAGTTCCTTCACTTTGTTTATTAATTCAGTGTTCATGAATTTATTTAACATGTTTACCTTCACATTGAAGAGATTTCCCAAAACTGAAAAACAGTTCCATATATGATACAGTTGAAGTTGAGTGTAACATCTCACGAGACTGTTGTTAAACCAAATTTTTAAGTGATTTTTGTGAAATTAAGCTATTGTTGCATTGAGCATTGGGCTTTTTTTTTTGATGATCAAGAAATGATAAGAGTTACATAATGTATGAACAGTGTGATAAAAGCTTTTATGAAGGCCTGGTTAATATCTGTGCTGTAGTGATTTTAATTTTAAATTGTTACGAGTAATACCTGCTAAGAATCAAACATTGATGAAAATAGATCATGGTATGAAAAAAATACATACCAAATTATAAATGTGAATAAAAATAAAAGTTCAAAACCCAGATATACCTTTATCATTTTTCAGTACTCTATCATCGTGTGAAACCTGCGGAGTAGATCGTACCTCACAAACCCTGTGGGAAAATACAACCAAAAACCATCGGAACTCGTTAATATTCATGTTATCAGACACCATTCCCCCCCCCCCAACCAACCAATCAAATTAATCCTACATACGAAAGGAAGTGTTTGAACTCCTGTTTTGACAGATATGAAGACATCACGTCTCTCCATAACCAAAGCTTGCAAGGATTTCAGACACACCTTCAGATGGTTTTTGGTCGTATTGTCCCATGGGGTTTGTGAGGTACGATCTACCCTGTGGGTTTCACATGATGATACTCTATTATCTATACAGAAATGTGAACTATTATGAAAAGTGTCATACTTGTCACTTAAATCTATTTGTTAAATAAGTGCAGTTTTCAGTACTGTTGGACTGTGTAGAACAAAATATTTAAAATCAAAGTCACAATTTGGAATTAATGTACATCTCCTGTAAGTAAGAGCTTGCGTAGGTTTATCAAACTATTTATCCCCTTAACACAACCTATCCCCAAGGGAATACATTAATGCTGTTGTGCGTCTGTACATTTATTTTTCCCCACTTTTCGTGAAAGCATGGGGACATTAAATCTCATTCGTCTGTCCGCCCTTCACAAAAACTTTAACCTTGGTCATAACTTTTTAACTGTAATATGGAGGGCCTTCATATTTAACATATGTGTTCCTAATTGCAATACCTTTCCGTTGGAATCAAAATTTTTATCATGTGACCTTGACCTTTGACCTACTTCAATGTAACTTTTTAACCATAATATGTAGGGCCTTCACATTTGGCATGTGTGTCCCTAACTGTAAAACCTTTCCGTTGGTACCAAATTTTTCTATCATGTGACCTTTGCCCTACTTCAATGTAACTTTTAACACAAGACTTAGGGCCTTCATATTTGATGTGTGTTTGTAGACATGCACAACCATGACAATATGTCACAGACCACTGCACCCTTACTGATAGAACCCTGAAGGCAGGGGACCACAATTCTCAGAATTTGGTTTTTTATCTCATTGGCTTGCTGGAGGTACATTGGGAATACCCAGGTTAAAAGGTAGAGGGTAGTTCAATACAAAAAAATATGCACAAATGCCACAGTGACCAAAGAGCACCCTATTCATGCATCTGACCTTCTTATTCTGTTTCAGTTAATTGGTTAATAAATTTGGGGAAGTTCAGTATCTGACAAAACACAAATGCTGCCTTATGTAATGAGTATACAGCGAAACAGGAAGTTGAAATGTTGTACAAATTGTATCTTAGTTATACTTTGCTTCCATTGCGGACTACTATTTTCTGTTGAGATGAGCTAAGTCATTTTGGATCTTGATAATTGTATATTGTATTTCTGGAGCAAGTTTCACAAAGCTGGGCAACATTTGGAATACATGTGATAATAAGCGAAAATGTACAACTGCTTTACCAATCCATTTCAGGCATTTCAGTATCACTCTTTGTTTACATTGGAGCAACAAGTACCTCATGATTTTACTTAAGCAAAAGCGAACACAGTTTCAAATTAATTCATAATGTCAGTTGAATTGATAAGGGGTTAGCAAATAGGACCTTGTTGGACCTGTTGTCATTATTGTACCGATTCAATCTGATGGTTTTTGGTCGGAATTGCGTAGCAATTCCAGACCCTAGTCGTTACAATATGCTGTGGTGAACGCGTGGAACGCAGAAAATACCTCCTCGTGTATAAATAGTACGTCGATATTTAGAAAAAGCGTGATTAGATTTACTTTTAGTACTTATAGTTCATATTGTACGAGTCAATACAAGATAAGTTTGATAAGATGAGAAAATAGATGTGCCGTTATTCCATCGATTTAGACGAGTTATATTCATGCGCTGGAGGACATGCGGTCTTTCCGAATACTCGACGGAAAGTCCCGAAGAAGTACGATTGATATTATTGTGTAGCTGTGCCGTAATTTAAGAAGTACACTACTAGTCCGTACTAGTATCCGTTGTATTATAATTAATAAAACTTGAGAATATCGCTTCTTTTTATAGCAGTGGAATTCAAAGTACTCTACAATATTCTCGTCACAACGATAAACAAACGTCTTGGTAGTTGTTGATGTGTAATGCTACTAAAATAGCCAGTTATTTATAGATCTACATGTGTAGACGTGGTTTTCCCCAAATGTACATGTACATGTACAGCGGGAAACTGTCCAGATTGCTAATTTCACACTACTGTCAAGATCAAAAGTGATAAGAGAGAATGAGATAACTATATAGTACGAGACGGAGACGTACATGGGTGTACAGGGCGGAGCCGTTGTTTATATGAAAACTAGCACCTGTACGCAGACCGTGTTTTTGTCAATACTGATCCTAAACATTACAGGCTTGGTGTGTGATCTCTTGGTGGATCACGACTTTATTACCTTTGATGTACTTGACCATGCAATTCCGACCTTGAGGACTTTCAAGTCCTTTCATTTTTAACTCTGAAGGTTAAAGAGCATGCACACTATGGTTGATGTGAAACAAAGATTAAGTGAGCCCAATATGAAGAAAACATATAATCTAGACTGACTATCTAATAACTATCAAAAACTCCTTTATATTGAAAAGAAAAGTAATAGTATTTAAAATCTAAAACTATAGGTAAAGTAAAACTAGAAAACTGACAAAGTCTGAAAGGGTTTGGCTGATAAGCTTAAAGTTAATCTGAAAATGCTGGAAAAATCCATGACCTCAATTTTACACTTCAGTGAACACAGTCTGATTTTGCATTTAGCTTTGATCTCTTGCATACCATTAATGATACCATCTTCAAACTTGGTCAGTGAGAAACCATTGATAAATGGCTGAAATATTGCCTGGTCATCAGTTTTAACTGCATTACTATGATGACCTTGAGATTTAACACATCACATAAGGTCAAAATATACCTCTGGGTTATGAGGAGAGTTAAATGAAGTTAAGAAAAGAACCACTGGATATATAGCCAGGACAATAATTGAGATGGACAGACCTATCATTTGAGTGTCCATCTGGGGCTCTTCAGTAATCCTGGCATGGGTTCGTCAACCAAGTATATAATTCAGAAATATTACAAATTACACTTCATGCATCTTTAACTTCTACCCATTACTGGTGCACACATTAGGCACATTATAGATTTATTGAAAACTACTAATTTTTCATACATTTTTATTCCTAAATTATTTTTTAGTTGTTGATTTTGAAATATTTTTATTCACTAATAATTCCCTGAACTTTGAAACTTTAAACTCTCTTTTATTTTTGGAACCAATAGGTTTCTTCTTCTCCTTTCTAACGTTTTCTTTATTTTCTTCTTTTTCTGGAAGGAAACAAGTATTGCAAGTATGAGTAAAAACTTACTCTGTGCTCAAAATACTTAGTGAGTTTAGATTACAGAGATCTAAACTCTTTATAACAAACATGAAATCTATTCCATTCCTGTACTCCTGCACAAAACATGACAATATAAATGTATATGTTAAAGAAACACAATTGCTTTCATAACAAGTACATTATATATATATATATATATATATATATATATATAATGTACTTGTTATGAAAGCAATTGTGTTTCTGTAACATAAATATATAATAACATATATATATATATATAAAATACTTAGTGAGTTTAGATTACAGAGATCTAAACTCTTTATAACAAACAAGAAATCGATTCCAATCATCGATATATATATATATATATATATATATATATATATATATATATTTTAAAACTTGTACAGTAAAATCAGAGAAAACCAAACTGCCTCCAGATCACCTCTTGAATTCCATTTTTTACTTTTTACAGTAGTTCGGAAAACCATGATTTTGAGAAACAAGATGCCCAAGTGGGCCTATATCGCTCACCTGAGTACCTAGATGATCAGTCATGCATGAAGGAAGAATTCATTTATTTTTGCATTAATGTGACTAAGTCAACACAGATGTTGAAAATATGTCAAATTTTATTTCAGACTAGAATAAAAAACAACACTTTTTTGCACATCCATTCAGGTGATTTTGATATTAAGCATTTCCTTTGTCTCTACAAGGAGTAATTCAGGGCAACAAGTTAGTCATTTTCTTTAGGTGGGGCCTTTTGTTGACTGATTTCAAGTCTGGGTCATGAATAACAATTGTTTTCCAGATCTAACTTAAAATTGCCTAACTTCATATGTTGAGTGTTGAGAAACATCTAAAAACTTATTTAGATGTGTAAAGAAATGAAAAAAAAATTTTGACCACAGCTGGATTTGAACCGCGACTCTCCATATTTCAATTACCAAGTGGTATATGTACCATTGTGAGAACTGCTTTTTAGACATGGTGGCATTATCTGTTAACCAATTTGGATGAAATTTACCAAATTGATAGAGGACCTTTAGTACTTCATGTATTCCATGTTTCATTAAAATCTTTCATGTGGTATAACAGCAGAAGTGAAAAATGTGATTGAATTGTTCCTATACACCCTCATTTGGAAGTCTTAAAAAATTCATAAAAAATCCAAAAATTGAGATATTGACAAAATTCTTTCAAAGTAACATTCCTTACCATAATGATGATCACAATAGTCCATAAGAAATCATCATTATCAATTAACTCGGAAATATGACACTTTTCTGCATTGAAATCACCAAGTCCAAAGAAATGTCGAAAAAAAATTCTAAAATTTGATTTTGGAAGGGAACCAAAATGACAATACGTCTTTACTAATCCCTCTAGATCATTTCTATGTATTCTGTTTGTCTCTGTATACAGCCCGTATGAAAAAGAATATTGTTAAAGGAGGGAACTCTTTTGTGACCTACTTTTGACTATGGTGGCGCCACCTGTAAAGAGGTCTGGACGAAAACAACAGAATTTGAAGAGGATCATAAGTGACTTATTTCTACCAAGATTTATTAAAATCCTTCGAACAGTTTTGTAGAAAAAGTTGAAAATGTGAAAAATGGCCAACACCAACCCCCCCCCTTTATTTTTTGGGAAGTCTTAAATGTAAAATTCCTAATTTCATATGTTGAGTGTTTAGAAACATCTAAAAACTTATTTAGATGTGTAAAAAAAAAAAAAAATTTTTTTGACCACAGCTGGATTTGAACCACTACTCTCCATATTTCAATTACCAAGTGGTATATGTACCATTGTGAGACCTACTTTTTAGACATGGTGGCATTATCTGTTAACCAATTTGGATGAAATTTACCAAATTGATAGAGGACCTTTAGTACTTCATGTATTCCATGTTTCATTAAAATCTTTCATGTGGTTTTGTAGAAAAAGTTGAAAATGTGAAAAATGGCCAAACCCCCCCTTTTTTTGGAAGTCTTAAAAAATTCATAAAAAATCCAAAAATTGAGATAATGACAAAATTCTTTCACAATAATATTCCTTACCACAATTATGATCAAAATAGTCATTAAGAAATCATCAATATCAATTAACTGAAAAACATGACACTTTTTCTTCATTGAAATGACTAAGTCCAGAAACACGTCAAAAAAGCGTAAATTTCTATTTGACAGATCTTAACCCCGAACACAATTTTTAATAACCCATCTTTATAGATTGTTGAAATGCAATTAGTTTCCCCATTTATGTACTGGTTCTGGAGAAGAAGATGTTTGAAGAGGGGTACCCTTTTGGGCACTTTTGGTCCCACCCTGGATCCACCCCTGAGGGAATCTGGATCCCGAACACAATTTTAATAGGGGACCTTGAGTACATCATTTACACAAAGTTTGATCCAAATCTGCAATGTGGTTCCAGAGAAGAAGTCGAAAATGTGAAAAAGTTAACAACGGACGACGACGACGACAGACGACGCACTATGACTATAGCTCACTTGAGCCTTTGGCTCAGGTGAGCTGAAAAGAAAGAGATCTGACTCGGTACCTCAACATTACAATGCCCTTGGCAAATAAAATTGACATCTAAAAGACTACAGCATGGATCATTTTACTATTTATTCATTCCATACTTTGTATTAATTTTGGTTTAAAAGCAGAATGATTAAAACTTTATTTAAGTCTAAAATGTGACATAAATTGTTTAAAATGTCACCACACTGGAGCAAACTGGTTCTGCCATTTGACAAAAGAATAACGACAACTTGGTTTGTGTGACTGTGCACTTTTCGGTTAAAATGTCTCGATCAATTGATGACATAGCGTTGGAAATGTCTGACAGGAGGTTTGAGTTTCTATACATAGTAAAGTTTTTTGGTTTTTTTTTTTAATATCTAAAGGACTTTATTGTATGTCAGTTTATTTGTCAATACACCAACCAACTTTAAGAAGTACTCAAAACAAACATCAATCAAGTTTATCACAGTCCATGTGCACAACAGGTATTACAGTGTTAGTACCCTCTGGGTCATTAATACCTTAACTGTCAACTGTGTTTACATAATCAGCTGAAAATCAGTTAGGTGTGAGACCAGACATTGTGTCCAGTATTTAGGTGACAATCTGATATTATGTAAGTAGGGATTGGAAATTTCATTCGGAGTTCAGAATTCTCAAATTCTGGTTTTCAGAGTATATGATAAACAAATAGGAGAATTTCAGGACCGACACATGTGTCCAGTGGAGACAGAAATCTAGTGAGAATTTTGAGACCAGCAGATGTGTCCTCTGCAGAAATTATAAAAACTGACCTTTCTACTGAAAGATTAAAACTGATTTATCCATCTGATTTCCAGTAAAACAACATATACCAGTACATTCCAAAAACTGAAGCTGACAATCTACTAATCCCATAAAGTCTGTGAGAAGATCATTTGAAATAGCAATTGTAAACCTAAAGATAGCTAGCTGTCATAACATCTACAGGTCACATTCTATAATCAAATATAGAAAATGAGTAAATAATAATAAGTAATAAACAAAATGCTATGAGATTAGTTGTTCTTAATAAGAGAACTAACAAAAGCAACGCCTAGCGTGGCATAATACGCCCGTCGCTTAGTATGAAGGGATGAAATTTGAAAGTATGGAAACATTCCCCATTTTAGCAACAATGCTGTGAAATATTATTCAGATTCATGCAATGGATAAAAAGTTATGTATTGGACAAAGATTTACCTATCATATGCACTGTGACATTGTCCTTGCAGATATGACCTTGGTCAAGATCATGACATACCCTTGGGTCCTGGGCAACAATTCTGTGAAATTTTACTCAAATCCATGCAAGGGGCAAAAAGTTATGGCCCAGACAAATATCTAATCATAGTATGCAGTATAACCTTGGTTCAAGGTCAAGACACACTCTTCGGTCCTGGGCAATATTTCTGTGAAATATTATTCAAATCCATGTTAGGAGTAAAGAGTTATGGCCAAGACAAAGATTTACCCATCATATGCATTGTGACCTTGACCTTGCAGATATAACCTTTTAGTCAAGGTCATGACACACCCTTGGGTCCTGGGCTTTAATTCTGTGAAATAGTATTCAAATCTATGCAAGGTGTTAAAAGTTATGGCCTGGACAAGAATCTAACTAACATAACCACTGTGACCTTGACCTTGCAGATAAGACCTTTAAAATGAATAGGATCATCTACCAGCCATAAGTAACAAGTGTACAAAGTCTGAACATTCTACCATAACAGTTTGGTCCGTACCCTGTTTACAAGTTGCATTTTCAAAAATTTGCTATTTTTGCCCCCAAAATGACCTTGGCCTTGGACTTTGATACTGAAAATTAATAGGGTTTGTCCTCATGCCATAACAAATAAGTGTACCAAGTTTGAAAGTCCTAGCCTAAACAGTCTGGTCTTTATCATGTTAACAAGGTGTGGGCAGACCCATAACACCATACAATAATACATCCATCAACGACAGGCATATAAAAAGTGAAATTACCATTTGTATCATCTTTCAATGCTAAAACTGTTCGGAGTCCTTCTATTTCTTTCTTCAGCTTCTGGTATTCCTACAACAGATTAAACAATGAATGATATTAAAACAAAAAAGGACGACAGATAATGGTGCACTGAGCTTACGTAAATTCTGAGAACACGTTTTCTTTGATTTCAGTTGTTATTACTCCTAAACATGAACATGATACACTATAGAACGACAAATTATACCCATATGTCTGTCATACAATATGTATACAGATGAAGTATCTATCTCTACTTTTCAAAACTAAGTTTTCAGTCTCAACTTCTCCCAAACTGCTGGATAATTTACTTTACAGATGGACAATGTTATTCAGAGGAAGGTCCTAAAGCAATATTTTGTTGCATTAAGTAGAAATATGTGATAATAATGACAATATAAGGTCAGTCACATACAGATGAATAAGCTGAATACATGTATAAGGTTTAAACATTTTCGCTGTAATTCTACATTGTAAAATTTCAATTTATATTGTTTAATGCAGACTTTGGATTACCTCTTCTACACTGACATCCAGTGTTTAATACCAACTAGGATTACTTCATCTACATGTGGCACCCAGTGATTAATAAAACCTCTGGATTACCTCCCTTGGGTTACTTCATCCATAGGATGCATCCCTTGTTTACACTACCTCATCTAAAGGGTGGCATTCAGTGTTTAATACAACCTCCAGATTACCTCTTCTACGCAGTGAAGCCGGTGTGGCCTAGTGGGTAAGGTGCTCATCTCGTGATCGAGAGGTCCCAGGTTAGACTCCCGCCCTGGGCACACCGGTGTTCTGTCTTTCAGATGAGACAGTAAAAACAGAGGTACTGTGTTAAGGTAGATGTGGCACGTAAAAGATCCCTCACTGCTTTGGGTGTAACCATTGCAAAGGTCTAACTTTGTATGCAATGCATCAGGCAGATGCCGTCACCATATACGTGAAATAATCGAGGAGTGACGAAAAAAATTTTAAGTCAATCAATCCAATATCTTCAAAATAAGCATATCAATATGATGTCAACGAGTATCCCAGATTTATTTGGGCCTTGTGATTTATTACCTCAGTACATTTACTGAGTGATTCAAATTCTCCCTTTTCTTCTTTTTCCTTTGTTTTCTCTTGATGTATGGCCTGCTCAGAGATTTTATCTTTGGTGGCTTTTGGTAAATAGTATCCTGCTTTCTCAAAAATCTTGTCCAATTGTTTCTTGTAACCCTATCAAAATTTATAAATCAAATATATATTTCATTTAGAAATGAATTTCAATTCACTTGTACAACATACATCTAAGGGTGTATTTCTATATACGTGTGTATTTTCACTGAAAGCTGGTGCAGCACAATTGGTTAGTTGCTTAGTTCATGAATGGGAGGTCACAGGTTCAAACCCTGCCAATGGCTCACTGGTGTCCTGTTTTTCAGATGAGACAATAAAAACATAAGTCCCATGTCTTGTTGGCACATAAAAGATCCTGCAATGGTTCAGGGTCTGCTGAATGGGTCTAAATTTCTGTGCAATGCATCAGGCAAATGCCCTCACCATATAAGTACAATAATCTTGGTGTGATGTAATACAAACATCAAACAAAATGAAATCACTGAAAAGATACCTTTCTACTCCTTATTTAATATCAAAAATAATAAATATATATACACATATCAATATGCTCAATAGAAGCCTACATGGTGTAGTGGCCAAGCACTTCGTTAACATTGTAGGCAATCCAGATTTTCAATACCAGAATATGTATAATATGTATCAAAGGTTGATAATCTCCTCTTTACATGGCCAGACTCAATGTAGTTTTAAGAGCTGCCTTGCAGTGGAAGGTATCTAGGTTCAAACCCAATAGTGTTACTATGTTTCAGAGTTGGCTGCCTCTTACTTCCATTTTAAAATATAACCAAAAAGAAATGTTTGAAAGCAATATAAAATTCCCAAAACAATTCAAAACAAATTGAATGATTACAGGTATGTATATCTTTTCATGAAATGTCCTGAGACTTTTACAAAATATTTTTCTTACAATTTCATTTCAGTTTTCTAGTAATTGTTTTTTTATCTATTGCTCTTACCTTTGTTGTGATTTCCTCTCTATACAGTTCGCTTTCTATCCTGTCCCACTCTTTCTGTAGGGTTTCTGATAATGTTGGATACACTAACATTGAGTGATTATGACAGACATAAGGTGTACTGAACATCATATGGTAGTTACATGTCGTTGGTTCACTGACATTCATAATCTCGTGAGTTTTTCCACAAAGAAACTGAACCTGAAAAGTAGTTCTATTTTGATAAATCTTTATTGAGTCATAACTAAGATGGTACCAAAGACTGATCACCATGACCCCTCAACCAATCGTAGAAAAATGAAACATTCAGAATTAAGATTTTCAATTGTTATGTTTATGATGTCATAAACATCATTTATTGGATGTTTGCTGGACATCTAAATAAGATATTATGTCTTTCAAAGCAACAACTGGATTTATCTCTGCTAAATTACTGTAAAACTGTTCATAACAGCACAATATCCCAAACTTAAATTCTCTGCATTTTATATTTGTGCTAAATTCACACCTGGAATTATACTGTATACACAATACCATGCATATTGACTGGTTCACAATGTTGTGTGTTTGAGAGAACAATCTTGGAACATCTGGTGTCCAAATGAAATGTTTATGTCCATAGTATCAATTCATAATAAAGTGAGGAATGCATATTTTGTACACAGTTTCTATCTACAATTACAGTATCAACATCACATTTAAAGTCATAAAGTCATAAAATTACGGTTCATCCTCGTTTATTTGGAACTTTCCCCCATTTACTTGCTTGAGTGAGAAAAAAGGTGAGGTTCCCAATGTAACAATGATAAAGGAGGGACCCAATAATGATAATTCACCTTAATTGTTCTGTAAATACTTCCACATTTTTCTCCTTCTCTCATCACCATAGCATCAAATGTATTATTAACAATTATCCATTCCTGCCAAACCCTTTAAAGACCAAAGAAAAATAGTAAATATTCAAAATACAGTACAAGAAGTTTAACTCAAAATACTACAATTTCTTGAAACTTAGAGCAGATAGACATCAATGTCATACAATTGTATTTCTAGAAGTTTTAGGGGCAGGTGTGGTGTAGTGGTTAAGTGCTTGGCTTGCAGCGCCGACGATCCGGGTTCGATTCCCGGGTTGCACCACTATGTTTAAGAGGTTGATAACCTCCTGTTTCCATGTTGCGATATAACTGAAATATTGTTGAAAGCGACGTAAAACACCAATCAACCAACCATCTAGAACTTTTAAAGTTAGTATTTAATGATTTTATTATAACAGTCTTTAGATAGTCAATACATTCCAAAATACCATTGTATGGAGCTGTCTGACAGTGTATATCATAGTTAATCATCACACTCATGCCAATCCAGAAAGACGTATACAATGTATCTCATAATGACACACATCAATATTTTATATAAACAAAACTCTTTACACTTTCTCCTTGATAGGGGCAACAGAATCAATGGTTTCACATACCGATCATTTTTAATTAATCCAATTGTGATCAAAATGGATGTATAACACAATGGTGGACTAACTTTTAAAAATCACAGATAATTGAGCAAAATAATTGCTGGACAGATAGCAATAAGAGGTGTATTAGTCACTTTCAACATTTTAAAATATGTCATAAATAAGTATTTGACTTTGTTGTTTGTTGCGTGGTTGAGGTGAAGTATCTATAGCTTTTAGGACTTGTTTATATTTAAACGAAGTTTACACTTTTAAAGTAAACTGAAATTATTCAGTACAGATATGCGGCAGAATTCAGTAACTATATACCTATTTTACTACAAAAATTTCCAACTTACCCAAGGACTCCATTAAATGGGTTCCATCTAAAGGTGAGTTCATGCTGTGTTACGTTAGAAAAGGGACAAAATTCATACCTATATGATCTGCAATCAAATAATATGAATAAGTTAGTAAAACAATATCAAGGCACTGATTCAGAAGTATAATAAGTAAGTTATACAAGGTGTTCAACTTGAATTTTTTGATATCAGGACTCTGTTTTAATATTGTATTATTCTTTCACAACCATTATAATTGTTTGTAATTTTGTTGGAACCATAAAATTTTCTTTGAATTATATATTGTGAGTGTGCTCATTTTCACTGGATTCATGATCTTTGTTAAATAATTTATAACTACACTAAAACATATATTCAGAAATTCAAAGAAGGACGATGACAGGTCACGCAAGTTTAGGATTACAATACATGTAATATATCACAACACTTTCCTAAATGCTACATTTAGTACACATATACTAGATACTTACGAGTCAAGTTCCTTCTTGAAACATTTTCCTACAAATCTTCTAAGGTGATCAGGACCAGAGAAATTACTAGGCTTGATCCTCATGCTAAGTTTGGGATCATCATTACGTTGGTTGGCAAAATTGTAGTTATTTAAACTGCAAAGAAAGTTATGATATATATGTGATATATCTATATATCTACAATAAAATGTACTGACAGATATCACTTACTTGTATAACTTTACTTACCAGCATGTTACGGTATGCCATATTCAGGATAGATACGTGTACACAAATGATGGAGTCAGGACAGATACATGTACAGAAATAATGGAGTCAGGATAGATACCTGTACACAAATGATGGAGTCAGGACAGATACGTGTACACAAATGATGGAATCAGGATAGATACGTGTATACAAATGATGGAGTCAGGATAGATACATGTACACAAATGATGGAGTCAGGACAGATACGTGTATACAAATGATGGAGTCAGGATAGATACATGTACACAAATGATGGAGTCAGGACAGATACGTATATACAAATGATGGAGTCAGGACAGATACATGTACACAAATGATGGAATCAGGATAGATATGTGTACACAAATGATGGAGTCAGGATAGATACATGTATACAAATGATGGAGTCAGGATGGATACATGTACACAAATTATGGAGTCAGGACAGATACATGTACACAAATGATGGAGTCAGGATAGATACATGTACAGAAATAATGGAGTCAGGATAGATACCTGTACACAAATGATGGAGTCAGGACAGATACGTGTACACAAATGATGGAATCAGGATAGATACGTGTACACAAATGATGGAATCAGGATAGATACATGTACACAAATGATGGAATCAGGATAGATAAATGTATACAAATGATGGAGTCAGGATAGATACCTGTACACAAATGATGGAGTCAGGATAGATACATGTACACAAATGATGGAGTCAGGACAGATACGTGTATACAAATGATGGAGTCAGGATAGATACGTGTACACAAATGATGGAGTCAGGATAGATACATGTATACAAATGATGGAGTCAGGACAGATACATGTACACAAATGATGGAATCAGGATAGATACCTGTACACAAATGATGGAGTCAGGATAGATACATGTATACAAATGATGGAGTCAGGATAGATACCTGTACACAAATGATGGAGTCAGGATAGATACATGTATACAAATGATGGAGTCAGGATAGATACATGTACACAAATGATGGAGTCAGGATAGATACATGTATACAAATGATGGAGTCAGGACAGATACATGTACACAAATGATGGAATCAGGATAGATACCTGTACACAAATGATGGAGTCAGGATAGATACATGTATACAAATGATGGAGTCAGGATAGATACCTGTACACAAATGATGGAGTCAGGATAGATACATGTATACAAATGATGGAGTCAGGACAGATACATGTATACAAATGATGGAGTCAGGATAGATACATGTATACAAATGATGGAGTCAGGACAGATACATGTATACAAATGATGGAGTCAGGAGAGATACGTGTAGACAAATGATGGAGTCAGGACAGATACATGTACACAAATGATGTAATCAGGATAGATACATGTATACAAATGATGGAATCAGGATAGATACATGTACACAAATGATGGAGTCAGGATAGATACATGTACACAAATGATGGAGTCAGGATAGATACATGTATACAAATGATGGAGTCAGGACAGATACGTGTATACAAATGATGGAGTCAGAATAGATACATGTACACAAATGATGGAGTCAGGATAGATACATGTACAGAAATGATAGAGTATATTAATAAGCACTCATATTTAAAAAAAAATCATTTATTATCACAAGTTTAATTCTCTTTATTATTAGTTTCTGATATGCTCAAAAGCTAAACGACATTCATTATTACTTTTTCACCAAAAAATTTTTATTGTATTTTACATACTGTAATTTAAACCTGTGCAAAGGACACACCCGGAGCAGCGAGGGATCTTTTATGTGCCACAATCAACCCTGATATGGGACCTGGGTTTATGTGTCTCATCAACTATGATATGGGACCTGGGTTTATGTGTCACATCAACCATTGGTACCTGGGTATATACTGAAACATAGGATACCAAAGATCTACTGAGGGATTCAAACCTTGGACTTCTCGGTCACAACTAAGTACCTCATTGATTGAACTACTTTGGCTAGAAAATTTGTTAATAAACATATAATCATTGTTTCTTCATTAATGACTTACCCATAACTTGATGGTTCTTCCACAATTTTCATACTAACTAATTCTGACCCTAAAATCAAAAAGGAATTAAAGTAGTCAAAGATAAAAAGAAATCTCTTTCAACAAGTACCTATTTCTAAATTTTGTGTAAATTATTAATACACATAGAAAACAAATATAACAGCTAACTTAAAATTCATAAACAGTACAAATTCTGAATTATTTAATAACCATTAAAATTGAAGTCTTGAAACTTTTGTCTTGAAAGTTAAATATGCTAGTAGCGTCTGGAGTCCTTATAAGACATTAAAGATATAGAAAGTATAGAAAATGTACAGCTTACAGCTACAACATGTCCCCCCTCATCTAACTGTGTTGGCAGATAATCTGCCAACACTTAGATTTAGGAGAATGAAGGGGAACATGATCAAGGTTTTCAAGATTATCAACCCTATCTAAGACGAAAGAGTAACCAATGGTCTATTTGAACTGAACAGTAGCTCAACTAGAAGGAATTAAAAAATGATAGCATACAAAAGATCAAGACTTGACCTAAGGATATTACTTTACTAATAGTGTTGTTGATCTCTGGAACAGTTTACCAGGAAATGTTATCTGTGCAACGAAACTGAAGACCTTTGAAAAACGTCTGGATAAACACGGATTTAGACCATGCATCCTATGAAATATGATCTTAAAACAGTTTTAATATATGAGCTACACCAGAAGCAGTAAATACAGTAGTGAAAGTGACAACAATTACAAGCTGAATATATAGAGGAACAACCGAGTTCCTGCATTCGGAAACCACATTATTAATATAGACTTAGGTAATGTAAATTCACATCTATAGATCTAGTATAGATCCAGATCTGTATCTTGATTAAAGGACTACATTTTCACAGCTGTCCTTGTTTTAAAAAAATGTGGGTACGTTACAAGCTTACTTTTAAAAGGTGGGGATTTTTTTTCTGAAGAAGTAAGTAAAACAGTCTGCACGTACATCTTATGGTTGTATGAATGGATATTTTGGTATCAATGTACCAATTGACCCTGACTGGAGTCATGGATGCATGTTGGCTACCCTAAGTTCTGCTCAGGATGAAAAATCCCAGGCTTCTGAGTGGATATAAATGCCACATTCATCTTTTTGACTGAAATGCTATTTATGATGTATATCTGTTGACAGTATTAAGAATTTATGTAATGGGTCAGTATTTTTCATATCAAGGTCAAGGTATTTTCAGCAAGCACATTTTCTGCAGACTGAAGGTAAGTTTAAACAATATGTAGCAGGAAGGTTGAAAAATCATTGGCCAGACAGGAACTCGAACCCAGAACCTTCCGCTAATAAGGCGGATGCTCTACCAACTGAGCTATCTGGGCCGATGTCCCAGTCTGCCACACACCTCCCCTGCCAATTTAAGGTTTCCCAAAAACCTCACACCAAGTCCTCCTCTCACAGTGGCATACAGTTAACCGCTGCCAACTGATGAGAGTTGGTGTACCTCCAAACTGTACATAGCAGGAAGGTTGAAAAATCATTAGCCAGACCGGGACTCGAACCCTTTTGCTAATAAGGCAGATGCTCTACCAACTGTGCTATCTGGGCCGATGTCCCAGTCTGCCACAAGTACAAGGCAAATTTTGAAAATGAAAAGCCACATTGAGGTATAGTTTTTTGGTGTTTTTACTTTAGTGGGGGACCTCTCTGTTTATGGGAAATGTAAAGGAAGCTTCAAATGATCCTCTTTTTTTATTGAAACTTTTCAATTCATTAACATGTAGCGCTATGGAAAATAATTGCTACATTGATACCTTATATAGAGATGTGTAATTGCGTCAGAAACAGTTCGAGCTACAAAGATTTCTTTCAGGTTAAATAAATACTTACTTATAAATAAACAAAGTGAAGATATTAAAAATGCAACAAAGAATACTGCAATTACGGAGACTGTCATTGCTGCAGCCGGCAGTCCCCACAAACAGTGACTAAGGCAGCTTTGTTTACAACTGTCACATGACTTTCCAAGATGGCGACTTCCATGCGAAGAAACGTGTAAAGCGAATCTTCAGCTAGCAGCTGTCAAACATGAAACGGAGTAAATTTAAAGGAAAACATCAACATAAGGGTCACGGAGAAAGGTCAAATCAAAGAAAAAACAAGTACAGTGATGATCGATTTCAAGATCAACAAGCCCAAGAAGAACAAAAAGGTAAAATCTATATAAGGTACATGTAAATGAAACCGTGTTTTTGCCATCCATTTGGCTTTTATTACTTACTTAGCATTACTTAGCGTTGATTTCCGATACAGAATCCCTCGAGATCCTCTATATTGGACTCAAAATCGGAATTGTTTGATATTAAATGCACTTTGTGTGACTTTCAGTGATGTTTATTGTGGCTTTATATGATAAAACATGGGACACCTCGAATAGCACTCAGTCCTAACATGTATTTCACAGCAAGCGCTCTTATGAAACGCAGCTGATCAGCACAATCAAAGATCTATTGACATAGGGATTTCGGACGGCCACCAGATAGATGCTGTATTAATTAATTCCTGGATTTTTCCAAGGCCTTCGACAAGATTCCATATCAATGCTTGTAGCTTCAGTATTTTGCCTTTCCCCACACTTGTTTACTATTTGGTCATTTAGTTATGTGTGGGGAGGGCTTCAGTTCCTTCCAATACAGTCCTGTGCTGCAAGCCGATTGTGATACAAAATTGTAATTTTTCAGACCGCTTTCGATTACAGATTCACATAAAAATCACACTATGATGGATAATTTTAGTTATATTCATACAAATTCATCTATTGTTAGCTAGATTCACATAGATTTTGAAGTTTATTCCCTAATACAGAATAGTGTGATTGTGCATCACAAATGGCCTGCGCCACAGGACCGTATAGGAAGGAAATGAATTAAGCCCTCCCACATATTACAAATGACCAAATAATAAACAAGTGTGGGGAAAGGTGAAATACTGAAGCTACAATGCTTGCTGTATGAACTCCATTATTATGGAATCTGGAGCCATTCACTGAGTTGGACTGATCGAGAGCTTTCTTAATCCCCTGTTACATGTACTTGCACCTTCTCACAATTTGTTCATAGGCCATCCTTGGCGTTCTTTAAAAATTACCTGAATGTGGTGAGAATGAGGGATTTAATCTCTCGACTACCTTTGACGGTCATCCATCTGGGAATCACCAGCTATCACAATACATCTGTGATACGACATCTCATGTTCTTATCCCGTTCATGAACCGTCTATCCCGTCCTTACCCATTCTCTACAGGTTCTTGTCATGATCACCCACAAGTTCATGCGGCGTCTTTGGAGTTTGCACCACATCTTCAATGTCCCCATTGCATTTGTGTGATGTTCGATCTCTGCGTTCTTACTGCGTTAGGGCCATGACCTAAACGTAAGTGTGAAACATTATCCAAACACATGCAGTTAAGACATTTTTGTTCACATTTGTATTTTTAGCACTAAGTATCTCTGGTGTATACATTTGCAATGGTTGGGAAAAGAAGACTTGAGCTAGTAGAAGGTCCATCTTGGCTTCATCAACTTGAAGTAGGGCAAAATATTGTATTCCCAACACCATATCAGTAATCGTGAACAACAGAAGAGTCATTAAATTAATGACTGTTCATTTGAAAAAAGGATATTAATATTATAAATATACATTCATAAATTTGCATCTATATTGTTCTTATCGTACTAGGCATGTACAAGTGTATATGGGAGAAGCATATATGAGCATTCGTGCCGTTCTTTCCGCATTCATCTCATGTTGCCGTTATGTCTTGGCTGTTTGAGTTACGTCCTTTGAGCATTCATAACATGTTCATAACACATTCTTTTCAGAGTGCATTCATATGACATTTGTTTTGAACAGTACAGAACGAATGCTGTAGTATGGCGTTAAGGGAAGTTCATCTGCATACGTATCACACACTTAACACGTATCAATAAGTTTTAATGCCGTTCTGGGCATTTGCACCACGTTTTATTTAGAGAACGTTATACGTGTAGGTATGACAGGGGCTTTACCAGACGGAAATAACACAGTGTGACAGAAGGAGCCATTTCATCTGTGGAAGAAGTAGACTCTGGTGTTATACCAGGCATGTGCAGTCATGGGCCCACTACTGTTCTTGGGCCTTCATTAATGACCTCCAGGAAGACGTCAGCTCTCCAGTCAGGGTATTCACAGATGATTGCTTGATCTATAGACCCTTCAAGTCAGCTGAGGATACCACCATCCTCAAACAGGACCTGACAGCTCTAGAGACCTGGAAAAGAGACTGGCAGATGTCATTCCACCCAGAAAAGTGGACTACTATCCACATCACTAGGAAGAATAAGCCAGTCAGTGCTGATTACCATCTTCACGACCGCAGCCTTGAGAGTGTTCCCAGTGGCAAATACCTGGGCGTCTACATCAGTCAGGACTTAACATGGCAGGACCACATCAATGAGACAGCTGCCAAGGCATGCTGGTCTGTTGGATTTCTGCAGTGCAACCTAAGGAGCTGCCGAGGAGATGTCAAGGCTCAGGCCTATATCACTCTTATGACTCTAGTTTGACCTATCTTTGAATATGCCTCTACAGTATGGGATCCTTACCATCACCAGCAGATCCAGTAACTGGAGAATTCACAGCACCAGACAGCCACATTTGCCACCGCTAATTTCTGCTTAGGGATGTGTAACCAGCATATGTTACATCAGTTGGAATGGGAGCCACTGCAACACAGTGGGGCCAAGGACAGAGTTATCATGCTATACAAAATTACAAACTACTTAGTAGAGGCTCCTGTGCACTGTCTGATTCATTATACCACCAACAGGACACGTGGCTCCTCTGCCCACAACATCAGGCAAATCAGCACCAGGACTAATGTGTAGAAGTTTTCATTTTTACCTGCAACCATCAAGATGTAGAATTCCATCCCACCAGCTGCAAGGGCATCCACTACACTGGACATCTTCCGGAATGCCATGCAAGCCATTGACCTCTCTGGATTTCTCCTATGAAATTAGATACAACGATTAAGAAACAAGTTAACAACTTCTATAAATCTTGCTGGTTTACACGGATCTTGGCGTAAGGGTGTTGTTTGTGTGGGAGGAAACCAGAGTACCCAGAGAAAACCTACAAAGACAGGTTGGTGACAACCTCACCATCTCACGTACCACACCGGGAATCAAACCTGGTGCTACCAACTGCACTACCTGGCCTCAGTATTTGAATTAACATCTTATATTGAGTTGATTCTTGAGATATTGAGTATCGTTATAGAATATTTGATGGATGGGACTCATGTAGTTAAGTTTTTTTTTTGTAAATTGTACCATAAAGCTTTATATATTTTTGCATGCTATTTTGTATTTTATGATCTATGATGTTATGGAATTGTTGGTTTGATGTGTTATGTTTATTTATGTTGAAGCATTTACAGCATGAGCATGGATTTCACATAGCTGTTAATTCTCATTCGTTTTGTAAGTTGATAATTCATGACAGAATGTTATCTATATTATCATTATAACCAGTGTGCTTCCCTCTGGAAGTCTAAGAGAGATCTTTGTGTTTTATGGTAAATTTAAGGTCTCTGCACGTCTTCTACTTCTTCTTCTTTTTCCATTATGAAGTGTACTTAAAAGTTGAGCATAATATATACTTCATGTGACAATCAAGATAGAAGCCTCACAGGGCAATATGATACAATTAATCAAAATCCTTGTTCCTCTAAACTGAAGTGGGAGGATGGTGTGTTGCGCCCATTGCTCTCTGGTAATCCTCCAAGGAATATGTCATTGCTGATGGTTGTCTGTTCAAATCTCTGATGGTATTTGGGAAGAGGGAGAAAGGGTATACATATCCTTTTTAGCTCACCTGAGCCAAGACTCAATTGAGCTATAGTCATAGTGCGCCGTCCGTCGTCGTCGTCCGTCCGTTGTTAACTTTTTCACATTTTCGACTTCTTCTCTGGAACTACAGTGCAGATTTGGATCAAACTTTGTATAAATGATGTACTCAAGGTCCCCTACTAAAATTGTGTTCGGGACCCAGATTCCCTCAGGGGTGGATCCAGGGTGGGCCAAAAGTGCCCAAAACAGTACCCCTCTTCAAACATCTTCTTCTCCAGAACAGGACATAAATGGGGAAACTAATTGCATTTCAACGATCTATAAAGGTGGGTTATCAAAAAATGTGTCCGGGGTTAAGATCCGTCAAATAGAATTTTACACTTTTTTGATGTGTTTCTGGACTTAGTAATTTCAATGCAGAAAAGTGTCATGCTTTTCAGTTAATTGATATTGATGATTTTTTTAATGACTATTTTGATCATAATTGTGTTAAGGAATATTATTGTGAAAGAATTTCGTCAATATCTCAATTATTGGATTTTTTTATGAATTTTTTAAGACTTCCACAAAAAGCGGGAGGGGGGGATTGGTTGGCCATTTCTCACATTTTCAGCTTTTTCTGCAAAACTGTTCAAAGGATTATAATAAATCTTGGTAGAAATAAATCACTTATGATCCTCTTCAAATTCTGTTGTTTTCGTCCAGACCTCTTTACAGGTGGCGCCACCATAGTCAAAAGTAGGTCACAAAAGAGTACCCTCCTTTGACAATATTCTTTTTCATATGGGCTGTGTACAGAGACAAACAGAATGCATAGAAATGATCTAGAGGGATGAGTGAAGACGTATTGTCATTTTGGTTCCCTTCCACAATCAAATTTTAGAATTTTTTTCAACATTTGTTTGGACTTGGTGATTTCAATGCAGAAAAGTGTCATATTTCCGAGTTAATTGATAATGATGATTTCTTATGGACTATTGTGATCATCATTATGGTAAGGAATGTTACTTTGAAAGAATATTGTCAATATCTCAATTTTTTTATTTTCTATTAATTTTTTAAGACTTCCAAATGAGGGTGCATAGGAACAATTCTTCACATTTTAAACTTCTGTTATACCACATGAAAGATTTTAATGAAACATGGAATACATGAAGTACTAAAGGTCCTCTATCAATTTTGTAAATTTCATCCAAATTGGTTAACACATAATGCCACCATGTCTAAAGAGTAGGTCTCACAATGGTACATATACCACTTGGTAATTAAAATATGAAGAGTAGCAGTTCAAAACCAGCTGTGGTCAAAAATTTTTTTTTCATTTCTTTACACATCTAAATAAGTTTTTAGATGTTTCTCAACACTCAACATATGAAATTAGGCAATTTTAAGTTAGATCTGGACAATTTGAATTTGTTGTTCATGTCCCCTTTTCCTGGTGTCTGTCTGGATGAGGTATTGCTCTGTGTGGATGACCACTAGGTTGTGCTGGATCATGAATAGTAACAGAAGGCAGATCTTTACTCTTCTGATCTGTAATGGTTCACATCACAGTGAGGAGTTGCCCATGTAGGTAATGCTGCATGCTTTCCTGTCCCAGTCGTTCCTTGTAGCCACTCGTGCCACTCTGTGCTGGACTTTCTCAATCTGGTTGATCTGTCTGCTGATACATGTATGAGGGTCCCAAATGAAGGCAGCATACTCCACCATTGGACATACAATGGCTTTGTAAGCTCTGACTTAGGATGATGTTCTGTAACCTCTGAGGTTTTACTTTCGGGAGCCAGGGGCCTATTGGCTGTGATGGCATTGATTTGCTTATTCCATTTCAAGTTGCTGCTGATTGTAACTCCTAGGTACTTGCTTGAGTCCACTACTTCTACCTTATGGTTGTGTAACCTGTAATCTGAATTGATGGTCTTTTGCTTTGATGAGACCTGTATGACAACACATTTCTCTGGATGGAAGGACACTCTTCTTCCCATTTCTCAAGTGCTGTAAATCTTGCTGTAGACTGTTGCTGTCCTCTGTGTTGTTGATATGGTGGTACAGTAAACATTCATCTGCAAACAATCTGGCTTCTGACCTGATGACCTCTGGAAGGTCATTGATGAATGTGATGAAGAGCAGCAGGCCAAGCAATGTTCCTTGAGATACTCCTGATAGGACATCTGCGCTATATCAGAGACATGGCCCTCTACAACTTCATCTGGTAGACTGTTCCATATGTATACTATCTGGATGTTGAAGCTGAGTTTACATAGGTCTAGTGTAGCTCTCTGTTGGAAAAGTTTCTTGCTGTTGCCCCTGCTGTTTACTCTTGTTGAATTATCCTCTTATCTCTTAATAAAACTGCTGGTTCTCTCATCATACTGCCCACTTATCATCTTATAGACCTCAATCATGCACCTCTTATTCTTCAATAGCTCAGAGTTCTACATAAATTTCATTATCAATGGTTTACCTTTCATTGTCTGCCATGTTTGTGGTCGAGTAGGTAATTTTGTTTAGGCCATATTCATTTATAATTCTATTTTACTTTTTAGCTCACCTTAGCTAATTTACATGTGTCGTCATTCCATTACTTGTTTTATTCCCGTTCTTCTGTCATTGTCCATACACTTTTTACATTTTTAACTTCTTTCTCAGAATCATTAAAGGGAATGTGATGAAACTTCATACCTCAGCTTCCCCTACAATTGATGTTTTTTAGTCAGATTCATCAATGGATGGGTCCAAGGAGGCATGACATAGGCCCAACAGGTACCCTTCCTTGACAAACTTCTTCAGATTGGTTGCATAGTTCAACATACAGAATGCTCCAGAGTATATACAAAATGGTATCTCCAGAGGTGTTGTTGTTCTTGGTTCTATTGAAAAATCAAATGGCTGACATTCTTTTTATGTCTTTTCGAACTTTGTCTTCCCTATTTTTGTTTTTATTTAATTTTTTTAAAGATTAACAAGGGGAGGGGGGAGGTTACATATATTAATTGTACTAATTGTACATGTATTTTTTTTTTAATATTGATGGACTTTTCCTTCAGAACTGATAGAAGGATTTAATTGAAAATTGATAGAGATGATCAACTAAAGGTCTCCTACAAGTGTTGCTGTTTATTAACCAGATCTGTGCAAGGTGGGATCCAGGGCTAGGCGACATATGCTACAGAGGGTACCCTCTTTAAAATACATACCTCCTCTTCAGACTTGCTGCATAGATCAACAAACCTAACGTGCCAGATTGATCGAGAAAGATGTCTTAAGAAGTGCTGTTGTTTTTGTTACCATTCTAAAATAAACTTTCTTGACCTTTTTTTTTTATCATCTCTTTAGCTCACCTGAGTCGAAGGCTCAAGTGAGCTATTGTGATCAATCGTCGTCTGTCGTCCATCCGTCATTAGCTTTTCTACATTTTCGACTTCTTCTCCAGAACGGCTGCACAGAATTTCACCAGACCTCATAGGAAGTAAGTACTCAAGGTCCTCTACCAAGTTTGTGTTTTTCATGCCGATCTGTTATGCAAGATAGCCGCCATTGGCTCTGATTGGTTGACACATTTTGGAATTCTTCTCCAGAAACGCTGCACAGAATTTCACCAAGCTTCATAGGAAGTAACTACTTGAGGTGCTTTACAAAGTTTGTGTTTTTCTTGCTGATCTGTAATCCAAGATGGCCACCATTGGCTCTGATTGGTTGATACATTTTCAACTCCTTCTCAAGAAGCGCTGCACAGAATTTCACCAAACCTAATAGGAAGTAAGTACTCGAGGTCCTCTATCAACTTTTTGTTTTTCGTGCCGATCCGTAATCCAAGATGGCCACCATTGGCTCTGATTGGTTGACACATTTTCGACTTCATCTCCAGAAGCGCTGCAAGCTGCACAGAATTTCACCAAACCTCATAGGAAGTAAGTACTCGAGGTCCTCTACCAAGTTTGTGTTTTTCGTGCCCATCCGTAATCCAAGATGGCCGTCATTGGCTCTGATTGGTTGACACATTTTGGACTCTTCAAAACGACTGCACAAAATATCTGATTGGTTAATTACACAGGAAGTAGATCTTGGGAAGAGATGAATATTTCCAGACTTTATGATGTTTAATTATACTATAAAAGAAGTTCCTCATAAATTCTTATGTATTTTTTTGTAGCAAAGCAAAATCAGTTTTCAATTACTAGTCTAAAATGTCAGACCTAAGCATAAACAAGTTTTATGTCTGGTTGTGACATTTCATACTATTCAGTTACATGTACATACTTCTTTTATAAATTCTTATACTTATGTCCTTAATAATTAGCAAACCAAAACAACCAAAATAAACCAAACTGAGAACCAAATACAGAAATGAAACAAAAAATTCCGAAACTGTTGCACCCCTACCACTGAGAATCAAAGTTTATACATGTAGCTCCATTTCATGAGTAAATTATCAACAAAGAGGGTCTAGTGAAACTTGCACTGGAAAACAATGCTGAAGTAATGCTATGTAAGTCTAACATTTTACAAGTCAACAAAGTTTTCTACTAAATCAAAGTAAACATTTGACATGTGACAACATAATGTTTTGACAAGTTGATTAACTGACGAGAGGGTAGCAGAAATATACCACCATATAATGCTGAACAAATCGGAGGATAATATATTCTACACAGACTTGATTCAGTCTGTGTGATGGCTTAAGTATCACACAAATTAAAGTTTTTGACAAGTCAGCATAATCAATCTGACAAGTCAACATAATGCTCTGAAAAGTGGACCTAACATTTGACAAGTTGATATAAAATCTGACAAGTCAACATATTTTGACAAAACAGTTAAGAAGTCAACATAGATATAATTTTGTCAGAAAGTTAACATGCATAAATTTATTTGTTATAATTAGATGTGGACATAATTATCTGTCAGGTGGGTTGGTTCATTGATAATGGTGCTATGTGTATAGCTTTCACAATATTCCGTTATATTGTAACTTGCAAGCATTTGGTAAACAACCTAGGAAACTTTGGGATCAAACCAGGATTGTCTGTACAACAAGTGAAGCTTTTAATCACTACAGCATATACGTCTGCCCCTGTGAAGTGGATGGAAGGAATATTCTATCATAGAATGTAATGAATATAAATTAAAGAAAAATTAACAGTTCTTTTACAATCTATAACATTTATTTCTTAAATAACAAATTGTCTAGATGAAATGAGTTCCTCACAGAGGGATTGTTGTTCTTATTTAAATACAGGATGCAATGCTGCTGCTGTAGAACAATTTCCTTGCAGTTTAGCTATGTGGGATCTAGAGCAGTGTGACCCTAAGAAGTGTAGTGGCCGTAAACTAGCACGATTAGGATTTGTGAAAACCCTCAAACTGCAGCAGAGGTTCAATGGCTTAATTCTTTCACCAATGGGAACCAAATGTGTCTCACCTGCTGACAGGTATAAGAATTCTGGTTATATCATATTCTTTATTAATCCTCCATGTTTAAATGTGTGCAGGATCAAAAACATTCATTTTGTAGAGCATGCATGAAACTTTGATAGGAGACTAGAATTATATACATTATATATCAGTTTGTTTAGAATAATGTTACTACAAATATTTCTTTTTTTATATAAAATATTTTGCAGAAGATAGGTAAACTTTATCATTGCTTTTTAAAATCTAGCAATAACAACTTTAGTATTGGCACCAAAAACTATCAGGTTTTCCTAAGCATATATTTTGAATTATTTAATTGGCCATAGTGAAGCAAGTGCCTTCTTTGAATTAAGCATTGTATACTGGCATTATATGTCCCAGGTCATTAGTTCAGGGTCTTACTGTTTTTGTCTTTTTTGTCTGTTTTTGCTCGTCTGTAGACATGTGCAACTTGTAAAATTGGACATAACTTTTGAACCATACCAGTCAGTACTTTTATTTTTCATGTGTGCATTCCTTGTGGCATGACATTTCCATTGGTATTAAAGTCATCCTTGAGCTTCACATTTGACCTGCATTTCAAAACTGAATCCTTGGCCATAACTTTTCAGCCGTGGAAACTGGAGTTTTCATATTTCACATGTGTTTCCTTGTGGTGAGACCTTAATCTTTAATCTCCAATTTATTACCTTGACTGTCAAGTTTTGATGTACCGGTACATACATTAAAATACTTCCAGTTTTCACTTTTGAACCATAGGAGATAGGGCTTTGATATTTTACATGAGTGTTCCTTGTTGTAATACCTTTTCATTGATACCATAATTTATGACCTAATGACTTTGACCTTCACTTTAGAATTTTGTTGCCACTGGGAGCACATTACTTCACAAACACATATCACATTTAATTCAAATTTTGATTATGAAAATCATTAAAAACTTACCGTTGTTTCTCCAGTTTACTTACAAAGTTTTCAAAATATAATGACATATAGTAAAACAGATTTTTCTGAACAAATTCATTTTTTGTTTATTTGAATGTTTCTTTTGTTAGAGAAATAGTATCACAGAGTGGTATTGCTGTTGTTGATTGTTCATGGGCCCGGTTGGAAGATACTCCCTTTAGTCGTATGAAGGGAGGTAATCCAAGACTTTTACCATTTCTAGTTGCCACCAATCCTGTAAATTATGGCAAACCCTGTACCTTGTCTTGTGTGGAGGCTTTTGCTGCAGCATTTTACATAACAGGTATAATTTTATCGTATTATCCGAAGTTGAATTATTTAAACACATTATCGGTCTGTTTAATCATGTTTTTCTATAAATATATTAGATCTAACATTTTACTGTAGTGTATTCTTTTGTTTTCCAATCCTGTAATTTTTTTGCCAGGGAAATAGGATAATAGTGTCATGTATCCATCTGTATGTTGAGTTGTTTTTTAGGTCATTTGTGCAGAGGTACCTCAAATTTGTTGTGTACTTATTTTATTTAGTAAGGAAGAACCCTATTAATTTTCAAGGTCAGAATCAACAGTCAAGATCATGTGCAGGGATACTTTGCTATGCAGTGCTTTTGTTTATTTTATTGTAGCACAACTTATTGATTGATGATACATGTACTAAGATTCATCAAGTGACTTGAACTTTTTTAATTCCTATTCATAGGGTTTAAAGATCTTGGAGAGATTCTTCTTGAGAAGTTCAAATGGGGTCATAATTTTTTTGAGTTGAATAGTGAGATTTTGGAGAGATATGCATCATGTAAGGACAGTGCTGAGGTTGTTGCCATGCAGCAAGAATACTTATCTCAGTCAGCAGAGAGTGGGCGCAAACAATCCACTGCAGGTAAGGACGATGTTTGGGGCTTTTTATTTGGAAAAAATTACTCATCACATGTTGCTTAGAATTACCATGAATAGTCCACAGAAGGTGTAACTATCATCATTTACATCTGAGCAGTTGGAATTTGTTAAGATATTTTAATTCATGGAAAATGAAATAGAATTTGACGAGGTTTTGCTCCTAGTTAGTATAATGTAAATATATTAATGTATCTTTAAAAGCAAGTTTTATCAGTGTACTATCCTAATCTTACTTTCGGTACAATGTGCTATACATGTATATGTATATGTATATACAAGTATTGTACAATATGTTATATATGTATATTGTAGAAATGACAGATATAGATATGACCCTTGAGCACTACAATCCTAATCACAGAGTGGGAGAACTTCCCCCAAGTGACAGGTGAGATCTAGAACATAGAGTGGGAGAACTTGCCCCGAGTGACAGGTGAGATCTAGAACACAGAGTGGGAGAACTTGACCCGAGTGACAGGTGAGATCTAGAACATAGAGTGGGAGAACTTGCTCCGAGTGACAGGTGAGATCTAGAACACAGAGTGGGAGAACTTGCCCCAAGTGCAGGTGAGATCTAGAACATATAGTGGGAGGACTTGCCCCAAGTGACAGGTTAGATCTAGAACATAGAGTGGGAGAACTTGACCCGAGTGACAGGTGAGATCTAGAACACAGAGTGGGAGAACTTGCCCCAAGTGACAGGTGAGATCTAGAACATAGAGTGGGAGAACTTGCCCCGAGTGACAGGTGAGATCTAGAACACAGAGTGGGAGAACTTGACCCGAGTGACTGGTGAGATCTAGAACATAGAGTGGGAGAACTTGCCCCGAGTGACAGGTGAGATCTAGAACACGAGTGGGAGAACTTGCCCCAAGTGACAGGTGAGATCTAGAACATATAGTGGGAGGACTTGCCCCAAGTGACAGGTGAAATCTAGAACATAGAGTGGGAGAACTTGACCCGAGTGACAGGTGAGATCTAGAACACAGAGTGGGAGAACTTGCCCCAAGTGACAGGTGAGATCTAGAGCATACAGTGGGAGAACGTGACCCGAATGACAGGTGAGATCTAGAACATAGAGTGGGAGAACTTGACCCGAGTGACAGGTGAGATCTAGAACATAGAGTGGGAGAACTTGCCCCGAGTGACAGGTGAGATCTAGAACACAGGGAGAACTTGCCCCAAATGACAGGTGAGATCTAGAGCATAGAGTGGGAGAACTTGACCCAAGTGACAGGTGATATCTAGAACATAGAGTGGGAGAACTTGCCCCAAGAGACAGGTGAGATCTAGAGCATAGAGTGGGAGAACTTGACCCGAGTGACAGGTGAGATCTAGAACATAGAGTGGGAGAACTTGCCCCGAGTGACAGGTGAGATCTAGAACACAGGGAGAACTTGCCCCAAGTGACAGGTGAGATCTAGAACATACAGTGGGAGAACTTGCCCTGATTGACAGGTGAGGTCTAGAACACAGAGTGGGAGAACTTCCTCAAAGTGACAGGTGAGATCTAGAACATACATTAGGAGAACTTGCCCTGATTGACAGGTGAGATCTAAAACACAGAGTGGGAGAACTTGACCCCAGTGACAGGTGAGATCTAGAACATAGAGTGGGAGAACTTGACCCCAGTGACAGGTGAGATCTAGAACATAAGTGGGTGAACTTGCCCCGAGTGACAGGTGAGATCTAGAACACAGAGTGGGAGAACTTCCTCTAAGTGACAGGTGAGATCTAGAACATACATTGGGAGAACCTGCCCTGATTGACAGGTGAGATCTAAAACACAGAGTGGGAGAACTTGCCCCGAGTGACAGGTGAGATTTAGAACACAGAGTGGGAGAACTTGCCCCAAGTGACAGGTGAGATGAAGAGCATAGAAAGGGAGAACTTGCCTCGAGTTAAAGGTAAGATCTAGAACATAGAGTGGGAGGACTTGACCCCAGTGACAGGTGAGATCTAGAAAATAGAGTGGGAGAACTTGACCCCAGTGACAGGTGAGATCTAGAACATAGAGTGGGAGAACTTGCCAGAGTGACAGGTGAGATATAGAACACAAAGTGGGAGAACTTGCCCCGAGTGAAAGGTGAGGTCTAGAACAGAGAGTGGGAGGACTTGCCCCAAGTGACAGATGAGATCTAGAACATAGAGTGGGAGAACTTGCCCCGAGTGACAGGTGAGGTCTAGAACAGAGAGTGGGAGGACTTCCTCAAAGTGACAGGTGAGATCTAGAACATACATTGGGAGAACTTGCCCTGATTGACAGGTGAGGTCTAGAACAGAGAGTGGGAGAACTTGACCCGAGTGACTGGTGAGATCTAGAACATAGAGTGGGAGAACTTGCCCCGAGTGACAGGTGAGATCTAGAACACGAGTGGGAGAACTTGCCCCAAGTGACAGGTGAGATCTAGAACATATAGTGGGAGGACTTGCCCCAAGTGACAGGTGAAATCTAGAACATAGAGTGGGAGAACTTGACCCGAGTGACAGGTGAGATCTAGAACACAGAGTGGGAGAACTTGCCCCAAGTGACAGGTGAGATCTAGAGCATACAGTGGGAGAACTTGCCCCGAGTGACAGGTGAGATCTAGAACATAGAGTGGGAGAACTTGACCCGAGTGACAGGTGAGATCTAGAACATAGAGTGGGAGAACTCGCCCCGAGTGACAGGTGAGATCTAGAACACAGGGAGAACTTGCCCCAAATGACAGGTGAGATCTAGAGCATAGAGTGGGAGAACTTGACCCAAGTGACAGGTGAGATCTAGAACATAGAGTGGGAGAACTTGCCCCAAGAGACAGGTGAGATCTAGAGCATAGAGTGGGAGAACTTGACCCGAGTGACAGGTGAGATCTAGAACACAGGGAGAACTTGCCCCAAGTGACAGGTGAGATCTAGAACATACAGTGGGAGAACTTGCCCTGATTGACAGGTGAGGTCTAGAACACAGAGTGGGAGAACTTCCTCAAAGTGACAGGTGAGATCTAGAACATACATTAGGAGAACTTGCCCTGATTGACAGGTGAGATCTAAAACACAGAGTGGGAGAACTTGCCCCGAGTGACAGGTGAGATCTAGAACACAGAGTGGGAGAACTTCCTCTAAGTGAAAGGTGAGATCTAGAACATACATTGGGAGAACCTGCCCTGATTGACAGGTGAGATCTAAAACACAGAGTGGGAGAACTTGCCCCGAGTGACAGGTGAGATTTAGAACACAGAGTGGGAGAACTTGCCCCAAGTGACAGGTGAGATGAAGAGCATAGAAAGGGAGAACTTGCCTCGAGTTAAAGGTAAGATCTAGAACATAGAGTGGGAGGACTTGACCCCAGTGACAGGTGAGATCTAGAACATATTGTGGGAGAACTGCCCCGAGTGACAGGTGAGGTCTAGAACAGAGAGTGGGAGGACTTCCTCAAAGTGACAGGTGAGATCTAGAACATACATTGGGAGAACTTGCCCTGATTGACAGGTGAGATCTAAAACACAGAGTGGGAGAACTTGACACGAGTGACAGGTAAGATCTAGAACACAGAGTGGGAGAACTTGCCACGAGTGACAGGTGAGATTTAGAGCACAGAAAGGGAGAACTTGCCACGAGTGACAGGTGAGATCTAGAACATAGAGTGGGAGAACTTCCCCAAGTGACAGATGAGATCTAGAACAAAGAGTGGGAGAACTTGCCCCAAGTGACAGATGAGATCTAGAACATAGAGTGGGAGAACTTCCCCAAGTGACAGATGAGGTCTAGAACATAGAATGGGAGAACTTGCCCCAAGTGACAGGTGAGATCTAGAATATAGAGTGGAAGAACTTGCCCCGAGTGACAGGTGAGATCTAGAACACAGAGTGGGAGAACTTGCACCTAGTGACAGGTGAGATCTAGAACACAGAGTGGGAGAACTTGCCCCGAGTGACAGGTGAGATCTAGAACACAGAGTGGGAGAACTTGCCCCGAGTGACAGGCGAGATCTAGAACAGAGAGTGGGATAACTTGCACCTAGTGACAGGTGAGATCTAGAACATGGAGTGGGAGAACTTCCCCCCAAGTGGCAGGTGAGATCTAGAACACAGAAAGAGAGACTGGAATTATCATTTGCTTATCTGTTGTTTTATGTTACATCAAAGAACTGAGCTCCAGTGTTGTTCAAGGTTTATCTGGGTGTAAGCAGTTCTTTTTGTCCAAGCCTTCATTATATTTTGTCACAGAAAATTTTGTTGAAATGATTCATTTTTGCTGTGTTTGTGCTAATAAAATTCACTCATTTTATTGTAGTCTTTTAAGTATCTTTAGTTTGCATTTCACTTTCAGCTAATGGCACTTTTATTTTTAATAGAAGTATGTATTGCCACTTTATCTGTCCGTTCTTTTGTCTGAGCTTGTATCTACTATACCTCCTAATGTTTTTGATGATATTTTGCACATATTCTGCATAACTCTGCTGGTGGGACCACAGTGCATAAAGGTCATATCTCAAAGGTTAAAGTCGCCAGTAGATAATGATGGAAAATATCTTTGAATTTTTTAAAGGAAAGAATTATCATCCAATTTTACACAAGTTTTGCATATAACATAAGCGTTTAGTCTCTAGTCACTCAAGGTAATATAATTTATAGGTCAAAGTAGCCAGGTCAAAGTCACTGGGAATTTATAGCTAAAAATACCACTAAGAATCCATTGCTTGAATGACTTACAATGATACTTTAAGACCAAGGACTTTCAATCTCATTTCTTGAAGATGAAGTTCACCAAGAAATTGTTTTAAAAATATCATGTATTGTAGCTTCTGTTTTCATAATATCATGTAGCATTGTAACTTTTTTCTTAGTCCATGGAATTGATTATACGTTCTTCAAATGCTGTTTATTATCCAAGCTCTTAGTCTGTGGTCAGTCAAAGTCAAGATCACCATATCAAGGTCAACAGGAAATGATAGAGAATCTCTCTATAGATTTATTGTCATAAATACATGTATTGATTGCCTTTCATGGAAATATTGCAATACTTTTTTAATATGTAGTACCTTTCTTTTCAATGGTACCCGTGTCTTTTATCAAAGGCCAACATCTGCTGCAAAAGTCAAACACATGTGGAAGGTCATATTTGGTATTTTCTCTTGAAAGCTATAGTCATTAAATATATTTACCAAAATTGCTCAAACATATTTGATAGATAATAGTAATATCACATTGTGATCGACTATTTCTCCCAAATTTTTCAGTTCAGAGGAAGATGAAGAATCTGAAGATGAAGAGGAATGCCAAAAAGATGAAAGTATTGAACTAAATGAGGAGAATAAGACTGACTCTGCAGTCCTGGAAGAAAAGAAGAGTTGTGAAAATAAAGAAATAAATGATGAAAATCAAACTCAAGAACTGAGTAGGACGTTTGAAGCTGAGTGTCGGACTACTCCAGCGTGATAAATACAAGCACTGTTATATACTTGATGAATACAAGCACTGCTATATACTTGATAAATACAAGCACTGCTATATACTTGAACTTTGTTCATGCACATAACTTTGATCACACACTGTGATCAACTATTTATCTCATATTTATCATCATAATGAAGTTCATGCCGGATGGTTTCTCCTGATCAAAGAGTAATGTGTGAAGTAGCTTTCCTCCATTTGATACGATGATCTTTGAAAGTTATATTATTTCACTATGTGTATTTTTTTGAGTGAATGTCAGCTAGTGACATTGAATACATCGCTTGTGACTATCATAATTCTTTTTTCAGTTATGTCATTCAGTATTATATAAATTGTGAAATTAAATTTTTCTCTCAAAATTGTTCATTGCCTCCATGTTTAGAACTCCCTTTCTGTATTTAAAGTTTTGGGATTAGTTGTGTAATCTTCATATTCTTACAGTACATCTTTTGCACTCTCATTATAGAGAGTGGGTGTTTAGTCTGATTTATATGTAGTTACTAACTTAATTTTTGCATCAGATTATATTCCCTGCATGTTTTTGTTTCAACAGTGTCTTAAAACAAAATATTAAAACAAACACAAGTTGTCAGAAAACATCATAGCTTGCTGTGTGGGTTAAAATTTGCAAATAACAGCCGTCAAACAAATAAGACAAGAAGTAGGTCAAAGGTGAAAGTCAAGGTCACAAGGTTAAAAATTATGCTACCAAAAGATTGGTTTTGTCATAGGGATTAAACATGGAAAATATGAAAGTGCAACCACATACAAGATAAAAGTTAGGCCAATTCACCTTGATAGATTATCATCCCTGCCCACCCTCAAAAGAGTTTTTTTTTTTCATTTTGGCAAAATTTACGATTAACGTTACAGGTATTCATATTTTCAATTCCATTTCCAGTTTAGAAACAAGAAGGAAGAAAGAAATGGTTCTTATTTCTCATGATCTTACGGGTGTGAACGAAAGGAAGGGAAGGTTTGATTCAAACTTTAAAATAATGAAAAGACAATTATAGATTTCTACAATGATTTTGTAAGTGGAATAATTGACAGCAAACAACCTCAGGAAAAAAAAAATTAAAAAAATAAAATCCTCTCACTCATCCCATATATTTGGTGACTCTGGATATTAATCTACTAATTAAGTTGAATTGGCCTTATGGCCAAGGTTAAAGTTTTTGTCCACAGACAGTGACTACACTGATGTCAGAGGTATGACAATAGCTCTCCAGGCATTTTGCCCTGGCCAGCCAATAAAATAATAAAATTATTATGAGTTTTAGTTTTATTTTAGAGCTTTTCTGTATAAGAACTAATGAATAAATCTGACAAGAACTTATTGTGTAGGTGCTATGAAATTTAAGTCAGAAATTGATGTCAGATTGATACTTTGTAGTAAAGGCCCAGACTATATGAAGCAATTGGGTAATGTTATTAAGACTAGATCATCCGAGATTTCCTCCACATAATATGATGTTCTTTGAAAGTTATATTGTTAACAATATTTGTAATTGTTATTTGTATGCCAGCTAGTTTATTTCTCTCAAAACTGGTCACTGTCTCCATGTTGAGTATTTTTACTTGTATCTAGAGTGATGGTACTATTTAGTCAATTTTCAAAGTCTTACATTATGTATTAACAGTCTTGCTATAGACAGCTGATGTCTAGTCATCCATTCCCCAATCAGATTAGCAGTAATATTTCTATTTCGAAATATTCCTTTAGTTTGGCATATGAAAATTTATTAGATCCTTTGTATGTATAATATGGATAATAACGATACAAAAAGATTGTGCGACCCTGAGAAAACACTTAAGTCATATTTTCAAATTCATCCATTTTACAGTTAATTAATAACTCCATTAAAGCCATTATTCATCACAGTTAATTTAAACAATGGAATACTTTTAAATAAATAACCAACTTTGTATTTGCTCAGTTTATGGCCCTGGACCCTGTGTGTTTGTTTGCTTTTAGAGTGTATTTTAGCAAGTTGTTGAACAAAAATAAAATGATGATTGAGCTTTATTGTCGTATTATTTTCTAGATATTTGTATAAAGATGAAGAATGTAGCTGAAAAAAGCCTATTGCAATAAGAAGTTTAATACAGATGTTGGTGTGGAATTGACAGTCTGGTAGTGATTCAGGTCCCTATCAGTAAATAATCTGGTCTAGAAACCTTTATTCGTTGCTGTGTAGAAAAGGTTGTTAGAGTATATTTCTTCCCTGGTAACCAAACCATACCTTAAATCCATGCTTGGGTGCTGCAACCTACCTACATTTTGATGTTCAGTGTAGGCCAAATCGTAAAGGCATTCCTTAATTATCATAAGCATCACACGAGCAAAACTCATTTATAGGATGCATTTGAAAATGTTTCTCCAATGCACATTGCACTTTTCTCGCTGTTTGCATATATCTTTTAAATCCTTTTAAACAATTGCGACGGACAGGTATCAGCCTGGATAGCTCAATGATTCCCAGGTCTGGCCAACATCTTTTTCTCCTGCCCGTTACATTTGGTGCCATGGCCAGCCCTCACGAGTTGCATGTCATTGTGTGGGTACGATCTTTGGTTTGTTGTGTGTTTCGGTTTTTCAAGGCTGGAAACCTCTGGCAGGGGAGGAGTGTGACAGGTATCGGCCCAGAAAGCTCAATGGTGAGAGTGTCGGCCTTAATAGCGGAAGGTTAAGGGGTCGATTCCCAGGTCCAGCCATATCTTTTTCTCCTGCCTGTTACACAATGTTTTCATGCAGTGGAAATTAATTGAACTGGAGGGCATACAATATAAATCCCATTGTCTGCCAGTCCATTCACTGGTCTGATAAAAATTTGTAATTTTGCTCCTGAAAGTTTGTAATTTAAAATCTGACATGCAATGACAAGAGTATATGCAGATGTGAAACACAGAAGTGTTTTATCCTTATTTGTTTTTCGTTAATTAATGTGCTTTAGAGAAAATGATTTTTTTTTTGACTGCAACACGAAGATTTTTTCACTACATGTATATATTGGTGGTCATTGTTTAGTGACAGAAGAAACTCTGAGGTCAGGTAAATGACAGATGTTTCCAATTTTTTCCACCAGGTTCTAAATCCAAACTTGACAGAGATGTGAAAAAATTGAGCTACATCATGACATTTTAGCCACTCAAACCACTAAAATACATTGGAGATTCAAAAGCTAACTGGATTTGATAAAGCAATATTTACTTACAATATATCACTCAGATTTAAAATGACAACATACAAAAATATATATTGTGAAAATTATCAACACAAAATCAAATAGTTACACCATTTATAAAGTAAAATTGCACAAAGTAACTTTTGTAATGCATAGAAAAAATTACATGAAGCAAATGATATTTCTGGCTTTAAAAGTAAGCCATTTAAAATACAGAAGCTGGAATTCTTCTTTGAAATATTAATGTACTCAGTATATTCATTATGTGAAGAATTAATTTCCTGATAAAATACAGGAGACTAATAAACTAAAATACTCACAAAAGATTTCATGAATATCATGATATTAAACATTTTAAGATTTGAAAATACTTTGATTTTTGTTTTCCTCTTCAACCATAGTTTTTTTTTTCTCAACAAAAGGCCCAACTGACTCATCTGAGCTCCTTGAGTGATTGATGAAATTGGGAAGTATCATTTTTTTTTCAAGTAAAAAGTTCAATTAGGAATCTACCCTAAACAAACTACTGCCTTCTAGAACACTATAATATTAATCTTTTCATTCTATGCAGTATTCCTGTAATTTTTTCCATAGAACAGGACACCTCCTGAATTTACACTGTCCTGTACAGAATCTATCCCTGCACAGATCTAGTCAAAATACAGTCCTTAAAGACTTAATTTGCAATCAGATATCTCACACAAGAAAAAATGGCAAAAATTTTGATTTCAGAATGGAACCATATATGGCAACACCTTTTAAACCATCTTTCTACATCACTCTAATGCATTTAGTTTGAGGATTTACACAGCTGGCCTAGGGGCAGGCGTGGTGTAGTGGTTAAGCGCTTGGCTTGCGGCGCCGACGATCCGGGTTCGATTCCCGGGTTGCGCCACTATGTTTAAGAGGTTGGTAACCTCCTGCTTCCATGTCGCGATATAACTGAAAAATTGTTGAAAGCGACGTAAAACACCAACCAACCAACCAACCAACTACACAGCTGGCCTAAGAAAAAGCTGATTACAAGGGGGTACCCTCATCACATTTAATTCTATAAAATTACAAATACAAAATTAATGCATAATAAGGAATGTACAGTGAAAAAAATCAAAGAAATTACTTGAGAGTGTGCAAAAAAGACAAAATCTCAAAAGATGCCAGAAAAATCTGACTTCAGAATGGAACAAAAAAACACTTATTAAAACACACTTCTAGATCTTTCTGATACTCTCCCTTTGTCAAGGTATGCAGTTGGTCTGAAGAATAAGTTTGTCATAGGAACATACCCTCTGGATTTATTTCTTGATAGATCTGGCTGAAAAAGAATCACATTTCAAGGGGACCTTAAGTTCTCCACTTCTACCAAATTTCACCAATATTTTGGTTCAGTGGTACTTAAGTAGAAAATACTTAAAGTTTACAGACATATGATAGACAGATGGATGAACAACAGACTATATAGCTCATCTGAACATAAACAAGGGCTAACAAGAGGCCCAATTTGTCCTTTATCATTCACCTCGGCATCATGAGCACTTAATAAAGATTAAGAATGAACAGAATATTCTCAAGTAAAAAATTAGATTCAGAATTAGCCGGAAGAAATCCACCAAATCTTTCTAGAACACTGTAATGTTTAAATCATCATTCTGTGCAGCTTATTGGAAGTTTCTATTCACAAAGGAGGGCATCCTCCTGAACCTACATTGCCCTACCAAAGATCTACACCTGAACAGATTTTGAAAAAATACAATTTGAAAATATTTACTTGGCAATCAATTTTTTCACCTAAAAATCAGGTAACACAAAATAAGGGTGATAAACAAAACGTATACAACAAGAAAAGCAAAGAATGACAAAACTTGAAAAAAATAAGTAAAATTTTGATTTTGGAATTGAACCAAAAACAACAATGCAAATTCAGACATCCATTTAGATCATACTGCTGCATTTGATTTGTTGATCTGATGCAACTAGTCTGAAGAAGTCTGTGGAAGGAGGGTGCTCTCTGGGACCTATTTTGATTTAACCTAGATCCTACCCTCATTGGGTCTGCTTGAAAAATATATATACCTGTAAAGGACTTTGAGTACCTCGTCTCTACCATGTTTCATCGAAATCCCCAAATCTACTAATATTGTAGAATAATATCCACATTTACATGTAGCGTACAATAAGACAATGAATTTGATCATATTTCATGTTCACCTATATGTGTCTTAACAATAGTCACTAAAAAATCAAATTCTGATGATGACAAATTCAATAAATGACATTAAAACATACAAACCTCTTAAAACTGTTACAATTAGTGAAATGTAAATATAGGATTGGGTGTAATAATACTACACATGTATATGTATTACACATGCTGGATATCAATTTAAAGCCATTATGGCCAATGATTCCTGAGATAAAGATTTGGTACATAATTTTCTGAAAAACAAAACCATGTAAACACTGTCTATCCCAGATAGTGTCTTTTATTTCATGTGCGCTTAAGGCTGTACATGGATTACTAAACAATATTCATTATACATGTATATAATTTTAAATTAATAATAAACAAGAGGCCCAAGTGGGCCTATATCACTCACCTGAGTACCTATATTATCAGTCATGCATGAAGGAAGAATTCATTTATTTTTGCATTAATGTGACTAAGTCAACACAGATGTTGAAAATATGTCAAATTTTATTTCAGGCTAGAATAAAAAACAACACTTTTTTGCACATCCATTCAGGTGATTTTGATATTAAGCATTTCCTTTGTCTCTGCAAGAAGTCATTCAGGGCAACAAGTTAGTCATTTTCTTTAGGTGGGGCCTTTTGTTGACTGATTTCAAGTCTGGGTCATGAACAAGAATTGTTTCAAATATTGTCCAGATCTAACTTAAAATTGCCTAATTTCATATGTTGAGTGTTGAGAAACATCTAAAAACTTATTTAGATGTGTAAAGAAATGAAAAAAAAATTTTGACCACAGCTGGATTTGAACCGCTACTCTCCATATTTCAATTACCAAGTGGTATATGTACTATTGTGAGAACTGCTTTTTAGACATGGTGGCATTATCTGTTAACCAATTTGGATGAAATTTACCAAATTGATAGAGGACTTTTAGTACTTCATGTATTCCATGTTTCATTAAAATCTTTCATGTGGTATAACAGCAGAAGTGAAAAATGTGATTGAATTGTTCCTATACACCCTCATTTGGAAGTCTTAAAAAATTCATAGAAAATCCAAAAATTGAGATATTGACAAAATTCTTTCAAAGTAACAATCCTTACCATAATTATGATCACAATAGTCCATAAGAAATCATCATTATCAATTAACTAGGAAATATGACACTTTTTTCTGCATTGAATCACCAAGTCCAAAGAAATGTCGAAAAAAATTCTAAAATTTGATTTTGGAAGGGAACTAAAATGACAATACATCTTCACTCATCCCTCTAGATCATTTCTATGCATTCTGTTTGTCTCTGTATACAGCCCGTATGAAAAAGAATATTGTTAAACGAGGGAACTCTTTTGTGACCTACTCTTGACTATGGTGGCGCCACCTGTAAAGAGGTCTGGACGAAAACAACAGAATTTGAAGAGGATCATAAGTGACTTATTTCTACCAAGATTTATTAAAATCTTTCAAACAGTTTTGTAGAAAAAGTTGAAAATGTGAAAAATGGCCAACCCCCCCTTTTTTTTTGGAAGTCTTAAACGTAAAATTCCTAATTTCATATGTTGAGTGTTGAGAAACATCTAAAAACTTATTTAGATGTGTAAAAAAAAAAAAAAAATTTTTTTGACCACAGCTGGATTTGAACCGCTACTCTCCATATTTCAATTGCCAAGTGGTATATGTACCATTGTGAGACCTACTTTTAGATATGGTGGCATTATCTGTTAACCAATTTGGATGATCCGCACAAAAAACAAAACCTTTGAAAAGGACTATGAGTACTTGCATCCTACCCAGTTTTATCACAATCCTTCAAGTTGTTCTGTAGATCAAGTTGAAGATATGAAAAATTGTCCCCCCCCCCTCCCCCTTTTCTTGGAAGTCTTAAAAAATTCATAAAAAATTCAAAAATCGAGATATTGAAAAAATTCCTTCACACCAGCATTCCTTACCATAGAAATGATTAAATGAAACCAAATGAATGCATCAATGTTTACTAAAAGAAAATAATAACTCTTTAATGCATTAAAATAACAAAGTCCAAAATAAAAATGAAAAAACGTCAAAAATTTGATTTCGGAATGGAACCAAAAATATCAACACTTCTTCCCATATGCCTCTATCTCATTCCTATGCAGTCGGTTTGTCGCTGTATGCACCCGATCTGAATAAGAAGTTTGTCAAAGGAGGGTACCCTCTGTGACCTACTTTTGTCTGTGGTGGTGCCACCTGTTCATGGATCCTGACAAAGATGACCACATTTGTCGGGGACCTTGAGTATTTGATGCATGCCAAGTTTCATTGAATTCCAGCAAGTGGTTCCGAAGAAAAAGTTCAAACTGTGAAATGTTTACACCAATTATCCCCCCCCCCCCTTTTTCTTGAAAGTCTTAAAAAATTCATAAAAAATCCAAAACATAAAATATTGAAAAATTTTCTTCGCAGTAGTATTTCTTACCATCAAAATGATCAAATTAAACCAAATTATTGCATCCATGTTTACTAAAAGAAAAAAATACCTCTTTTCTGCATTAAAATTACCAAGTACAAAAAAAAGTCAAAAAAACGTCAAAAATTTGATTTCGGAATGGAACCAAAAATAACAACACTTCTTCACACATCCCTCTAGATCATTCCTATGCATTTGGTTTGTCTCTGTATGCCCCCGGTCTGAAGAAGAAGTTTGTCAAAGGAGGGTACCCTCTTTGACCTACTTTTGCCTGTGGTGGCGCCACCTGTTGATGAATCTGGACGAAAAACAACAACACTTGTAGGGGACCATGAGTACTACATGCTTATTAAGTTTCATCAAATTCTGTTCAGTGGTTCTGGGGAAGAAGTCGAAAATGTGAAAAGTTAACGACGGACGACGGACAACGGACGGACGACGGACGGTGATTGATCACAATAGCTCACTTGAGCCTTTGGCTCAGGTGAGCTAAAAATGGTTAATAACATATTACAGAAACATCATATCTGAAAACAAATAATTTGTCTCCCTTCTTTTCAGTCTGAATTTTAATATTGTAGCTAAAAGGCTTAATGAACAACCTTAGATTCCATTCAATATTTTAATATAAAATAAATCAACAAATATAAAAGTTTCCTGCCCATTCAATAAAACTAATGAATCAACAGTACATTCAGGAAGGCACAGCAAAAACGAAAATACCTTTTGAAATAAATACTTCACTGGTAATGTATATATATAACACTTCAAAACCACACTCTACAATGTATCATAGTTTATGTAACTGAAACCTTTAAAATGTTTAATACAGTATGTCAGGGACTGAGATTCAGATCTTACTATGACACAGTACTAGTTTTACTAAGTCACAGTTTGTGCAAATACATGTATGACCAAATAGAAAAGTAGAAAATTTAACTGAATTGTTTTTTTGCTTTGTGTCACATCAAGGTTACTATACTTATAGTGACAGCATTCATAAAATGCACTACACAGAGACTCTTACCTACGTTACAGACCTGCTCAAAGTATCGAGGGATTTTATATGTGCTAACATTTACCCAGACATGGGATCTTAGCTTTTATTATCACATACAAAAAGACAGGAGACTTACAAATAACATGCAGGGTTTGAACCCAGGATCTCTTGGCAATGAGCCAAAATTGCTACAGACTGACTTACATCAGCTCTGATTATGTGTATAGAAGGTTTAAGCATATTGTACAAATGTTTCATATTGTTTATTCAGGATTGTTTTGTCTATATAGTAGTGACCAGTGGTAGAAGTAATCAGAATGACAACTAAAACCACTGACCTTCTGCAGGTATACTGGTAGACGTATTTACTTGTCCTGACCAGATATACTAATGGACATTCCCACTTGTCCTGACCAGGTATAATGACGGACATTCCCACTTGTCCTGACCAGGTATAATGACGAACATTCCCACTTGTCCTGACCAAGTATACTAATGGACATTCCTACTTGTCCTTACCAGGTATAATGACCAACATTCCCACTCGTCCTGACCAGGTATACTAATGGACATTCCCACTTGTCCTGACCAGGTATAATGACCAACATTCCCACTTGTCCTGACCAAGTAAACTGACAGACATTCCTGTTTGTCTTGACCAGGTATAATGACTGACATTCCCAAATGTCCTGACCAGGTATAATGATGGACGTTCCCACTTATCCTGAATAGGAATACTGATGGACATTCCTACCGGTCCTGACCAGGATCGATACTCAACTTTGACAATGATGAAAGGCTACAATAAGTTCAAGTGAAGTGCTTCTTGTCCATTACACAACAAATGCATTTTTGTAAACATTATAAATTCCATGGAAAAGATGGATTAAAAATAAACAAAAAATGTTTTTCCATTGTAATTTCTTCAGATTGTCATGGTGACTGTTCTCTATAAAATGCTGCACTTTCACGTTCCATCTGGTATGTTTTATTTAAGAATTCTGTGAAAGGCTCATGGAAGGCAATGCTTTTAAATGCACCAAGTGCAAACTGTGCACTGTAAAATAAAGTAACACACATATTATACAAAAGACAGAAGTTGATGAGAGCTCTTCAAGATAAACAAAGAAATGCAATTACGAATGAAAATCAGTATAAACAAGGAAATCACAATTTTAGGACAATGGTCAATTTTAGGAGAAATTTACATTTTTAATGACATTAAGTTATACTATGAAGATCAATGTAAGGGTTACAGACATTTTTATGAAATATCACCTATATATCTTCACAAATAATCTCAATTCAGTAAAATAAGTGAAAAACATATACATTTTTCTTCTTTAAGATAAATAAAGAAGTTACAATGAAGAATAAACTAAAATAAGTAAACATCCTGTAAAGTAATCCATCAGAGGAAGGTAAGCCTGACTTTTCATATGACACAAAAGTAATACATGTACAGGTCAAATAAATTTCCTGATTTTGAAATAATCTCTATGTATATACATTATTATCGAACACGGTCTTTAGACATTTGACACCACTTTCAAAAATATTCATATCTATCTCATAATTTACCTCCTATAAAACAGACGAAATTTCTTTGAAGCAAATTCTTTAAATCTCTTTAAAATAGGCTTCGATACTTTCTGCTTTTCTCTTTTCCGCATCTCTATTGCCTCTAAGTAGAGTTGTGGATTATCCGTATCAGGAATGGCTTTTACTATATCTGATATATTCACTGCAAAATAGTACAAAATCTTTTCTGAATATTGCTTTCAAAACTTTTCAATATATACACTTATAATCTATAAAGAACAAGGGCAACACAGGGCAGAACATGCCTTCACATGATCTTGCAAATTCATAGGATTCTGTCTTAGACCACAAGTATGCCATGGCTGACGAACCTCCATTGCAAAATGTGTATTCCAGAGTATCTACAAGTTAAGCAGAATGGAAGCATGAACAAACAAACATATCAACAGACACACACACAATGGATGGATAAAGTCATGCAAATGTACCTGTACTGGCTTCTGTGATATTGAGCTTCTCTTCAACCTCATTCAAGTTTTCTAAGAATTTGACATCTGTTGTGTTCACAAAGATATACATGTAACAGGAAGGAGTGTCTGAGACAGTGTGGACATTATGAAACTGGTTTGAAGGCACCTGAAATAAATATATAAACCATATGTAATAGAGTTTCCATCAGCTTGAGGAAACAAGAATACCTAGGATTACATCATCTGTATGGAGGTACACAAAGGCTAAACAAGAAAATCTAGGACTGTATCATTTATATGGAGGTAGATAACTGTTAACAGTGGAGGAAACAAGCACAACTAGGATTATATCATTTATATGGAGGTAAATAACAGCTAACAGTGGAGGAAACAAGAACACCTAGGATTATATCATTTACATGGAGGTAGATAACGGCTAACAGTGGAGGAAACAAGAACACCTAGGATTATATCGTTTACATGGAGGTAGATAACGGCTAACAGTGGAGGAAACAAGAACACCTAGGATTATATCGTTTACATGGAGGTAGATAACGGCTAACAGTGGAGGAAACAAGAACACCTAGGATTATATCGTTTACATGGAGGTAGATAACGGCTAACAGTGGAGGAAACAAGAACACCTAGGATTATATCGTTTACATGGAGGTAGATAACGGCTAACAGTGGAGGAAACAAGAACATCTAGGATTATATCATTTACATGGAGGTAGATAACGGCTAACAGTGGAGGAAACAAGAACATCTAGGATTATATCATTTACACGGAGGTAGATAACGGCTAACAGTGGAGGAAACAAGAACACCTAGGATTATACCATTTACATGGAGGTAGATAACGGCTAACAGTGGAGGAAACAAGAACATCTAGGATAATACCATTAACATGGAGGTAGATAACGGCTAACAGTGGAGGAAACAAGAACACCTAGGATTATATCATTTACATGGAGGTAGATAACGGCTAACAGTGGAGGAAACAAGAACACCTAGGATTATATCATTTACACGGAGGTAGATAACGGCTAACAGTGGAGGAAACAAGAACACCTAGGATTATACCATTTACATGGAGGTAGATAACGCCTAACAGTGGAGGAAACAAGAACATCTAGGATAATACCATTAACATGGAGGTAGATAATGGCTAACAGTGGATGAAACAAGAACACCTAGGATTATATCATTTACATGGAGGTAGATAACGGCTAACAGTGGAGGAAACAAGAACACCTAGGATTATATCATTTACATGGAGGTAGATAACGGCTAACAGTGGAGGAAACAAGAACACCTAGGATTATATCATTTACATGGAGGTAGATAACGGCTAACAGTGGAGGAAACAAGAACACCTAGGATTATATCATTTACATGGAGGTAGATAACTGCTAACAGTGGAGGAAACAAGAACACCTAGGATTATATCATTTACATGGAGGTAGATAACGGCTAACAGTGGAGGAAACAAGAACACCTAGGCTTATATCATTTACATGGAGGTAGATAACGGCTAACAGTGGAGTAAACAAGAACACCTAGGATTATACCATCTATATGGAGATACACAATGGTTAACAGTGGAGGAAAACCGAAAATTTCTAACACTGGCAAGTATAAAGACGAACATTCCCAGTTTCAAAACTGGAGATCACTTTAAAGAATATCATCTGATTGTTGATATACATGTATAGCATACTTAGTACTTTTAAATGGGAGACCATTAAAACAATGGATGGGTTTTAAGACAATGCAACTATTCACAGTTGATCCATTATCATACTACCAGAAGTATACTCCTTTTTCAGATGAAAACTTATGTATGTCTTCCATAAAACATTATTTTATAAATTGTGTCATTTATAAATACAGTATTTACTACATTCTACGAACCTTAATGGTTTCCCCCACTTTCAATGTGATATTCTCTCCTCCTTGATCTACTAATTCCACAATGATCTCCCCTGATAGCAGGGTAATGGTGGTATTGTCGAGGTCTTCCTGTATAAAGTTCTCTAAGTATAGACCTAGAAATGTCACATTTGAAAGAATGTCATTATTTTCACGTTGTTACAGCATATCAACATAAATCCTTTTATATTACTCTAATACATTTAGTACACTTCTTCATATTACTCTGATACATTTGATACATTCTTTTATATTACTCTGATACATTTGGTACATCCATTTATATTACTCTGATACATTTGGTACATCCATTTATATTACTCTGATACATTTGATACATCCATTTATATTACTCTGATACATTTGATACATTCTTTTATATAACTCTGATACATTTGGTACATCCATTTATATTACTCTGATACATTTGGTACATCCATTTATATAACTCTGATACATTTGGTACATCCATTTATATTACTCTGATACATTTGGTACATCCATTTATATTACTCTGATACATTTGGTACATCCATTTATATTACTCTGATACATTTGATACATTCTTTTATATAACTCTGATACATTTGGTACATCCATTTATATTACTCTGATACATTGGGTACATCCGTTTATATTACTCTGATACATTTGGTACATCCTTTTATATTAATCTGATATATTTGGTTTGTCAAATAATGCAGCAAGTTTGAAAAGGGTTTGTCAAAGTAGGAAACTCTTTTGGGTCTATGTCACCATGTCCTTGATCCACCTCTTAATGAACCCCACTGATAAATAACCACACTAGTTGGTAGCCTTCAGTACTGTATTCACTCCTGTGTATTTTACAACCAGAATAATGCATACTCCCAAATGTCAAGTGAAATTTTATTTCATGTATTACATAATGTGCAGGTGATTGGCAAATCGAACAACTTCAGTATTAAATGTATGCAATCATAATAGCCTGGCTTTATACCTGGACAGCCAGTATCTGTCATTGGACAAATGTAACAGAAATGTTAGTCTGATGTTTCTGTAATTGTGTACATCATAGCATCAATTATCTTGTATATTCTCAAGATGGCAAGGAAAAAACCTAATTTAATTTTCACAAGTAAGACATATAATAATAAATGTAATCACATGATAATACAAGCTAATGTTTCACTCATATGAATGAATCCATTATGAGTATTGCCAGGGTTATAATTAATGAAAATAAAAGATTTCAATATTTATGATGTCAAGTTGTGTATACATAATAATATTTGTTTATCAATGCTAAATATCACGCTAATGCATATTCTTTGTGGCATTAAACTGTTTGCCTTTCTACACACCGGAATATCTGTGCAATTTAGGATGATATATGTGATAGTTGGTACATTTTACCTGTTTCATGATAAATTTCATAATGTTTTGACAAAAAAATTGATTTTTAATGAATTTCTGAAAACATCTTGAAATTTATAAGTCCAAGGGCCATAAATCCGTCAAAAGTAGGACAACCGTAACAAAACTCTTGCTGGTACTGACGCCGCTTAAAATAAAGCTATATACCAAATTTCAACTCAATATCTTGAAAGACGGCAAAAAAAAAGTCAGGAAAACATGACCCTGGACAGCGCCATTACATAATACGTCCCGTCTAACGACGGGCTTATAAAAATGTGCAAAGTATACATAGATGAATACAATCTTTAATCTCAACCAAGTTTCATTTCAAAACCATGAAAATAAGATTTGAAATTATGGAAATAAAACATACCTGGAAAATCTGCTATGAATGTAACATCAGTATAGTTTGAAGTTTTTGATAAATTGTTTGCCATACTGGCTAGTTTCGATCTCCATGGGGACAAGTCAACTAAAAGAGGCATGCTGAAGGACACTTCTTGAAAAGGGGACCACTTCTCCTCTAAAACGTTAACTCTTGGATCAAACATTCTGAAAAAGATGTCAATAAATGCTAATTTATAACAATTATTATAATAAGTTGCTTCATAAAATTAATCAGTGAAAGCTTAGATCAATAAAGATACATACATGTATATAAATGACTATATTTCTGTTTCAGAAGATCAGTAACCATCTTCAAAATAAAATTATGAATTCATCTTACCATTGCATTCACCTATAAAAATACTGTTGAAATTCATTATCTCAAACTCACTGTCACTTAAAATGAAATTCCGTTTATCTCAAGTCCCAACTTTTTTCCCTTTAATTTCTTTACCATTTTACTTCAGTTAAGTCGATGTCGGTTAAGTCAAAATCCTGCTTATGTCAAAGGCTTTGCTGTCCCCAAAGTCGGTTTTCTATAATTTTTAAACTTGTTATCTCAAAGTGTCATTGTTTGTACAAACAAACTGATTAAAATGCCAATAAAGGTAGAAGAAATGCAAACAACAAATTATGATCCCAGTCGGGCTTATGGTAAAGGCTGATAGCTTGACCATGAAGGCATTTCACCTTGATCGAAGACGATTAGATCATTAGATTACATTGGCTCTTGTTACCTTAAAATATGCTTCTCTCATTATTAAAATATCTTCATTTAGGGTAGATTATAGGTCTGAATCATTTTTGCAGCTTTTACATTATCAAATGAATTAAGAATATATACAGCTGATATTACGATTAAAAAAAGTTCCTCTTTATTAAGGTGACAGTTAAGATTAAGTCAGTAGATGATTACAGAGACATAAAATACGACAGAATAACAGGTAAACAATACATGTAGATTTACGTGTTAATAAGAATGATCAAAAATAGTTTTATTAACAGCTGATGTTTATTTCAAATTCCAGATAAATCTACGTATTTGATCTGGTCCAATCGACTTCAACTTCACGAGATTCAACAGTAAATTTGTTTTGTTTACTGAGGTTCATCAGATCCATTTCATCATGACTACCCACTCAACAAGACCCGATCTCACGACGGGATTACAATCAAATCAAGGTTTGAAGGACCATTTCTTACGTTGGGCATTTTGCCATCTGTTGTCTGTGAATGCCACAAAATTGGATCACTTTACCCATATGCTGACCACAGTGTTTAATGGTGCAAACCAGACAACCAGAAAAAAAATTATTGACCTTTAGAAGAGAAATCAGCAGACTTTCAACTCAACCAAATTTATCTGATCATACCATTGTACAACTTAGAATTATCAATGAAATGACACCATCAAAGATGATCATTAAGGTTTGTATCGATGAATTTGATCAGAAAGTGAATCTAACCTTTGCTGAAATCGTTTATTCATGGATTTCCAGATATCAAAGTACAGCTCTACTTCATGTATATCATACTGTTTCAGCCTTGACTTGATGCAGTGTGCATACTGTACTACCATATCACCATGACTACTCCATCTACTGGCAACATCTACCCATGCCTAGTATACACGAAGATACACATGACTGATTATACATAGATATTATGTCATTCACTTTGTTATATGATTAAAGGAATTACTGATATCTAGTGCTTAAGAAAGTAGACAAAAAGTGGGACTGTTGGATGATTTGGGTTAAACTTTATTTTCATTTTCACAACAATTGCATTTTTTTTTCTTATTTTCACCATATGACTCTGCAAAAAATGTATGGATAATCTACTATATGAAATACAATTATGTGGCTTAGGAAAAACAAAGAGGATTACTGAAACAATATAAAACAATGCCAAAATTCAATAATTTGCCCATTTCTTAATTTCAGCATTGCAACTTTCTATAAAAGACAATAAATCTTACATGAAAGAAAATGTTTTACCAACTGACAGTGACCTTGAAAAAGTTTTGAAAAGGTCTTGACTCTGCATTAAAATTGTCATGGTCACAATACACTTCTTCAAAATATGAACCTATTCCACGTAAGTAGAAATTATGGGCTAGGAAAAAAAATTCATCTAAAATGTCAGTGACTTTGTATTTGGATGCATGACCATAAAAGAAGGTCATGAAACTTCTCTATCAAGTATGATCATATTTTAGTGAAGTGTGTAGAAATTATGGGCTGGACAAAAATTCTTAAAATGTCTGCTCAGTTGACAGTGACCATGATCTTGGTTGTATGACCTTGCTTAAAAGCCAATCAAAACAAGGTCATGATGAGATATAAAATATTACTCATTCCAATCAATAACACATAAAAAATCAAATGTGAATGAAAATATCACAAAGTCTTTAAACTTGAACTTACTGAAACATTAGTAATGAAGGCATCTAATGACAAAAATTAGAACTATCTCATCTTGGACATAACTCACCTGTGGGTCTAAATAACCAACTTCTCCAGTTTTCTTGTTGACGTATGTTAACCTTATATGTTGTGTGTTCCAAGTATGAACCATCATATCCCAAGAATACCCATACAATCCATTGGTCCAGTTGTTATAACCCTTAAAAAATAATGAAAAGTTTATATCAATATACATGTATAATTCTAAGAACTTTGGTTGAAGTGGATACACAATTACATTGATCCTATGGATGGGACAATATTCCATAAACTGTAGACTGTAGTGAATGGCTCATTCATAAAAGAGCTATCATCTTGTGTTCACCTGAATAAATTTTATACAGTAACACAAAAATCAATTAACTGTTAAGTCAGAACACAGAATTATTCTTTTACTTTTACTGCAGAAAGATATCTTCAAATATTTTGAAGTAAATCTACTACCTCCAAAAATTCATGCACCTTTTATGTGTCTTCTCCACCTATGCTTTTGATCAATTTATGTAATCGTTCTTGTTAAATAAGATTTTGATGAGGGAAATTTCAGCAGAATATGTTGCATTTATCAAAGATTATTTACAGTTTAATGAATGTGGTGCAGTACTAGCAAAGCTTGTTACTAGTTACCTTAGTAATACCATGGGAGTAAGGCAGGAAACTCTGTATACAGATATAAAGCACCGTAAATATTGCTCCAAGTTTATGTACAGCATTCATTTGAGTTGGTGGGGGCGTTACAGAGGCCACAGATGACTCACCCTGAAAACAGACCTACACATCTGATGTTGTTGATTTGAATTGAACATTATTAATTAAAAGCTTAAAGCAAAAATATAAAATACGTATAGATTTATTTCATTTCCTATATACATTTTCTCATCCGAGACTAACTAGAGGTTTTATGAAAATGTTAAAAGGATTCGACATTACAATACAACAAGAGCAACGCCTAGCACGGCATAATACGCTGATCGCTTAGCTTGAAGGGGATCACTTTGAATGAAAAGCCAAGTTACAATCCAATACCCAAATTCCAACAGGCACTGACCCTCATTGATATAAAGTTATACGCGAAGTTTTAATTCAATACCTATGAAGACTGCAGAAAAAAGTCTGGAAAACTGTAAAATCCTTCAAAATTTCTAAGTTCAAGGCAAAGCAATCATACCCAAATGCAAATTGGTACTGAATCTCATTGATATAAAGTAATATATGAACTTTTAATCCAATACCTATAAAGACTGCCAAAAAAAAATCTGGAAACCTGTAAAATCTTTGAAAATTTCTAAGTTCAAGGGTCATAACTCTGGCAAAACCACAGCAATCATACCCAAATTTCAAATGGCACTGACCTTCATGGATATAAAGTTATATACAAAGTTTTAATAAAATTCCTATAAAGACTGCAGAAAAAAGTATGGAAACCTGTAAAATCTTTGAAAATTTCTAAGTTTAAGGGCCATAACTCTGGCAAAACCACAGCAATCATACCCAAATTCAAACTGGCACTGAGCCTCATTGATATAAAATTATATATGAAGTTTTAATCCAATACCTATAAAGACTGCAATAAAAAAGTCTGGAAAACTGTGAAATTCTTAAAAATTTCTAAGTTCAAGGGCCGTAACTCTGGCGAAACCAAAGCAATCATACCCAATTGCAAACTGGCACTGAATCTCATTGATAAAGTTATATAGAAAGATTTAATCCAATACCTTTAAAGACTGCAGAAAAAAGTCTGGAAACCTGTAAAATCTTTAAAAATTTCTAAGTTTAAGGGCCATAACTCTGGCAAAACCACAGTAATCATACCCAAATTCAAACTGGCACTGACCCTCATTGATATAAAGTTATATACAAAGATTTAATCCAATACTTTTTAAAGACTGCAGAAAAAAGTCAAGAAAACTGTAAAATCATTGAAAATTTCTAAGTTCAAAGGCTGTAACTCTGGAAGAAGCAAAGCAATCATACCCAAATGCAAACTGGTACTGACCCTTGTTGATATAAAGTTATATACTGAGTTTCAATCCAATATCTTGAAAGACTGCAGAAAGAAGTCCAGATAACGTGACCCCAGCCGGCTGGCTGGATGGGCAGACGGGCCCGCGGGCGGACAGACAACGCCATAACATAATACATCCCGTCTTATGATGGGCGTATAAAAATATCACCAAACAAAAAAAAAAATCAGCAGTACAGATTGAAGCATGAAAACATACACAAAGGATCACCAAAGATTGAATTACTAGTATGGAGAGAAAATTTTGTTGGTTTTTTATGGCACAATTAAGATTATTTCATGATGAGTAGCTGATTGGGTTCAAACATTGAATTTTTTTGGCTCAAGAGCCAAGCAAGCTACTTATTAAGCTAACATTCTCTGAAATCACTCACCAATCCATCAGAGGCTCTCACTGAGCCAAGCAAACCACTTGCAGACATGCAGAGTCTCTTGTGTAGCCAAGCAAATCACTCACTGATCCATCAGAGAATATTACTGAAACATGCAAATCACCCATTGATCCAATTGTAGCTCTCACTTAGCCAAGCAAACCACATTTCGATCCATTGGTTGCTCTTACTAAACCAAGCAAACCATTCACTGATCCATCCAAGGCTCTCATTGACCCAAGCAAAGCACTCACAGATACAGAGTCTCTCAGTGAGCAAAGCAAGCTACTCAGCGATCCATTAAAGGCTCTGACTGAGCCAAGCAAATCACTCATCGATCCAATAGAGGCTCTCAATGAGCCCAGCAAACCACTTACAGAATCTGATCCATCCTAGGCATTCACTGGCCCAGCAAACCACTCACAGAATCTGATCCATCCTAGGCTCTCACTGAGCCAAGCAAACCACTTACAGAATCTGATCCATCCTAGGCTCTCACTGAGCCAAGCAAACCACTTACAGAATCTGATCCATCCTAGGCATTCACTGAGCCAAGCAAACCACTCACAGAATCTGATCCATCCTAGGCTCTCAATGAGCCCAGCAAACCACTAACAGAATCTGATCCATCCTAGGCTCTCACTGAGCCAAGCAAACCACTTACAGAATCTGATCCATCCTAGGCTCTCACTGAGCCAAGCAAACCACTTACAGAATCTGATCCATCCTAGGCATTCACTGGCCCAGCAAACCACTCACAGAATCTGATCCATCCTAGGCTCTCACTGAGCCAAGCAAACCACTCACAGAATCTGATCCATCCTAGGCATTCACTGAGCCAAGCAAACCACTCACTGAATCTGATCCATCCTAGGCTCTCACTGAGCCAAGCAAACCACGTACAGAATCTGATCCATCCTACGCATTCACTGAGCCCAGCAAACCACTCACAGAATCTGATCCATCCTAGGCTCTCACTGAGCCAAGCAAACTACTTACAGAATCTGATCCATCCTAGGCTCTCAATGAGCCCAGCAAACCACTAACAGAATCTGATCCATCCTACACATTCACTGAGCCAAGCAAACCACTTACAGAATCTGATCCATCCTAGGCTCTCAATGAGCCAAGCAAACCACTAACAGAATCTGATCCATCCTACGCATTCACTGAGCCCAGCAAACCACTCACCGAATCTGATCCATCCAAGACTCTCAGTGAGCCAAGCAAACCACTTACAGAATCTGATCCATCCTAGGCATTCACTGAGCCCAGCAAACCACTCACAGAATCCGATCCATCCTAGGCATTCACTGAGCCCAGGAAACCACTTACAGAATCTGATCCGTCCTAGGCATTCACTGAGCCCAGCAAACCACTCACAGAATCTGATCCATCCTAGGCTCTCACTGGGCCCAGCAAACCACTTACAGAATCTGATCCATCCTAGGCACTTACTGAGCCAAGCAAACCACTCACAGAATCTGATCCATCCTAGGCTCTCACTGAGCCCAGCAAACCACTCACAGAATCTGATCCATCCAAGACTCTCACTGAGCCAAGCAAACCACTTACAGAATCCGATCCATCCTAAGCACTTACTGAGCCCAGCAAACCACTTACAGAATCTGATCCATCCAAGACTCTTACTGAGCCCAGCAAACCACTCACAGAATCTGATCCATCCTAGGCTCTCACTGAGCCCAGGAAACCACTTACAGAATCTGATCCATCCTAGGCATTCACTGAGCCCAGGAAACCACTTACAGAATCTGATCCATCCTAGACACTCACTGAGCCAAGCAAACCACTCACAGAATCTGATCCATCCAAGACTCTCACTGAGCCCAGCTAACCACTTACAGAATCTGATCCATCCTAAGCACTTACTGAGCCAAGCAAACCACTCACAGAATCTGATCCATCCTAGGCTCTCACTGAGCCCAGCAAACCACTTACAGAATCTGATCCATCCTAAGCACTTACTGAGCCCAGCAAACCACTCACAGAATCTGATCCATCCAAGACTCTTACTGAGCCCAGCAAACCACTCACAGAATCTGATCCATCCTAGGCTCTCACTGAGCCCAGGAAACCACTTACAGAATCTGATCCATCCTAGGCATTCACTGAGCCCAGGAAACCACTTACAGAATCTGATCCATCCTAGGCACTCACTGAGCCAAGCAAACCACTCACAGAATCTGATCCATCCAAGACTCTCACTGAGCCCAGCTAACCACTTACAGAATCTGATCCATCCTAGGCACTCACTGAGCCAAGCAAACCACTCACAGAATCTGATCCATCCAAGACTCTCACTGAGCCCAGCTAACCACTTACAGAATCTGATCCATCCTAAGCACTTACTGAGCCAAGCAAACCACTCACAGAATCTGATCCATCCTAGGCTCTCACTGAGCCCAGCAAACCACTTACAGAATCTGATCCATCCTAGGCACTCACTGAGCCAAGCAAACCACTCACAGAATCTGATCCATCCAAGACTCTCACTGAGCCCAGCTAACCACTTACAGAATCTGATCCATCCAAGACTCTCACTGAGCCCAGCTAACCACTCACAGAATCTGATCCATCCTAGGCACTTACTGAGCCAAGCAAACCACTTACAGAATCCGATCCATCCTAGGCATTCACTGTGCTCAGGAAACCACTTACAGAATCTGATCCATCCTAGGCACTCACTGAGCCAAGCAAACCACTCACAGAATCTGATCCATCCAAGACTCTCACTGAGCCCAGCTAACCACTTACAGAATCCGATCCATCCTAAGCACTTACTGAGCCAAGCAAACCACTTACAAAATCTGATCCCTCCAAGACTCTTACTGAGCCCAGCAAACCACTCACAGAATCTGATCCATCCTAGGCTCTCAATGAGCCCAGCAAACCACTTACAGAATCTGATCCATCCTAGGCACTCACTGAGCCAAGCAAACCACTCACAGAATCTGATCCATCCAAGACTCTCACTGAGCCCAGCAAACCACTTACAGAATCTGATCCATCCTAGGCATTCACTGAGCCCAGCAAACCACTCACAGAATCTGATCCATCCTAGGCTCTCACTGAGCCAAGCAAACCACTTACAGAATCTGATCCATCCTAGGCTCTCACTGAGCCAAGCAAACCACTTACAGAATCTGATCCATCCAAGACTCTCACTGAGCCCAGCAAACCACTCACAGAATCTGATCCATCCTAGGCACTTACCGAGCCAAGCAAACCACTTACAGAATCTGATCCATCCAAGACTCTCACTGAGCCAAGCAAACCACTTACAGAATCTGATCCATCCAAGACTCTCACTGAGCCCAGCAAACCACTCACAGACTCTGATCCATCCTAGGCACTTACCGAGCCAAGCAAACCACTTACAGAATCTGATCCATCCAAGACTCTCACTGAGCCAAGCAAACCACTTACAGAATCTGATCCATCCAAGACTCTCACTGAGCCAAGCAAACCACTTGCAGACTCTGATCCATCCTAGGCACTTACCGAGCCAAGCAAACCACTCACAGAATCTGATCCATCCTAGGCTCTCACTGAGCCAAGCAAACCACTTACAGAATCTGATCCATCCAAGACTCTCACTGAGCCAAGCAAACCACTTACAGAATCTGTTCCATCCTAGGCTCTCACTGAGCCAAGCAAACCACTTACAGAATCTGATCCATCCAAGACTCTCACTGAGCCAAGCAAACCACTTACAGAATCTGTTCCATCCTAGGCTCTCACTGAGCCAAGCAAACCACTTACAGAATCTGATCCATCCTAGGCTCTCACTGAGCCAAGCAAACCACTTACAGAATCTGATCCATCCTAGGCATTCACTGAGCCCAGCAAACCAGTTTCATAATCCGATCCATCCTAGGCTCTCACTGAGCCCAGCAAACCACTCACAGAATCTGATCCATCCTAGACAATTACTGAGCCAAGCAAACCACTCACAGAATCTGATCCATCCTAGGCACTTACTGAGCCCAGCAAACCACTCATTGACCCATGGTAAGTTCGGTAACACGAATAAGCAAGAAAGTTTAAATGATTATAAGCAACACTTTAAAATACAAGTACCCTATTTTCTGATTTGATCTGAGCTTTTTGGTAGATGCAATGACAACTTGGCTGTATATCCAGGTCTGTTGATGGCCAGGGTAACCATTTCATATAAGAAGATAATTTATTGATAACTTCTCTAGGCCAAGAAAAACTGCAGAATAAAGGCAGCGTGGCTAACATGGCATAAGGGAACATGCCTGTGTAACAAAAATAGAATATATTTCTTTTTGCATAGAACCTTTAATATATTGATTTGTAAATAAAGATGGGTTTAAAATATAACATTTCTCAAAAACAACTAGAAAATAATTTTAAACATGAACTCTTTTTTGAACATGTATCATTGTCCTTGATATGTCTATCCTCAAACTAACTTACACACTGTAGTCATATGCATTCAAACAGCAAAACAGTCTGTAGTATTTCTATTTTCATCTTCTATTGAAATAATTTTTCTGAAAATGCTCTGAAGCACTTTAAAAATAAAGGTAGAATGTTGCTTTTGGTGCAACCAAAGGAGGAAATCTTAATCATATGATTTAAAAAGGAGCTTTTTTCACAAAACTTTTTGAGACATTCTGGAACAATTCTCTCACATATCACAGAAGCTGTCTGTACCTATACTGAATAGCTGTGAGTTCATTGCATGAAACGTTGCAGTAAAGAACATGGCAGTAGGACGGGTCTTGTCAAAGAACAAAAGGAATCCTGTGAAGAAGTCAATTGTCAAGCCTCCAGCATGGATAATGTAGAGGTCAATCTGGTCATCTGAAAGTACCAGTCTGTAGAAAATAAAATAAAATGTATGTACAAATCTGTAATTTGACAATGAATTGGTAAAGATCAAATTCTGATTGAAATCACAAAGAAAACTGAATGACAACTAAGTGCATTATATTAAATGGCTTGCAAATAAAGATATGTAACTGGTCAAATATCATGAGAAACAAGATGTGTTTGTTGAAAAGGACAGCCCCGGCAGTAAGCAACAAAGTCCAAATAAGGCAAATTTTGCAATGTTCTATATCTTGATTACACCCCCTCTCATGGGAATACAAAGCCGGTGTGGCCTAGTGGATAAGGTGCTCGGCTTGTGATCGAGAGGTCGCGGGTTCGACTCCCGTCCGGGGCACACCGGTGTTCTGTCTTTCGGATGAGACTGTAAAAACCGAGGTCCCGTGTCACGGTAGGCGTGGCACGTAAAAGATCCCTCACTGCTTCGGGTGGGTCCGTTGCAAAGGTCTAAATTTGTATGCAATGCATCAGGCAGATGCCGTCACCATATACGTGAAATAATCGTGGAGTGAGGTAAAACAATAATCAATCAATCAAATCTCATGGGAATACATGTGTGAAATACGGAAGCCCTACCTCCTACGATTCATAAGGTAACATCCATTTGATAATCCCGTTGGGGGGGTTGGGTTTTTCAACCCAGCCAGATTAATTTTTTTACCTCAACCTCGTGTCAAGGGAATTTTTTTCAGAAGAGCCAGAGCAACAAAATTTTTTTTACCAATAAAATATTGTTGTACAATAATACAAATTTATTAATAAACACTGTTATTTTTGACAAAATTCTGCTCAAACCGATCTCAGCTATGTTATACGCTTTCAGTCCATCATAATGATGCCATATACCGAAATGAAGGCGAGTCTAGAAGCAGGAGGGTGAGGAAGGAGAAAAGGGGAAGGTGTGTGAAGGAAAGAGGGCTACCCTGGGTAAAAAAAAAAACTGACAGAGAAATGACAAAAATTCTAAAAATGTGAGAAATGTCGGTTCTGTCTTAGTCACGAAATCAATCATGAATTCTATAAAGAACAAATTCTATGAAAATGTCAAACGTTTGATCAGATAGAGATATCAGCAAAAGTAAAACTGTCTTGAATTTGTCTCAATGAGCTCTATCCAATGCATTAAGCACATAAAGGTATGAATACACTACAAAATTCACCTCGGGTTGCTACTAATCCCTGTCCACCCCTCATGAGTCGTTTTGGCATATATCCAGTACAAACATTATAGTACTCAAAGAAAAAGATTAACGCATCTCACTCTGCCGTATGACAGAAATCACCACGGAAATGCACTATTGATAATATAATAATTTGATAAAAACAAACAAAACTTCTCACAAGAACATCACAAAAACTTTTGATTAAGCTGCAGTTGCGATACTGACTTTGTACGGTCACTTGATATTGACAGTAGTCAATCAATTGGAGTGGTTAACAGGTTTACAGGTAATCTTCCCCATTTTCCACAAAAGCAGTTACATAAAAGAATACACATTTAAAACTCCATTAATAATCCTCCATATAGAGAGCAAGGATCAACAACTTTCTGAAGTTGAGAGGTCATAAAAATATGAACATGTATAGTGCTGCTGAGTAAGACCAAGATATCAAAAATGTATAAATCGACATCAACATGAGTAAACTACGCTCTGCCGATATGGAACGAGCTCAGTCCCTTGATCTGTAAGAGTCCCAATTAACAGTAAGAGGGAATGAGGTTCAGGACCATTTCTCCTTTGAAAATGGTTTCAATAAGGCCCACCATATAGTCCCCACCCACCTGTTAGTCAGCGTACAGGTTCAAGTAAAAATCTCTATATAAGAGTGTAGAAAGGATCAGTACAAGAATTATTGTCCTTTTGATAATCTCCGAGTCATATCATTGTAGATCACGAAGGCCTTTCACTACTTTGGAACACGACGAGATAAACTTATTGGAACCTTAGATCCTCTTAAGTTTGTACACAAGATCACCGTAGAAATAATGATGGGAAATTTCACTGAATACAAAGTAATACAGTATTTACGAATTTTGATAAAAGTTTCGAATAGGACCTCAAACAATTTCGGAAGGCTTTTCTAACTTTATGATACTTGTAACCCTGAGTTGAAACTTCCAACATTATTCACAAATTTTTTATATGAAAGTCCAAAACGTTAGTGTAGGTACTGGCAAATCAAGCACCTGAATTTTATAAACACCATATACATGTAATGAGAATCTAGTCTAGGAATATCTGTAAATATCCAACTAAGGGAAATTTACAAGAGGAAATCTAAAATTGTCATGTTTATCATAAATATTGGTATGAATTTAATTGTTAATTGTCTTAATGTATAGGTCCAAGAAAAGTGTTTCTGTATCACAAATATTGTCTGTTTAACTGAAGTTCAGGTGGGTATATGCTAACTATAAATCTTTCAAACTCAGGGTTATCAATAACTTAGATACCGTCACGATACATATACATGTACATGTAACTAGAGGTATCATCCAACATCTCGATAAGGTGGAATCGTTTAGATTTTTGAAGGGAGTACATGAAACCCCCCACATAACAATACAGAAACAAATCTGCTATAAGAGGTGCACAGTTAGTACCCATAGAAATCCCAACTATCTGCTGATAAATCTTGCTATTGAATTCAAGTAACAAATATAGTAGGTTTGTCTATGATTGAACTAATGAAGAACAAAAGATCATAATAACATACACTGTTGTGTTATGTATACTTTTGGCGAGCTCGACAGAAAAAATTGACTTTTAACACCTAATTTTTTCAAAAAGTTTGATTATAGATTATGCTAGTCTATTGGAGACAGATTATTTTTTCACTGTGTGACTGAGCAAGATTATTTTTTTTAGCCAAAATCAGGGCAAGAAAATAAAAAAAAAATATCCCAGGCCCCCCCCCCCCCAAATATCAAATAAACGGTGCCTAAGTTATAACCGATGTTTAAAGTAGTTTAAATGTAGGTCAAAGGTGATGGTCAAGATCACAAGGTCAAAAATTATAATTCCTACAAAAAGGTCTTGTCACAAGGAAAACACATGTGAAATATGAAAGCCTTATTTCTTAATGTTCAAAAGTTATAACCAATGTTAAAGTTCACGGTGGGTCAAGAGGTAAAAAATTCTGGAACGGAGAAAATGTCTTGGCAAAAGGAATACACATGTGAAATATTAAAGTCCTATCATGCACCATTCAAAAATTATAGCATGAACTATTTATTCCTAAATTGAGGTCAACCTCCAAGAGCAAGGTCACCAAGTCAAAATTTTTCATGCTAGTAGAAAGGTATTCCTGCAAGATATTTAATAATTAAAACAATGACTGACAAATAAAACTCCTTATCCAAAACTTGCATTGTTACTGTAAATTACCAAATGTTGATATAATTTGTAGTTATTCTGCTAAGATCATGATAATACAAAATGTAAGAAATATCTACACAAATATAATACAGAAGGAGAACTAATAACATCAAAATAATATAAAACACTGTACCTAAATGGATCAAATGGCCAGCGCTTGGAGAGTTTCTGCATAGAATAACCTGTGATCCAATCAGTGTCCAATTTCTTTAAGCCTGCTATAAAATACACCAGGAAAATCTGAAAGAGTATTTTACAATGAGATGATGTACAGGCAAGTCAGGATAATAAAAGTATACTTCAAGCTAAACTCAGTGCACATTTATAGAATAAGTGTCATACTTTGTGTTTTCATGTAGGAATCAATTATCTGCATGAAAACATAAAATTTGACACTTATTCTATCTATATGCAGCAAATACATAAAAAGACAAAAATGTGCGTCACAAAAATACCTCTGTCTTACAAAATCTGACTTCATCAGGCTGAATTTACAGGATGGAAGAGCCGACCCAATTATCATTTGACAAACTTATTAAAGTTATTGGACTTGAATTTGCGTGAACAATGACGGAAATATTGAATACTACACAATATTTCTAAATTTGAACATGAAACAAGGTGGACAATGAAGAACTACTTCTTTTTTTGTCGCTGTGGGACGCTATGACATCATGACTTCATCTGGGATTTCAAATTTGGGATGTTATGACTTCACCAATCATTGTCATTTATACGCATATCAAAAAAACATCTTGAAAGCTTTATCTTAGGCAATTACAGTGGTTGTGCATATATTTAAAGATAAATGATATACTTAACCTAAAATGGACAAGTGATTGAGTAAAATTCATAAAAGGAAGATCAAGGGTCAGAATCTTGATAAGCTGGCGTGGCCTAGTGGTATCCACTCGCCTCCTGATCCGGAAGCCGGGGTCCGAGTCCCGTTCTGGTCATGCCGTTGTCCCGTCTTTCGGATGGGACATTAAAAACTGAGGCCCCGTGTCGTGGTATGCATGGCACAATAAAGATCACTCACTGCTTTGGGTGGGTCCGTTGCAAAGGTCAATATTTGTATGCCCTGCATCAGGCAGATGCTGCCAGCATATACGTGAAATATTTGTGGTGTGATGTTAAACAAAAATCAATTAATCAGAATCTTGATAGACTTATGGTTATTAGGAGTGTAAGTCTGATGGAGTTGTTCTTAGTTTATTTTAGAGCAAGCTTATTTCATCTGTACGTTGGTAGTCAATGTTAAGTAAAAGTAGAACCTTTATCATGAATATGTTTCACACTAGGAGGATCCATAGCTGCTCCTAATATGGGCGTTTGGCAGGAATTCAAAATTTTAATCAAGCACAAAAAATGTCATCATGAACATGATGATAAAAGTGAAACTATGTCTGAACATTTCATGAATGTAAATATATTTTACATTATATAATAATTTACCTGAGATCTGAATAATGTGTAGTTCCATAAAGGGATGTGTGCGTTCCTTATTGAAGGACTAAGCAATCCATCAAGGGACCTGGAATTATCATTTAATAATCAGATCTACTCAGTCAAGAATTTACACCAAACATTTGACAGGTGACAATATTTGCCTTTACAATAAAACAGCTTACTTTAAAATCAGTAAATCATTATTATATATCTAAAGAACAAATCAGTTCAAAGATCAAACAAAAAAACAGACAGACAAACAGACAGGCAAATGGATGAACAGTCGACACACAAAAAATGATCCATAAGTTTTGATGAGCTAATTCTCAGGTGCCACAAAATCTGCAGGTTAGTGGTGTTTTTTATTCTATATTATTGAACAGACAGAAAACTAAAGTTTTTAATTCACCATGACTTTCCAGCATTACAATATGATAGATCTCTTCATTCATACATGAAAATATTAATAAACTGAGCAAGGTATACTAATTTCAGTAAGTTTACAACTTACCAATATCTGTTGGCATCAGAGAGAAGAAATAGTACAGCTAGGAGTCCATACAGATAGGAATGATTGTTCCATACAGTTTTGTCCAGAAAGAAGATGTACCAGTATGGAATGAGGAACATGATACAACTGCAACGGAACATCAAACCTAACATAATGCCAACAGCCCCTGGAAATCACAAAGACGAAATACTGACTAGATAAAAAATCTCTCAACATGTCTACAGTCCCTGAAATATACAACAAAATACTGAAAGATTAAATCATCTCCCAGCATAATGTCAAGAGCATCTAGAATTGATTAATTGATTGATTGATTGATTGATTTTTGCTTAACGTCACACCACGAATATTACACGTATATGGTGACGGCATCTGCCTGATGCGGGGCATACAAATTTTTACCTTTGCAACGGACCCATCCGAAGCAGTAAGGGATCTTTAACGTGCCATGCATACCATGACACGGGGCCTCGGTTTTTACTGTCTCATCCGAAAGACAGAAAGAGCATCTGGAAAATGAAACTTCTAAATATTTACAACAAATAATCTAACGATATGCAACAACAAAATATTGACAGAATAAATAATCTTCAAACAACATTTGGAAAACACAAAAACAAAATGCTGACAAAGTAAATAATTTCCCACTATAATGCAAACTAAAGCCAACTGCACCTGGAAAACACAATAACAAAATATTGACAAAGTAAATCAACTCCCAGCATAATGCCAACAGTGAATGGAAAACAACAACAATATACTGACGGCAAATAATCAAACAATACAATGCCAAAAGCATCTGGAATACACAAAAACAAAAAATTAAGCTAATAATTCCAAAACATGATACCAACAGCCCTTGGAAAACATAAAAACAAAATACTAACAGCAAATAATCTAACAATACAATACCAACAGCATCTGGAAAACACAAAAACAAAATGCTAACAGCAATTAATCTAACTGTACAATGCCAACGACATCTGGAAAACACAAAAACAAAATGCTGGCAAAGTTAATAATCCAAAAGCACAACACCAACAGCCTGTGGAATACAAAAAACAAAATACTGACAAAGTAAATAATCTCCAACATACAGTAATGTCAATATCACCTGGAAAATACAAAAACAAAACACTGAAAAAATCAATAAATTTCCAACACAATGCCAACTGCCCCTGGAAAATTTAACAGTAAAGTACTGACAAAATAAATATAATCATTTCCAAGCATAATGCCAACAACATCTGGAAAGCACAAAGTACTAACAAAGTTAATGATCTGAACACAATGCGAACAGCCCCTTGAACAACACAAAAACAAAATACATGTACTGACAAAGTAAAAATCTCCCAACATAATGCCCACTACATGTGAAAATCACAAAACAAAATATTGTTTATAAATGTGTTTGTTTTCTTGTTTAATGCCATGCTTGGATTATTTTACCCTTCAGTGATGACAACTTCCTGATGCATGACCTAAACATTGGACTTCTTTACAAAAGATCCACCTAAAATTATGTGAAAGATCACCTATATGTCATGTACATGCCACTGTACATTATGACACTGAACCTCATGTATACTGTCTCAAGAGATCCAAAGGATGACAAATTATCTTAGGAAATTTCTTTCTGACAGCTAGGATCATCTAAACCTGGTTGTCAGATAAGAAACAAAATGCAACACTTTAATACAAAACTGTCCCCTGATCATGCTGATTCTTACCCCTGTCTACAAAATTTAAACATGTGATCTCTAGCTATTAATACCATGATACATTTAAGAGGTCAAATGTATGAATTTTTGTCCTCTTCTATAATTTGTATTTATGGTATGATAATACAAGATACAGTACATGTATCATATGTATCATACATATAACAGATTATAAATCATCGAGATATCAATTTTCACAATCACACGTATCAGACACAGATTGACATGACAATCACTTTACTATAATAATTAACTGTATAAACTAGTAATCATCACGACACAAAAGCAGCTAAATTCGCAGTGTACATGCTTTTATTTTACAACCAAATAAATTATATACAGGGCAATGTGTAAAACTGCTTTAATTAACATATTTTTCTTCTTACATGTACTTGTGAATCTTACAAGTTCATTACAGAACAGAAAGATAATTTGCAGATTTAATTCTAGTTAAATGATGAAATTATCCAGTTCTTTTTACCAAAAGCAAGATTAACATTGACTGTGCATGATAAGAACATGTGTAACACCTACCAGTAAACATGATGAAATACACAACATACATCCATTCCAGAGGTAATACAGTCAAGGCACTGAAAAGTGGAAAACGACACAAGTTGCTGTTTCCCCATCTGCTATCAGCATTAGCCATGCCTCTTTCTTGAGGGATATCAATCACCATCAACAAACCTGACCAATCAGAATAATGAAATGACGAAAGACATGTGAATAAGGAGCTTAGTAATTAAATCTGACATTTTGTCTAAGAATCAATAAGAGTTCTTTTACTGAATTAAGTAAAAGTATTTTGAATCATTCAAAGAGTCTCTCAGAAAAGTTAATCCTCTGTCAAGACTTAAATGTCCATCTTAAATAAAAGGCCACAGTGAATAAATGTGAACATGACACTTACTGTCCGCGCCACTCACTTTGTAAACCGAAAAATCTGGATTGTCACATATTTATCTTTAAAACAGTTTTACAAAATTAATATCAATCGACAGATTTTGTTCAGTCATAACTTTGGTGTATGTTATATGTTTCTATGAAGAAGCCTTCGTATTTTATAGGGAAAAAATAATTTTAGATAGGGTGTTTTCTATGCTAATTTTGATGTGACGTCGCCGATGTTTACATTGAGTCTATAGGAAACTTGGCGACATCACGTCAAAATTTAACATGGAAATTGCCCAATCTAAAATTGATTTTTTTCAATAAAATATGAACGTTTCTTCATACAAACATATAGTATACACCAAAAGTTACGACTAAACAAGATCTATCGAATGGTTTTGCCTTTGAAATTATTTTGAAGATGAATAACTGAAAATCCAGATTTTCCAGTTTCCAGAGTGAGTGGCGCGGACAGTAATTTATTCCATTATTAGGAATATTTTGAAATAACTAAGAGGAGAATCAGTGCTGGAAGATCAAAATATAAATTTCACTATCTATATATAGAACAATGCAATATAATAACTAATAATATTTAAACTTTGAAATCATTTTGTGTTGACAAGGAAAAGACTTTAATAGAAACATCTTGAAAATTTTCTTTCTTTGCAATTTTTGTTAATCTCAACATACCTTGGAATGTACTTCATTTCATGGTACCGATATTAACTTATCTTTTACTTACCATAAAGAAAACGTAAAATTCCTAAACTGGCTGGATCACATGGCCGACACAAAAGTTTCACAAAAGAATAAGGTGAAGAGAAATCCTTCACTTTAAATCCGAACAGTTCGAAAAATCTGTCATCTCGACATTCCGCTTTCCTGCTTTGATGTTTGGTAGTCTTCATTTCTCGTCTGAAAATCCAATTAAGATATGAAAAAATAAGACACAATTTGTTTGCATTACTACTAACCCAGATAAGTTGGGACATCCCTTATGAAATAATTAGCAAGATTTCTTTGTAATCATAAGGTCGGTGTTCGAATGTCGTTTTAGCCACAGTAACAATGGCGGATCTAGGATTTCTGAAAAAAGGGGGATCATATGTGAAAGTCAAGTATTAGCCAAAATACTCCGCCATTTTGGGTGCCCAATCTTAAGTTTTATTCATACTTGCGCAGGGGGGCTCTAAATCCGCCACTGGGTAATGTCGAAGTATGCCCGAGAGCCAGTGTGCAAGACGTAAACAAGCCCCAAATTATCATTGACGAGGTACCCGAAATAGCTGTCCATCATGAGGGTATTCTGCAGATATCCATGACCAAGGTACTAGTGAGCAGGTCAAAATTTCACTATGCACTGGCAGTGTAATCGCCATTAAGAAAACAGTATAAATTGTCAAATAAATACACGTAAAATAGAATAGATACGAAAATTGGAAAATAGGATCCGTTCCAGAAATTATGAAAATCCCCAAAATTTCAACGCAACGGAAAAAAGCAAATTCAGAGAATTGTGGTCCCCCACTTTGGGGGTTCTATCAGTAAGGGTGCAGTGATCTGTGACATATTGTCATGGTTGTGCATGTCTATAGACACACATACCAAATATGAAGGACCTACGTCTTACGGTTAAAAAGTTACATTGAAGTAGGTCAAAAGTCATGGTCAAGGTCACACGATCAAACATTTGGTAACAACGGAAAGGCGTTGCAATTAGGGACACATATGCCAAATATAATGGCCCTACGTCTTACGGTTAAAAAGTTATGACCAAGGTTAAAGCTTTTTTTGTGACGGACGGACGGACAGACTGACAGACGAATAATATTTAATGTCCCCACGCTTTCACGAGAAGCGGGGAACAAAAGCATTCCAAAAAGGAAATTTCTGGAGATACCTTTACTTTTATGTATATGCTCTTCATAAAGCAAAACAGAGTAGTTCGTGTGCCGAAGAAAAATAATGTGAATACATTTATATGCGACATATCTACGCGCAATTTTCTATATTTTCCAATGTGGATTTAGTACACGTCACTTATAGAATTGTTACACATTAATGTTATAAGATGACATCCCATGTTGTAACACTTTGGGTACCAAGTATGCACCATTCCTAATCATCCTAAGGAGATTAACCCTTTCCAATCTTGGTAACTGGAATTGTATCTTATATCATAATTCTAAATGTATTGGATAATACGAAAAAGTCTTAGCGTGAAAGTCTGACTTATGCAAGCATTGGGGTAGTGTTTAAGTTTGGGTAACACATAAATCACTAGAATATGCCAGAAAACACAACAATACTTTGTATGCCGAGATGTTATGTTAAAACCGAGAATATAAAACGCTTTACAATACAATCCGAAAATACTCGGTACATACCGTTACTCAGCATTACCAAAAGCATCGAATCTCTATCTAGGCTGTAGCTTGTAACTCTTAACAGGGCCATGTAATCATGGAGTACAGTTTGATCATGAAGTGTAGAATAAAGTAACTTTCACTTTGTAAGTAACTCTCACGATAGTACTGTCATTTGATAACTTTTGATACTCCTGATCAAATGTAATCACACGACCTCAAGCATAAAATCTTACCATAACTAATGCACGTAAGAAACATCAAATATTAAAAGAAAAAAACTGCGGCACCTACCAGACAGACATAAGGACCGACGTCGAGAAAATTAATCCCTATATACTGCGTTGCTTCGAGGACGACACACAAACAATAAACGCTATTCGAATACTGTTAAACGTTGCTTATCCTGAAATGTTGTTCAAATACTATTCAAACGCATTAAACACAGTAAGCCGCTACGAAGTCTAGAGCATTCTCCTGTGTGGTGACGTTACTCTCACATATGCAATTCCAGTTTTACATAAAGTCTTAAGAAAGACTTCCTTGTACGGCTTATCCTATCAATTTTAAAGAGCCCATTATCGATTGATTGATATAGAGCTACCGTAGAAGTGTTGTGTCTCTCCCACTTAATTCCGCCTTCTTCGGGTGTAATCAGCAAGACACGTGGCTATCCAACATACATCATCTACCAGGCGCAAGGAACATCTACAATGAAACCATATAGTTCAAAACGAAGTACAGAGTAGAATAAAGATTGGCTTAGTTGAGGAAGAGGCTTGGTTGCAGGCATATTTGATTACTATAACGTGGTTGGGAATCAAATGAGATTAATATGCTGCGCTAGCTGGGTGTTTCGCTAATCTTAATTATATAAAACCATTGTTCAATCCCGCTGTCTTCAAGTAATCTGAGTATCATTGACAACAGGCGGTAAATGTCAATAGAAAGAATAGTCAATTAATAATACCCAGCGCTACCGAAGCACTAGTAAATAGATTAGGGCGTCATCTGAACACTATTGTCAACTAGTCTTATCAACACTCAGTCTTGTCAAACCATCTGCTAAGAATTTATTTGACCATCTAGAACTTTAGATCGTAAAATGTATATGGCTCATTAATTAGTAATGATTGTTATCTTAGCAATGTTTCATTTTCTATTTTATTTATTATCTTTAATTTTTTGATCCATTATTATTATTTCTTTGGGTTTTTTTATCCATTTGTTTTTATTTATTTGTTTGTTTGTTTGTCTGTTTTTGCTTTTGTTTTGTTTAGTGCTTTGGGGGTGTTTTGTTTGGGTTCTTTTTGGGGGATCCTTTGTCGTCAAGCTTGTCTTAGGCACGAACCGACCGGCTGTATATCCAGCCAATGAACGCACGACAAAACTAATGATCCAAGGGCATTCAAAACAAAAACATTCAAACAAAACATACTAGGTTAAGTTCTCTACATGTGATGGGAATCACTGACAGGCACAAAGGTGCCGGAGTCGATTCAAAGACAGTTTTGCGTTTGCTACGAATGAGATACTCAGACAACACCATTTCCCGGTATTTTCTGTATTCCTGGTGCATCATAGAAGATTAAGCAATAAAATAGGAATATCAGAACGCGAGATTACGTCTGTTGCCCCTCCCCAATAAAAGTAGGATTGCACATATCATTGATTTTATGCACATTCGTGAAAATATACAGCTGGGTGTTGCTTACTCATGAATTTGTCGAATGATTTCGCAGTAATGCCTTTCCATTTCACAAGAAATATCGTTTATAGCTAATTACACGAACATTATACAATTATTAATTTATTAATACGAGAAAAATAATATTATAGTAGCAAATTGGGAGTACGATGAAAGAAGCCTCAGAGAACTGAAGTGTCATGGAAATTGAGGGAGGAAAAATCCTTTTCTAAGATGATCAAGTTGGCTGTCATTATGACCTGTTCTTTTGATATCGTGAGTGTAGATCGTTCCTGTAAAGTTTCATTAATATTGTTACAAAAAGAGAGAGAAAATCCAGTTCATAAATGTTCAGAATGACTGCAATTGTTATACATCCAATCGATATAGTCAACTACTTTCATACATGTTACGTGTATTCCTTTCCGCAAGACCAGTACCCTAATTCATGATCTTGTGACCTTGACCATAACGTTTGATCTACGTTTCAAAAAACGGAATTATTGTTCGTAACTTTTCAGTCATGGGAGTGCGGACTTTTACATTTCACATGACCTGTGACCATCATTGTCATTGACCTACATTAATAAGACACGTAACATTGACCTTCATTTTTGACCATAAGAGACGAGTCTGTTTTCACATTTCATGTGTTTTCCTTCCGGCGAGACCTTTCAATTGATACCATAGCTTATGATCGTGTGATTTCGACCTTTAAGTTTGAAGTACATTTAAACAAGAGGCCCGAGTGGACCTATATCGCTCACTTGCGCACAATTAGCTTATTCATAAACAAATGACAGCTCAGTTTTTGTAGAAGACTTTGATTCCTTTCTATAAGGTTTTGTGAAATTCTTTGAAGCGTTAATGAAAAGAAGTAAAAAATTCTGTAAACCAATCACAGCTCTTGTCGCCATCTTAAATGACAGCTTTGGTCAAAAGATACAAATTGGGTATAGGACCTTGATAATTTACTTCCTGTAAGGTTTGGCGATACATTGTGCAGCTGAAAACAAGTCAAAAATATGTCAGCCAATCAGACCTCTTGGCAGCTATCTTGGATAATTGATCTGGTCCAAAGATACGATTTTGGTAGAAGACCTTGAGTACTCACTTCCTGTAAGACTTACTGAAATTCTGTAAGCCTGTTAATGAAATGAATGTGAAAATGTGTCAGCCAATCGGAACCCTTGGCAGCCATCTTGGATGATGGATCAGGTAAAAAGACCAATTTTTGGTAGAGAACCTAGAGTACTTGCATCTTGTTGTAAGGTCTGGTTACATTCTGTAAAGCGGTTGTGGAGAAGAAGTTGAAAATGTGTTAACCAATCAGAGTCCATGGTGGCCATTTTGGATCCCATCGAAAAACACTGCAGAGGACCTTGAATACTTACTTCATGTAAGATCTGGTAAAATTTCATGAAGTGGTTGTAGAGACGATGAAAATGTAAGTCCATGGCTGCCACCTTGGATTACGGATCGTGTCAAAAAATAACTTGGTAGAGGACCTTGATTACTTACTTCCTGTAAGGTCTGGTGACATTCTATACAGTAGTTGCAGAAGAGAAGTTAAAAATGTGTCAACCAATCAGCGCCCATGGTGGCCATCTTGGATCACAGATTGGATCAGAAAACACAAACTTTGTAGAGGACCTTGAGTACTTACTTCGATTCTTGTTAGTTTTAGTTAGTGTAAAGTGGTTGCAGAGAAGAAGTGGAATATGTGTCAACCCAATCAGAGCCCATGGCCGCCATTATATATGTATATATTATATTTATGTTTTGATTCTTAATATTCTAAATGTACATTTAAAAGTTGTTTATAATTAATACACAATTAATGCTTTAAGTATCAATAAGTAATATCAGTAAGTAAATACCCATGCTAATTCTTTTACAGTTAATTAATTACATGTACATAGTATACGAATACTTACTATTATACCATATACTTATACATTATAGCATGTATTCAATGTATACATGTATTTATACCATGAGTAAGTGGTGAATGTAAGTATGTGTGTGTTAAGTATCTATATTTTGTGTTTCATCTATGTGTAATTTATATGTTTATCAATGTAGTTTTTTGTGTAACTAAAAAAAGAACAACTGAAAAAAAAAGATGACACATGCTTTGGCCCTGGGCAACAACTCTGTAAAATATTATGGAAATCCATGAAGGTAGTAAAAGGTTGTGGCATAGAGAAGAATTTAACCCCCTCCTCTGTATTGACAAAGGGGATATTTTCATAATCGAAAGGCATCTAGTTTTATATTATCAGAGTATTCTGCATAAGATTTATGAAAATCCTTTCACAATGATTAAAGTTATTGTGTCCCATAGAAACTGCAATTATCCTATCCATAAAAATTCAAAATCCCATAACTCCGTAATGACAAGATTTTTTCCTAAATTGAAAGGGCTCTTCCTCTACATTGTTTAAGCATTCTGTGTAAGTTTCATGAAAAGACACTATGCTTACTAAAGTTATTGCATCTCATAGAAACTGCCCTTATCCTATCAATGTCAAAAATCAAAGTACCTTAACTCTGTAACGACAATGCAGATTTTTTTTTTTCAAAATTGAAAGGGTTCCTCCTCTATGTTATTTAAGCATTCTGTATATGCTTCATGAAAAACCACTGATGTTTACTCAAGTTATTGTGTCCCATAGAAAATGCCATTGGCCTATCAAGGTCAAAAATCAAAGTCCCTTAACTCCATAATGCAAATTTCTGCAAAATTGAAAGGGCTTATCCTTTATGTTGTTTAAGCATTCTGTGTAACTTCTATGAAAAACCACTGACGTTTACTAAAGTTATCGCATCCCATAGAAACTGCCATCATCCTATCAGTGTCAAAAATCAAAGTCCCCTAATTCCTTAAGGATAAAGTAGACCTTTTTCAAAATCAAAATGACTCCTCTTCTATCTTATTTAAGCATTTTGTACAAGTCTAATGAAAAACCACTGATGTTCATTAAAATTATCGCGTCCCATCCCGGACAGACATCATCATATCATAATACGTTCCATCTATGGTGGGTGTATTAAGACTATGATATATCTTTTGGTTGTTTTAGTGAAACAGCTCATTTTACAAGGAAGATCAGTATTAGAGAAATATTACTGCTAAGTCAGTGTTTATTTTGAGTTTTATCTCAAGAGTTTTTATACTATTGAGAATGTATCATTATTGTCCTGTATGTATCTGTCTGTACAAGGACATTTGGAAAGATACACAATGAATCATGCATTCCACTAAGTATGAGACACTTATGAATTGGTATACCTAATCCCCATGGTACAAGAAAGATGCCTAATGTTTGGGAAGGGTCAATGGTCAAGGTCACATACATGTAAGCATTTTGCCTGACAACACAGGGGCGGATCCAGGATTTCCGAAAAGAGGAGGCCCACATGTGTATTAGCCAAACTACTCAGCCATTCTTGGTGCCAAATCTGGATTTTCACTAGTAAATATGTGGTGAAAAGTGGGTCCCATTCCCCTCTAATTCTGCCACTGCAAAAGATACAAAGAGATTCATATAATGCACTATGCATCTAATCCTCATTATCATAGTGAGAGGACGATGTCTTTAAAATATGAAATTCAAAGGTGTACGACACTACAGATTTTATACTAAAATGAAATCATGGAGACATACATAATGAGCATTTCATACTTAAATGTAATCATGTAGAGATACAGAATGAACCATATAAACAAGATTTTCAACATTGCCACATTCATAATTCATGTGTCATGGAGAACTTACCAGAAAAGAATGTTAAGAAAGTTGTTACTTTATGATTATTAAGTGACTTACATATGTTGTTACTTTATGATTATTAAGTGACTTACATATGTTGTTACTTTATGATTATTAAGTGGCTTACATATGGGTATGTTGTTACTTTATGATTATTAAGTGACTTACATATGTTGTTACTTTATGATTATTAGTGACTTACATATGTTGAATTATGGAATTAGAGTAATCATGGTGCAACCTTTTGATTTCTAATTGGGAGGGGGATAAAGATTTCAAAAAGAAAATAGAAATTCCAACTTTCAACTAGCATAAAAAATAATATTCCGGTCGAAAATGTAACAGATGCTTACTGCTCCAAGTCAATTAATTAATCTCATCTCTATAGTTTTTTAAAAAAAGGTTTCACTTTCAATTTCCTATCATTTCTTTTATTTAGATCATGTGATGTCTCCAGATTCCCATCAGTTGATCATGATATTTGTCAACTGGTTTCATTTGCTAGAGTCTACATTAACATTTTGGATTTTAATACAAAAAAGTCCAAATCACTCTGAAACTTATGACTCTAGATAAACTTTGAAAAACTTGTGGGTAATTTGACAGATCTTATTCAGACATTTTATCTATATTCTGAAATGTGACTTTTCAACAATATGTATACGTATCCAGTGGAATTTTTCATCCCAGTGTCTACAGTGATCTAGTGTACAAACTAAGGAGGGTCAAAGTCAATCTCCAAAGCAGAGTTACGGTCCTTGCATTCCCTTTAATCTCTGCCAACCACTGAAAGCAGTCCCTATTCAGAAGGCAGAAAATATAGACTGTTTTGCGCGTTTTGGGAAAAATGTCATCTTATTCAAGTTATCTGGGTGAAAATTAGACAATGAGGGATTCATTCAGAAATTACAAGATGTGTTAGGTGCAAATGATAGTGTGTTAATGACAAACTGTACGCTGATTTGTACGCTGAGAAAATATAGTGCGGTATAAATTCAGGGTTGATTTCATGTAGAAGCCCGATTGAAACTCAATGTAACATGGTAAATGCTTTAAATTTAACTAATAAAACCACTGAAGACCAAGTCATACCGTCTCAAGGCAAAAATCTGATTTTACAAGAATTTTGTAAAACCTGAGACGCTGGCAGAGGTGTGTGTGGATTGTAAAGGAACGACAACTCTGCTTTGGAGATTGGGTCGAAGGTTCTGATAATTTCATCTCATCGGATTCTAAAAAATTAAATACTTTTGACATTGATAGTATGATCCAGAGATCATCACATACCACAGGTCTTGTATTGGACCCATATGAAACTAGCATATTATTCCATAAAACATTTCGTGTTAAAAAATTTTATGACTTCTCATCTTGAGAAACTTGTTGGTTCTTGATCTCTACATGGAGGAAAATTTTATAAATGTATGTCCTTTTATTATGTTGCTTTTGCAGCAAGTGGAAAGGTGGGTGCCTGTAAACCCTTTAAGCAGACCAAGTACATGATATCTGTTACTTTAATTGACCGTCCTAAGTCAGTACTGTAACTGTAATACAATCAAATATTTTTGTATAAATGTCATTTTCTGCGTTTATTTGACAATAATCATGTTTTATGTGCAGTTGTCCTTGGTGACATGTGTCACACAGCTTGGTCAGATATCTGTCTTCTCTTGTTTTGTTCTTGATTTCTTCAGTCTGGTTTCAAATAGAATGCTAAAGTACTTGAAATCTGGGTTTTATGTGATCTGATCTGTTGAGGACAAAACAGATCGAAGAAAGGGTGGAATTTGCAAAACTTGATGTATAGACATTTTTTAAATCACATTACATTTTTAAATCCTTGCATACATTGTGCAGGGTCTTTTTTTTTTTGGTCCTGTAATATGCTATATAAAACATTGAATAATCCTGCATTATTATAAAAAGGCCTTTAAAAAGATATTCTCAGACCGGGTACTGAAAGATGTAAGAATTAAACATATCTCAGCCTCACATTAACTTGTCAGCCCATCCCCTTTATAGACGATTCAAATGGTGCTACACAAGGACCTTAAAATTCTCTTTAAAGAAATCTATAGATTTAGTTGTTAGTGGGGTTCTTAGGCATTCAAGATCACCTCCTTATTTAATGTCGCTTGGGAAGGACGAATGTAGATATTTCAGGTTCCGGGTCGTTTCGCCCTTTTTCCCGTTCGCCCTGGGGTGTTTCGCGGTGGGTAGTTTTGCCCTTAATGTTGACCCGTTCGCCCTTGTATGTGAGTTATTTCGCCCTTCATCATAATTTTATGAGAAACATGCCTTTGTTAGTAATAAAACCCATTGATTTGGGCTGAAGATAGATAGTTTCACCCTTCTTTATATAGGTAAGATATAACTCACCGATATCTTACGTTCAACTATGCATTCTTGTATAGTATAGTTTATTCATCAAAAGCAATATAGCTTATAGATCGTATACCGATAGTATACAGTACAAGTATATAAATATATACATTCTTAATAAATACTTAATCTTTCGCCCTTATTTTGCCGAATTCTATTTATTCGCCCTTCGACTGTTAACTTTATTAGAATAATAAACTTTTAAGTGCTAATGGGAAGTTTAATTTTATTTACATTCGTTATGAACAAAAACTTGATTTTAAATAGCGGTTCACGGGTATATTATGTTAAAACATGCATTGTTAATGAATACTTGAATTTAATTGTTCGCCCTTCTTGTAACATTATACAAAACATGCCCTAACAATCTTTTTATTTCTATCTTTTATCTATTTCTCAGATTTACTTTACAATATTATGATATTGATGCTTATAACATAATTATTTACTTGCACATAAAAACTGTGCAATTAACACAATTGCATCGACAGCTTCTAATATAATTAAATTACAAATTAAAATTAATTTCAAAATAGCATCACTTAAATTAATTGCAAAAGTGTGCATTGACATATATAATTGCATCAACAGCTTCTAATAAATTAGAAAGCAAATTAAGGTGGATATAGTAATTGTACAATTCAAATCTATCACCCGTACACAAGTACTAGAAACAAACCATTTACACTTAAGAACATAAGTATTTTATGATAATTGTTTGTAAATAATTTTACCACTGTAAAAACACAAGTAAATTAAACCCAGGGCGAAACAACCCTACAAAAAGGGCGGGCGGGGCAACCTTAAGGGCGAAACTACCCAGGGCGAACTGGAAAAAGGGCGAAATAACACGAGGGCGACCGGGAAAAAGGGCGAAACTACCCGACCCCGATATTTCACATGCAGTCTAAATAAGCTCCTACCCTTGCCCCCACCCCAACTTTCCTTTGTCCTTTCAAATTCACACCCATCCTTTTCTCTGAAACTGATAGATTTGTCGTCATCTTTAGGCCTAAAGATTTATGTTTCACAAGCTTCTTTTTGTAAGTAAATTATCCTTGCTCACTAATGTTTAATCTTAAGTGCAGTATTATCTATACAAGTCACAACTAGAGTCACAGTATAGTTACAATGCAAGTTCTCCTTCTTGCTCAATCCTGAATCTTTCTGTATGTGATATATAACCTGCAATAATTTCCTGAATAAATATTGTTTAAACCAACTAGAGTTACGATACAGGACGTTGACACTTCATTTTTATGACAGTCAATTTATATACCTTTGGTCACGCCACGTTAAGATGATTTAAAGTTATTCTTCACTCACTTCTCTTTTTCAACTTTCCTCTGTGTCATTCATAACACATGTCATTTATTTGTAGTTTCGGTTTGTGCAACAGGATTAGCCACTCCAGTGTGGGCAGAGGCCTTAGTACTGCCTCTCAATGTACAGTTTTACTTTCGGTTCGTCCCCTTTTGCCTTTTGGTTTGCGCAACTGGCATTACAGTCAGTGTATTTTAACTGTAGACGTTGTGACGTAATATTATAGGATAAACTGATCGTAAGTCGGACACCCTGGTATTTTCTGGTACATGCTGTTTTTATTCTGATACAAATTCAACATGAATGGGCATCGTCCGAGAGCTTTAATTGACTGATCGTCAAATGCCCGACATCCCACCTTTTGGCACTTTTTTCATTATGGCGTCATAAATAAATGGCCCGTCAAACATGATTTTAACCGTGACGTCACAATGAAACTACGTAATGGGCGTGGTTAAAGTTGGATCTGGCGATCCCTCAATACGTCACTACAAGGTTATCGACGCCATCTTGGATAGGGGGCAGTGCGTGACCCAGTTACGCGCGGTTTTCAATATAGTGGATTTTACTTTTTCGATATCGATTTCAAAACTATATATAAACTGCAATAATATAGATATTAAAAAGAACAGTGTATAAAATAATTAATCAACATCTACAGCAAGGTTAGTAGATTGTATTTATGTAAAAAATTAATTGATTTTAACACAAATATAGCAAGAAATGACAGACTGTTTATATTAGTAACAGGAAACGCCCACTTTTATCGACTTTCATTTTCGTTCTTGAAAACATCCTGTTCACTTGCAGACGAGAAAACCATGTGCTTTGTGTTCTTTAATCTTGAAATTGGACAGTTTGATACTACTTTTGTTCAAATTTGGCTTTTAAAATGGTGATGGTTTACTGACACTATTGGCAGTATGATATATTTAGTCGGGTAAGTGCAACTTATAAATAGTATATATCATGTATATTAAAATAAGTAAATTAGTTACAATTCATAATTCTTTTTCAGACTCTTCCTTATGCTTCTGGCTCTGCTGACTTTCCTTCTGCTTTGCCTTCAATCCTCAACTTTCTATCTCTTCTGGACTATGCCAAAAGACCCCAAACTACACCAAAAAATTAAACAGGGCAGGAGCGACTATGTCCCTTCACAAAATGCAAAAATATGTTCCAATCACTTTGTGGACGGCGAACGAACATATAGATGTCAAGTCCCAACACTTTTCTTGACCAGGAGCGACAACGCAATTCAGCGATCGCCAGTCAAGCGCAAACATAGAGATTCAAAGTCAAATGATATGAAATTATATATTCCTCCTAAATCTAGCAAGGATTCTTCTTCCACTTGTGATGAAAAAATGAATGAACTCAGTGCTGAACTAGATACTTCTTCAGGCTTTAGTATATCTTTTGCATCTGTACAGCTGACTCGTGATGCTGATGTAAATTTTTATACAGGTATAAAGAATTGTGCTGTATTTCAGTTCATTTTTGATCACTTGTCAATTAAAGCTAAGCACATGCAATATTGGCGGGGCGATAAACAAACGGAAAAAGAAACCCCAAGCAGATACAGGTCTGAAGTGGTCAGTTCCACATATTATGGTAGACCGGGTCCATCAAGGAAATTGTCTTTAGAGCATGAACTACTTCTGGTTCTGATGCGCTTACGGTTAGCACTTCTAGTTCATGACTTAGCCTTCAGGTTCCAAATATCTGACACACTTGTAAGCTCCATATTTGTGACCTGGATGCGACTGATGAGGCTAGAACTTAGCCATTTGATCATTTGGCCATCCAAGGATGTAGTAAGGGCAAATCTACCGGAATGTTTCAGGATTTATTATCCTAAGGTACGGTGTATTATTGATTGCACCGAGGTGTTTATTGAGACACCATCTAGCCTTGACACACAAGCAATATGTTGGTCTGATTACAAGCACCATTGCACTATCAAGTTTCTTGTAGCTATCACACCCAATGGCCAAATATCATATGTTTCATCTTGCTATGGTGGCAGAGCAACAGATAAATATATCACCCGAGACTGTGCTTTCTTGAACTTGCTTGATCCCTTTGACCAAGTAATGGCAGATAGGGGTTTTAAGATTAGGGAGGACCTTATGTGTGTTCAAGCTACTTTGGCTATCCCCCCTAGTACAGTGGGATCGTTGCAGATGCCTAGTGCACAAGTGAAAGAGACCTCAAGAATTGCCAATGTCAGAATCTATGTTGAGCAGGCAATCGGGCGTATGAAGAACTTTCGCTTTCTGAAGAATGAAATACCAATATCTTGTCTGCCAGTGGTAGATGATATTGTCGTTGTGGCTTGTGCACTATGCAATCTCCTTGACCCCTTGTGCTGAATAATGATGTGAATATATTATATGCTGTGTTAATTCTTGATAATATCTTACAGTAATATGTTTCATATAATGTTAGAGCAGTTTACAGCATCATTATTGCCACCTGATTGCCATTACCTGATAAAGGGTCCAATCAAATTGAGTTTCACTGCGAGGCATTAGCCGAGCTGTGAAACGGAAATTTCTGACAGGGTATTCACCAATACCCTGTCAGTTTTTGTAAAACACAAGCATGATAACCCCATTCTAATGCATTTGACAAAAATACTTGCAAGTAGAGGCACAGATATATAGTTTTCTAGCCAAGTCGTTAATCACAGTCATATCTAAAACTGTAGGGTATCGTGATGTCACAAATCAGAAACTGCAGTGCATTGTGACGTCATATCAAAAACTGCAGGGGTATCGTGAATACCCTTGCAGTTTTTAAATCGGACAGCCAATGAGATCGCGTGTTACAAAAAAGATGCATTAGAATCATGTTTAATATGTCATCATCATCTATATGGTGATGGTAATCATTTCAGTATTAATCAGCATGTATTTGCACGCTTAACACCAGGTGTCGCATTTCAAATCCTGTTTTGTAGCTGCATGATGTCTGCTTTAAATTATACTTCTTGATGTTGATTAGCATAAGCATATATGTACCAGTAAATTATCTAACATTTATGTATAATTAATATTAAATTTTAATATGTAAACTGTTGCACATTCAATAAATCTTTACAGCTCTGCAGCATTTGCAGAACATGTATGACAGAGCCAGGACTTTTCCTTTGGCGCCGAAACTAGTTCTACACACTTAAAGTGGTACCACAAATGGCAACAGTCACACATAATGCTTGCATCAGTTGGACACTTGAGTTCCTCTTGTTGTACACAAACCAGAACACACTTTGGGCAGATATGTAGCTCTTTAGCTCCTAGTAAATAAGGCAAAAGTAAGCCTGTGAAGAACTGAGACAGTTTCATTTGGGTTTGTATCCAAATGGACTCATCAAATCCAATCATTTGAGTAAATTGGGGAGCCTTAGGTGTCCAGACAAAAAAATATGTCCTGTGTATGCCAGTGACCCCCATCTGGGACTGCATTTGAGTGTAGTATTTGTGGCTAGTTTTGATCTTTATGCCTTCAGTGCCTTTCTCCAAGAAGTCCATTTTCTCCCATCCTTCTTGAACAACACCATCCTTGATACTATACGGGCATTTAATCTCCAGTAAGGCTCTGCTGTGACACTGGCATTTCACAATGCCATCTGGACTGCCAGCAAGGTATGGCCTGTCTGGTTTTACAAATAGCCCACACTTCTCAACCTTTAGTCCTACATGGTCACTTTGATGGGCTGCAACAAAGTCCTTCCTGGCACGATCCTCATTCTCGGATCCATATTTTACTGCAGGAATATGTCCTATATCTGTGTTGCTTAGACCCAATATTTTTGCCACCAACTTGGAGATTACAACATCCTGCTTCTTTGCAAAGGAATTCATCCTACCAATGATTTCATGATGCAGGGACGCTGTCAGTCTTCCCTTCCTCTGCTCCCGCCAGGTGTCACTGTTGGCCTGCAGACGTGTCTCACTCTCAATTAAAGTAACCTGTCAATAAAGTAAAGAAAAATTGTAATATGATGATTATGACTCCTTTTCTGTGCTGCAGTGAAGCACTGTTGTTGACACTACACATTTTGTAGGGAATTTTCACAGTATGTGTCATAACAGTAGTTCATCAATTGGTTTTTTCAGCTCTTACCTGTTGTGTGGTGTAGCCTTGATTTATGATGCCCATGAAATTGTCAGGGTCTTTCTTGGCAAGCTCTGGGAGTGGTTGAGGTATTGCTATATTGGTGGCTCTGGTTCTGGATGGCATGTTGATGGGGAGGCCTTTAAATAACACGTCAGACTCCTTGCTTGTGTTATAGAGTCCAGAGAACAATGACTCCATTCGGTCTTTGGTCACAACACGTTGGTCTTCTCTACGTGGATCGAATGTTAGGCGATGAAGTGTGCCTGTGTGCTCTATGACAGCTCCTGTTAATATAACATATCATAACTGTGATAAACCAGTAAGAAGTATCTACACATTGATATTATCTAATACATAGTATGTTGATATGATATTCAATTTTAATAATTCTGTTTGATCAAGTACAACTTAGATGGTTATACAGTACAGTATTGTCAATATATGTACATGTACTAAGTATGCCTACCTACAGTCTTTATTATTATGGCACTTACACCAATGTACCACAGTGGACCGTGATTCACGGACCCCTGATATTCGGAAAGCATCCCCTGTTAGGCTAGTCACATCTGCCATGAATTTCCTTACATAAAATGTCAGGAATAGGGTATAATAACACTTAAGTCAAAAATAACACTTCAGTACAAAATCATTACAATTCAGAAACATACCAGAAACCTTTGAACGGCTATCTTTCCTAATATTCAGCTGTGATATTTTTGATGGCTGAACAATTTTCCTGCTGGAAGTGTTCCAAGCACATGGAAGGGTCGTGCTTGACGGCTTTGTGTAGCCCATGGTATTGGCATATTCGACCTGAAATTAATTAAGAGCCTGCTTAAAATGTCATAAAGGTTTCTGTGATCATGACAATATTAATATTGCGATGGTGGTATCACATCTAAGCAGCATGTGTGTACTCAACCATGTATTTGCAACAGGTGTAGGATTAGCTAGAAATAAAAGAAATTCGCCAAATGTATGAAAATACATGCTATAATACATACTAATATATCACAAAAGTAAGCACTTATGTAAAGTACATCTATTTGTATATTCAATATGCTATTTAGGGACAGGCTTGGTGTAGTGGTTAAGCACTTGGTTTGCGGTGCCGACGATCCGGGTTCGATTCCCGGGTGGCGCCACCATGTTTAAGAGGTTGGTTCCATATCGCAATATAACTGAAATATTGTTGAAAGCAACGTAAAACACCAATCAACCAACCAACAATCAATATACTATTTGGATAAACTTGGCTAAAAACCTTACCAAACAAAGAAATGTGTACTTACTTTATATAGCACAGCTATAACATGGTTACAAGTCCTTGCATAGCCAGCTATGCAACTGCACCAGCAGGTTTTTATGTTGCCATCCATGTCCAGAGCAACCCACACATCATGTGGCTCATTACGCACAGATTGGGATGGAGTAACCTTGCTCTTTATTACATGACTTGAGTTTGCCTTACTATGAAATATAGTATCGACAAACCCACTCATGTAATAAGAGTAGGCTTTGTGAGTCTTGTACTGACCCACAAACTCCATCCCATGCTCCTTTGATGAAAGGATGAAAGCAAATATCTTTCCCAGGTCCACCTCAGGCCATCCAGTGACATCCATGGACCATGCATCTTCTGGGAAGTTCCGGGGATCTGTGGTTCCTGCCTCATCCAGTCGCTCCAGATATTCCCTTTCTAACTGCAGGACTCTCTCCTTTTCAGGCTCTCTTAGTTGGATCTTGAATATATAAGTAATAAGAAATATACATGTTATATCAATGCCACAATTTGAAAAAGGGATGGATAGGTTGGGATTCAAACTCACAATTTTCGGCTTACAATTAGGGTGATGAGGTTTTCTTTGTCCACTGACACGGAACTTCTGAAGTGTAGACATACACAATGACTACAGAAGATAAGAATTGTCTTATTTTTTTTTTAAACGCACATATAAACTAATGTTATGCAAGTCATTCATTGCTTAATTTTATTTATCTTTCAATTGATTTTTTAATTTAGTAATTCTTAATTTGGCATACAATTTTCTATTTTAATTTTAAAAATTTATTTATGTATTTTTTTTTTAATTTGAATACCTTATTTTCCCAGGCTACGTAGCTTCTGGATAACAATTGTTGTTTATTTCCTTGACATGACAGTCCTCTGGCTGAAAGATAATCTTTCAGATTCCCCATACTCCAAGAACAAAATTCTTCATACACAGAAGACATGATCTGGAAAGAAATTAAAAACATTATTTATCCTGAAATTAAATGTTAAGTAACAACCATCGACATTCATAACAAGTAGGCTATCTAGTAAACCCCCCCCCCCTCCAAAAAAAAAAAACCAGGGGGGGGGGGGGGGGGGGGAAAAACATGTACTGGGGCACTGCCACTTTAAATTCCCCCCTCCACCCCACATGGACCAGAAATGATGGTTTAGAAAGAAAAGGGAAAAGCTTGGGCAAAGCTCACTTATCCTAATGAGCTCATACTCTTCCCTTGCTAGATGGAACAGAATTATATATGCACTTTATATACTGATATATCATGACCTTCTATAGAGTCGTCGTGCTTCGATCGTCTTCACTAGCCACTACTGCAGCGAAGTAGGTCACTTTTACAACTTCGTATTCTGATTCTTTTATAAATGAATGTTTTGTATATTTATATAAAATATGAATTATTATTACTTGCACTTGATGTTCGTACCGTTCACACAACTTCCTTGTCACAGTAAGGCTGTTTATTGCTGTTTTTTGTAGTTGCTAAAATTGATCTTCAAATTCGCCGCGCGGAAAAACCGGAAGGTAAACACCGCGCGTTGCTATGCCCCCTATCCAAGATGGCGTCATTAACCTTAAAGTGACGTATTGTCCTCTACAATCAGCCATTTCGAACCTCTCGGTGTTTTAGGTGACAGTCTGTTGATATAGAAAATATGCCAAAACCAAAATTCAATCGAGAGTCGGACACTTTCGATATAAAGTCGGACACATATTTAACTGACTAATATATTAAGTCGGACTCTTGAAATGTTTTTGTACAAGACATTTTAAAACATTTGTATTAAACTGAATCTATGATGTCATACGATCTTTACCTTTATAACAGAGATAAATCACATTTTTATCATCATAAAATGCAGTGGCGGATCCAGGGGGGGGGGGGTGTTGTTTCAAAAAAGGGGGGGGGGGGTTCGGAAAAAACCCCTAAGATAAGAAAAATATGTTAAACTTATGTGAGATTTACGTAATTTCTATAAAATGTTGGTGAAAAAACCCCGTCACCCTGGATAAAACCTCCCCAGATGAGCTTCTGAATCCGCCACTGAAATGGGTAGCTTTTTACTACGTATCTACATTTCACTCGATTAGTGAATACCGCAAAGGAGAACTCGTGCTTTGCTATAAAAACCGGTGTTATATAGTAGTTTTCCCCTAGTCATCCCCCCGGCAAAATATGGCTATATAGCAATTTTCCTCCTGGAAAATGGCTATATAGTAGTCTTTCCCCTGGAGGAAATTTGGCTATATAGCCATTTTTCCCCGGGGAAAAACTACTATATAGTGAATTTCCCCCAGTTTGAAATTCCGGGATTTCTTTTCACACATACATGTAAGTAAATTCAGCTCATTAGCTTGTTAACAATGAAGAGAGATTTCTATTTAAAATAGAGATATCTCAACTTTTGATGAGAAGATATATGAATTGAATTTAGAGTTATCTCTTAAAAATAGAATATCTTCAGTTTTAATCTCTTTTCCAAAATACAGATGTATATATTTAGAATAGAGATATATCTACTAGAATTTCGAGATACCTTTATTTAATCCAAGAAATCTGCGGATATACTTACGGAAAAAAAACACCAGCAGTTCGTTTTTATGTCCCAGGAATCAAATTCGCGTCGGGGGCATCTAGTTTTTCACCTCAGTGGCAAAACATTGACTATATCATTCGCACAAAAGGTGTAAGGGTTTGAAACTTCACATATATATTCCTTACGATGAGCCCTTTCAGGCGAAACCAAATTTTTGACGTGCAACTGTAATGACGTCCAACACGACTTTTGGCCAACTTTTCTGGAAACTTTTAACATTGGTCATAACTTTCCAACCATTACAGGTTCATATTCCACATGCATACTCTGATGTGCCTTCTCGGTTTTGTTTGACCCATTGGAGATGTGTTGTTCACTGACGAGCTTCGCTTCAAGCACGGTCAGATGGACGACATCTTGTCTATCGACGTGGTGCTAACTCTTGCTTAGCAGACAGCGACATATTCGGGGGGGGGGGGGGGGGGGGGTCTGTTATGGCTTGGATGGGGATATCTCACAGCTTGGAAGCATCTGGTGGTTATCCATGGCAATCTTACAGCAGTAAGATATTGGAATCAGGTCTTGGGACCACACGTCCTTCATCGGATTATTCCCGGAATGCCCACATTCTTTGATGTGCCGACCAACAGGTAGAGAAAAAGATATGGGCATTCCGGGAATAATTAAACTCGTTAAAACAACACACTCTGGTCTATAATTGGATTACCGTAAAACAGTTTTTATGCCCCCGGAATGGAATTCAGGGGAATATAGTTTTTGTTCTGTCTGTCTGTTTGTCTGTCTGTGAGTCTGTGGCACAAAACTTTAACCTTCGCCATAACATTTGAACCGTAAGTCACAGAGACTTCATATGTTGTATGTATCTAGAGGAGACTCAACTTTTGGTACCACATTTTTTACCTTTTGACCTTGACCTTGACCTTTGACCTACTATCAAAGACGCCAACGGGGGCATTCGTGTTTCACAAACGCAGCTTGTTTATCAAATAAAAAGCGAAATGAATTTTAACATTTTATTAAAGATGCATCAATAATAAGCAATGATAAACAAAATTTATACATGCATAAGATAATATCATAACATTTATATTATATACATAATAAGACATTATCAATAAATTAAATGTAAGCACTAATTGATGGAGAAATGTCATACGTATCATGATATAGTTAAATGACAAAAATAATAGATTTAAAGTACATATATGAAATATAAAAGTCACTTTTATCACTATGTACCACTGCATCACTATCAGTGTACATGTATTATTTTCACTATATCACTATATCATTATCACTATGTCACTGTGTCATTAATACTATATCACTGTATCATCACTATATCATTATCACTGTATCTTTATCACAATCACCCCTGATGAATAAGATGTGAAGCTGCGTTTGCGTACTCCAATACAGTAATGTCTCCGTTACGCAATCTTGTCTTCAGGTCACCCAGTCTGTTGTCGATCTGTACGTACGTCCTCTTTCTTGTCGCTCTCTTGCCGCCTGCTGCGTATTGGACCCTCTGTACTTCATTGGTTGCTTGGATTCTCTGGATGATCTCGATGAGTCGGTAGATGTTTGGGTGCGGGTGTTGAACGTTCTTGTTGAGTCTGCTGTGCCATCCTTCTAGGTTGTTGGTGGTCCGTGGCCCGTCGGTGTCGTAGTGGTTCCATAGCTGTCTGTTTCCTTCAACCCAGTATTCTGTAACATAGTCCGTGAAAGGTGTGGTGTTGGCGTAGGTGTCGGCAGCGTCGTTGTCTTCCAGCGTATAAAACCATGCATCCTCTATGTCTTCAGAAGGGATGAGGGGTAGAACGGCAGCTCGTCGGACCAGTTGTTTTACGTTGTCGTCTTCTTGGTAAGGTACTTGGAGACCGCATTCCTGTGCCTTGCGCCAAATACACTGGGTGTAGTGGAAGAAGCAGCCTTTTGGGGTGATGTCTGGGAAGAGTTGTAGGGCTGCATTGCGTGGTGCCGTCCAGGAAGATGGTGCTTGGTAGTAAAGTCAAGTTGTACCTGCTGCAAGCGTCGATGATGAGGCGGAACATTCTTTCGTAGATGATCTGGCTCTTCCTTGGTAATAAGGCAAAGACGAGTGGGTACATGATGCCGTCTACGAATGCATGGATTGTATATAGCTGCCTGAAGAGTGAAGGACATGCATAGAAGGTGCCGTCAGCGTAGATAGTAGTAGCAGCAGTCAAGCGGATGAGGTTCTGACGTGTAGCGAATATGAGTAGGCGTTCGTTGGTACCATCATCTGCGATAAGGAAGTCTTCACCAGCAGTAGTTTGGGTCCATTTACCAGCTAGGTTGATGTCCGTGATAGACTTTGGTAGCATTGGTATAGTCTTGCTGCGTTGCGAATAGAGCTGTTCTTTGCTGAGTGGAAGGTGGGAAGGTTTTCGGCGAGTTGTCGGGTTTCATCTGTCCTTGAGTGTTGTCGCAGTCTGGTTATCTCTTGGGCGTAGATGGTAGGGATCGGTACGAGTTCATCTCTACATCGGCTCTTTATCTGTTCCATCACGTCGTTGACTTCTAGTTGAAAGGGGTCCGCTGGGTGGTTGTGGTTGTCTGTTGAGTTGATGAGCATATCGTCTAGGGTGGTGACTTTCGCAGGGCATCGTTGGGTGGAGCAGATCCGGTATGTTCTGTTTCCTCTGTTATTCTTTACTCTGTAGCGGTAGTTGTTGTGGACCAAATTCCGGTTTCCGAGTCTGTTGGTGATGTACTTCAAATTCACTTGTGCATTAGCCTTGGTTGTTCAAACTTGTGATGGAAATTTAAGTTTCACAAACTATTTATCCGAATTTCTTAGCTTGGACACTGTTCATATTAAACTAAGATTCACTTTGAAGATACAATTAAATATATTAATATAATATGAAATAAAGCATCTCTCAATTAAATATACTAATGAAACATATTAATGAAAAATCAAAGTATAGTCATCGTCCATTTAGCAGCTTGTACATCTCTCAATTAAATCTATTATATTACAATGAAATATAATGATAATAGAAAAATTATAGTCATCATCCATTTAGCAGCTTGTATCATTTAAATTTATCATATATTACAATGAAATACAATGATGATAGAAAAAATATGGTCATCATCCATTTAGCAGCTTGTATCATTTAAATTTATCATATATTACAATGAAATATAATGATGATAGAAAAATTATGGTCATCATCCATTTAGCAGCTTGTATCATTTGAATTTATCATATATTACAATAAAATATAATGATGATTTATGAATTCTACATCGTACATTTCTATTCATCTTATTAAGAAATATCCTTTCATAATAAACATTAGATTATTTGAACATGTACGGTAATGGGTGTAGATTAATTGATTAAAACAACACCTATTGTTCTTCCCGTGTGGGCACTCCGGGAATACATGGATTTTAAAAAGTGGGCATTCCGGGAAGACATCCCTTCATCTTAACCAAAAACGTAACAGAACAACGCGAGGCCCCATGTTTGCTAGTATTTGCTGTTGTGACTTCTTGTCTCGCAACAACACTCCACTTTTTGATTGGCCACTATACAATCCAGAATTGTCGCCAATGATTCCATGCAGACAGAGACATATACACATATGATTATATGTGTATATATGTCTCTGATGCAAAGTTGAAAAATGCATCAACCAAGTCCTTGGCGGTCATATTCATTGAAGGATCGGATAGAAAATTACAATCTGGTAGAATGAATGACATGTACACGCAAATAAACGACCATGAAATAATAAGAGAAAATACCATAATATGGTAAATATATATAAAAAGAAAGACTTGTACACATTTACAACTAAACACTTGATAGTATATAGAAACTCCTTAATCATAACACCATCGGTTTGATCCACAAACTATTACAGTACTACATTTGTATTTCAAATGTTATATGTAATGTATACAAAAAGAACGAGCGCGTATAATTTCCAAACCGTTACGTAAAGGGGGAAAACTACTATATGGTAGTTTTTCCGCCGTGGGGGAAAACTACTATATAGCAATTTTTCAGGGGGAAAACTACTATGAGGGAAAAACTACTATATAACACCGGCATGGCTCAATTGGTAGACCGCTCGTCTAGCGACTGAGAGTCATTCAGGTGTCGGTCTTGGTCAAAGAAATGTAATTCCATTTCCCATAGGGTCCCATCTTAAATTACCAAACTTCCAGCAAGATTTTCATAACATCCTACATTTTAGCTATATATAATCCACATATCAAAATGTTTGTCAGACCCTCCTCTATCAGAATTTTAATAGTTTACCATAGGTTATCTACCTTAATTTCGAGAAAATCATGCTGGAAGGGGGGTACCCCCCCAAAATTGGCCAAAATTCAAATGTAAACAACCACCCCTTTTTAGTTCATAAAATTTTTACATTAGCGAAATGAGATAAAAATTCATGATTTTATAGCAGAATCAATCTTTATTTATAGATAGATTAAATAATTTCATCCAATCACAGCTCCTGATACATGAAATATAGTAGTCTCTCTCTCCCTTCACCACATCAGCCAATCACGGCTCTCGTTAATTACTTTTCTTTGACCTCTTTGGATGAGACAGTAAAAACCGATGCCCCGTGTTGCGGTAGATGTGGCAAGTTTAAAACTTTCACTGCTTCGGGTGGGTCCGTTGCAAGGGTCAAAATTTGTGTAACTTGCATCCGTCATCAAATACGGAACAGTTTGTGCAGTATCGAGCTGAAATACATCAACTCAGTGGCATTTCTTGGGGGCCCAAGTGATGCATTCCAACGGCATAGATATTTTTGAGGATTACGTTTTTCATGATACTGCAAAGGATAAAAAACAAATTTTGCAATTCTACCTATTTGGTTTCAAAGTTTAGTTCTTTACACATAGATCCATCATATAGGAGGGGCGGACAGGGGGTACCCCTCCTTAACCACCCCCGCCATATTGCGGTGCGATTATTTTTGTCGTTTTTTCTAAGGAAGTATAAGGTCCTTCCCCACAAAATATTGCCCCTCCCGCACATCGCCTCATCTATCCCGATCCTAATCTCACCTCCCCTCCCCTCCCTCTCACCATGTCCGCCCCCTCACAAACAAAATTTTTGGTGAGGAGGTACCGTTTATTTTTTACTTACATAATGTATTTGGCCTGCACCCTATCCCTACAAGTTACACTTAAATAGAATTATTTGTTGACAAAACATTCAGATTGATTGATTGATTGATTGATTATTGTTTTACGTCACTCCACGATTATTTCACGTATATGGTGACGGCATCTGCCTGATGCATTGCATACAAATTTAGACCTTTGCAACGGACCCACCCGAAGCAGTGAGGGATCTTTTACGTGCCACGCCTACCGTGACACGGGACCTCGGTTTTTACTGTCTCATCCGAAAGACAGAACACCGGTGTGCCCCGGACGGGAGTCGAACCCGCGACCTCTCGATCATGAGCCGAGCACCTTATCCGCTAGGCCACACTGGCTTCAAAACATTCAGAAAAATTTTGTTAAATAATAAATAATAAAAGTAAGTGATAAGTGAAAAAGAAAAACATTATTCTCTCAACGATCTGGATGAATTATTGTTTTTCGAAATCATTGATACTGAGTCGGACAGTGTCCGACTTAAAATCATATTGACGATTTTTACTGTCCGACTTTATATCAAATTAACCATATGCATTTGATCTTGAAATATTTAAATCAACAACACATTTATACTCAATTTTGCATATTATTTGAATTAAACACATGTTCATTTTTCTTTTAGCCATTTTTTACCATTGAAATAAGTAGTGTTACAAAGTTGCTTACCTATCGTTGTTCAAAATTTCCCTGGTTTTTTACTTCTCTAGATCAAAGGTCCAAGAGACCAGAAACTCGCAAGTGGGAAAAGAAAGACAACTCTTATAAAATAAGGATTGTACAAAGACAACAAAGCTGTCAAGAAAACAAATTGGATTAAAATGGGTTTCAAAATGTCCGACTTTAGATCGTGTCCGACTTTCGATCAGTTTACCCTATCAATTAAATTATCATTGGGAAACCCAGGAGGGAGAGCAAAAGGGGGGATGTTACCATTTACCCCATCCCATACGGAAGCCTATACGTGTCACATAAAAGAAAAATAATTATGCCGTTACAACGACATATATATTGTTATTAAGACATCCTATATCGTTATTATGACATACAATGGATATCGTGTATAATTATTACAATTTATTACGACTTTTACAACACATTATCCCGTTATTATGACTTTCTATTTCGTTATCACGACATATGATGGATGTCATTATTACGATTATAAGTCGTAATATTTAACGACATCCACATTATGTCGTAATAACGAGATATTAAGTCGTAATAACGACATCCTTTGTATGTCAGTGGTAATTACGAAATTATATGTCGTTATAATGAGATAATGTACATCGTTATAACGAGATAAGTCGTTGTAACGACATCGGTCAGTCCTATGTCGTAATAACGTGATATAAGTCGTAAAAACGAGATAGTGTGTCGTTATAACGACGTAATACATGTCATAATAACGAGATTCGTCGTATGTCATAATAATGAGATATTAAGTCGTAATAAAGACATATAGCGGCACATTTATTTTTCTTTTATATGGCACATATGGGCTTCCGTAATCCCACCCTTTCGATGGAAAGTTAATTTTACCTATAGTATGTGCTTTTAAGAGATTTAAAAGTAAAAACCTCTTCTTAATAGTAGGCCTACATTTTCACCGCAGTCCCCCTTTGAACTGATTTCTGTTCAAGTCACTTTTGTATATCATGTTCATATACTATGTGACAACTCAAAAAAGCTTACAATATTCATTGGAATAGGGTACTTTATATAGAGTCATACGTGGATCCGGAGATCTAGACCCACTTTGAAATTCGGCGAAAATTACAAAAATTGCTTTTCTTCTTATCATTATTATTATTATTTTCTCGGTAAGTTAAATGAATTTTACTCACTAAAACATCTTCTATCGGAAAATTCATCGGAGTGGAACCCTTTCAACTAAATGTCTGGATCCGCACCAATCACTGATCCAGTTCCCGATTTGATCGGTAACAGAAATTACATAGGCTACTTCATGGCTGTCATTTATATCAAGGACTTCTTGTTTATAAGTCCTTGTTTATATCTATCACTAGTCCGAGATTCTCTGCCCTTCTCAGAGTCCCACTGTTGATATCGACGGTGTGTGAGAGAGTCCCACAAACCGCCAATATCAAAAGTGGGAGAAGGGCAGAGAATCTCGGACTAAACTTTCACATGCATGTATACTTACGAACACGTAACACTGACTATTGTTGGATGACAAGGCAACGCAACAACAGTTACTTTTTCGTACTTTTCATTGCTTTAACGGTTCCCTCTCTAGTTATGAAGCAAGAGGGGGAAGCGGCATTAACGCTAACCACGTATATGATAATTATATGTTAGTTAAACCAGTTTCCGTGATACCGAATGTTCAATTAACATGAACATATATTTCAACTGTGAACGTGATGAACACAGAGAAAATGAAAAGCATATATCTATACATAGAATACGCCCTTAAATGTCCACTGGAACAATATCACAAAACTAGAAAAGTCCTAATGGGACAGACAAATTATTTTCCATACGGCAAAATGTCTTACAACTACAACCATGTCATAAGATAACAGCTGCATTGAACTCGGAGACCTCAAGTTTGGCTAAAGTAAGTATACGTACATTCTCTAGTCTTCTGGGCAAAAGCTGTAAAGTATCGACTATATTTTACGGGCCGTGCAAACCCAGAAATACAAATACACAGACAGACAGATGGACAAGATTCACAGACAGAAGGTAACGTAAATTTATGTAATAATAATTCTACATTAAATAATGAAGGGTCGGCTTAGCCCCGTACTTACGCTCATGGACAGAACAAACCGAAAAATGGGATGTTTCAAAAATACCTCCTTAAGTTTGTCAAAATGTTTGCTATGGGCTTCCGTAATCCCACCCTTTCGATGGAAAGTTAATTTTACCTATAGTATGTGCTTTTAAGAGATTTAAAAGTAAAAACCTCTTCTTAATAGTAGGCCTACATTTTCACCGCAGTCCCCCTTTGAACTGATTTCTGTTCAAGTCACTTTTGTATATCATGTTCATATACTATGTGACAACTCAAGAAAGCTTACAATATTCATTGGAATAGGGTACTTTATATAGAGTCATACGTGGATCCGGAGATCTAGACCCACTTTGAAAATCGGCGAAAATTAAAAAAATTGCTTTTCTTCTTATCATTATTATTATTATTTTCTCGGTAAGTTAAATGAATTTTACTAAAACATCTTCTATCGGAAAATTCATCGGAGTGGAACCCTTTCAACTAAATGTCTGGATCCGCACCAGTCATTGATCCAGTTCCCGATTTGATCGGTAACAGAAATTACATAGGCTACTTCATGGCTGTCATTTATATCAAGGACTTCTTGTTTATAAGTCCTTGTTTATATCTATAACTAGTCCGAGATTCTCTGCCCTTCTCAGAGTCCCACTGTTGATATCGACGGTGTGTGGGAGAGTCCCACAAACCGCCAATATCAAAAGTGGGAGAAGGGCAGAGAATCTCGGACTAAACTATCACATGCATGTATACTTACGAACACGTAACACTGACTATTGTTGGATGACAAGGCAACGCAACAACAGTTACTTTTTCGTACTTTTCATCGCTTTAACGGTTCCCTCTCTAGTTATGAAGCAAGAGGGGGAAGCGACATTAACGCTAACCACGTATATGATAATTATATGTTAGTTAAACCAGTTTCCATGATTCCGAATGTTCAATTAACATGAACATATATTTCAACTGTGAACGTGATGAACACAGAGAAAATGAAAAGCATATATCTATACATAGAATATGCCCTTAAATGTCCACTGGAACAATATCACAAAACTAGAAAAGCCCTAATGGGACAGACAAATTATTTTCCATACGGCAAAATGTCTTACTACTACAACCATGTCATAAGATAACAGCTGCATTGAACTCGGAGACCTCAAGTTTGGCTAAAGTAAGTATACGTACACTCTCTAGTCTTCTGGGCAAAAGCTGTAAAGTATCGACTATATTTTACGGGCCGTGCAAACCCAGAAATACAAATACACAGACAGACAGATGGACAAGATTCACAGAGAGAAGGTAACGTAAATTTATGTAATAATAATTCTACATTAAATAATGAAGGGTCGGCTTAGCCCCGTACTTACGCTCATGGACAGACAAACCGAAAAATGGGATGTTTCAAAAATACCTCCTTAAGTTTGTCAAAATGTTTGCTAATCTAGGTGTTATATTCAAAACCTATTCCAACAACCCACGCTTCAAACACCAAACCTGTACTACCGGAAAATGCCGAAGGTAAAATACGAAACTACGGCAAGTTCTCGATCAGCTGTGCATTGTTAAGAAAATCAACATGGCTGAACTCAAAACTTGTAAATAATTCAGAAGAGATGAGTTAGTTAAAGCAAATGGCCTCCATCTGTATCCCAGATAGCATGTTTTCCGGTATCTGCGATGGAAGAAAAATACAGAGATTTACTTGCACATCATCGAGCCCATTTTGCGAATTCAGTTGACGTGGAACGGTTGTTTACTGTTCTAGAAACTGAAAAAGTCCTTAGTCCAGACGATGTAACAGAGATTCACTCACAGCTGTCTAGTCGTGAAAGGGCCGAAAAGCTCATAGATATAATTCAACTGAAAGAAAACCATGCCTTTCAGAAGTTATGTCAGGCTTTGGAGAAGACCTATCCCCATCTGTTAACCATCATGTTTCTGGGCAGCCCAAGGAATCCTGCTGCAACAACTTGTAGTACAGGTAAACATTTCATGTATATAACTTGCCAGAGTGTTTATATATTTCAGGTAGTTGATACAGTTCTTTCAGTCTCCACTTTAGAGCTTGTAGTATTTCACTTAACTTAATCAATGCTTATTTCTAAGGAATATTGTTGAAGGTATCCCTCTAAACGTCATTGTGACATCACACTAACATCTAATTAATGATCTCTGAAATATTTTGAGGATGACAGTGGGAATAAAATTGGTGTTTATTTTAGACCATAATGACAGTTTGCTAATTTTTCGTCAGCACAAGAGATACACATGTGTCAAAAACTGCTGAAATTCATGGAAGAAACAGTGTGAAGAGTAACTCATTTTCTTCTCTACATTTTTGTATGGCCATAAGTTGAAGAAACCAGATTCAAAATATGCAATTCTTTGGGGAGCGTGACAGTAAATCTAGAGACTTATCCCTCAACAAATACGGCGCAAAAGGGATCATGTGACCTATTCAGCCTTCAGAATATGCTACAATCATTAATGAAATAGATTTTACAATATGTACTCATGGCTGTGTGAGCACTACCCAATCGTCAATTCGCCAAATGCCAATTCGCCACATGCGAATTCAAAATTGAAATGGCTGACATTTTTAATACTTGAGTATCAAGTTGGTGAATACATTTTGTAAGTTAAAAAAGTCTGGTTTTTTTTCAGTTTTTTTTTCTGTTTATATCGTTAGCATAAATCATTGTCATCACAATACTTTAATTTAGTTACTATTGATATCAATTAACTTTATCAAACTTCAAAGTGATTGTGATGTAAACCATCTATAAACATTCTGAACAGTGAACATGGCTAAACAAAATTCCTTGACATCAATCATCATTTCAAGGATTTATACAATCGCCGAGTGGCACCCTATCGATAGAATCTGTGACAGCAGATACAGGCTTCAGGTATCAATGTTTGTGACACACATCATACTACCTCATTATGAAGTAATAAGATGGGTGTCAACAAAGATGGATACCTGAACCCTGTGACAACAGAAGAAAAAATGAACCACCGATTAAGAAAAAGAAAAATGCTATCAAACGTAACGGATCAACTTAGTTTACAGAGTTTGGATGGTATATATAAAAAGAAATGATGAATTTTATTGTCAGTTTTGTTATCAGTTATTTTCTCAGTATTAAATTCAGTTATTTTTTCAATATTAAATTTTTTTCTTAAAAAATTCTATGTATAAGTTTTGTCTTTGTATACATGTCTAATGGCTTACACATTTGGCTAATTAATTTTTGCTTGCATTAGTCAAATGACCATTGAACAATTTATGCTACGGCTAGCACAGCATGGTCATAGGTAGAGCATTATATTGTATGTCCATCTACCATATATCAAAATTTGTTTGACAGTTATAAAAATATTGATACTGATTTTAAATTGTTTCTATAAATTTTTAAATGTGTGTCCTTTGATTGTGCTGCTTTTGTATTGAGTGGGAAGGTGGGCACCCGTTAACCGGTTAACCACACCAATTGAATGACGTTTGTTATTTCAATTGACTGTCCTAAGTCAGTATCGTAACTGCAGCACAATTGAATATTTTTGTAATGTTGTTTTTCAGTGTATATTCTACTGTTGTAATATTTTGTGTGCATATCTTTGGTGATTTTTGTCATACAGCTTTGTCAGATGTCTTCATTTTTCTCTTGTGTTATGTGCATGTGTGGAGGGGGGGATCCAAAAGGTATTTTTGCTATTGAAAGCAGTTTTCTCGTAAATAGAATAAGTTCATGATAGGGATGTCATTAATTTTGAGAGTAGGAGGAGAACAATAGAAAATTATAGGAGAAATTAGTATATTACCATATACATACTAATGAAAAATGGTAAAAGAAGGCGGCTGAAAGAGGGAGAGTATGCGGTGAAATTCTTCTATTGCCGCCTTCTAATAACATCCCTGGGGTCTAGGGTTTTTTGACCAGATTGCAAAGCAATTCTGGTCTATGAATTGGCAAAAACCGTCTGCCTCTCAGTCCGTCCGTCCGTCTGCACGGCGTCAACATTTTGCATTTAGCATTTGCATTTAGCTTGGTTTCTTTCATACCCAAAAGGGTACTTATGTCAAAATTGGTAGGTTTGTAGATACTTGAATGTTCTATCCAACCAATACAAAAATTTAGTGACCTTGACCTTGACTTTACGCTTCAGTGAATACATACTGTTTTTAGCTCACCTGAGCCAAAGGCTCAAGTGAGCTATTGTGATCAATCACCGTCCGTCCGTCGTCTGTCGTCCGTCGTCCGTCGTTAACTTTTCACATTTTCGACTTCTTCTCCAGAACCACTGAACAGAATTTGATGAAACTTGATAAGCATGTAGTACTCATGGTCCCCTACAAGTGTTGTTGTTTTTCGTCCAGATTCATCAACAGGTGGCGCCACCACAGGCAAAAGTAGGTGAAAGAGGGTACCCTCCTTTGACAAACTTCTTCTTCAGACCGGGGGCATACAGAGACAAACCAAATGCATAGGAATGATCTAGAGGGATGTTTGAAGAAGTGTTGTTATTTTTGGTTCCATTCCGAAATCAAATTTTTGACGTTTTTTTGACGTTTTTTTGTACTTGGTAATTTTAATGCAGAAAAGAGGTATTTTTTTCTTTTAGTAAACATTGATGCATTAATTTGGTTTAATTTGATCATTTTGATGGTAAGAAATACTACTGCGAAGAAAATTTTTCAATATTTTATGTTTTGGATTTTTTATGAATTTTTTAAGACTTTCAAGAAAGAGGGGGGTGGGATAATTGGTGTAAACATTTCACAGTTTGAACTTTTTCTTCGGAACCACTTGCTGGAATTCAATGAAACTTGGCATGCATCAAATACTCAAGGTCCCCGACAAATGTGGTCATCTTTGTCAGGATCCATGAACAGGTGGCACCACCACAGACAAAAGTAGGTCACAGAGGGTACCCTCCTTTGACAAACTTCTTATTCAGATCGGGTGCATACAGCGACAAACCGACTGCATAGGAATGAGATAGAGGCATATGGGAAGAAGTGTTGATATTTTTGGTTCCATTCTGAAATCAAATTTTTGACGTTTTTTCATTTTTATTTTGGACTTTGTTATTTTAATGCATTAAAGAGTTATTATTTTCTTTTAGTAAACATTGATGCATTCATTTGGTTTCATTTAATCATTTCTATGGTAAGGAATGCTGGTGTGAAGGAATTTTTTCAATATCTCGATTTTTGAATTTTTTATGAATTTTTTAAGACTTCCAAGAAAAGGGTGGGGGGGGGGGGACAATTTTTCATATCTTCAACTTGATCTACAGAACAACTTGAAGGATTGTGATAAAACTGGGTAGGATGCAAGTACTCATAGTCCTTTTCAAAGGTTTTGTTTTTTGTGCGGATCATCCAAATTGGTTAACAGATAATGCCACCATGTCTAAAAGTAGGTCTCACAATGGTACATATACCACTTGGTAATTGAAATATGGAGAGTAGCGGTTCAAATCCAGCTGTGGTCAAAAAAAATTTTTTTTTTTTTACACATCTAAATAAGTTTTTAGATGTTTCTCAACACTCAGCATATGAAATTAGGAATTTTACGTTTAAGACTTCCAAAAAAAAAGGGGGGGGTGGCCATTTTTCACATTTTCAACTTTTTCTACAAAACTGTTTGAAGGATTTTAATAAATCTTCAAACAGTTTTGTAGAAAAAGTTGAAAATGTGAAAAATGGCCAACCCCCCCCCCCCCTTTTTTTTTTTGGAATGATCAAATTAACCTAAGAAATTTCTCATATTATCAGCATGTTTGCCAGCTAACAAAGTCATATGCTTTCTGGAGATCCCCATAAGCTATTTTCAGTAACATTTACATACAGGTAGTTGAAATATAATGTATCTTATTTAATTTATACCTCATGATTGAGGATAGGTTAGGTATAGTGGTTAAGCACTTGGCTTGAGGCGCTGACAATCAAGATTCGATTTCCTGATTGCACCATACTGTTGAAGTCACATGATTACACCAAAAGGGGGGGGGGGGTAGTTTAACTGGTCACTGGTGTCACTACTTGTTTCCAACTCGGGGCATTGTCTAAAGGCACTTGGTAATCAGGGTAATGGGTATGCTTGTACATGTAGGCGCATGGAAATTGGGAGGCTTGAACATGCTATATTTTGATATAAACAATATGTGGGGTTTTATTTGGTAATAAAAAGTACATTCTTTAGTCCCAATTATGAAGATTCAAGTAGTGTTTTGTTTTTTAGCTCACCTGAGCCAAAGGCTCAAGTGAGCTATTGTGATCAATCACCGTCTGTTGTCCGTCATCTTTTGTACATTTTCGACTTCTCCTCCAGAACCGCTGCACAGAATTTCATCAAACTTCATAGGTAGTAAGTACTTAAGGTCCTCTACCAAGTTTGTGTTTTTTTGCCCATCCGTATTCCAAGATGGCTGCCATTGGCTCTGATTGGTTGACACATTTTCGACTTCTTCTCCAGAACCACTACACAGAATTTCACCAAACCTCATAGGAAGTAAGTACTCAAGTCCTGTACCAATTTTGTGTTTTCGTGCAGATCTGTTTTCCAAGATGGCCGCCTTTAGCTCTGATTGGTTGACACATTTTCGACTTCTTCTCCAGAACCGCTACACAGAATTTCACCAAACCTCATAGGGAGTAAGTACTCAAGGTCCTCTACCAAGTTTGTGTTTTTCGTGCCCATCCGTAATCCAAGATGGCCGCCATTGGCTCTGATTGGTTGACACATTTTGGACTTCTTCTCCAGAACCGCTGCACAGAGTTTCACTAAACCTCAAAGGAAGTAAGTACTCGAGGTCCTCTACCAAGTTTGTGTATTTCTTGCCCATCTGTAATCCAAGATGGCCGCCATTGGCTCTGATTGGTTGACAAATTTTGGACTTCTTCAAAACAACTGCACAAAATATCACCAAACCTTATAGAAAGTCTTGTAGAAAAAAAAGCAAAATTTTCTACTGAAATGAGCTGTCATTTTATTGTAAATAAGCAATTTGTGCTCATGTGAGCGATATAGGCCCATTTGGGCCTTTTGTTTCTTTTTGATTGTTTTTTTTTACTTTTTAGGGGGTAGTGTTTAATGTATTTGTTTGCTTTGATCTCTATTTGGAAATTTTTATTTTGAAAGAGTTTGAAGATATTAACCGATATTTCATAAGACTATTTATCCCTACAAATCTGTTTCACTTTCTGTCCAGACTAACTGCCCGAGACTTTCTATCTAAATATCAAGAATCATCCCACACACCATGATGACACAGCATTGTCCAGCACTTCTTGTATAGGACCTTTCTCTTTCTATAATTACCATGGTGAGGAGGGACGTCTGATTTTGGCCACCACATCTGCGATCGTCTATTACGCAGGGTGACGAAAACAATCTGGGCATTTGTGTTTCCCTTCATGTTATGGAATGAGAGGCTCATTGGGAGGCGGTTCGGTGTCCACAAGGTCTTCAATCACAGTGCTTGCAGAGTATTTTTCCCATTCCAAGTCATTGTGCACAAAAAATGCGTGTAATGCTTAAAGCTTATCAGCTGATAAATTAAAAGTGACAGTGTTCATTGTTGGGTTTTAGAAACAGAAAGATATACCGGTATGGAAGAAATTCAGATATATTAAAACGCTTTATCATAATTAAATTACTTTGTTCTCCTCATTACGTTAATTACTTATTATCAATTTGTTTTCCTTATAAAAACAATGCATTAAAATTTTTGTGGAAAATAATTAACCCGAAATTAAAAAACGTTTAGACTGTGGCTTCACAAATTTTAATTATCGTTATTTGTGTTCATATTGAATAAGGCAATTGATATCAATTTTATGTAGCATGGTTGATCACAAGTACCTTGGTCATCTGCTCTGCTCTTGTGGCCAGCATGATGAATTGATATGTGGTTGACAGCAGGCAAATTATCACTGCCTGCTAGCTGTACAAGTAAGAGCTGGGGCTTACACCTTCCCCTTTAAAAAGTTGGTTACCTCCTGCTTTAATGTCGCCATGTAACTGAAAATCTGTTGAAAGCAACATAAAACACCAATCAACCAACAAACCAACCTCATAATTTTCAATGTGTAAATGTCTCTGGTTGCTGCAGTTTACAAAAAGGTAATCAAGATCTAGGCTTTTGTAGATTGAATAAAGTGTGGTAGAGTCAGAGAAGGGTACAGAAGTGGCAAAAAGTTCTTATAAAGTGTTTCATTTGTAAGACATTTAGACTGAAAAAAAGATGGACTTTTATTTATTGGTCCAAGTAATGATGACAACTTTGTTAAAAATTATACAAAATGAAGGACCAAATCAATGGCATACTTAAGTATCAGAGTAATCACTGACATAGTTAAGTATCTGAATAATCACTGGCATAGTTAAGTATCTGAATTTCAGAGCATTGCTTTATGCAGATACCATCAATATTTATTAAAGTAAAATAATCTTTCATTGTGAGATGATGTTCCATATGCAGTACTTCAGTTTAATGGAGGAAGAAGAATCTTGTATCAAAATACAATAACAAACAAAAGTCTTTTTGTTTATATGAAATTTTGATGATGCTTTGAAATTTTACTGGCCAGAAGATCACTATATTTGTGTATCGGTATTTATGCATTTTCATGATTAATGAAGAAAGATTTTTATGGATTTGTTCAAAACATTTTAACTGATATCAGTATAACAGACATTTAAAGAACTTGAAGGCACTCGGTCACTTCCAGCAATGATTACAAAATTTATTTGAAACCCCATATTTAGGACTGGTTTTGATCAAAATCAGCAAAATGTTTTTTTTGACATATTGGCTAAGGAGATAATGGATCTACCAATGGTAACTCTAAACAGATTGTTACTTGGCCACTAGTAATGCTAGGGAAGGTTTTCAATACTATCCTTTCCAACCCTACAGTGGTTGTTAAAATGAAAGATGTTTGCATCATGCTCCATATTCTTCCTGTATGTGCATTTGAAAAAATATTCATTTTGTAATGTCTCAGAAAAAAAAATAGATGAAAGATGCAATATATGATTAACATTTAGACAGATCCAACCACTTTTTTTAGAGAAATGTCTGCGAGATAACGATTATCTTCTTCACTGACTTAAAGTTTAGATTAAAAAGATCTAAAAAGACAGTAGACCTTTTTCCTTTTGATTTTGTATTTCATCCCATGCCAGACAATACAATACTTTGTTGTAAAAATTTGTGCCATTTACCCAGCAAAAAATAGCATGTAAAGCATAATGTCCCTTACATGATGTTTAATTAGAAAAACTTCTACATGTATTGCATAAAATGATCAAAATTTCAAAGGAGTTTTCATACAGTGTTGGTTATATGATAATTATTTTGGCTTTTTAAAGCTTGGAAAATTAATTGATAGATGCCTTTATTTCAGTCAGTGAATTACATTAGAAATTTGCACTTGAACTAACAAAAGAAAAAGCATGGAATAGAATAATTAGTATTTTTTACCATGAAGAATGATAATAAACTGTTTTGATGTATGGGTTCAGAGGTGATCATGCTGGTAATCTATTAATCATCACCATTGGAATGAATTGTAAAATTGTTAATATTGTTGGATACCTCAGTCAGCATATTAGTAGGAACAGTGCATTGAATTTACTGACATATAGAAGCTATTTCAAAATTCAGCATTATGATTATAAAAGCAAAATCTTCCAGAGGAAATGATGTTAAAAATTTGACTTAGCTGAGAAGAGCAAAGTACTTGTAATAGAGGAGATTAATGTTATTTCAGAGTGTTATAGATTATACATACTTCTTGACAATTTTTTTGAGAAAGTGTAGGTGCTACAGTTACCAAACTTGCACTATAGGTTCACTTTGGGATACCAGGTACTGACTTAAGCACATTCATCTGATGATGCCTCTGACCTTGATCTTATGCTTGAGAGTCTTGGTTGAAGATTACCGAGTTCTATACAACTTCCTACTACCTGGTATTCTTTTTATGCCCCAGTTACTTAAAGTTTGGTGGCATATTGTTTTTCTCCTGTCCATCCTTTTTTCTGTCCATCCCATTTGGGGTATATAGCTTTTCTGGATAACTCCTACACTTTTCATACTAGAAAGTTTTGAAACTACTAGATGCTTGTACATGGATTGAAGATGTGCATATTATCAGGGTTTTGATTCTTATCAGTATTTGCCATTTTTAGGGGAAAATTGAACATTGTCATTTTTATACGCCTGTCATAAAATGGAACATTTTATGTTATGGCGTTGTCCGTCCATCCGAGGTCACGTTTTCCATCCCTTTTTTCTGCAGTTTTTCAAGGTATTGGATTGAAACTTGGCATATAACTTTATATCAATGAGGGTAGGTACCAGTTTGCATTTTGGTATGATTGACTTGGTTTTGTCAGAGTTATAGCCCTCGAACTTAGAAACTTTCAAGGTTCGTATATTTTTGTAGACTTTTATCGGCAATTTTTCAAGGTCAAGGTACTAGATTGAAGCTTGGCATGTAACTTTATATCAATTAGGGTAAGTTCTAGTTCGCAATTTGGTAGGATTGACTTGGTTTTGTCAGAGTTATGGCTCTTGAACTTAGAAAATTTCAAGGATTCTACAGTTTTGCAGACTTTTTTCTGCAGTGTTTTAAGGTATTGGATTGAAACTTGGCATATAACGTTATATTAATGAGGGTAAGTACCAGTTCACATTTCGATATGATTTACTTGGTTTTGCCAAAAGTATCATATGGCACTTGGATTTAGAAATTGGGGGTTTTTTTTCATTGATAGCATAATGGCAGTTTCTAGGGGATACAATAACTTTAGTGATCATGAATTGATTTTCATAAATCTATTACAGAACACTTTGATAAAATAAAAGAATATGCATTTCAATTTTGAAAATATTCCCTTTGTTGGTAAAGGGTTATGGATCTTTGATTTTTATTATTTTGAATTTTTTTTTTAGAAATTTATTAAAAATTCATTTCCCACTCTTTCTCTTTCAAATTTAAGTTTGTGCTAGAATTACATATGAACTTTAATATAAATATATATTACTGGTTTTTATTTCTTCTGTATTCTAACATTTTTTGACATAGAAGAGAAAAAGGGTGGTGGTGGTGAAATTCTTCTTTTGGCCATAACTTCTTACTGTCTGTATGGATTTCAATAATATTACACAGGGTTGTTGCCCTGGGCCAAGGCATGTGTAATCTTGAGACCTAAATAATTTGTGGGAGGTGGGGAGCCATTACAGGCATACGGTACCAGTATTATGACACGTTGGCATTGTTCTTGTTTGAGTATGTACTTGCAGATGTAATGAATTTCTTTCCAGATAACTCCTCCTACAGTTTTAATGGTAGAAAATTTTTTATTTGCTGGATGTTTGTACATGTATTGAAGATGTACATATTATAAAAGTTTTGATTTTTATCAGTAGATGCAACTGTGGGGGAAATTTTAACTTTGTCATTTTTATACACACATCTTTGACGGAAAGTATTATGGTATGGCATTGTCCATCTATCCGAACCTTGTAGGCAGGATACAGACCATACCATTAGGTTTAAGATTGTTTAACTTAGTACCTTTACTCCTTATGTCAAGACAAAGACGCTTATTGTTTTTCAAGGTCAAGGTCGTAGTACTACTTGGTAGGAAACCCTTATAGACAAGATACAAAATAGAATAGACTGATTTAGTAATTTGTTATTAATAGTCCTGTATATACATAGACATAATGTATTGTCAATTAGATACTTCCAATATAAGCAGACAAAGAGTTGGATTGGATAGTATTATTTCAGTCTTTTAAAATCATTTATTGTTCTAGTACAAATCCACTTTACTAATGCTAACTCAGTAGAATTACAATAATTTGACAGAGTTTGTTCCTCTCATTCTTCTTTCTGTTGAAGATTATGTAAATGTAAATTACTGAAATTATGGTAACGTTCATAGTCAGATACTGTCATTTGGATTAGTTTGGTCTAGATAAATTTCTCTTGTATATATTCAGTAATATGTATATCTGATATTATATGAGTAGTATTTCTTTCAGAAAGATAAATTATTTCTTTGATTTTGACCTAAAGTGAAGTAATATTTCCATGGTGAAGGTCAGTTGCCTAGTCTGTCTCTCTGAACTTTTTTAAAACAGTTATAAGGACTCCTTAAGATATCTTTGAGATGGTGGTCAAAAACATAAATACATGTACTGGTAGGCAAAAATTGTAAATTGTCACCAAGTGTTTTTAAAATGATGAGAAATATACCATCAACACTTCAAAATTCGAATTCAGTAAGATTTGAATTGCGTTAGCAGACATTACCTTGATATCTGATATAGTCAGAAACTCTAACATTCGTCATATTGAATCCTGAGAAATGGAACTATGAATTTTGGCATCCTAGTAACAAAGTCTTGTATACCTGTTACTTGAAGGTGCAGATTTTGTGTAGTATAAATCATTTAGTGTACATGTGATCCTGATCTCTGTGGCACTATACAAAAAAAGTGAGACAAATTGCCTCTATACCACAGCAACATTGAAAAAATTAGCAAAAGCTACATTACAACCTCAGCTGACAGAAACCAAACTAAATACCAAAGTCCTTGCTATATATTTACCTTGATATTTTCATATTTGTCCTTTAAAAATCAGTGTTCATTAGCCACTTTTTAGCTCACCTGAGCATAGCTCAAGTGAGTTATTGTCATAGTGCAGCGTCCGTCGTCCGTCGTTAACTGTTCTACATTTTCGACTTCTCCTCCAGAACTGCTGCACAAAATTTCACCAAACTTCATAGGAAGTAAGTACTCAAGGTTATCTACCAAGTTTGTGTTTTTTATGCCGATCCGTGATCCAAGATGGCAGCCATTGGCTCTGATTGGTTGACACATTTTCGACTTCTCCTCCAGAAATGCTACACAGAATTTCACTAAACTTCATAGGAAGTAAGTACTCAAAGTCCTCTACCAAGTTTCTGTTTTTTATGCCGATCCGTGATCCAAGATGGCCGCCATTGGCTCTGATTGGTTGACACATTTTCGACTTCTCCAGAACTGCTGCACAGAATTTCACCAAACTTCATAGGAAGTAAGTACTCAAGGTCCTCTACCAAGTTTGTGTTTTTTATGCCGATCCGTGATCCAAGATGGCCACCATTGGCTCTGATTGGTTGACACATTTTCGACTTCTCCTCCAGAACTGCTGCACAGAATTTCACCAAACTTCATAGGAAGTAAGTACTCAAGGTCCTCTACCAAGTTTGTGTTTTTTTTGCCGATTCGTAATCCAAGATGGCCGCCATTGGCTCTGATTGGTCGACACATTTTCGACTTCTTCTCCAGAACTGCTGCACAGAATTTCACTAAACTTCATAGGAAGTAAGTACTCAAAGTCCTCTACCAAGTTAGTGTTTTTTATGCCGATCCGTGATCCAAGATGGCCGCCATTGGCTCTGATTGGTTGACACATTTTCGACTTCTCCTCCAGAACCGCTGCACAGAATTTCACCAAACTTCATAGGAAGTAAGTACTCAAAGTCCTCTACCAAGTTTGTGTTTTTTATGCCGATCTGGAATCCAAGATGGCCGCCATTGGCTCTGATTGGTTGACACATTTTCGACTTCTCCTCCAGAACCGCTGCACAGAATTTCACCAAACTTCATAGGAAGTAAGTACTCAAAGTCCTCTACCAAGTTTGTGTTTTTTATGCCGATCTGGGATCCAAGATGGTCACCATTGGCTCTGATTGGTTGACACATTTTCATCTTCCTCTCCAGAACCCCTGCACAGAATTTCTTGCTTGCTTGTAAATATGCACTTTGTGCTCAGGTGAGCGATATAGGCCCACTTGGGCCTCTTGTTTGGATAACTTAATTTTAATAAGAGGGGGACTTTATGTTTCGTTTGTATGCTTTAGATTAAGGTGGCTTATGTAGTGACCTTCATAATAAAAATAGTAAACAGCTCATTTCACCTTTGCATCTTGTTGTTATATACCAATCACCAAAAGAGAAACTGAATTTTGTAAGGATGCAAATTTTTATCAAGTTCAGTTTTTGGATGGATTGCAAAGCAATTTGGTCTTAGATAGACATCTATCTGTCTGACCGTCTGTCAACTTTCTTATGAAGTTTCTGTTTGAAGCAGAATTTCAGAACTAAGAGTGACCACAGACTTCATACAGTGCATGTGAGATTACTTAGAATTAAGTTGAATATGTTCTCTTGATTTAATATGAAACTAGATCTACATTTCACTATTGAATTATTTTTTGCCTTAATCTGACTTTGCAGTCTGTCATTACCATCCTTAACAGTTTCCTGGGTATTTTCACATTTAAGTTTATAAGTGTTGTAAAATAAAAGGTAAAAAAAGATTTCCTGTAATCTATCAATGGAAAGGTTTCAGTAGCAGAAGGTTAGTTGGAGCTACCTCCTGTTGTCAGCCATGTTTGTGGTTAAGCATGATTTTGTGCCTCATATTCATACTAAATTAAAAAAAATTTGTAGAAATATTTACACTTATTTAGAAACTTTTTTTTTACATTGTCTAATACTTCAAAAGTTGCATCAGGATCTCTAGCTCAGAGAAATAAGCTACATAATTTGGTTCATTTAATAAATACATCAAATATGGTAGACAACTTTTTACAATGGAAGTAACTCCAATGAAATTTTATGCTAATGAAACCTATGTATTGTGATTACCATAGAGAAACAAAGAAGGAGAAAGTACCATAGGAAAGGAGAAATATAAATGTTATTTATCTCAGATTGTGTGGAATAGGTTTGTGACAATAAAATCATCATCAGCTTCAAGGTGAAGCTTTGTAAACAGAGTGTGTTTCTGTAGCATAATATTATTCAAGGTCATGATGACTTTGTACTTCTTGTACAACCAAACACCATGTATTTACTTGTTATTTTTAACACTTTTGAAAGCAGGTTTACTGTCAAGTATGAAGAACTGATCAAAACAGTAACCATTTTGCCTTTTGCCACCAAGAAATAAAGTTTTTCCTGATAGTTTAAACTGTCACAGTTTAACTTAACCTTGTATAAAGTAAAAATAATCATCGGTGTGAAGTTGTCAACTCTACTCAATAATGAAAAATGGGTTTTTCTTTCTTTTTTTTTTTTCTTTTGCTGGTGGGGTAAAGTGTCTTTGCAAGAGGTTGAACCATTCATGTTCATATACCGAAAACTGAAAAAATTGTCAAAAATAGCAGTAGTCTGAGATTCTCTGCCCTTTCCTACTTTTAATATTGGTAATGGATATCAAAAGTGGGAGAAGGGCAGAGAATCTCTGACTATCATACAGGATCCTTATAAATTTTAATTTAATAGATGAAGGGTCTCTGTCAATGCATATTACTAGTGTATTAATATGAATTAAAAGGGACTAAATGCGCCTTAAGAAATGGACAAAATGCACCAGTATGTGGACACACCCTCTCACCGACCAAAAATAAAAAGTTGTTTCGACAATACAGGATTGTTGGGATAAGTATTGGTGCTTTCGGGGTGTTTCGTATTATTGTTTTTAATGTCGAAGATATTCTGGTAGTCCGTGGCGACACTCATTTCAGGCTTTTGTAAGCTGTCAGTTATCATACTTTGATAATCTTTTGTCAATCCAAGATAAGATTGAGCGAACTGATCACTAGCATACAAATTATGCCCGTCCCTTTTGACCGCGCTCCACTGAGCAGTAAAGGCATTATCATACCTGTCCACCGAACCGTAACCTTTCCTCGTCAGCTTTATATTGATTGCTGTATGTGTATTACCTCTGGTCAGATCAAGGTGTATATCTCTGACTTTCATCTACCTGTTCAAGGTGTGTTCATTTAAAACATCTTCTTACCATTGATCTGAAGTAGGAACTTTATTAAGCATTCGCCTTAGTTCGCCCATACTTAACATTCTACATATCTCTGTTTTGGAAATACCCAGAACATTTATTGTTAAGGTGGGTTTATTTACGTGACCTGGTTTATTTTGAGACAAAGCGCGTCGTAAACTGGATGTAGCAAGGTAAAGGATACAGGTAGGTTCTTACAATGACATAAATTGTTGTAGTGGATACATCTATATATGTATATGCTGCCTTATGTATAGCCTGTAGAGAACTACTTCTGCTTTCCAGCTGCGAAAGATACATGTTGAACACTGCTGACCAGCTGTGAATAATTCTGGTATTCAAATAGAGGGGATTAAACGTAAAGGACAGATTAGCATTTATATTGCTGACTTACACTGGAGTTATGTATATGAGCAGGATTTGAAGGGAAATCTAGGTCGTTTGTGACTCTGCATTTTGTCATTCATCATTCTGGGAAGTACTGATTTATCTGAAGTAGTTTTCGACTTGCTCACACATTTTTGGTCGGGTATAGATGTTGTAGACAAAACCGACAGCCGTACATGGCCAGATTATAGGAAAATGTCTAGGACAAATTTATGACACTTTGAATCGCTGGAATTTCGGTACGTGAGAAGATAATTCGCTTAGGTGTAACAGGAGACGACACGATTTGGGATATCAAATTCGCAGCATTTTGCAATGTTTTAATGAATTAATTTCCCCAGATCTTATGGAACTAGAAGTATTGTATTTAATCCTAGCAGTGTACCAAACATGAGAGATATCAGGTTAAAGTGTATTAAAAATTTATGAGACTTCCATGGTCTTGGATCTCCGACTGACGCTTGCACGTATAGAATTTCTGAAATAGTGCACTGAATGATGTTTTGAATTTTAGGTTATTCATATTTGATGCTGTGTGTTCATTAGTCATGCTAGTTAACGAATGTCTCCATCACAAATTGATTTTATCAGTTGATTGGGCGAAACACGTGTATTGTGCTGTGTCAGATGCTGGTCGTTCCGAATTGGCAACTCTCGACCTTCCTTAAGACCTGCATTTTTAACCCATTTAGATTTTTTTTATCCAGATATTCCTTTTTAACATCAGAAAAGTATGTAAGCAAGGGGCAACTTGATCTGGTAACGGTAGACAGCACGTCTTTGTACGACGAGGTGTTGATTTCCCGTGTTTTTACCCCCGAGGTCGTGTTACATGCGGGTAGGCAGTCAGTCTGCAGTCCCGTCCCGTAATTACTCATATCAGCAGAGTCCTGCCAGCTAAGTTGTGACAAATTGTGCCTGATTAAGCAATGTAAATAGTTGTTGCCCTGGTGTTTTTGTTGCGGATCAATGAGACTTATGCGGTTGAAGGTTTCTAGTATACCTACTTTTACGTATCTATAGACTGCTTGAAAGTAGACTGAGCATCTAATGGTATAAGCAGACATTCCATGTTTAGAGTTTAGTGAAATTTACTTGTTGAGCAGTGAATCTTAGTACATGTACATATTCTTCATTAATTCGCAAATTGTAAATAATTGTTAAGATAGTACGAGTAGGGTTCTCTATTCTTCCACTTTCGTTCTGCCTTTCCAATATCGCCATCAAGAGAGAGGAGAGGGATTTATAAATGAAAGTATTCACCATTCTTCTATTTTGTATTATTGAGATTTATATTTTTATGTTTTCAGATTCCCAGTCTTTGTCCTTGACATCTGATTCGGATGAGAATATTCTATATTCACAGCCAAACCATTCGGAGGATCATATACTGTACTCTACCACAGGTAATTGTTCTGTCTGGTCGCGACTCATAACAGTTCTTTGTGATCTTGCTATTCTCTACCTCTTGATACAGACACGTTTTAATTAATACATACACAATTATATCTTATGAGCAAAACATAGAAAACGAATAGGAATGAACTGAACAAATACAAAAGTCAGTTAGTAAAGATCTAGGAAGGGGTAATTACCCTTGTACTCGTAACGTGTAAACTTGCGCAGGTTAAGACAGTTTCACCTCAATTTCATTTTCAATCGAAATTTCACCTTCTCGTCAGCCAGGTATTGTTTGAAGAATGATTTTGTTATTAATTCTTTTGGTGAAAAGAAGAGGCATTCTGTCGCATTTCGGTGTTAATTGGTACATGCATAAGCTTTTGTGTGCGATATAGGCAGTGCCCGCAGTACCCAGGGGAGTAGTGCCAGAGCGGCCCGTGCTATAGCCTCTGTTTTCATCTTTCACATGGAGCTGTCATCACCCATGACAAGGGATGATTGATAGCTTACTGGATTATTTACCTGATCAACCACACTACAACATAACGTTTTCCCTAGTATTTTGTTTTGTTTATACACAGGAAATACATGAGAAACAATAACTTTTCATGCAGTGGTGCTTTGAAGTTGTACTTGGAATGTTTTCTTAATATGCAGGGGTCGGTCCAAGTGTTGGTTATACACTTACCTTGAAATGCAGGTGTTCGGTCTCTTATCCCATTTGGGTCATGTTACTTGATTCTTTGATTCCAGTGATTAGAAATGATGGATAACTACGTTTATTATTTAATATTTATCACTTTTAGATAAGCATGACAAATTACATCGTTATCCTATACACAATAAGGAATGCGAGGAGTATTGATGACTGAGGGTGTTCTAGAACTGATTCAATATTTACGTTTACTTTCATGTGTATAAAAGATAGACATGTGTAAGTGAACTCGGACGAGAGCGAAAGAGTATTTAGATGCACGGTACAATAAGTAAAATGCGTAAATTGAAATTTCTCAAGAAGTGTATTTGAATAGCGGGGTATTATAGTTGTTAATTGTTGCACTAGATCACGGTGTATTTATCTCGGTCAGCTAGAATTGTTGATTTTTGCGTGTGTTATCGTTGCGAGGTTTTGTTGCCCTTAAAGTGCAGCTCTATGTCTGTGCTGCACGACGAGACATCTTTGTTTACAAGGCATACTTCTGGTGGAGTTGTTCCTTTGGGGTTATCTCCCTTCCATCAGATGGATCAGTCAACGAGAGATTGACCTCTGTGACCCCGGGCTCTACATCAGCAGTGCCAGTAACCTGCCGAGTTTATTCTCAGCAGTCATACGCTCGCTACCAGACGCATCCTGCTCTGGCGTAATTAGTGTTCACTCTATCTCCTCTCTTCATTACACCTTCCTATACTCCTAGGAGGTAACCACAGCTAATCCTATCGAGTGTTTGCGCACTATATAACATGGCCATTGTCTAAAACATTAAGTTTTTATTCGGAAGGTGTTTATTATTATGGAATATAGGAAGGATGTTACAGTAGATTAAGTGTACCGTGCCAATGCAGGGATTAAGCAAGTCGCACTATACCCGGCCCAGGAAATACGGGTTTACGGTGGGCACGGTCGGGCATCATCATATGCTGGGTAAGTCTCTTGTGAGAAGTTTTTGTATGTAGAAATTTTAAGTGAGAAGGAGGAAATGGAAACAAGGGTTGAACATGTGCTATGGATATCTGCAGTTACCATCAGATAAGGGTCAGCTGTAGTCGAGATAAGCCAAGTTTTCTTGAAAGTAAACTTTTGGCAAGAAAACAGGGGTCACACGAAGGAACACTCTTATCATGTGTACTGTGTGCAGGGCAGATGTGTTCATTGTAGAGAGTTCTACTCTTCGATCTGTTTTGAGACTCCTGCATGTTCTAATTCTAGATTGCAATGAAATTAGATTAATGGGTCAGATGCTTAAAGACGCATGCGGTGAAGGTAACACTCATACCGAATGAGATGCAGTACTGCACTAGGAACGCATTTGGTTTGAATTTAAAATTATTGTTCAACCGCTAATTAAAACCTTGGAACAAATGAGTTGTATGTTAAATTCTTTCATGTTTGACGTAATGCAATAAAAAAAAGATCAATTACTGAACACGACAAGCCATTAGAACGCTTTATTTTGGGGACAGTTTCTCACGACCTGTAGTACTTAATACTCACGATTCTATAAGTGGAATGAATAGTAAGTTATAAACGTGGTCCACTCTCCGTCAGGACAAATGCACTCGATAGGCTTACCCATGTACTTCCATGTCCATTAACTATGATCAGTGCATATTTACCCATATGTTAATTGCAGTTGCAACGTGCTTTTTTTTGGGGGGGGGGGGGGGGGTTATACTCCTTTTACCAAAGAGAACTGTAGTCATTCTTGGAACATCGCTATAAAAATGAAATAGAAATACAGAGGTATATAGTCGAGTTGTGGGCTATAAGAGAGAGATAGTTCTGGAAGAATAATGGAATCTCGATAGACTTCTATTGAATTTGCCGAACGAAGTGTTTAGCCCTTGGAGATGCATCTTCATAACGATGTATTCCACAAATCGAGGGACGCAGGCTAAATCCGTTACGTCTGTAATTAACACAGGAGTATTTATAAAAAGTCCTCTACCACGTCGTTGGAAAAATAAGGTCACTAATGACAATATCCTTTCTTGCGATGTGATCGAGGCTTTCAGTGAGAAATCCATTACATAAAGCCATCGAGTGGCATTAGAACGATTGATTCCTTATCAAAGTAAACCCTCTCGCGTTAAAGTTTGCAGAGACCCTATTTATTGATTTAGATTTAAAGTTTTAAACCTATTCCAATATGTGACTTTTAATAATTGGTATATCTCACGATAAAACTTGATATTTTCCCAACCGTAAGCTAATCCACTGCCTTAATTTGAATTGCACGAAATTTTGCTTCTTTTTGTGACAGTGCTCAAATTGCTGATTTTCTTTATGGAGATTTGAAGCATTGATCTACCTCAGGTGCTGTTTACACAACATTAAAATGATTTTAATTTTAATTTAGGATCTATTTCTTTTTTAAGAGTTCCCATGAACAGTATCCTAGCTTCTTTGTACATTGATAAACTTTAAACTTGCACTTTGAAGTTTGCTGGGAATTGTTCCCACGAAAGAATTCCTTTATCATTTATTGCTTGAATTACATTACAATAATGTATTTTAAAGTATGTTACAGTGAATTTTACTTTACATACTTACATGTGCATCATGCAGTTTTATGTATATAAGTATGAGATATATTTGCAGAGAGTCGTTCGCAGGAGCTAGAAGGCCCACGGATTTACACCCGTATAATACCTACACACGAGTATGACTATGAGAACAGTTATCACACACTGGGTACCACTGAGGTGGTGCGTCCCAAACAGTCAGTAGATAAGGTCAAGCATTCTGCAACAGCCATGAATGGTGACGGGAGGACAGAGAGACATAGGGATTACGACAGACTCAAGTCACAGTGTGAAATGGCAATGAATGAGGTTCAGTCACTGAAAAGGCAGCAAGAAGATACTGTAAAACGGTGTGATCAGGCTCTGAAGGAATCAGAAATGTATAGACAAAATTGTAAATCAGCCCTTATTCAGTTACAGCAATCTAAGGAAGATGTGATAGGGCATAAAGGAAAGATAGAGGAGCTGTTGTCTGATAAAGTGCTTTTAGAACAAGAAATTAAGAATTATCAGTGTCTGAGGGAGGAGGACAAACAGGAAATCGCAGAACTGCGACAGCAGCAGCGAGATGTGATGAGTGAAAGTGGGTCAAGTGATGGCCTCAATAGAATTTATGAAGAATTATGTGATAAATATGCATTGCTTAAAGACAACCATGAATTGTTAAGGAAGCAGTATGGGGATTTAATGGCAAAACATAAAGAAATTATATCAAAAGGTGATGAGAATGTGAAATTACGAAAACAATATGAAAGTGTGTGTTTGGAGAGAGATGCAGCATCTCTGGAAATAAAAGGCCTTAAGCAACAATGTACGGCGGCCATTAGAGATCTGGCTAAAGTGACACAGCAAAGGGATGAAATGATTAAGGAATCAAATCAGTTGATAGCTGGACAAATTCGTCAGTTAGAAATAGCAACAAAAGAAAGGGATGCAGCTAGGAAAGAGTATAGCTTAGTGTGGGCTGAACGGGATAGTGTACATAAGGAAATAGATCAGCTTCAAGACAAAGTGAATGAACATCTTCATAAAATTCAATCATTAGAAAAAGAGAAACAAAGCAATGTTGAGGAAATAGATAGCTTAAGGAGAGAACTAGTGTCGGCATGTCAGGAAAGAGACAGTGCTTTCAAAGAGAGAGAGGAGGTGCAAAAACGATTTGGTGATGTAAAATCTTTGAATGAAGATTTGGAGAACCAGCGAGATGAGTTTAGAAAGGACTACCAAATGGTAAAACAAGAAAGAGACATTGCAAGGAAGGAACGACATGAAGCTCTTAGTGAAAAAGACAGGATATTACGGGAAACATATGAAAGGGAGAGAAATCAAAAAGAGCAAGCTGAAGGCAAGGACCATGTCTCTAAGGAGACTGAAACATTAAAGCGACAAGTAGAAAAGCTGCAACATGATTTAAATGGTGAGAATTTGATTAACATATTATTAATATGTATGGATGTAGGTGAACTTGATCTTTTTTATAAGCCAAAGGTCTAGATCACTGAGCATTTGAGATTCTATTCCTTGCACAATTAATATTCTCTTCTGTTTGTTGTAATACATTTAATTTCGACATTTGATACTGTGAACACATGTAATGCATTTAAGTTATTAAGAGGCCACTTTTGATTTAATGGATCAGGTACATGTCTTGCACACTTTGGATTCTCTTTTTGATTTGGTAACTTTGATACACATATATGCATTTTGAAAGTGACATATAATATAGCATATTGCTTTAAAGAAACAACAGAAAGTTATATTTATATTAACCATAAAGTACAAATGTAGGAGTTGTGTTATTAATCTTAGCCATCCTAATTCTAACACTGTTCTTGTAACTTTCACCATGTGTAGTTTCTGAAGTCTACACACTAAAAATCAAATTGAATTTAGGTCAAGGTCATATTATATTTGATACTAGATTTAACTTTTTAAGTCACTAGGTATCATGTTTTATGACTTTTCTGACAAAAATGCATTTCATTGTATAATACTAGTAGACACAGGTGTCAGAGGTACATATAATCAGTGTGACTTAAAAACCAAGTAATCATCATGTGATGAAAATTATTACATTAACACAATTTGTAGTGTAATTTTTTCGCTGGCAACTTTTTCTTTTTCCATACACAATACAACAACACTTCAATTTGAAGAAATGAAAGCACAGATGCTCGAATCTGGCTCTTGCAAGTTTCCTTCCCACTGTAAGTGTTTTCGTTCCACTCCACTTGGCTAGCTGATGATATCTACACCGCACTCAGCTACTTTACCAGTGGTTACAGATTGTATTAAACTCAACCGCTATATAGCATTTCCCTGTCTTATATCTTGTTCCAGAGAAAGAGTTTACAATACTCCTGTTATCATAGAATAAGTAAATACATCAATTATCTTGTGATATGAGGCAAGATTATTTAGATATCGTACGCTTAGAGTTACCTTGTAGAACTAGCTGAACTGACTGCGCAGAGTGCATATCAAAAGGATGCTGTCAGGTGCATAGAAATTGGAAGTATATCTTGTCCTGTTGAAATTGTTTTGATGTGTTGCAGACAATGTTCATCGTGTATAGACAACATATAACTGCAAGCTGCCGTCATGGTTGATAAAACTCCAATGATGATTATGTATTGCTTGACTGATTTTTGATACACTAGCATTTTTGACACAAGTAGATTATATGTATGTGGTCTCAATACTTTAGGAAATGTTTTTGTTTTAAACATCCTGTGTTTTATATCCATATACATATACAGTACAGTCGGGGTGGAACTTAATTTGTCCACCGGTCACAGTGGGCTTTTTAGAGTGGGCATTAAAAATGTCCACTGGACACAGTGGACATTCTTGTAAAAGCCAGTTAGAATTAACATACAGGTAAGTGGACAGCTTGATAGCTCAGGTAAATGTCCACTCCTAATGCCCACTGAAATTTCAGGTGGACTGCCCATTGTGAACAGTGGGCATTCAAAGTTCCACCTGGACTGTACTGTATGTTGTCTAGTAATAATTTTAAAATTATTAACAAATTACCTCATGGATTTTACAGTTTATGTATTAGGATTTTTCTACATAGATAGGCAGAATAATTATTTGTCATTTCTTAAATAAATATGGTTTAAATATACAATCTGCTGGTTCAGCTGTATCTTGTTACATGTACCATGATATGTGTGTTAGTATATAGAATTGATAGATGACATTAGTATTTCAAACACACCCACCCCTAAAAACAAATTCATACTGAATTTTAGATAAACTGATTTTGTTTGTAAAAATGTAAAAAGCAGAACATAAAATGAAAAGAAGAGGATTTGTATTGAATTAATTATTTATTATTAATTTTTGCACAGTTTTCATTTATATTTTTTGATTCAGAGGCTCGCCAGGAAGTTGAAAAGTCCAAGAAAAACTGGGACTGGGCTTTAGCTGAGAGAGATAAGATAGTACAAGAACGTGAGGGGATCCGCACCTTGTGTGAAAGTCTGCGTCACCAACGAGACCGTGCTGTCAGTGATAAAGCCCAAGCTCTTAGAGACTACGACAAACTCAACAGGGAGAAAATTGATGCTTGCAAAGAACTGAAAGATCTCAGGTAATTCAAGGATTTAAGGGTACACACTAGGATACAAAATGCAGCTGTTACAATTTACCTTTTTAATGGTTTGCCTGAATATAAATCTTAACTAATTTTCTTGTATGTTGTAACCAGGCTGTACTTAAGTGGAATCTCAAGTAGATTAAGTGGAAATCTCATTTTTATGTAAACTGCACATCACCTATTACATGATTTAAAGATGGTACTATGCTTTTATATTACTGGTATATAATACCAATATTGAACTTACCTATGAAATAGTACACTGTACTAGTATTACTCAGTTTTACAACACCATTCAAACAGAATGTTTCTATTTGGAATATGTAGACCATTTAACAGTTCTTTCAACTGATTGTGATATTCAGACTCCTACAAACAAACATATTACTCATTGCATTATTATAGAGATAGAGACTAGCTATTGACACATTTCTGTGCAATGACACATTGGGAAATTGTTAATAGCTTTATAAAAAGGCAGCTCCCAATCAATCTTGCAAGCATTTGTAACTCTATTATCTCTGCCATTTGTGTTGCATATGACTAATAGATAATGTTCCATATTGGCCATTATGTGCTTAGTTGACTATTTCTGACTGCAGCAGCCAGTTTTGTCACTGTATAAGTGGTGGAACGATAATATCATCAGATGAATAAAGTTTAACAAATTTTGTCATCCAGATTGACATACATGTAGTCTGAAGAAGTTAATTTATTTTGGAAGAAAAGTTTATCCCTATTTACATAGTACCAGTAGTATATTTACATGTTTATGTCCCCGACTTTTCACGAAAACGTGGGGACATTAAATCTCATTTGTCTGCCTGTCTATCCATCACAAAAAATTTAACCCTGGTCATAACTTTTTAACTGCAGGATGTAGGGCCTTCATATTTGGCATGTGTGTCCCTTATTGCAATAGCTTTTCTTTGGTACCAATATTTTTATCTTGTGACCTTGACCATGACCTTTGACCTACATCAATGACCTACATCAATGTAACTTTTTAACCGTATTAAGATATAGGGCCTTCATATTTGGCATGTGTGTACCTAATTGCAATACCTTTCTGTTTCTATCAGAATTTTGTATCAGGTGGCCTTGACTGTGACCTTTGACCTATTTCAGTATAACTTTTTTATCGTAAGATGTAGGGGTTTATATTTGGCATGTGTCTGATGACATGCACAACCATGACAATATGTCACAGATCACTGCACCCTTACTGATAGAACCCCGGAACTGGGGGACCACAATTCTCTGAATTTGCTTGTTTATTTTTAGTTTAAAATATAATACAATTGAAAACATGAGAAGTATTTAGTGACTTTGAAGTTTTGTTGTTTAAATTTTGATTTGTTAAGGTGTATACTCAACAATGCAAATTAAGTACATATGGTATTTTAGAATGAAAATAGATCAAGAAAATGAGATTTTCACATATTTTTGCATTATCAGCACTCTAAATATCATATTTTGATGCATTTGTATGGGGGATAATTTTAGCAACCAGTGATGCAAGACAACCTTTTTTCTCATTACATATATAAGGGATTCTAAAATTGATACTGAAGCATTAAGGAAAGATATTTTACTACAGATAAGAAGTATTTATAGTCTGCTGATTTACATAAATTGGCCATGCAGTGCAAACTAATAGATAATGTGTTTGCCTCAGAAATTACCAAAATATGAATTAAGCATGTTAACACTTCACAGTTTTGATTTCTTGTTCAAATGAAAAGAAATATGGATAGATAATGTATTAACACCACCAATTTACTTGTGTCTGATATGTTCCTCAAATAAAAAAAGAATTTTATAAAAAGCACATTTTTTCACTAGAATTTTTTTAGGGATGGATAACCCTTAAAACTGGATACACATATATTCGAGAAAGCACTTTAAAGATTGTTAAATTTGGCCACTTTAGTCTTTGATCTCATTTTTCTTTAATTATAATCCACAGTAAGACCTATGTCTCATGGGTATATGTTAAGTTTGTTCATTGTTTTATGTCACTTTCATTTATTTTATGATAACTCGTGTCTGGTATATTGCCTAGAAGTGGTTATCATATCTATAGGGCCTGGTCTTGTAGGAGTGACTAATAACCACACTAAATGTAGGAGATGAAGCAAGGAAGGTAAAATCGTCTATACTCTGATGTAGAATGTCATGTTTTACCACTTAACCACAGAGGTCTTTCAGTATTTGAACTTGAGAAATTACACAGTTGCATTGATCAAAACTAGTTATAGAAATATTTTAAGAAGCAACAACATTTTAAAATGAAAGCAGAGTGATTGTAATTTTGAGAATAAAGTGAAGTAATTTGTATTTTAGGGAGAAGTATGAGAGTATTGTGGAGAAGGAAGCCCGTAAAAGTCAGCTGAATGGTGTAGGGCATAACCATAGCAGAGACTCTGCCATTGATGCCGATTTACAGGAATTTGAAACAGAAACAATCGAAGTTGAAATGGTAAATTTTCATCATAGTATTCTGTAAATGTCTTTCTACTCAGCATATATTATGGAATTAAGTAACTTTCTGTCATTAGTTCTTATGTTATCAGTTAAGCTTTGTTAAGACAATAGAAATCCTTGATTCTGTGAACTTACCTGATGACTTAAAATTCACATTTCTTGACTTTGTGATGTGTTGATCTCTGACATAGTTTGGATTAGAAGAGGATAAATGTACTATTATGTGAGGTGTTTCCTGTTCATCTTTTTAAATTTCATTGTTGATTAACTGCTAATTTATCACATAATTTTTACTGGTAATCCAAAATAATATTTTAACAGCGTGGCCTCAATCCAGATGACCTTGGTTTTGACTTTGTTGGAGGTAAAGACGATCCTCAAATAGCAAATGACAATTCTATATTCATTAGTAACATTACAAAGGGCAGTGTAGCAGAAGGCAAACTAAAGTAAGTAATTTAAAAGCAAAATATTCCACAAATAATCTTTGCCCTATATATGAAATATTGATTGTTATTCTGATTACATTTCATTCTTTAACTTTAAGCTTATGTGTCATGAGACAGTATTCATTAAACATCAAGTTTTCATTTTTTCAGTAAATATACAAACCAAATGTGGATATTTGTCCTATTTTATTGCAGAATGTTAGGTGTGCATACAAGCCAAATGTGGATATTTGTCCCATTTTATTTCAGAATGTTAGGTGTGCATTATCAAAAGATAAATGTTAAAATTTGTTTTAATCAAAAATATATTGCTTATTATTACACACGTATGATAGTGGCACCTGCCTTGTGTATGGCTTTATAATCATGACCTATGTAAATGAACGGCAAGAAGCAGTGAAGGATCTCTTATATTCATTTTAACATATACCTTAACACAGGCCTTAGTTTATACTGTCTGATTGGGAAGACAGAAAGGGGTGATATACCATCTAAGAAAAATCCAAGCCAAGAACCAGAATCAAACCAGAATTGTCATATAAGATACTCAGAGCAATACAAGAACCAGAATCAAACCAGAATTGTCATATAAGATACTCAGAGCAATACAAGAAACAGAATCAAACCAGAATTGTCATATAAGATACTCAGAGCAATACAAGAACCAGAATCAAACCAGAATTGTCATATAAGATACTCAGAGCAATACAAGAACCAGAATCAAACCAGAATTGTCATATAAGATACTCAGAGCAATACAAGAACCAGAATCAAACCAGAATTGTCATATAAGATACTCAGAGCAATACAAGAACCAGAATCAAACCAGAATTGTCATATAAGATACTCAGAGCAATACAAGAACCAGAATCAAACCAGAATTGTCATATAAGATACTCAGAGCAATACAAGAAAGTTTGAAAAAAAAATATAAACATTGTAGTTATTTTATTTAAGAAACAGGTTTTGAGTTCTTAAGTTTGTAAAACTTTCTCATTCTGATTTTACAGAATTAATGATGTTGTATTGCAACTAAATGGTATGGATGTGACAAATGTAGACAAAAGAACTGTTATACAGTCCCTTAGGAATAATCCTCATGTTATAGTGGTAAGGTTTAAATTAAAGTAAACAAGGAATTGTTTCGAAAGTTATGTGTTCTGAGAAGGAAAATGTTTCATTTCTTGATTTATGTCTCAAGTCTTGAAGATTTTTATGCTTCCAGATCGTTAGATCAGGGGCATGTTGTTTTTGTCTTGTCTTTCTGTTTGTTTTTTCTTCATAAAATGATACATATTTTATGTTTGATTCCTTTGATGAATCATGATGTTTGTTTTTCCATCCATCTATGTCAGCATATTGTTAAATGATTGTTTGTGATGCAATAAGTGAAATTGTTTTCAAGCTGTAAGTTTCAAATGTACAATACATTTGCAGCATGATGGGGGCAATGTGCCTCTAGATTTCAGAGACGCAAGTTAAAGCTACACTGCTGGATCATTTATGACTCTATCATTTTGTAGTTTGCTTTGCCAAATAAATTTTGGAATAGACTTAAAAATAGCTGCTTATAAAATGACACTAATATTAAACATCTTATTATAGCTGGTAAGGAGAAGAAGATGTGTTACTCCAAGAGTTTGGCAGCCATTACAGTTTAAACTTACTCTAGGCAAAGGTCAGAATCAGAAAAATGTATTTATAGGAATAACAATTTCTTGTGAAAATTTATGTTCACCATTATTTTTACCTAAGTGATGACATTAAAATTATATGATTGTTATATTAGCTTATTACACATGAGCTGATTAAATAAATTTTATTTTATTTTTACCTTAAGTGATGACATTGAAATTATATGATTGTTATATTAGCTTATTACACATGAGCTGATTAAATAAAAAAAACTTTGCATTTATGTAACCTCATCTTTTCATTTATTTTTTTTTTTCAAGAATGATATAGAAAGTTCATATTTCATGTGTAAGCACAAATGAACCACAGAATGTGTACTTGACCTAGACATCTAACATTGAAATATGCATTTCTGTTTGCCATATTTAGACATTGGAATCCACATTGAGAATGGTTTATATATAGCCAGGATAAATCCTGGATCCACCGTAGCCAAGGAGGGCATGCTTTCTACTGGAGACAGAATTGTATCTGTAAGTGCTGGTTAACTGAATTTATAAGTAAATCATGAATAAAGTGTGACTCTGTTGTAGTTTTAATTGACATCTTTGACAGCATCATTTAAGCAAATACATTATGTAAAATCATTCAGAACAGGCACTTGTTATATCATTAAAGATGTCAAGAACTTCAGTTATACATGTACTTTCATTTCCTGTAGGTAAATGGTTCATCAGTGGAAAACTTCTCCCCCAAGGAGTTGATGAAACTGTTGGAAAGTTGCCCAGACCCTGTGCTTATTGATATTTGGCGGCAAATGGGACCAGTAAACTCCCCTGGATCTTCCCCTACACCAATCCTATCTACATTGCCAGAGCATATTTCTCCCCACTATGCAAAACTTGACATGAAGTCTCCATACTGGGATCCCTCTGTGACATTAGATAGTGGTAAGGGCAGTATGAAGATGAAGACAAGTGAATCTCAAACAGACAGTCTGGACAGTTCAGCACCCACACCCTATTCAGGCAAGGACAGAAAAAGTGACAAAGATCTGGACCACAAAGGAAGAGGAAGTGGTGGTCACATGATTGATAAAGCCATAGAAAAAATTAAAAATTTTAGTCGTACACGCCATAAAAGTCAAGAGCGTCATGAAATAGAGGACAGCCATTCAAAACCAGATTTGATTTCATCAGATAATGATAATATTATTACAGAGTTTGATTTCCCAGTACCCAAAACAATACGTGTGGATTCAAACAGACAGAAAAGTGGTAGAAAACGAGAACTGGAAAGTGAAAATAGTGGTACTTGGCCAAAGTGTTATAAAGGTGGTCAGGCCCAAGTGAATGGGACTGTAGTAGCACCACCTCAAAAAAAAGGTCATGAAAGACCGTCTATTGACAACATGTTTCCACGAGGTGGAGTTGGGAATAAAACTCCTCCAACACCCCCTGAAAGGACTTTATCATCTCTAAATGCTGTTAAACAAAGCCCTCATCACAGTCCACAAAGTAGTGATTCTACAATAAAAAATTATCCTCATTCTCCAGTCCATTCACCTAAAACTAGCAGCAAATCTCAGCCGTATCTACCCAGCCAGAGTATTCATAATAATCCCCAGCCTTTCACTTTCAACCCAGACAGTGCTATCCAAATAGACAGGAATCACAAACAGCACCAACCCAGTAGCTCAAGGAACAACCGCATGCATGGAAAGCGCAATACCCCTTCTAGTCACTCTCACTATGATGTGCCATTAACAAAGGATCGAGTTGATGGCAGGTCCATCGCAATCTCCAGTCACGGAAGAAGTCGACAAAGGTCCATTCCAGATAAGGACAAGAGAAATCATGTTATAATGTCTCCCAAGTCTAGTCAGATGTATTCCTCCACAGAGTCCTCAAACAGCAGCAAAGATCCATTCTCATTTCCACAGAGGAATATATCTCCCAATCCTCGATGGTCGAGTGATTTCTCTGCAATTGATCCTCTGAATGCGTTACCTTTTGGTTCACGAGGAAATCACAGCCAAAGGAATCAAGCTGGAAGGTAAATCATTTAATTTTAAAATGTTTTCTTCTCATTTGAATCATATTAGCTATAAATTAGAATGTAGAATGTTTTGAATTTTATTCCAAAGCATTTACAATTTTGTATTTTGTATTTGGGTATTAAAATGTGTATGTGTAAAAAAGTCCTGAAAATCAAATTTGTTTTTGAATTTAAATTTCTGGTCATCACTGAGTGTGTATACAAACATATCTTTATATTTGTCACTGTAGAGTGTCACTCTTGATTAAGACAAATGGGGAGTGTTGTTTCAAAGAATCTACCCACAGACATGAGTTTTGCTTGATACTCCAATTTTTTCTTGGAATGAATACTGGCTGCCAACACATAGGTGAAATAACCTGTAGAATTAAACAGCCAAACAAACAAACCTTTGGTATTTAAACTATATATATGTCAGTTGGCTTACATTGTAGCAAATATAAAATTTGATATTATTATGTGCATAGACCAATAAATGTCATTTATATGATGTTTTTGTAGGTCCATTCCACCACCTTACAGACCTCAGTCATCTTACTCTGGAGTTGGTAGCGGCTCAGTCTCCAGTGGCAGTGTCACACCACTACATTCAGGCCCCCCTCTGTCCAGTCCACATTCCCTTTCTCCTACATACAGCTCTCCCTCTTCATTCCCTCCACCAGAGTATGATAATGATATGACTCGATCTTCTCCCTCCTATCCTGAGGCATGGTGCAGCTCGCCTTGCCCCTCCCAACAGAGTTCTACCACGAGTGAACATATGTATTCGTATATCCCTAGTCGGCACTCTTCATACAGCAGTCGTATCGACTATGAACCAAGCAGTACATTCCCAAGGAAGAGAGGCGAGAGAATCTTTATTCCCCCTAATGTATCTTCATCCACCAAGTCAGGGTCTGTAGAAGTTGGTAAGTAATTTCAGTTACTATAGAAACTGCCAAGGAATTAATAATGCATTATTTATTCATCAAACTTTATATATATAATGTATATACAGGCAAGCTTTTGACTGGACTCCATTGGTAAGGGACCTATGAAATCGCTTCAAGTTTTGCTAAATTCAGTTTTTTGCAGTTTCCCTATTGTTCATCACATGAATGTGAAGATTATTGGGCCTGCTTGATTATTTATAGTTTCTGAGGATTTTTGATTGAAATTTTAATGTATTGCAAAATAAATACCCTATGCATGAATGTTGCATAAATAATCATGTTTGAAATTGCATAGATCTTTTTTCTATAATCGATTACTGGGTAAGAAAAAATATTTTGTTTTCTTAGAATCACTACATTCACTTCATAACTAAACAGAATCATTCTTTTAATCCTCTTGATACGTTGTTACCAAAAGTACAGAATACTGTATGTAAGAAAAAAACCAAAAAAAAAATTATATGAATAATACTTTGTCTTCCAAAACAAAATGCATGTATTTGAACTATCAAGTCTTTGCTATTTATTTAGTTTCAGCACGCAGCAGTCCAACTTCCCCTATGTTAAATGATGATTCAGTCACAAGCTTTGAGTCCATTCCTTCACATAGAAGAAAGTAAGTAATTAATTTGTTAAAAGTAGATTCAGTACAAGGAGATGAAAATATTATGACTACAAATGGTGTTCTACCTTGCGAAAATGTCTGAAAAAGGCTTGTTGCAAACAACACTTGATTTGTAATGTGCTTTAGGAATTCATACTTCAGGTAGCTTTTTGAAGGGGCCACTATTTTGAATGAAAGTTGATCAGATGATTTTTTAAAGTTTTATGGTAATAAAAACTAGGGTGAATAAGGGCATGACACACAGAAAAGGGGTGTAGCGCCGCACTATGATTGTTTGCTTTAGATAAAACACTAACGCATTTAAAATGTAATATATGGCTATTGAAAGTAAGATGTCATGTTTACAGGTTTTGTAAATGTGTTAACTAAATAATGTCCAGTTAGGCCCTGTTGACACTGTCAAGAGTTTTTTTTTTCAGAAAGAAAACTTAAACAACTTTATGTTTGTCCCAGAAAACTTAATAGTGTTAACTAGTCTTACATTAAAAGATATTTAGTATATTACTGTTTATAGAAAAAAAGTAACTTACAGGAATTTTACAAGTAACCATAGGATATTTTATGTACAAGTAATTAAGAGAATTTTATTACAAGAATTCAAGCCTGCTTTGTTTGTCTTCCAAATACAGTTTATTACATGGTCCTAGATATGTTTTCTATCTTAGATATATGTTGTTTCGTAAAATTCATTATTATTTTTGTCTGTTTGTATGGATTATGTATGTAAATTGTATGTTGTGTTAAGGAATAGTGACACTTAAATGCCATTAACAAACTTCATTAACAAGAAGTGCTTTGCTGCATGTCATAATGATTAAGTTACACATATTATTCTACCTTTGAAAAATGTACTTGTATTAGAGCATATTTTATTTTAGGATAAATGACAGAGATTGCTTACTTATGAATTCTTTTAGCAGACCTATCAATGGAGAAACGAGAAAAATAAACATAGAAAGGACCTCTCAACCTGTGGGTTTTCAAATTGGCAGTGGCACCAATGGAGGAGTATTTGTATCGGGAGTTAATAAGAACAGCTTGGCAGCTGAGGCCGGTCTTGTGATAGGGGATCAGTTACTGGAGGTGAGTAGAAGCTCCATTTATTGTAATGTGTGAAATATCATTACTTCATTGGACTCCTGTTTAATCATCGATAACTTGAATTTGTTTCTAGCTCAAACTGAATTGAAAGTCCTGATCTTACTTTGTATATTTTATTGTAGTTTTGCTCCCGATAACTTGAGTTCAGATAAATCTATTTTCAGTTTGTAATTTTGAAGTCCTGTTTTTACTTTATATTCTATTTACCTTCACATTTTTTCTGTTTTAAGCAAAGATGAATATCAAATAATGTTTTGTGTTGTCATTCACATAAAGTAATTAAATCTACAATGCAAGCACCTTGACCATTAAATGGGTGTGGAATGTTACATAGCCAATTGAGGTCAGGTGCTACAAATATCCTGTTATCTACCTTTTTTGCAATTATTGTACATTATTATGTATTATTATGCCTGACATTTAGAGATCACACAGACCATTATCGGTATGATCACACCTCTGTTTGTCTCCACAGACAATAAATATTCCTAAAACACTACACTGCTTAAAATAATTTACCGAGTATGTTTCAAAATGACCCAAGTTTATCTTCTTTACTCACTGACTAAGCAGTGAACATAAATTCCACAAGTTTCAAGTGTTATCAACATTTTGTAACTGAATATTATGATTGCAGATATGTGGTATAAACATGAGAACAGCAACTCAAGATATGGCAGCAACATTTCTGAGACAAATTGGCAACACGCTTAGCTTACTAGTCCAATATAATCCCCATGGTAAATACTTTATATTATATACTGAAACGAAAAAAAAACGCAACTTGGAAAATTGTTATTAATTTTGTATTAAATATACATAACTGTATGAAAATCGCGGAAATAAAAGTGCACCCTGCCTATCACCCTATCCTATTTTTCACAAATCGACTATTAGTCGATTAGTTTCACGTCTTAACGCCACAGGAAGAGTCGATGACCGGCCGAGATCAGGACGTCCACGTGTAACGTCGCGACGTCAAGACCGGGTTGTTAGGCTGGCACACCTGCGTAACAGGAGGTTAACGGCTGCTGAAACGGCAAGGAATACGATTGGTAATCATAACCATCGGATTCATCCCCAAACAGTGATCAACAGACTGCGTAAGGCTAATTTGCATGCAAGGCGACAGTACGTTGGTTTACCACTAACACCGCAACGTCGAGCACGTCGTATGCAATGGTTGACGGCACATATGCCCAGACGTTTTCCTATGAGACGTTGGAGGTCCATGCTCTTCACCGATGAATCTCGATTCACGTTATTTCGATCAGATGGCCGTCAGCGTGTATACCGGCGTCGAGGCGAACGTTTTGCTGACGCCTGTGTTTTGGAGCATGACCGATTTGGGGGTGGGTCAGTTATGGTTTGGTCGGGAATCTCCCATGGTTTGAAGACACCTTTGGTGATAGTCAATGGGAATTTAACGGCCGTATGCTATCGGGATGAGATCCTTAGACCCCATGTTGTCCCGTTTGTTAGGCAGCATAATCTAACCTTGCAGCAAGATAACGCGAGACCACACGTTGCAAGAGTCTGTAGAGACTTTCTTGCGACACAGAACATCGTTCCTATAGATTGGCCTCCATACAGCCCCGATTTGTCCCCTATCGAGCATTTGTGGGATGAACTAGACAGAAGAATTCGCAATCGCCGTTATCCCCCAAATACCCTCCCCCAGTTAGCAAATGCACTCATCCAAGAATGGAATAACATTCCAATACGGACAGTCAATGCCCTGATGAACTCGATGCAACGACGAATTAGAGATGCTATAGCTGTTCGAGGAGGACACACACGATATTAGGGCACGGTTTCAAAACTGCTGCCATTTCAACTTGGATACACGTAGGGTACTACCAATCATTACCTTCTAGCGAAGTGACCTGTTCTGAAAAATCTCCAAACGTTTATAAGGATGTTACATCAATATTCAATATTAACTATTACATATTAAATTTAGACATTATGCTCGCAAGTATTATTTTATAAAACTTACAATTTGAAGTTGCGTTTCTTATTCGTTTCAGTATATGTTACACAGCTGGTACTGCTTAATGTTAGATCAGTGGGTTGCCTAGTGGTGTAACCATATTGGAGAAATAATCTAGTGTAGTGTCTAGATAATATTCAATAAATTACCTTCAATAATTGTATCAGTGTTCACCTGCATTTATGTCTGAAATCCACTTTTATATCTGTATAACTATATCATGAATAATAAGCTACAATGTTGTTCATGATCATTACAGAATACAAACAATCTGGAGATTCTTCCGGGGAAAGCAGCAGTACTTCCCCAGTTAATTCTCCTGATTCCACTACATATCGTAAAGACAGAAAAATTTCTCCGCAAGATCTTTTACCTGTCAAGTAAGTAATTTTTAAATTCGGAATGATTTATTGGATTTGAAGTTTTCTTTGTTTAACTCTTATTTTTCATTTTTACGTGTACCAGTAATTGTTTTATGTAGATATAATATAAAATATGCTTGAAACAAGCAAGGATTACTTACTTTGTTTTGGAATCATGGTTTGTAGTGTCATTCGTGCGGTTTTTTTTGTATATTAAAGCTCTTTGTTTGGTTGATTGCTGTTTTATGTTGTTTTCAACAATATCTTGGTCATATCACGACATGGAAGCAGGAGGTAACTGACCTCTTTAACTTAGTGGTACAATCCAGTATTTAAACCTGGATTGCCAGCACCGAAGAAAGGCACTTAATCACTACACCAGGCCTTCCCCTCTTTTAAGATCTATGAAAGAGTCCGTGCTAATAGAAAATGCAAATAATTATCCTTATTGCATTGATTAGTTTCCATAATTATTTTGTTCTGATATGTGATACCACTATAGATACTCAAAATTGGACTTCAAATACTGCTTTGAAATAAAGATTTGAATTTCTGTTTCAGCTCTGACATTCCATGTGAAGCTGCACGTCGTGTTTCATTCAAAAAGAACTCCTCAACCACTAATATTGGGGTATCCATCATCGGAGGCAATGCTGTAGGGATTTTTGTCCATGAAGTACAACCAACGAGTTTTGCATTTGGCCATGATGGGCTTCATTGTGGAGATCAGATTTTAGAGGTATGCTTAGAGTCAGATAATATAATCCAAACAATAACATATAAAAAGCAGATTGTCAGTCATCTGCAGTATAGAATTATAAGGGCCCTTCCGTATGGTGAGTGCCCTATAATAATCACTCTATCTGTAAGTTCATCCCTATGTACATCCATCAATCTGTCTATCAATCAGCACTGTCTCTGGCACACATCAACTTTAAAGAGTTCCCCGTTGAAGATTTTCATAAATTTTATACATGATATTGGGATAAGACAAAGAACGACCCTTTTCGATTTTCAAATTTGTTTGCTTTGTTGTTTCAGAGTTATGGGAGTTTAGAGGGGGGGGGGGGGGTTATTTAGAATTCTTTTATAATACAGTGGAATCCACTGAATAGCATGCTGCATAATAAATTTAACTGTTTTTAGACTATAACACCTCTGCACCGAACCATATGCCATCACTTCAATATTAAATTGACTGCATAATTGACTAGCATATACCTAATTCCACGTAATCAGCATTCCAAATTTCCATTTCTAAAATTCCAGCCATGTTTTTCATAACATACAATATCAACCGAGTATGAGTAACAGCTTGGGTATATACAGTGGCAGTAAATACAGTTCCAAGCCTATAGATACTGTATTAATTATGGCGTTATAGGACTTGGGGAGTATTTTCCCAGTGTTTTCTGAAAGTCTATCAGTGGGACCCTTGTTATGGTGCTTTAATAATCAGGTTATAGGTCTTTCATAATCTTAATACTCCCCAAAATTTTCAGGAGAGCATATAATTGCTGTCAAGTCTGTCTGTTCATCTGTCTGAACTCCTGTCTCCTAAACCTTTTATCAGAGTTTGATCATACTTCAGGTAATTGTTACTTCAGATATGGGCTTTTATGCAAAATTCAAGCAAGGTCATTATCGAAAGATTAAGGTCACTCAGAAAATAGAAATTTAAATACAACATGAACTTACATTTTAGTTCATTTTTCAACAGGCAATGATCATATTTCATACAAATGTTAATTTTCACTTCACTTGGGGTTTCAGACAAAGGTCACTCAGATAATTTCTGAAAGGTCAATGTCATTCAGCAACTAAAACTTAAAATATCAGAAAAAGATCGATATATTAGCAAATTTTCACAAGCATATGTTCATACTTCATATTAAAGATGTGTAGAGTCCCAATTTGTTATTTTCCCTGTATATGTCCATTTGTTGGTCTGTCAACTCCACACAATTGTCAAGCCGGCGTGGCCTAGTGGTATCGTGTCGGACTCCTAATCGGGATGCCGGGGTTCGAGTCCCGCTCTGGTCATGCCGGTGTCGTGTCTTTCGGACGAGACAGTAAAAACCGAGGCCCCGTGTTGTGGTATGCATGGCACGTTAAAGATCCCTCACTGCTTCGGGTGGGTCCGTTGCAAAGGTCAAAATTTGTATGCCCCGCATCAGGCAGATGCCGTCACCATATACGTGAAATATTCGTGGTGTGGCGTAAAACAAAAATCAATCAATCAATCAATCAACCAAACAATTGTCACTTAGAATATGGGGTTTCAAACCAAGATCATTCAAGGTCATTTTTTGAAAAGTCCAGGTCTCTGAGAAAATAGAACTTAAAGTACAAAAAGAGTCCACATTTTAGTGAATTTTCAACAAATAATGATCATACTTCATACAAAAGTTGTCACAAGGGATAAGGATTTTCAGAGAAAGGTTACTCTGATTATTTCTGAAAGGTCGAGGTCACTTAGCTATGAGACTTCAAAAAACAGAAAAAGATTTATATGTTGGCAAATTTTCTCCAGCATATATTCATACTTCATATTAAGGATACGTGCTGCAGTATAAATTTCAGAGCATTAAGGGTTTTCTATCTGATAGAGTCCTCCATCGAATTAATACAGCAGTTCTGGCAACATCCTTCAGTGTTATTCATTTCCTTGTTTTCTTTTTTTTTTTCAGTACAATGGAGTTGATTTTAATGGTATAACTGCTGAAGAAGCTCATATAGAACTTTCCAAACCATGTCCTTCTGTCCGAATGAGTGTCCAGTACAATCCAGCAAGTGGGTATTGAATTCATACATGCATGTTTGTACTTTGTAAAGTTCAGGATATAGATGTATATAGAAATATATAAGAATATTGAGTAATTATAAACTTTTTAGGAGTTGTAGCCCTTGAGAATTAGATATTTTGCTGTTTACAGTTTAAGAATCTAGTCACAATTTGAGTATTTTATTATAGAGTACCAGAAGGTGTACAAGAAACATCATGGGGGAGATTCATTCTTCATCAGAGCACACTTTGATCACAAGTCAACAGTAGAAGGGGAATTAACTTTCCGTCGAGATGAGATCATGTTAGTAGAGAACACAATGACCAATGGTAAACCTGGTAATTGGTTAGCCTGGTTAGTGGATGATGATGGCAAGAAACGCAACAAAGGAATCATTCCCAGTAAAGAAAAGTAAGGAATCATCTTATCTGATATATATTTAAGTTGCAGCAAGTAATTTTATTGGTATATGTTATCAGGTAAGAATTCAACAGTTACTCAGAGTATTATTTTTAATGTGATAGGTTGGAGGGAGATCTTGAATTGAAGAGGAGTTATTCTGAAAGTTTAAGTCTACATGACCTTGAGGATTCAAGAGGGTCAACACGACGAGGTTCTGGGTCAGCAAGAAGTAGTTTTTTCAGACGAAAGGGCAAACATAAACGCAATGACTCAAAGGATAGCCGGGAATTTAATTCTTTTTCTGATGCTTCCTTGAATAGTGATTCAGTACCTGTACTGGATGGTAAGATTCATGAAATGTAAACATATGTCTTTGAATTTGGAATTTTAGTATTATTTTACATTTGTTTTCAAACGTTTTTGCACAAATTTTACGATATTTTGTTGTAGACAGAACTTGTAAAGTTAACAGAAACAACTTGCGTCGTTTACTTAGAAGAATATATTGATCATGAATACAGAATTATCAGTACAACTTTTCATATATTAGAAAGTTCATTGTATTCCATTTCAGATGTTGCTCTATACAAATACACAAAAGTGGAGAAGATGGAATGTAAGCATATTGAATAGCATACTAGTTTATACTTTTATTCAGTGTACAGTTTCATGAAAGGGTATACACCTGGACTGAAGATATGTAGGACTCAAGGATGTAAAGAACTTCTATTTCTTGAGAAAGTCTTATCTGTTCATTATTACTTTTCATCAATATGGTTGATTTAAATCTTAAACTTTCATTTATTTAATTATAATCTCACATGAAATGAAAATTGTTCAAAATTATCGATGCTGGGTATAGGTTAACGTAGCATACATTCTTTGATGAAACTTGGTTCAGTACTGTATAGTAATAGGTTTTAGTTCCAGTGTATTTCTCCAAATGTTCACAGATTTTACTAGTCAAGTAATTTATATTAAATAAGTAAACTTTTATTTGATCACATATTTGGTGGTTGGCTCTGAAACATTTCCGAATCTTTCGATGAACTAATAGTAACAGTGACTCTGTAGTGAAATTTGCATAGTTTGTGCAGCTTATTAATAAAAATTTGCTGAATATTGTAAAAGTAAGTGATACCTGTAAATGTATATTATATTTACATTTGTGAATTTAAGTTATATAATTAAAAAATGTTGTATATTTACAGACAAGCTTACACGACCTGTGATATTACTTGCTCCACTTGCTGAACCATTGATAAATAAACTTACATCAGAATCCCCTGACAAGTACAAGCTTGGACAACCAAGTAAGGCTTTATCAAAATAATCTGTGTATTGTATGCTTAAAATAGGATACAGAAACTGTATTCTTCAAATGACATTGATGTAAAAGTCAGGAAAAAAATTGAAGATGTCTGTTGGAGTTTTTGGTTCTGACAACAGACTGTTCACATGATGAATCAGTTAATTTTCTCAAGTTCAGAAAATTCCTTCAGAAGTTTTGTTTACTTAACAATCTTGTGTATTTGTTAATGTATTTCTTTTTTTATTCACAGAAGTGATGGCTACTACTAAACAAGTAATGGAACAAGGGCTGGCCGAAGGGAACTACATAGACTATTGGCAGCAGGATGACCACTTTGAGTGCATTCTGGTCTCCAGCATCAAAGAACTTTGTAATCAGGCAAGTTCATCCCAACAGTAGAATCATTTAGCTCTTGAACATTTATTGACAATAGATTATAATGAGGTGTGTTTTTGAATTACATTGCTACCATTTGTACTTTCAGCTATGAAAATCATGAGCAAAAGAACACTTTGACTTTATTTTGGGACATGTATACCCAATATAAACTCTACATCTTTTAAGTTTGAAAGTTACTGTCAAGGTTAAAATTGTTGGAAGCCTGTGTGGCCTAGTAATATCGCGCTTGCCTCCTGATCGGGTGGCCGGGGTTCGCTTGCCCCGCATCAGGCAGATGCCTTCACCATGTACGTGAAATATTCGTGGTGTGACTTTAAACAAAAATCAATCAATCAATAAATTGTTGATTGATTATCTGCTAGAAAACAGATTTCCCAAATCTGTTGTCATAAAATTTCAAAAAAAGTCAGTGAATTACTGATAATAAACCAGATCAAACTACCATCTGCTTGAAATAACAAATAATTACATAATCGCATGCAGAAAACAGTTTTCCTTTCTCAAAAAGTCTAATGTAAAAGGACAAAGGTAAAAAAAATCTCACTATCTTTTTCACACATTTTTGCGTCATTGTCTTGATTTATTTGATATACAGAAGCAAATTTACTGTCAGTTGTCAAAGTAAGCAAGAGAATATAAGTATCTGCAAATTCTGTCAAGCAATCGTTTGTTTATGAATAAGCAGTTGGTGTTTTTGAAAGCAGAAAATAGATACTGGTACAAATACATGATAATAAAGTATTGTTGAAGATTCTAGAGACATGATTTGGCGGTTAATCATGTTTGTTCGTTACTCCACAATTATTTCATGTGGTGACAGCATCTACTTGATGCATTACATAGAAATTTGTACCTTTGCAATAGACCCACCCAAAGCAGCGAGGAATCTTTTATGTGAAATGCCTACTGTGACATGGGACCTTGGTGTTTTCTGTCTTACCCAAAAGACAAGAACACCAGTATCTCCATGGTGGTAGTAGTACCTGGGACCTTTGATCATGCGTCCAATACCTCATTCACCGAGCCATACCACCTTTTAGAGACAAATAATAATCTATGTTTGTCTTATTTCAGGGGATACATTGTTTGTTGAATATCAGTCCAGCAGCTATTGAAAGGCTTCACCGTTTACAGATCTACCCAATTGTAATATTTGCCAGGCACAGATCACATAAGCAGCTAAGGTAAGTTGTATGTTTTGATGCCTAAAGCATGTGGGAACTTCTAAAAATTTTCAACAGGCAGATAATGATTTTTATAAACATTTATATCAAGTGTCTGAAATATATATGTTAAAAATATTTTTAACAATGAAATTTTATGGATTTATGCATAATAATTTGTACAGTCATTTGTAAAAATATTGATATCGGTAGAAGAGTTTGTCCAGCAATTAGATTATTTCAAACATGCATGTAAACAAGAAAATTAAAATCTTTTGTGGAATATTTGCAGGGATATTACAGATCCCAAATTCCTCCCACAAAAGCTAAGTGCCAAGGCTGCAAAAGACTTATTTGAAAGATTCCAACGATTGGAAAAAGATTATCAACATCAGTTTTCAGGTAACACCACAATTTTAAATAGCCAGTTTATAGAAATAGGTATTTATTAAATTACATTTTCATTATCAGTATTTGAATTAAATAGTTTAAAATAAAAACATTATATACCAATACCTTTATTGTTTGATTTTTTATCAATATTCATAATTTCGGGATTACCGCAAGAATTAACAGTATCGACTATTTTAGTTTTCTTTAATGAATCGTATAGTGTTTATAGGTCATCATAAGGCTAAGCCATAGTGGTCTAGTGGATGATGCGCTTGGCTTGTGACTGAGAGGTCCCTGGTTCGACTCCTGCCGTGGTCATACTGGTTTTCTGGGTTTTTTTTGGTTTTTTTTCACCAGTAAAAACTGCTGTCCTATGTCATGATTGGCATGACAGGTAAAAGATCCATCACTTCTTTGGGGTTGGTCCATTGCAAAGGTAGAAATTCCTATGCAATTCATAAGGTAGATGCTGTCGCCATATACATGAAATAATTGTAGAGTAACGTGAAACAATAATCAAGGCTCTGCAAATATTAGTTTTCTCTGCATTTCTAAATACATAATTTTTACAGTTCATGAGAAGTGGTCGATTTTTGGGGTAGTCCATGAAAACGAAATAGTGCTTGTTCTTCATGTGCCTAATGGACCAACTATGGTGTGGGTCTGTGCGCACCTTGTAAACGACGAGATACAGACCATACTGTCTAGGCCAGAACTTTCAAACATTGTACTCTTATTTCTTACGACATTAGGACGTTGCCTATTGATTTTCAAAATCAAGGTCATTTTTGGGACAAAAATAGCAAATTTTCAAGAAAGGTCACAGTAAACAAGATACAGACCAAACTGTTTATGCTAAAAATTTTCACACATGTACATTTATTTCTCATGACTGGCAACAAAGCCTATTGATTTTCAAGGTCATACCTGCAAAATCGGGTTTAGTCCATAACTGTTTATCCCTTGCATGGATTTGAATAATTATTCACAGAATTGTAACCCAGGACTCAAGGGTAGGTCTTGATTTAAATCAAGGTCATATGTACAATGTCAAGGTCACAGTGCTTATGTAAGTTAAATACATATCTAGGCCATAACTTTCTGATGTATGCAGAATTTGAATATTTTACTGAATTGTTGCCCAGGACCCAAGGATGTGTTCTGACCTTGAACTAAGATTATATCTGCAAGGTCAAGGTCACAGTGCATATAATGGGTAAATCTTTATCTGGACCATCACTTTTTTTCCCATGCATAGGTTTGAATATTTCGCAAAAATTGTTGCCCAAACCTTGGGTGTGTGTCATTGAACCAAGTTTATATCTGCAAGGTCACAGCGTTTATGTTTCCCACTTAATTTAAGCTACAGGTGTTTAATAAAATGTTAGGTGTTGGGCTTATGCAGTGCATGATTTTATCGTTTATGTACTTGAAACTCGAGTGTTCATACAGGTATTTGCATAACACATACATTAATTTGCCAGTGTTTTTGATACTTGAGCATAATTATCAGTTTGATTTTCTCTTAAAGCATTAACATGAATAAGATGCACAATAAGAAACTGCTTGAAAATCTTTGAAAATAAATCTGCATGAATTGTATAAACCATGCAATTACCATTGGAAATATCCAATGTTATAATCAGTCTTTGTTATGGCTAATTAATCAAAAATTACAAGTGATATGTCACATGACTTGTTATATATTGTCATGATGAAAATATGCAAATGTCCAACATTGTTTCCATATGGAATACATGTACATGTACTAGGATTTAGATGTATATTTATTTTACAGCTGTTATTCAGGGTGGAAATCTTGCAGAAATGCATCAGCAGATCAAGTTGAAGATAGCCTCAGAGCAAAAGAAAGCCATCTGGGTTCCCGTTTGCCCAGTGTGGTAATTTACTGGAGACTGTTGTGCATTATGAAGTTGTTACTCAAGCCTTGTACATGATGGCCTATCTCTGCAGATACGCATCAGAAGATCTCAATAAAAGTGTGTGCTATTTTATATACAAAGTTGTATGGAATTTCTAGTCCTGCCTCATATATCCTCATGGAATCCAACAACTTCAGCATCGCTGGATTTTAAATATATCTTGTAAAATAAAGATGTAGTCCTTGAAATTTTTACACAAGACTCTAGTCGAAATGAAAGATTCCATATGGTTTAATGATATGGGGCTAATTTCTGTTACATTCAGAATAGTTTTAGTTGACAATGAATCTGTGATATACATGTGCTGTATGCACACACCAGTGTTGTGATTAACTGGATGTATATGTACATTTTGTATATAGCAAAGGTTTATGAATTGTAAATTCGAAATGCATGTTGAATATTTGACCATGAATGGAGGATGTGCTTAAATCGGTGCATTTACTACAGATCGTGCTTTCAAATTTTTGTGGATCTGTTGATGATGTATTGTGATTTACCACATTTTATAGCAATGCATGCTCTATAGTGACACAAACCTTGGCCAAGGTTTATGAATTGTTCCACGATTTGGGGTGGTTGTATTAGTTTGCATTCATTTTATTGCATACTTTATTTTATTTACATGTTACCGGCATTTTCTACACAGACACACTACAAACAAAGCATTAATTACCCTTTGTCATTTTATGATTATGTGTGTTTCATCAGCTGCAAAGCAGTAATAGCGTTGTAAATATTAAATTAAAATTCACAGTGTTGTAGTTTTAGATGATTTTTGTCAAATTTTAATTTCAGGCTCGTGAAAGTAAAACATTTTTTATGTCAAAATGTTGAAATTGACAAGTTAAGAAGAAATCATACAAATTTTACAAAGAATATCTTGACAAAAAAATCCTTAAGATGTTTTGGGGGTTTTTGTGAGGAATTACATATAAATTAATATATTGCATCAAAACGGCAGACTTAATTGCCTTTGAAAGTATAAATTTAAAATTTGATCTTTTTTAATAGACTACAAATTAGAGAAAATATCTCTTGTTTTGTTTTGTTATTTTTATTTGATTGTGGTGAAATTGTTTGCTTTCTTTTATTGGTACAAGGGTTTTGTGCTAGTTCAGTGAATAAAAACATGTAGAGTCAAGACCCTTTTACATTTTCAAGTTGCATTTAACTTGGCAGGGTCTCTTACCTTCCGCATGTAAAAATACAGCTTGCCTTTGACAGGGCGATCACTCTATCCATTCCTTTTTTAAGTAGTTTATACCTTCCAAAGGTTGTGTTTCTTTAGTATTTCTTTCAAAACATGGATATGATTAATGATTATCTTAATTGCAGAAAGAAAGAAAGCTTTCAACAATAAAAAGATTGCTTCATTAATTTATTCTGATTTACTTAAAATAATCAGGGATACTGATATGTGTATTGTTGGTGGAATTTGCACTTGGTGATGTGATCATTGAAATAAATTTGATTCAGAATGCTTCGATGTCATTTTTAGTCTGTGAAACTGAACAAGGACTGCATCTAGTACATAGTGAACAGTCAGATAGGATTTATTGTCCTTGCTATGCAAAGTGGTTTTCTCACTTGACAAAGTCTCTTCAAGAAAAGTCCAGAAGCTGAAATGATAATAAGAATGAATTTATGCAATGTTCTGTTGTGTGTGAATGTATATATGAAAACAATGAAATGAAACAAAGATGAAGATCTACAACTGAATAGCCTTCTTTAACGTATTCAGAGATTAAAGTGAACTGTTGTAATACTGTAGAAGTAGTTGTTTCTGCAGATGTCAATTTTCTTTGGTTCAACTTAACTTCTAAACATTTGAAAACTGAAAAATATCTCGATCCCCTGATAGCTAAATGTTGAGTTATCTCCTCTTGTTAATGTTCTGACCAAAGGGACCAAACTTGTGTTGTGGTCCTGCACTAAAAGCAGGGTTTACAGCTTCAAGTATAATTTTCCAATGAGTGGAATTGCAAAAATTAAAAGGATACGTTTGAACTAGAATTTTAATGTGTCGGTGCGACACAGATGCCCTCGCTGGCAGCTAAGGTAGTGAAATATAATTGCCAGAGAACTAATATTTGAAAATTCAAAACATTTCTAATATTTAAGAGCGATAACTCTGTCAGAAACTACCAGACCACAACCATATTTGGACTTGAGCTGCATTTTCTCTTGATACATTTATGTACCCAACATCAATTTAATCCATCAAACCTTCATAGAGAAAATAAGCGGAAACTGTAATTTTTAAGAAATTTTCTATGTTCAAGGGCAAAAACTCTCAAAAATTACCGGACCACACCCATATTCAAACTAGACCTACATTTTCCTTTGATACATTTATATACCCAATATCAGTTTAATCCATAAAACCCTAAAAGAGACAAAGAGCAGAAACTGTCATTTTCAAGAAATTTTCTATGTTCAAGTGCAATAACTCTGTCAAAAATTACCAGACCACACCCATATTCGAACTTGACCTGCATCTTCCCTTTGTACATCTAAGTACCCAATATCAATTTAATCCATGACACCCTAAAAGAGAAAAAGAGCAGAAACTGTCATTTTTATACGTCCGTCATAAGCCGGGACGTATTATGTTATGGTGCCGTCCGTCCGTGGTCATGTTTTCCTGACTTTTTTTTGCCGTCTTTCAAGATCTTGAGTTTTAAATTTGGTATATAGCTTTATTTCAAGTGGCGTCAGTACCAGTTCGAGTTTTGTTACGATTGACCTACTTTTGACGGATTTATGGCCCTTGGACTTATAAATTTCAAAATTTTTCAAAAAATTCATTAAAAATCTATTTTTTGTCAAAACATTATGAAATTTCTCATGAAACAAGCAAAGTGTACCAACTATCACATACGTCATGGGTTTTAATATTTTTTTCTTCATTTTTGAGAAATTTATAATTTTAGGGGGGAGGGACCATATGTCCTAGATCATGTTTTCCGGACTTTTTTTTGTCGTCTTTCAAGATATTGAGTTGAAATTTGGTATATAGCTTTATTCCAAGCGGCGTCAGTACCAGTTCAAGTTTTGTTAAGACTGACCTACTTTTGACGGATTTATGGCCCTCGGACTTGTAAATTTCAAGATTTTGTTTTGAAAATTCATTAAAAATCTAATTTTTGTAAAAACATAATGAAATTTACCATGAAACAAATAAAATGTACGGACTTCCACATATTTTACAGGTATTGATATCTTTTTTCATTTTTGAGAAATTTATAATTTTAGGAGGGGGGAGGGGGGGGGGGGGGCTTGTTCCTAAAAAATTTCAAGTTTTTGTTTTGGCATGTCAAGTTCCAAGATGGGTTGGATAGGACCATTTCTGCAGGAGTTATTGCCCTTGGACTTATCCTATGATAAAATGCTATGAAACACAATTAACTTTAGTAAACGTCAGATATTTTTCATGAAAATCATGCAAAATGCGAATTGATCCTGTCCGAATTAAGCGACTGGCGTATTATGCCATGCTAGGCGTTGCTCTTGTTAAGAAAATTTCTATGTTCAAGGGCAATAAATCTGTCAAAAATTGCTGGACCACACCAATATTCAAACTTGATCTTCCCTTGATACATCTGTATACTCAATATCAATTTGATCCATCAAACCTTCAAAGAGGAAATGAGTAGAAACTGAATGATGACAGAATGATGAAACATGGTAGCACTTTATGCCCATGGCCATTTCATGACGGGGCATAAAGAACCTTACTGCAGGAACTTGCAATCACAGAATCTGTTACATGGTATCACACTGCTAGTGGCAACATTGCTGGTGTTGAGTTTATACCAAGAGAGTGGATTATGATAAATTTTAGAGTACTGATATGGTCTAATCATCATAAATTATTAATAAGATTTATCTCATAAAATCTAATATAATTTAGACCACACAATCCAAATGTCAAGGATGTTCGACTTTTCCCTTGTCCATGGGATGAGTCAAAAATCTGTCAATTGATTTATTTATAATGATTGGCTAATTGATACACATAGAGATACTATCACTGAATCACCTTGTGATTAGTATGATCCTTATCAAATATATGAGAAGTGTGAGTGGCAAGGACTAGTACCTAGATTCTGATGAACCTAAAGAAATGCTTACCTTGTGTTCTTAACAGAATATCTCCGAGTTACAAGAGAATTACTTAGAGATTCTTTTTAATAGTAATAATAATGTAAAAACTAACATTATAATTCATATTATCAGCAAGAGCAATTTTTTTTTCAATAATGGGGATAAGCAAGTGGCGGATTTAGAGGGGGGGGAGTGCCCGGGCCCCCCTTTTGGTCACATATTTACTAGTAAAAATCCAGATTTTGCACCAAAAAGGCTGAGAAGTTTCGCTAATACCCATTTGGCCCCCCCCCCTTTTCGGAAATCCTGGATCCGCCACTGTAAACAAATTAAAGAAGAAAAATTCTTTACATGTGTAAAAGACTTGAATCCTCAGGAATTTTAAAAGTGCATTAAAGAATTAAAATGTATTAAAACAAAGTCAATACGAAAGGGAGGTGCACACCTTTAGGTGATTAAAAGGCTAAATCTAAAATTTCAATGGAATGTATGGAAAGGTAAAGGAAAAAAACACCAGACAAGGATGTGTCTACAGATGCCAGACGGACAAATAAAGTGATTCAATGTACCCCTACATCGTTACCGGGGATGTAATAAAAAGAAATTTGAGAGCAGGAAACGAACTCACTAATTGTGGAAGTATTTTCTCAAAGTGACTAATGTTCACCATATCTGTGTAGTCTTTCTGAAATACAACGTAGATATAATTTATATTCATTAATCAACACAATGATGCTTATTTCCATCTCTTACATGAGTTATAATTACAAATGAATATACACATAGTACTGCACATAAAGAATTGCTGTATGCTGTAGTTTTGAAATTTTGTCAAATTCTTCCCTAAGAATTCGATTTAAATTAAAAAGAGATTATGAAATATTTGAATGAACACTATGAAAATGTAAAACCAAAAATTTATTAATTGGGTTGTAACTGCAAAAAAAGAGTGCCATGTGATGATATGACTAGTGATGTATTTAATTAAAACACAAAGTTTGTTATGTACACTTTAAAAACTATGCCCCTTGCTGATAAAAAGAGTGGCTTAAATGATACCATGCATAGACCACAGGCTTTGCCAAATCTTGAGCTCTAACAGTCCAGTCACCAAAAAAGACTGTAAAGATAATCTTTATATTATTTTGATCTTTTTAAGCCGGCGTGGCCTAGTGGTATCGCGTCGGACTCCTGATCGGGAGGCCGGGGTTCGAGTCCCGCTCAGGTCATGCCGGTGTCATGTCTTTCGGATGAGACAGTAAAAACCGAGGCCCCGTGTTGTGGTATGCATGGCACGTTAAAGATCCCTCACTGCTTCGGGTGGGTCCGTTGCAAAGGTCAAAATTTGTATGCTCCGCATCAGGCAGATGCCGTCACCATATACGTGAAATATTTGTGGTGTGACGTAAAACAATAATCAATCAATCAATCAATCAATATTTTGATCTTGTAAAAACAGCATAGTTTTAAAGCTACAAACTGATTCAATTACTTCAAACATAAAGAGATGTTTCCAATGAAGTTTCAAAAAAATGAGGGAGGAAATCCTGTCCTTAGATTTTCAAAAAAGCTTTCACAACATCCAGCTGTATTAAGTAACACCAGTTTTGTCACATTCATTCACAATAAGGTTCAAATAAGCCTATACTGCTCACCTAAGCACTATGCACACAACTCCTACCATCAACCATACACAGATTCATTAAAATCCCCATCCCCAAGCAATTTTGAAGAAGTTAAAAGCATAAGAAGTTGCATGGGACAGAGAGAAGGACAGATTCACACTACAGAGTAATCACAACACAAATGGAGAAATTCCAGTTCTTCAAGGCAGCCACAGCAGGCATACTGCATTATATCACTTTTTCACATACTCTCTTTGGATATCAGTAACAGATCATTCTAATAATTACAAAAAAATGAGAGACAATGTATGTTTTAGATTACTTATACATTGTATAAAAAAAATTTACTATTCTCCATTTCTGGGAAACAGTGTCAAGGACCACAACCAAGCTGCACATGCACAACTAGACGACATATATCTGATAAATGATACTATAGTTATCTCTCTTTGATGATTAGTCTAGGAGGAAATTAGTTTTTACATCCAGATAGCCAAAGGATAAACTGCTAGATGGATGACAAATGACAATTGTATGAGTAGACTGATCAAAGAAGCTAGAGCTAAGAATATTACATAATGATTATACAATATGTAAAGGAGGATAAATCTTACAACACAGAACATGAAAACCAGTATGCCACACCTATCATCTTGACAAGCCAGGTTTCACTCCTTGCACTTTAAGACTTCCAAAGAGCAAGTGTAGATCCATAACAGTATACATGTATCAGTTTCAAGAAACTGATCAAGACCAACATGTTTCGAATTTTACATGTGGCAAATGTGGGACATGTTTACATCTGTTTCTGTGTAAAGTGAATGACTTGCTCTCTTTAAACGCTCAAAATCTTGGTCTTTTAAGCGTTTTACTAGGATGCTGGAAATGACACATGAATAAGCCACCTATATTTATTCATTTGTGATAATCAAATAATGCTGAAAGAAAATTAAAAAAATAAAATGAAAGTCCCATAACTCTGTACGTTCAAATGGGATGAATCTGAAAATTAAAAGGTAGCTTCCTTTCCATAATCTCAGTAACAGGTAAAAATGTCATGAAAATTCTATGACGTAAATTCAAGTTATCGCATGCCATACGAAGTCGTGCTATATTACCATGTTAAAGAAAAAATCTAAGTCCCATAATTCCTTAAGTTACATTGGATGAATCTGAAAATCGAAAAACAGCTTTCTTTTTGTAATCTTAGCAAATATCATGAAAAGCCTTTGATGTAAACTCAAGTTAACATGTGCCATAGGAAATCATGCTATATAAACATGTCAAAAAAGTCTAAGTTCCGTAACTCCGTAAGTTCAAATCGGAAGAATCTGAAAATCAAAAGGCGACTTCCACTCCATAATCTTGTCATCAGGTAAAAATATCATGAAAAGCCTTTGAAGTAAACTGAAGTTATTGTGTGCCATAGGAAGTCATGCTAAAAATGATCTAAGTCCAAATCTCCATAAATTCAAATCAGATGAATCTGAAATCGAAAGACAGCTTCCTCTCTGTAGTCTTAGTATCCAGTAAAAATATCACAAAAATCCTTAGACATTAATTCAAGTTATCGTGTGCCATAGGAAATCATGCTATATTAACATGTAAAAAAATCTAAGTCCTGTAACTCTGTAAATTCAAATCGGACGAATCTGAAAATCGAAAGGCAGCTTCCTCTCCTTAGTCTTAGCATCAGGTAAAAAATATCACGAAAACATCCTTCGACGTAAACTCAAGTTACTACATGTCATAGCTGACAGACAGATGGAATGACGGACAGACACACATCGCCATACTATAATATGTCTCTTCTAAAGACGTGCATATAAAAATATAAGAATATCTTAAAAATGAACAATGGATAGCCAATTGTGGCATTCCCATCGCACAGCAGTAAAATTCATGGTACTCAACCGACCTTGCCATTTGACCTTTTGATCTTAATTAATAAATTTGCTATTCTTGGACCTATCCACTCCAAATTCATTGGCTTCCTTAGATTATTAAACATAGATAAAAAAAATTAGTCATACCTTGGCTTCTTTACAAGCTCGGGTTGCTGCTTCTGAAAAATGCATATAAATAACCCTGGTAAAATATGAAAGGAAAACTATTTAAATACACAGTTGATTTCAAATGATCTACGTCTTTACTTGATACAAGTATATATGCAGATATGTCATGGTATATTGGGCAGGAATAGACATGTAATACTGTAGTAAAGAAGATGTAGACATATTTACAAATTCAATGAAAATTTCATGTAAGAAGAACAAAATCTAAATTTTCACAGTCTAATTAGTTGACCATTATTTTTCAATGAAATGGAAAATATCAATGTGCTTGAAAAGTAAATCAAAACTAAAATTAGACCAAGCTGTATATTTCTTCAAAGAAAATTTCTAATGCAATATAGATATAATAAGAAATTTTCTAACCTGCTGTCACAAATGGTATATCTCTTTGGTGTAGTGTAGAACAACAAACAAAAGATTTGATCACTTACCGGAGACAAACACTGTCAGGTACTCTGTTATCAGTATCAGTGCCTCAGCGTTGACTGTGACCAAGAAAAAGATAAGCGTAAATCATGCTTACAGGTAAAACAGCAAAGGATTTAGGCAAATTCCTATAGCATCAAATTATATCAAACTATACAAATAATATACAAATATTAAAGTCCTCCAAAGGGAAGTACATATAAGTATAAAAAATAACAACACTCTATTTCTCAAAAAAAATAAAAAGAAGCAGAGTATTGTTACTTTCTTTATGCTTATACAAATAACACTTACTGATAATATTTATCATAACAAAAAGTGTTCTGGTATTTGTCTTCAACATTTATAAATTCCCATCCTTGGAAGCCTCACTGCATTTGTTCTAAGTTCGTTAAATGACTGAGTGCAAACGCCATGTATCTACCAAGGATAAAAAATTCCGAACAAGAAGCAAAATGGGCCTATATCAGTCACCTAAGGATCTTCAGCAGATGAGAAACATAGAAAGTATCTGAAGGTCCTTTAATGAAAGTATCTTTTTCTGAAAGTTTTATTTCAAAATTGAACCCAAAACAACATCATATCATTCTAAACAAGAGCAACGCCTAGCGTGGCATAATACGCCCATTGTTAGCTTGAAGGGGATCAATTTGAATGAATGGCCAAGTTACAATCCAATACCTTGAAACACTACATAAAGAAATCCAGAAAACTGTAAAATCCTTGAAAATTTCTCAGTTCAAGGGGCATAACTCTAGCGAATCCAAAGCAATCATGCCCAAATGCGAATTGGTACTGACTCTCATTGACATAAAGTACCATAATATACCAAGTCTTAATCCAATACCTTTAAAGACTGCAAAAAAAAGTCCCGAAAACTGTACAATCTTTGAAAATTTCTCAGTTCAAGGGCCGTATCTCTGGCAAAATAAAAGCAATCATACCCAAATGCAAACTGGTACTGACCCTTGTTGATATAAAGTTATATGCCAAGTTTCAATCTAATATCTTGAAAGACTGCAGAAAAAAGTCTGGAAAAGATGACTCCGGATGGACGGACGGACGGACAATGCCGTAACATAATACGTCCAGTCATGTATAAAAATCCAAAGATGATGAAAGATTAGTCCATCAAAGCTAATTAGAGGTAAATCCTACAAATTGGTTTTGTATTTCATTTCGTTCCAATTACCTTTATTACAATAAAATCAATTAAAATTCTTTAAAAAATGAATGAATGTATCATAAGCAACTTACAAAGACAAAATCTAGGAAATAACTTGAAGATAAGAAACAAGAGGCCCAAGTGGGCCTATATTGCTCACCTGAGTACCTAGATGATCAGTCATGCATGAAGGAAGAATTCATTTATTTTTGCATTACTGTGACTAAGTCAACACAAATGTTGAAAATATGTCAAATTTTATTTCAGACTAGAATAAAAAACAACACTTTTTTGCACATCCATTCAGGTGATTTTGATATTAAGCATTTCCTTTGTCTCTGCAAGATGTCATTCAGGGCAACAAGTTAGTCATTTTCTTTCAGTGGAGCCTTTTGTTGACTGATTTCAAGTCTGGGTCATGAACAAAAATTGTTTCAAATATTGTCCAGATCTAACTTAAAATTGCCTAATTTCATATGCTGAGTGTTGAGAAACATCTAAAAACTTATTTAGATGTGTAAAGAAATGAAAAAAAAATTTTTCGCCACAGCTGGATTTGAACCGCTACTCTCCATATTTCAATTACCAAGTGGTATATGACCTACTTTTTAGACATGGTGGCATAATCTGTTAACCAATTTGGATGAAATTTACCAAATTGATAGAGGACCTTTAGTACTTCATGTATTCCATGTTTCATTAAAATCTTTCATGTGGTATAACAGCAGAAGTGAAAAATGTGATTGAATTGTTCCTATACACCCTCATTTGGAAGTCTTAAAAAATTCATAGAAAATCCAAAATTGAGATATTGACAAAATACTTTCAAAGCAACATTCCTTACCATAATTATGATCACAATAGTCCATAAGAAATCATCATTATCAATTAACTAGGAAATATGACACTTTTCTGCATTGAAATCACCAAGTCCAAAGAAATGTTGAAAAAAAATTCTAAAATTTGATTTTGGAAGGAAACCAAAATGACAATACGTCTTCACCCATCCCTCCAGATCATTTCTATGCATTCTGTTTGTCTCTGTATACAGCCCGTATGAAAAAGAATATTGTTAAACGAGAGAACTCTTTTGTGACCTACTTTTGACTATGGTGGCGCCACCTGTAAAGAGGTCTGGACGAAAACAACAGAATTTGAAGAGGATCATAAATGACTTATTTCTACCAAAATTTATTAAAATCCTTCGAACAGTTTTGTAGAAAAAGTTGAAAATGTGAAAAATGGCCAACACCCCCTTTTTTTTTAGAAGTCTTAAACTTAAAATTGCCTAATTTCATATGTTGAGTGTTGAGAAACATCTAAAAACTTATTTACATGTGTATAGAAATGAAAAAAAAATTTTTGACCACAGCTGGATTTGAACCGCTACTCTCCATATTTCAATTACCAAGTGGTATATGTACCATTGTGAGACCTACTTTTTAGACATGGTGGCATTATCTGTTAACCAATTTGGATGAAATTTACCAAATTGATAGAGGACCTATAGTACTTCATGTATTCCATGTTTCATTAAAATCTTTCATGTGGTTTTGCAGAAAAAGTTGAAAATGTGAAAAATGGCCAACTCCCCCATTTGTTTTTTTGGAAGTCTTAAAAAAATTCAGAAAAAATCCAAAAATTGAGATAATGACAAAATTCTTTCACAATAATATTCCTTACCACAATTATGATCAAAATAGTCATTAAGAAATCATCAATATCAATTAACTGAAAAACATGACACCTTTCTGCATTGAAATGACTAAGTCCAGAAACACATCAAAAAAGCGTAAATTTCTATTCGACGGATCTTAACCCTGAACACAATTTTTAATAACCCATCTTTATAGATTGTTGAAATGCAATTAGTTTCCCCATTTATGAACTGGTTCTGGAGGAGAAGATGTTTGAAGAGGGGTACCGTTTTGGGCACTTTTGGCCCCGCCCTGGATCCATCCCCGAGGGAATCTGGATCCCGAACACAATTTTAGTAGGGGATCTTGAGTACATCATTTACACAAAGTTTGATCCAAATCTGCAATGTAGTTCCAGAGAAGAAGTCGAAAATGTGAAAAAGTTAACGACGGATGGACGGCGACGACGACGAACGGACGGTGCACTATGACTATAGCTCAGGCTCAGGTGAGCTTAAAATGACAAAAGAACAGAGAGGCATCAAAAAGGGTCAAAACTTAACTTTGGAATACAACCAAACACAACTTCTTTCAAGATCATTGATCTAATCGTTTTAATAATCTGTGCAGTAGGTCTGAAGAAGTTAGTCAAAGAAGGACCACCTCTGGGGCCTATGTTGCCTCGCCCTAGACAAATCCCTTGATGGATCTGGCTTTTTAATCATGTCAAATGTAGTTTCTACCTCAATTTCATGTGAAAATTATAGATACAATATTTAGGAATCAAATTTTGGATAAACTTTACAAAATGATTGGGGATTTCATAGATGATAATAAATGCAGGTCGTACAGCTAACAGATGATTTTTAAGCATGAATCTAACGGCAAATTATTGAATAAGAGTTGTCAGAAGACAACAAAGGTCACAGAAAATAGGTGTAAAATTTCAAAATAGCTAAAAAATGTAAAAAGCAAATTCACAATATTATGATTCTCTGCTTTAGGTTGTTTTATTCTTTTTTGAATAGCAGGTCAAGTCCAAGGTCACTAGGTCACAAGTCATGACCGTAGATAAAAGTTCTGGTTGAAGCCCAATTCCTTATGGTTCAAAAGATACAAACCCAAATCAATGTTTTGGAAAAGTACATCTCAATGCGAAATAGGCTTAGTTTTGTCTATAGATGCCACTGACAATGTAGATGACAATGCTGGAGGTATAACATTAGCTCTCTGGACTTTCATTTTGATGAGATAAAGAGAAATAATCTTGTTCATGATTTTCTGGAGTTGTATTACTATGACTTACCAATTACAAAAATAATTTCATGCCATTTTGAAAGGTGCAATATTATTTGAAATATTTATTGTGTGAGTGTATACAATTACAGTTGAACTTGCTTTAAAGACTAACTGTATTAAGAAATCACTTCTTTTCAAATAATGATCTTTTTATGTTCCTTACTACTGGTTGTCTTTATGATAGCAGTCTGCACTCAGAGGCAACCTGTCTTTAGTGGTCACTTTTCCACCTCTCTTTAGTGGCCACATAAAACAGGGTTTGAATGTACACAAGTTTGAGAGTTTAAGGTCAGTGAAAGATTTTCTCAACTTTTACTTACTTTTTGTTTTGTCATCTTTGAAAGAATTCTGTAGAATATTATGTACTGTTTTCTGTCATAATGAAGAATTAAGAATAAATGTAAATATAATGATAAACTGCATTTTGTATGCTGAAACACAAGGATTATAAAATTATACATGTACTACAATCTTCACCTTTGACCTTGAAAAACGATAGGCAACTTTGTCTTGGCATGAAGAGTAAGTGTACCAAGTCTTGGCATGAAGAGTAAGTGTACCAAATTTAACAGCTCAAGCCCCAATGGTTTTGGCTGTATCCTGTCTGCAAGGATTTCCTATCAAGTACATGTAGTACTACGACTTTGACCTTAAACCTCTGACCTTGAAAAACAATAGGCGTCTTTGTCTTGGCATGAAGAGTAAGTGTACAAAGTTTGACAGTCCTAGCCCCAACGGTTTGATCTGTGTCCTGCCTACAAGGGTTTGCAACCAATTAAAACTACTACCTCGACTTCTGACCTTGAGAAACAATAGGCGTCTTTATTTTGGCAAAAGGAGTAAAGGTGCCAAGTCTAACAATCTTAGCCCCAACGATTTGGTCTGTATCATACCTACAAGGTCCGGACAGAGACAGACGGACAACGCCATACCATAATACATCCTGTCAAAGACGTGCATATAAGAACAACTCATATAAACTAACATTGACTGATTGAATATTTCATGTATATGTTAATGGCATCTTCCTAATGCATTGCAAAGACATTTATATCTTTGTAACGGACCCACCTAAAGCAGTGAGGATCTTTTAGTATTACACTCCACTCCTACCATAACACAGAAATTTGGTTTTTATTGTGTCATCCAAAAAAACAGGATATCTGCATGCCCAGAGCAGGAGTCGAACCTGGGACCTCTCAGTTGCAATCTGAACACCACACCCACTGAGCTGACTTTGCCATGAATGATAAATGATCACTTTTACATAGGTCTCAAGTTCACTGGACTTACATGCATTTAATTCTTAAATTGTAAATAAATGATTGAAGTCTTACGTTTTCAAACTGGTTTGTGTTCTAACCTAAACCTCACCAAATTGTCCCAAAATAATACATGTAATAATTATTGGCAAAGGCACATAGTATGATTACAAAATCAAAAGACATTTCAATAACAGTAATAATAATATGAAAAATGCAATAAGAGATTTCAATGCATGAAAAATGCACACCACACAAAATGACACTACCCTGCATTTTAGTATATTAGATCTAAATTGATAAAGACTATAGGTGTATGTACAGGGGCAGTAATGTTACTTTATCGTAATAGATTATGTGATCATACTAGGAGTAGTTACCTAAGAATTTCCTTTGATTTCAAGAGACCTCAGTTTCAGATATTCCCACCCTAATTCCCTACTTCCACTCAAACTGACAGTGTTCCATATGTGTATACGTCTCTGGTTCCAACATACCACGATATGCTAATGCTATACCCATATTCGGCAACATTTGTAAAGCCTTTGTTGTGCCGACAAACTTATCTCAAAATTTCCCCTTCTTTATTTTAATATCTTTTGACATTTTCTTTCCTTTTCACTTTCATCATTTCCTTCTGAGTCATTCGATATCAAGCATGATTAAAATACTGAAATTAAAAGCTAAGAAATCAAATCATACAAAATTACAAAATATTTGGTCATCAAAGTTCTTTCTGTTTTGGGGGTTTTTTTTATCATAACGACAAATGATGAAAATGCCCTTCGTCACATTTGTCGGACTACCACCCACCCATCCTTGTGGCATCCACCAACCCCAACGGCGGGTGAAACGAAACACAAAAACGGCACCTAAACACAGAAACGGCAGGGTAAACACTGAAACGGCACTAACATACTCATTGTAATGACAAATTTGCCCATCTCCATATAGGCTAAACAACATTGGAAATGCTGGTTTTTCATTTAATTTTGAGTTAGAAATAAAAAGTTTGGTATTCCGAATTTCCTCTGACTGATAAACAATAAACTGCTTAAAGTCATTCGGACAACTCTGGATTACACCAAGTTCAAGATTCGGGCATATTTATCATTGTTGAGTATTCAGAATTAGTTTCGTATCATTAGATCACAGTCATCTGGCTATTTATCGCAAGGATGCATACATCAGTCTTCCTAACTATAACTTAAAAAATAAAAATATAAAACTTGCCAAATTAATCAAAGTTACGCTATTATCTAAATCTTCAAAGTTTTGATATTGCAAATTTATAAAATTTCATTTCTTTAATATTAATACTACTATAAATGCTACAAATTGTGATAATAAGAATAATGAATATATACTGGCTATAAACCTCTTCGTGACATGAAGACAGCGGGTGCAGGACGTTTCGGTACAAGGACGTTTCGGTACACAAAAATAGATCGTTTCGGTACATGGTACAAAGACGATTCGGTACATGATTTTGGTCGTTTCGATAACAAATTAGAATGAATGTTATGACAATCTACAAAGAAGAAAGTCAAAAGCACTAGCAAACTGTTAAGGAAATGTGCCATGTTGTACATCCCATCCGTACCTCAGGATATGCGATGTGTGACCTTATTTAAAAAACAATAATGAAGACTGTATACAATGTATATATAAATATATATATATGTGTTTATTTATTTATTTAATTTTTTTTTTACTCATATACCTTATTTATCTCGTATTTGTGATCGTGCACACTTAAAAATACCGTTTAAAGCCGAACAGTAGGCATATATAAGTAAACTTTTAAACTTTTGTATGGACGTAAACTGCATATTTCTTGAAGTGCCTAAAGTTAAAACTCAATTGTTAACAATGCAGAACTTTTTAGCGAGTATACGAAATATTACTTGATGAGGTTAACGTATACATATACGTTTGGGCGTACGTCCTATAGTAAAATTAACCCATATGTCTATAGGAGTAAGCATCACCCGTTTGGCTAGTCACACTTGCTGTCTCATGTCACACATTGACAAAATGTAGTGAATAAATCACCGAAATATATGTACCGAAACGTCTTTTTAGTGTACAGAAACGTGCTTTTCATAGTACCGAAACGTCTTTACTTGTAGTGTTTAGGGTGCCGTTTCGGTTTTTCGATTCACCGCCCAAAACCAAAGGCCAACCCCTCTCCCCCTCATTTCTCCCTATGACAACGTGTCTCACAAATCTTAATTCAAAATTCAGCTAAAAGAAACTTTCATTTTATCTTTTTTATGCTAGATAGTCATACAGATAATATGCAGATAGCACACAAACTTTGTAAGAATCGGCATCGCTCATTCTTGGATCACAACCCTATGGCCTAATTATGGAAACTATAACGTGTAAGATAATATCCGATTTCTACAAATGAAGACACAAAATGTTATCAGTTGGCTTATCCAGAGACGTATAATAAGTCTTTGGCATATCTATTATAGATATTATATAGATAGTTGTATATGAATAAAATAAGAAATATAATATATATATATGGCCACAAAAAAAAAAAGAAAAACAAAAACAAAAAACAACAACAACAACAAAACAAGATGTGGTCAAAGTTTAATTTTGTTTTAAATTGGCACTTATTAATGTCAGGCCGGGTCATAAAGTATGGATGTATAGGATCAATTTAAAGGCCATCCTTTCGAGAAATATGAATGTTGAACATGAAAGTAATACCTCTGACTATACAAAAGGTATAGCACAGGTGTTTAACTAATTCAGCCTTGGGTCAAGGTCACACAGACTCAGTATGACTCTAAGCAAGTATTATTATTTGAATGCAGTGTCGGATTTAGAGGGGGTTCATTCCTTTTCGCCACATATTCACAAATGAAAACCCTGATTTGACATAAAAATGGCCGAGTAGTTTGACTAATACACATGTGCGGAAAATCCTGGCTCTGACACAAGAATGTTATAGCCAATATGAACGTTTTGGAAAATCAGTTCCAAAGTGAATGTGGACGATACAAACTAAGAATTTTCAGTATCGATCAAAAGCTCTAGACACAACGAATAATCCTGTTTTCTATTGGCAAATAATTGCGTTATGACTCATATATATATTAAAAAATCAAGAAAATAACACATAAAAGCGCGAAAAAGACTTGGTTTTAACAGAGACATATATGTGTATATATGTCTTTGGTTTTAAGGAGCCTTTCCCTTAATTTTACTTACTGAGTGTTGCAAAACATTAAAACTTGTTTTACTGTGAAATAAATTGAACAATATTTTGTATGCAGCGGAATTTGAACCGCGAACCTTCGACGTGCGATAAACTGGTTTTTATCAAAACTAAAATAAAATTATGCGTTACTGTTTACCTGTTTCGAATAAATCAACAGAATGAAGGGGGAAATCTGCGGTTAAGTGACGAAGTCCAAGACGACATCAAATATATGTTATTTTTACTATACTTTAAATAGAGGTGTGGTGGTGGTGGTGGTGGTGGTGGTGGGGGGGGGGGGGGGGCGAGAACTTCATTTTCTACACTAATTTGACGTTAAACTCCGATTATTGCGATGCCTGAAGATATTTTCTGAAACTAAATAACTTCTACGAAGTTAGAAAATTAGACATAACCCTTAAATCTCGAAATTTATGCTATGGTCGCCCAGATAGAGCACGGAAACTTTCAATTATTCGAAGTTTTCAAAGTCCAAGGAGCATAATTCCGTCAACAATGATTCGACCGTCGCCTAAATATTCTCATGATGTATCCATACACCCAATTTTCAACTTAATATTATTATTATTATTGCAGAGATACTGCACGTAAACTATTATTATAGGAATTTGTCCAAGTCAAAGGGTTACAACTCCGTCAAAAATATTCGACCGAAGCCAATTCTGAACCTAGGTCATCTTGCGATGTATCAGTATATCAAACTTTAATTCAATACGTGCACTCATTGCAGGAGGTAGGACACGGAAACAAACGCAAAAGAACACAAACACTTTATGTTGCAAATTTTCGGCCTCATGACCTTTATCGAGCAATTTAGAGATGGCAAATTGCTTGACAAAAGTCGTGAGGCGGAAAATTTGTTATAGTGTTTTTGTTCGTTTACTGACGGAAAGGGATAACACTATATGCCCCGACCACTTTCAAGGGCTGGGCAAAAAGAAAAGTTTCAAACGGGCCTATATCGCTCACCCAAGAACAAATTGCTTACTCACAAACAAATGACAGCTCAATTTTGGTATATTGACCGAGTACTTCCTTCTGTGATGTGCCAACCGAGCAAAGCCCTCGGGAGACATCGTGGATGACATATCAGGTCAAAGGATAAAAATTTGGTAGAGGACCTTGAGTTCTTACTTTCTCCAAGATTTGATGAAATTCTATGAAGCAGTGAATGAAAAAAAGTTCAAAAATATGTCAGTCAATCGTAGCTCTTGGCAGCCATCTTGAATGACAGATTGGGTCAAAAGATACAATTTTGAAAAGAAATAAACAATGTGTCAGCCAATCAGTGCTCTTGGCAGCCATCTTGGATCATGGATCAAGTTGATACACAGGGGTGACCTCACATTGAGAAATTCATTTCATAAGACGTAATTCGTAATAGACTACTGCAGTAGTAATACGTCAATAGGTAATTGACGTATTACTACTGCAGTAGTCTCTTATGAATTACGTCTTGTGAATTTCTCAATGTAAGGTCACCCCTGTGGTTGATAGATACAGTTTTGTAAAGTGGTTGCAGAGAAGTTGAATACGTGAAAAGATTACGACGTTTATGACCACTTAAGCAGCTCAAGTGAGCTAAAAAGGCTGTCTATGATTCCTAAAAATCCAAATATTCCTATACATGTATTGAAAAGTTACATACACAGTCTTATGGTTTTTTTTATGTATAAATATTTGTTGTCAAAAAGAAACAAGACAAATGTTACTATTTTTTTTAAAGAAATTTTATTAGCTTATACCCTGATGGCAACACTAGACATAATGAAGCACTTCAAAATTATGGTCATAAAATGTAAACCTTCAAGTGATGAATATGGATTCAAATACGGTAGTTTCGATTATCACATAACAGAGTTTATGGATACAGATATAATAAAATTCATTAAAAAATCTGAACTACACGATATGAACAAGTATGGAAATCTAAAAGAATAGAGAAATGGTGAGACTGATGTTTCAAGCTAATTAAGAATATCCTAAGAGTAGATATACATGTAATAGTTTCAAGAAGTGTTCAACACTCTTGTCATTAATGTGAAAAGCTTAGTCTTTATTGGAACTAGGGGAAAATCCACGTGATAACCATTGCCAGACTTCCCCCCTTTAAGAATCTGCGAATCGGGCAATAGCCTGAGTTTCACAATGCAGTACACAAGTCCATTTCATTATCGAGTAACAGTACGTCAACAAAGATAACTATTCATTCCAAGTTGCATATACACATATACTATTTTCTGTCATGTAAAACAAATTTCATTGCTATGATAAACTGTTCTATATATAGTATTATAATATCATTTAATAACGCTTAAACAATTTACAGAACATACATTGCAAACATTTTAAATACATATTTAATTTTTATTAATATATATATACATTTTACACACATTGTTTTCTATCACTGACATATTTTTCATTTTGATGATAAAATTGTTATGTTAAATCCTATATGACATTAAATAAAACATGTTATTCTTGCATTTGCTAATAAATAAATAAATCACTATCTGCTTCATCAAAAAAAAAAAAATTACATATACACACAAATGAAAGCAGATTTCAAATCAGTAAGTATAACAAGATGACTGGTGAATGTATTATATCTTTAGAAGACGACATTTGATATACAATTTTGAATTGAAGCAGAGATGTCTCTTAACTTGGGGGTGGTGGGGGTGGTGTAACTAATAGAGGATTGACTCCACCCATTGCTGAAATGTCAAAGCCCCCTGGAGGAGGGGGAGGGGGTGCTGACATGTGACTATATCCTTGACTATTTGGAGGAGGTGGAGGTGGAGCTACAGGATTAGGTATTGGTGGCTGCACTGGGGGTGGAGCCTGTTGCCATGGTGGCATGCTGCTGGGTGGTGGAGGAGGGGCTTGCTGCCATGGTGATGCTGAAGTAGATGTAATTGGAGGTGGTGGTGGTACTCCTGCTCCTATAAGAAAGATAACATGAAAAATTAAATTAAACTGTTAAATGAAATGCATACGTATTCAGGACATATTTGAAAATATTCATACTTATGAATTTTGTTTATATATATACACACACACACTCAAATACTGTTAATAGAAATATACCTTGTGGTATCTGCATCCATGATGGTGGAGGTTGACTGTTTGGGGGAGGAGGTGGTGGTGCTGAAAGCAAAGATGCAGGTGGTGGTAGACCTGCAATGATAGTATATTGGAATGTTCTAAGCCATGACTGATGATAGTTACATCAAAGTATACTCTCATTTCATGAAATAAAAATGCAAATAAAAGGACTCCAGTGCACCTCTAAGCTATGTGGTGTGTCTCTCAAGGGCTGTACATGAAAATACTCATATTTTTTGTAGTCTCTAGCTGTGACCCTTAGTTTTGCAATCCCAGTTCAATGGGTACAAAATAACAGCTCTAACTGCAACATGATTGGACATCTGTAGATTGCAATAATAACATAAAAGGTTTAGATCATTATCATCATGTTAGTTCACAGGAAAAGAGTTTGAAGATTTCGAAGTTTTTAAACAGTAAATAAAACTTACAAACCTTTCAATATGGTATCTTATTCAGTAAATATCCTTACTAAAATTAATTTGACAACTAACCTGATGAAGGTGCCTGTGAGGTCATAGACTGTTGCCATGGAGGTGGAACTGGTGCATTAGAGGACACAAACTGTGACGGAGGAGCCACAGGAGCAGGAATATGTGGTGGCATCTGCATATGTCCCTGCTGAGGTATGGTAGAGGAGATGGTTGATTGCACCCCATAGCTAGAAGGAGGAAGTGGTGCCTGTACCTGTTGTGGGGGAGGCTGTACTGGACTACTCAGACTTATATTAGACACAACTTGCGGAGGTGGAGGTCGTGCCATGTGACTCTGTTGCCAAGGTGGATTGATGCCCTAAAATGTGGTAACAACAAAACTATTGTTACATTAACCAGAAATACTTAGGCATCTTACTATAGCTCTAAAGACTGAAATCAATGCTCATTAATAATATAAGAAAATGGAGATATTGTCAATGTATCATTTATAATTACAGAGTTTGTATATTATAGAAATGGACAGTTTTACTAACAAAAACTTGTCTCATCACTGTCCTGTTGTCAATAGAAAATGCCACAAGGGCTCTAAACAATGGAATTTATTGTGAACATTACTGAAAGTTGAAATTTATGTGGTAATGAAGATGTACATGTATCCACTAATTTGTCATCCTTGAAACAGCACATTCACAGTCTGGCACCATACCAATTGTTAGCTACAAATACTTTTAGATATAGATTTCTTTAAAGCAGAAATGATTGTAAATATATACCATAGGATTTGGTGGTGGCTGGCTCATTGGAGGTGGTGCCTGAAAACGAGTTTCGGGTCTAATAAATTGAGTGGTTGGGGTTGATTGGGGCTTAGGTGGTGGTGGACCTTCTCCAAGTTCTGCCATCAAGGACATATACTGTAATAAAATACATGTAAGTATAAATTACTCTGCTATCATTTAAATCATAAACAATTAAAATCCGTAATTTTCACCATTAACGCTCATATTTTAATTATTTTACAAATTTTGCATAACTTGCAGAGTTATCAAATTTCAAGCGATTGAATAATGTATCTTAGAGAAATCTGTCTTAATTCTTTTAAAGTGGACGTAAATGTGACAAAAGGTGAAAAGGTACAACAATAATTTCCTTCTCAATGTTTCAGTCCACCCATCCCATGAATTGACTTTCAGAGTAGGTCATAAAGTAATTTCTGGAGTGAAGTCAGTCCTTCACAAGGCTGCCAGCTCAAAATATGTTCTTTATACACAATGCAAAATGAAACATATCTTTTCATAGATTTACAGTGAGTCTAGGTAAAGGTCATGATATTAATACCCTTACTCTTACTTTTTAAGAGGTGTAATTAATGAAAGAAAAATAAACCTTCAGACAAGTTTATGTCTAAGGATAGCACAAAGTCCCAAATGAAGAAAGCATTCTGAGAGTATTGCACAAGCAATAGAAGTCCCCCACCAATGCCAACAAATCCATAATGGGCTTAAAAGTAGGTCAGTGGCAGCCAAAGGGTGACATTCTGATAGTTTTAATGTGTCTATTATCTTAAGTTGCTAACGTTTTTTTCTTCCTGTTTCTTGTGTTCTGATGTTGGTAATTTTGCTGGACCATTGTGGTCAATGTCATACCGCTTAGTCAGATAGATGTCTTTCATTTTTTCCTACACGGAGAAACTTGTTTTTTTCATCACAAGATAAGAAAGTCAAAGCATTCTATAAGAAACAGTCTTCAATTGTACTGTAATTAAGTCATACGTGACCAAAGCCGCACTTGATCCCAAGTTTTAAATTGATATCTGTAACAAGAAACCGTCAAGGACGGTATGACCGGATTGCAAAGATGCCTTTGTGAGATGTGGATATCCTCCTATCAGCAACAAAGTCCGAGAAGACTTGACTATGTATTGCTTTCACTGAAGCATAAAGTCAAGGTCAAAGATACTAAATTTTTGTATTGGTTGGGTAGAGCATTCAAGTTTCTACAAACCTACCAACTTTGACAGAAGTACCCTTTAGGGTATGAAAGAAACCAAGCTAAACACAAATGCTAAACGCAAAATGTTGACACCGGACGGACGGGCAGACAGGCAGACAGACGGATGGATTTCACCAATTCATAGACCGGAATTGCTTTGCAATCCGATCAAAAATGGCCAAGATTGATTGATCGATTTTTGTTTAACGTCACACCACGTATATTTCACGTATATGGTGACGGCATTTGCCTGATGTGGGGCATACAAATTTTGACCTTTTCAACAGACCCACCCGAAGCAGTGAGGGATCTTTAATGTGCCATGCATACCACGACACGGGGCCTCAGTTTTTACTGTCTCATCCGAAAGACAGAACATCGGCATGACCAGAGTGGGATTCGAAGCCCGGCCTCCCTATCAGGAGTCCAGCGCGATACAACTAGGCCACTCTGGCTTAAAATGGCCAAGAAAATTGCAAAAAACTAATTTTGAACAAAGGGCAATGACTCTGGAAAAAGTATGTCAACAGTGACCAAAGTCGAAATTGGTCTGAAACTCCCCGATAGGAAGCTTGCTACTGCATTTCAGCTTGATACCTGTAAGCATGACCACAGAAAGTGCGGAAAGCTGATTTTGAACAAAGGGCAATAACTCTGTAAAAAGTAAGTCCATCATGACCAAAGTCGAACCTTATCTATAACTTATCAAGGGGAAGTTTGCTACCAAGTTTAAGCTTGATATTTGTAAGCATGGCCAAGTAAAGTCTGGAAAACTAGCGTGACAGACAAACAGATAGACAGACAGTGGAGACCTCTAGGCCCCTCTGGACTCATCAGTGGAGGACTGATAAATGCATTATGTCACAAGAATTCGCAAAAACACCCAAAAATGTTGAAAATTGGCTCCAAAGACATGACAATGGGAGATTCACACCTTAATGTAAAAATGAAGCTCAATCTATAATTTCAATGGAATCTATAGAAAAGCATCCATGACAACCCAGGGTCTATCGCGCTATTCTTATATATATATAAATTTAAATGTCAGTGCAAAAGACCATGGATTTCCAATGATGACAGAAAGTTAAATGGGAAAAACTTCAGAAAAGGCTGTATTTAGCGAACAAAGTCCCAAAAAATGCAAAACACCAAAAAATGCCTAAAAATGGCTTCAAAGAGATGAAAATACGAGGTTCACACCTTTAAGTAGTTATGAAACTAAATCTTAAATTTCAATGAAATCTATGGAAAGGTAATTGAGAAAAACTCCGAATAAGGACGTGTCTACAGACTCCGGATGGACACACACGGTGATTCAAATATACTCTCCCTACTTCATTGCATGGGGTATAAACACGTAATATTAATACATCAATACAATCAAACTTCAACATCTTGCATACTGATGTTCTAGATGTCTAGGCTATCTGAAAGTTAACATCAGCACCAAATGTTTTCTTTAATAAAATCATTAAATTTACTTAGGATGTGTCAAACCGCTACATGTTGAATAATTTGCTCATTTGGAGTACAGTTCCAGGGCTGAAGCTGTAACTCATCTGGTTTACCTTGAAGTTGGCTTCTTACTGACATATTTACTGGTGTTTCCCTCATTGTTTGACCTTTGGTATAGCTAGATTAATTGACTTTGGCAATATATACTGCAGGATATGCATAATGGTACACGAAGCCATTGCAGTTTGGCACACATTATTTTTGGTAAAAATCCTTATGAAATTATGATCGGAAAATAGATACAAATTTCAAGTTATTACAAATCAAGTATGTTACAGAATAAGTTACTAAGTAAGTCCAATATTGAAAATTAATGATAACAATATACTGTTAAATTAGAAAAGTGTTCAGCATAAGAATTTCTGAGCTATCGACACATTTTAACAAGAAATTTTCAAAGCGTAACCAGTATTAATGACATTATCCCTCTTAAGTTTTAAATCTAAATACATTGTACAATGTATAAGAACTTCACAAATCCAGCATCCTTATGTTGAGTAAACTTGCAATTTTGATAAATGGAATGGCAAGCACGATTCTAAGCGTTTCAGCACCAAATGGAATTGATGCCGAAATATGTAGAAATGTGGCAGCCATTCCATTTATCAAAATTGCAAGTTCTCACAACAGAAGGAATTGTGGCCCTATCATTCATATAGGGCCATGACTTGCAGCTAAATCTTAATCTGAATTACCTCACTATCCATCTTTGCTTTATCTGCCTGAGAGGGTCTAGGAGGGACAGTTTCTGGACTAAAGTTTTTAAGAGTGTCACCAGGTCTGAAAAAGAGCCATAAAATGGTTTTATACATATTGTAGTGAAAACACAATGATAATTTTCATTACAAATGTAATGTTTGTAAGATTAAACAGATGTTTTCTTCACAATTTTCATTTGTTTTTAGCAAAAAGGTTGTCAATGAGCAGATATTACCCCGGCAGCAACAAACTCAGAATAGAATAAGATCACCATCAATTTTACCTAATGTATGATATTATGAATAGGATATTGTCAATAGGTCAAAGGTTGTGGACTCAAATGAAAGCCCTTGTTATAATGTACATGAATCTATGTTTGAAATAAGAATAAAGTTAAGAAAAGGTAAGAATATTAAAGTCAAGGTCACTAGGTCATAAGTCATTATTTGAAATGAAATGCCTTATCATATTGTATCTATATTCGAAATATGGAAGTATATGACTCTTATCATCTTAAAGAAGGTCAAATGTCAAAGTTAAGGTATATAGTGAAAAGTCATCATCCAAAAAGAAAACTCTTGTCATATATTTCTTTATTTGAAATATAAAAATTCTAACTTTAACCATTAGAAAAAATTCAAATGTAGAGGTCGAAGTCGTTAGTGATTGAACATCAGCAGATTTTCATACTTGATCATCAGTTAAAATCCGAAGCATGTATTTGATTGATGTTCAATTAAATAATCAGTTTATTGGAAAAAGTAAAAATTTCTATGATTCATTCCATGTAATGTTTCAAACTCTACAAACCACAACACTTACAGGCTAAGTTATGTCTCTTTGCCCTTGAAAAATGTTTGTTAACTTCATTAACAATCAAATATAAGACTTTTCTTATAAAAATACATGTAACACAAAACAGCAACAAATCATATACACTGAAATCAATAATGAAATAAAGTATACTTATCAATAAACATAAAAATGTGATAAAATGTTTTTGATAAACCCTCTTTTACTTTGAGAAGACCAAATTATTCCCTCACCCTCAAACGGTTTTCAACCACCTGGAAATTCATACAGCCAAGTCAGAGACTCAGTTTGCTCAGATAAACATGAACCCCTTTTTCATCTGCTAAATGCATTGTAGTCATAAATCTGAATCACGCAAACTTTTGAATAATTGAGTTCTACAATAGCTATTTTGCATATTTTTCACTAACTGTTTTGATAAAAACAAAAACAAAAAGCATATTTTTCAGATTATAATCGATTTTCAAAATTATTATGCATTATCGATTGTCACAAACTGGTAAGGCAACCAACTGATTTTTGATTATAAATGAACATGGTTTCATCACTAAGGGTTGCCAAATCAAAGGTCATGATCTCAAACGAAAACCTTTGTCATTTCATTTCTATATTTGAAATATAAAAATTCTAGTTCTTACTATAAGTAGTTTAAATATCAAGGTCTCCAAATCAAAAGTCACGATCTCAAATGAAAGCCCTAGTCATAATGTATCTGTATTTGAATATGAAGCTACAAGTTTTACCACTTTAAAGTATGTCATGGTCAATAGGTCAAAAGTCACTGAACCAAATGAAAGTCATTGTCATGGGGAACACAAGTACGAAATATAAATCCTCTAACCCCTACCATTAAAAAGATGTAATAAAGATTAACAAATTTTAAAAGTTCAGATGAAACTTTAAGAAAATGGTAAAATCATTGCATCATGGTACAAAACTACCAATGAAAAATATGGTCATGAGAAAACTGTGAAATATCAGTATCGTATGCTAACCTTTACCTGTAAAAAGATATAATAAAGGTTAAAGAAAGTTTTAACAAGCAAATTCAGAGAATTGTGGTCCCCTGCTTTAGGGGTTCTATCAGTAAGGGTGCAGTGATCTGTGACATATTGTCATGGTTGTACATGTCTTCATGTATCTTCAGCGCCATTAGGGAAACACAAGCCAAATATGAAGGCCCCAAGTCTTACGGTTAGAAAGAAAAAAGAGGAGTTACTGGCTCATTTATGTGGCAGAAGTCACCATGGAGCTTATACAATACATGAACATAAATAATATACTAGCACATATAACACATTACAAATATATTTGATTGTAGTGCAATTACGATACCGACTTAGGGCGGTCATTTAATTTGACAAAAGCCAAACAAATGGTGTGGTTAACCGGTTTATGGACCCACCTTCCCACTCACCGTAACAGCAGAACAATCAACGGACGTACATTTAAAAATTTATAGATAATCCTCCATTTAAATAACAAGGGTCAACAGGTATCGCATATTGAGAGGTCATAAAAATATAGACAGGTAAGGTATTGTAAAACACATAATGATATAAAAATATATGCGACATCAACATGATAAACGGTGCTGTGTCAGTCTGAAAATGAGTTAGAAAGTTACATTGAAGTAAGTCAAAGGTCACAGTCAAGGACAAATGATAAAAAATTTTGGTACCAATGGAAAGGTATTGCAAGAAGAGAAGCACATGCCAAATATGAAGTCTCTACGTCTTAGGGTTAAAAAGTTATGACCAAGGTTAAAGTTTTTGTGACAGACGGAGGGACGGACAGACAGACAAATTAGATTTGCTAAAAGCCAATCTCCAAGGTCATGGTCACTTGGTCAAACATCATGGCATCAATGGGTAGCACTTACCATGAGCACTCTATGTTTGAAATATCAAAACCCTATCTATACAAAAGAGATGCGCTTTTAAAGCTTCTTAAGCTAACAGACAAAAATGATCCTATGTACTCCAAAACTGTTGTTGGGGATATAACATCTGCCAAGACTGTCCATCGAGAACACATGTTAGGTAAGGTCAAATGTCCAATTATTGGTAGATTTAAGCTTTCTCCACACAATTATCTCAGTTACAGTCAAACCTGTATTATGTGACTACTATCCGATTCCCCAAGTTAAACGTCTGCATCCCTAACCATGTTATCTTGTTTCAATAAATTTTGCTGAACTGGATTACATCAGAAAGCGCTCATTGATACTTTAAATAAAGGCCGGAGCTTGGCTAGATATACTCTCACTGGGTCATGTACTACTATTTACAGACTTATAGTTTTATTTACTTATGCTCCAAATTCAAACGAAACCCAAATGTCAGAACCAATTCACAGGAAAGTAAATCTACAGAATTACCTTCTGCAGTTTCTCTTAAGTTTCATAGCACAATCAAACTCTGAATATTGCACTTTCAATTTTAACATGCAAGATAGCAAACTTTTGTGTACATATACTATTACAGAGAACACAGGCCACTTCTTCCCTTACATCTAGAATTTTCTTGTAAATGAAAATAATTCTAGTGTATCGTTTTTGCTTCTATTTGAGTTTTTATTAAATGTAAGAATTTTTCAGCCTTTCAATAAATTAAGACCTGTTACATACAGATGGACTATCTTTTTAATTATGGTTGGGAGAATGGAAAAGGTAGAATGTGGTGTTTTGCCTTCGTTATTTTGTTTCATTTTCCTTGCTGCTTAAAAGTTAAAGACCTACCAATCACATGACACAATACAACAAAGAAAGATAACTCCAATTTTGGGCAGACACTAAAAGTTAGTATATGCAGGTTGGGAATTCGACACCGGATGAAAAAATTATGGTCTTTGGTAATGTTATGCAGTGTTTCATTATAGAGAAGTTCAATATATAGGAAAATGTTGGAGAGGGGGAAAACGTTCGTATAAAACAGAAAGTCACTATTAAGAGAGTCACTTTAAGACAGGGTTGACTGTATAACATTACAATGTGATCTGCAATTCTGCTAAAGAAACAATTTCTATGCATCATGGAGGAAATCATTCAATTCAATTATTTTCTTCTAAATCACGAAAGAAATGAATAAATGGATTTCTTACCGTTTTGCTTTACAATCCTGGGATAAATGTCCAGTACCACCACAAACTGTACAGAGTATGGTATTAGTGATAATGGTTTGAGCTTGCTGTATTTGCTTCAGTTTTCTGTAAGCAGAAAAAGAAATATTTATTCATTGGTGTTCACCCTATGCAAACTATGAGTAGATATTTGTTTGATTTGTTTAAGTAAGCGACCTCTTATTCTAAAGGGTTGACCTCCACCTATGAAACACCTTGTGCGTAACTTTGTGTATTTCTACATTAATCACAATAATAATAATAATAAAAAAAACTTTTTATTTACTACTGTTTGTTAAAATTTAACACAATGAAATATCAGAAAATTTGTGCCAGTGTATTGTGGCAAGTAAGTTCTGGGTTTGATTTCAAACACCATTTAAGCAGTTTGTCGATGTCCTGTTTTCAGGAGGAGACAGCTAAATCAGAGGTCCCTTGTCTCAGTAAACTATGGACCATTGAAAATTTGTAACGTTTTGATGTATCAGACTTTCCGTCACAGTAGAATTTTCTGTGCGATGTGTCAGACTCATACTATAACTGGATGATACTTATTTAGACTTGGTGTCATGCAAAAACTCCCAAACAAACAAGCAATTAAATGTAATTCATTTTCGGATTTGTGCTTTCTAATAAAACTTTGGCATGGATTGATCAATTTGAGTAATAAAATCTGGAAGTTACATTTATATTCTGTAAGTGAGCATGCTGACCTATTCAAAAGCCATCATCAATGACAGTTTACACGACATCAGAGATTACCCCAAGCAGTTTATTGTAAGATGGACAGGTAATTAATACACTGTACTCAGAGGACAAGATACACTCAGTGTTAACATTTAACATTTGAAATTTAGCATATTTTCGGAATTCTGTTCCCCAAATTTTCTTCCAGATCCAGACCATGACACATGTTCCGTCTGAGGGGCTTTTTGTACTAACGCAACACAGCCCAAAATAGTTATTCTTAGCTTGGTTTTCTTTGAAATGGATTAATTTTTTTCTATTGACATCACAAGCATAGACTTATAAGCAATACGCTTGACAATAAATACCTTCACAAAAACTAAAGCATCAGTATGGACTAAAATATAAAAATGTAACTTGTTAATGTGAAAAAAGTGTGACTATGGACAATACATAAAAGTAGCTAAATCTATAAAGTCAAGGTCACAAGTCCTTGTCATAAGGAATATACATATGAAATATCAAAGCCCTATCATTTGCCATTCAAAGATTATGGCCAAGGTTAATTAAAAATAAAAAATAGTGATGAGCAATGGAGAAAATTTTACTATCGATCATCGGGACACTATCGAAGGCTACCTATCAATTAATTATTGGAACTATCGAAATTATAAGAATCATGTTCAAAACCAGTGAAATATCATTCATGTTGTGGCTTTTCAAACAAATCATGGCATTTCAAGTAGATTAAATAGATCCTGGCAAAGCATCACAATGGCAATAGCAATGAAGTTCCATTGGGAGCATAGACAGACCCCTAGCAAGCTAGAGGTGAGACCAAGTTACTAGTGGTATGCAATAAATTGGAGAAGAAATGCTGAATTTCCTCTGATACGATTATTTTAAACAAGATCTCCAGCACTTTTTTCTGTTAACAATCGTAAGCATTTTTTGTCGCTTTTTGTAAAATCCAAAATATTGCCAGATGCTTGATTTGGTAACGCCAGGGTATGGATACATTGTTTTGTCATCGTTGTTATTGTTGTTAATGACTTCCATCGACGCCATTTTATTTGTGGCGTTTTGTACGTAACAAATTCGATCCTAGTCACTTCGAATTGAAGTGACAGTCGATAGTCAATTTTACTATCAATTATTGAAAATCGCAGGGGTTTCATCGATGGACTATCGAAAGTTGTCAAGTCTGCGACTATCGTCACATCAATATTTAAATAAAGGTCAAACTCAATGGTTAAGGTCACAAGGTAAAATAGAAATTAGGTCAAAGGGCAATAACTCTCAGAAAAGTTGGTCAATCGCTACAAAAGTCAAACTTGATCTGAAGATCATCATATAGAAGTTATACATGTATATACCAAGTATTAGTTCAGTATGTTAAAAGACATGAGAAAAACATCCAGAAAATGAATTTTGGTCAAAGGGCAGTATCTCTTCAAAAAGCAGGTCAATTGCAACAAAAGTAAATCTAGATCTGTAGATCATCACATCGAAGTTATATACCAAGTTTCAGTACGATATGTCAAAGTATGTAAAATAAGTCTAGGAAAATGAATTGTGGTCAAAGGGCAACAACTCTTGGAAAAGAGGGTCAATTCCGACTAAAGTAAAATTTCATTTGTAGATCATCACATCAAACGTATATACTACGTTTCAGTTCAGTATGTCAAAGCACATGAGGAAGAAGTCTGGAAAATGAATTTGGTCAAAGGGCAATAACTCTTGGAAAAGTGCGTCAGTCGCAGCAAAAGTAAAATTGCATCTGTAAATTATCACACTGAAGTTATATACCAAGTTTCAATTCAATATGAAGCCGGCGTGGCCTAGTGGTATCGCGTCGGACTCCTGATCGGGAGGCCGGGGTTCGAGTCCCACTCAGGTCATGCCGGTGTTCTGTCTTTCGGATGAGACAGTAAAAACCGAGGCCCCGTGTCGTGGTATGCATGGCACGTTAAAGATCCCTCACTGCTTCGGGTGGGTCCGTTGCAAAGGTCAAATTTGTATGTCCCGCATCAGGCAGATGCCGCCACCATATACGTGAAATATTCGTGGTGTGACGTAAAACAAAAATCAATCAATCAATCAATCAATCAATTCCATATGTCAAAGCATGCCTGAAAAAAGTTAGGAAAACCAATTTGCCAGACAGATGGACAGTGATTAAAGTATACCACCCTCTACTTCGTGGCGGGGGTGAAGGGTGTAATAACATTAAAAAAATCCATTCCTGTACTTCCTGTCCATATAAGTGGAATTTCTGGAACCATCACTGTATATAATTATTTGAACCTACCGTACAACAACTAAATTTACAACTTACGCAAGTCCATCATTTTCTCTGAGTGTGCCATTTAGTAATGCTAACTCCCTTAACTGTTGTCTCCTAAGGTCATTCTGTCCCTCTGGAACTTCTATTCCTTGGGTAATTATATCCTTGATCTATCAAATAAAGGAAGATTTTCATGTAAACATAATCCTTGCTTTATCAGTTTTATTCATCTCGATCAATCTCCGAAATATTCATTTGCATAATGTATGCATTGCACATGATACAAATTCTACTTCTCACATGCTTTACATCATACTCATTCTTTCTTTCTTTTCTTTTCCGAGTCACTTAGTGCAGAAGGCAGATTTCTTTTCTTTTTCTCTTTCTTATCTTCACCATTGTTGTTTTACTCCGTATGCAAATGAATAATTTTAAGGTCACGTGCGTATTCTCCAGTCTCGTACGAACGTAAGTAGGTTAAATTTGAGGGTCGTATTTCTAACTTGCTGCAGCAATAACTGTATAACCAAGGCTTATTAGGTTTGGGGGCCGCTGCAGCTTATTATCTTTTTATAAGTAAAATAAGTTAGGAATATATTTTATTGTACCTCTGATTTTATAAAATTAGAAGTTATGTATCTTTAAATAACCCCCTCCCCCCCCAAAAAAATATTGCGCTAGAACCCCACGGAAAACAGTTTTGCCTGCATTCATGATTGATCAAATCTTAATGTGATCAGATCTTAATGTAATAACCCTCTATCAATCAGTGAAGTCTTTTTTTCTAATCATCAAGTTTCCTAGTTTAAATCCATCCCTTCTCCAATCACACATACATGTACAGTACAGTGTAGTGCAGTAAAATAAACAGTGTATTGTGTAATTCTTAAATTTATACTTAAACGCAGCCTACACACTTGGACTGTATGCTAGAAATGTTGTAAATATAAAACATTCCAACCATCTGTTGGATGCAGTGAAATCATCGCGAGGTTTCTTATCCTGATATCACAAAAGTAATCCCATGCTTTTCATTCAAATTAGCATACAGAGTACAACATGCAACTAAATATTTACGATTTCCTGAACACATTCTCCCACTGATTTTCAATGTATCCCCAGGTTTTTTTCCATATATTTTTAACTTGTTTTTTTCACCAAACACGATTTCAAATTTTATGTGCACTTATCCTTTGTTCTGATTTCAATAACTTTAATCCTGTCCTCTAGAGTGCACGTGACTTATCCCTTGTTCTGACCTTTCAATTACTTTAACCCTGTTATAAAGAATCAAAACCTTTGCCTTTTTAAGGCTTGGGCTGTACAAAGCCATGGCATCATTTTTTCTTTAAGTCAGGGTCAAAGACAACTTAAAACTTTAAAACCCAGGCTAAAACTGATGAACAATACATGAGTGTTTGATCGTCTGTGTAGAAATCAGCTGATTACACATCACCTGTCACCACCTGTTTGCTAAGAATGTACAAAGTGGATTTTACATTTCACACCAATGTCCAACGCTTCAAACTTTACTCCAAGGCATAAAATGTATTGACTTAATGAAATTCATGGACTATTTAAAATACCTTGCTCAGGCAATATTACACAGATATAGGCTTCGTACACACAATGCACTTCTTTCAACTGAATTCATTTGTAGTACTCATATACAGATCCATGATAAAACTGATAAGATGTGATTTTTTGAAAGAGCATGTAAATTTTATAAAGTGTAAACAATTTGATTAATTTCACAGGAAATTGCGATCCCTCAAAATTCTGGGTAATAAAATGCTTTGCATTACAGTGAATTTGGCAGTTTTAGGCAGAAACTTGGGGTCGCTAGTCAAGGAGTTGCCAATGACAGTTGTATCATAATATAAAATGTATCCATGTACGGCTTTACAGGTCACAGAAGACAGGCGGTTGCAGATGCCAATGGTCTTGCATGTTTTATTAAGTAAAAATTGCTAACCTTTTCAACTGCTTTTTTAACATTTTCTGGATTATTAGCAGTGACATATGCATGCAAAGGTTCGTCTTCTCCTGGTAAAGGTTGTCCATCTTTACGTCCAATCTTTCCTTCTTTCACAGATCCCTTCCCTCTTATGATAATCTTAGCTCCAGTCTAACCAATATAACAAAAAGAAAGAAAATGAGAAGCATTTTCAATACTGCACGTCATAATTACATGTATATCAGTTCTTGTAAATGTGAATGCAAACGATAATTCATTTAACCAGAAGTCTCTGTCGAGACTGGAGCTCTACTGTTATCCTCTACTCAAACAACAATTTACCTTCAGAGAAGAAGTGGTAAAAATATATTTGGACCACACATGTATGTTTTGTATTGCACATGCACAACTAGACCACCTACCAAACATGATGAGATCATAATTAAGTCTCACAGACATATACAATAAGAGAAGTGGGAACAAGATTTTGGGACCACGCCCCTTTGTGGGGCCCCAGGGGGTCCGAACTGGTCCAAAATTGCACATGCACAATTACACCACCTATCCAACAAAAGGAGACCATAATTAGGTCTCTAGGCTATATACTTTCAAAGAAAAAGAGGGAACAAGATTTTGGGACCACACCCCTTTGTGGGACCCAAGGGGGTCCGGACTGGACCAAACTTATACATGCACAACTACATCACATATCAATCATGATGAGACTATAATTAGGTCTCTGGGACATATACCTTCAGAAAAGAAGAGGGAACAAGATTTTGGGACCACGCCCCCTGTGGGGCCCAAGGAGGTCCAAACTGGTCCAAAATTGCACATGCACAACTACACCACCTATCCAACAAAATGAGACCATAATTAGGTCTCTAGGATATATACCTTCAGAGAAAAAGAGGGAACAAGATTTTGGACCACACCCGTTTGTGGGACCCCAGGGGGTCCAGACTGGACCAAAATTATACATGCACAACTAGATCACATACCAAACATGATTAGACCATAATTAGGTCTCTGGGACATATACCTTCAGAAAAGAAGAGGGAACAAGATTTTGGGACCACGCCCCTTTGTGGGGTCCCAGGGGGTCTGGACCGGACCAAAATTGCACATGCACAACTACACCACCTATCCAACAAAATGAGACCATAATTAGGTCTCTAGGATATATACCTTAAAGAGAAAATGAGGGGAACAAGATTTTGGGACCACGCCCCTTTTTGGGACCCCAGGGGGTCAGAACCAGACCAAAATTATACATGCACAACTACATCACATACCAAACATGATGAGACCATAATTAGGTCTCTGGGACATATACCTTCAGAAAAGAAGGGGGAACAAGATTTTGTGACCACGCCCCTTTGTGGGGTCCCAGGGGGTCCGGACAAGAACAAAATAAAAAAGGCACAACTAGAACACATAACCAACAAAATGAGACCATAATAAGGTCTCTGGACATATACCTTAAGGATAGAAGAGGGGAACAAGAATTTGGGGACCACGCCCTTTTGTGGGACCCCGGGGGGGGGGGGGGGGGGGGGGGGGGGGGGGGGGGGGGGGGCGCGGACCAGGCCAAAATAATAAATGCACAACTAGATCACATACCAAACATGATGAGACCATAATTAGGTCTCTGGGACATATACCTTAAGAATAGAAGAGGGAACAAGATTTTGGGACCACGCCCCTTTCTGGGAGCCCAGGGGGTCCGGACCGTACCAAAATTGCACATGCACAACTACACCACCTATATAACAAAATGAGACCATAATTAGGTCTCCATGATATATACCTTCAGAAATGAAAAGGGAACAAGATTTTGGGACCACGCCCCTTTTGTAGGGGCCCCAGGGGGTCCGGACCGGACCAAAATTGCACATGCACAACTAGACCAGCTACAAAACATGATGAGACCATAATTAGGTCTCTGGGATATATACAATCAGAGAAGAAGAGGGAACAAGAGTTTGGGACCACGCCCTTTTGTGGGCCCCCAAGGGGTCGGAACTGGACCAAAATTGCACATGCACAACTAGACCACCTACCCAACAAGAAGAACCCATAATAAGGTCTCTGGGGTATATACCTTCAGAGGAGAAGAGGGAACAAAAAATTGTTTACGGACGGACGTCCGGACGGCCGGACAACGGACGAAGGACCATCGCATGAGCTCGACTGGTCGAGACCAGTAGAGCTAAAAATTAAAGCTTTCACAAATCACTCAGTAAATAATCAATAATAAAATATAAATAAATGGAAGCAAAAAGTAAGTATTCATAACTTAAACTACAGTATTCACTCGTGTATAGTACGCATCCGTGTATAATACGCATCCCCAACTTCTGGAAAATAATTGGAGAAAAAATCTGCATCTCATGTATAATACGCAGGTAAAATTGCCGCATAAGCAAGTGGTCAAGAACCTTAAATTTACCTAGAAATAATCTGTATATTACAAACAGATCATACATTATGATATACACGATTGGTTATGCGTCTGAACCTTAGGGTATTCAAAGACTGGGATAAACCCAATTGCTGTAATAAAATTTATTTGTGATCCAAACATTGTGTTGATACATTGTAGAAAGGAAACTGTAAAGAATGGTTAATAAAACTGTAACAATTAGCCACTGTAATTAGCATTATTTATTATTCCAGTGTACGGTTGACCGTGAAGCCATTTCACCTTGATCGACAATGATTAGATAATTGGATTGCATTGGCACTTGCTATTTTAAAATACCCTAATCTCATATGTAAAACAACTTCATTTCAGGGCATATTGTAAAGTGTTCACCACAAAGGGGTAAAACTGTAATAATAATCTCTTTAGCAAGTGTTTAAAATCCATTTCAGTGGTCAAGTAAGGGTTTGCAAAGTCTAATTGTCATGTTTTGATCGTTGTCTGCGGACATTTACAGCAGTATCGCTGCAGAAATAAGAATTCTTACGCCTGGAAAAAAGGCTCTTGTTTTAGATCTCATGTATAATATGCACCTGGAAAATCAAAGTCAGATTTTATGAAAAAAAAAGTGTGTATTATACACAAGTGAATATGGTAATAATAATTTAAATGCACTCTCCGTCTCCCTTTATTTTGTAACATTTTCTTACCAATTTAAATTCATGAATTTGTGTCTTAAAATCATTTTCATAATATATAACAATTAAGATTCAAATCAAATCATTCCTAAGTACCTGAGTCATCACTACAATGTTACACAGTACCTTCAAAATCGTTTGCAGTAAACCATATTATTAACATAATATAACATTGCATGCCACTGCAAACATTTAAGTCTTGAAGTTGATATACTGTACCATTATCCAATGGGGAACTTCTATACAATTCCCCTTTTTATTTTCAAATAATCCAACTCAAGAGATTATTGTAACACTTAAACTTACATCTTTCTCCAAATTCTTTAAGGTATTCCCTCTTGGTCCTATTAATAAGCCAACAAAGTTAATTTCTGGGTGGTCATCTTGTGGAATCATCACTTTATCACTTACTCTCACAACAGGAGGCCTGAAAGCATACATGTATATACATGTGGTATATCACTGACTTTATATGAGTAACTGCACTTCATCAAAACCGATTTCCAAACCCTAATTTGTATTCATGTTTGACTCAGATGACATGGCCAATTTATTTTCACAAAAGCACTTCAAAATACAGTCAGAGTATGTTATACATTTTACCTTATAACAAGAATCATTCAGACAGACCTCATTGTACGGTAGTATGAAGTTTAACATATTGAACTAGCTTAAAGACTATAATCATGATCGATTATTGTTTAACATCATGCCAGGAATGTTTCCCTATATCATGGTCACATTCGTGATAAAGTCTCATAACTACTCACTTATAATCAGCAGGTGGTTTGTAATCAGTATTAATGTCCATAGCCTCCTGGACCAATCTATGTCTCTCTTCCTCTAGCTTCTTCCTAGTGCGGTATTCACGTGTATTCAGGCGCTTTCCTTCATTGTTGTAAATAGGCTCTGGTGAGGGAGATCTGGAACATAGGAGACAAAAGTTAAATTTCTTAACTTACAGAGAAGATTTAAATGTACCTGAAATACCAGTACCTCACTCCCCCATCCCTTTATTTCAATCTTATTTCAGTCTTACTCTCTATATCTCACATTCTCTAACTATTTAACTGCTATATCTGAACTTAAAAATATAAAGCCTCCTCATTTCTATCTTTTTTTATCTAATGTTCTGAATCTCAGTACTTTGATTCTTAGAGTTAGGTCATCTACTTACATATCCTACTTGCTGGACTCTTAAATTATTTAACTTCCCATCTACTACTTTGCAATCTTTATATCAATAGACCTTTTTCCTATTGATCTTATATTTCATTACAAGCCACATATACTATAATTTGCCGTAAAAATTTGTGTCATGTTACTCTGATGTCACTATACTAGAATTAACCAGAGTAACTATACTAGCATTAATGTCATAATGAAAATCCCCCCAAAAAGTTGCATGTCTGGCACAAGGCCCCTTACATCATGTTTAACTGGAAAAACATTTATCACATTCCAAAACCTTGCTTACTGAATCTTCAATGCATTTACTTCTGCTATCCCTTAAATTGAAATCTTAGTCTTTTGAGCCTCTATTTGCATTTTTGAAATCAAAAAAGGTTTCACTTCAACATTATTCCTTTCTGTAATCTTAATCCAAAACTGAAATATAAATCCCTTCAATTCAAAGACACCTAGCTTACCAAGCCCTATCTCTACCTCCTAAAACCTTCAAGATTTCTATCTCCATATCTCTTGAATTGTAAAGTATCAAGCTATACATCTCTTCCCTTTAAATCTGCCTCTCCATTCTCATGTCTCAATGTCTGGAAACTTCACTACCTTTATATTAATCAGTAAAATCTTGTAATATGGTTTCTTTATCTTAATCTTTGAAATTGTGAAATACCAAGGTTTCTATCCACGTCTCTACAATCTTAAATTAGTAAAACTCTTACTTTCCAAGTTACCAGTTCCATTTGTAGGAAATCCCAGAACCCCCACTCCCCTTTGAAGTCTGAAAACGTTTTGTAAATTGTACAATATTTTATATTATGTTCATGCATTATGAGGTGGTTTACCATACCATACCATATGATGAAACATAAATTATCTATATCTCAAACAGAAGGACAATTATTTTCATTCCTGAAACTGTGTTTTAATTGAAAAATTCTATGAAAAGGTACTGTCAGAGATAATGTTTAAATACTAAAACTTGTATAACGAAATAACCATAATACTATAACATCAAAATGATAAACTCTAGGTGTCTTTTATACACGTACTATTCAAATTTATTTTTTTGGGGGGGGAGGGAGAGAGGACAGACAGTCTGATTAAAATTAGCTGTTACCATTTCTGTTTTGATTGCTACTAACACAAATACTGATTTTAATCAGACAGTTAAAATTAAATGACTGACATCCATATAAAGAATATCATTAAACACAATGATAAACCTATATGTCTACAACTTGTCTTTAACATGTGCTGGTATTTTACTGAAAATACCAAATTTTTCAAATATTGTTCTACCTAGCACTTTCAAGGGAAGATCTAAAGTGTTTCAAGAGGATTCCTTTTTTCTCTCTCAAAAACTGAGTTTTGTTACATACTGATTTCAATGAAATTTTCAGGCATGCTATAACACTATTATTTGCAGGAGTGAGTCATGCATTTGATTGAGAGATTTGTGGTGCAATCTTAAATCACATGTTATATCAAGTAAAATTTTAGTTACTTAGAAAATTCATAAAATCAAGCAATTAGAAATGACTGAAAGATAAGATCATAAAAGTTAATATAATTAATTTAATCTTCAAATTAAAAAAAAAAAGATTACAGGTACTCTGAAAACAAGTATGATTAAATTATGGTTAAGTTCTTACTTTGTAATCCTGGTCATCACCTTTCCTTCATAAAGTGATCAATTATCAAAAGAGAAATGTAATTAGACAAATAGAAAGATAACATTAGCGACTTAACTAACACTTAAAACTATACCTGTTTACACTTAGGAAATGGCACAATGTATAAGCAGCAAGGTCATTATTACTGCAAGTACTGCATAGTAATTTGTGAACAATCAAGTTTTTACTATGTACCAAATTGCTTTTGCTTAAATTTGGTTTTGTTTTGGGAGTTTTTAGTTTTTTTCCAAGCAAGGAAAGTGACCTTTTCTTTTAAAAGGCAGAGTGTGACCTTTTTTTTCCCTGAATTTGGCTTTTTCTCCAAGCAAGGAAAGTGACCTTTTCTTTTAAAAGGCAGAGTGTGACCTCTTTTTTCTTGAATTTGGCTTTTTCTCCAAGCAAGGAAAGTGACCTTTTCTTTTAAAAGGCAGGGTGTGACCTCTTTTTTCCTGAATCATCATAAGCACAGGAGCCAGAAAGCTTTCACTCTTTGATATTCATATTTGAATAACAGAAGAATTTCGCCAGATACTTTTACTGTGATATTCATGTTTTGAGTACCAGAACTTACTCTTACAGGAGATCTATGACATTTTTCAAACAGTTTCACTCAAGTTTCTCAATAAACTTTCAGTGTTCTTAAAATATCAGAAGGTTAATGTTATGACAATTGACATTGTCCTTCGAGAGTAGCTGCTTACAATAAAAGTACCATGATTTATCACAGTCCAAACCTTGCAAGGCTTGTGTTATCAAATGAGTTATAGACTGTACTCTGTTTTGCAATGTGGTGATGATCCTACATGTTGCTATTTTTGTAATATTTCATCATGATAGCTTATGTGTAAAGGACATCTCTGAATAAAATGTGGTCTGTTTAAGAACTTTAAGCATGTGCCATTTCCCAAGCTCAGCTCTGGCTTCAGCTGTGATTCCTGCTTGAAATGAGAGTGGTTATACTTTAAGTTGATCAAACCTGTCCTCAGGATTAGGGGAAATTCCCAGGTCACCAGTTCTAAGTCTGCGACTTATCTCCTCTATCTGTAGATGTACTGTAATACAAGGGGTTAATAAGAATAACATATATGTATACAGATCTTACACATGTACAAAATATCCCAACATAAAACCCCTAATTACATGGTACATGTGCCGGTACAGAAATTTGTTTCCCAAGCCAAAGTTAGGTCAAGAATTTACCCTTGTCGATATGTGATTTATTGTGACACTACCTTCCCGGTTCAGGAATCTGTGAAGGGTGAACTGGATTGCTGATCCAAGACATCCATTGCAAGGTTTGAAATAGATGAACAAAATAAATAGACTATCTATTTGCCATAGACAGTATGAGACTTTTGTAGAGGAATAACTGAATTATCCTTTTGTCTGCCACAATGCTAAGGGGATTCTTTTTATTCAATAGTACTAACAGTAACACTAACAGTGCAGACTGTACTATTAATTTGACATGGTATTAGCAGTTTTGATAACAGATCCAGACTTTCCTATTAGTGGATGTTAAAGTTAAATAATTTAATTTACTAAATTCTATTCTCACTGTTTAAACATAAAGGTTGATACAGCTTATTCTCATGGCAGATGATAATCAAAACTCCTCAAGGGCAGAACACTAACTTTCATAGATTCTGTTCCTACCTACAGGTGTGCCCATTCATAATAGCTGGACAGGCTACAGATAGCAGTGTTCTCCCACGGTCTTATTTTACCACTTGTAGGGGCTGTTATTCAGACCTATTTCCCAATCCAAACTAGTATCTTTTTTCTCAATTTCAGCCCTTAAAAAATTCCCAATCTGATGAAGCTGAAATTTTGTTAAACTGAGTACATTCACTTTGGTGGTTTAATTCATATTTCAGATTTTATCAAATTGAATGTATCAAAGAATGTCTAGAAAGACTTTTCAACAATTGGTTTTATTTCAAAGTTTTTAGCATCAAGTGCATTGACATAATTGTGTAAGAATTTCAAAGCAAAAAAAGACAATGGATTGCTATGGATAATATCATTCTCCTCTCATAATTGATATCTTCCTCTACTACTAGTGTAGAAAGATTGTTTTCAATGACGAATAATATTTGCACCCCAGGGAGAAAAATGGCTGAGGCAGGGCACACTTGATGACATTATCAGAGTGTGTTCTCTCAAAGTGCCTCTTACAGAAATTGTACTTTAAAATATTAAAGAGTCTGCAGCCAAGAGAATCAGGGACATTACCCTTTGAGTTTTGAAGTGTTCAATTATAGCAATTTAAAGTATTTTGAAAGGTGTATTCTTTTCTGTACTGCTGATTTCTTGCCCAAACTGATAATATATTTAGTTTTAAAATTTCCCAAAATACCCCAAAACGACGATTAATTTCCCAATTGCATGGGCCCCTGTCCCATTCCAAAATCACCTAGAAGAGCCTTCTCTCCCTTGAAAATTTTTACGGCATCTCACTACTTTGACATCACTTTCATGTATAACTCAAACAAGATTATTATTGTACCTTCCAATCTCAACATCTGTATCTATTAAACCTTTGTCCTCTTTGTCCCACAAATTGTGTGCTTTTTCTCCAAATTCCCTATCACAGTTGTAACACTTACAATTAACTATATCACTCCATTCTGTTGATGAAGTTGCTTGGTATCCCATACATACGGGATTTCACAGCGTACATTCAATTTCACACTGGTTTTTCACAATTTTAGGAGCAATCTTCCAAATATGGAAAACATAAGAATTGTTACCAGAAGTTCCCACAGTCAGGTGACTGAAGTGGCTGTTGATGATTATTTTAAATCACTCCATAAAACTGGAGGTGGATTATGCACAATTTCAAGATTTTTGACAAAATTGTACTAAACATAAATTATGTTTGTTCTTTGATGAAGAGTTTAATGGGGTAGAAAAAAAAATTAAAAACCCCGTCAAAATAGTAATGAGTCCGTTTAGGAAAGCATTATTGTTGTGACTGATCCATGTGCTCCTAAACAGACAGATGTACACCATTATCATTAAAAATTCAAATCCAAGTTTACATTTAAATTTCCAAGATTATTACAATACGACTAAACCAGCAATTGGTAGTAATGGGTAGCACTAAAATTTGACACACAAAGTTAATGCAGCATAAGCATCCTATATGTGCTGGTACAATGAGAAAATCAAACTTTCTTAGAGACCCCTTGAAAATATTAAAAAATGTCCCAAAAGACTTTAAAACAGCCCATGAATATGATTTTGGAATGGAATCAAAATCAACACTACTTCTTAAAGAGGCTAATCTAGATCACTCTGATACAATTTGGTTGCTGATTTATGCAGCCATTCAAAAGATGGTTGTCACTGGAGGGTGTCTTCTGGGTTCTTTTTTTTTTTGTTCTACCATAGATTTTACCCATATCTGGCAACAAAACTTGTATGGAACCCTTAAGTTCCTCTTACATGCACCTTCCATGTTTCATAAAAAATTTTTCAGTGGTCTAAAAGGAGTTAAAAAATTAAAATTTATCAGGATGCACAGAGGATGGACGCATTGCTACGACTAGAGCCCACCTGAGCCTTCAAGTCAGATGAGCTAAAACGCTAGAATAGAGTGCTCCAATAAATGTGTCACCTGCAAAGACACTTAATGCAGATGTATGACAGACAAAGTGATACTTATGTGTCATTATGTTTCAAGAGTGACATTACATACAATTCTTCATCAGTTAAACAAAAATTATGTTTATGTTGACATTAAAAAGCAAACTGAGAAAATTCAAAGTATATAAAATTGATGTATGTAAATGCATGAAAACAAACACATCTCAATTAATATGATAGTGACATCAATATAACAATAACATAATTTCTAAAGAGAAATCAGTTAGGCATTTAATTTACAGTTACAATATTGATGGTATCTGAAAGACCAGTATACATTATTGTCTGAAAGGTAAGTTAAATTATAAAATAAATACTTTTCTAAATATACCATTAAATACTTACATTCTGGAACAAAGAAAGGCACCAGAATAAAATTCAGGATCATAATATATAAATGACATTCTTCAAAGCAACATTTTAGTTTCAATTTTATCAGTACATATCTGTAAGTAACTTTCCTCAAAATTCATATAAATGAAACAAAAAGTTTATTAAATAATCTATCAAAACTAAAGCCTAAATCACTAATATTTTACATTTACATACAACATGTACACTTACAGAGATACTGTGTTTCCTGGTCCTTATTTAACCCATTTGGAATCACAGTTGGCATTCCCAATATGACAGTCTTGTCCTCTTCTTCTTGGGCCCATCGACTTTTACGTTTTTTCTTTCTATCTAAACTTGAATCACCAGAGGAGCCTTAAACAACAAGTTTACATGCAATTTATTCCAGCTTACACAACGTCAAGGTGATGCAACTCTAACAAAATAAATCATAAAAGCAATGTAAAAAGCAATGGAGAAACCCAAAACAGATTTTGAAATCCGTATTTTGCCGATCGAAAACGTAAAACGTATTTTTAATTGAATTTCCGTACAAAATATGGCGAAATCGTACAAGTAAACACCTCTGAAATTCTTGCGCAATGCGCTATCAGGGCTGTTCTCGAAACGTGACAATTACACCCAGTTGTTAACAGCATTTTTCACTGCAATTTTCTGAAAAACTGCTTTATCTTCACACTTCATCTCTCTGCTACTGACTCACACAGACACATCCTCCCGTTGTCTTACAAGAATTTTGAAATACAGGGTTTTCAAGGAAATTACATAACAATAGTTACTTTTTAAATTCTTTTGTATGCAGTGTTCATTTTTAACGCTAGACTTCTCAAACCTTTGTTGTCATGTTCTGCAGGTAAAGCTCTTAAAAAATTTAATTAAACAATTTTCTACCCCTTATAATTAATTTTGATTTAAAGTTTTTAAGTTATGACTTACTATTTTTAGCATAATCATTTCCAAAATATTAGAAAACAATTTCAAATAACAATTTTAGTATGAAAACATTGTTTTTCAATATTTTAAAGAGAGAAATTTACAATTTTTAAATATTTTTAGTATTATCATTTCCAGAATATTACATAACAATTTTAGATAATAGTTTTAGTATGAAAACATTGTTTTTCAATATTCCAAAGTGAGAAATTTAAGATTTTTAAAAACATCTTACTTGCGTAACTTTCATGTTACTTTCTCTTTTGTCATATGAACAAAACAGAAGAGAGTTTGGAAAGGCATTATTAATTTGAATTCTTAAAAAAAAAGCTGTATTTGTGAAACACTAATGCCCTCCCCCCCCTCCCCGAAAGTCCAAAAAGTTATTTTTAGTGTGAAGGTCATTGTCAAAGTGAAAAGGTCATTGACCTTGGACAAACCAAGAAGTCAAACAACCTTTCAGGAAGGCCTGAGGCAGCTTGAGCATTGGGAGGACCTCTGGGACATGGAATTTAACATTAGTAAGTGTCAGGTTGTCCATGTAACAACATCCAAATACCCTATACATACTAAGTACAAATTATATGGCAAGGTACTTGAGACAACATTAGCTGCCAGGTATTTGGATTTTGATATATCTGATAACCTGAGCTTGAACAGCCACATTGGTACAGTGTTCTAGAAATTTTTCAAAAATCTACTTACCAACGGGTAAATGACTAACTGAAATCCACTTACCCAGGGTAAAAATGTACTTACCCAAAGTAAAAAGGCGTATTCAAACTGAATTCTGAGAAAAGTATAAAAGTGATAACTTTTGCTTATCAAAACGCATATCATTACATGTACAGTAAGAGTATTATGTATAGATCTGCAGTTTGTAGGGCTGAAGCTATACATCTCCCTCATGATGGGATTAAATGCATTGTATTCTAAAATATAAACAGAAACTTGTAGACCACAAAACCACATTTCATTAGCGCGATTACCAGTAAATCACTACCTTGTGGATTACCGGTAGATGCTAACTTGTTCAAAGATTTGTTTAAAGATAATTTATTTGGCATCAGTTGGAATTATATATATACAAAGTTTATAATGATAAGCTTTGATTTCAAATTTTGAAGTTGCTTTTACGTTTTTGAGCGATCGTTTTCTTTTTGTACTCGGAATTTCCTTTGATAAAATCAGATTGTTGCAAATAACATAAATATGCCATCAATGAAGAAATGTTAAAGAAATTAAAAATATTTCCTTGTTTTAAACTGTATTTAAAAGAGATAAAGAAAATTACTAAACAATAAAGAATATAAAATGAAATCAATGTAAGTCGATTGTATAACCCAATCAAGGAATTAAAGAGGGGTAAAGACCATTGTTTATATGTCCTTGGCCGAATCAATTCGAAATTCAGACAAATATATCAAACATGGCAGAACCAAAAGAAAATATTGAGTCGAATCAAAATGGTGACGAATTGTCTCAAACCGGTGTGGCCTAGTGGTATCGCGTTGGACTCCTGATCGGGAGGCCGGGGTTCGATTCCCACTCTGGTCATGCCAGTGTCCTGTCTTTCGGATGAGACAGTAAAAACCAAGGCCCCAGTGTCGTGGTATGCATGGCACATTAAAGATCCCTCAATGCTTCGGGTGGGTCCGTTGCAAAGGTCAAAATTTGAATGCCTCGCATCAGGTAGATGTCGTCACCATATACGTGAAATATTCGTGGTAAGACGTAAAACAAAAATCAATCAATCAATGAATTGTCTCAGCCCTAGCAATTTGTCATCTTTTGAATTCGAGACATCAATGTATTTTACTAACAAGTCAAGCTATTTCAAAATCAAACTTTAGTAGATCTATTCCGAGGAAATTTTGGTGGCCTAGAATGTCAGGTAAGTGAGTTTTTGTGAATATTAGGTCCCCTGCCAAGATCGAGACAGAAAACTTACGATTATTAAAAAACATCAAAACTAGGATAAGTAATTTTAAGTCTTTTTGGTTCCGCTACTTCCGGTTGTGGTTTTATTGTCTTTTCTTTCGCAAAGTTTAAAATTTGATGTGACTGATATTACTCAGAATTTAATTACCATCGGTTAAGAGGATTACCAATTTTTAGTTATCCAAACCATTTTTTCACTTGCCATGGGTAATGGGTAATGGGATTTCTAGAACACTGTTGGTAGGATCTCGGGAAAGGCAAACAGTTCCCCAGGACTCCTTTCAAGGAACATTCCAATGAAGAATAAGCAGATTAGAGCAGCATCATATAAAGCTGTGGTGAGGCCACATTTTGAATATACTGCAAGCGTTTGGGACCCCTATATAGATCACTTTATCAGACAAATCAAGTCGGTCCAATGCAAAGCTGCAAAGTGGGTACATGTACATTCAGATTTTCAAACAACATCTAGTGTATCCACTATGTTAAGGGACCTTGGTTGGCGAAGCCTGAACAGAGAAGGGTTGATTCCAGACATTGTTTAAAATAGTTCATGGACTAGTACATGTAGCTATCCTATCTTCGCAACTTATTCCATTAGCAGAGATGTTGAAATTAACCGGTCCAACCGGCAAAACCGGTGAAAATTGGCAATGACCGGTTGAATGAACGAATCCGCCGGTCCAAATGACCGGTAATGCTGCAGCAACAAATGACATTTTTAAGAGTTGCCTAATCCATTGAATATTATTCTTTTAAGGGAAGTGTGACTTTCCGCACTATCGTTGGGACGATTCCATTCGGTATGCACAATAAGAGACACTGAGACGGGCAAGATCAAGAAATAACTTTTTAGGGGCCGACATTCGGCACCATTTCCAACACCAAATAGTATCTTTTCCCCACTTTGTTCCTTAAAATTCCCAACTTTACATATCAAATTCATTGACCGACACTTGTTCAATTGCACAATATTTTCAATTGTAACCAGCGTGTTTGACACAAAATGTAAATCTCCGTCACCCGCATCAACTTAATTTTCAGATTGGGAAAGTAGTTTACGATGTTGTTCTTACGGATGGAAAATGAAATTCAAAATTCCGCAGCCATAATAATATGTCAATAAATATCATAATAATTATTTGTTTGAATAAAGAGTCAATTCCGTCATCCGTATTTTCCTTTCTACAAGGCATTTCAAATGATCTGTATAAGGAAGTTAATTGACTGTGACATGTAACTGTCGTAAATATTTGATACCTGCTGTGATCACTTAGAGTAAAGTTGTTTTGCTACTGATAAGATACAAATTTCGTGTGAATGGAAAATACACCCATATGGGAATATATTGCAGTGCTCCTAAACACTAAAAACTAACAAAATAATAATATTTTTCCAATCACAGACTCCAATTTACTGCATCAACGAAAGCTATGTTAAAATAATGCACTGTTAAATTATCTAAATAAATTACTAATACATTAATTAATATTATTGAATGTAGCATATCACAAAAACGATGTCATGATCAGAATAGTGTTCACAGCCAACAATCAAAACCAGCTGTCTCAATGATTCAACTTGATTCAGCCATAACTAAATTCAAATGAAGGGCAGGCATATCAATATATAAAGTGTGATGTACTTAAAATAAACAAATACCAATGTTGATAATACTTTTCTAATTTTTAAATTGAATATTTTTTCCCAATTTGATCCAAAACGACGCTTTTTTCCAATTGAAAAGGTCCTGACCCCAGCCCCAAAATACACAGAGACAGCTGGAGAGATCGAGAGAAAGAGAGAGATCGAAAAAGAGAGAGAGAGAGTTGGGTAGAGATTGAGGAGGAGTAAGACTAGCCTAAGATTTTGAAATATATCTAGCTAGTGAACATGTGAAGAGGAGCGAGAGAGTAATGGTGATTGTGAGCAGAGTGAAAGTGAAAATATACGAAATTATTAGAGAAAAGAAATCAAATATACCAATAATTGAAATGAATTAACACTTTACAACAATAGAAGAACTACAACTATTAATATTGATTTATCTATAGTTGTCGGTCCGGTGAAAATGTGTTTGGACCGGTTAATTTAGTCCGGTCACCGGTCCGAATGACCGGTTGGTTTGAAAAAATTTCCACATCTCTGCATTAGACAAAGAACAATTAACTCAGTATTCACAATATTTCGGTATCCTGACCTTCTTCTAGTGATTGTTATTGGTATTGGTTGCTTAAGCTATGTAAATTGTAATTTTTCATATATCGGTTATGAAATATGATGGATATTACATAGCTTATTTGTGAATACTGAGTTAATTGTTCTTTGTTTTATGACACTTCCCTTCGGAGGACTATTAAGGTATTCCATTAGAGCTCTAGTCTCTTGAGCATCACATCCCTATTCCTTCCACCAAATTTAGACCACTAAAAACGTCTATAAATATGCCTTTTCTTGAGAAATAGACTTCCTTGTAGTGTTGTCTCACTTCCAGCTGTTAAGCAGTTCAAAGCGTGAAAGTTAGCAGTTCATGGAAATGCCAAAAACACCAGGTAATTACTGAAATCACCATAAAATGTTCCAAAAACACCAATGGATTTTAAATTAGCTAAGATTTTCTGAAAGATTGGCCAATTTTACAATTATATTCAAAGTTTCAATCATATTGGGCAATATATGTTTTATTATTTTCATTTCACTGGTAAATTGTCTGTGTGGTTGGCAGCCAGTACTGTATAGTATACAACAATGACGTATCGCTAACTGTATCGGTACCTGTGATACGATGTTCATGTCCATTTATATATATGCAAATTACATATGCTGACTGAATGTATTGTAATGAAATGATTTATTTGCTACATGTATATAATATTCTTTTCATATTTTAATGTATATTGTCATTTCAACAAAATTAAAAGTAATACATATTAAAATTTTGAAATGTATGATCTTTTTATTTGTGGTTTATTCATACTATTTTTCCTGCAGAATTTTGAATTTAAATATGCTGCTCGCGTACATAGTGAAATAAAAATGGCATCCGAATGTGGAATAGCTGGATACCTTTAAGAAATATTGCCGTAACTTCCTCAAAATGCGACATACTTGCATAAGATTTGATGAGAGTATGTATATCATCTGTATCTAACATAGATGTGTTGTTTTCCTTACTCCCATTTGTGTTTTCAGTACATTTTATGTTGTTTTCTGTCATTACCTGGTGTTTTTGGCATTTCCATGCACCCTGAAAGTTAGCGAACTGGCAATATCCTGTTATTTGCCCTGCAGCTTTCTACTGTTGTGTATATACGGTATATTAATATGTATTTTCTATGTAATAATTGATGTCTATTTCACTACTGTAAAACACTTTTTAAACAGCATCATGAGAATGTTCTCAAGTTTTTATTCATTTCCATTTGCTTTAATATTCCGTATTATAATATACGGAATAAAACCAGACATTGTAAAACATATTACTATTAGAGACAACGGGGCAAATAACAGGATATTGCCGGGGCAAAAGTAGCGGAGGGGGGTAACTCCGGAAAAAGAAGTTTGATACCATCGAAGAAGATACATGATCAGATATATGATTCGAATTATAACAGCTAATCTACCACAAATAAAATATGAACTTTATAAAAGTCGTATACGCAATTTACCGAAATCCATGGCCATTGGCCTTTTATTGCTTGGTGTCCCAAACATATTCAGACCCGATTACGTCAACAAGCGTCTCGTCTCGCACAACTAATATGGCGACGTTACACACAAAAAAGACAACTGCTGCAAAAATTATTTCCCCTTAAGTCGAGTTTTTGAGTTTTGTTGGTGGTGCCTCCTTCTTACTTTTATAAATTTGGCATATGTTAAATCATCCGGTAGTAGTCAGTGTCGTAGCTTCGATATAGGTGAAATGGCAAGTGCCTACACAAAAATTTTGCAAGAAAACAAAATGTATAAAAATTCTGAGACAGAGAGTTTTACAAATGTATTTAATAAACCATCTTTGCCGATGCAATGTACAGATATTAAAATTTTCGAATCTAAAAATTATTGCATTGCATTGGTATATAACAAAAACGAAGTGTTCCAACTTTACTGCCAGAGAGCATCTTACTGTCTTAAATCGTCACAAGACATGCATGGTTCGAAAATGTAAATCGAAATGTCAATTTCGACGAAAGTATTTGATAAAAAAAAAAAAAAACCAGCCAACCAAACAAACAAAAAACCAAAGAAAAAAAAATAATAAAGAAAAACGGCAAAAAACAAACCCCCCCAAAAAAACAACAACAACAACAACAAAGAGATATACCGTTTTTCTTTCGGAAGGGGGGGGGGCAGATGGCTTCAAATCATTACAATATAGCAATACAGAGAGTATGTACTATTACATGGTGGACTTTTAGGGGGAAAAAGAAAGAAAAGAGAATTATTAGTGTATTTGATCCAGCGCTAAGAAAATAAATAGTATTGATAATAGTCTTTGATGTAGTATAGCTCGAAGAATATACATGTACCACTGCTGTAACTGAATAGGGTTTTCTCACTTTCATACTAGTTATATGACAGGAAGTCTGAAAGCGAAGCAATGCATAAATACAACGAAAAATTATCTCAGATTGCATTATTTTGTGTAAAATTTCAAAAAATTTTCCTGGGGGACCCCCTTCCCTTTCGCGCCTCGGTGAAGTCTTCAACTTCATCTTGCCTACCCTCAAAAATACCTCGCTACGCCACTGATCGATTCAAATACCCACTCGTCTCCTGGTGCTTCGAGGAAAGAAGGATTTTGCTGAAGTGGCATATATGTGCATGTTAAATATCGGGAAAAAAAAGAAGAAGAACAACAACAACAGGGAATAAATATATATATATATATATATTCAGTGTCAACATATAATCTTAGTTACAAGAGAATTTCCTTTGTCGATTTGTTTTCACCGTGTATATTCGGGCATTCTGATACATATTAAACCTAAGGCAGACAGTTCCCTGGAGTTCCTACGAGGAACATACAAACCAAGAATAAGCAGCTTAGAGCAGCAACATGTGAAGCCATGGCAGGGCCGCTTACTTGAATATACTGCAAGTGTTTGGGACCCCCATATGGATATTCTAATCAGACAAATCAAGTCGATCCAACGCAGGGGCAGGCGTGGTGTAGTGGTTAGGCGCGTGACTTGCGGCGCCGACGATCCGGGTTCGATTCTCGGGTTGCGCCACTATGTTTAAGAGGTTGGTAACCTCCCGCTTCCATGTCGCGATATAACTGAAATATTGTTGAAATCGACGTAAAACACCAATCAACCAACAATCGATCCAACGCAGAGCTGCAAGGTGGGTACATTCAAATTTTCAATCAATGTCTAGTGTGTCCACCATGTTAAGGGACCTTGGTTGGCGAAGCCTAGAACAGAGAAAGGTTGATTCCAGACTTACACTAATGTTTAATAGTTCATGGCCTAGTAGCTACCCCATCTTCGCAACATATTCACCCCATTAGAGTTTCTCGTGCATCACAACCCTATTCCTTCCAACAGATTCAGACCACTCAACATATTTATAAGTATTCCTCCTTCCCCCTGACCATAATTCAATGGAATAAATTCCTTTTCCGTGTAATGCTGTCTCACTTCCAGCTGTCGATAAGATCAAATCGGAAGTGAGCAAATCCTACCACCTCAAACCTTATTTGACTACTCTTTTAAAGTATTGGATCTTTATTTGTGAACACTGTTCGTCTGAGCTTTTATCCCTCTAACTTATCTAACCCATTTTTCTATTTCGTGTCTATCGAAATTATTTTATGTATTTTTATCTCTTATATCTTAACCTGCAGCACACCTTGTTCAGAATACTCTAAACGAGAGCGAACAAGAAAGATAGATAGAAAGGTATTGTCCGTTCGTGCCATTCGTGGATATAGTAAGTCTGACGTTCGTCAGGTCTTTCATTTCGCCAAGTTCGTCCAGCTTACCTATCGACATTATAGAACGTGGATTGCACCGTGAAATGAACGTTCGTACCTGGTGTATCCTGAACGACACAAGGAAAAGTTCTTATTTAAATTTTTCTGTATCACTAGTCAAGAACACTCGAAAGAATTTGCTTATTTGTTTGTTTGTTTGCCCTTTGTTGGGCGCCATTTATATAATGTATAATTTGATGGATTGCACAGTGTAACATACCTATCCGAAGCAATAATTAATGGATCCTTTAAGTGCCATCGTCTACAGTAACAGGGAACCTCGGCTTTACTGTCTAATCATAAAGACGGAGGAATCAATATTCAAGTACATAACTGGACCACTCTGCCTTGTTAAAGGGCGCACGCTACCAAATGTGCTACGCCGGCTCGGCGACCAAGATCTTTTTTATTGCGGGATTCACAGAGTAAAGTAAACAATATAATTCATAGGTTCCGGATTCAACAGCTTCCAATGCTCTGGGCTGTGTCGGACTGGACAAGTTACGCCCCCCCCCCCATTTTACAACAGCATCATAATGACCCCCCCCCCAAAGACCAAAAAAACAAAACAAAACAAAACAGGAGGATGTTGAAACATGACATAATTTGCAAAAATGACATTCGGGACACAAGAGAAAAACAATCCTTCACTGAAGTAAAGGACAAAAAATGTAATAGGGCAGTATACGTGTGAGAGAGACGGCACGGACATCAAACGAAAGGATACTGGAACATACGTGCGATACAAGAGATGAAAAGGACAAAGTTTACCGATTTACAGATTATGAGATATTTTATGAAGCATGACGCTCGCGATCTTCGGGTGGCAATTGCAGCGAAAACGACAAGAGAAAACAAAAAATTTCTGATTGATGTTGGATTCCTGGACCAGAAAACTGAAGGCTAAAGTTCCGAAATGTGACGAATAAAGTCCCATAACTCCTGAATGAAGTATCGAAATTTAACCAAAAATGCAGATCGTGAGACTATATATCGCAATAAACAATTGTGTGAAGTCTGAAGTAATTTACATCAAGCATTCCCATTCAGTTGTCAATAACGAACACCAAGTCTAATACACAAAATAGAAATATTGCCCATAACAGACCCTGGAACAACCAAAGTAGGATCAGGTGGTGCTACCAGAGACATATATACACATATGTCTCTGGTGCTACGAAGGAGTAAGCATCCCCTGCTTACACATCACACATGGTGTGATGCCACAATATCATATGAGCAAGTGTAAAGAGGTAGTAACGGTATTACCGTAACCACAATCTGTAAAAAGTCACGACAGGTTAAAATGTGTTGTTACAGTACAAACGGTTTAACAAAGATTACAAACAAGGAAGTCAACAAGTGCAAAATAACGCACAGACGACATGTCTTTACCCACTTACATAATCTTTGACGAAAAAGAAATATTTTACAAATTGATTAAAATTTTGTGATATCACCTCAGTTGATGTATTTATATAAATAATATTATATCACACAATACAAGTAATTTTATATTTATATAGAACTTTATTATAACTTGTTTCGTTTTTGATTAAATAATCTCAAATACACTGTAGAATGACGAAATCGAAAGTAAAGAGTTGTGGATGCGGCTGAAGTATAGGTCTATGGAAGAATGGTGAAAGAACAGTTTAGAGAAGCAGATGTAGCCAAGAAAATGTAAAAGCTAATTTGCATATAATGATAAATTAGATGGTAGCGATGGTCGATGCAGTTTTTACGACTGTCATGTTCTTTGTAGGGGGGATAAGGGAAACTCTACTGGTGCTGGAGGGGCAGGCTTAACAGCTTGGTGTTATTTCTATTGAAGTGGTTCGACTCATACTTCACCACCGTTTCTATTTCACCGTTCATATTTTATGTGGGAAAACTTTGCCTATAGAAACTGGGTCATTGCATCCAAAAAATGGAGTAACGGGCACATTTAATCACCTACCTCTTCGGTTAATTAAATCCCTAACTATTCATAGCAATCCATTTTCTTGTAAAAACTCCATGGATACTTGAAAAAATGCATCACAACATATTTGTTGTATTTCTCCTGAGACCTATATGCACAGAGACTGGAAACTCCTATTGAAAGCTGTATAGGTCTCTCACATAGGTAACATTTTCCAACAGGCATCCCGATAAACCGGATGTCTGCATTATTGTTCTTAGCATTGGTTCACCTGAAAATTTTAAGCTGGTAAAGAGGAGAAATTGGCAGCAATTCCGATAAACAAAGGTAGTTCTGTTAAGTAAAAAGGCAATATACAAACCATTTGAATCATTAAACATTTCATTTATGGTCCATTCAACGTGAAACCATAACCCCGATCAGATAGACCTGTGAAAACATTCAGTCAGTTGCAATCAAATAATTTACAAAATGCTGAAGCACATGCAACCATTTTTCGTTTATAGCAACTTCAATGTTTATTTAAGTTATAGTTTATTAATTTTCTCATGAACTGTCTATAAATCATGCATAATTACCCAGCCAAGTGTTAAGATCTCGCGTCATTTTTCTCCTCATTACAGATCCAGTTGAGAAACGACCACGGCGAGAAAATTTGTTTAAACAACAAAGATGATATCCTCTGTATAACTAGATTCTCATGTTTGTATTAAGAAAGGTTTTCAGACACATTTTATACCATTGAGTGTGCAAAACTATGCTCGTTGTTTGATTTTAATCCAGTTTTACATAGGTTGTAAAACTTCTATCTTTTTTTCACCCATAAAGCAGATAGCATACTATAAGCGACAAAATAATCTTATTGTCTGTCAATATATTACTTGTTTTATATTGGAAGTCATTTTATAAACATTAGAGAAATTAAATTTGCCATTTTAGTGTGACTTGAAGGAATTATCAACACGTTATTGGGCATATTACAATGTGAATTTTCTCTAGCTGCCCGTATCACCATTTTCTTTTTACTTCTTTACATAGGAGGGAGTAAAACAGTTCATATCAGGTCAACAGTGTATATAAGATAAAACCTTATTTTGTTTGTTATTAACCATCTGAATTTTTAAATAAACACAACATCGTTTTAATGCCCATGAATAACAATGACAGATGCTGGTGCTTCCCCTGGCGTGATAAACAGTAGTAAAGGCAGGTGCATTGATTGCATATATCAGCAACTTGTAAATGGGAACAAATGCTGTTAAATGAATAAAAATATATAACGAGAAATAAACGTTTAGAAAAAAATAAAGACATCTCACTAAAAATCTTGCTTTTAAAAATATTCTTATAATGATTAATGATACAAGTTTGTCTCGATTTTGTTAGAGAGAAAAAGAAGAATATTATTTCTACACATCAATAAAATTAACCTAAAAGATAAAAGAAAAAAATGTAATAGGTGATTGTAGAATTTGCGCGGGCAGGAAAAGAGCAACTGCTTTATATGTCCTTGGGCGATACCCGACAAGTTAAAATCGGTGTATTGTGGAGTGCGGTTACATAATTAGCATAACAAAAGGATGTGAATCATGTGCCGCACGAAGCGGCAAGTTTCCAGTCTCTGTGTATATATGTCTCTGATTTCTCCATTACCTTCAAACGGCCATGTTCAAAGTAGGTGGAGTGCACATGTGTAAGGTTAGACAGGAAAAAAAATTAAAGCCTAATTTTTTTTTCATGAAATCCTGCCAATTTACTTGCAAATATCTTAAAACACCTTTAATACAAATATTTAGTAAATGTCTAGAAAAAAACTTCATGAAGCCCTTTTCTTCATTTTCATAACCATGTTTCCCTTAGATTCCCCAAAGAGGTAATGAGAACTCTTCAGCTAACGAAACCACATAATTTAAAATGGCTGTTTGAAAGTAATAGAGAGCTACACTAAATGTGTTGTGATGTATTAATTTGAGTATACATGCATTGTTTTACAAGAAAATGGATAAATATGAATAGTTAGGGATTTGATTAGCTGAAAAGGTAAGTGACTTCTGCCTGTCACTCCATTTTATTGATGCAATGACCCAGTTTCTATCGACAAAGTTTTCCCACACAAAATATGAACGGTGAAATAGAAACGGTGGTGAAGTATGAGCTGAACTGTTTCAATAGAAATTAGGCTTAGTGTAGTGGTTAAGCCCTTGGCTTATGGCTCCGACGACACAGGTTTGATTCCTCCAGGATAGTTGGTTACCTCCTGCTTCCATGTCGCGATATAACTGAAAAATTGTTGAATGCGACGTAAAACACTAACCAACCTACCTACTGCTGGACCAGTCCTCTGCTAGAAATTGCAGTTTTTCATTAATGGTTTCATTATACAAAGGGACAGAAATTGGCAGTTGCCCATGTGCCCATGACGACCAAAATTTAAGCTGGGCCCCCGAAACCTCAAGACCTGCTCGCCCATGTGACGAATGAAAATTAAAAACTACAGGTTAAAAAAATCGTACTTTTTGTATTTTGAATTGAAATCCAGGATGCAGCTTCTGCCAATTTATAAAGAATTGGTCTTAATCAGCCAATCACTTTAAAATCTAATTGTTATATTCTGTTTAATTCTAAATGCGCTTTTAACCCAGGTCACAGGCCATTTAATGATGTTGCAATAATTGCATGAAAATGTTACTTTTATAACTGATCTTGTCAACATTTTAAGACCTACAACACATTTGTTAGTGTGAAAGAAAAAGCAAAAAATGCTGTGAGTGAGTAAAGAATGAGTGTGGGGAGAATGAAAGATGGTGAGCACTGAGCAGGCATTTGAAGAACGAATGAAAGAAGAGGACATAGTAAGTACAGAGCAGGCAATGAGAGGGGAAGTTGATGTAGAGAAAGCTGTGAAAGAAGTAGAGAGAGAGGGTAAGGAATGTGAAAGTGAATCTGAATCGGAGATAAATACAGTGTATGAAAAAAATGTTTGAATCTGAAGTTGAATAAATGAAATCAGAAGGTCACAAGTTAATTTTATGTGGTTTTATTTTCTGGGCTTCCAATTTCTGTTCTTGGCTCCTAAATTTAAATTGTTAGGGGCCCAGTTGGCCCCTATGTTGATACTGTAAAGGTATGTCCTTGATATAAATGAAATTTCAACAATGAAAATAGTTCCCTCTTTAATCTTTACTGTTGCAATTTTTCTCAGTCATTAGAGATCAAAAGCAATTTATAGGCAATAACATCATCAACATGTAATTTCTTATGAAACGATAGGGCATTTTCGGCAGTTTTTGAACATTAAAGGGAATTCTATTTATAAGTGACATCCTGTTTTGTTATATTTACTTCATTATGCATATCAAACATTCTTGAGACTAAGTATCTTGATATCTTAATCGTGCAAGGTCACTTGTATGAATGCAAAAAACAGAAGTATGGGAGCAGTCATTAAAATTAGGCCAAAAAAATATATGTGTGTTTTCATTTTCACCCTTGGAAAAAATAGTGTTGGTAAGTCGTGATTTCTAGGTTTTTTCTGGCTTTTTTTTGGTCTCATTTTGTCAGTGTTAGTAGCCCGTTCACAAACAATCATTAGTGAATCCCTCATGACCATAAATATTGTAGAACTTTTAAGCGCAACTCACGATGAAAATGCATTTCACTAAATATCTTAAGTATAAACTTGCAATGAATTTAATTGAAATGTACATAGAGTATGAATTTGTAGTTGGTTCCGTATATACCTGATTTACAGAATCGGTTACGGTTACGCCTATGTTTAATACTTTCAGTGAAAGGGGCTACAGTATTGGATGTCATGCCCTTCGTTGAAATCTAGATTTAACAAGTCTTGTAAATATTTGAGCTAAAAGCTGCATATTCTTCTTTTCAAGCTTTTTCTCACCACGATTTTCTGACTTTTAAGAAATCGCTAGCTATTTTTTTTTGTTTTTTTTTTCAATAACCTGGTAAAGATTTATAGGGTCAGCAACAAAAAACAGGATCAGTCGGGAAAGTGGAAACACACATACTTTTTTTTGGCCTTACCATGTAGAAGAGGTATAATTCGAAGATTATCAACAGTTTTTGAACACCTTTTAATTTTTTACATTATGAAGAAGAACTGTTAAACAATAAAATAGTGACTGCTCCCTTGTTCTTGACCTGAATGGTGTTTGTTTTGGGCACATAACGTTCTTTGCATTGGAAGTTGCAAATAATGTGTTAAATGATCATTCCATATGGTACCTTAACTTCTGGTTGTAAAACATGATTTTAGCAAGTATAAAAGTTACTTAAGTATTATTGATATGCTGATTTCAATAAAGATGGGACTATGTTATACTGACTTTGTGAGTTATAGTAAGGGAAGATACCTTAGCTTGGGTCTCCTTTCTATTTACATAAATGACCTACTCGTGATTTAATAATTTGCATATAATGCATATCTGTTCGAAAATTGCCTCGGTTCAAATTCACCAGTTCATTAATGTTTGAATGAAATGCTTAGTAGAGTTTTACTATTTCATACACTCTGGACTCTTGTTAAAACAAAACCCCAAATCTGATGGACAATAAGCAAAAACAACTTGAAACTCCTGCAAATCAGTGCTAAGAACAAAGTCCCAGAATAAGGATTAAAATTATGTTCATCAGTAAACAAATTACTGACATTATGTGACATTGGATTTTTATGCTGTGTTTAGAATTATTATGTAGTATAATATCATAGGGGAGAAGATTTTCTCTGTGTATCATTAGTACTTGTACATCTTTGCTCTGTTATTGCAGAAGTCATGTCACCTTTGGCTTGCTTACTGCACATCAGATGCAGCAGCTTTCCCATCTTCATGTGGTCAGCAAGAACCTTTACAGCCAAGATGGTAGTCGTAAACCTGTCCAGTTTGGTCCTCTTGATCACAAAATGGTCAGTAAAATTGCTTAACTGTTTTCAGTAAATATATAAATATATCTCTATAAATGAACTTCAGTGTGTATTATCACATTTACCATATAAATGATGTTGTGTGATTTATTGAATCAAGTAAATTTTATTTTGTGAAAGTGGAGAAGGAATTACCAAAATTTATTATTTGATTGTACATGTATATAAGACCAAATAGTATACAGATTGTATGCTAAATTTTGTAGAATTTGAAGATGTCAAGAATATATTTTTTTACATTAAAACTTTGGGGGAAGTGTACATTTGTATTACAGTTACCTGTCTCTTCAAATATAGTGTCATTTCTTAATTTAGAACTTTAAGTGATGTTTCCTTAGAAAGGTTTGTATGAATAAGGTATAGATATATGCTAGGAGGTTCTCCAGTTTTTCTAGCATTTACATGTAAATACAGTCAAACTTCGGCATGTTGAACTCTGATATCTTGAATACCCAGGATATCTCGAAGTCGGATGTCGGTCCCGAAAAAAATACTTCATAATATGATTAAATTCATCCCGGATGTGTCGAGCACTGATGTGTCGAATACCATGCTTATCTTGAATACATTTTCAAGTCCCGAAGTTCTTATTTACCTGGCTTATCTCGAAGCTTAAGTTGGCTTATTTTTTCCTGTGGCGTCTATCCTAGTTGACAGATGGCGCGCAACGTTTGACCAATAGACCGTGTCGATGTACAATGTAGGAAGCTGCAGTAATTACATAATCGATCGAGTCCATTCATACCTTGTTATTTATGTCAATTGTTATCACATGATGATAGCTTATTAAATTTGACCTTGCATTAAAAAAATAACATTTACTCAGTTTTTCATACCTGCATTTATTTAAAGAGATTTCTTTACATTGTTCATTAATCTATTTTAATTTCGTATCCATGAGTATGTCTGTATTTTTATGCAAAGTAATCATAGTTTAATGTGTTTTGAATAAAATAAAATTATGACAAGTTTCTTCACCTTGTCTCATGCATCAGTCCGTCCTTGGTTTAAAGTATAGTATACGACAGTTATGTCCAGTATTGAATTTAACATACAAAATTACTGAGAACCAAACATGACATTTTCAGTTTTGGAGTGTATTCTATTTATATATTTATAAATAAAAGATATGATGAGATTAAGATTAATTATTTTGTAACTATCTATATTAATGCATATTTCTTGTTAAATTAATCACATACTATAATACCGGTGTATGTTAACAATTTCAAAATTGATCCTAGACTTGAAACTGGATATCTCGAACTACAGATATCTTGAAGTATTTTCCACGGTACCTCCGACTTTGAGATATTGAGGTGTGACTGTATAAATGGATTTTAGAAGTACAACTACACCATGATCTCTTGACTTATTCATTTAATGTCTCTAACTAATGTTTGATTGTTAATGTTTTATCACACAGGGCACAAGTGAAAAAGACAATAACTGTGAAACATGTGGGAAAGGATTGGCTGATTGTACTGGTCATTATGGATTTATTGATCTAGAACTTCCATGTTTTCATATTGGTTATTTTAGAGCAACTATACAACTTTTGCAGATGATATGCAAGGTATGTATTAAAAGTTTTATATATAGTATTTTAGTTTTAATATCTATATTATTAGATGGAGAGTATTATTAAAGAATCAAAAATTTGGCAGCATCTAGATTTTGGCCTGTCTGTCTGTTTGTCAGTTTTTCTGTGACAAAAAACTACAATATTCCAGGTAACTTTTCAACTTTAAGAGATATGGCTTTCATATTTCACATGCGTATTCCTTGTGACAAGACCTCTCCATCAACACAATAATTTTTTACCTTGTGACCTTGACTGTGACTTTTCACTAACATTTAAAAAACTTTAACACTATTTATAATGTTTGCATCATAAGAGATAAGGCTTTCATATTTGACATGCATATTCCTAGTGACAAGTCCTTTCCCTTGATACAATAATTTTTTAGTATATTCATTTAGATACTGAGTACTGATATAAACAACAGATTTTATATGAGGAAACAGATTTTAAGGTAATGCATACAAAATTGTCTACAGATGTATGGTATGGTTTTTGACAGGAGAATTTCGTATTAGTCTTAAATTCAAAATTCAATTTCTTTAAATGCATCTGACTGCATAACTGCATCACAAATATTGTCTCCACATTTTTCTCCAGAACTGTAGCCGTATTCTTCTGACAGAGGAACACCGAAAGGCCTTCCTCGATAGTGTGAAGAGACCTTTGACTTACCTACAGAGGAAAGTTTTAAAGAAAAAGATTCATGAAAAATGTAGGAAGATAGCTGTATGTCCAGAATGTGGTGGATACAATGGTTGGTAAATTTTGGTTAAGAAAAATGATGAAATAATGTATGGATAATGTACATATTACTTCATCTAATTATTTGTACATGTACTTATGGTTTCTGACCTTAAGAGATGTAAGATGGCAAGATCACACTGACTAAATTGTTCTATGCTATTAGTTTAACTATCACATCACATGAGCTGTGGAGATAAAATGGTAAAGTAATACTTTGATTAGGTGTATATTGAAACCTTTATTTTCATATTTTTACAGGAATGGTGAAAAAGTGTGGGTTATTGAAGATAATCCATGATAAGTACAAACCTTCTCGGAAAGGAAATGAGCCAATTATTTCAGACTTTCTTGGGTCCTTTACCAATGCTATTGAACATAATAAAGACATAGAACCTCTACTAAGTAAATCACAGGTATGAGGGGACACATCAATATAAAGACATAAAACCTTTACTAAGTAAATCACAGGTATGAGGGGACATATTGATATAAAGACATAGAACCTCTACTAAGTAAATCACAGTTATGAGGGGACATATCAATATAAAGGCATAGAACCTCTACTAAGTAAATCGCAGGTATGAGGAAAAAATTCCGTATATAGACATAGAACCTCTACTAAGTAAATCACAAGTATGAGGGGCATATCAATATAAAGACATAGAACCTCTACTAAGTAAATCACAGGTATGAGGGGACATATCAATATAAAGACATAAAACCTTTACTAAGTAGATCACAGGTATGAGGGGACACATCAATATAAAGACATAGAACCCCTACTAAGTAAATCACAGGTATGAGGGGACATATCAATATAAAGACATAGAACCTCTACTAAATAAATCACAGGTATGAGGGAAAAAATCAGTACATAGACATAGAACCTCTACTAAATAAATCACAGGTATGAGGAACAAATCAGTATATAGACATAAAACCTCTACTACCGTATATACTCGCATATAAGTCGACCCGCGTATAAGTCGGGGGGTACGTTTTGGAGCTCAAATTCTAGGATTTGCCGTTGACCTGCATATAAGTCGGTTGGAATTTTTGATTGAACAAAGCCTGTACATGTTAACCGACATTCATTCATAGAAATGTATACAAAGGTTTGGGAGAATTTTTCCGCTCTGATGATCGTGCGTAATCACACTACGGGAATTTAATTGACATATTCAATAGAGGGGCATTTAAAACGTGACATATAAAAGATGTATTTATTTAAGATAAAACGATCTACCTGATGTTACTTCATAGCTTAAATGACTACTTTTCGAATAATTTGGTGGCCGTGAAAACGGCTTTTTTTTTGTGGCCGTGAAAACGATCGTGGCTTCATTGCTTGTTTATTAAGTAATTAATTCATTAAATAATTAATTCATTAACCCAGGGAAACCCTACTATGAATCGGTGAATGATACCCGACAAAGACTCTTTTATCACACCGACAAACCTACCGGTATAATTAACATACTTCTAGTGTCGGACCGTTATTTAATCAATGGCCATCACGTCACGGCTCACTAAACCTGTAGACGCACTGTAGCGGATTTGTTTTACCTTTTGTGATGGATATTTCAACAACAAATAAGCGATATATTACGACTTTTTAGTATAGAATCTGTTGTTCACAAAATATACATTTTATTGTCATAGAATCGTATTTTAAAGTAGTATGGACCGGGAATTTCACCTACGTTATCTATCATGTCTAATGTCTTCATTATCTGATAATAAACGGGAAAGTTTAGCTTCATTCCAAGGTCGGATTTTTTTCTCTCCGTCAGTATCTCGCATATAAGTCGGTAGTGCTTTTCGACCACGATTTTTTACTCCCAAAAAACCGACTTATATGCGAGTATATACGGTAAGTAAATCACAGGTATGGATGGGACATATCAATATAAAGACATAGAACCTCTACCAGGTAAATCACAGGTTTGAGGGGCCATATCAATATAAAAATTAGAGAATCTTTTCTAAGTAAATCACAGGTATACGGTGACATATCGATATAAAGACCTAGAACCTGTACCAAGTAAATCACAGGTATGAGGGGACATATCAATATAAAGACATAGAATTTCTGCTAAGTAAATCACAGGTATGAGGGGACATATCAATATAAAGACATAGATCCTCTATGAAGTAAATCACAGGTATGAGGGGACATATCAGTATAAAGACATAGAATCTCTACCAAGTAAATCACAGGTTTGAGGGGCCATATCAATATAAAAAAAAGAGAATCTTTTCTAAGTAAATCATAGGTATGAGGGGACATATCAATATAAAGACATAGAACCTCTATCAAGTAAATCATAGGTATGAGGGGACATATCAATATAAAGACATAGAACCTCTATCAAGTAAATCATAGGTATGAGGGGACATATTGATATAAAGACATAGAACCTCTACTAAATAAATCACAGGTATGGGTGGGACATATCAATATAAAGACATAGAACCTCTACCAAGTAAATCACAGGTTTGAGGGGCCATATCAATATAAAAAAAAGAGAATCTTTTCTTAGTAAATCATAGGTATGAGGGGACATATCAATATAAAGACATAGAACCTTTACCAAGTAAATCACAGGTATGAGGGGACATATCTATATAAAGACATAGAACCTTTACCAAGTAAATCACAGGTATGAGGGGACATATCTATATAAAGACATAGAACCTTTACCAAGTAAATCACAGGTATGAGGGGACATATCAATATAAAGACATAGAAACTCTACCAAGTAAATCACAGGTATGAGGGGACATTTCAATATAAAGACATAGAAACTCTACCAAGTAAATCACAGGTATGAGGGGACATTTCAGTATAAAGACATAGATCCTCTATGAAGTAAATCACGGGTATTGGGGAGAATATAAGTATATAGACATAGAACTTTCCCCAAGTAAATCACCGGTATGAGGGGACATATCAATATAAAGACATAAAACCTCTATCAAGTAAATCACAGGTATAAGGGGACATATCAATGTAAAGACATAGAAACTCTACCAAGTAAATCACAGTTATGAGGGGACATATCAATATAAAGACATAGAACCTTTACTAAGTAATGATGCAATGTACAGAGATTGCTTATAATTTAGACATGTCTCTTAATACTGTAATAGTGTTTAAATGTATTTCAGACTTTGATATCTCAGAAAATGATATCTCGAATACCCATAAAATCTCAAAAGCAAATGTGGGTATAATTTTTTCATTATTAATATGATTAAATTTACAGTGGGTGATTTTAACAGCAATAATGTTGAATACTGTGTTTATCTCAAATATATTTTGACATCCAGAAGCTTTTCCAGATTTATCTTAAATTTGGCCTCTTATTTACACATTTGACCATGTTTTCTACTAATACAAATGTAATTGTTTGTAATTGTTACATAATCTGGTAATTTGTGAATATTACTAGCATATCCCTTATTGAGATTTAATAATGAACAAAAGCTGTCAAATTGAAATACTATTAAGTAAGAATATTTCTTAGCTATCAACACACTTTTATGAATAATTTTTACTGAGTTATATCAAATGAGGATTGTTGGATTATCTATTGAATAAATCACTAGTACAAGAAAGCAGGTCAAGTAATGTAGGCCATACACTCTGCTAGAATCATTTATAGATGTTTATGAGCTGTAGTTTTAGATTGTTTCATATTTCTTTATTCTGCTTTAAGTACAGGTTTTGAATTTCATGATCTGTCACTATATTATGGTAATAATCTCTGTGCAATTATGATACATTGTAAATTAACTATCTAATTTTAGATTTTGTAAGTTCTGAAATCTCTAATCTGTTTCATATATATCAACATATATATCAACATACATCTGTATTTAGTTTTATATCTATATAATTATTTCCTTTCAGGAAGTGCTTAATCCAATCATGGTTCAAAAACTGTTTAGTCGGATAGTTGAAGAGGTATTTCTTTCCGTAAAACACAAAGTATATTCATTTTAATTACCATAACATTATCAGATAAGGGGCAGGCGTGGTGTAGTGGTTAAGCGCTTGGCTTGCGGCGCCGACGATCCGGGTTCGATTCCCGGGTTGCGCCACTATGTTTAAGAGGTTGGTAACCTCCTGCTTCAATGTCGCGATATAACTGAAATATTGTTGAAAGCGACGTAAAACACCAATCAACCAACCATTATCAGATATATTTACACAAGAAGCCAGTTACATTTTGATTTGTTTGTAAATGATGAACAAATATACATTTATCTTATTCATTTTGTGTTAAGGATGTGCCACTCCTTTTGATGAACTCAGAAGTTGGATGCCCTGCTGATCTCCTCTTGACTCGAGTTCTTGTTCCACCGATCTGTATCAGGCCATCTGTTGTTTCAGACCTTAAGTCAGGAACGTAAGTCATAAAAATTTAGTATGGCTTGTGAGGTTTCAGGTTAGTGTCAGAATGTAAAACACTGGGCATCAAGATATCATTTGTTTTCTGAAAAGTTTGTTATGAAAGCTATTTGATCTGGATTAGCTCTTCTGTTGTCCCAAATCTTCATGGATGCACATGTAATTACTATATCAACATATCTATTGTCAGACACCTCATGTGGGAATCTAAGAGTTAGAAATGACTCGGCCTATTTATTGCTTAAAACCTGAAGTCAGTGGAGTTAACCTTAAGATTTTGCAATATAAACATTCTATATTTTTATGCCCCAGCCAGGCATAGCCGGGGACACCTAGTGTTTGTTTTCAACCTTTCAACAGTTATTTTCCAGAGGATAAATCAAGTATTGACTGTTATCAAAATTTGAAGATGCCTATCAATTTTGGGGTCAGTAGGTCAAAAGTCAATGTCACCACTTGTAGAAATAGACTGAAAGTATTGGTTTCCAGATGATAAATCAAACACCATGCATCCAGAACATATAATGATTGGATGTATTTAATCTTAACAAAATAGGAGGATGAGGTCAAAAGTTAATGTCACTTCTGGTTGTAGTTTTTAGGAGTTCTGATTCATGAAGCTTGTAGATGAAATATGTTGGCAGAATTGAAATTAGTGGTTGCCCATTTGCCATTGACAAGTAAATTTCAATTGAAAATCAGACACAGATGTTTGCTATACATGTCCTTACTAAAATGTCCCAACAAACCTATCTCTGATAGTAAACAGCAACAAACAAATGAAGGACAGAAGGGGGGAAGGGTAGAGAGAGGTAATTTGAGAGAGAATAATGTTAGCGAAAGAGTATATGTAGCTGTTGGGTAACAATAGGAGGGAAATGTGATCTGATAGAATGTACAAAGATCGAAATGAGTTAGATGATGATTACAGTAGTGAGGATGAGAATGAAATTTTTAAGTATTGAAATTAAATAAACATTGAAATATAAAAATATAATGGAATAACATGAGTAAATGGGAAAAAAAAAATCTGTAACAGTATTAGATGACTTTTATGAAGAAAAAAGTGGGTTCATGAAAGTTTGTGTTGGTCAGTGGAATTGAAAATACAGGGGCCAACACAGCTCTTAGATTTTCAGTGCTAACTTTAGATTCTGGTTAGCTAGGAAAGCTTAGTTGCTGCTGTGAAATAGGCCAACAGCAAGGGTATATATTTTACAGATGTGTTTGAGTAATTGTAAATCTTTATGAATACATAGATTTAAGGAATCGTTACTGGTGCCGTTATTGTTAAGTTGTAGTTTTAACAGTATTAGATATTTATGGTTCTCTAATTGATGACTTTATCTACAGGAATGAAGATGATATTACAATGAAAATGACAGAAATTTTATTCCTCAACGATGTTATTCAAAAACACAAAGCTACTGGTGCCAAGATGTCCATGATCATGGTAAATAAATTAATGTGCATCATTGTTAACACTACAGCAAAGAAATAGTTTGTATGTACATATTTGTGATTTGCATTTTAAAAAAGACATGATCATCAGGTGTTTTGTTGCCAGCTAAAATAAAGACACTTAATGATCAGTTTGTTTGTCTTTTTGTCTGTCTGTCACACCTCTGTTTTGATTGTTTTTGTAGTTGATTCATATTTTCATACATTGTAACTTGACTTTCTGGTTTTCATGTTGTATATTACATTACATTATGATTTTACAGGAAGACTGGGATTATCTTCAGCTGCAGGTTGCTTTGTTATATAATAGTGAAACATCGGGAATTCCTATCCATATGCAGGTAGATGATTCTTACATACTAAATTCAGATGAGTCAGATAAGTGGATAAATGGCATACCTGCAAATTATATATTCATATTTTACATGCAGTAAAATTATGCTTTGTAAGTAAATTCATTTAAAGTATACCAATAATTATGCCACCGCCATATATGGCCGGGGGCATATAATGTTGCACCCTGTCATTCTGTCATTCTGTCATTCCGTCATTTTGAAACCTTGTCGTCACAACTCCTCCCAAACCATTCATTAGAATTTCACCAAACTTAGGTAGGGCAGCATATGTAGATGTACATGAAAGGAGGCAACTCTGCTCAGAAATTTTTTTCAGGAGTTATGGGACTTTGAAATTAGAAAATGTGCATTGCATATGGCTGAACCTTGTTTGAATTTTCAAATATTAGTTCTGTGGCAATTATATTTCACTACCTTAGCTGCCAGCGGGGGCATCTGTGTCGTACCGACACATAAAAATTCTAGTTTTTCTGTTATATCTATGAATATCACACAGTATTTTTCTATTGATATTATACACTTGTTCTGAATTTTTTATTTTACATCTTTTGTTGTTTGGATAGCCTAAGAAATCAACAAGAGGTTTCGTTCAAAGATTAAAAGGAAAGCAGGGTCGTTTTCGTGGTAATTTGTCAGGAAAACGAGTTGATTTCTCAGGCAGGACAGTAATTTCTCCAGACCCAAATATGAGGATTGATCAGGTAATTTTTATCATAGGTAATGTCTTTATAGGGCATATAACTTTTAAGATCTAGATTTTGTTTTTAAATGAATTGCAGATACAGCAAGATAAATGTGTGAATTGTAGGTATTCATGACATTAAAGACAGGAGGTAAAAGGTTTGAGTTGACCATAAGACAGTGTTCCCACCTCACCCCAAAGAGAACACAAAACTTGAAAACATTCATTACACAGCAGTCAGAAAGGTGCTAACTTTGGGACAGTCTGTAGATATGTATTCATACCATTTATTGATATAGTTTTACCTGTATGTTTTCATGAAATATTTGTGTAATTTATTAAATGTGCTATCATACTGTTCATTTAGAATTGTACTCCTACTTGAATGATTGTAAGATAGGGGTATGTTTCTTTGTATGTAACCAGTCTAGTGTCGTTACCAGGTGGCTGTACCAGTCCATGTTGCCAAGGTGCTCACTTATCCTGAGAAAGTGAATAAAGCCAACATCAAACTGATGAGGAAGCTCATTGTAAACGGATGTGATACACATCCTGGTGCTAACTTTATTCAACAAAGAGATAACAATATCAAAAGGTTTGATATGTATATGAATATAGATAGGCATTATAAAAATGAGGGAGCCAAGCCACTCTTAAGTTATAGTTGTCTTTCAAAAAATCATAAAAAATTAATCTCCACTTTTACAACAGGAAACAGATAATATGATAATGTAAGTGTTGGTCCCTTCTTCCAGTTTTGATTTGCTTTCAGTGCCTTTAACATATAAGTGGACACAAACCAAGTGCTTCAGAATTAAGTAGAGTAGATTATGGTATAAAGAATTTAAAATCTTGAATCTTGAATTTATGTTGATATTGAAAAAATAAACAAGTGTAGAATTGTGTTTAAGACATTGCTGATTAGGTATATTCTAAAACAATGCTGTCATAAGTTAGAGATAATAAGTATAAGTCCTAGTCAAGACACAGTTTTCCATCATGTAAATTGTACTTTGAGCATTTTAAAATGGAATTATGCTAGAATTATAGGACTCAAAAGCTTATTCAACATGTTTGGGTAACTATATGAATACTGGATTGTTGCCTAGGTTTCTAAGATACGGGAACAGAGAGAAGATAGCAAAGGAGATTAAATTAGGAGATGTGGTGGAAAGACATATGATGGATGGTGATATTGTACTATTTAACAGACAACCCTCCCTTCACAAGCTCAGTATTCAAGCATTCTTTGTAAGATATTTTTGAAAACATACATTATTGTCAACATTCTTGTATAGAATATATTCCGTGCTGTCAAATGATATGATTAGAATTTAGTCTGAAAAGATTAAATGTTTTTGGTTTGGATTTTAATTATGCATGTGTTAAAGGTTTACTTAGCATATAAAAGATTCCTAGTTGTTCAAAGTTAACATCAGCGTATTGAAATTGGAAAATGCAGTGGTAGAAATTGTTTAGTTAAAAATTGCAAAATAACCCAAATGAAATCCCCGTAAATCAAGATATATATGTAGTTTTATATATGAGAAGTTATTATTTATTGAGAGACTTTTAAAAAGAATATCTATTATTCTATCAAACTACCCTAAGAAAGTAAAGTCACTAATGACAGCATCATTCTTTCAAGTATTATCTTCAGATACACACATTCTCTACTTTTTAATATTGACACACATGCTGTACACGTACACAGTTGAATAATTTTTTACAGGCGAAAGTTATGCCACATCGAACATTCCGTTTCAATGAATGTTGTTGTAATCCTTTCAATGCTGACTTTGATGGTGACGAAATGAACTTACATCTACCACAGACAGAGGAAGCTAAAGCAGAGGCTATAACTCTTATGGGGGTAAGAAATTGAAACTTTAATGCATCGTGGCCCAACCAGAGATTGAATCTTTTGCAGTAGATCCCAAATACTAAATACATGTCTTATTTTGATATGGATAGAGCCTTAGTGGGACATATGTTGTTTGTTATCTCCAAAGCTTCTCATTTTGACAAGATATTTCTTCCACAGTGTGCTGATTATTGGTTATATTTTTCAGCTCTTACCTAAATTGAATAAAGATAAATTGTTGATCTTTAAAATAAAATTACAGAGCTGTTATGAATGATCTGAACGTGTACCAATGTGTTTGTGTAAATATTGTTTACAGTAATTGATTATTTCAGTCCAAGTCTAATATCATTACGCCCCGTAATGGAGAGCCTCTGATAGCTGCAATACAGGACTTTATAACAGGTATTTAAACAATGCTGTAGTGTTAGATATAAGAACTCTCTACAGAGGCTGTATGAGACATGTAACTTACAAGATTTATTAAATTTGACTGGTATTATTTTTTATCTAAGAAATATTCTTTATTGTGTTGCTCAAATGAATGATGTGTATAAAAATGAAGAATCTTCCTGGCATAATATGGAATATCACAACTAAAATAACGTGAACATACATGCGCAATTTGTGATTGTTATGGCATCATATAATTATGACATAAATTGCCCACATAAAAGTGCCCACATTGAGAACAATGATTTGGTAGGTGACTAAAAGCAAACAGTGATGGGATTTTAGTAGTTGCGATACTCCGTATCATGAATGAGTTAGAATAATTTTAGTTAGGATTTGATTGCGAATTCAATTAATAGGACCCTTTTAAAGTGAATCTGTACGTAATAAGGGTCTTGTGTACAGAAAACATTGTTTATAAAACACTTTTCTTACATAGGTTGGGTTATATCACTGTTAACACTAAATTGCTGTGCATAGGTAACTATTATATGCTCATGAAAGTTACAACACTAAATATTATGACCTTGAGTTGTCTTTGAATACGCTATTACAAATAGTATTAAATGTTTTAGTGCACCAGTCAGATTTCTACTGTGTAATCACAAATTATCTTTCAGGTGGATATTTGATTACACAGAAAGATGTGTTCTTTGATAGAGCGAAGACGTGCCAGCTGATTTCGGCCATGTTGTCTCAGCGGGACACAAATATGAAAATTGATCTACCTCCACCTGCTATTTTTAAGGTTATTGTTTTTGTTCATCTTAAAAGTAGAAAGAAACTCATGATAAATGTATTACTAACAATGTTTGGAGATACTGAACTGTAATCTGTCTGTAAGTAATGTTTCAGTGTAAAATATATGTAGAGAATATAAGTAAAATATATTTATTTACTGTATTTACATGAATATAATACACACCCGAGCATTATGCTCACCCCTTAAAATGACCTCGAAAATCATGAAAAACCGTCTAACTCTGTGTATAATACACAGGGGAAAAATCCAAAACAAGATGTCAATTTTGTGTTGAAACAGCAAGACCGCAAGCTGAATTTGCCTTGTCGTATACCTTTTACAGTGTAATCGCGTAACGTGTATTATTATCAAAAGTGGCACAGAACGACTAGCCTTTATTTATCGTGTGATGTCAACGCTTTTCTCTCATTTCATTTACAATCAAACTTGCATAAACTTTAAATATCTTAACTAGTACCCTCATCCCAAACGATCGCTTCATTTTTTTCTCTCTCGTTAGAGTGTAGGTGCGTGTCTACTATACTATGTGAACTTTACGTGGAGATTGCAAATGTTTGTGAAGACAAAATATATAATGAATGAGTGTTATCCAAACTGTCGATGCTCATGCCGTTACGGTCAAGTAGTTTCACCTGTTGCGTAACTATCGATTAACCAATTAAGGATATATCATTATATCACCCGTACATTGTACAATCTGCTAATCAGAAACCATTGCTAAATAACACAGTGCAAGTAATCTATCTTGTTCATTGAATGACACACTGTAGACATTACTCCTGTTATTGCTTTGGGCATTTACTACGGGAAGCAAACAGTATACAGACAATAGATATATCTCACGCCTCATGAGTTTGATTGACGGATTTAGATACTTTAACGGACACACACACCCCTCTAAATTGCTACTGAAGCTTAAAAGCATGGAAAAAAAAGTTCCAGATTTTTAACCCTATGTATAATATGCAGTGAGAAAATGAGGGGTCAAATTGGCGAAAAAAAGTGTGTATTATATTCGAGTAAATATGGTACATACCGGTATACCAGTAAAACGTAATACATAATATTGAGTGAGCCTCACTTCTTGTGATAGAAAACCACATCTTTCGTTTTGTCATATATATAGTATTCATATCTATTCCAGAAAATTTCCTTGATTACAAAATATAATAGGGTTTATATTGGCGATAAACAAATTCCTAAAGTAAAAACAAGTATGATTTTACTATGATTAAAACCTGCATGCAATTTGACATTATCAGTGACAATTCCATTTGAGATGAAAGGATGTTTGACGTCATAGCAGTGGATTAAAAATGAAAATTACATATATAATCAATGTTAAAATGTTGAAATTAACACAAGTTCTTTTGTTTCTGACATCAAAAGATTGTTTAAGGGGAATTGTGCCTTTAAACTGAAATTTAGATCCTATCCATCCTCATGCAATAGAATAATCTACCGTATATACTCGCTTATAAGACCGACTCGCTTATAAGACGACCCCCTACTTTTGGACAAAAATTCTAGTACTTTAGCATTGACCCGCTTATAAGACGAGGTAAAAAATTGCTCTCAGACACGATGCACGATGTACGTATTGACATTTTTGGGGCAGTGCCAACTGTCTCAATCTCGTTCACTGTTCAATGTGCGGTTTGACAATGCACAAGTTTTTCCATAATTACTGTGTAATATTCATAAATAACAAGATCTTTATTTGTTTTACATTAATTTATTACATCTTTTATTTCAATCACGGACTTATAAACAGGGTATACATGTATGTAAGCATTTAGCAACTATTGATTCATATTTAAACGATAAACATAATTAATAGTCCATCTGAAAGTTCTCAAACACTGAATACAAAACGTCTTTTATTCACGAGTGCCGTCTGTGTGGAGATACAACCACTCATCCTCGTCACCACTATTGCCGAATAGCTCGTGGAATTCGTTTGATAATTAACTGTCGAATGGGCTTGGCATAATTATTGTTAAATAAACAACAATGCAATCAATCACCAATTACTGATTTTTTTTCTCGTCAATCTCGGCAAATTAATACCCGATAGTTACCTGTCAATCACCCCTTATCAAGATCAATTGATCTCGGGAACTTTAAACCTATAATTAGATTACCGATGTCCCGCGTTTACCGCAGTTCACGTGTACAAGAAGTGTGATAAATACAGCTAGTGACACGTGTTCTCTGATAGATATTAATGACTTTTATCTTATATCTCGCTTATAAGACGACCCCCCTACTTCACAAAAGAAATTTAACTCCCAAAAACTCGTCTTATAAGCGAGTATATACGGTATTAAAAGGGGTTTTTTTAGGACCAAAAATATTTTTAACATTTTTTAACTTAAGAAATCCCCTTTCAAAATGATAAAAGTAAGATAGCATCTCACTGTGATGATCAAAGTAAAATATTTGACCATATTTAGTTGTTGCAAAACAAATTTGATTTGTGTGTGATTTGATAAACATATCTCATCAATTAATGAATTATTTCTAATTTTCTATGACTAGAAGTGAGGTTTACATGCAATAGAAGCTTCATGGAAATCCATGTTTTTTACCTCACCTTGTGAAATGAGCAGTAGTCTATGCTATCACCCTCTCATAGTCCATGTCAGCATCCCCGTCTACAATATTAAGAAGTTTTACTTTTTTGATATGAGGTATAAAATGTTCAAACTTACACAAATGAAGCATCTACGTATAAAGGAGGAATTTAATTTCAGATACTGTGCCGAACCCAAATTTTCTGGTCGATTGAGCATGTTTTGTAGATTCTTTTAATTAAGTTCAGCAATTTCATTTCTTTAATATGAGGCATAGGATGTTCAGACTTACACCAAAGATGTATCTATATGTGTTAAGGAGGAATTTAGTCTCAGGTGCTGTGCCTGACTTGTATTCTCTGCTTGAGTGAACAATTCTGTCTCTCAGTCCATAAAACTTGTCGGAATAATAATTTTTTTATGCCTACTTGAATGAAATGTGTAAAGAAATAACCTTATTATGGTCAAAAACCCATGAGGTGAGCTTTGCAATCTTTGAGTACACTATGTTTGATGAATATGCCTACATGAAAAATGATGACATCATTGTCGAGTAGGACATACTGTATTTATTTATTATCTGGTTTCAGCCAATCAAGTTATGGACCGGGAAACAAATCTTTAGTGTATTGTTAAGGCCAAATAAGAAGGATCCAGTCAGAGCAAATTTACGAACCAAAGGAAAGAATTATTCTCGTGGTGAAGACCTTTGTGTTAATGATTCATGTAAGTGCAATGTTCATGTATGTTAATATTATAAGATATAAGAAAACTGCATAGTTGTACCTGCAGTGAATTATCTATTGACATAACAAAGGATGACTGCTAAGTTGTACTTGTAGTGAATTATCTATTGACATAACAAAGGATGACTGCTAAATTGTACTTGTAGTGAATTATCTATTGACGTAACAAAGGATGACTGATAAGTTGTACTTGTAGTGAATTATCTATTGATATATCAAAGGATGACTGCTAAGTTGTACTTGTAGTGAATTATCCATTGACATAACAAAGGACGTTTGCTAATTTCTACTTGTATTAAATTACCCTTGAATTATTCATTGATAGAGCTACACAAAATTATGGAGTATAAATTTTGCTAGAGGTAAAATGATTAACTGCAATATCCAATTACTGCTGTTTATGATGCACAGATTGTTTTATGGCATAAAATGTGTTATTTTTGGTTTGATACAACTTCAGTTTTATCTATCAAGTTTTGTGGTGATTTTCCCTTTTTGATCAAGATTAGAAATTCCATAAAACACATGCCAGTAATTAGGATATCAAATTATATGAACAGTGGTTCAGAAATTTGAAATCCACCAGAGATACAGGCACACAAAATATTAATCAAATCATCAATTAAGTCCAATTTATTATGATTTAAGTATTGTCAGTATTTTAATGTAATAAAAATTTTTTTCTTTTTGTGGCAAAGAGTGAAATGAACTTTGCCTGGAATCCAGAATTGAACCATTGATTATGCCACAATGTTAAAGAGATTGGTAGTCTCTGCCTGAATATTTCATAATCATTGTCAGTGATACTAAATCATAATAAATCAGATGGTATGCTTTCAGTTATCGTGATCCGTAATAGCGAATTGATTTGTGGTGCAATGGACAAAGGGATACTAGGTTCTGGCTCTAAGAATAATATCTTTTATGTCATTCTTCGAGATTTTGGGGAACAGAAAGCTGCTGATACCCTCTCTAGACTGGCTCGGCTCTGTCCAGCATATCTCAGTAAGAAATATTAATCTTTTATCGATAGCATGAAAATTATTTCTTGGAAATATATTAACAACAATGATGGAATTCTTGTGGGATACTGTAACCAGCATGTATGGTGTCACATCTTGTCATTGAATGATTCAATAGATGCTGCTTTCATTTTACGAAACACTTAAATATCAGATAGAATAGTGAGATTATTTGTAAACATCTTTGAATATTTCATATGTAAAGCTCTCAAGCTGTCTAGAATTAGATGACTCAACAGTTTGTAAATAATTGGAGATTGATTCCTACATATTACCCATACTCTGTTATCTAACGTACATAATACAAGTAAGCAAAGGAATTCTTTGTAGTATCATTTATGACTTGTTGACTTATGTGGGTTAGCTCCAGATGCAACATTTTATCTGTATTCTGTATTGTATTACCTTTGCCTTATGTGGGTTAGCACCAGATGCAGCATGTTGTCCTTAAGTCTGTAGTGTCCTCCAAGTTTTGGCATTAGGTGTTCAGCATTCTACAGGTAACCAATCATAAAACAAACCAAATTTACACAAGTTTTACAGTCATTACCTAAAAGGATGATTGATTTGTCAGCACTGGTTTTCTGATTAATATGCACAGAACATGAATTTATGTTATCCTTTTGTTTAAGCCAGTGTGGCTTGGGGGATGAGGTGCTCAGCATTAGAGGTTATGGGTTCGACTCCTGTCATGGGCACATTGGTGTTTTGTCTATCAGACGAAGCAGTAAAATTCGAAGTAGCATTTCAACTTTGATGTGGTATGTAAAAGATCCCTTATTGCTCAAGGAGGATCAGTTGCAAAATTATAAATTTCTATTCGATACATGAGGCAGATGCTGTCACCATATATGTGAAACAATCATAGTGTGATATAAAACAATAATCAATCAATCGTTTCGGTTGTTTTCTTGTCATGTACAATTGTACATCCATATTGTTTCAGAATATTGCACATTCATACATTACAGGTCACCGAGGATTTTCTATAGGAATTGGAGATGTCACACCCGGTGCTGGTCTCATTAAGGCCAAGAATCTCTTACTGGAAGATGGGTAAGGGCACTGAGGTTTATATGCCATAGCGACACTAACAAGTATATCATAAAAAATCCACCAAATTTCCTATGTAGGATTTTAAAACTTGTATTACATGTCTTGTGTATACTGTATATTATACTGTATATTTTGATTTCCTTGACATACAGTTATTCAAAATGTGATGGTCACATCCATGACCTTGAAGAGGGTAAGCTACAGACACAGCCAGGCTGCTCTGAGGAGGAAACTCTAGAGGTAGTCATGAGAAACATTTTTACTGATGTTTATGTATTCATTCTATCCATTGATTGATGTAGCAGTTACACATTATAACAATCTAATAACTAGCATTAGTAATCTTGTATCTGTTCTTATTTGTACACAGTCCTGGAGGTACTCTTGTATCTGTTTGTATTTGTATAAAGTCCTTGAGGTACTCTTGTATCTGTGTGTATTTGTATAAAGTCCTGGAGGTATTCTTGAAGAGCCCTTATAACACCTTTATAAATATACAAGACTTTCATTAAAGTGTAGAATACAGTGCCCGCCACTTAATTGAATGTCGCATTATTGAATATTTCGTTTTATTGAATAAGATGCTGAAATCCTAAACCATTTTCTATTAAATCTATTGAAAATCCGCCACGTATTACACTAGAATAAAGAAGCAACTTCGTTTATTTGAATAGCGCGATTATCCTACCAAGCATACCTTTGTTAAAACTTCACCGTATCACGCCCAAGGTCATGTTGTTTACTACGGTGCGAGCGACCTATCAATTAGAGATAAATGGTTTCACACCTGTCCAGGTAAAAGCTGTTGACCAAATCACACGTTAAATGTCGAATAGGCCGTAGCGGTAGGGATTAAAGGATTAATTACTAACTGCCGAAGCCAGATCGTGCGCAAGATCACCGAAAACATCGACAATATGACGCTGTTAGCCAACGGCATTGCATGAAGACTGACCCTACTAGATGCCGTCCACTTACTCAGTAAGGTCTGGCGCACTGTCAAGCCCACAACTATGGCCAATTGCTTCCGAAAGGCTGGCTTTGTCTCGTCAGACAACGACGCAACCGAAACTGACTATGTCTGGTCGCCAGAGGAGTTGATAGCTAGACGCTTGATGCCTTCATCACAAACGATGGCAACCTAGAATGCTAAGCTGCCCGGACTGAGGAGAAAAAATGCGCCAGTTTCCCTGAAGACGAGACCCGATCATGTAACACCAGTGACGAGGAGGAGGCTGAAGAAACGGCACCAGTAGTGCACGACGAACGTAAAGATGCAATAGCCATACTTTGACGATTCTTTGAGGAAAAGTAGAGCGATGACTTCAGCCTGTTCTATCAGATGGAAAATTGAAATTTTACTCGCTTGAACATGCCTTTTAATATGCCTTTGTTAAAATAAATTGTTGAACCCGTCTTGTGTCTTTGATCACCCTGGTTACACGACTGAGATACAATTACATGTGTTTCAATAGACAGCGGATTATCTTTACAGTCAGACGAGCAGGTGAAATGTAACTATTTAATAACATTTGGTCACTGTACTTAAAAACACAGTTGCAAAATTATCGAAAATGTAGTCTGTTGACTTTCATGTAGCTCAAGCAAACAAGAAGAGGATCTAAGAGAAGTAACTCTAGTGTATCTATATATAGATACTTGTACAATGATACCATTACAGATACCGCAAAAGTTATACACGTATGCAATTCTTGCACAATCTGTCGATCTTCCGGTCTTTGATACTGCATTCGTTCGTCATGCCGTGTAATTGAATATTCGTTTATTTGAATAATAAAGTCCTAACAAATAGCTTATTCAATTAAGCGGCTTGCACTGTATATCTAGAAGAGATAATTTACTGTCTATTGTACAATTCTTCTTATCATGCATTTTATTTGCATTTTAAGTTTTCAGAGTAATGATAAGTTTGCATTTTAATCAAACTCTCTATGTTTAAGGCTATGATACTTCGAGAACTGTCTGTTATTCGTGACCATGCAGGAAAAGCTTGTTTACGCGAACTACATAAAAGTAACAGTCCATTAAACATGGCCATATGTGGATCTAAAGGTATATTCATATCTTCTTTTTCGAGAAGCATCTACATCTATATAAATCTAGAAATGTCTATTTGTAATCTTCTGCTTTAATTTTGACATGTTGTCAACAAACTCAATACTTGTCATTTTTGTCAGGTTCATTCATTAACATATCTCAGATGATAGCTTGCGTTGGTCAACAGGCTATCAGTGGCAAAAGAACACCAAATGGATTTGAAGACAGAGCCTTGCCTCATTTTGAAAAATTTTGTAGGTAGAATTACTATTGTTGTAGATTTAATTGCATATAAATTTTTAATAATGAAAAGTTCAATATTTGTTTGGATTATTTATAATTTTGATGTCATTTGAAAATAAAATGCTGTGTACATTACTAAGCTGGAAATCACAATTAATCAATGTTCAATGTAGTTGACTTTAAGTTGGTAAAAGTTATATTTTAATAATTGAAACAAGTAGAACACAAAAACCATATTGCAGATTTTCTCAAGCCTCTGTGTAAAGTTTTGATTACTGATCTTTTATTCTTTAGTCCATTCCTGCAATCTATTCATTATTAAAATAAAAAAGAAATGAAATATGATAATCTAGATACATTTATATACTCTTTACATAGAGGCTAGCAAGTCACATTACTGGTATGGAATTGACATACTGACAAATGAGTTATCTATGTAAAAGAAATACTTGAGATTTGTTCTTTTACACAACGCTTTACACATATCTCTACTCTGCTATCACTGTTTATGATAAATTAAAATATTTTTAAATGTAGAAACAGGATTTTTGTCTATATTCTACACCATATTAATTAACAGCAAAAGATCCAGCTGCTAGAGGGTTTGTTGAGAACAGTTTCTACAGTGGACTCACTCCAACAGAATTCTTCTTCCATACAATGGCTGGTAGAGAGGGTCTAGTAGACACAGCAGTAAAAACGGCCGAGACAGGATACATGCAAAGGAGACTTGTTAAGGTAGTGTAATGTAATCAGATTGCTTCTTTTCACTATTTTTATTCCCCTGGAGTCAAAGCTTGGGGGCATTTAGTTTTTGGCCTGTCTGTTTGTCTGTGGCAAAAAACTTTAACATTGGTTATAACTTTCGAATCATAAGAGTTAGGACTCTTATATTTTACATACATATTCCTTGTGACAAGACCTTTCTGCTGGTACAATAATTTTTGACCCCGTGACCTTGATTTTGACCTTTGACCTACATTTCAAAAACTTTAATATTGGTATTAACTTTTGGATGATAAAGAGGTAGGGCTTTCATATTTCACATGTATATTTCTTGTGACAAGACCTTGTTGTCTTTACAATAGTTTTTGACCTTGTGACTTTGACAGACTTTTGAACATTGGTTCCACATTCCTGTGGGTAAGGAGTGTAATCAAGATATAGGACATTGCACAGTTTGTCTTATTCAGACTTTGTTGCGACCGAGAGCATTTGTGTTTCACGAACATATCTTCTTGTTGCATGTTTGAGTGTTAATGAGGAAATTTTAAAATTAGAACAATGCACATTATCAGAAGTTGGTGTTGATTGTTAAGTTGCAATTATGATACCATTTCATTATTATCAAAGATCATTTTTATGGTGCATAAGAAACAAAGCAATACTTGGTCCTCTGTCAGTCCATCAGATCTCTGTTGGTCCATCAGACCTCTGCCTGTCCATCATACCTCTGTTTTAACTACCATTGCGGGCTACATATATTTTCCTTCAATCACTCTAGTTTTGTATATACATGTAGGTATAACATCGGGTTTACACATTTATTGTTTATTTATAATAAATATTTTGTAGTTGATATTATATGAACATTCATAATTCATAGATATAAATTTAAAAATAGTACATGTAATAATGTTGAAATTGTTCATCTTTAACACTTTGTATTCTACAGTCACTAGAAGACCTTTGTTCTCACTATGATCTGACAGTCCGGTCATCCACTAATGATATTGTACAATTTACATATGGAGGTGACAGTTTAGATCCCGCATCTATGGAGGGAAAAGATCAACCTATTGATTTTAAACGTGTTTTTGATCATGTCAAGGTCAGTCATTCAGATTGTCATAGACAACATAGTGTCACAGCTATATACTACATACCTTTCTTGGAACACTACAGTCTAGTATCAATATGTTGTATGAGTAGAATTTAGTGCTCTTGAAGTTTGTTTCCTTTCAAGCATTCTCTCTTGTAGCTCTGTTGGTGTAATTTTCTTCTTTAGGCGAATACCATGGTAAACTGTAGAGAAGAAAGTGCCCTGAGTGGTGCTGAACTCGATAAACTAGTGTATGAAAAACTGGAATCCAAAAAGTATATTGGACTTAGCCAGGAATTTAAAGGCGATCTGAAGTAAGATTATTTGTGTTGTATATACTGTGGATAGCTCAGTATTGATTTAAGTGAACAGCATGATCTTGTTCTATTTAACACAAATAAATATGAAGTCTTCATGAATAATTTTATCGATATTGATCAGTAAATTATGTGTTGTTTCATGTATAGTCCATGTATACTAATTAAAGAATCACTCACTCTGTGATAAGAATGTTTGACCTTTTCAGAGAGTTCATAGATGGTGTTTCACAAAAAATAACAAAAACAAGGAAGCAGTTTGGTATTGAAGGAGGCAGAGCTAGAAAACATCTTCCTCGAGGTAGGAATCTGATGCAGTTATCAATAGACAATGTAAAGCATGACTCGACCATTGTTGATATTTCTCTCATTTGCTATGGAAATGTGTTTTGTTTTTTTCTCTTTTTTTTTATGAAAGTAAGACCTTTATTTACTAATTTTTTTCATGTCTGTCATTTCGGCATAAAGTATTTGCTATACAGTCAAACTTCGATATCTCGAACACTGATATCTCGAATACCCGGGATATCTCGAAGTCGAACGTCGGTCCCCAAAAAAATCCTTCATATTATGATTAAATTCACCCCGGATGTGTCGAACACTGATATGTCGAATACCATGCTTATCTCGAATACATTTTCAAGTCCCGAAGTTCTTATTTACCCGGTTTATCTCGAAGTTGGCTTCTTATTGACAATATTCCCCGTGGCGTTTACCCTAAATGACAGGTCGCTCGCGTGGTGTGATCAATTGACCGTGTCGGTGTACAAAGCCGCAGTAATTACATAATCGTCCGTGCGTACCCTGTTATTTATACAGAATATTAATAAATGAAGATAGCTTACTAAACTCGACACAAAATTAGATAATTAACATTAGGCCTAACTGTAATTAGTGCTTTTTCATACCTGCGTTTAAAGAAATTTCTTTACACTTTTCATTAATTATTACTTTTTCCAATCCGTGTGTATTTCTGTATTTTTATGCAAAGTAATAGTAATTAAATCAAATTATGACGTGTGTCTTTATCTTGTCTTACAAGTTAGCCCGTCCTCGGTTTTAGTTATAGTATAAGACAGTTATATCCAGTATTGGATTTAAATTACGATGTTACTGAAAAGGAAAACTATTTTCAGTTTTTGAGTATATTCTCTATATATTCATAAAATATGAAAGGTATTATGAGATTCAGATTAATTATTAAGGAACCATACAATATGCACATCATCTTGCGTATTTATTGATAAATATATGTATATCTCATACATCTACTATAATAATCACAAATGTCAAATGAATCGGCGTACATTACATGTAACAACTGCAAGATTTGTGATCCTAAATTCAAAATTTGGATATCTCGAACTACGGATATCTCCAAGTATTTTCCGCGGTCCCTCCGACTTCGAGATAACGAGGTTTGACTGTATTTATCCATTCTTCTTTCATTTTCTCCTTTCAATCCAGTTTCTCTACCTTGCCGCATTTTGTCATCTGGTCTTTATTATTTATATTCATGTACTGTATAGCTCCATGGTGACTTCTGCCACATAACTAAGCCAGTAACTCCTCTTTTTTCTTTTATGTAATCAACATACGATTAATGAAACTTCTCATATAATGTAGGAATGCAAATTTTTAAATTACAAGTGTATTACTATATAGGTTCCCAGAGGATCTGACTTCATTGAGAAACTTACATATATTTTACAATGCAAATGTATAAGTTTGTTTTTGATTTTAGTGTTGTTCGAATTGGAGAGGATAACAGAGACACAGGTAGAAGAGTTCCTGGATTTATGTCTTCACAAATTCATGAGATCTCAGATAGAGCCAGGTGAGATAATAAAGATAGCAATGCCTAGCGTGGCATAATACGCCTCTTGCTTAGCTTGAAGGGGATCAGTTTGAATGAATGGAAACATTATTTGGGTAATTTGTTTTAATTCTATGAAATATTGAAATCCATAAAGAAGGTAGGGAAAAATCCAAAGTATTATACCGAAATGTGAACTGGTACTGGCCTCATTGATATAAATATATATGCCAAGTTTCAATCCAATACCTTGAAACTCTGCATAAAGAAATCTGGAAAACTGTAAAATCCTTGAAAATTTCTAAGTTCAAGGGGCATAACTCTGGCAAATCGAAAGCAATCATACCCAAATGCAATATTGGTACTGACCCTCATTGATATACAGTAATATACCAAGTTTTAGTCCAATACCTTTAAAGACTGCAGAAAAAAGTCCCCAAAACTGTAAAATCTTTGAAAATTTCTATTTTCAAGGGCTGTAACTCTGGCAAAACCATAGCAATCATACTCAAATGCGAACCACTACTGAACCTTGTTGATAGGATATAAAGTTATATACCAAGTTTTAATTCAATACCTTTAAAGACTGCAGAAAAAAGTCCTGAAAACTGTAAAATCTTTGAAAATTCAAGGGGCATTAATCTGGCAAAACCAAAGCAATCATACCCAAATGTGAACCTCATTGATATAAAATTGTATGCCAAGTTTCAATCCAATACCTTGAAAGACTGCAGAAAAAAGTCCGGAAAACATAACCTCGGATGGATGGACGGACGGACAACACCATAACATATTACGTCCTATCTTACGACAGGTGTTTAAAAACTGGGTAATGTATTTAACTAACAGGATTGATATCTATTTACTCAAACACTTCCAGTTCACTTAGATTTATTTATAAGTTCTGAACCGAGTTTATTGGGAGTTTATATCCTATAATTCAGCCTTTTTTTTTTAAGGTAACTCCTTATTTGATATATCAATAGTGAAATGTATACTGGGTATTTGAGTACTACTTTAAAAAAAAATTAGGACATAAAAAGCACATTTGTTTTTTGAAAACAAAACATGCATGAAAACAAACATGCTTCAGACCTAGTTTCCAGCAATATTTTAACATTAATCAAGTTTGTTAACCCTTCCGCTTGTGAAGAATCCATGTCGATGAGGGACTGTTGTTTAATCTATATTTATATTTTTCTACAGGGACAGCAGTAGGAGCTGTGTGTGCTCAGAGTATAGGTGAGCCTGGTACTCAGATGACCCTGAAGACTTTCCATTTTGCTGGTGTTGCGTCTATGAGTATCTTTTGTTTTTAATGAAAACACTTCTATGGCAACATTAATATGTGGAAAATGGAATGGATTACATTATGTTCTCTGATTTAAAGTTATTTTCTCTACCTTTGAATTATTTTTCAGTTTTTGTTTTGCTTCAAATACAACTCTCAGGAACGCACCAATTAATCATTTTAATTGATTTGAACTCAGAGTAAACTAAAGTGTAATAAACAGAATTTCTAGAGTATAGCTTTCAGTAGTTACAGAATAGAAAAGAAATGAATTGAAATATAACCTGTAATTGTCCTTAAGTTGAACCTTAGATATCACACAGGGTGTACCAAGGATTAAAGAAATTATAAATGCCTCTAAGAATATCAGCACTCCAATCATTACAGCAGAGCTCATGAAAAGTAACGACGGAGAGAGTGCTCGAGTTGTCAAGGGTAGAATAGAGAAAACTGTGCTGGGAGAGGTATTTCTTTGTGATCTCCTGCTTCTTTCCATTGTAATGATATTGTTCTGAAGTGTATTTAAGTAGAGCTGTCATAATTGTTGTGAATTTATTTTTACTATAGACACATATATCATTACAGGTGTCTGAGTATTTAGAAGAAGTATTCCTGCCTGATGATTGCTTCATACTGATTAAGTTAGACCTTGATAGAATACGACTTCTGAAGGTTTGAAATCAATTTATGCAAATCATTGTATATTTTATGGGCTATTTATTTGTTGCAAGTCATTACAATCTAAGACCCAGGAAACAGTATAATGGTCTCTTTTCGTTTGATATAATATACCTATATACAAAAAAACTAAACTGATATTGACGACACGAATATGTCAATGTTTTTTGTTTATGCTCTTATCAATAAAATTGATTGAAGAGTTTGCAATTACAAAGTTTGATAAAAGAATTTATGTAGAACAGGTCTTGACCAATTAAGGTTCAGTTTTGACAGATTATTGTTTACCATACACATCTATAGTTTTGTAATGCATGATCAAGTTCATCATTGGTATCAATAAGTAATGTGTTTTGAATATTAATTGTTACAGTTGGAGGTAAATGTTGACAGCATTAAAGAGTCAATCTGTAAGAGCAAGCTAAGAGTCAAACCACAGGTATGCACCTATAAAGGAGTTTATAGATTTGAATGATTAATTAATTTTATCATTTGATTCCTGTTTATTTTGTTGTTAGAGTTCACTTTGCAAGGTGTGTATTTTGTGTGAAACTTTCATTGACATTTTGCAATGTATATTTAATGGAAAACATGCAGTTAGTATTTAGTGATATACGTGACCCATTTGCATTTCTGATATACTTTGACACCAACATGAACACAAATATTGTTATAAATTGGTATAAATGTAAAAAAATGCTTGATTACAGTGCAAAGACTTTGTATAAGATCTATTAAAAAAGAAACATTTGCATAAAAGTTTTCATTGGTATGTAATTCATATGAAGAATCTTACACAACAGGACATATTGGTACAACCTATTAATAAATTTTCTGTTGTATTTTTAGGATATACAGGTGCACAGTGAAGCCGTATTAACTGTAAGGCCAAGGGAAACATCGAAGAGTTCATTGTACTATGTATTACAGACCCTGAAGAACGAGCTTGGCAATGTTATGATAAAGGTATACTTCATAACCTAGGCTTGATCTGACTATTTGTGGTTAGATTTTTAATTAGTATAAAGAATTTTCATATGAAAATCTTTCAGTTTAATTTAGAGTTTCAGTGTAATGGTGAATCTGAAATGCTGATAAATAGTTCTGATGGCCTGATCAAGAAAATTGAGAGTTGGTTTACACTTAAAGTGTCAGCACTATTTTGTTGTGGAATATAATTCCATTTTCTGTTTTTGATACCAATTATAGTATAGAAATCTTGATGGAAAATTGGTTGTATTCTTCACTGTTTCTCAGGATCACAGAAAAATTATCATGTAAATGAAGATCATATCACTTTTTTAGTAAACAGTTAAAATGCAAAAAAGTATTTGCCTGCAATCAGTTTGGTTTTGATTAAGAAATAACTAGGTTCTTATTAGAGGACTTTGATGGATAAAATTACAGATTAAATAATGCATAGAAGGGGGCTTCAAGAATTAGACCTACAATATTATATGTTATTTAGAAATAGCTATGATGAAGCTTTGATCCATAATAATGTATACTACATGGTGCTTTCAATGTAAATAAGCAAAGATTGATTCATAATAATGATACCTACATGATGTTCCCAATAATGATACCTACATGTATATGATGTTCCCAATAGTGATACCTACATGTATATGATGTTCCCAATAGTGATACCTACATGTAGATGTAATCCCAATAGTGATACCTACATGTATATGATGTTCCCAATAGTGATACCTACATGTATCTGATGTTCCCAATAGTGATACCTACATGTATATGATGTTCCCAATAATGATACCTACATGTATATGTGTTCCCAATAGTGATACCTACATGTATCAGATGTTCCCAATAGTGATACCTACATGTATCTGATGTTCCCAATAATGATACCTACATGTATATGATGTTCCCAATAGTGATACCTACATGTATATGATGTTCCCAATAATGATACCTACATGTATCTGATGTTCCCAATAGTGATACCTACATGTATATGATATTCCCAATAGTGATACCTACATGTATCTGATGTTCCCAATAGTGATACCTACATGTATCTGATGTTCCCAATAATTATACCTACATGTATATGATGTTCCCAATAGTGATACCTACATGTATATGATGTTCCCAATAATGATACCTACATGTATCTGATGTTCCCAATAGTGATACCTACATGTATCTGATGTTTCCAATAATGATACCTACATGTATATGTGTTCCCAATAGTGATACCTACATGTATCTGATGTTCCCAATAGTGATACCCAGATGTATCTGATGTTTCCAATAATGATACCTACATGTATATGTGTTCCCAATAGTAATACCTACATGTATATGATGTTCCCAATAATGATACCTACATGTATCTGATGTTTCCATTAATGATACCTACATGTATATGATGTTCCCAATAATGATACCTACATGTATATGATATTCCCAATAGTGATACCTACATGTATCTGATGTTCCAAATAATGATACCTACATGTATATGATGTTCCCAATAGTGATACCTACATGTATATGATGTTCCCATTAATGATACCTACATGATGTTCCCAATAATGATACCTACATGTATCTGATGTTCCCAATAATGATACCTACATGTATCTGATGTTCCCAATAGTGATACCTACATGTATCTGATGTTTCCAATAATGATACCTACATGTATATGTGTTCCCAATAGTGATACCTACATGTATCTGATGTTCCCAATAGTGATACCCAGATGTATCTGATGTTTCCAATAATGATACCTACATGTATATGTGTTCCCAATAGTAATACCTACATGTATATGATGTTCCCAATAATGATACCTACATGTATCTGATGTTTCCATTAATGATACCTACATGTATATGATGTTCCCAATAATGATACCTACATGTATATGATATTCCCAATAGTGATACCTACATGTATCTGATGTTCCCAATAATGATACCTACATGTATATGATGTTCCCAATAGTGATACCTACATGTATATGATGTTCCCAATAGTGATACCTACATGTAGATGTGTTCCCAATAGTGATACCTACATGTATATGATGTTCCCAATAATGATACCTACATGTATCTGATGTTCCCAATAGTGATACCTACATGTATATGATATTCCCAATAGTGATACCTTCATGTAGATGTGTTCCCAATAGTGATACCTACATGTATATGATGTTCCCAATAGTGATACCTACATGTATCTGATGTTCCCAATAGTGATACCTACATGTATATGATGTTCCCAATAATGATACCTACATGTATATGTGTTCCCAATAGTGATACCTACATGTATCAGATGTTCCCAATAGTGATACCTACATGTATCTGATGTTCCCAATAATGATACCTACATGTATATGATGTTCCCAATAGTGATACCTACATGTATATGATGTTCCCAATAATGATACCTACATGTATCTGATGTTCCCAATAGTGATACCTACATGTATATGATATTCACAATAGTGATACCTACATGTATCTGATGTTCCCAATAGTGATACCTACATGTATCTGATGTTCCCAATAATGATACCTACATGTATATGATGTTCCCAATAGTGATACCTACATGTATATGATGTTCCCAATAATGATACCTACATGTATATGATGTTCCCATTAATGATACCTACATGATGTTCCCAATAATGATACCTACATGTATCTGATGTTCCCAATAATGATACCTACATGTATCTGATGTTCCCAATAATGATACCTACATGTATATGTGTTCCCAATAGTAATACCTACATGTATATGATGTTCCCAATAATGATACCTACATGTATCTGATGTTTCCATTAATGATACCTACATGTATATGATGTTCCCAATAATGATACCTACATGTATATGATATTCCCAATAGTGATACCTACATGTATCTGATGTTCCCAATAATGATACCTACATGTATATGATGTTCCCAATAGTGATACCTACATGTATATGATGTTCCCATTAATGATACCTACATGATGTTCCCAATAATGATACCTACATGTATCTGATGTTCCCAATAATGATACCTACATGTATCTGATGTTCCCAATAGTGATACCTACATGTATCTGATGTTCCCAATAGTGATACCTACATGTATCTGATGTTCCCAATAGTGATACCCAGATGTATCTGATGTTTCCAATAATGATACCTACATGTATATGTGTTCCCAATAGTAATACCTACATGTATATGATGTTCCCAATAATGATACCTACATGTATATGATGTTCCCATTAATGATACCTACATGTATATGATGTTCCCAATAATGATACCTACATGTATATGATATTCCCAATAGTGATACCTACATGTATCTGATGTTCCCAATAATGATACCTACATGTATATGATGTTCCCAATAGTGATACCTACATGTATATGATGTTCCCATTAATGATACCTACATGATGTTCCCAATAGTGATACCTACATGTATCTGATGTTCCCAATAATGATACCTACATGTATATGATGTTCCCAATATAAGTACATGTAACAGACTGTTACATAACAATGATCACTTCTTAGGGTTCCCAGTGTTTTAGTAGATTGATCTCTCAAAATGATAACTACATGGTGTTCCTGTTATGGACAATGTGGATTGATCCATAACTTGTGTAATAGTAACTATGTGGTGCTCTTATTGTAAGTAGTAGATTGATATGTAATAATTAATGATATGGTGTCCCCAGATTGATACATAATAAGTACATGATGTTCCCGATATAAATAGCAGATTGGAACATAACAATAGTAACTACATGGTGTTACCAATGTAAGTACACACAGTAAGATTGAAACATGCCCGTAATAATGAGAACTACATGGTACTCCTATTGTAAGCAGTAGACTGATACATGATAATGATAACTATATGGTGTTCCCCATTTAAGTAGTAGATTGAAGCGTAATGATTACTACACAGTGTTCCTAATGTAAGTAGTAGATTGAAGCGTAATGATTACTACACAGTGTTCCCAATGTAAGTAGTAGAGTGCTACATAATGATATTACTAGAGAGTGAATCCACTGTTAACTGGATTTTATCATCATGATATTAACTACAGGGTGTTCCAAATGTAAGCAGAGCCGTCATACATGTAGATGAGAAGAAAAGTGACTGTTACAAGTTACTGGTAGAAGGTGATAATCTACTGGCCGTCATGGCAACACCAGGTATGTCAGAGGCATTTATAATAGATACTGCATAGCATTATGTATGGTGTATAATAAATTACTAAAGTTTTCTTATCACTGTACCTAGAAGTTATAGAGACTCATACAAATACATCTTTATAATGACTGGTGTATTCATGAACAATTTCAACTTAAGTTTTTTCACCAAAACTTTCACCAGTGTGTGATTTTAAGGTCTTGATCTCTGCTTTTGTGTTACACCAAGCTTATTATCACAGATAAATGGTATTAAAGTTGCAATCAGGAGAAATAAGGCAGGAAATGACTAAAACAGGAATAATGTCAGTTTGTAAAAAAAAATACAGATAGCTTTTCAGTAATTCCTGTGTATGCTTGGTCTTTTCTGTGATATTACAACTCAAGTAGTATTTCACAAACAGACTAGAGCTCAATTTGGTTAAAAGAACAGTGAATAACATAGAAGAGTCAAAGATCTAGGTTTTATTTGTGGAAAAAATTTCTCAGTGTTCTTACGCAAAACAGCTTTTCATGTTTCATTAAACCAAAACAGTCATTCTGGGTAGCACATAGCTGAAACATGCATGTCACTGACCGTTCCACTTATGGTTGAAAAACTGTAAAATTAGAGAAATCACAATACCCAATACTTTGTACGAACATTAACAACATATTGCGACGTCCCAAAATTTGACAAATATTCACCAAAGCGATAGGTCAATTGACCCTGGCTGTTATGTCTATTTTACAGAGTAATGGTATATTTCAGGTGTCAGAGGCACACATGCAAAGTCAAACAATACCTATGCCATGGAAAAGACTCTGGGAATAGAAGCTGCTCGCTCGACCATCATTGATGAAGTGGTGTACACCATGTCCAGTCACGGAATGAGTATTGATATTCGCCATGTCATGTTACTGGCTGACCTCATGACCTTCAAGGTCAGCATAGTCTGTTGTCATTATTATTGTATACAATATGAAGGGAGTGAAGGAATGACTTAATCTGCATGATTTAGTCATTCAGAGAAATATATTTGAGCTGTTAGTGCCCATATTTACAGGTTGTTCTGTTAATGATTCAAGCATACATAAACATGAAAAAATAATTTTGGGACCTTAAAACACATAACAGTGTTAAACCTACCCCCTTACCCACCCTACTTTTATTCAGTTAGGACGGTACATTTATATCAAAATAGAAAAAAACCACTTGATATCGTATGAATGTGTGTCCACTCCTTTTTCTTTTGGTCATCTTACAAATGAAATATGATTGATTAAGAAATAACAATTAACTAGCCATGGTTTATTGTATAGTAATTCCCGTTGTTGCATTAACCAATCAAATTATCACTGAGCCGCCTTTTGCAAAGGTGATAATTTTATTCATTTGGTTCATGTGACTCCGAGGAATTACTGGACAATAAACCATAGCTAGGTAGTTATTATTTCTATTCCAAAATGTTTCTGAAGATGACAAGTACTGTTGTTACATAAAAATCAATAATTCAGTTTTCAGAGAACAAATTGTGTGGAGCATTAAGAATTGTGGTTGTATAGTAGTCGTGGTGAGAATGTGTTTGAGAATAATCTCTAGACAAGTGCAATGGAACATATAAGGAGAAAATCTTAGGTCATGTAAGAATATAGAATAATTGTCCTAATGGAAATCATTTTACTTTTTGATTATTGTAGGGTGAAGTATTGGGAATTACAAGGTTTGGACTAGCAAAGATGAAGGAAAGTGTTCTCATGTTAGCCTCTGTAAGTGTTACTGCTAGCTAAATGCCTCGTCTAGTAAACTTCATCATAGCATTGGATTTATGTCTCATTTGAAAGAGTTAGATTATGTATGTATATATGTACAGTGGACTCTTGTTTACTAGAACACAGATAACTCCAAGTTCTCTGTTAATCATTTTACATGGTCCTTTCAAGTTTGAGTTACCATAAGTCAGCTGTATACATATATCAAAGTCATATGCTACTTTCAGAGATTGGAAAGTAACCACTATTCTGGAAACATACTGCCCACTCTTTTGTTATGCAAATTATGTGTTGCCACGCTAACATCTCATAGCACGCTTATAACACCATTGATACACCAAGTGTTGAAGGCGTTTGGTCAGGAAGCTGGTCATCATTATCACTCATCTGCATCATTCAGATCAAGAGATCAGATACACATTTATTAAGATACCAATCTTTCTAGTTGTCATATTACAAACATGTAGCAGTATGTCAGTATCTCCCATCCCCATCCTTCTCCCACCTATTTAACAATAAATATCCTGGGCTCATCTGCTATATTGCATGTGAATGACCTATATCAAATTTAGAAAAAAAAGCCTTAGAAAATCAAGAAACTTTGACAAGAAACTTCGAAGTAACCCATCTAATAATAATTTCTTACAACAGTGACAAATAATTGCTGTATGACTTTCTCTTCATAGTGAATATTACAAGAAAATGACTCAAACGTATGAAAAAAGAATAAATAAGTGTTCAATATATCGAAATGTGACTGAATAATAAATATATATATATAATATATATATATATTTGTGTGTGTGTGTGAGGGTGAGTAAGTGTATGAGTATACATTTTTCTGGATTGAATATAATTGAACTTTAAATTCCATGTTTATATGATAAATATTTGTAATATCATAATTAACTTCTATATTACTCTTTGTTTTTAGTTTGAGAAGACTGCTGATCATTTATTTGAGGCTGCATATCATGGACAAAGGGATGCTATTAACGGTAATTATCTTGAGTGTGCATAGGAATTCTGAACTTTGAAGTTTCAATATGAATTTATATAATGTTTTTTTTTTAGCTCACCTGAGCGTAGCTCAAGTGAGCTATTGTCATAGTGCAGCGTCCGTCCCCCGTCCATCGTCCGTTGTTAACTTTACATTTTCGACTTCTTCTCCAGAACCGCTGCACAGAATTTCACCAAACTCCATAGGAAGTAAGTACTCAAGGTCCTCTACAAAGTTTGTGTTTTTTATGCCGATCCGTGATCCAAGATGGCCGCCATTGGCTCTGATTGGTTGACACATTTTCGACTTCTCCTCCAGAAACACTGCACAGAATTTCACCAAACTTCATAGGAAGTAAGTACTCAAAGTCCTCTACCAAGTTTGTGTTTTTTATGCCAATCCGTGATCCAAGATGGCCGCCATTGGCTCTGATTGGTTGACACATTTTTGACTTCTTCTCCAGAACTGCTGCACAGAATTTCACCAAACTTCATAGGAAGTAAGTACTCAAGGTCCTCTACCAAGTTTTTGTTTTTTATGCCGATCCTTGATCCAAGATGGCCGCCATTGGCTCTGATTGGTTGACACATTTTTGACTTCTCCTCCAGAACCGCTGCACAGAATTTCACCAAACTTCATAGGAAGTAAGTACTCAAGGTCCTCTACCAATTTTGTGTTTTTTATGCCGATCAGTAATCCAAGATGGCTGCCATTGGCTCTGATTGGTTGACACATTTTCGACTTCTTCTCCAGAACTGCTGCACAGAATTTCACCAAACTTCATAGAAAGTAAGTACTCAAAGTCCTCTACCAAGTTTGTGTTTTTTATGCCGATCCGTGATCCAAGATGGCTGCCATTGGCTCTGATTGGTTGACACATTTTCGACTTCTCCTCCAGAACCGCTGCACAGAATTTCACCAATCTTCATAGGAAGTAAGTACTCAAAGTCCTCTACCAAGTTTGTGTTTTTTATGCCGATCTGTGATCCAAGATGGTCACCATTGGCTCTGATTGGTTGACACATTTTCGACTTCTCCTCCAGAACTGCTGCACAGAATTTCACCAAACTTCATAGGAAGTAAGTACTCAAGGTTATCTACCAAGTTTGTGTTTTTTATGCCGATCCGGGATCCAAGATGGCCGCCATTGGCTCTGATTGGTTGACACATTTTCGACTTCTTCTCCAGAACCGCTGCACAGAATTTCACCAAACTTCATGGGAAGTAAGTACTCAGTGTCTTCTACCAAGTATAAGTTTTTCATGCCGATCCGTAATCCAAGATGGCCGCCATTGGCTCTGTTTGATTGACACATTTTCATCTTCCTCTCCAGAACCCCTGCACAGAATTTCTTGCTTGCTTGTAAATATGCACTTTGTGCTCAGGTGAGAGATATAGGCCCACTTGGGCCTCTTGTTTTTCAAAGTTAATAAAAGCATAAAGAGAACAAATTATGATAATCAGTATGATTGATTGAAAACATAATGTTACAGATAGAAATTCAAAATTGTAGTATATGTTCACCACATACAACAGGAAGAGCTTCAGTATTGACAGTGCTTCTGGTTTTATGATCTGTAATAAAGACTTTGTTATGCTTTCATATGTAATAACATAATATTACAGTAGCATAGTTTTCATTTTTACACAGGGGTGAGTGAGTGCATCATAATGGGAATTCCTATGTCTGTGGGTACTGGACTTTTCAAGCTGCTACAGAAATATCCTTTTCCTGTTGTGGCAAAATCAAAATTCCATTTTATATGGAAGCACTAAGAATGAATGCATTTATGACATGGTTACCTAAGTGATCTGTCATTCTTGTTACATGTTTTTGTATTATCAAGTGTTTAAACAAAAGGAGATGTAGTGTAAATTAAGTGTCCAATATTTCTGTTGTGGACAAACAGCCATTTTCATGCCCCCGCAATGAAATTCGGGAGCATCTGGTTTTTGGGCTATTTTTCATTTTAGAGAACACGATAAGTGTCAATTTCTTTAAACTTTTCTGAAACAGTCGTAGTATGCAAATGTGTCCTTTCCTCTACCAGTAAGTGATTTCTTCCTATGATCAGTTTCAAACGTTGCTTGACCTTGAAGGACAATTCATTATATATTGACATTCCTGTAGTTTTTGATTATATATAATAATATATATATATTTGATGAATGTATATTACTAATACTAAACTGGAATACAGTATATTTTATTGCCTTAACCACTGACTACAACAGATAAATCAACACCTCCTAAACGAACGCTGATTTTTGATGCCCCAGAATTTCATAGAGAAGATATTGCAGTGTCTTGATGGGAGTACAAGTTGTCTTATGTCATGAATTTTATGGATATAAATTCTTCCCTATGCTATTATAACTTTTGATTATTTCCTTTAGTCATTTTATAAGTGAAGTTATTGACTGAATGATGCTTTGAAATGCCATACTATAGTATAGTGGAAGAAACCAGAGGTCAAAGAGAAAAAGCCTTTAGGCATTAACACTCTCACTTTACTGCAACCAGAACTTGTTTGTGGTTAAATGCCACATAAAGATTCTTTAACTCTGATGTTAGCAGACAGTGTGTACTGGTCAGAGAAACCCTTTGGCATGAACATAGTGCATTAAACTTTACTGCAACCAGAGCTTGTTTATTGTTAATGCCACACCAAGGTTGTTTAACTATTATGGTGGCAGACATTGTTAAATGATGGGGAAACCAGAGTACCAGGATGAAATGCCTTGACTGGCATTTTAATCCAGACTTTAGAGGCTACAGAGAATTCCAGCAAAGCACTCAATTTCACCCCTTATCTGAAGGTAAACATGATATAATTTCAAATGTTAGATCATCTACAAACTGCAATTGCGAAAGAAAAACTGACAAATACACTTTAAACACGTCATGGGTATGACAGTATTTGTCCTGGACAAGTCGATCAAGGGAAGGATAACTTGCATGTTGTTATTTTAATACATGATTCTTTCACTAAGGAGCATAAACTAAGCTGTCGTTAACTGTAATTGTTTTGTTTGGGAAATTGATAATATGTTTCAAATGAATTTACTGTCATGGAGCAGAAAGTTATTTTACAAATAAATCGTTTTCATTTTCTGAGACAGGTCTGAGTTCTGTAAGTTTATCTTGCATCTTGTGCTCAAAACATTTCTATCTATTTCATTAATACTTGCAGTTACAATGAAATAAGGATGGATATAACATAGTTCAACTTACCTGTAACCACTCATTTGATTTTATGTCAAAAGTTTTTCTCAATAATGAAAAATAAAGGATTTCATGTGGAAGAAAGTCTGATTCTCATGGAAATAAAAACAGTGGCTGTGTTGCATACATGTAATGCATCCTTTTCTTAAGGGAAAATCTCTTGTAGAACTAGGTAACACAACAAGAGGCTCTTATAAGCCTGAATCACTCACCTGGTAAATTCATGAAATATCCTGATGTGAAATTTGATGTAGAAAGTCTACCACTTATTCATGCAAAGTATAAAAACAGTTTACCTTGTAGTTTAAGAGAAGAAGTTTGAAATTTGGCCAATCATAATCTAAGAAAGCCCCTGACAGTTATGTTGTTCATTCAACCAGAACAAACAGGATTGTTTATAAAGGACGTTTCATACATTATTCATGGCATATTTGGTTACAACGAAATTCATGGTTTCAGAGGAGATTAAAATTTGGAAAGTTTACACCTGACAGACAATGGTCGCCATCTGATGGGAATAGCTCACATGGCCCTTGAAACAGATCTATTTTTTTCGTAAGAAGTGAGACATTTTTAAATTTCAATTCCATATTTCTAGGTACCTAATTATTTGTTAAGTTGATTGACCTTGACCTACAATTATGACTTTCCATCAAGTTTTTATACACCCGCATTTAAAAATGCGGGCGTATTATGCTATACCACTGTCGTCTGTCCGTCCGTCCATCCATACTTGTCCGGGCTTCTCCTCCTTAACTGAAGGGGGAACAAAACTTTTGATAGTGTCATATGAAAAGGTGTGGCTTGTAGTTGTGCATGTGGGTTTTAAAGTTGGGGTCAGGCCCCTGGGGTGGGGGAAAATGGGCAGGGTCAGAAAAGCTTGTCTGAGCTTCTCCTCCTTAACTAAAGGGGTAACAAAACTTTTGATGGTGTCATATGAAAGGGTTTGGCTTGTAGTTATGCATGTGGGTTTCAAAGTTGGGGTCAGGCCCCTGGAGTGGGGGAAAATAGGCGGGGTCGGAAAAGCTTGTCCGGACTTCTCCTCCTTAACTAAAGGGGGAACAAAACTTTTGATGGTGTTATATGAAAGGATGTGGCTTGTAGTTGTGCATGTGGGTTTCAAAGTTAGGGTCAGACCCCTGGGGTGGGGGAAATAGGGCAGGGTCGGAAAGGTTTTCCGGGGTTCTCCTCCTTAACTACAGGGGGAACAAAACTTTTGATGATGTCATATGAAAGGATGTGGTTTGTAGTTGTGCATGTGGGTTTAAAAGGTGGGGTCAGGCCCCTGGGATGGGGGAAAATAGCTGGGGTTGGAAAAGGTCTGGGGTTCTCTCCTTAACTACAGGGGGAACAAAACTTTTGATGGTGTCATATGAAAGGATGTGACTTGTAGTTGTGCATGTGGGTTTCAAAGTTGGGGTCAGACCCCTGGGGTGGGGGAAAATGGGCAGGGTCGGAAAAGTTTTCCGGGCTTCTCCTCCTTATCTATTTTTAAGTTAATGACATTGTCTTCCCATTAAAAGTTCTAAAGGTATGAAGTTCTTCCAAAGAAGTGTGTAGAAATTACAGGCTTGACAAGAATTTTCTCTTAAGTTCACATTGACCTTGAATGCAATAACCCAACAGGATGGTCATCACTCACTTTGCCTTTTTCTACCAAACATGAACTTGTCTAATGGAGCTTTTACAAGTAATTGGTCTAACAAAATTTCTCCTTAGCTGACCTTGACCCCATGACCTTGAAAACATTAGGCATTGTCCTACACTTTTTTGGAACATATGTCAACTTTAATGATCCTAATTTTAAACGTACAGTTTGTATCTTGACTACACATTTTCCCAATAGTGTTTCACTGTGATCCACTTTTACCCTATAACTTTAACAAGATTTGTCAGAAAACAACAGAGATCGCCAGTAGCAACCACATTTAAATAGCAAAAGTAGGTAGGTTAATCTTCGAGGTAAAGACATAAATTTTTTTTAGATGTAATGAAAGATCTTGCTGCAAGGAATACACACATGAAATATTTAAGCCCTATCTCTTACTGTTCACAAGTTGTGACCAAGGTTAAAGTTTCTTTGTAAGTCGGTCAGTTTTCAACGTCACGGTCAAAACAAAAAAAAAATTGATACAGAATGAAAGGTTTTGTCACAAAGAATACACACAAGAAAAATTTAAGCCCTATCCCTCGTTCACAAGTTAAAACCAAGGTTAAAATTTTTTTAAATAGGTCAAACTTCAAGGTCAAGGTGACAAGGTCCAAAATTTAGGTACCAAATGAAAGGTTTCGTCACAAGTAATACACATATAAAGTATAGAAGTCATACCTTTTGCTGTTCACAAGTTACGACCAAGGTTAAAGTTTTTGTCTACAGATGCTGATGCAGGCGAGCTAAGATCAGATAGAGTCCACTTCGTAAAGGGAAAAGGAGAAAAGATAATTAGTTAACTGATAGATGCTCCCCAAACTGATGATCTTGATCTCGCAGAAATGATCTCGAGTGACTGTTGTCAAAAAGCCCCAGTCCAAAGGATTATTTGTGAACTAGACCACTGGCAAAATCAGGAAGGGCCCCACCAAAAGGCTTTTAAAGCAAACATTAGCATTATTTCTCATAATATTCAATTTACATCAAAAGTTTGTTTTCCTCTCATCTTAAACTCTATAAATGTAACATCTTATTGTGACTTTGACCTCAAATGGTATAATTGTCTACCACTAGTGCTGACAGACGAACAGATGGAAAGACATAAATACAAATTGGATAATTTTCAAAATTGAAATGTTTCTTCCTCTCCATCATCTAAATTTTGTGCATAAAATGTATGAAAATTGTTCTAAGGTTATCACATACTGAAACAAATGCTGACAGATGAACAAACAGAAGGATAGAGTGATTACTATAGGGCACCCACCATATTATTATTAGCATGAACAAAAATTTCTAAGTCCAATAACATTGTAAATACCAATTGGATGATCTTTAAAAAGGCTTCTTCCTGTCATTCATCCAAATATTATGTATAAAATATATGAAAACTGTTCAAAGGAATCTGAAGTTATCTTTTGCAAAAGAAAGTGCTGATGAAGAGACAGACAAATGGTGATTACTTTAGGGCATCTACCATATGGCGGTCCCTAAATATGATACAGTTCTGAGGCATGGTTTAAGAAATGTAAAGCCTTTTTCCAATATTTTAAGGATGTGTGCCAAGTGACCTTGGTCCTGCAAAAATGACCTTGAGTAACCTTTGTCTTAAATTTCTCGTCCCAAGGAACAGTTTGTGTGAAATATAATAAAATTCTGATTAATGAAATAAGAGATACTGGGCCTTTCCTAATATTTTAGGGATATGTGCTGAGTAACTTTGACCTTTTGTATATGATGAAATTTTAATCAATGGTTTCAGAGACATGAGCTTGAATGTATTGATAGACATGTTAACTATATGTTCCGCTGAAACTTTTTGGGGATCATAAAAATAAGCATGGTCTTTCAACATAAGTTCCATATTTGAAAATTTGATGACCTGGCCCCTGCGGTACAATTTGTATCTTGCATACAAGTTGTTGATAGACATACAACAAGAATATCAGTAAAACTGATGTACATGTTCCCCTAACTGCAGTTACGATGCAGGAAATTTGTGACTCAATTTATATACAAAAAATCAGTAAAACTGATGGATGCTCCAAGAAACACCGCAATAATGAAGGAAATGAATGACTCAGTATATAGAAAATCATTGTATTTGATGACGATTTCAAATCTCAATGTATCATACGGATATCCATTTGAGTCAACTGTAGAACAACAAGTGAACACAGTATCTTACCAAAATGAGTAAGCTTGACCTTGATTAGTTATGAAATAAAACTTTTTATTGTGAACATGACCTTTCAGAAATGACCTTGAGTGACCTTTGTCCAAAAGATCTTAACCTATATAACATTTTTGGTGAAGTATGCTCAAATTATGATGAAAGGTGTAAGAGATATAAGTACTTCATGGTATTTTAAGTCATAGTTAATAAGTGCCCTTGACCTTTCAGAAATGACCTTGAGTGACCTTTGTCAAAAGCCCTTAACCTAAATAATATTTTGGTGAAGTATGATCAAATTCTGATGAAAGGTGTAGGAAATATTCTTCATGGTATTTTAAGTCATATTTAATAAGTGACTTTGACCTTTCAGAAATGTCCTTGAGTGACCTTTGCCCCAAAGCCCTCAATCTAAATAACATTTTGGTGAAGTATGATTAAATTCTGATGAAAGGTATAGGAGATATGAGCTCGTATGGACGGACGGACTGACGTGACAGCAACTATATGCTCCCCCGAAAGTTTTTGAGGAGCATAAAAATGTCATCAATTATAATTTACTGTAATTTAAGGGATGTTTATAGTTTATCATGTGGGTTTTTTTTCCCTATTCTCTCCCCCCACCCCTCCCTTTATTTTTTTTAGAAAGCTTCTTACTTCAAAAGGTCGTAATGGAATAGTCTTAAAATGAAACAAAAGCTGATTGTCCCTTACCAGGATTGGAATCCTGATTTGCCAGGCTACAGTATACAGTTGTTGACTGAGGTTGAGGTCAACAGCTGATTTGTTGGACCCGAGATTGAACTGCTGACCGCAGACAACAACTGTTTTGTTATACTTTTTATATAAACAAGAAGGATAGATAACTCTATTTTGAATATACCAAGGGGTCCCTAATGGGGGCTTGATTTTTAAAGAATTAATTTCATTGCTGAAAATGATTAAATTTACCAATATTCAGTGTCTAACTAAGGGAATCAATAAAATAAACTTAAATTTAAAAAAAAAAAACACTTGTTACCATAACAGCATTCCAGATCTCGTTGGTCAACAGTTTGTAACATGACTGGTCCAATAGTCGATTTTAACAGCTCGTTTAGACCGGCTGTTTTTAACAGTCGATTTATTGGACTTTTTTAAAATATAGATTATTAAGGGTAAAATAGTAAAGGGTATAACAATAAGTTCTACTACCAAGATCCCCAAAATAAGACAACAACAAAAATAAGACAAACATCATAAGTAAACAATAACAATTTATTGATAACAAAATGTTACAACAAAAAATTGTTCATCATTCTGATAATCTCAAAAGCTATAATATACCAGGCAAGAAAGTAAAATGTGCAAAAAAAAAAAAAAAAAACTTGTGCTGGTACTACTTCTTGCACAAGTATGTTTCACATGCCTTTTTATATAAAGTTATGTTACTTGCCTTTTTATTATATGTAATTGACATTGAGCAAATCAATAAGTATTACATTTCTAAGACAGGTATTGCAGAAATTTAAACCACCTGGAATAAGTCTATTTACATAGCATGTTTTCAGTACATATAATTCAGTACATCCTGTTTAGAAACATACTGGGGCTCATTTAACTTAACAAGTTGCTACAAATTGTAGATATTTGACTTTTGAACTAATGAAAAGAAATTCTTAAAAAAAAAAAAAAAAAAAAAGCCACCCAAAAACAAGAGAAAAACTTCAAGCAGGAAGTCTTTGGGAAGGTCTATTGTAAAAGTATACATTTCTATGTACGTGTAGCAGATGTCATCACCATTTACACTGTACGTAAAATAATCGTGGAGTGACCTAAAACAATACTCAGTCAACAATTTCTTACAAGTATTTTTGTGAACCAAGCCCCTGATGATGATTTCTGTTGTATATTCATATTAAAATATATGTGAACACATTGCATATGTTTCAATTAGAATAAATATAAACACATACAAGTAGTAAGTACTGCACATGCTTATCAATATATTGGATACTAGAAAACTGACAGTCATGAAGAGCCCTGCTGTGGCCTTGACCTTGAAAAGCTATAGGTTTCTTCTTCCTATCATTCCAAATCTATATGAAATATGAATGTTGTTGACTGAAAAGGACAGAGAGAATTCGTATAGTATACCTTCATGAATGCAGGGCCGTAATAATTTCATTAACTGGTTCAGAAATCTTTGTATAACTAATTGTTTCTTTCCTGTCATATTTCAGCAATGGGCATTTTAAATCCCTGACTAATGAGAAGTAGTTTGAAGAATGCAGAAAATAAAATAAAATTTAAAATATCTTACACTGTGATTGGCTTACAACTCAATTGCAAATATTTTATCTTATATAGTCAGAGCAAGCATATTCTTAATCAAATGTTTAATATATATCCCTGTTTACAAAAAGAGAATTATTCCAAATGAAATGCTTACCATATATTCATAAAAGACAAATGGTATGGAATATTTCCATGGCATACTATCTGTACATTTGAAACACATACTGGTATTTGACAGCTGTACTTTAGTAACTATGACATAGACAAACTTATCTTATTCAATCACTTTGACCCTGACCTTAGAAATATAATCACTAGAGAAATCATGACAAATTTAAGTAAGCAAATTCAGAGAATTGTGGTCCTCCACTTTCGGGGCTCTATCAGTAAAGGTGCAGTGATCTGTGACATATTGTCATGGTTGTGCATACTGATTGGAGACGTAATTTTTTTTCTTGATCAAATTCCATGGATATCACTAAAATCTGAAATTATTCAAATTACAACAATTTTGCAGAAATAAGGAAGATTTCAAAAGTGTAATAGATTAACAGACAAGCCAAATACTAGATGCCCCATTTTACAAATACTGACTTGACAAATCTTACGTTTTCTTTTATGAAAATAATGTGGTGGGCATAGGCAAGTAAACATTTCAATATGTTTATAGCCTTCAGCATATAATACAGAGAAGATATACATATACAAGTCAGAAAGAAGACTGCAAAATAATCTATCATTGATTTATGTTCACACAAAGTGTTATGAAAACAAGTGATTGCCTTTAACCAAAGGCAACTGATAAAATCAGTATACATATGAAAAATGCTACATGCCATCTATTGATATGTAAATATGATAAAGAAAGTCATAAATACTAATATATCACTTGAATTTTCAAGAAATAAGTACATATGTAAGAGTTTTCTTTCAATATGGTAAAAATCCAGTATTTGCTGGTTAAGAGTAGATATTTAGCATCAAAGCAAAATAACGGTGTTTGAGCAAAACAGTTTCATTCTTGGCAAAGTAAGTTGAAATATGGAATATTGTATGGCAAGTAAAAAAGGAAATTATTTCAAAACTAATGCATTTTAACAAACTCCAATTTCAGACCTTAATTATAATCTACATCAAAAGATTGGTCATCTTCATACCAATGAGGTTTTTATAAAGTACAAAGCACCATTATAATGCTAGACAGAATTTCCAGTATGTACTTTTCTTTTTATGTTAAACATTTAAATATATTTTTTCATTAATGTTCTCCCTTAAATTTTAACAACACAAATATTACCAAAGTACTTTCATTCTATTAATATTCCTCTAATTGCCTGTTGCTTTTTACACCAGTTACAAAACAGTATATTTACTAATAAATGTTTATCTGCACATGCATTAAAGGTCGTATCTTATACACATGTTACATGATACTCGTAAGTTGAGTAATATAAATCTGAAATGATGACTAACCCCAAATTCAGGTACATGGTACTTTGTCAATTTACAGATAGTAATTATAAAAAACTTGCATATAGTAATTATAACAACATTTGTTCCTTCAGGGATATTTCTTCTAACATCTTTATAGTACATGAAATTTCTTGTTTCTTGGCAGCTGAAAATTCTTTTTCCAATATTTTCATTACATGCACTCAAAACTAAAGCATAGCATCATTTATAGGAAACATGAAACAGTAATAATAGAAAAACCCACTTTGGATGTGACACATCATCTATAAATGAACATAAAGGCATACTTTCCTTTTGTACAATACATTAACACATCATGAGAATTCTACCATACCATATATATCAAAACATCTATTCTACACATATTTCTTTCATTCTTTTTACAACTTCTACTAGCAATTTGCAGTATGATGACTTTTGATCCTGGAATTCTATGTAGAATTTAAACACTTATAGCATCCTTCTCTTACTAAATTATAGTTTTCTTTTAAAAAGAAAAGAAAAAAAATTATATTAAGCAAATATCCTGGAATTCTTTGTTAACTTATGGCAATAATATCAACTTTACATGGATGTATCACATTTAACATTTTTAATGTTAATGCATACTCCTATGAAAAGGCCTGCAGAATAATTTACCTCAAAGGTCTATTTGCTGAGTGATTTACCTCACAGGCTTAATTTACTGAGCTATTTACCTCAGAGGGCCATTTTACCAAGTGATTTACCTCAGAGGGTTGTTTTACTGAGTGATTTACTGAGGGGCATTTACTGAGTCATTTATCTAAGAGTGTCTGTTCTTGAGCAATTCACCCGTGCAGGTCATTTACTGGGCCTTTCATCTCAGGGGATCATTTTATTGAGTGATTTACCTCAGAGGGTCAATTCACCTGTGCAGGTCATTTACTGGGCCATTCATCTCAGGGGATCATTTTACTGAGTGATTTACCTCAGAGGGTCAATTTTACTGAACAATTTTCCTCAGTGGTTCATTTATCGAGTCCTTTATCTCATGGCGTTCATTCAATTAGACAACTATGTCAGGTGATCATTTACTGAGTGATTTCATAAATATGTCCAGATTGTACTCTGATTCATAATCTTTTTCATCCCATAATTCTTCTAGGTTTTCAAGAATTGACTTAACATTTTCTTTACTACTGGATCCACTTTTAAGTTTACTAGTTTTCTTTTCATCCAATGAAAATAAGTCCAACAACTGATCAGTACCCATTGTCTGCAAGCTGGAATTGTCTGCGCTGATAACAGTATTTGCAATTGTCATTTTGAATTTCTGCAGTCTGCAAAAATTGAAGTAAAAAAACTATAATGATAATAATTGTAATAACAAGAGAGTAGTGTTGTTTGACAAACAGAAAGCATATAAAGTGAAGCATGCCTATTAAAGGCAACACAAATATTAAAAGCTATAACTGACCTATTGCGAAGAGAAGTTAGCATTAAATATTTTAAAGATATATTTTCCAGATGGCTTGCATACTAAAGTATATAATAACACCAACTGTGTTGGCTAATTAGGTAACTGCACTTGCCATACTGGAATACATATATATCATTCATAAGTCTGGTTTATTGAGATTACTGTAGAAGTAAAAGTAAAAACTGTAGAATATTGGGTTTGAATAAAATGTTATGATACATGTACAAATACATATATAGACTGGTCTATGACCAAAAAACAAGATTCTTTAAAACTGCAACATGACAATGACTTCATATTTATTGTAACATATGATTAGCAGTTTTCAAAGTGACCATGATACAAAGTTGCAACATACCCCATGATCTTCTCCTCTAGAGTGCCACGTGTCACCAGGCGATAAACATTTACCACTTTCTTTTGACCAATTCTGTGGGCTCTATCCATAGCCTAAAAACATTGCAGGAGAAAAGTTAACATGAATTTTCAGTAAGTCAAGTCGTTTTATTGTATCAAAACATCATACTGAAATATACAAGAACATTAACGATGTAGACTGGTGAAAATGCAAGTCTTCAATCAGATACTCAATGTATATCTATCAAGACTTTTTCTTTTTTAGTTTTTGATTGCATTGGTATCTTTTTAAACAGGACTTTACATTAAGGAATTTATTATGAATGCTTGGAAACAAACACCTTTTAATTGCTTTATTCAGTAGAAATTTTTCTTGAGTTAAAAGACATATCCAATAAAGACCTATTATGTTCTGCAAAAACTTTGTTGGGACCACAGTGAAAGACATTTTTGTCATGTTTTACCCAGAAATGTGCCAAAAGGTGTTATTACAGATGTTATATGACCTTGAACTTGAAGTGAATTAGTTCCATGTGAGTTCCCTTGAAACAAAACTGCCCTTTTAATGAAATATCCACATCTCAACCTTTAAGAATTAATGACTTTATAATATTTCAGAAATGTAACCCTCAACATTGTAGCTGTCCAAAAAAATATTATATATATAATATTTATAGTAAATGGGGCAAAATTTTCACAAAATTTTGATACCCTTCAACATTCTACATAACAGTTCACTCATCCACATTTAGGTTTCCTTGAAAAGTAAAGGTCACACGACAACACTAACATTTTAAACAATCAAAGATCATGATACTGATCATCTTATGTACCAAACATGAAGTTCCTACAGCAACTTTCCTGGAAATTATCATGAAGTTCCTACAGCAACTTTCCTGGAAATTATCAAGCACTGAAGTTCTAATATGTATATCCTGTTCTGAATAATCATAGTCTAGAAATTGGCTTCACAAAATGAAAGGACTTGAAAGTCCTCAAGGTCGGAATTGCATGGTCAAGTACATCAAAGGTAATAAAGTCGTGATCCACCAAGAGATCACACACCAAGCGTGTAGTGTTTAGGATCAGTATTGACAAAAACACAGTCTGCGCACAGGTGCTCGTTTTCATATAAACAACGACTCCGCCCCTGTACGTCTCCGTCTCGTACTATATAGTTATCTCATTCTCTCATCACTTTTGATATTGACAGTAGTGTGAAATTAACAATCTGGGCAGTCTCCCGCTGTACATGTACATTTGGGGAAAACCATGTTTACACGTGGAGATCTATAAATAACTGGCTATTTTTAGTAGCATTACATATCAACAACTACCGAGACGTTTGTTTATCGTTGTGACGATAAGATTGTAGAGTACTTCGAATTCCACTGCTATAAAAAGAAGCGATAGTTTTATTAATTATAATACAACGGATACTAGTACGGACTAGTAGTGTACTTCTTAAATTACGGCACAGCTACACTTCGTAATGGAAGAAGAAGAAGAAGAAGAATAATGTCAATCGTACTTTTTCGGGACTTTCCGTCGAGTATTCGGAAAGACTGCATGTCCTCCAGCGCATGAATATAACTCGTCTAAATCGATGGAATAACGGCACATCTATTTTCTCATCTGATCAAACTTATCTTGTATTGACTCGTACAATATGAATTATAAGTACTGAAAGTAAATCTAATCACGCTTTTTCTAAATATCGATGCACTATTTATACACGAGGAGGTATTTTCTGCGTTCCACGCATTCTCCACAGCTTATTGTAACGACTAGGGTCTGGAATTGCTATGCAATTCTGACCAAAAATGGAAATATTTCAGTTTTCAAAATTTCAAGACTTGCATTTATGACGAACTTAAGTGAAAGTTTTGTGAAATATGTGAATAAATTAAAAGCAAACAGTTACAAATGAATACTACTTCTGTTGTGACAAAAAGCTCACCTGTCTGGATCTTTATGAGTACACATTTGTATTTCATATACAGAAAAATATGCACTTCAAATACATGTACGGAAAGAAAAGTCTGACACCATGATATCTTACCATAGCAACAAAAGATAGGTAGCATTGGTTGATAATCTAGACAACAAGGAGTGGTGCAAACTTTACTGCAAACTTTACCATTGCCTCTAAACTTGAGAAATACAGAAATATACAGAGAAGCAGGTAAGAAACTGTACCTGTAAATCTTTCATAGGATTCCAATCATGTTCTACAAATATTACAGTGTCTGCACCAGTCAGATTTAATCCTAATCCTCCCACATGTGTGGTCAGTAGTAATATATCTATAGATGGATCATTGTTGAATCTGAAGATGAATATTTATATAATTCCTTTTTCAAAATCATAAACTGAAGTTAAGACTGTAAGTCTTTAGAGAAGCTACATACAATTCACTCTTAATAAATTAGCTTTAATGGACCAAGAGAACCAGTATAAGTAAGTAGGTGCTTGACTTTCATAATATATTCTTTCTGTTTGATTACTGTTTTACAGCACACCAAGATTCCTGTACTGTACGTTACAGGATGATGGCATCTGCCAGATGCAATGCACAAATATTTAGATTTTTGCAATGGACCTACCAGAAGCAGAAATGGATCTTTTATGTACCACATCTACCGTGACATGGCATCTTGGTTTTTATTGTCTCATATGCTGGACTTGAACTGATGACCTTTTCGTCATGAGCCAAGCACTTAACCAAGTGAGCTTTGCCAGCTCTATGTTTAGTAAAACTGCACTTAATTTGATTCAGGACTTTAACAATAGAATTGGCTAAAATAAAAGTTAGACAAATCTATGTTTGAAGTAAACAAGAATAACTGTATTTGCATTGATAAAGGTATCTCCTTTATATCAATTTTAAAATCTAAAACATATTATAGTTCACTTTACAGTTGTAATACTTTGCCTTTTCTAGGACAAGATCTAGAGATTGTCAAAACTTTGTATATGTAACTGTAACACATACTAAAGCTTTGACTGGTGCTCTGTCCATTACATTACATTAGCAATGCAATATCAGATACCTGTTAACAATGTTATGTCTTGATCCAGCTGGAATGCTTCCATCTAGTCTGGAGTAAGTAACAGTAGGCATCTGTGCCCTGAAACAGCAAAAGGGGTAGATCATCATTATATGCAAAAAGTGAAAGTAACACCTGTTTCTTTTCAAAAATAATATTAAAGTGGTTTTATTTGAAATTAAGGGCAATTGTATTATCTCTACTTCAAACATGAACTTTTTGCTTTAACAATGTTAACAAATATACGACAGTAAATGTTGTCATTAGAAGTACAGTGGACTCCATTTTATCTGATATCGTATTATCTGATATTTCGTTTTATCTGATATGGTATTAAAACACCAAACCGTTTCTATGTATTTCTGTAATAATTTGTCTTTTTTATCTGATAGTGAAAAGTCCAAGTTTCGGATTATCTGATAGCAAATTCACCGTTGAAAAAATTTCACCCCAAATTTAGCCTATTTTAAGCCCGGATATTGTTGTGAAACCACCCAGACGTGACAACATAGGCATATAACAACACCTACGGCAATACGATGACGACTAAGGAATAATAATGAGTGATTGTGTACACAACTATTGACATCTCATCGAAGTACCTGTACAGGTTTAATTAGTGATCGCTGTAGCATCATTCGTAATTAATGAAATATGTTGATGACCAAAATTGAATAGAGGTATCGTAAATAATCGGATATAATACGCACCCGAGTATATAAATGACCTCAAAAATCACGAAAAAATGTCTAACTCCGTGTATAATACGCAGGGAAAAAATCAAAAGAATAATGTCAATTTTGTAATGAAACAACAAGACCACGAGACGCAATCGATATTTCTTAGCACGTGTATATAATTTTGTTTTGATGTTTAGTGATTCGTCTTTTGTGTATCTCCTGTCATTTAATCGTTGATGTTGTCAATTGAATTTGCTTTGCCGTATTTCTATCACAATGAGATCCCGTTACGTAAATTATCATCAAAAGCGGCACGGAATGACCAGTCTTTATTCATCGTATGATATCAACGCCTTTCTCTCATTCACTTTATTTACGATCAAACTCTCCTAAACTTCAAAATTTCTTAACTATTGCGACCGTACTAGTAGTTAAACCCTCGTCTCAAACGACCGCTTCATTTTTTTCACGTTAGAATGAACGTGCCTGTCCACATAAATTACGCGAACTGTACGCGGGCATCGTCCATGTTGGTGAAGACATAATAAAGAAAGAATGAATGAATTGAGTGTTGTAAGCAGACATAGTTCAATTGAATACAATTCTTAAATTAATCTAACATTCTTATGATAGTAAGCCACACTGCCGATGCTCGTGACGTTACGGTCAAGTAATTTCACTTGTTGCGTACCTATCAATTCACCAATTAAGGTTAGATCACTACATCACCCGTACACTTTGCTAATCAGAAACCATTGCTAAATAAACACAGCGCAGGTCTTCTATTGTAATCTTTTTAAATAGCACTCTGTAGATGTTACTCCTGTTATCGCCTTGGTCATTTACTACAGGAAGCAGACAGTATACAGACAATAGACACATCTCACACCTGGTAGGTTTGATTGACGGCATTAGATACTTTAACACCATGTAAGCGGTCGTATATCTCTAAATGATAACAACTGCTATCAAACGTTCATATGAGTAGACATCTATAACATGTTACACAACATAAAGCATCAACTTTCCCAATTTCGTCTAATCTGATAGCCCGCTTTATCTGATATTTTATTCACGCAAATAGACTATCAGATTAAACGGAATCCACTGTACTAGATTCCTCTTCTCATGAAAAGTTTTCAACAAGGATACCTTATAGCTTAGACCTTGAAAATCAAAATGTTTTTGTATCACAAAGGATAATAAATTCAGTCTGATGGACCTCACAGAATAATGTATAGAATGTCAAAAAGTAAAAGGATGAATGCATATACAAAATAGCAAACGTATGACTATCTACATGTTACATGAGGGGATAACATAAGAAGAATGCTTACTTGAGCAGATCTTGTTCCACAATGTCCAGCATACTCTTAAGCTGACAGAAGAGAAGAACTCTATGCTGATTAACAACAGGTTGGTCAGCTGGTGCTTGACCACTTGTAGTGCTCTGAGAAGATACTCCTATTCCACAGTCCAAAAGTAATTGTCTACAATATTCAGTATCCATGATTAAATTCTTACTTTAAGAACTAAAACAAAATGAGTGTACATGTAATTGTTTGAATCTTGTTTTGCAGTGCCAATAGGACATTTCAACAAAGTGAGTTACCTGCCCTTGTCCATTATGACAGTCTTAATAGAAGTGGTGGAAAAAAAGGTGTTTAAGGTTGTGCAAATCAATTACTTTTATTTGTATGGTCAACTGACCATGGTGAGATATAATCAGTCAAGTATGTCATTTTTATATACTACGCTGTTATATGCAACAAGCTTACAGTCAGTGTTGCATGCAACACTCGTCCCCTTCCAAAACCTGTACCTCCAAAGTGACTAATACCTTATTAGCAATATGAAACAGTTATGTGAACTTGGTAACCTTTTGCATGATTTAATAAGAAATAACATTGAATCCTGTAAAGTTTATATCAAGTTCTAGTCAAACTGATTAAAACCATATATTTATTCTGCTTCTCTATTTAATACCTGTCAACCCTTCCGGATTATGCCGGAGTCTCCCGCATTTTTGACAAATTTTGAATTTTAGTAAAGACACACTTACTTCAGTGCATTTAGTTTTGGGGCATGTTGGATATCTCTAAGACTTGTGTTCTGCTTTTTTAGATGAGACAAAGTTTCTGTATACTTTGGATGATTAGCTGTGAGAACCAGAGCTGGATGATTACAAAGTTTCCTGAGGTACTGTAAAGCCTACAAATAATTATGAAAGATGTCTCTTAAAAACATATGTTGTACAATGAAATCTAGATTTATATACAATGTACAGGATATAACTCTTGTGCAGCATTACTTAAACAACTAGAGAATGTTTGTAAAATATTTGCTCCTGCAGTGGCACTTTTAAATATGTAGAAAACATTGATAAAGATTTCCCTATGCTTAAATGGTGACACCATCAGATGTTCATCAGACCCTTCAATCTTCTTAAACATGTAGTTCAACATTACTGAAGGAAGTACTACCAACTATCGGAATCTCACATTACTTTTACCAGTGATATTTTAACTTTTGACCTATTGACCCCAAAATTGATAGAAATCATATTCTTCTGATAAAAATCAATACATCCAAACTTATTTAGTAAAGGATGCATTGTATTGATCTACCATCCGGAAACCAATAAATAAAATCTATTTTTATCAGTGGTGAAGTTGAACTTTGTCCAATCAACCCAAAAAGCAATCTTCCCCTTTTGATAAGTATTCTGGAAACCAAATGTGTAATGAAAGGATGGAATGACATTAGGACAGACAAAGCAAACACTTTAATATGCCCCCAACCAGTCATAAATAGTAGGGTCCACCATAGTCATAAATATAGAGTTTGATTCCCAGGTTGCACCACTATCTTTAAGAGATTGGTTACCTCCTGCTCCCATGTCGTGATATACCTGAAAAATTGTTGAAAGCAACCTAAAACACCAATCAACCAACTAACCAACAAAAATATAGAGTAATCTATGATTAAAAAGCTTGCCTCCACCGGTACATTTATCTTAAGCAAATACCTTTTTGTTTTCGTTTAATATGAAAACAGAACAAGCAAAATCAGTAAATTGTTCTTTTAAACCTGACCTTACCCATACTCCTTAACCAAGTCAATTAAGTGGAAAATGCAAGTTTAGATGCAGCTTCCCATGCATGGTATCATACAGTGTGTCAAGAGGAACCTGTATACCAAATTTCATTCGTGTAGCATTTATACTTTTTTCAAACCTGACCTTACAAAAACCTTTTTACCTGGTCAGTCAAGCAGAAAATGTTAGATAGATGCAGCATCTGATGCATGGTGTCTTCTTGGTATATCAAAATAAACATGTGAATCAACTTTCAATCATGTAGCACTTATGCTTCTCTCAAACCTGACCTTACAAAAAATCTTAACTGGATGCTGATGCTGGGAGTATAGCATATGCTCCCATCTCCTTTGAGGTGAGCTAAATATAGGGCACTTCTAATGGGTGCATTATATGTCCACCTAGGCTTCCAGGACCAAATCCAGAACAAGTCATACTCTTTCACATACCAATATTACTATCATCAAATGAGTTTATATCTACATTGGTTTAGAACGAGTAGTGTGGACAAGATTTTTAACCCTGCTCATTTGTTTCTCCAATGGGCTATTTCTTCTGTTAGAAACCAATGTGCACAACTTTCAGTGATATTTTTCCTATATTACCATCAGATCATTTGAATGAATAAAGGCTAAGAAGGCAAAGCATGGACAAAATCTGATTTACTTTACCCATTTTGCCTTTCTCCAAAGGGTTTGAAATCTTGTTTGCATCTGATGTGCACAAATGCATGTGATACCATTTCTTGTATCACTATCCGATCATTTTCATTCATAATGGGTTAATATAAGTACAGTAATGTGTAAGGTATCAATTCTTCAGCTAGAAAAGAAGAAATATTCTGAGGGAGAGATCTTGGACTATGTAAGAAATTACCTGAAAGACATGAGTAGTTGTATGATTCTTTTTCTCCTTGGACTGTTCCCCTGCATTGTAGGAATTTACAGTATCCTCAATACCTTGCTTAGCTCTTGATTTAGCAAAATCTTCATACAGTTGTACCTGTGTAAACATAAAGAGTTTCTGCAGGTTTAATATTTGAAACATTTTATTTGGAGTGAAAGGTTAAAAGATATTCATGTTTTGTTGATGTGCATAAACATGTACAAATATGTTGATACATTTACCTCTTATAAAGATGGAAAACCAGCAAGATAAACATAAAGGGAACTATAAAGCATTATGCTCATTTATCGTTTCATACAGATTTTTTACTCAGTTACCTGAAGTGGACTGAGATCACAGTAATAATCTTGTATAATCTTAGGAGGCAGATCTTGTAAAACATCTTCCTTCAGCCTCCGCAGAATAAACGGTAAAACCTGTCGATGAAGGGATTCCATAGCAAGGGCCCCAGCTTCTTGCTCTTTTGATGTACTCTTTGCATCTCTGCTTTGCAATATAGGTTTGCCATATCGCGTCTGAAACTGTTTTTCTGTCCCAAGGAAACCTGGCATTAGGAAGTCGAAAAGGGACCACAAATCTAGCACATTATTCTGGATGGGAGTTCCGGACAGAATTAATCGATGATTACAGTTCAGCTGTTTGACAGCCTTGGATAACTACAAAAGAAATTAAAAATGTTTGATGCAAGCTTTGCCCTTAAGATATAGCACAAACTATGCAATATTCTAACATACATGTGAACTAAGTACATCTATGCAATATAATAGTCTTAAAGTCAATAAAACTTTTCAATAAAATAATTTTCAAAAGTTCTGAATATTTCTATGGAATAAGTTATCATTTATGCTTTATCATACATTAACAAAATATATAATTATTCATATCAAATATAATCAAATCTTATTACTAATATACCTTTGTTTTACCATTCTTAATAACATGACCCTCATCTAAAATGCAGTAATTCCAATCTATAGTTCTGAAATGTAAATGAAACAAAATGATGAAAGAAAATACCAAGTAAGTTACTTCTACTTCCTATTTGAATTGATCAAAGAAATCTATGTTTAAATATTTTTTTTCAATTTCAAATGATTGTAACATACATGTAATTTCAATAGCAATGACATACCCAAAGAAATCTATATCATTTCGAACAACATCATATGAGGCTACAATCAAATTGTGCTTTTTTGCCTTTTTCTGTAACCTGAAAAAAAACCCAAAGACATGACACTAAGTATAAAAAAATAAATACCTCTCACTCCTAAGAGATATCTAAGTCACACGTAAAGAATATAACATGTTTTATACTTTGTTCTATATATTTCATGGTATTTAATCAAGTAACAACCACAGACATGGTGAATAGACATTGCTTACTCAATCAGAACTTTTGGAGCATTTATAGAGCATACCCACATTTGTACGGATTCTATGGTTTATTGTTTAATTCCACATATGATTATTACATTTATATGGTGGTAACACCCTCTTGGTGCATGGCCTGACAAGTTTTACTTTTCTGATCACTCTGGCTACACCAAATTAATCTCCTGTTCTTGAGAATTTATTGTCATTCTAAATACCTGCATATTTGTCCTTTTCAATCAAAGTGTACCTTACATACAAACATCTAGATGATCAGAGTGCCATAATTGTGGTCATGGGAATATCGGCAAGTGAAGAAAATTGTAAAATGATGTTTATAGTTTGTGTCAATTTGCAAGAAAGGACTGTTATAGTCCCTAACATTGGAAGTAAAAACTTGGACATTTTTTTTTTGCTCTTGTTCACTTTGTTGTTTAGACTTTAGAATAGTGTTATTCTAGCCATTTGTGAACACTGAGCAATACCATACACATGTATACCTTATTATCACCTAATCAAAATTGGTTTCTGTTTCATATTTTTTTGTTATACATGTCCATACCTGTCAACCCTCTCAGATTATGCGGGAGTCTCCCTCATCTTTAACAATTTTTTTGAAAAATCCCGCATTGGCGTCTCTCTTGCATGGGAGAGCTAAAACTCCCAAATTTTTATAATCACCTCCTTCCGAGAACATTGCTTTCAATGTTCTTTGATTTTCATCGCCGACATCGTAAATACATAAAATAAACGGCATTACAACAACGTTTGAACAGGAAAATCATCAATCAAGGTAGTTTAAAGCGCTTACGTGACTAGTTGTTAAACATTTGGGGTTTTGGGGATTTTGCTTCCCATAGAAGGGTGAAGACTAATGTTTACGTTTCCGAACGGCATGTTAGTTTTGTGAGCAATGTTCTAGGTAATTATACTATAAAACGATGTCTTGGTAAGTTTAAATCATTAGACAATGTTGTTGAACGAAAGAAAACGTTTTATGTCCGACCTGGCCAAGACGCCTTCTAAAAGGAAGAAACACTTGTGTAAATTTCAATCAGAATAAGCAACTGAAGCTGAGTGGTTGATACCAAGTACTATTGAAAAGGAACATGCATTTTGCAAGCTTTGTAGTTCAAGTTGTTCTGTCTCATCTGGTGACAGAAGTGACATCTTGGCTACAAAGCAAAACCAAACTGTTAAGTTTTCAGACTATGAGCCCTCAGACCATGTCCTGCAGAAAGCTAAGAAAGCCACTACGCAATACAATCTTAAACATAAGCAATAATATAGGGTTATTAATCAGTGTTTTCCATATTGGCCTAGTTATTGTGCCGAGGTCTGTCGTATTGGCCTGAGGCTTTGCCAGACCTCGGCGCAATAACTAGGCCAATATGGAAAACACTGATTAATGAGCATATTATTAATTAACTTTAATTATTAATCAACACAAATCAGACATTCTTTCGGTCGACATTCTTTCATCTGTCGTCTGGCTGTTGGAGATCGTTACAAGTCAACTCGTGTTAAATCCTTTTCATTCATCCGATATATAATATAAGGTTGGTTCGTAATAATAAAAATATCTTTAATATGTATCAAATTGCATTATAATTCAATTTTAAATATAAATTCTGAACAAGTTGACCGCCATTTTGGTTTTCTCACTTGAAACTCAGTTTAGAAGGAAACGGCACGTGCGTTCATATTGGCCATTTTTTTTCAATATTGGCTGTGTTTTTCAATATTGGCCATGTTTTGAAACTCATATCGTTAGGGCAGAAAATCTCGTATTGAGGCAATATTCATATAGTTAATTGATAATAATGTGTAATACTGAAAATTAAAGTACCACTGCGATGTTACCTTGCATTTCATTTACATACTGTATCGCAAATGAGGTGAAAAAAGGACGCGATTTACATTTACGCATATTCTCCCTATTTTTGGCAAAGATCTCCCTCATTTTGGATCTTTGAGGTTGACAGGTATGCATGTCTACTACATAATCTTCTCCAATGAGTTTTATTAACGAATATCATATATAATGGTCATCAGGTAACTACCCTTGAAGTAAGGTCTGAACCCTACAGATGTTTAACTTCAGAGCTAGATGTTATAGTCACATTATAAGGTTACTAAACTAAACAGGCTTTGCAGTATTTAATAATAAAGTTTTCACCACAGATTTTGACAAATTTAAGGTCATATGTAAAATCTTAACAAAATAATTTTAATACTTTATCAATTTATGACAGTTTCCACCGAAAAACGAGTGACTTTTCCTGAAGATGATATTGTACGGTCCTTGGTTTAACACTGGAAGACATGCAGTATGTGATATCCTTGTGTCTTTGAAGTAAATTACTCTAAAGACTTCATACAGCATGACTGTAGTTATCAAATCTACCTATCACTAAATCAGAATATAATGAGGAGATCAGACTGAAGTACTTATACCATCTTATATATATTTCATACTGTTGACAAATAATAATGCAAGTTCCTACCTGAGTCTTTCACTAGGTGGACCAGCATACATCAATGGATTGAGGTAGCTTGTGTCCACGAACTTGTTGATTTCATACACCCAGTGCCCTATAAGCGTAGGGGGACAAATAACTATAGAAGGCAAGGGTGCACTATCAGCAGCTTGAGTCATCTAAGAACAAAATTAATACCATGTTTTCAAACTATTCAGACAAGAAAAATACAGTAGTTTCACACGTTTACTTTCCAATTTCATTCTTTAAGGAAATATATATTCAAAAGCCTCAGAATATTAAAATATTTGTAATTGTAGGACTTCTTAATAGTAGGAACTTTATCCAATATTATATGATGAATCGAAACCTTAATATCAAGATACTCAATATGATATTGCTGTGCATTCCACAGTTTTTTTTTGTGCAAATCACAACCCATTATGTTGAGGATTTTTGTCCTTAATACAACATATGATCACGGCACAGGACTTGGTTTATATAATCCCAGCTGAGGCTTTTGTTTGGTATGTCCAACCATGACACTACACACTGGTTAATACGCTATTATGAAAACTAGTTCTATTCATATAATCCTAACACACAAGTTAAAATCATTAAAAGTGAAGAGCAGGAAACCTCAGTCTATTCAATTCTAAGATTGACCTCTTATTACTTGGCCAATCATTTTCAAGAATGTAAGAAATAATAAGAAATAAATGAAATTATGTGTGTACAAAATATGAACCTGAAACTTCTGTTCCCTGAGAAAGTGATCACTGGCTAGTATACAAATGGACTGTAAGGTCTTTCCAAGTCCCATGTCATCACAGAGAATACCATGAAGGTTGTATTTATTCAGAAAAGCTAGCCAATTCACTCCATCCTGTAAAAGAAATATTCATTAACATTAGACTACATTGTATAATATTATATTTGATATTTAAGTTAATGTGTACACATACTTTGCTATATTTTGCAGATATTGTTTGTTTACCAAAATTAAAATTAACAAAATCAAAGTACTGAGGTTTTATTTCAGATGGAAAGAAACATATACATGCACCTTTATATAATTTGTACTTTCTATTCCACACTTAATTTATGTCAAAGAAAAGTTTTATTTTTCATATCTACATGTACAAATTAAGCTGCTCTTATCAAAACATTATCACACAGTTATCCAATACTTTAAATGTTACAGTTACATGTACTATATTTTTCTACTTACTAACTGATACTTCCTCAGTTCTGCATCGATAGGTACAGCTATTGTATAGTTTTCTAATTTTGATCCATCTATCAGTTGTTCGAGAAATTTCCTTTGTTTATCTTTTTGTTCTATCAACTTTGGATTCATCCCTACTGGATCAGGAATGCCTGCCTGTATTCAAAAAAAGAAAAGTTGGTTGATTATTGTTTTCTGTCACTCCACGATCATTTCAACTATTTGGTGATGGCATCTGCTTGATGCACTGAACAGAAAATTATACCTTTACAACGAAACCATCTGAAGCAGTGAGGGATCTTTTATGTGCCATGCCTACCATGACAATGGACTTCAGATTTTACTGTCTAATCTGAAAGACAGGATACAAGTTTGCCCATGATGGAAGTCATGGGACCATTCAATCATGAGCGGAGCACCTCACCTACAGAGCTACACTGACTCCAAAGCAGAGAGAGGAAAACTTTATTACCTAAAAAACATTTTATATTTAATTTCAAATTTAACTTTCATATGCTATGCTTTCTCTTCAAACTTTTTATATATCAATGGAATGCAGTCTGATAATATTTATATTAAATCTAAAAAGCAAAAAACAGCAGAAATAGTATTAATAATGCCTGACCTCTAATGGCATCAGCCTGATGAGTGTAGCAAAGCATTGAGTAGCCATTAGTCGTACAGCCTCATTTTGATCACTCATTCTTCCAAGGATAGGCACAACCATTAGTACTATATAGGGAATAAGGTCAACACCAAGACTGTCAATTACATCTAAAGAAAATTAAGGAGAACAAAACACATATGTATAAAACAAAATCTAGTAATAGAATTAAGAGAGCTTTTTTCTATCTACTAAAATAACCTGATGCAAACTGATTTCTTTGACAGAACTAGTTATATGATTTCAAAGATGGCTGCCACAAACAGGAAGTATTGAAAGTCTGAGGTTAATGATTAATTCATAAAAAAATTACCATTTTCAAACACTTTTAAATCATGTGATTTCAGATTAACCATGACAGTCACTGCAATTTTTGGCTTCGACCAGAAGAATAAATTTCTCTCTAATGATCAATTTCTTAACAGAAGACAAAGGATACTGGCAATAGTTTCTATGGATCCCTGTCTTATGAGTATATTGTCTGTAGCACCTAGCATCGTAATCACCTCCTCCACAATAAACTCCATCAAGTCAGGTGTTCTTACATGAGTGAGAACACTAATACATCTCGATGCCATGTGTCGTACCCCAGTGTATGAGCTCTTCAAGCAGTCAGACATCAATGACATCTTCTCTATTATCTGAAAATTATATTCATGTTTATTGGACTGAGTTTACTGTGTTTTAACTGTCAGAAGAACTAGAATTATAATGTGTTGGTGTGACACAAATGCCCTCGCTGGCAGCTAAGGTAGTGAAATATAATTGTCAGAGAACTAATATTTGAAAATTTAAAAAATTCCTGTTCAAAGGCAATTACTTTGTCAAAAATTACCAGAAAACACCCACACTTGATCTGCATTTTCCCTTGATACACCTATATACCTAATATCAATTTAATCAATCAAACCTTCAAAGAGAAAATGAGTGGAAACTCATTTCTAAAAAAAATTTTCTATGTTCAAGGGCAATAACTCTGTCAGAAATTACTGGGCCACACCTATATTCCAACATGACCTGCATTTTCCCTTGATATCTATAAACCCAGTATCAATTTAATCCATCAAACCTTCAAAGGGAAAATGAGCGGAAACTGTCATTTTTAAGAAATTTTCTATGTTCAAGGGCAAAACTCAGAAATTACCGGACCACACACATATTCAAACTTGACCTGCATCTTCCCTTGATACATCTGTATACTCATTATCAATTTAATCTATCTATATTTCAAAGAGAAAATGAGCAGAAACTGAATGATGATGGAATGATGGAACAGGGTAACACTATTATGTCCCTAGCCATTTAATAGTTGGGGAATAAAAATAATTTTCAATTCATTTAACCATCTGTAATGACACAAGTGGTGTGCATTAAGAAGATGATGAAAGAATGAATACATCTTGATACAAATCCTTGATATTTTAAACTGACCTTTTGTAAAAGAGAACTATGTAAAGATGGTGAAACTGCTTCTAAAACTTGTAGACTATTCACTAAATCTTGAGCTTGGTCTTCTTTCAGATCTTCTCTTCCTTCTACAATTTTTTCAAAATAGAAAAGTTAAGCATAACAACAGAATGTATTGGAGTTATTCAAGTCACAAAAATGCGTTTTAAAGGCAGAAGTAAGAATAAGTATGACTATGTTTTCAATTTCTTTTAATCTATTACAGCCTTTAACTAACAATATGTCTACTTAATACACATTTTTGATTTTAATTTAATTTGAATTTGAGAGAAAAATAAGGTACATGTATTCACATATACAAATACCATAATCAGCCTTGTATAATGCAACTTTATCCTTTTTTTTTTTTCTTTTCTAATTTCTGATGTTGAAATCCTATGTGCACAGTATACACAGGAACTTAAAGATAGTAAGTGCTCATTCTATGAATAAAACAATATTTGAGCCAGAAGTCTAAATGTGATTACTGAACTCTAGGCACATGCTTTGATGACAAGGAAGTGAACTGACTGTGGATACTAGTTGTAGTGTCTAATACCTGCTGTGTACAAGCGAAAATATTGATAATATATTCAGCAAAAATTTCTTTATGTATAATTATCAGACAAAGAATCCAAACTCAGACATATTATCTGAGAGTGTAGAAATGAACATATATCTACAGTGAAAGTCACCTGATTAACCTTACTTGGGTAAGCATCAGCTGTTAAGGGTAAAAATTATGTCAATTAACCACCTTGTTTGTTTGGTGACACCAGCTTCCATGGTTGCTAAACAGGATATTTTGACCACACACGTAAAGATAAACTTGTGTCAAAATAAACTTGGAAACATTTTAACCAGTCAATCTCAACTTCTCACCTTCTCAAATTTCTTGTTATTGATTTTTATCCTGTGCATCATGCATAGGAAGTAAGTTTTTTCTTTAACTTTCCTCTGAATTTTTGGGGTGCGGATCATACATGGGTGATTATGGTAAGAGAAAATATACAAAACCTACCTGACTCTAAAGCAAACAAGGGGGCCGTCATATTTTCCCATAGTGATGTTAAGCGCAGTGGTAACTCTGCTTCAAAGTCTTTTGTAACCATAGACAGAGCTATGTCAGCACCTCGTCTCTGTATGAGTAACTGCTTCTGAGTCTAAAAATAAGAAAGTATCTTCTTGACATTTAAAATGATCTTTAACAAGTCTGAAAATACTGAACACCTCTTTATTGATAACCCTTGAGTAACTTGGAAATTAAATATTTCATTTCAAACTTAAATTTCTTAAAGAAAATATAATGTTTAACAATTTCTGAATTCTGAAAATAAAAATCAAGAAAGGCAGCATTCAAAACAAAGGTCATCATTTTCACAGAGTTGACCTGAAAGTACATGTTGTAATTATAGTAGTGTAACTATTAAAACTGTCCTGTATTTGAAATAACCCCTCCAATTTGTACAAGAATGTAACATTTTGGAAATTTTTTTGTTACATTTATTTAGTTATAAAGTAATGTCATGGCAGACAAAAGGTGAGATCTCATCCCAATCAAAAATTAGGCAATCTGGACAAGTCCATTATATTTTAAGTTTATGTTTTACCTCCTGCTGTTCGTTGGTCAATGACAATGCTTGGTCATCCACCTTGATACTTCCACCTCTCTTTAACCAACGTCTACTGGTTTCAGGAAGCTAAGAAATTGAAAACCATTAAATACTTCATACTTCTATACTCAAAATGTTGTGTGTTTGAAAATACTAATTCTAATAAAGTATGCTCAGACAATGGCACCCCAAAGATGATGACCTACATAAAATATGTTTCATGTACCTACAATGTGATTGTGATCAATAACAAGTTCTTACACTTTACCAAAGGCTAAATCCATAATAGGTTGTCATGACCTATGAATCACAAACTAGCTATCTTTTCCAATAGCAGTCAAACAAGTTGTCATGACCTCAAAACTGTACTTTTTTTTAAAAAGTAAACATTATATCCCTTAATAGTAGTTTCTATAAATACCATGAAGTAATTGTACAGTATGTTTCACCTATGGGAAATCTGCACCTACATGTATAATAGTGATTCAGTTTGAAAATTGCTTTTGTCTAAATCATAAGAAATATTTCTTAGAAAACAAAATTATCTTCGATGTAATGAAGTTTTTCCCCCATCTATTACCTTTTGCTGTTTAGACAATGTTAGGATCCCTTGACTTTTATCACATTTCAGCTCTGATTCTTCATCTGGTAAAACCCAGAAAAACAAGTCTTAGTAGGTGAAAATTGCTAGGATACAAAAATAATTCAGCCATGTACTTGTTCTAAATAATATCTATTGATTCACTCATTCATTCACTAAACTTTGTCTACAATTGCATTGGTATTACTTTAATCTCCTGTCACAGTACAGTGGATTCCGTTTAATCTGATAGTCTATTTGCGTGAATAAAATATAAGATAAAGCGGGCTATCAGATTAGACGAAATTGGGAAAGTTGACGCTTTATGTTGTGTAACATGTTATAGATATCTACTCATTTGGACGTTTGATAGCGGTTGTTTTCATTTAAAGATATACGACCGCTTACATGGTGTTAAAGTACCTAATGCCGTCAATCAAACCTACCAGGTGTGAGATATGTCTATTGTCTGTATACTCTCTGCTTCCCCTAGTAAATGACCAAGGTGATAACAGGAGTAATGTCTACAGAGTGCTATTCAAAAAGAATACAATAGAAGACTTGCGCTGTATTTATTTAGCAATGATTTCTGATTAGCAAAGTGTACCGATGATATAGTGATCTAACCTTAATTGGTTAATTGATAGTTACGCAACAGGTGAAATTACCGGTACTTGACCATAACAGCACGATCATCGGCAGTGTGGCTTACTATCATAAGAATGTTAGATTAATTTAAGAATTGTATTCAATTGAAATATGTCTGCTTATAACACTCGATTCATTCATTCTTTCTTTATTATGTCTTCACCAACATGGGCGATACCCGCGTACAGTTCGTGTAATTCGTTCATTCTAACGTGAAAAAAAAAATGAAGCGGTCGTTTGGGACGAGGGTTTAACTACTAGTACGGTTGCAATAGTTACGAAATTTGAGGTTTATGCGAGTTTGATCGTAAATGAAGTGAATGAAGCGTTGATATCACACAATGAATAAAGACTGGACATTCCGTGCCGCTTTTGATGATAATTTACGTAACGCGATCTCATTGTGATAGAAATACGGCAAAGCAAATTCAGTTGACAACATCAACGATTAAATGACATGAAATACACAAAAGACGAATCACTAAACATCAAAACAAAATCATATACACGTGCTAAGAAATATCGATTGCGTCTCGTGGTTTTGCTGTTTCATTATGAAATTGACATTATTCTTCTGATTTTTTTCCACGGAGTTAGACGTTTTTTCGTGATTTTTGAGGTCATTTTTAATATGCGTATTATACTCGGGTGCGTATTATATCCGATTATTTACGGTAAATCTACTCAATTTTGGTCATCAACATATTTAATTAATTACGAATGACGCTCACTAATTAAACCTGTACAGGTACTACAATGAGATATCAATAGTTGTGTACACAAACAATCAATTATTATTCCCTAGTCGTCGTATTGCCGTAGGTGTTGTTATATGCCTATGTTGTCACGGATGTGTGGTTTCACAACAATATCCGGGCTTAAAATAGGCTAAATTCAGGATGAAATATTTTTTTCAACGGTGAATTTGCTATCAGATAATCCGAAACTTGGACTTTTCACTATCAGATAAAAAAGACAAATTATTACAGAAATACATAGAAACGGTTTGGTGTTTTAATACCATATCAGATAAAACGAAATATCAGATAATACGATATCAGATAAAATGGAGTCCACTGTACCTGTATGTGGTACTGGCTGATTGATCTGTGGAGTTTGTTGTGGATCACTACATAGGAATGTACAGAGATTCTTTAGGACTTTACTGTTGGGGGATGGATTTCTATCTAAGCATTTTCGAATGAGTCTACATAAGCATTCTGCTGCTTCAAGCTGAAATAAAATCAAAGTTTCATCCATTTAAAATCATCTAATCAGACATACGAAACTAAGATGCCTTAGAACAAATATTGTGATATAAAAATTCTAAAACCTCTGTACCCAATAATGTATCTAATACCTCTGTACCCAATAATGTATCATCATTTTATAATGTCAAAAATTTGTACCCAATAATGCATCATCATTTTATGATGTCTAGACATATGATAAGGGCTACAAGACCTAAAAGCTGCTTGTTTTAGACTACACATACAGAGAATAAAACACCCCCCCCTAAAAATGGATGACCCTAGTTGTTCAAGTTTATCATACATTAGTCAAGGGCACAAGGTTAAAAAGATTTTGTCGACAAAAAGGTTTAGTCACAAGGAATACACATGAAATATGATAGCCCTATCTCTTACTATTCACACACACCATTAAATTACACTCCAAGAAAGTCTTTGGCCTCATGTTTTTAGTTTTAATCTCCAAGCCAAATCAATCTTTAAACATATAGAAACTTATTCCAGAAGTAGACACATAATTCTGTCATTTGTTACTCAACTGTAACACAATTCTAACATGGTCTGTAAGTGTTGGTTATAAAGATGTGTACTAAGTTTCCGTCTAGCATCTCAAGGAGACTTATACGCATACAGACAATTGAACAGACAATCTGACTGATTCCAGTCTACCTCCACAACTTTTGTTGCAGGAATAGAATCATCAGCAATAATAATGACTGACCAATCATCCCAAGAAGGACCACTGATTGGTACCTCTAGGAGCACAACTTAAAGAATTATGAGCATAGCCAAAAACCGCATTTGGATGTACCTCAAGAAAGTTGATAAGAATTAACTAGATCTTCTAGTGTGTATTATCTACATAACCTTATACTTTGGGATGAACTACCATAATAGAAGTTGACAAGGAGATGTTCATGCCATACCAGGATTGTTTCCATATACTGTAGTTACCAGTGTTTAGTGACAGAGGAAACCTTAGCACCCAAAGGAAACAATTAATTTTCTGTTTCCACTAGCAGACCTCCTCAAATGTTTTTAAAAGGAATGAAATTATTTTGAAACATCAAGAAAAAAATTGACATATGATAGCAATATTATAATGAAATACTACAGAGATTATCTCACCTGTATATCAGAATTTTGTTCTTTTTTAATACAATCCATTAATGGACGAACAACTGGATTAAGTTTCTCAGGTAAGGCATCCAATTCAACCACAGCTTTAGCTAAGCTACACTGCACTCTGGATAAAGAGGTTTGTTTGAGTTGATCACATCCAGTTTATTGCAATAATACAGCAACAATCAATTAAAAAGTAAAACATAGAGTAATCCAAGATTACCATGCTCACCTCGATACAGTATTTGTCAAACAAAAACTTAAAAGAATGGAAGGAAGTTTTACAGAGTATTGTAATCTTGAAACGAGTCACTCAAGCAGAAAATGTAGGTCAGATGCATCATACTATGCATGGGCTTAAGTCAAAAAAGTCATCCCAAAATGAACCTATGGTGCAAGTTTGATAGCTGTAGCACCTAGACTTTCTCTAATACCGAGTTATCCCAAACTACTTAACAGGATGCCGATGTAGATGCCTGGACTATAGCATAAGCTCATCTAAACTTTGTTGAGGTGAGCTAAAAATGTAGTGTATGTATGTATCTCAATGATGTTTGAAAAAATATTTCTCAAATATATTAGAGAATATTCACAACTAGGTGACATAATTTCTCAAAATACTTTAGTTGGTTGATATCCTTGAATTGAAATCAAAATCACACTGATAAAATACATATTCTTTTAAAGCAAGTAGTTTCCTAACAATTTTACAAACGAGAATAAAGAGACTAGATTAAAATGCTGATTGAAATTAGCAACCTTTTTGATATTCTAAGTTCTAGTTGCTGAGTGATCATGTTTGAAAGCTCATATCCCTTGTGACAATTAACATTTGAATGAAGTATGATCATTATCTGTTGAAAATTCACAAAAATAAAACCTTTCTGGGTTATTTTATGTTCTGTTCTCTGAGTAACCTTGGCTTCTCAAAACGACCTTTGTCCAAAAGCCCATATCCCAAGTGAAAATTGTGTGAAGCATGAACAAATTCTGATAAATTTAGGAGATAAGAGTTCAGACGGATGCAAAAACATGACACTGACTATAAATGCTCCCCTGATCATAAAAACCATTCTGAAATCATTGAAAATAAGATTCTTAAAATAGCTTAAAATTTTACAAAAGTTTATGGGTTCATGAACACTAAAACCGTTTGCAAATGCAGTGTTTACTTTATGCATTTCAATATACAAGTATCAACAGAGTGTAGTGAAACATGGTCATGCTCTGTTCACTGATGAAGTAAAGATAGAGTTTCAATCAAACTTACCATTCTTATTGCATTAAAAGAGACCTTATGTATGAGAAGCTCGTATGACTAATCCCAACGCATTGAAGCTCATTATTTGGAAATTCCACTTGGGTTCCCCTCTGATTACATATATGTACACTTAGACAAACTGCATATTACAACTGTAGACCCAGTGTAGCTAAGTGGATGAGGTGCTCGGTTTATGACTGAAATGTTCCAGGTTCGACCCTCCGCCATGGGCACATGAGTGCCCTTCGGTTTTTTGGATAAAACAATGAAAGCCAAAGTTATGTGTTGTGGTAGACATGGCACAACAAAGGTCCCTATCTGTCTTGGGTGAGTGCATTGTGGTAGACATGGCACAACAAAGGTCCATATCTGTCTCGGGTAAGTGCGTTGTGGTAGACATGGCACAACAAAGGTCCCTATCTGCCTTGGGTAAGTGTGTTGTGGTAGACATGGCACAACAAAGGTCCCTATCTGTCTTGGGTAAGTGCGTTGTGGTAGACAAGTATAAATTTCTATTCAATGCATCAAGTAGATGCAGTCACCATACACACCAAATAATTGTGGATCAACTTTAAAATACAATAATCAATCCATCAATATTTCAATGCAACATAATTATTAAACAAACAAGAATTTATCAATGAAGGAGTCATCCGTACCTGACAGTGAGAGTTTGAAGTTCCTGAAGAGTAGAATCCACAGTAATCTTTAACTGTTTTTTCCTGTCTTCAAATGTTTGTTGAGGTTTGGGTCTCAGTGACCCTTTAACCTGGTCAAATAACGTTGTTGTAAGTGCTGTGGCTTGTTCCAAGGAAAGTATACTTCTGTTTAATGAAATGAGTGATAAAATCAATTTTCCAAAGAAAATTAAAATCAGTTACACAACTGGGAAAGGATTTCAATGTTTAGGTATGAACAAAAGTCTTATAACTTATTCTTTGCCTGCAGCTGAAAAAATTAAGAACTTTTATTCTATATTTATCCTTTGTCACATCTTAGGGTATAATATGCTGCAGTGTAAACTTTTTGGAAATTCACTTAAAAGAAACTTTCAGCAAATGTAGATGGAAGTAGACATGATAAAACTTCATTGCTTTTTTTTCAAAGTGTGGGGTCATTACCCTGAGGGAATGACAGATTCCAAGTCAATTCCTTGCTGTTTAAGCCCGGACAGAAAATCTCTGCAGTCAGATTGCATGTGGGTAAAGGATATTGCTATTTCATCAAAGTATATTGCTTCTGAAAGACATTCCAACAATTTCAATTTCACTTCCTCTGGACAATAGGAATTCTGAAAGGCAGTAGAAACTGCAAGTTAAACAAACAAAAAGAAAAACAAACAAGAAGAATCTTTAATATGTTACGAATAGAGTAGAATTGATAGTTAAGCTAAGGCTTTGTTAAAGCTCTAATTTACTGATTTCACAAACTGTAAAATCCACATGGTTATTCTAAGCTTCAGATTCAATCAAACCAAATAGAAATGTCCCTATTCAAGTGCATTTAAGTTCCATCATAAATTATAGTTGTGAGCCTGATAAATCAAACCATTTTTGTTCTTAGAAGAACTGTAATTATACATTTATATATTTCCCTAATTTTATCTATCATTGAAAATCGAGTTAATTTTAAATACCTGATCACTTATTGCAAAATTGTAGAGTATTTGAGCAACAACAAATCTCTGTACTGCAGATTTGGTGTTGAGGTGAAAGACAATAAGTTTGGCAATTGAATCGATAGGCTTCTCTGCCTCAGGTGGGAAATTTGGTGGCAATCTGGTAATTGTACTGCACAGCTTACCCAGTAATCTATAAAAATATGATGTGTTTGTGAAAAAGTGTACCCATAGGCAATTATTTTTGATATGTACTTAGGGTTTAATGACAATACCAATTCTAAAGCTGAAGAAATTTATGACAATTTCAGAAATGTTTGACAAGTCAGACTGCTTTTCAGCTTTTCTTCTGTTAAAAGATTTGAAATGAGTCTTGAAGGCTTTACCTAGCTGTTGTCATTCTGGTCCTGATGATTGTGGCATCCCTTTCTTCAGCACTAGCTGTCAGGGTTTCTACACCAGATATGTACTCCTTCTCTTCTTTGGCTTGTTGTTTTTGGATATAGCCTGAATTATGTCGGACCTTACCAAGATCGGTATCTGGCTACAAGGTTTATAAAATGTGTATCCATTACAATCATTTTTATCAGTTTACTTAATAACTATGAAAACATGATATATAATAATAAACATATTTCAAATATAACCTTACTTCAAAAATCTCATGGCAAAGCTAAGATAAACATATTTCAAATATAACCTTACTTCAAAAATCTCATGGCAAAGCTAAGATAATGTATAAATCAGAAACTTCATCATAACTGATATAAGACAGACATCATCAAAAGTTCAGAATTGCTTACAGTATGATAAGTATTCTAAATAAATCTAGAATAAAATAAAACTAGGAATCAAAATGTACTAGCAAAGACCCTTACCCTGCCCCTATGTTTTGCTTCTATCAAATACACATGATCAAAAGGTATTTTGGATGGCTGCATACAGAGGCAAAACCAAACACCCAACCATGGCACTGTAGCAGGGATGAGGTAGTCTAGGGCAGTCTTCGCCAGTAGCTGACACCACACTTTTTCCACTACAGCAAGAACTGCTGCCTTTTCTTCCAAGAGACTCCTTTGGTATACATGCCTTAAGGCATCTTGTAATATGTAGGGTAGCCAAGTCATCACTGGGTGCTAAAGAAGAATTACAAGTAAACTTTCAATCATCATCTGGTGTAGAATGTTTTTTTTTAATATCATAGTAGTTGTAATAAATCCTTTTTACCCATAGATTATCATCTTCTTTATTTTTTTAAGTAAACATCTATTCATATTGTATTTGTCAATAAATAAGGGCAGAGAAGTACAATATTTCTTTGTTCACTCAGAGAACAGAGGTGAATTTACCTGCTCGTTTTCCAGTGACAGTAAGGTGTAAAATGTCTGCAATGCTGACTGTCTAACGGAGGGAATGGAATGTCTAAGGAAAGGCCACAGCCGGGGTACAAGTTCTGGAAGTGGCTGTGATGTCCTATGCATACAGCAAAGAAGAAAGTTGAATTTCATGTAGTAAAAAGAACAGCAGTCAAGAAATGGATAGTTATACAGTTCACCTTCAATAACATACACTTCAAAGGACCAAGGAATGTTGCTCCAGTTATCAGAAGTATAATGATACTTTATATAGGATCTGAAATGAATTTTCAATACATATAGTATTTATGAAACAAGTTGTTTGTTTTATATCCCCTAACCATAAAACACACAATGAGTTTCATAAATACCATATGAAATAAAAATTCATTTCAGATTCTTTTTATCACATGTTTACATTCAGTTTAAAGGTGTTTATTTCATCAAACACTGGCTTGACACAATTCTTTTCCATGCTATGACATCACCTATGCCATAAAATTATTTATGACATAACGATATTTCATTGCATAAACAGCAAAACATGTGATAAAAATACATATTAGAGGTTTAGAAATGTTTGATTTCAATGATTTAAATGATCCACAGTTCAGTAAATGAGGATCAACTGTAATTCCCTTAAACCACACAATCTGATGTAAAAACTAAAACAAGAAACAATCTAACAAAGTAGTAATGAGGGTGAAACAGCATTAAGCATGATGTATGTACAAGTCATTCAAAGCAAATTGGCTGTACACATGACTCAGCTACCAGTTATAAGTTAATATCCAGAAATATATAATGGAATATATACATGTAAATGTTTTCTTTGATAGCAACAAGAGTTAAGAGACAGACAAAACCAGGAAACTCAAAATAAACTTTTCATCTTTTGTGGAAAAAGTGTCATTTATGAGATACAGTGAAACCCACTTTAAAAGCAATGTTGCATAATAAGACTAAACCATTTTAAACACTAGAATACCACCGCGCGAAAACATTTCAATCTTTTCAATTATAAATTGACTGCACAATTGACAAGCATATACCTTATATAAATGACTAACAAAATTTTCTACTTCTCAACATTTAATAACATTTTTCGTAACTTACAACATCAAATGACCAGGAAATAACAGTTTGGGTCAATTCAGTGGCAGTTCCAAACCCATCAATAAGGTACTAAATACTTGTTGTTGATGTAAAGTGTTTAATTGGTTGTAATTTGCTTCACATCTTTGAATGATCCAGTCAAGACCCCTTATTGTTTGTTTAATGACCAATGAACAATTTAATGAGGGGATGATGATGTTAGCAGTAAGCGTTAAGTGATGAGATTTGAATGTCTCAGCTCTGAATGCATTTATAAATTAAAGGGCCATGGATATAAATTATGCAGTATTGCTCTTCTCATTCCATTTCTCACAATTCTCTTGTCTACTTGAAAAGTAAGCATTTAGAAAGCATTAAAAAACATACCAGTTGAGTATATTTGTTTGAGGATTTGCAAGTATTGTTGAAAGTAGAGTCATGATACTGTTTGTTGATGCTGTCAAATCATCCAGGTCTAATAAAGTGTCCCAAAGGCAATTCAGAATTACAGGAATCTGAGAAAATAAAACCATATTTGTCCTCTTTGGTGCATAAGTTCACACAATTAAATTATGCCTTTTGAGATTTTTCTAAGTTTAGAATTAAAAGGCTGTCTCAGTATGCTAAACAAGAGGCCCAATTGGGCCTATATCGCTCACCTGATTACCTATATTTTCAGTCATGCAGGAAGGAAGAACTTATTTTTTTTGCATTACTGTGCCTAAGTCAATACAAATGTTCAAAATATGTCAAATTTATTTCAGACCAGAATAAAAAAAAACAACAGTTTTTTGCACATCCATTCAGGTGATTTTGATATTAAGCATTTGCTTTGTCTCTGCAAGATGTGATTCAGAGCAAAAAGTTAGTCATTTTTTTTAGGTGGGGCCTTTTGTTGACTGATTTCAAGTCTGGGTCATGAACAATAATTGTTTCAAATATTGTCCAGATCCAACTTAAAATGGCCTTATTTCATATGTTGAGTGTTGGGAAACATCTAAAAACTTATTAAGAGGTGTAAAGAAATGAAAAAAAAATTTTGACCACAGCTGGATTTGAACCGCTACTCTCCATATCTTAATTACCAAGTGGTATATGTACAATTGTGAGACCTATTTTTTAAGACATGGTGGCACCATGTGTTGACCAATTTGGATGTAATGTACAAAATTGATAGAGGGCCTATAGTACTTCATGTATACCATGTTTCATTAAAATCTTTTATGTGGAATAACAGCAGAAGTTAAAAATGTGAAGAATTGTCCCTATACACCCTCATTTGGAAGTCTCAAAAATTTATAGAAAATCCAAAAATTGAGATTCTTTTACAATAATATTCCTTAACATAATTAAGATCAAAATAGTCCATAAGAAATCATCATTAACAATTAACTGAAAAACATGACACTTTTCTGCATTGAAATTACGAAGTCCAAAAAAAGTCGAAAAAACATCAAAAATTTGATCTCGGAACAGAACAAAAAATAACAACACTTCTTTACACATCCCTCTAGATCATTCCTATGCATTCGGTTTGTCTCTGTATGCACCCGGTCTGAAGAAGTTTGTTAAAGGAGGGTACCCACTGTTACCTCCTCTTGCCTGTAGTGGCACCATCTTTTGACGGATCTGGACAAAAAACAACAACACTTGTAGGGAACCATGAGTACATCATGCATACCAAGTTTCATCAAATTCTGTTCAGCTGTTCTGGACAACGGACGACACACTACGATCGATCCCAATAGCTCACTGGAGCCTTTGGCTCAGGTGAGCTAAAAATGAAAAGATTGGATTCTTAGTTCCCAAAATTGGTTTGTAAACTGAAATTACAATATGCTTATGTAAAATTCTAGGAAAAACATATAATTAAATCAGGGAAAACGCATTATTCATCAGAACATGTCCATCACCGTACAAATATACAACATGGCATTAAATCTAGAAAATCCTAACACGATTCCATATATGGTATAACAAAAACAGTAAGAAGAACTGCTAATCCCACCTGCTGTGGTAGCAGCCTGACCAGGTTATCTGCTACAGGGACGAGTGCAGCAGCTGCTACAGCTCTAACATCATCATCCACATCCTGAAGGCCTAGAAAAAGAGATGGCAGTATGGTCGGCAGAACTACATCTGTCATATCCTGAAATTATAGAAATTGTATATTTTTTTAAGCACAAATCTTCACACTTATTTAAAGTTAATAGTTAGCTTTATACAAATGTCAAAATGAAATTAGAACCTCACCATGGATTTGATGTTTTGCATAGAAGAGTTCATCTTAAGAGGTTTATGTTTAACAAAGTTGTCAAATAAACTTTATTTCATAATTTCTTTGGAATGGAATGGAATACAATACAGAATGAAATACATTTTATTACATTTCTACCAGTAAAATTTCTCCATTTAACTATTTTCATATCAGCCCTCTGAGAATACTACCTGTCTGATAGCCAATAAATACTTGAAGCCTAGTAATCCACCATGCCTGACTTCCCACTGGCTCTGTCCCAAGAGCTGAAGCAGTACCCTCACAACACCCTCTACACCTGACTTATCCAAATACTTGATGACTACACCTAATGCTTGTGCACAAGATTCACGCACTGGTGCTACCACCTATATGTGAAGAAGGATAGCATATAACATTAACAGCTTGACTAGCAGGCATCTAGTATCAAATACTGTCTATACTGATTTTGTTTTACATCTTCAAGATTCATACAAGACCCTATTAATTTCAGTACAACTTTACAGCTACAAAAATATGTTAATGTTAGAATGTCATTATCAATACACAAAATTTACAAATGTAATGGAATGTATTGAATAAGATATACATGTACATATACATGTAGTACGTAATATTTTCATTTATTAACAAGATTAATCTTAGTTTAATGAAACATATACTGTAATAAAATTTGAGACAATAAACTTGTGAAATTGGATCAATCATGTATGCTTTTTCAAAATTGGACATAAAAGTACATACATGTACATTAAAAGCAAATCCTGTGATAAACAATGTTGCAAATTTGATGATGAGAGAATTTCCGTGTGCTGTGAACTTGGAAACATTTTTGCTGAACACTTACTCTGCTTGCAATGTTTGGTAAAGTTTAATTCAATAAAACAAATCATAATCATTTAGCTATCTAGATTTTATACTTAATAGAAATAACAAGACCTAGTGGAGTAATGCACTGTTAGAATTGTTGAGCCATACTACAACATCAATTCATCATATTATGCCCATGGTCAACTGATACAGTGCCCGCCACTTAATTGAATATCACATTATTGAATATTTCGTTTTATTGAATAAGATCCTGAAATCTAAAACCATTTTCTATCAAATCTATTAAAAATCCACCACTTATTACACTAGAATACAGAAGCGACTTCGTTTATTTGAGTAGCGCGATTATTCTACCAAGCATACCTTTGTTAAAACTTCAATGTATCACGACCAAGCTCATGTTGTTTACTACAAAGCGAGCGACCTATCGATTAGAGATAAATGGTTTCGCACCTGTCCAGGTAATCTCAAAAGAGATTACCGGTACTGTCCAGGTAACAACTGTTGACCAAATCACACATTAAATGTCTAATAGGCCGCAGCAGTAGGAATGAAAGGATTAATTAATTACCAACTGCCAAAGCCATGTCGTACACAAGATCATCGGAAACATTGACAAAATGACGTTGTCAGCCAATGGCATAGCGTAAAGACTGACCCTACTAGATAACGTCCACTTACTCAGTAAGGCCTGGCCCACCGTCAAGTTCATAACCATCACCAACTACTTCCAAAAGGTTGGCTTTGCCTCGTCAGACAACGACGCAAGCGAAAATGACGATGTCCGGCCGCAAGAGGATGTTGATAGCTAGACGTTTGATGCCTTCATCACAAATGGTGGCAACCTGGAAAGCTAAGCTGTCCGGACAGACGAGAAAATATTCGAGAGTTTCCGACCATGCAAGGCCAGCGACGACAAGGAGGCTAAAGAAACCTTTGGCACTAGTAACGCATGGCTAACGTACAGACGCAATGGCCATAATTCCACAATTCCTTGAGGAAAAGCAAAGCGACAAATTCAGCCTCTTCTATAAGATGGAAAATAAAATTTCTCACTCGCTTGAATATGCCTTTTAATTTGCCTTTGATAAAACAAATTTCTGAACCTGTCTTATGTCTCTGATCACCCTGTTTACACGACTGAGATACAATAATGTTCAATAGATGTCCGTTTAATCTTTAGGGTCAGTTGAGCATGTGTAATGTAGCCATTTAATGATATTTGGTCAATGTAGTTAGAAAGACAGTTGCAAAATTATCGATTGATTGATTGATTTTTGTTTAATGTCACACCATGGATATTTCACATGTATGGCGATGGTATCTGCCTCATGCGGGGCATACAAATTTTGACCTTTGCAACGGATCCACCTGAAGCAGTGAGGGATCTTTAACGTGCCATGCGTACCACGACACGGGGCCTCGGATTTTTACTGTCTCATCCGAAAGACAAGACACCGGCGTGACCAGAGCGGGACTCAAACCCCGGCCTCCCGATCAGGAGTCCGGCACGATACAACTAGGCCACGCCGGCTTGCAAAATGATCGAAAATGTGGTCTGTTGACTTTAATGTAGCTCAAGCAAACAATAAAGGGATCTAAGAGAGGTAACTCTAGTGTATAGATCTATAAATAGATACTTGTACAGTGATTTCATTACAGATACGGCGAAAATTACACACGTATGCAATCCTTGCAAAATCTGTCGATCACCTAGTCTTTGAAACTGCATTCGTTTGTCATGCCGTGTAATTGAATATTCGTTTATTTGAATAATAAAGTCCTGATAAATGAGGAAACACAATGTGTCAAGAGGCCAACCTCCAGAACCTCAAGAAGTTTGTTATATATGTACTTGATAACCTCAGTAAGTTTGTTATATATGTACTTGATAACCTCATGAAATTTGTTATACATGTACCTAATAGGGCTTAAAAGTTTTATTAAGTCTGTAAGGTTGTGAAAATAAAATTCCTACCTCATCTGAAACAAAGTCCCCGAATCTGTCTAATGCTAACACACACAAGAGTCGAAGCGCCAGATCTGTGAGCCATAGTTGATTAACAGAACCTAACTGTAATAATGAAAACAAGATAAAGATATTAAACAGTTACCACACCTGTTAAATTGTAAAACATGAGTGGAAGTGTTGAACCATATGTATTTGGTAATATGCAATGTAAAATGTTTGGGTAGTATTAGTGAATAACAACAAACCAGTTTGGTTATACTGAAAGAGTAAACTGGGAATTCAGCAACATTTCCAATACAGTTGTACAATCAGAGAATGACCAAGATGTGATTACAAACAACCATTCTACCAAATCAACAATACTGAGGGATCACATGATATGTGACACAAGCTATTGCATCAAATATTTCCTCATACACATGCATATATAGCAAAAGTATAATACTGTGTTATCATCCCAAATGGCATCAAACACCACTGACAAATAGAATAGATTTTTTAACCATTTTTGTGATGTCTTTATCAAGAAATACCTTAGAACATTCTCTTTATCATACTTTTAAATACACTACCTGGTTAACAGGTACATCAATATTCATGCCAGCTGTTTTACCATGCTGTTTGATGACTTCTCGTATTGCTACAGCAGCACCATGTCTTGTTTCCCAGGAACTATGGAACAAATCATTCATCAATAACTCACAGAACGACTCAAAAGGCCATTCCTCATCCTAGGAATAAAAGTCAATCATTTATTAACGATCATTAAAAATGTTAATCTTCACAAATTGTTACAAAATACTATCAATTGCTGTGTATGAAATAATCAAAGTCACACAGTATAGTCCAGTCAGCCACCAAAGTCCTTCAATCAACATTTAACTGTAAAGGTAAATATCAAAGGACCATCTTGTTGTGAGTAGAGATCTACATGTATCACACTTAAAGGACACCCCGGCCTCATTTTTTATGAAGTTGATTGAAATGAGTTATGTTAATGAAAATAAGGTAGTGCACAGAGAAACCTTCTTATAAAGGGGGTGGGGTGGGGCGTGGGTGGGAAGGGGGCTCATCCCCCTTCCACCATATATTTACAAGTAAAAATCCAGATTTGGCACCAAAATGGCTGAGTAGTTTGACTAATACACATGTGGGCTCCCCTTCTCAAAAATCCTGGATCCACTACTGCATGGAGTGTCCATCTTTTCCAGTTAGGTGTTATTTAAAAGCTAGATAGGTTATTCAAATTATGCGATGAGGCTGATGAACTAAAAGCAACAGTGTTCCATGCAACACAGTGAACACATTATCCCTTTAGTGAAGGCTACATGTTGGGTTATGATGTTTCCACATACATTTACGTCCTTAATTCTCCGTAACTGCAGTGTATTGCAATGAAAACAGTCCGAGATTCTCTGCTTTACACCCACTTTTGATATCCGTGGTTTGTGGAAATTCCAACTTTTGATTTACAAAGTCTCTCTGACTCTTTCTCAAAAACCACCGATATCAAAAAAGGTAGAAGAGCAGAGAATCCTGGACTTCAATAAAAACTGTGAAGTAGTCCCTAGACAAGTCGATTTGACCATAGTTAGGGTAAAAGAAAGTACGAATAAAAATCATTTCATAAAACACATCGTTATACATTTGTAGTTTGAGATATGTTATCTTTATTATAATATAAAGTGTGCGAAAAAATATTTCAAAATGTGATAATTAAGAGAAAAGAGAAGAGAAGAGACAAGGAAATCGGCAATTTATTACATGTATGAATGTTTGTCAACACCATTCGGACATCCTCGATTTTTACATAGGTACAAGTAAAGGGGAGGTTGTTCCGAATGGGTCATCTCAGTGTTGATCTTGAACATTAATTCATATACAGTAGTTTTCGCCTTGGCGAGGGAGGGAACATTTTCTATAAGAATTCACACGATTGTGGTCAAAACTTATCTTAAAGAAAAGACTACTACAATAATTTGATTAAATCATCACAGCTGTCCTCGCTAGAATAGACAAACATTGACACAGACATCACACTATTTCTTCAAAGGTTGTAGTTGGATAAGGAGTATCTTAAAAACTAGTGCCTAGTGTATGTACCGTTCTGTGATAGTAATCCAATACATATACTGTAATCAAAATATTAAGTTCAATTACACTAGTTTATTTAACATTATCAATAAGAAAAAAAAGGATTCTCATACATATATAAACTTGATCTTTGCCTTACAAAAAAAGTTGTCAACCATCATCTCCGAGTGAACTGGTCCTAAAATCAGGGATCATTACACTGCTTCTTTCACTAGCCAGAAGGTGCACTGATACTGTACATGATACATACCTCTTCCGTATTTGCAGTATTATCTACAGAGCTTTCAATGATCAGCTTGCCTGCATTTGTGGAATCTTGACTCACTAAAGATTTGGGCTTTTTACATGGTGGTTCTGTATCCAATGACAATTGCTCACTGAAACATTAAATCAATAAATGATACTGTAAATCTACCTAAGTATGTGATAATGCCACCCGTAAGAAACTTGATAAATATAGCAAAGTACATCCTAAGTTAAGTTTGTTTGATTCTTGTTTTATGTCACAGTAAGAATATTGCTCCTGTAGGTCACGAGCCAAGCTCCCACCTAAATGAGCTATGGCCTGCTCTACTAGGTCACAAGCAAAGCTCCCACCTAAATGAGCTATGGCCAGCTCTACTAGGTCACAAGCAAAGATCCCACCTAAATGAGCTATGGCCAGCTCTACTAGGTCACAAGCAAAGCTCCCACCTAAATGAGCTATGGCCAGCTCTACTAGGTCACAAGCAAAGATCCCACCTAAATGAGCTATGGCCAGCTCTACTAGGTTACAAGCCAAGCTCCCACCTGAATGAGCGACATCGGCTCTACCAGGTAATGAGCCAAGCTCCCACCTAAATGGGTTACATCGGCTCTACTAAGTTATGAGCAAAGCTCAATCTGATTAAAACCATATCTTAATTCTGCTTCTCTATTTGCCATATTGCAGATAAAAATCTGGCGAAACCCCGAATGGGGTCATGTTCTGGTGAACTTTATGTTCTTGTGAACTTTGATTTTCAGCCAATCAGTGGATCAGCTACAGATTCCTAGGAATGAAATTAACATCTCCAGCATGCATGACCTACAAGGTAGTTTTTAAATGATATTAGTTACATATTGCATCACTTACACATGCCTAGCCAAGTCATTGATTGGCTATGGAAAATACGGGTTTCGGTGACTGTAACATCATCAGAATTTGTCACAACATGACCCCTCACAGGGTTTCACCAGATCTTTATCCGCAATGGACAAATAGAAAAATGGAATAAAGATTTCATTTGAAGCAGACTGGAGCCAAGCTTCCACCTGAACAAGCTACGTCGGCTCTACAAAGGTCACAAGCCAAGCTCCCACCTCAATGAACTACACTGGCTTTACTAGGTCACGAACCAAGCTCCAACCTAAATGAGCTATGTTGGCTCTACTAGGTCAAGAGCCAAGCTCCCACCCGAATGAGCTACGTCAGCTCTATTAGGTCACAAGCCAAGCTCCCATCCGATTGAGCTATGTCTGCTCTACTAGATCACAAGCCAAGTTCCCACCAGAATGAGCTATGTCTGCTCTACTAGATCACGAGACAAGCTCCCACCTGAATGAACTATACCAGCTCTACTAGGTAACATGCCAAGCTCCCACCTGAATAAGCTACGTCAGCCCTACTAGGTCACATGCCAAGCACTAACCTGACTGAGCTACGTTTGCTCTACTAAGCCACGAGCCAAGCTCCCACCTGAATGACCTATGTCTGCTCTACTAGATAACAAGCCAAGCTCCACCTGAATGAACTACGTCGGCTTTACTAAGTCACAAGCCAAGCTTCCACCTGAATGGACTATGCCGGCTCTACATAGGCCATGAGTCAAGCTCCCACCTGAATGAGCTACACCGCCTCTAAATAGGTCACAAGCCAAGCTCCTACTAGAATGGGCTTTGCCAGCTCTACCATATCACAAGCCAGGCTCCCACCTGAATGAGCTACACCAGCCCTACATAGGTCACAAGCCAAGCTCCCACCTGAATGAGCTACACCAGCCCTACATAGGTCACAAGCCAAGCTACCACCTGAATGAGCTACACTGGCTCTACATAGGTCACGTGCCAAGCTCCTACCAGAATGAGCTACTAGGTCACAAGCTAAGCTCCCACAAGAATGAGCTATGCTGCCTCTACTAAGTGACGAGACAAGCTCCCACCTGAATGAGCAATGTCTGCTCTACTAGATCGCAAGCCAAGCTCCCACCTGAATGAGCTATGTCTGCTCTACTAAATGACGAGACAAGCTCCCACCTGAATGAGCAATGTCTGCTCTACAAGGTCACAAGCCAAGCTCCCACCCGAATGAGCTATGCTGGGAATACTAGGTCAAAAACCAAGCTCCAACCTGAATGAGTTATATCAGTTCTAATAAGTTATAATATGCAATTCTGATAATTTAACTTTTTACTTTCATAGCTTTATAATATATGTAACTTATGAATATATGAAATTTAACCTGATGCATTTTGAAGATGACAATTTTCAAGTGAAAACAAAGTAAACAATGGAAAACTTAACAGTGGTTATAATGTTCCTAGCAATTTAAACTGCTGGAAGAAATGAAAATGTATTTTTACTTTTGACAGTCTTTGGATCTTTGTTTAGCAAGGAGTTTGGCTTTCCTCTTGTATCGGCTTTTCTCTCGTGCACTCATACCACTAGTCACATCTAATAATTGTTGTTTAAGTACATCAGATACAGATTTCTGAAAAGAAATTATCAACCAGAAAACTCACATGTAGGGAAGGGTCCTGCCATAAACCTATCCTTTAAGTAAAAATAACTGGAATTAAAGAATGTTCATGGAACAGCCCTGATACCACCCATAACTTGAATGTGACCTACTTAAACAAGGCCTTGGCCAACATCAGGGTTGTGTAACATAACAATGCACAATCCTTACAAACTAAATTTGTTGTAAGACATGAATATTGCAGTAATTTTTTAATTTCAAATCCCATAACACTGCAACACCGTTCTCAATGATTATGCATTATAACAAACTCATGTGAATGAGACTGCATGTAATGGTGCAAATGTTTGTTTGAAGTTTAAAAGTTTTTTATCTCTTTTCCTTTCATACTCTAGTCTGTTAAATTCTAATCTGTTTTGTGAACATGCTTGTTTGTTGACTAGAAAAATGTAAAATAAAAAAAAAATAATAAAAAAAAACCCCTCCAAAGTAAAGATAACTGAACTTATAACTTGAATATCTTAAAACATGAATTAATCATGCAGTCCTTAATTTTCATCTTAACAACAGGGAAACTTTGAACAAACAGAAACAAAAAAATTTTGAATGTTTTTTACACTTCAAGTTATCAAAGTTTGACCGTAATTAATTGGAGTACTTAAGATATTCAGAAATCACGTTTTTTCATATTTTCACTCCAAGTTCAGAAGCTGCAAACTTGATTTTTGATCAATAAGCATTTTTACTCTCTTCATAACAAAGTGTATTTATAAATTTAGTTTTAAACTGATGGCACTTTAGTTACCATTTGGACTCTCTCGCTTGTCCAGATGCTCTGACTTTGACATCTGACCTCAACTTCCTGTCTTCATAACTAAGTATATACGCAAATTTGATTTAAATCTGATTTACAATGTAAGGTACTTGATTGCAAACAGAGAGTTAGTCTTAAAGAGTGATTACTACATGACCTAATAATCAAGTTCTGTCAGTTATATAAACTGTTATCACAATAAAGATTAAACAATCTGAAATCCTTAGCCGCAAGTAGTGGCCCTAAATGAATGATATTCATTTAGGGCCAATACTTGCGGCTATGAAATCCTATGCCTAGATTTTAAGTCAACATTAACATAAAGCCATATTGGTCTTACGATTAATATCAGGAAGCTCTTGTATGAGAGATAAATTTTATAATGATAAGCATCTTAAACATAACCTATGTTTACATATTTCAAATTCTGATGTGATACAAAATGTATGATGAAAATGCATAGAAGGAAGAGAAATATGTTGTATTTTCTTCACTGACAAATACAATCTCAATATTCCTCCACAAAACTCAAGGTACATGTACTAATTTGGTAACCAAACAAAAAATAAAAAATTCAAAACTAGAATTTCAAAGACTGAATTCCATAAAATTATTTCACTGCAATACCTTCACACCTGGTGTTGTTCCATTTTCCTTCTTAATTCCTATGACTAGATCCTCATCACTAAAGATTTCGCCTTCCAGACCTAGTTTAAGATTCCCAGCCATGTCCAGTCCAAGTCTTCGATTCAGAATCTGACGTTGTTTACTAAGCTTCTCTTTATCGTCCAGACCTATTTTAATAAAATTCTGATCTTTTGTGTCTGGTTTCAATAGATTTAGCCAAATATAAGGCTGCAAGATCAAATCTTGACTTAAATCCTTAGTACTACTACTAGTATTACGTTGCAGATATATATATATATATATATATATATATATATATATATATATATATATTTTCAAAAAATAAAAACATTGTCTTCAAAGCTTAACATTACTACACGTGTTTCTGCATTATGACCCTCTTCAGGCAATGAGTCATTACCTGAAGAGGCTCATAATACCGAAACACATGTAGTAATGGAATAAAATATGTTAAGTTTTGAAAACAATGTTTTTATTTTCTGAATATTGAATTTCATGATGGGGGCATGAAAACTGACCTCTTCTTTGATAGTACTAAACTATAGAAGCTTTCTCTTTTCTAGTTTAGTCTTCTTATTTCATTTCTAGAGTTTGCTGAAGAGTTTAAAGCGGGGTGACTAAAATTTGTTATGTGGTACCTATTTCAGCACAGAATTCATATTTTACTGCGAGGTATATCAAATGTTGTGGTCAATATTCACTTAATCAAATTCTCTGAGTAACTCTACAGATCAATTAATAATTTAATTATCCTGTCCACATTTATTATGGGTGGGTGAAATCCCGAAATACCAACAAAGACCAAAATACTGCTAACAAGAGATTTGCATTACAGATGTGCAGAGTTATAAAACTTCAGAAACAATAGGGCACATATTCCACTCATGCCAGTCATAGTGAATAAGTGTATGAAGTTTCATTGCAAAAGCACTTAACATATTGGACTTAGGCCAATTAAACTTAATAGGTAGATTTTCATCCAACCTTGTGAAAATATATGGGGCGGGTGGGTGGAGATTATTTTTTATAATTTATTTTCAAATATTGTCTTTGAATCATTAAAATTTGAAGCAAACCAGCTTTTCTTATTGGTTATGCCAGCAACAACTCTCACAACAGCGAAAACCATCGTCAACTACCGGAAATGGCGATATGTATATAAACTGAAATGTATATCGGATGCGGACCCCAATTAAAATACAGGAATTCAGACGCGCCAGATTTGTTTGAAAAATAAATAATTCTGGGGCGGGTCGATTTTTTAGGGGCGGGCGGGGATGAAAATCTACCAATTAATTTTAATTGGCCTTATGGTCGGGAAATCAATTGTTGACAGACATCAAATTAAGAGCCGAGTTTTGCAACTCGGCTAAAAATTGTTTTAGTTCGGTTTTAAATCACCCACTACTTATAGTAGTGTTTATAACACAGTTCCTGCCTATTGTTCTCCAATTAACTTGTGATTTCCCAAAGTCGGTTATTCTGATAGGTAACTTACTTAACCAGACCTGTAGCAAGTATGTTGAGAAACTTGCTCTGTTGATTTTTCTCCTGGTATCAATGGTAGTATTTATATGTTAATACATATTCAGATACCTATATTTATTCATTCAGTATCTGTATCTACAAATATATAAAACTTGTCATATTTGACGTGACAGGTCAAAACATGTACATGTAAATAAGGAATTGGAATTGTACTCCAGGTAGATAAAACACTGATTATAAAAAAAAAAACCCTTTCAATTACTGAACAGCCTTCAACTGGTTTCTCATTAAGCTCTGGCACATGATGATTCATTGACAGTTATCCGTTGTAAAATCTGCACATATTTTTGATAATAAGGATTTGAAAGTTACAGAATTTAATTTATAAGTGTTCTTACGATAACCAAATTCACAGAGAAAAAAAAAGAAAACTAGTGTAACAATAAAAGTTTAAAACATTTATCATTTTGAAACTTGTTATAACTAAGTTCGAAAAATAAATTTTTAAACTTTTCGTGGTTTTATTAGTTTAAGTTTAGTTTATTAACGCGTATGCAAAAAATTCCATCAGAGCTCTCGATTTCTATAGACTTACTACATGCAATGACGTCTTTGCACAGGGCACCATTTACGTTAAATTTTACATTACTACGTACATGTATTTTCAAAGATGGGAATATTGTGTAATGAATGTTGTTTTATTAACTAAAGTACTGCCTTAAACTAGCAAGATTTATATAAATTATCTCTATCACGAGCGGTCTAATCGTCTTTGCAAATTGATTTCATTTCGTTGATGAGGAATAAGATTTCAATGACCTTTTATAATAAATAATAGTATTGTTGAATGTTATAAAACAGTTGCTATATAGATACATCTGATTAAACACTAAAATTGCAACTTGCTACTTGTGTAATTACGCGCTATTTTGTGTGTGTTATGTCATTTCTGAAAAATATGATTTATTAAGTTAACAACAGAAAATTCTTCATCTCTGTGTTGGGGGCCAGTATTTAGTGACAGAGGGTAACTGAAAGCCCACAACCGTCCACAGGTACATTTGTACTTTCCCCCTTTCCGACCAAGTATCGAACCTAGATTTAACAGAGTGAAAGGCTATTGCGAGTTCCATCACAGTGCCTTAATTCCCCTATGTCACTGCAGGAATGTTTCAAATCACAAGTCAAAGCACTGTCCGATACAGGGAAAAGTACTTTATGTGGAGGATTGACACGACCTAATTACCAATAAAAAGATTCATCTTTACCTGTTCATCAAGGTAGTGAACAGGAGTTTGACTCATGACATAAATTAATTTACTAAAGTGGACATAGAGAAAGTCATCTAATCACCAGACATGAATAAGAATGAAGAAAATCGTTTTCTGATTAAAAAGCTATTCTAAAGTTTGTCATTGCTCCAGAGTGAGCCCTGCACTTCACAAGAAAGAAGAAAATAATGGTATAAAAAATTAATGACCAGCTGCATATATTTATATCTATTGATCACTGATTTGATAAACATTGCATTAAATATTTCAAAACCCGAGTCTATTTATTTGCACAATCAATGTTTCATATCATATCAAATGGGTTGTGAATTAACATGACAGTTATGTTTTAAAGATGGATTTATTGTACTGAACCCACAAGAAGGAAGAATTATTATAAAGAATATAATAACTATTTTCTTTTTTTTCTAAATAAAGTCTTTAAAATTACCAATGATTTTTTAACAATTAGTTATCTGAAATGATTAAATAATACAGTATATATATACATTATTAGAAAAGTAAAACTTACAACTGTTAAGCATACCAGACACGGATAATTTTATCTCACCTGTAAAAGACTGAAGGCTATTGCATTTACACAATTAGCCAGATACAGGTATAACTAGAGTAGGTTTACATAGATGAGTGGAACTCATTTACAGATAAATTCCCACTCGGGGGGGGGAACGAACAACCCACCTACAGTGAATTGTTATTTTGCCATGGTGATTGTGAATTGCTTTGCCATGGTGATTTTTTAAAGTTTTTCTCCAAAACACTTGGACATTACTGTACACTGAAAACATGGAGACAATTCAGAGAAATATTCTTTAAAAGAAAACTTTTTTAAAAACTGCTATACCTTGGAGTAGCATAAAACAATAACAATGTTAATCATGTATGAAGATCTTCCTAGGCCCTAATAAGATATTTTTATCTTAAGAGACAACTTCAGATGAGCTGACAAAAATCCTTACCGGAGACTTCCATGTCATATTGTTTTTCCTCTGATCCCAGCAATGAGATACTATGATTGAGAACCTTCCCCACATCAAACTGGGAGAACAGGAGCTGACCTGAAGTTTCTGATGGGCCACCATTTTCTTCTGCTTCTGAAAAGCCATCCTTATATCATTATTAAACTTAATACTCTTTAGTAGCTTCATATGAATATTTACATTTGTACTAAAGCAACACTCTGCATGATCTCTGTCCTACTTCCTACCTTCCATAATTTCATCAAAGCAGATTAAACTAGAACTGTCCTAACGGGACAAAATTTGAAGTAGGGCAAAGGTAAAAAATTTTGGTACCGACAGACAGGTCTTGCTACTAGGAATACACATGTGACGTGTAATATGAATACTCTTTTGGTGCAATAGTTATGGCTAAGGTTAAAGTTTTTCTAAAGTTGGTCAAGCATCACAGTCAAAGTCATGGGGTTAAATATTTGAGTACTGACAGACAGGTCTTGCCACAACAAATATGCATGTGTAGTATGAAGACCCTATCTCTTTCAGTTCAACAAGGTGATTCCAATATACCCTCCCAAACTTTGTATGCAGGGGAGGGTGTGTGTGTGTGTGTGTGTGTGTGTAGTGTAGTGTATAACAATGAGGGATAAATCAATTTTAAGGTTTTTCAGATGGCAGCCATGGTGACAATACTTGAAAGGGTAACACTAATTCTTAATTGTATTTACTGAATATTATGCACCTAAATAGATATAGATCATTCCTGTAAAATTTCTTTAAAATCTATACATCAATAAGTAAGAAATACAGTTCATTGTTTCTAAGATGGTTGTCACACTGAATATTGTGCACTGTAATAAACATGTATCACTATTAGAAATGTAACTAGTGTACTATCAAATGCTACAAAATTGGTCTTAAAAATACAGTTTAAAGGTATTCCAGATGGTTGACATGGTGATCATATTGGATTATGTAACACTTCTACTGACTTGCATCCGTTTAGTAATCATGAATACATTATCTGGTTTCCTGTTCATTTCACCAAAAACATTAAATGTGGGAGGAAAAGGACACATGAGATCATTAACTTATTCAGGAAAAGTGACCCTGACCTTTTTCTGGGCCCCATTTAATGTGACACAATTATAATAACAATTTGTTCAACTTAGATACACAAATAGTGACAATCAAAGCTCTGTACCTTGTTTAACCAGTGCTTTTATATCCCAGTGTGGTACATTTCTGGCAATGGCATCTACAGCTTGTCCAGCAGCTATTCTGGTGTCCCAATTGGTGCTTCGGAGATATCCATGTACCTGTGCACATAAGTAACACAAGTAGTAATAATTTTACACAACAATGAAATAAATCATAGTGTAAACCGAGTATCATTTATGATCCCCTACGCAGACTGAATACATTTGTATATTCTGTTATCACAGCTTTGTTCATAATGAATATTTATGAAAGAATGAAAAAGTCATGTACAAATGTATCATGAATATTTATTAGAGCTTAAGGCAGATTAGCACCTGTTTGATACAAGCCAGATTATGACATTACAATACTTAGATAGAAAGGAGGGTCTACAGAATATGACTTTATTTTCTGCCTTTACAATGTGTTGCCTTCTTATATTAATCCACAGCAAGATGATTTGAATACCATGCATATCATCACAGGTACATACCATATACAAATATATCAGAAATGAACTCAATCTATCAAAAATCTTTAAATCAAGTATAACAACAAGATTAATTACAAATATTTCAGAATTTTATATCAATTAGTGATTTAGTAGTTGTAATGTTTACTTTTCATAACAAAAACTGGGTTTACTTTGTTTATTTTAGCAATAATAATGATCTCTCTGATGAAATGGATTTTATTTATTTAGTTTATTTATTTTTTGCATCACAGAAATAATGAGCTTACATGTACAACAAATATTTAACAATATACTTTAAGTTTCCTGTGAATAAGATACAAAAAAAAAATGTGACTATGAAGAGATCCACAAATTCTCATTTATGAAAATTATGCTTCTTTTATGGAAATGATAACTCATCATAACATAGTAGCAGTGATTATTACAGCAAATTACTTAATACTTATTACACTGTCATTACTTAAAATATAGTACAAAAAAAAGTATGGAAATGCACCATACTTTTGTAAGGAGGTTATTCAGTTCATATGGATGTAATTTTTGAACTTCACCGAGCTGTTCAGCTGCAGATTTTCTTATCAAAGGGGTTGAACCAGTGTCAAGGAGGAGAAACAAACGGTCAAGTCTGCAATGGAAAGAGCAACTTTTCAATTCAATATAATTGAAGGTGTATAGTCAAAATGGCCCAAAAATAAAATGGCCCATACCAAAATCCACTACAAAAACTGCCCAACTTTTTTCACTTTATGTATTTGATAGATAAAACGGCTTGACTTTATTTTCATTATATATATGAAATGTCCGCACGCGAGTCCTCTCATGCACTCTGTGATCATGTAAGCGCAATCGGGCTCAGCGTTTAAATACTGTAAGCATGTAGATGACCTTGTCTCGAAGTATTACCAATAAATAAAAAATATGTGTTTATCACTCCCCGATGTAGCTATAGTATGGAAATGCACACTAAAGGAATCATGTTTACATTTTATATTTATCGATAGAATTCTCCACAAGTAAGGGCACAGGAAGGACAGATTGGCAAGGGAGCAAACATGCCTTCAAAACGTAAATTGCCCTCAGTCCCTGGGTCAGGGCAATCCCAGTTAAAATTTATAAAAGAGGTTAATAATAACCATGTACCAGGCCCAAGCCTAACATGGAACATTTGAAATCTCTCATAGTATATTTTAGAGCGAAAGAATTCTATCATTCACCCTGAAAGCCAGGGTAACCCTGTAATTTGTCCAGTAACAAGAATATAATACTATGTAAATCAGATATACACAAATGTACATTAACTGGAGTCAAAAAGATGCTAAAATATCAAAGGATCATGAAGTACATACTTATAAGCCACAAAATTAGACAAATTGATATTATTGTTTCTACATGTAATTGTATTCATTTTTAATTGAGAAGAAAGTAATATGTAATGTCAAAGCCAGTTATGATATTAAAATTGTAGTACTTTGTAGGAAAAATTACGAAAATATAAATGAACTAGCCTTTGATGTGTTAAAGTTCTCAGTCAGGTTAATTATTTGCAAGCCATGCAGTAATTATGAATATTTTTAGATATTTAAGCAAATTTTCAAGTTAAATAGCATCTATTAAAACAACAAGGATATGATAATTTTTAAAGGTTTTAACAATGTGAATTTATCAATTTTTTACGATATCTAATGTCGGTAGAATATCTTTTATATGAAATAAATTATCTGTAACAATATAAAGCAAATTTCTTTGAATGGTTGAATATGCTTCTGATAGCCTACATTTTAAACACATCAGATTTTTATTTCTTATTATTATTTTTTTTTTTTATCTATTTATTTATTCCTGCCAATGAAGTATATACATGTATATAATGAAAATAATCATACCAGTAAACATAAATCATTATTTTCATATTTTTACTTTAATTGTAAAATTGATCATTAAACTGTTAGATTCATATTTAATTAGAAGGCATATTAAAGACTTTGTATTCTAGTGTGTTTGTTTATTAATCATCAAAATGCAATCTGGTCTATAGGTACAGAATATGATTATGTGACAAGTTTCAAAATAGATATAACACAAAGTATACGTATATATGTTATATGTGTAACAAAGATAACATAAATGTAAAAGTTGTAAAAAGACAACATGATAGCAAAGACTTATAAACAAGAAGGATATGAAACTCAGACATTATTTTGATACTTATTAACAATTGCTTTTAAAGACTCTCATTGTTAAAAAGAATAATACTTAAAAGGCAATTTAATATTGAACCAGTTAGAATAACCTAAAATATTTCTGTCTATAAGAGCGATGTCATTAAATGTATATATATAATTATTATATATTTCTTTTTTTATTCTTTTAACTTGATTACATGTGTTTTATTCCAAATTATTTCAATGTTTTTTGTGGCTCTTCTCGGAGGTGACATCCAAATGGCTACAACTGGAAATGCTAATTACTTAGTGGCAACTTGGTGCTTAACAACCTCAGTTCAACATTAAATACAGATTGATTGATTTCAATGTATCAGCAGAGAAAACATCTCTTATTAATCCTCTTTCTATCTGTACCAAGTGTAAAAAAAATGGGGTGACAAAATGTGTTTCAGAATTGTATTCGATATCCACTGTCAAAAAAATACAAAGTTGGACCGTCTTGATAAAAAAAAAAATTGGGCCATTTTGGTGTAGGCCGTTTTTTATTTGGACTGTTATGGTGTGGGCCATTTTGACTATAACTCTAACTGAATTAAACTGATTTTCATATCACAACAAATCCTGCACCCATTGCCTGATTTGCAGCGAAATTCTCAGAACAAACTGATTCACTTTAAAGCAATGTTTAGCAAAAATTCAATTGTTGTGTATAGAATAATGTCACCAAAATCCAACTTAAAATGACATAATTACAAAGTTTGTGCTATATAGCTTGACAATAGTCGAGTCAACAAAATGTATAGATAGGTTTCTACTGGTCTTCATGTAGTTGACAATAACAATGATCAACAAAACTATATGAAATTTTCTGAGGAGATTCGTCTTTCAGGTCTTTTAATAGTGAACATATGTGGCATGGAATGGATTTCATGAATGGTTCATTGGTTGACCATTAAACATAATTATTGGGAATATTCATTGCAACTATTCATTATCATAAAATGCACTAAGCTTAAAATCAACAATAAAGATGTTACTTTTAGTGAATTTTCAATTATTCTACATTATGTAAAATTGGAAACAAATCGGCCCTTCTAAACCCCCCCCCCTTATTTTTTTAATATATGACACGTCTTGTGCAATATATCTTTCAGGACAACAATTATTCATAATGCATAAACTGAACTATAACAAAAGTAAGGCTGACAATAATTGCACAAATTGGCAAGATATTTAGTTCCGAATGCAACTGTAAACGTTATAAGGGGGAGGCAATCATAACCACAGGCATATTCTCACCTTGTTGACATTCCAAAACTCGAAGAATTCGTCCACAGTTTGATACAAAATTATCAAAAATGACTTCCTGATGCTGTAACATTCAAGAGACGAGTTGTCAATATGGAGGAAGAAACTTCCTCCGTGCTTGTTATCAACAAGAAGTTCTCTCCTTTGTCGAATCCAGAAAGTTGAAAATTTCCAATTTGACGGCTTTTGTGTTAAATTTTCAATGGGAAGTTGCAAATTATTGAATGACCAATGTGCAAGTATGATTAATGGCGTAATTAAGGACTCATTTCTTCCTTTCTTTCGCCCTTGCCCGCCCTCGAGGACTTCACTTTTTATACTGACTGCCATTTTGTGTATCGTACCTAAAATACCGAAGGTGAGATGTTGTGATTGGCTGACGGGCAGAACAAAATAATCCGCTTCCTGACCAATGATTATCCTTTAAAGATTATTTCCGCGGGAATATTTGATGATGGTAAAGACTCCACTACAATCTTTAACCACATGTGGTTATGGATATATTCTATGATATAAGCATGGATCGCTTTTGAATTTTCATACTATAGCTTTATGAGATGTTACTGGACATAGCCCTAGTGAAGGTACAGCCATAACAAAATTTTCAATACAAAGCGAAAAAGGATCTTTGATCAAGTTGTACCAAGGACTTATATATGCAATTGAAATACCAAGACGAAGAAGTACCCTATTTGCAAAAACTTTATATTTGTCATATCACTTTATCATCCACGTTTTAACCCAATATATCTGTAAACATTACTATTACTCGCTATATAACATCTATATTGCGTCAAGAACGTCATTGCCAACAACAGAAAATACATAGCGTATTATTCGCAATAAAATAACAAAAACATATTATTGGCCTCATTCTATTCTGAAAAATCAGGTGACATCTTCGGCATTGACCTTTCCCAATATGTCTGACAAGAGGATGTAAACGTGTGTAGCTCCTTTGGGAGAATCACGGCTTATTTAGGTGCTATGTAAAACTGACTTAGTGATTGGAGTACGTTTAGCATAATATGAAATATATCTAATGTAAACATAACCTGTTTTTGATGCATTTTCTCGGAAGTTTGTATTTATTGACAGAAAATCGATAGAAGATTTGAAACAAGTGAAAAATGACGTCATAATCGCTATTGTTAACAAACAGCGACGATTTTCCCGAAAGTGTCGCAGTTAGGGTAGTGTCGTAGTTAGGGGGTTTGACGATACATGTCTACATATAAGTCCTTGGTTGTATACCATAATTCCTAAAATCATTTTAATCATACGCAATGAAATTCATTGTAGTACTGACAACTCTTGGGTATTCATTACTGCAAAGACTTATAAATAGTTTAAATTTATCCTGATCAATTACTCTGTATAGTGACGTGAGGATTGTTGGTTACTGTGTACATGTGTATCTAAGGGAACAACCATTTGATCTGGGGGAGTGGGGGGGGGGCAGGAAGACTTTGCAAAGAAAAAAAAAGTCCGGCTCAAATTTTGGGCAAAAAAATAACAATAAAAAAACCCCAAAAAATCCGGCTCTGAAATGGGGAAAAAAAAAAAAAAAAAAAAAAAAAAAATTCAGGCCAGTGAAAGTCTTTCTCCCCCCCCCCCCAATAAAAATCAAATGGATGCTCCCTAATTACAGTTGCAACGCCGGTAGAATTTTTGTGAATACCCAGTCTTCCTCCAGGTAAACACAAAGTAAGTTGTACCGGTTTCATATCATACCGGATATAGAATGCCCTACATATTACTAATTAAGACGTATCTCGAAAGCCCTGTACCAGTAGTGCATTTATTCTAACTATGCTGTCTCTAGGGTATCGAAATTACCAAAGCTTAACAATTTTAAATTTTGAATGATAATCGACGGTAATTATTGACGCTTATCTGCAATAGGCATGGTTCAACATCTTCCGATTAGGGTCTGATCCGGCAAATATCAGTGATCTGTATGGCTCAACTTGAGCCATATATGTGAAGATGTGAGCCATAAATGTGAATATGTGAGCCATACATGTGAAGATATGAGCTATACATGTGAAGATATGAGCCATACATGTGAAGATGTGACATCTTCCGACTATGGTCTGATCTTGCAAATCAGTATCATAGTGGCTAAAGATTTTGTTAAGGAAAAGCACAATTTCATCCTAAATTAAAGTACTAGTCGTACATATAGTGAAGCCATTTTTCCAATAGAAAGTTTTTAAATGCATGGAAGTCAGTTTGATTTACTTACCTTTTCCGCCGGCCATCTTGGAGGTGTATGTATGATTCTACCATATTATCATGTAATATCTCTAAACTGAGGATGTTTCTTAAGTTTTTTTTCAATTCCTGACCATTGAACAATGCAAAACTGTTTTCAACGAAATTGCAGATATAGACCAATTTCTCAAAATTGTTCAATGATATTAGTATAGATATGAAGCAAACACTTCAAGATAATGGACAGGAGAAACAACTCCAGTTAAATTTTATCCATAAGAAAACTATACTGGTCGTTTGCTTATTGCAGAAGAACAGGGAGTTGTTGCCAATTTCCAACTGAATTTGGTAAAATATCAAGCTTCCAAAGTGACTTGCTGAGCACATTGTCAGGCAAAATGTACCTCAGACTCCAACAATCTGCAAACAAAAATTCTTGCGCAACTAGCTAATAGATTGATTGATTGATAGAACTAGACTATATCCTTTGGCATTAGATTAAGAATACACCAACTAGCGGGATTCTGTTATCTATATGGCTTAACCAATCTTAGAACAACGCGAAAATAGATGATCATTGGTAAAATTTGACAATATGAGATCTACAAACCATTATGAATAAGCAAACTGCATTCAAACTGCTTACGCTGGCTCATATTTTGAAATATTTCAGAAAATTAATAAGTATGAGATCATCAGAGGAGAGTAATCTGAGCTGATTCTCCTTCCGGGAACGACAAATGCCTCTGCCCACAAATTTTAACATAAATACATGTACACTATTAAATATCGGGCTTACATGTTGATGGGAAGTATGCATTACACAGATGATGAACTACATAACAAAACAGAAGTGCTGAGAAGGATTTACATATTTGGATTTTTTCGGAAGCATTCGACATTTCATTGTAATACATTTCTACATTCTTGTAGCTCTGAAAATTTTATGTTAGCTATATATGATTTCCAGGTATTCAAATCCAGGTTTTGCTTATTCAAAACACCTAGACTAATTTGTGTTATATCAGTAGATGTCTTGTCGAGTATACTGATTATGACATAAATCAGTGGATGTAGACGCCCGTAACTGCGATATCCGAAGCTGGCGAACGTCACAATGGTAACATTATATCGTATTATTTCTTACCGTCTTCTGTCATCAGCATATCATACTGTGAGAACCATTGACATGTATATATGGAAAAAAGTTAAGAAACCAACCCTGAAACGAGGAATATATTGGAAAATGTGTTTCATTGTAAAATCAATTGAAAATATGGTCATTAATGTTTTAAATTTAATCATAAAATGCTCGTTGCTGATTCTGAACACCATGGAATGTCGTCAGTAGTCAACATTCTATGACATGTTTCTGTACTTTTCGGCCGAATATCGTGTGATCGTCTGCAGAGTAAGACATTAGCGGGACATGTCACTTATCTCTTTATTTATTCTCATCGCTGACAGAGTCGGAATAACTCAATCAGTAAAGTGTTTTGCCCATGACCGAAATTTCCGGATTCGAACCCACCGGTGGCTCGTCGATGTCCCAATTGGAACTCCTTGACGAGCTCACGACAGACGTGTCCGGTCGGCAGGGCATATTTACTCAATCATGACGCATCATTTCACATTTGCTTTTCCAGGAGTCTGTACATGTCCATCATCCCCGTGTTCTTTTTGATAAATATTCACATGACACTGTATCACACTTCGGTACGTTGTATTGAACTATCAATACAAACTTTGTAAACATTAAAGTAATAACATACCGACAAAAACAGAAACACATACATAAATACATATTTCTCAATTGCGTTGTTCATACATACATACCTTTGTGTATACAAAATCACTAGTTTACATTTTTTGGGCATTATATTTTCATTATAATAAATTATATCAATTACTACATTACATATACATACACATATACATATATACACATATATTTTCATTATAATAAATTATATCAATTACTACATTACATATACATACACATATATATATATATATATATATATATACACATATATTTTCATTATAATAAATTATATCAATTACTACATATATATATATATATATATATATATATATATATATATATATATATATATATATATATATATATATATATATATATATATATATATATATATATATATATATATATATATATATATATATATATATATATATATATATATATATATATATATATATATATATATATATATATATATATATATATATCACTCATTCAAATTTAAACTATATATTTTTATAATAAACTTATGTACACACCTACATAACACACCTATCCTATGTGTGATATTGGTAACTATTTTATGTAGATAAATAATAAATAAACATACAGTAAATATATCACAACTTAAACAGATAAAATATTTTGATAATGTTGCCATTTTATGTAAAATTTCTCACGTAATCCTTTTATGACATATCTTTACCTTTCCATTCTTTCGTGGTATTTCAAATATTCTTTGCGATCATTACTGTTTAGAACATTGCTTACAATTCTTATTTGTAAATATAGAACGTCGTGATTACAATACACGGATTCATTACTGAGTATTTTTCTTCTGTTAGAAGCGAAAATTCAAGTTACAATTTCCATTACTACAGAGCCGCTCAGTGGTTCCATAGATCAAGAACGGTATTACGTTAATAGAATGAAAGTGAAACAGCTTTTTGCTTATTTTTTGCAAAATGAGTAGTCGGAGTTATATATAATTTTCAATTTAAACAGATGTTGTTTTTAGAAATACTTTGCTGAACAATTCTACATAGGAAATTGATTGATTGAATATTGTTTTACATCACTCCACGGTTATTTCACGTATATTTTGACGGCATCTGCCTGATGCATTGCATAGAAATTTCTACTTTTGCAACGGACCCATCCGAAGCAGTGAGGGATCTTTTACTTGCCACACCTACCGTGACACGGGACCTCGGTTTTTACTGTCTCATCTGATAGACAGAACACCGGTGTGCCCAGGGCGGGAGTCGACCCCGGGACCTCTCGGTCACAAGCCGAACACCTCCTCCACTGGGCCACACTGGCTTACATCGGAAATGTCTAACGAGAATTTAAAAATGTTATGGTTAATTTCATACCATAACATTCTCACTTGGATTGAGAGTTGGAATCCAGACTTTTTTTAATCTTTAGAAAATTTTGCTATAATATAAGACCAATTTCTTTTGAAGGTCGTGCTTCAGAAAAGGGAATTTTGATGAACAGATTTAGATCATGGGGTATGAGACTGTAACTTGTGAAATTGTGTATTGTAAGACCTGCATATGTATTCCAAAAGAGTGTCACATGAATGATGAAAGTTTCGCCGACCATTTAGGCGAAATCACGTGAGAGATTTGTAGTTGATAAACTTTGTAATGATCTCTTTATATTCACGTGTTCGAATTTCCCAGCTAAAGACTATTTAATCTGCTACAACTAAATCGACTCATGTACGGTTTAGAGAGGAAAGAAGTTCATTGTACCATCTGCCTGGTAAATGCGTGTTTTACCTAGAATATTGAATATTTATATTAGAGTTACCTCGCTTTCAATTCGTATACTCCAATATCCCATGTCATCGAAGCGCACGTTTCACATAGGCATAGTTCACGCTCACAAATCTAGCTGAATTACAAATTAATGTCAAATAAAACTGCAACCTCCGCTTTGACCACTGAAAATAGATAATAATAGTATAGACCCTTAACCCCACACATAGCCCCACAATTCTGGGGTTTTTTATTCGTTTGTCTTTATTAAGGAGTCAAAGATAGGAAATTTTGATTAAACAGGTGATACTTACGTCTTATTGAACAAAATTATTTCAGTGTGACACATTCTCTCTTTTTCTTATACCATTTGGTTAATCAGTAAAGTACATTTGCAAGTAAATAAATATAAGAATATATATATATATATATATACATATCAATGATATATATATATATATATATATATATATATATATATATATATATATATATATATATATATATATATATATATATATATATTATATATATAATATATATATATATATATATTATATATATATATATATATATATATATATATATATATATATATATATATATATATATATACATATCAATGATATATATATATAAATTTCGTGCACCATATACACATTTCGACAACTTATGTTTCCACAGTGATGACCAAGACCAAAACTGTGGAACTTTATAGTATTAATATAAGAAGAGCAGACAAATTGAAATAAAGTGTTCACGAACCGAAGAACCCGTCTACAGACAGAACTATGTATAAAGGAGATATTCATTAGTTTTGAATAGTTTACAAACTTTTGTCATAGTAAATTTGAATTATATATTTCTTGCCAGTACAAAAGCACTGAAAAATGGATTTGTGATAAAATTCGTTAACTAAAATCCACTATCAGCGGTGTTGACCATGTGGTTAGAGTAAATATAAGAATACATATACGTTTGTTAATGTCATGCACCATATGCGCATTTCGACAACGTATATCTTTTTAGTGATGCTCAAGGCCGAAAATGTGGAAAAAGTATTGATATTTGAAGAGCTAAATGATATCCAAATACTCTCTACTATATATGGCGTATACTTGATTTACTTTCTAGTATATGTGATGTATACATGATTTACTCTCTAGTATATATAATATACACTTTATTTACTCTCTATTATATGTGACGTATGTGATTTACTCTCTAGTATATGTAATATACACTTGATTTACTCTCTAATATATGTGACGTATAAATGATTTACTCTCTAGTATATGTGACGTATACTTGATTTACTCTTTAGTACATGTGACGTATACTTGATTTACTTTCTAGTATATGTGATGTATACATGATTTACTCTGCAGTAAATGAGACGTATATTTGATTTACTCTCTAGTATATGTGATGCATATATGATTTACTCTCTAGTATATGTGACGTATACATGATTTACTCTCTAGTATACGTGATGTATATTGATTCACTCTCTAGTATATATGACGTATACTTAATCTCTTTATATGTGATGTATACATGATTTACTCTCTAGTATATTTGATTTACTCTCTAGTATATGTGATGTATACATGATTTACTCTCTAGTATATGTGATGTATACATGATTTACTCTCTAGTAAATGAGACGTATATTTGATTTACTCTCTAGTATATGTGATGCATATATGATTTACTCTCTAGTATATGTGACGTATACTTGATTTACTCTCTAGTATATGTGACGTATACTTGATTTACTCTCTAGTATATGTGATGTATATTGATTTACTTTCTAGTATATGTAATATATATTTGATTTACTCACTAGTATATGTGACGTATACATGATTTACTCTATAATATATGTGATATATACTTGATTTACTCTCTAGTATATGTGACGTATACTTGATTTACTCTCTAGTATATGTGTCGTATACATGATTTACTTTCTAGAATATGTGACGTATACTTGATTTACTCTCTAGTATATGTGAGATATACTTGATTCACTTTCTAGTATATGTGACGTATACTTGATTTATTCTCTAGTATCTGTGACGTATACTTGATTTACTCTCTAGAATATGTGATATATACTTGATTTACTCTCTATTATATGTGACGTATATATGATTTACTCTCTAGTATATGTAATATACACTTGATTTACTCTCTAGTATATCTGTCGTATACATGATTTACTCTCTAGTATATGTGACGTATACTTGATTTACTCTTTAGTACATGTGACGTATATTTGATTTACTCTTTAGTACATGTGACGTATATCTGATTTACTTTCTAGTATATGTGATGTATACATGATATACTCTCTAGTAAATGAGACGTATATTTGATTTACTCTCTAGTATATGTGATGCATATATGATTTACTCTCTAGTATATGTGACGTATACATGATTTACTCTCTAGTATACGTGATGTATATTGATTCACTCTCTAGTATATATGACGTATACTTGATTTACTCTCTAGTATATGTGATGTATACATGATTTACTCTCTAGTATATTTGATTTACTCTCTAGTATATGTGATGTATACATGATTTACTCTCTAGTATATGTGATGTATACATGATTTACTCTCTAGTAAATGAGACGTATACTTGATTTACTCTCTAGTATATGTGACGTATACTTGATTTACTCTCTAGTATATGTGATGTATATTGATTTACTTTCTAGTATATGTAATATATATTTGATTTACTCACTAGTATATGTGACGTATACATGATTTACTCTATAATATATGTGATATATACTTGATTTACTCTCTAGTATATGTGACGTATACTTGATTTACTCTCTAGTATATGTGTCGTATACATGATTTACTTTCTAGAATATGTGACGTATATTGATTTACTCTCTAGTATATATGAGATATACTTGATTCACTCTCTAGTATATGTGACGTATACTTGATTTATTCTCTAGTATCTGTGACGTATACTTGATTTACTCTCTAGAATATGTGATATATACTTGATTTACTCTCTATTATATGTGACGTATACTTGATTTACTCTCTAGTATATGTAATATACACTTGATTTACTCTCTAGTATATGTGTCGTATACATGATTTACTCTCTAGTATATGTGACGTATACTTGATTTACTCTTTAGTACATGTGACGTATACTTGATTTACTTTCTAGTATATGTGATGTATACATGATTTACTCTCTAGTAAATGAGACGTATATTTGATTTACTCTCTAGTACATGTGATGCATACATGATTTACTCTCTGGTAAATGAGACGTATACTTGATTTACTCTCTAGTATATGTGACGTATATATGATTTACTCTTTAGTATGTGTGATGTACATTGATTTACTCTCTAGTATATGTGACGTATACTTGATTTACTCTCTAGTATATGTGATATATACTTGATTCACTCTCTAGTATATGTGACGTATACTTGATTTACTCTCTAGTATATGTGATATATACTTGATTCACTCTCTAGTATATGTGACGTATACTTGATTTATTCTCAAGTATCTGTGACGTATACTTGATTTACTCTCTAGTATATGTGATGTATACATGATTTATTCTCTAGTATATGTGACGTATACTTGATTTACTCTCTAGTATATGTAATATACACTTGATTTACTCTCTAGCATATGTGACGTATACTTGATTTATTCCCTAGTATCTGTGACGTATACTTGATATACTCTCTAGTATATGTGACGTATACATGATTTACTCTCTAGTATATGTGATGTGTATTGATTTACTTTCCAGTATATGTAATATATATTTGATTTTCTCTCTAGTATATGTGACGTATACATGATTTACTCTCTAGTATACATGATGTATATTGATTCACTCTCTAGTATATATGACGTATACTTGATTTACTCTCTAGTATATGTGATGTATACATGATTTACTCTCTAGTATATCTGATTTACTCTCTAGTATATGTGATGTATACATGATTTACTCTCTTGTATATGTGATGTATACATGATTTACTCTCTAGTAAATGAGACGTATACTTGATTTACTCTCTAGTATATGTGACGTATACTTGATTTACTCTCTAGTATATGTGATGTATATTGATTTACTTTCTAGTATATATGTCGTATACTTGATGTACTCTCAAGTATATGTGACGTATACTTGATTTATTCTCTACTATATGTGACGTATACTTAATTTACTCTCTAGAATATGTGATATATACTTGATTTACTCTCTAGTATATGTGATGTATATTGATTTACTCTCTAGTATATGTGATGTATATTGATTTACTCTCTAGTATATGTGATGTATATTGATTTACTTTCTAGTATATATTTGATTTACTTTCTAGTATATGTGACGTATACATGATTTACTCTATAGTATATGTGATATATACTTGATTTACTCTCTAGTATATGTGACGTATACATGATTTACTCTCTAGTATATGTGACTTATACATGATTTACTTCCTAGTATATGTAATATAAATTTGATTTACTCTCTAGTATATGTGACGTATACATGATTTACTCTCTAATATATTTGATGTATATTGATTCGCTCTCTAGTATATATGACGTAAACTTGATTTACTCTCTAGTATATGTGATGTATACATGATTTACTCTCTAGTATATGTAATGTACATTGATTCACTCTATAGTCTATGTAATGTACATTGATTCACTCTATAGTATATGTAACGTTTACTTGATTTACTTTCTAGTATATGTGATGTATACATGATTTACTCACTATTAAAAGTGACGTATACATGATTTACTCTCTAATATATGTGACGTAAACATGATTTACTCACTAGTATATGTGACGCACACTTGGTCTCAGTGGTAGTGCATGAAACGAAGGAATATATAATCAAAGATACATAAAAAATAGTATAGACTATATTTTTCGTTAAAATATGTTGATTTTGGCAATTGTCAGTAAATGACAACATAGAACTTGACAGAGGTAGCTAAACAAATTGTCGTCAATGATACCGTAAGATAAAAAGTATCGCTAATGGTACATATCTTCATGTTATTTGATAAATGTAGGGAATGTTTAATCTAATAACGAGGAATGATCAGAAAAGCATTTTAAACAAGGCAACTGCGCACATCAAAAAGGTTGTAATGTCAGAAAAAATCCAGAATTTCAAATTGAAACAAAATTAAAATGAAAAATGTCTTAGATGATATGATAGTCAAATTGTTATTATTTTTATGATATGTGCTGCACATTGTAAAAATATTTTTATATAGCGTAGATGCACCCAAGTAACACGGACAAATTCCTACACCTTAAATAAATGTCAAGGGGAAAAAGCGAGACGCCTACGCGAGGCACATTCATTATTTATCAAATCAAATGTCAGTGATGTGTAACACCAACAAGCGTTTTATATATATTATATATTTTTAAAAATTATTTCATATGTTTGGAATCAAGTACAGTGGATAAGGTAAAATGATAGACATGGAGTGAAGATCAACAACTAGAGCGGGGAAAGAAAGGCCATATGAAAAACGAGATAAGATTGTATCCACTTATACATTGGAAACTTTATTATGTTGTAAGTGATTTAGTGGTACATATATTTAGCTATTTGAAAAACATTAAAATGAAGTATTGTATTAAACAAATGTAATCTCTATACACGATTGTACTCAGTTATTATATGTTGAAGACCATTTGCTTTTACATGTATCATTGACACAAAGAAAAAAAAAAGAATGCGTCCCCTTCCTGAACACACAAAGAAGTTGAGATAAACAATGGACGTTAAAGGGATATATCACGAAAGGTAAGATTTGTCAGATAAAAGGAAGAAAGAAGAAATAAAAAGAAAGGAAGGAAGGAAGAAAGAGAGAAACCCCACACAAAACATCTTTCACTTTTATGGCTTTGAAAACCCTACTACCTTCTATAGCCATGGGTCATGTGTAGGTGTCATAATAGGCTTTGGGTGCTTCTTTTTATAATAACATGTACAATGTGTTGTCCCGTCCATGGTCCGTAAAACAACGTTAAATACAGACGGGTTACAGCTCGTACATGACACCGTACATTTGTTTGGTGTTCACAGGATACAGCTTATACAATGCACTGTACATATGCTTTGTGTCTACGGAATACAGCTTGTACAATGCACTGCACATGTGCTTGGTGTCCTGGGATGCAGCTTGTAAAATGCACTGTATATGTGCTGGGTTTCCATAGAATACAGCTTGTGCAGTGCACTGTACATGTGCTTGGTAATCATGGGATACAGCTTGTACAATGCACTGTACATGTGCTTGGTACCTATGGGATACAGCTTGTACAATGCACCGTACATGTGCTTGGTGTCTATGGGAAACAGTCTATACAATGCACTGTACATGTGCTTGGTACCAATGGTATACAGCTTATAAAATGCACCGTACAAGTGTTTGGTGTCCATGATCATCCATGGGATACAGCTTGTACAATGCACTGTACATGTGCTTGGTGTCTACGGGGCAGAGCTTGTGGAATGCACTGTACATGTGTCTAACGTTCACGGGATACAACTTGTACTGCGCACTGTACGTGTGCTTGGTGTCCAAGGGATACAGCTTGTACAATACATCGTACATGTGTCTGAGGTCCACGGGATACAACTTGTACAATGCACCGTACATGTGCTTGGGTTCCATGGGATACAGCTTGTACAGTGCACAGTGCATGTGCTTGGATTCCATGGGATACAGCTTGCACAATGCACTGTAGATGTGCTGGGTTTCCATAGAATACAGCTTGTGCAATGCACCGTACATGTGCTTGGAGTTCATGGAATACAGCTTGTACAATGCACTGTACATGTGCTTGGTACCTATGGGATACAGCTTGTACAATGCACCGTACATGTGCTTGGTGTGAATGGGATACAGTCTATACAATGCACCGTAGATGTGCTTGGTGTCCATGGAATACAGCTTGTACAATATACTGTACATGTGCTTGGTGTCTACGGGGCAGAGCTTGTGGAATGCACTGTACATGTGTCTGACATTCACGGGATACAACTTGTACAACGCACTGTAAGTGTGCTTGGTGTCCAAGGGATACAGCTTGTACAATACACTGTACATGTGCTTTGTGTGCGGGATACAACTTGTACAATACACTGACCATGTGCTGGGTGTTCATGGGATAAAGCTTGTACATTGTACATGTGCTTGATGTCTACGGGGTACAGCTTATATAATGCACCGTACATGTGCCTGATGTCTATGGGGAGCAACTTGTACAATGCACTGTACATGCGCTTTGTGTCTGCGGGATACAGCTTGTACAATGCATCGCACATGTGCTTGGTGTTTGCGGGATACAGATTGTACAATGCATTGTACGTGTGTATTATATCCACGTGATACAACTTGTAAAATGCAGGCATTTTAAGCAGTCCCGAGATGGAATGTGTGAAACCATACTTCCATGCAACTGAAATTATTAAAAAGCGTCGGAATAAGATCTCACCGTTTCATATATTACCTTGTGAGAGAAAATAGAGACTGGTTGTTATATGAATTTGAAAACCTCTTCATACAAAGTGCAATGTTAGTTTAAAAATCTAAATAGGATAGGCCACATTTTCGAATATTATTTAAAAGACAAAATTCATATACAAGTGAAAATCTCTAAATTTCATATTAACTTTACAACCGTCATATTTTATTATTCGTGTATACCTGAAGTTCCACCACACACACTTTTCAATACGTGTCGATATTATATTTTGAAATTTCGATGATATTTGAAAAAGCGTTTGAATATCTCTGTTCCGATTTTCATAGATAATATGTTTTCACGTGTTTGTATTGACTTACAAAATACATATATATGGTTCTCACAACAACGTACCAATGAAAACATTCATGGACCTCTGGTACTAACGTCACTATGGTTTTCACAAAAAGTACCACGGTAGACATGCACGGGCCTTTGGTACTAAGTCGCTATGGTTTTCATAACATTGTACAACAGCAGACATTTATGGGACTCTGGTACTTACGTCGTTATGGTCCTCACAACATCGTACCACAGTAGACATTCATGGGCCTCTGGTACTTACGTCGTTATGGTTCTCACAACATCGTACCACAGTAGACATTCATGGGCCTCTGGTACGTCGATATGGTCCTCACAACATCGTACCACAGTAGACATTCATGGGCCTCTGGTACGTCGCTATGGTCCTCACAACATCGTACCACAGTAGACATTCATGGGCTTGTGGTACTTACGTTGTTATGGTTCTCACAACGACGTACCACAGTAGACATTCATGGGCCTCTGGTACTTACGTCGTTATGGTTCTCACAACATCGTACCACAGTAGACATTCATGGGCCTCTGGTAATTACGCTGATATGGTCCTCACAACATCGTACCACAGTAGACATTCATGGGCCTCTGGTACGTCGCTATGGTCCTCACAACATCGTACCACAGTAGACATTCATGGGCTTGTGGTACTTACGTCGTTATGGTTCTCACAACATCGTACCACAGTAGACATTCATGGGCCTCTGGTACGTCGATATGGTCCTCACAACATCGTACCACAGTAGACATTCATGGGCCTCTGGTACGTCGCTATGGTCCTCACAACATCGTACCACAGTAGACATTCATGGGCTTGTGGTACTTACGTTGTTATGGTTCTCACAACGACGTACCACAGTAGACATTCATGGGCCTCTGGTACTTACGTCGTTATGGTTCTCACAACATCGTACCACAGTAGACATTCATAAGCCTCTGGTACTTACGTCGCCATGGTTCTCAAAACATGGCAATACAGTAGACATCCATGGGCCTCTGGTAATTATATCGATATGGTCCTCACAACATCGTACCACAGTAGACATTCATGGGCCTCTGGTACGTCGCTATGGTCCTCACGACATCGAACTACAGTAGACATTCATGAGCCTCTGGTACTTATATCGCGATGGTTCTCACAACATCGTACCACAGTAGACATTCATGGGCCTCTAGTACTTATATCGCTATGGTTCTCACAACAACGTACAGCAGTAGACGTAAACGGGCCTCTGGTACTTGTATCGCTATGGTTCTCACAACAACGAACCACAGTAGACATTCATTGGCCTGTGGTACTTACAACGCCGTGGTTTTTCCAACATCGAACCACAGTAGACATTCATGAGCCTCTGGTATTCACGTCGTTATGATCGTCACAGCAACGTAAAACAGTAGACATTCATTGGCCTCTGGTACTTATATCGCTATGGTTCTCACAACAACGTGCCACAGTAGATATTCATAGGCCTCTTACACTTATATCGCTATAGTTCTCACAACATCGTACCACAGTAGACATTCATGGGCCTCTAGTACTTACGTCGCTATGGTCCTCACAACATCGTACCACAGTAGACATTCATGGGCTTGTGGTACTTACGTCATTATGGTCCTCACAACATCGTACCACAGTAGACATTCATGGGCCTCTAGTACTTATGTCGCTATGGTTCTCACAACAACGTACCACAAAAGACATCCATGGGCTTCTGGTACTTATATCACTATGTTTCGCACAACAATGTACCAAAGTAGACATTCATGGGCCTCTGGTACTTACTTCGCTATGCTTCTCACAACATCGTACCACAGTAGACATTCATGGGCCACAGGCACTTATATCGCTATAGTTCTCACAACATCGTACCAAAGTAGACATTCATGGGCCTCTGGTACTTACGTCGCTATGGTTCTCACAACATGGCACCACAGTAGACATTCATGGGCCTCTGGTACGCCGCTATGGTTCTCACAACATATACCACGGTAGGCATTCATGGGCCTTTGGTATTTATATCGCTATGGTTCTCACAACAACGTACCATAGTAAACATCCATGGGCTTCTGGTACTTACGTCGCTATGGTTCTCACAACAACGTACCACAAAAGACATCGTACCACAGTAGACGTTCATGGGCCTCTGGTACTTACGTCGTTATGGTGCTCACAACATCGTACTACAGTAGACATTCATGGGCCTCTGGTACTTACGCCACCATGGTTCTCATCAGAACATACCACGGTATGGTACTTAGAACACCGAACAACAGTGGACACTCGTGCGTCTCTGTAAATCAGAGGCAAGGCAAACTGCCCTGTAGTAGCAGGAATCTGAAATACTGCTAGCCATTTCATTTCAATGAGATAGTGAAGCTTAGCCAATTCTTAATGTTTTACCACTGTTAATAATTTAGATATGACTTAAATATGTATACTAATATACATTTATATAAAATATGTAGATGTATAAGAAACTAAGCTTTGTATACGTAATGTTTATATGTATTTCATTTATATATCCGAATAGGTATGAAAACTTCAATGTATCGTATGTTGTATGTGTCAAAATATTTGTACTCATTCACTGTGATGAATAAGTTTCTGTATGAATTTGTATATACTGTAAATATATATCTGATGTGCCTTTGACATAAGAAAATAAATGAATTGAAATTGAATTGTTTTGAATACCTGGCTTTTATAAATATACTCAAGCACGCACTGAATATTGATATCCTTCTCTGAGATGTTTTAAGTTATCTCGCTTGCCTGAATTTATTATTTTGTTTGATGATGCCATGGTAATTTCACATCACATTAAAAATTAAATATTTGCCATTTCATGAATTGAAACTGATTGGTTAGTGGTTTATTGATGTAAATTCCTTGTTCATTATTTATAATTCATTCTTTTTTTGTAAGTGCTGTTTCGATGGATGTTTTCATACCACTCCATTAAAGCTTTATACTTAGTGACACGTAAAATGAACAGTATTGTAATAGGTTGTGCAATCTTCAAATTTTGACTTATTGCCAACCACTTTCATTGTCGGTAGATACATTTCTTGAACATGTAGATTAGATCCTTGGCATGAAAGGAACTTCATGTCACTTCCCGAGTGATGGCTATGATTTTGATAATGTATGCTAGCACTCATTGCCTGATATGTTAAATGTCACAAGTTGCTTTCATTCAACATTTTCCTCTTTCATAGACAGGACACACGACGAGTCAAAGATGTAAATGCTTATTTACCTTATACACGTATGTCTCCGATGTGAACACATTGATTACATAGTGGCATGATACTGCTTATTAAGAACCTTAAACAAAGTTCATCCTAAAGATAAAATAATAGTATAGTAATGTATCTAGAATTTGAACAGCTCAAGTCTATAGCCATATTAACCGGCGATTTTGATTGCGGATCTTACGTGATAAGCGTAGCAAGCTCGCGGTAGATGTTTACGTCTTCTGGGACCTTTACGATACGGTATAGGTTTACACTCACAGTTTCTACACCAGTATGATTGTTATCTTTTCATAAACTGAAAGATGTGCTTCTCTACGATGGCATACCAAATCACGAATGTAATGTTATGATGAAAATCACGCATCGGGCTTAAGGCAATGGACTCTGCACTAACACAACTGTTCATAGTGATGAGGTCATCTGAATCGAATAAATGACTTATCATGTCATGATTTCGCGGATGATAACAATTGAAAATCGTCTAAATGGTTCTGAAAACAGGGGAAGGGTCATTGCAAACCCCCTCAGGGGTTTGCATATTACGTTGTTGTCTAATTTGGAAATGCGCATGTGCGACATGATTATGCTACATGCTGGGAAATCATAGCCTCCAAAAAGTAGTTGCTTTACTTTACGAGGTCAGGCAGTATAAGTTTTTTTATTGTCTGTGACATCGATATTTCTAATGCGCTTAAAAGGAAAAGGAATGAAGAAGAATACCCTTGCTTTCAAAAGCAATGCTCATTACTAAATCAATGTTACAGTTGAGCGTTCCAAACGAATAGTATTTACCGTACTTTCAAACGCAGAGAGGAGTATATGAGGATAGAGCTTTTAATAGGATAGACATTATGACTTGGTGGTGATTTTCCTAAGTGAATGCATATAAATGATAAATAAATCTTACATGCAATGTATTCTAAAAAATACTTTAAAATACTTATTTTTAAATAAATTAGTGGAAGCCACATAAACATGTATAAATATGAAGGATATTCATATTTTGAAAATCAACATTCGTGTAACCTTTCCCACGGCAGCGGTGGTATAATCCAACAGAATTTTCCCGCGTAATACTTATTAGATGTTCGTACCTTTTAGCGTATGCAGGGGCGTAGCCAGAGTGCAAATGCTGTGTACGCACGAGAAAAACAAGGGGTTGGGGGGAAAGTAAAACGACCAACTCTCTCTCTCTTTCATGAGACACTATATTTTTGACAAAATGATGTGTACGCACGCGCGTATTTGGCGTAATGGTAGCTACACCACTGGTATGTACATTATCTGGCTATAGAAAATCTCGAAAAGTTCCCAGTAAATGAAGGCGGAGTATCAAGGATTTCTAGCAGTTTAATTGGTGGAGCAATTACTGCGCAGTTTGTTTTTTGTACTTTTGTACTTATGCAAACTTCCCCAGCGATTATTTGCGCACAAGAGGACTCGACGGGGAGTTTGTGTTCTTTAGGTGTTGGAAGTTGCAAGTACTGCGTTTGTATGATTTCTTCCATGTCTAACTGTACTTAGGGTGTTCGAAATGTCTAAACGGTGACATCCCGACGAATATGGTCAGCTTTCCCAACCCAAATCTAAACGTGAATAAACATTAGAAAGGAGGTATTAACTATTATTTAGACAACAACCTAGCTAACATTATACAAAAGTTTTTTCATTTTAAATCGACCCACAAGTACCATTTTCCTCGCAATTAAAAATGCTACAGGGTTTGCACTCTAAGCTTTTTTAAAAGCTAAGCTCGTTTACTAGAACATTGCCGATACTGGCAGATATTCTTACTTGCCCCAGTAGGGAAGTCGAATCTACACCACACAGAAGTGAAAATCTGCAGTGAATTCCAGATTAACGCATTAAGGACATAGCCGGCTCACAAAACTTTTGCATCTCTGCACTGAAGAGTTCCTCAGATCAAATGCAGTTGATGAGAAGAAAGATAACTCTAATTTAGTTACAAATAAAGCTGTAGGATTACCAAAATTTTTCCAAATACAGATTTTCTTTCTCTTTTCACAGAAAGGTTTATATAGAAAGGTTTCAATTTCATTACTTTATTCAGGTGATTATGTATCCAATATATCTTATTTCAAATCTGAGGAGACAATATCCATCACAAAAGAAGATATTTAGTAATGTGTTGTTTTTACCTATATATGACAATGAACAATGTCTGAATCAGCCAATCAATGAAGTTGAAAAAAAAACTTTAAAATTTAATTTGGGAACTATATCAGACGTCAATATGAGTCTCTGTGATAGACCAGAAGAAGAAACTGGTTCAGTATTGAATCAGTTTTATTCTAAAACTGAATAAATAGGATATGACCTAAAATCAGTCAATCAATTCTTGTCATTTAATCTATGATTTGAATGAGATCTTGTTATTACTTTACCTTTAAGCTATGCCCTAAAAGAAAAACTCTTCGCCCAATTTACTTAGGATTGTAAAAAGTTCATCGATCCTGAACAAAATACAATTTCACAGAGAGAAAAGAGTGTCTTAACGAAGCTGCTATCTTGGGAAGAATATTATTTAAAAAGTAGATTCACCATCCATATAAAGTAGGATTAAGTATTTCACAGAAGACTATCGACTACAATACTAATCTCTTCGATGTAGATTGTTTCTCAGTGGATTCTGATTAGAGAATTCAAATGTTTTCCAGTACACTGACCGATAGACTTCAGTAGATAATAATGATAGCGTGTTCTACCTTCGTCTCCAAGAAGACCTGCATTATATCGTGTTAATTGATACATCAATGAAGTTGTAGACAGTCAGAGAAGGATCGTTCAGTACTATGTTTCGAGACATTGATTGGGTAGGACAGCAATATTATAATCACATTGAGATGTATTTCAAGAGAAAGGCTAAATATCGGTAAGCTGTAACACACTGAATACATCACATACAAAGGAAATCCCATTGTTTGGATTTCTTGTCAATCTCTTCATTCTCTTCTAAAACTCTATAATTTCTTGGAGAAACATTATACATGTAGTAGATTATTAATGGGGATGTGTTGTATACAACATGCGCATATGATCCATATACTGATGTCGGACACTAAATGGTACGCTCCACTCTTTAGTTGCATTCCGTCAAATGCCAAATATGCACAACTCTCTAGCATTCGTTTTTATTTTATTTTCACCATTTAAATTCATTCTATTTTAAGACAGTTGCTGTTGTGAAATATACAAATAGTATAGAAATTTCAAATTCAAAAAGAAAATATGACAGCGGAGTAAATCAGTGATGTATTTTTATGCCTTAGGTATAGATATGAATTATCAGATGTCGAATTTTCCGAGGAGATATTGAGTTAACATCTCGTCGTAAGATAATATGAAATTTTTAATACTTATCTCCCATAAGTGCCATTATTACCTTTTTTCTTATTGTCAGCAATACTGTACGCATCTGTACTCTACTCTATTCTATTCTACTCTATATTCCTCTCTTTATTGTATTGAACTCTATACTCTAGGCTTCTCTGCTCTATCTTACTAGACACTACTCTACTTTATACTGTACTGTACTGTACTCTAATGTACTATACTATACTATACTATACTATACTATACTATACTATACTGTACTATACTATACTATACTATACTATACTGTACTATACTATACTATACTATACTATACTATACTATACTATACTATACTATACTATACTGTACTATAAAGTAGTGGATACGGGTGGGTCCGTTGCAAAGGTCTAAATTTGTATGCGATGCATCAGGCAGATGCCGTCACCATATACGTGAAATAATCGTGGAGTGACGTAAAACAATAATCAAACAAACAAACAAATACTGTACTATACTATACTATACTATACTATACTATGATATAATACATTATAACATAAATTTTAAATTAAAACAGCACACATAAGTGGTTAGATATACATGGTAAAAGGTTCACATGTTTTGTATGTTGTTCTTGTAACTGATACACAAGATTCGCTTTACACTAACGATAATTCGTAATCAGTTTATTAACGATGTCTATTAGATTTTACATCATATGAATGAATGTTACCATTTGAACTAATTAATATCAATATTTTGCATTCATTGTTGAATAGCACGACAGGATAATCTCATTCGTATACTGAAGACACCTGTCCGGTACTTGATAATTATGACCAATGCCATGGATCCACCAGTAAGAATATTGTAAGTATACATATCTAGAAGTAAATTCTTGCTTTCATTGTTTTTAAAAGTAGACAATTATTGTTCATAGCTTGCTTAAGTATCGTCAAATTTCATTTGTTTGAATTCACAAATTAGAGTGAAATACATTCTCCTAGCGTAATTTAATTGTACAGGGTGTTGATGTTTTCCTGCCGTATCAGCACGAGAGTGTTCGGGTCTGTTTTATGTGAATAATCATTTTATTCGTTGAAGCCGCTTGGATGACACCTAACTTTTCATTATTGATTTTTGATGTTTATTGGATTTTTTTTTTTCATAATTTTTCATTAATTTTTTGTTGCTGTGTATAGAATTGAGTAATTAGCGTTCAGTAGTGTGATATATTGAATTAATGACTTGATTAATTTACCAGGAATATATCACATACTGTATCACATTTACATGTTATAAAACACGAAGGAGTAAGAATCAAGCGAGACAGAAAATTAACCCGAGATAACAAATTAGATATAGTAACGCAGTTTTAAACCTGATATGTTATTAGGCGGTATGAGACTAGACAGTTTGAACGTGATGGTTTCTAGAGTACTTCAACAAAGTCAAGGTTTGGTTGGTGTTTCGTGTCTTGGTCTATATTTACTCGACATCCCAAGTTAAACTTTATTTGAAGTCTAATGTAGTGATAGAGGATAATAGCAAAACCTCAATATAGGTCGAGATACAGTCAGAATCAGGACATATGATCAGAATGGGCGTATACTTACACTAAAGTCGGCGGACATTTACTGCCAAACCCTATTCTCAAACAATGATTTCCAGTCTTTCATTGAATAATCTTAATATTCACGAGAAGTTTTTGACGTATATCTATTTAAAGGATGGTGAACATCATGGAAGATAAAATCATATTTTGCTGCAGTGCTTCTATCAACAAGACAATCAACAATTTCAATGAATACTAATGGTTTAAAGTGAAAGGCGCATCCGATAATAATCTGTAACAATATTGACAATCATGTTTCCCGTTGTTATGTAATAACTTATGGGAATCAGACATGCTAATAAATATTTCATTTCCGACGCAAATAGAAAACAACGCAGTCAGGGGACGTTTGATTAGGTTTTAATTTTTATACATTTCATTTAAATTAGATACATGTTAATGTTTTATTATAGCATGGAAATAAATTTGTCTTATTACTTTATATTAACATGATAAACACGATTCATGTGGTCTGCAGGTTGTCTGCCGCTGTTAATTATTATTAATTGTGTATTACGACATCTTACATTAGATCTGTTTGCATGTCAATATAAAGTTATGCACAGTTCATCTACTATAATGCTTTAGCCTGTTCATCTACTTGATACAAGATACATCTTAATTATTCGGTTCAAAAGAAATTATATGGATATAATTGTATATTTATGATAATGTGTATACACATATGGAAACTCTTGTGGAGATGTTACTAATTTTAATAAGAAAATAATTGTTGGTTTAATGTAAAACTTGGTAGAGCATTTAACAAGCAAAGAAAGGAAATACTGAAAAAAAGCAGTCAATATGGAGATTGCCTTATGATGCACATTGATGATGATATGATGCACTATACAGTATCATGTAGGAACAGATTTTAGTATCAGATTAGAACAACATCGAAATAAATGCAGTCTTTGTTTCAATATTCATTCCAGTAGAAAAAAGAACCTCTGTCGTATTAATACCTCTTATAGAGCTTGAGAACACGTTTTCCATCAGAAGACTCTGTAATGAAGCACTTCTGAAGTGTCATCCAGCCTAGATTGCCTATTGATGTCTCATTTTTCATGGGCTTTAGATATGGTAGCTGCTCCCTAAGCCGGGATCACTTCCCCTGGCTTCGGTAATGGTGCGTTCACAGAATATTAATAGCTATTGCGTATAACTCGAGCTTCCGCTCGACAAACGGTGCCTCTAAAACAACGACGAAGGTAGGAACCCATTCTATAAGCCAAGCCTATAAAATTTCCTGAAATAGTCTACAAAGTACATTTACGTAATAGAATGCCTGTAAAGAGACTTGATACTACTTTTCTTGGTAAATAGTTACGTTATTATGACATTATAACCATCTTCACAATGTCAAGGCTGTGTGTGTCCTTCTGTCCCAGCCCCTTTCCCACCCGGACAAAAATTATTTACAAAAATCGGGATTTAAATTAATATATAAGAATGTTCACTATTGTACCATGTCCAAAGTAATGACTTTCGTATTTCGTACTTAACATTATAATCAGATGTGTGAATCCTCTATTATCACTGAGTAAAAATGGAGCAAAGAAATTTAAACCAGTTATCTTATACTGTGAAATAGAGGTATATAAGTACATTTTTGTACATATATCCTTCTAAATAATTTACTGTAACAAGAAAATAAAAACTGTAGAGTATTTATCTCTAGCACAGCTTTTGCATTACATTCTAAACAATTCACTGTGATAAAAATATCTTTAACCACACCAAATGAGTGACGTTTATTACTTCAATTGACCGTCCTAAATCGGTATCAAAACCACAGCACGAATATTTTTGTAATGTTGTTTTCCGTGTATATTCTACTATTATCATGTTTTGTGTGCAGGTCCTTGGTGATTTGTGTCGCTTTGACAGATGTTTTCTGTTTTCTCTTTTAAAAAGTGTGGCTTTTTCTCTTTTCCTATTTGATCACTTTCTTTGCTCTACACATACTTTTGACTTCCATAGTTTCATCCTATCCGTGGTCGTCACTGAAGAGGTATTATTTGGGGAAATACTCTTCTGATACACTAATAATCATTGATACATATGTTGATATATAGTTATATTATTCAGACCCTTGGAATATAATATTTGCAATACACCAACGTTGCTGATTAATCAAGTGAAGGCGTTCGACTCATTCATCATTCCGTTATCAGCACTGCAGATAAATGCAGGGAGTCCCGAAACAAGTGTGGAATTCATTAAATCTGACTACATTACTCATCCTCGTCAACTCTAAACTGAACATTAGTCGGGACTGCCAGTTTATATTTGTGGTATGTGTAATTCAGTTTTAATCTGTATGGCCCTTCTCATCTGAAATTGTCTGTTGGTCTTTTGTTCTGTTCTCTATATGGAGGTTAATTTACAGGTTTGTTAATAGTTGCCCTTTTGATTACATTGTGGTCGTAGTGAATGGGGAAATGTCATGTATACTTGCTATCTGCAACAAGTGAGATAATATTGACGTCCAAATCGGTACAGCAACTGCTGTATAACTGTATTTTGTGTATTGTTTTATATAGCAACCTATGTCAACGATAACACATGCATACAATGTATAACGTACGTAAGGAGCATATTACAACTTGCTCTACATTAATACATCTCTTTTCAATAAAATTAGGCGTATTAAAATAAATACGCATACGGTATCCATAAATCTATAAGTAGTCTGTACATAATATAACTGTAGGTGATTCCAAATTACAAAAATCAAAGTGACTATTAAAATAATATAATTGATCTTAAATTATCGTACCATATCATTTAAAACATTTCAACTTATGTGCATTTAGAGGTTTAGTGAAATTGCCCTGTGCTCGGATAACCAGATTAGTAGCATGAGAAATATATTTGAACGCAGTTTACCCTTTCAAGTTCTTTGCTATAGTGGAAAATTGGGAACAGACTGCAGTCAAAAATATTGCCTTGAAGTTGTTCTGAAAATAATTTTATTTTATATATAATAGTTAGTTTGATATTTTGATTTGTCAGAGCAAAGCAGGTTAGGAATCTATAACATGGTTTACCTGTGATGTCATGGAACAGACACCGCGAAACATGTGAAGTGTTGTGTAAAATATAGTCTGAGTGCTCGATATTTGTTTGTTACAAAATATTTGATGCAGGAGAGGGGGGGGGTTATCCCTATTTTTTCATATATATATACACGATTTCGAAAAGAAACTTAGATTTGATAATTGTGTATGGAGCTCAGATATGTATCGCTATTTTCACTGCTATATGCTGATAATGTGGGTTTTATTTCTGAATCAATTGAAGGTCCACAATCTATGTTGGATACTTTATATAACTAAAGCAATGCTTAGAATTTTACTGTTGATGTTGATTTCGCAATGGCGGAAGACTCATTCATAATGTCAAGTGGTTTTATAATGGTAGATAGGTAGAAGCTGTTGACAATTTCTTTTTTCTTGGCATTACACTATTTATAATGGAAAGTTTAATAGAACTCAAAGTGTTTTAGACCTCCTGAGTAGAAAGTGTATGTACAATATTTTGAACATTTGTAACTCTCAGTCTTTGAATATTGAGAGGAAATTATTTGTTTTTGACACGTATGTTACTAGTGTTTTGAATTACAGAAACGAAGTATGTGAGTTTATTTGTGAGTTAAGATATTGAGCGTGTAAATACTGATGTTTGTAAAAAGAATTTTAAATGTTAAGAGATGTATTCCTAACTTCATGATGTATTCAGAACAGGGCAAAACTCCATGTATACTTAAAAATTCCACCTCTGTGTTTTAAAATCTATTTATTAATGTACATGACAGTTGGTTGTGTGATATTACACGCCTTTTATTAGCTCGCCGAGACGAATGTTGGGATGGCCCTAGTACCGGTGTCGGTGTCCGTGTCGGCGGCGTAGACAAAAATTTCAACCTTGGCCATACCTTCAAAATTATTAAAGTTAGGGCTTTCATATTTCATATTTACTTTTCTTGGGACAAGGCCTTGTCATTAGTACCATCATTTTTTACCCACGAACTGGACCTTGAAGTTTGACCCACTTTTCAAAAACTTTAAACTTGTCCATAACTCGTCAACTATTAGGGGTAGTGTTTTATATTCCACTGGTGTATTTATTGTGGTTAGACCTTTCTGTCCATACCAAAATTTGACTTTGCAACATTGACCTTGAAGTTTGATTTACTTTTTAAGACTTAGCCTTGCCAATAACTCAACAACTACTGGGGATAGAACGTTCATATTTCCCATTTGTGTCCACCATGACTAGATTTTTCTGTCTGTACCAAAATTTTACCCCACAACTTTGACCTTGAAGGTTGACCAACTTAAAAAATCTTTATCCTTGGACATACTTTGTAAACATCAAACATAGGGCATTCATATTTCACATGTACAATTTTTGTGACAAAGCCTTGCCATTGGTACAATAATTTTTGACCACATGACCTTGACCTTGAAGTTGGATCTACATTCACAATTGCTCATAACTCATCAATTACTGGACTTTACCTTGAATTAACCTTCTAAGAATGCCCCGCGGCAAGATGTGTTGTCATCTAACAACTCTTGTTAAGTATTGGCCTTGGATTGCACAGAATGTTGAATGCAAAGAATAGTTTTTATTTGAATGTGATATACCTATCACTAGTGCTTTTATCCCGGAAATGATGAGCTACTTTAAACAATTCCCAAAATGTTTTTGTAAAGATACTTACCTGATACATTTTAAATGCAATATTATGCTTTATTAAAAAAATTTACCAGATACCTTCAAATATATTTTGTCCAAATTGAGATTGTCTGCATATAAATTTGATATCGAAAAGGGTAGATATATTAATGTAGCTAGAAGGGAAAAGTTTTTTTATAAATGCAGTTTAAATAAAATGGAATATGAATTTCGAACCATCTAATAAGGATTGCTTTTAGTATTCTTTATCTGATAAGTATTGCTTTAAGTATTCATCATGTCATAGGGATTTGATATTAATTACATCCAGAGAATTAGTTTTAGTATATGTTTTCGGTACAAAATGTATTATCTTGGTTTTGGGCGATGCACACAATTGTTTTGGTAATGTGTTTGCAGGTAATAAAGCGTTTATCACCCGAACCAAATAATTACTTCACATACCAATGGTGTAGAAAGTTAATGAAAATCAAAAGTGGAAGTGGAGGTATAGGTTTCCAAACATTTTCAAATTTAGGACAAGGAAAACAAAATAAAAATTAAAAAGAAGTATTTGTCTACATGTCGCCGATGCCTTTTTCTCTAATATAAAATTTGATACCGAAACCTACTTCAGAATGCGTTAAGATACATTTCTATAACATACATATAATTATCAACTATCACTGTAACATAGATTTCAAATGTACGGAATATTTTTTGGTTTAACATAATCTAAAAGTTGTTCCTACGCCTTAGTATTCCGAAAACTAAAACACAATCCTTTAATGATTTAAAGGAAAGTTCGCATTGCATGACTAAGAGTATGTATGTATTAATTGTAAATACTTCCACTGTTTCATGCCTTTTTTAGACCAACATGTACCTCGATTCACGACGAGATTGTTCTATTAATAGAATAAAGATACAATACAGATAAACAGCAAATAGCTGGGTTATTCATTGCCATGGTATGGAATTATAAATTACTTGTTGTTGCATCTAATTTAAGTGTTACCGAATCAATTTCCCTAATTTTGTTTGTAGCGAAATCACAGTTTCTTTAAATATTATGATGTAACATTCTCGGTAATGGCATTTGATAACTTAATAGGATCAGACGACTAATTTATAAAGGAAGTTGTCATTGTATCAACCTCTTTTCATCGTGGTCGACAGACGCAGAATGACATGAAAGGTTTCATGTTTGTAATTAGGAAGATTGAAATGGTTATGCAATTCTAGGAGAAAGAAACAGATTAACTGCGCCAGACTTTGTTATTTCTGTCTTTCTTTTAGAAATTCTAAAAAGTTAAAACAAGTATATGAAACATGAATTTGAGAATAGCTATAAGAATCAAATAAACAGAATAAAGGGTAGTGCTGAATCTTATTGCATATTGCAATATTTACAATTTATATGCTAAAGGAATCATCAACAACTTTCTCAATTTTGTAGAAAAATATTTGTATCTATCAATATGCTTCAACGAAAACTGAAACGTACAATACTGGTTTAATAATATACACAGAACTTTCGTCTATGAGACATGGATAAACGAGAGATGTCTCGAAAGCTAATAGGGTTGGAGTTAATTCCAGAAAGCAAAAGGGAAATAAATGAAGTTTTATTTCCATTCATAGCATTCCTATCATTATTCCAGAAAAGCATGTTCTCTTTTCTAAAGGCTTTAGCAGCTGACAGTCAGCAAACAAAATACGTGTTCTGTTGAATGCAGATCACGAAATGACCGCTATCTTTTGTTAACTAAGAAATGTGATTTGTAGTTCTTTAAATCCGAAACAAGCAATGCCAGTCGTCAATATTAACATTTTCCCTTGTAACATATGGATATGATTTCTATAGAATTGATAGGAAAAGATGGCAATCTTTGATTGGTTTTTGTGGCGGTTTTGTGTCACGTCATTTTTATATCCCCACATGACAAATCATCAAGCGCTGTCTGGATACTCCATCTATTGTCAATGAATATGTTTATCGTACCCTATAGAATCGTGGGTTCCGTAATCATCTTATTTACTATCCATGATAACAATGTTGTTGATAAACACGATATTACATAACAATTTGAATCCAGCCAGCAAGTCTTCCACCAATATAATTAGCCTCGGAAAACAGAAAACGACGACATTAAAGTGTAATCTAGCAAATAGAAACCGTGGAAGTCACAATAATGCTACATTTCCCCTCTTATCGATCTCTGGGATTTCATTACGAAAGAGTATAGAAAGGAGAAATAGTCTTTTCCTAAATGAAGCCAACGCGAATGGTTGGGATCCCACTGAGAGCAGAGACAACCATAATCTAATTCTGCGGCTCCCACATAGCCAGTGTTCATTATAATTTCAAGTTACTGCAATACTGTTGTCAGTAACTCTTGCCGTTCACACATGATTTCAAGTCAAAGCTTATTTTTTGATTAGATTTCAGTTGGAAATCTTTCTCAATCAAAGAATCTCTCCAAAGTACCAGCGGTGTAATAAATATTGTTATTTCACCTGGTCAAGGCATTGTATATGATTCATTATGGATGCTTAATTTCATTTCCGTGTACAATCAGTTCAGGGATAAATCAGATTTCTAAATGAATTTGAATATTGCAACTTTTTATGAACATACTCATAATAAAGGAGAAAAAAATAAGACATCTGACAAGGCTGTATGACACAAATCACCCAGGACCTGCAAAGAATGATAATAGTAGAATATACACGGAACCACATTACAAAAATATTCGATTGTGATGTGGTTACGATACCGACTTAGGACGGTCAATTGAAGTAACAAACGTCACTCAATACACCGATCCACATTCGTCGAATGTCAAGCACTTTAGCGCAAAATACGACTATGATGACGTCACGCAAGGTTGGACAAGTCAGACATTTGATTTTGACGTCATAAGCATAACAATCAAAAGTCCGCCAAACATTGGGTTCTGTGCTGAAAAGTGGATCGGTGTACTTGTGTGGTTAACCGGTTAACGGGCGCCAACCTTCCCACTCACCGCAAAAGCAGCACAATCAAAGTACACACATTTATAAATAATGATAATCCTCCATATAGAGAACAAGGATCAACAGGTTTCTCAAGGAGAGAGGTCATAAAAATTTATTACACACGAAAAATTTCTTAAATAATATGTTGCTATCAAAAATATGTAAGAAGACGTCAACATAAGTAAACCGTGCTCTACCCGTCTGTAAGCGAGCTCAATAGGAGTATTAGGACTGTATGTCACATCCTTTGATGCCTCAGGTTTAATGTTAACGTTTTGATTTTGAACAAATATTAAAAATTACTTTGCTTTGTGAAACCCACATTCATTCTATTAAATGGGATTTTGGTTAAAATATTTTACTCGCGAAACTTGTAATGAATAGATGAGAATACAAATATAAAGAGCTGATCCTCCGCGCCATAAATTATTACTATTAACTATTACATTTACATAGGACTAGACCCATAAAGCATGAAGAAATCATTTTAAGTCTGCATATTTTACAAGTCATAGGATTTTATGTGAATGTCTTTATTGACGCTTATCTGCCCTTCCCTTGAATACTTTTGAAAAAGTTAATATTGAACGTTTTTCTTTATTCACCTGTTTCCACAACGAAGCATATTCAAAACATCATTGTACAATATAAATAATCTATCTATTATAAATGCCATACTGTTCTATTATGGCGATTAAATATTGGCAAAATAAAACAATGAAGAGCCATATGGTTTAAATATATCACTATGATAGATAAATCCAACCCGTAAGTCCGAAAATCATGAATGCAAAGGACATACAAAATCAGTATAAATGAAAACGAAATAGAAAACAATGAAAAATGTCTACTTGAAGAGTATATGTGAACCCATTTGATGGAGTAAGATCAGGTGTCCGGGGTGTGTGTGTGTGTGAGCCTGCTTGCTAGCAACACCCGTCACATATATTCAGTAGAAAGAATCAAATCGTGTAAATTCCATATTTATATATTGCTAATTCAAAGTAGGTAACCTGATATAGAAGGTGTCAAATCTGTGTAGAATGATCAAAGTCGGTCTCAGTGCAGAATATCATTTAAAAGTCTGGATAACGAGATATCATATTGTGTAATAAGAGTCTCGTAACGACCATAGAACTTCCTCAGTGACGTTGTTAGTCTAGCACATATATAATTCTTTTCTGAAAGTCGCCCAGCCCTCAGAACAATGTCACTGTAATTTGAATATGTTCGGGAATAGCGTATTAACTGAGATATGAATACGCCGTATGCAGGCGGTGATCGAATGTTGTTACTTATGAAAGGAAAGTTTCTGATAGCAAAATGAAAATCGTCACGCTTGTCTCATATAAAATACTGCAGAAATTGTGAACACGTGAGTCTACATAACGTTGCTTATACAACATATAAAAAGAGAAACTGGAACAGTAGATTATAATTCTATTCATTTACTCAATTGTGTTTAATTTATTCTTTTACAAGCCTCAGCTCACATTACTTTTGACAGTTTATATATTTCTGAATTTTGACAAGACCACACAAATATATTCACGATTATTCTAATAAATGAAAGATTAGATTACATATAAGTAATATTTCTATGATAATATAACTTTAATCATACCGAGTAATCAATATTTACCAATGTAATATTGCATTTAATATCTAGGTAAATATGCAAAATAGTCCGATCAGTGTAAAATAATCTCATTTACAAAATTTCAGTGATTTAAAAGTTAACTGTTTTTGTTTTGGTCATATTAAATCATTTTAAATAGTTAAAAATACGAAAGTAACTTGTGTCATGTGACAGTGGCACTCACAGCAATGTACCACAGTTTTCATTCATGGATCCCTGAAATTCACAGGTGAGACCACGTGACCGAAAAGAGTAAAGACACAAACATTGCACACACATCAGAGGAATGTGAACCAAAATGATACAGAAAGTGTCACAGCCACACATCTGAAAATGGGTAAAATAACACTTAAAGGAGCATGGTCCGATTGAAGTCGGGAAAAGTATAAAAAAATGTAAACGGATTTCTTAAACGGCAATTGATTGCTAGAATATTATCTAAGATGTGTATCGTTACCATAGTCGATGTCGTTAACGAGATATGCCCGTTTTAAATTTGCAACATAACCAGGTCAACTCCTTGAATATTGATGAGATCGGTCAGAGGAAATCACGAGACAATGAAACTCGAGCTTTACCCGATTTTAACAATTGTTCCACTTTTCTTTTTTGGCCTTTGGGTTTGTGTATAGTTATTTTCGACCACACTTTTGCTTTTCTCGTACTCGTATTCCTCCATGTGAACCATTTTTGTTGTTTTCTACAGTGAATATCCGCGCACGCGCATGATTATGGGCGAAGCATCGCCTTATTTGGGGAATCGATACCAGCAGAATTTAATTCGACTCAATTACATTTATTCTATGAAAACATTGAGGGAATTTAGTTTTAAATTTTGCAATTAACACAAAGTTTATAATTTATACAATACAGGAAAAATAAGATATTTTCGTAATTTATCCTTTTCATGCTAAAATTTTCCAGTCTCGGACTATGTCTCTTTAAGTCAGATTCTCCGTGTGGAAATATCTATTAGTTCCACGCTGCAATGGAAATAAGTGTGACATCAACATAAAATACAAAAGTAACACACAGTTACTGCACCACAGTGGGCATTCATTGCCCTCTAAAAGTCAGAGCTGATTCCTATATACATGTATACATACTTTGATTTAAATCTTTAAGTAATTTACCCATATCATGTTATACATATTTTCCTCTGCAAAAGCTAGCACAAGGACTGCCATTTTAATTTTAATATGTCGAAATAAAATACGTATTCAAACAATGAATGTTAGAGCCAGATTTGCCATTTATTTAATTTTGTTGTTCGCTGACAGAAATGTTAAGACACACAGTAAACTACAGCCGTGTCTGTATAGAACAGATATTCTCAACTTCCCACAAAGTAAATCACTTAATGCGCTCGGGTACAGTAACTTCAACTGGAGTATATTAACTATAAATAAATTGGAAGAATGAAACGACAATGAGAAATGATTACTGAAACGGTAGCACAGAAATAGTTTGGAGCATACAATCATCATAATTTCAGTCGCCAATTTCCAGTAGATTTGCATTATTTCAATAATCGCATGCAATAAATGGCATATGATTAAAAAGTGCTTTTGTGAATTTCAGACAAATCTACACATCTAATGATACAATTTATGCAGTAAGTGATCCAATATATTTATTGTTCTTTAATACATCTTCCTCTTACTGAAAGAAAATGAAACTGAGTCTGTTGCACCACCAGACCCGTAACGGATATGTGTAGGAACAACACAAAACTATTTGATATTAATACGATAAAACATAAGACAAAATTTTTAAAGCAGTTGGTGTAGTTAATTGGTCATCCAGTTTTTAACAACGGTGATCATTGTAAAGCTTCTATTGCTCTGTTATGAATATGAAAGGACACCCAGAAATCCGACGTGAGACCAAATGTCTGGAAAGAGCGAGTGTCCTCGATCAATGAATACTCGAAAGCAAAGAATTATTTCGAATCTACACACATGAGATGAACAAAGCACACCACACAATATAAGACCCGGGATACAAATAACCCATGATGCAAAACGTATAATGTAAAATAAGATAGTGACTGATGCAATTTCATTATGGCAAATTCATGGAGATCTGATAACAATATCATAAATGAGACCAGATGCCCAAGGGGGGGGGCATCTCCTGTGTAGTAGGTTACACCTGCCATGAACGCAAAAAGCATGCAGGCGACGCAGAAACAATTTTAAACTGCACTCAGGAAATAAATACCTCAGTCACACAATATCGAAACATGGTTATAAAAATACTAAAGTAACAATATCCGCATTGAATAGTTTACTAGTTACAAACTGCCAGGGACCCTGGAGTAACAACAATGTGCAATATGAAAATTTCCGTAAAGTAGAAAATGTGTCCTGTTTAATTGTATTAATAGTGAAATGATATTAATATGCCATAATTTAATACGTATAGATATCAAGGAATCTTAAAATTGAGGATTTTCTGTGAAATGAAGAATACGTCGACCCTGTAAATTAGTCGATATGAACACGCTTCATGTCGCCCAATAATACAAAATTCATAAGTAATTCGTTTGACTAGTGTTGAGAATAACTCTAAAATTACATGCACCTCACAGAATATAATACGGTATTATTTTTTCATACGCGACAAATATTAGGAATGGGTTGTTCGATAATATATACAGAAGAATAACTGCTTCAACATAAAAAATTGTATTCATCACCAGGATAAATGGTCTAGACTTCTTTGAGATATGCATTAGTAGAAATAATAAACTGATATGGAATATTAAGACAAGACCTATGGAAAATTGAACCTCCCATGATGATAGGTCACACAGAATTAGAGCTCGTAGCAAAGGAGCGTAAAATGGTGGGTCTCATGTTTTCATTTTATATAAACGGTTTAATGGTTACTTCTATCGATCAGATCAGTAAATTTACCAGTAAATGGAACTTGGTATTCTCAACAATGTCATTATAACGTCCATGTATTGAATACCTGCTTGATGACTTACATTTAGATAGATTTACATACAAGTTCATGAAATAGCATAATACTGCTATATGACTTCTTAATAAATAAATAAACAAATAATTAAATAGGTGAAAAACAACAAACACAACAACATGAACATCTAGGATAACGATAAAGTGCAACAATAACAAACTAATGAAAGTAACTATTTCTCAATAAAAAGTATTGTTATACGGTCGACATTCGTCTCCAATATTATCAAGCAGTAAACACCTGTGCTGTTGAATTATTTTGTAAAATTATGATTGGAGAAAGGATCCTACCTTTCAACTGGTTAACAACACCAATTGATTGACTATCGTTATATCAAATTACCGTCCTAAGTCGGTATCGTAACTGCACTGTAATCGGATACTTTTGTGATGTACTTATGTGTCTTTATATAATCACATTAAATGATGTATATTTCCGTGGTGAATTCTGTCATACGGCGGAGTCAGTGACTTTTCTTCCTTCTTTCAAGACTGGTCAATCTTCAATGATATGATATGAATAATAAATGTAAATGGCACGATCCCATCTCAGAAATTACTACCAAGGCTTGGAAAAGAATAAATATTTTGCGATCCTTAATAATTAAGCTTGACAGAAGATCACTTCAAACTTGCCGTATAGCGAGTAATTTCTGCTGGGACTTAGTCAGTGACCGCAGAATTAAAAACCGCAGAATATTTTTACCGAGATAATTTGAACCTGCGCGTTACTAGAGGCTGGACTGAATATTACCGTATCCCTGTATTCGACTGGACCATGGAAGTCCAAAGTACCCGCCGTGTTGAAATTAGTGGACTTGGGGACAAGCGTCAGGTCACGGCTATCTTTGCGGGATCATTAAAAGGTATCCGTATGTACTAGTACTTACCATTAATTGATTGGCTAACTATAAATTCCCTTGTTTATAGCGGTTATTATTTACCGTGCATTGTCAACCTTGGCTTGGGTGTGAACAAAGTAACTAAAAAAGTAAAATTCTATGCAATGCATAGAAAAATGCCATCATTTTATAGTAGAATAATAGTGGATTGAGGTGAAACATAATCAATCAATCAATGTAGGTGTGTGAGTAACCACAATTAAATTTTCTTGTTATGTATAAATATGCCCTACGATTTGTATCAAATATCTACACAAAAATATTCATAACTATACCAATACGTTTTATGTTATAATTGTCCTGGATCCTTTGACGCTTTTATTTCTTTATATGCATTTATTAACAGCCTTGTATATCCCAAAGTGCAGCAATAAGAAAAAAATTGGTTACTGAATCCAAGAAATGTTTGGAATAATAGTTTATCTATATGATTAACTTCCTGCATCAATCGATATTCTTAAGCAGCAGTGAGCTGAGGAGAGCTTTGACATCTACACTACGGCCATGTGAATATAACCCTATTTTGTTTAGTATACCATAAACTTATACTGTATGATATAGAAACAAAACACCAATAAATGATCTAATGATATGAATGATGCTTTTCATAATAAACTTTAGTGTCATTTTACATATAATCTATAGTGTTTCTGTCTAATTATGTCTTTATTTCTATATTTCTTCTCTTAATTCTAAGCAGATGTACAGATGTAACAATGGTGTATCTACATACCAAAAACATGCAATATATAACTCAACAACAACAACAACAGCAACGACGACGACAACAACACCCCCTGGGTGTGAAACATTTTACATAATGTTTGTCAATACTCATCTTGTGTATTGAATGTTTATAATTTTTGTGTATTTTATAAATATTCATGGCAGGTGTGGCTAACCAAAACGTGGACGATTACTCCCCCACTGTACAGGGCTCACTATACTATATTCTTGCGAGTATCTCATTAAAATAACATCGGTTATTTTGGTATTTCACGTTGTATCTAGATTTTTCCTAAATTTATCTACACAGTTTAATATAGTTTTAATGGCGCATTAAATATAATATGTAATGTTTGGAAATCGAATAAATCATAACTGTTTTGAGTTTTGACACTCTACATTTCTTCCAAATGAACGTAAATTATCTAAACAAGAATGGTACATACTGTTTAACAACAAGTATATACAGAAAATTACTGTTCTTTGAAGTTGAAAAGTTCAATTATTCATACCTATCGTAATAATTACATGACATCCCTTTACATGCTTCTTATTTTACAGTGCTTTCCCATATACGACAAGGAAATAATGTGAGACAAACAAATACAGATTATTACAGTCGAGAGAGGAGGTAATGAGAGCTCCCTCATTTCCTGCATCTACACTTTTATGTGAACGAAGCTTTTAGGAAGAAACATTATGAATCTGAATATTTGTTTTATCCCTGTTTATTTCCTGTTTGTCCAATAGTTATTACTGAAACTCTTTGGCCGCAAATGAACGCTACTGGCCATAACATTCTCAATGATATCGTCTAATTGGTCTCGCTACATCGTAGATAATGATAGCTTATCCCAATCCCTTAAGATTTCACGACAGATCCATCAGAGATTCCACGTCATCTATTCAGATTTGAATTACTTATTTCCATTACATTTTATAGAAGATACATCTAATGACAAGATTAGAACGAATGAAAATCCTACAATGAATTGTTATTGATAATCATCTCTTAAACACTGATATTTTCCTTATCATGATAAACAAGAATGTTTCGTTCTAATATATGGAAATCACCTAAAATGAAAATTTGTTATCGTACACACTTTCATTCATCATTATACAATGACTATTTGAAATCAAACTGCTTATTCTGAAATAAAAAATATAATATTTGTCATCAATGATGATATATGATAAATCTCTATCCTATTTAATAACTTGTTGTATTCCATCATCGTATTTTATACTCGTATTATTGTACTAAAACTGGGTGAATAATTTTATCATAAATTGTGTGCACCCCTCAATCGCTCCATACTAGATTTACTCGAGAATCAATTGCAGTTCGAATCTGTAGCTCGTTCTCCGATAATGCTATATAAACCACAGCTCTTATTCACAGACAAGTTGACCCGTTCAGCGAGTTATGCGTCATACATCTCGAAATCATATACTTCTTAATTTCACAATTGAAATATTTGTATTTTATGATGAAGATGAAAATGGCACCAATTACGATGGATACATGTAAATATAATACCTTTCGACTTTGATGTTGATCATGTATCACAGAAAAAGACAATTACACTGTCCATATAGAATTGTCTTGTGGTTTCCTATGATACAAAAGAAAAAAGAGGAGTTACCGGCTCAGTTATGTGGCAGAAGTCACCATGGAGCTATACAATACATGAATATAAATAATATAATAGAACATTTAACACATTACAAAAATATTTGATTGTAGTGCAATTACGATACCGACTTAGGACGGTCATTTAATTTGACAAAAGCCAAACAAATGGTGTGGTTAACCGGTTTACGGGCCCACCTTCCCACTCACCGTAGCAGCAGAACAATCAAAAGACGTACATTTAAAAATTTATGAATAATCCTCCATGTAAAGAACAAGGGTCAACAGGTATCGCATATTGAGAGGTCATAAAAATATAAACACGTAAGGTATTGTAAAACACATAATGGTATAAAAATATATGCGACATCAACATGATAAACCGTGCTCTGCCAGTCTGAAAGCGAGCTAAGACCCTAGATCTGTAGGAGTCCCGACTAACAGTCAGAGGGGACAGGGTTCAGGACCATGTCTCCTCTGAAAGAGGTTTGGACAAGGCCCGTCATATAGTCCCCACCGCCCTGTTAGTCAGCGTGCAACGTTCAAGTAAAATTCTGCATAAGGCTGTAGAGGGGCCAAATACAAGACCTATAGTCTTTTTGATGATCTCAATATCATATTGTCTATTTAGGAGACGTTTGACTATTTTATTACATGATAAAATAACGTTATCGCAGCCTTTTACTTTCCTTAGTTTATATACGAGATCACCGTAAAAATTAGGATGGGAAATTCCATTGGATACATACTGTTGAAAAGAAATATTTCCAAATTTAGATAGAAGTTCTGAATAAGATCTGAAGAATTTGCCAAATGTTTTTCTTAGCTTGTGATATCTGTAACCCTGAGTTAAAAGTTTAGTAGTAATTTGTAAATTTCGTTTATGAAAGTCCAAAACATCGGTGCAGCCTCTGACAAATCGAACTAATTGAGATATATAGATACCGTATGATGGGAGTCGAGGGACATCGCCATCCAAGTAAGGGAAATTTACAATAGGAAATCCAAAATCCTCACGTTTATCATAAATATTAGTATATATTAGGTTGTTGATAATTTTGATGTTTAAATCTAAGAAAGGTGTAGATTTATCTCAAGTATTAGCTTTATTCAATGTGAGCTCTAGTGGATATATTTCTGATATAAATTGTTCGAATTCAGGGTTATCGATAATCAAAATGTCATCCAGATATCTGCAAGTATTATTAAATTTGTCAATGAGGTCAAAACGTTTTGATTTTTGAATAGAAACCATAAAATCCCTCTCATAACAATAAAGAAATAAATCTGCTATCAAAGGCGCGCAGTTAGTACCCATAGGAATCCCAACTATTTGTTGATATATCTTGCCATCAAATTGCACAAAAATATTATTCATGAGAAAATCTAGTGCTTTACATAATTCCTTGCAAGTCCAGTATTTATATGAAGTATATTGTTTGTTGGAAAAGAATCCAGAGTTATTCGAAGTACATATGTACGTTTTAGATTCTCTGTGAAAACACCATCGTATAAGAGACAGCAACTTGCTTTTAATCAAATCATGAGGCAGAGATGTATAAAGTGTAGAAAAATCAAATGTAGAAATTTGAGTCGCTTTGAAATTTAGCGAAAGAAGTTTGTCTATAACTTCATGAGAATTTTTAATCGACCAAAAGTAATTGATGTTACTATTATGAAATGCGACATCACAATATTTGATAATATGATCTTTTATAGCAGTTAGAGCAGACGTAATATGTTTCGATAGTACCGTAGTAGAGCAGTGGCTAGAATTAGATATGAAACGTGATTTATATGGACTTTTATGTAGTTTTGGGGGCCAATACATGGTTGGTAGATCAGATTTATCAGTTTTAATTTTGAAGTCGGACATGGTCATGAGGTGATCGTGCAAGGTGCTCTCTTTTGAGGTAGGGCTTTCAACATATGTATGAGTGGAGTTTAATTCGTTTTTAAGTACTTCAATATAATATAGTTTTCAAACAACTATTATGTTATTACCTGCTTTATCAGCGGGAACAAAGACATATTTAGCATGTAAGTCAGCTATCTTCTTTTTAATAGAATTTGTCGTCAATGTATTAGGCTGTTGAAATAAATGCGGATTTTCCGTAAAGTTCTTAATACGGATATCAACAATTCTTAAAATCTCGATTTTCCAATCATTAAGAGCATGAACATTTACCTGTTCTTTTTTACACCAACGTTTACAATATGTAGTTAAAGCATCTTCTATAACGTCACGGCATTTATTGAAATCTATCCTGGACGGTAACCTATATTTAGGTCCTTTTCCAAAAAGGGTGCGCAATTTCTTGTCCGAAATACAGTTTAGGTCACCAGTAATAACATGGCCTGCCGGTTATAAAATATCTTTATGTATATTTTAAAACATTTTCTTCTATATTGTGGCGATGTATTTATTAATTTTTAAAACTATATATCTATTTGATGGATGGGAAGATAGGGACCATAAAAAGGTTTTTTTTTTAAAAATTATGACAAATTGTTTCATGTTAACAGCAAAAGATAGGAACTGTGCTTGTAGTTTGATAGAATCACAGGCACTGCGTTACATGAACAGTGTATTTAAAAAAAAAAAACTATCCTCTTATATTGTCTCGTTGCCATTTCCCCTAAGGTAAGAAATGATTGCCAGAATACGGCCGCTAAATACCGGTACTTCCTACAAGTTCCGATGATAATCAAAGGAAAATAAAGCACCAGCATGTAAAACAATGTCTAACCTTTTGATAGCTGTTCTCAAAATTTCACTATAGCATTTTTAAATGCGCTAACAAACGCAAATTAGAACGGCACAACTCATGGACAGATTTATTTACATTGTAAGACTTTACCTTGTTTGCTTAGATAACGATAGAGAGATTCCGAACAGTAGTTCAATGTAGATCGAATCTATTTTCTGACTTAAACAAAATTAACATTAAATCTTTATTCCATGTTATGGCTTTAATATCCCTTTTTATCTAGATCCTGGCAATCTACACCCTGCCAAAGTTGTATCAGCATGGCAAACTGGCGAGCAAACTCTCCGAGAGTGGTGCTGTTTGAATTTGCGTTCGTCGGTGCTTTTAAACATGCTTGAATGAAATATGGGACAGATAACAAAAGGTTAGACATTCTTTTACACGTTGATAGTTTATTTTCTAGTAGGAAATACTGGCTGAAGCGACCCCATTCTGGCTATCATTCCTTACCTTAGGGGGGAGGGGAACGAGACGATGTATAAAGAAAGGGGATTAATGTAAAAAAAAAAAGCACTCTTCATGTAACGCAGTGCCTGTGATAGAATATTCATGACGAATCCGTTGTTCGTTTGAATCTTCTTTCTCCTTCTTTTTTACCTATATTGATTGAGACATATCTTATCTCCTTTCATAATGTATTATCATAAAAGCAACCTATAAATATAGTACACTGTATAATTCATGAAAATCAATAAGAAAGACGATGTTGCTCTATTATTTTCGTAGAATTATAAAGATAATTGAGATAACGGAATTCAGCGCTTATTATTATATTTCGAATTTTTAAAACTAGAAATAACTGAACTACAGTAATTAAATGTAAAAACCGTTACGAAAATAAAAAGTCGTGAAAATATTTTTTTTACTGTAACAAAGTTTTCATGCATTTCGTCATTTCTTGGAACAAATCGAAATCTTATACTGTAGTCAACATTCGTGTTATGTCCTTTATCAATCCATCAAATATCATATCGCCTCTTGCAACATGACACAGGGGGATATATTAAATGAATTATATTCACCAATGGAATCCTCTCCACTGGTGCTTTAAGCACGAGATTGATTTTATTTGTCATGGATCATGTCTCAATGACTATTCAGTTACTGATATTAGATCTTCAAAACAACCCTCCCCCCAATCTCACCCCCCAAAAAACCCCCCAATAACCCCCCTTTAAAAAAAAAACCAAAAAAAAAAAAAAAACCACACAAAAAAACACACACATACACAACCCCCCCCCCCCCCAAATAACCCCTCAAAAATTCGACAGTTAAATTTACCTTTTTCTTAAATAACCACAACTTGGAAATCTTTAACATTAGAGGCATAAAAGTAAAATATTGAAATACCGAGCCGTAGTAAAAACGGAATTTTCATAATACAAGAAAAATAGAAAAACACTGGCAGTCACAGACACTTGACAGAACCAGAACCACAAAAAGTACCAAATGTCATGGAAGTGTAAGCATAATCTGGGGACTTGTCACTTCAACCATTGCCATAAGATCAATCTAGAGAAACTGTGACCTTGACCGTCATATCTGACTTATATTTAAATATGTTCTCATCAAGAATTCCTTGGGTTATCATGGGTGTAAATTAACATCTGTATGCATAGCCTTGATATATAGGCGTATAACATGTTACATGTACATAGACATTTCATTAAGAAAATTAACAGATTCTGATCTGCAAGATTTTTTTTTTATTTTTATGAGTCCATGAAAGTGCAGAATGTTTCTAGTGGTTCATGAATGTGCAGAACGTTTCACGAAAGCAATATGTTGTATGCAATACAGAACCAGTTTTTACACGTTTTATCTTATTTTAAATGGTGCCTTGTACTTTCGTTATATGAATTTCCATGAATTTCATGTTTTGATATTGAGATAAAGATCATACATTTAAATAAAGAAATAATAAATTCTTCAATTTTTAATTGTAATTTATACGAATTGATTTAGGATTATCCTCAATGCATCACAAGTATACTTGAACTGCCTTAAATATGGCCAGGGATTGGAAAAATATTATGGCACCCAGTAGCATTAAATCAGTCGTTGGGAAAGTAATACGTTTTTATATAAAGAAAGAAGATTAAAAAGTAATTTCGTCAATAATTGATGTCGTTGTTATATGACTTGTAATGTCAGTGTACGCAAGGTGGGGATTCATAATGTGTCTTTGAAAATTAAGTCCCAAAGTGGATTTGCTGATGAAATATCCCATCGTCATAACACATTAGATATATAATCTGGTTTAATATATAAGGCAAGACAGGAATGTTAGCAAGGTATCTATTGGTGTATAACAATATGTTTATTTCAAAAGTTTCATATGTTATCAACGAGTTATTTTGAAAACATTTGAATACTGTTATATATTAATTCATTGATATCGTTTATTTTGTTCGAGGACAATTTTCAATCCTTTAATCTAATATCTTTATACATGTGTTCTACTGCTGATGACTTGTGTTTTTGATGGCAAAGTTAACAACGTCTCAAATTATGTAATAATTACAAGAAGTTGTGAGGTTGAAAAATGCCATAATGATTTGGCCAAAGGATTTGTCAGGAAAATTTCGTCCAGTGTACTCGTTAATTATGTCCAATGGCAAACGTGTCATACCAGCCGATTCGATAGTCGCACGTGTGTCATATATTTCAGTTCCTCGTAAGTAAGATACTTAAACGCACTATTTTTTACCCAAAAACTGTTTTAAATGCGCTGATTTAATGGATAAATTGCAATAATCGAACATGACAAATGCGCTAATTCATGACTACGCTAAAATATTGCAGACCCCTCTTTCGGGCATTTTGCGCTAAAATTTGTTTGCGCTAATATATGTACACGTACAGTATTTGACCAAAGAAAATGTTAAATTGAAGAAGTATCGTGTGAATTTGTACTTACATCTATACACCAGCGCTGAGAAGCAGGAAACTAGATATGAGACAAAAACCTTCTGTGTGCATATTTCTATACATTGTTTTTAACATTGTCACGTCGATGACACCAAACAGGTATTCTACCATTACCATAGAAAAACACAGAGAGAACTTTGAAAAAAGAAGAGCAAAAGACGGCACTGCCTTATCTACTGGTCCTGTATCAGCTCATGTCAGTCTATCTATACCGTGTTGACATATCAATGCCAATCGAGTATAGGTAATACAGTTTATGTTTTTGGCTGATCAGGTATATGTCCTGGCAGCAGCACGTGAATTAAATAATACCGTTTGAAGATATGCATTTCGGTGAATCTCTCGACGTTTATTTTGTCTTTAAGTATTTCTGGTGGTAAGCTTAAGAATATAAATAATTGGTTTAATTTATTATACATATGTACATTTCGATTACTTGTGTCCGTTTAGCGATGTTCAAAGCAATGACTGCAGAAATCTAAAAATTTCGATGAATAACGGAATTGATCCAAACTGAGGGTCAAACCCATCTTAGAATATTTTATATACAAGAGGATTACGCCTTTGGTTTAGAGTACATTACACTTGCCTCAGTTCTGACACATTGAAAGCCGGTGTGGCCTAGTGAATGAGTGTTCGGCTCGTGAACTAGAAGTCCTTGGACACACTGGTGTTGTGTCTTTTGGATGAGACATTATAACAGAGGTCCTGTGTCACGGAAGACGTGGCACGTAAAAGATCCCTCACTGCTTCGGGTGGGTCCGTTGCAAAGGTCTAAATTTGTATGCAATGCATCAGACAGATGCCGTTACCATATACGTAAAATAACAGTGGAATGACGTAAAACAATAATCAATCAATCAATCAAACAATCAATCAATCAATCTGAAGCATTGAAAACTGGGCTGGTAATACCCTCGTGCAATTCTAGTCCACTAGCAGATAACTTTTTTTTCATCTGTCATGTACAAGATCAAAACTGTGGAATCCAAAATATGTGGAGAGCAAACTAATGACCAAATGGACATAAAAAGTAAACGCCCAAACCAATTAAACAATCCAGCAATTGCTAGATACGTCTTAGTTTTTGAATAATTTTTAAACATGCGTCACAGTAAATTTTGAAGCGTACATTTCTGGTCAGTACGGTTGACTCTGCTTACCGCATCAATGACATAGATTGTGAATTCTTTTCACCAAACTCAACTTGAATGCAATATAAAAATACCAGTTAGAATTTAAAATGAAAAACTCCTCCATGGGGATAGCCAAAAGGAGGACAGTTACTTCTATCAAATATCTGGTCCTGCTTTTTATTCTCAGAAGTCAATAATTATCTACCGCGCATGAGGTCCAACTGCTCTAATCATTTGTAACTTTGCTCTAAGAAATATTACAAATTTTAAATACTAAATACTACATATATTTTCTTTCATTGATTCCAAATCAATTTATATTATGAAAATTGTTTTTATGCCACACTTCTCGTAAGGTATTGCTAGGTAATTGTCGCTTATTTTCGTAATTTCATTTATCTCTATATGTTTGTCCAGCTTTTATGTTCAGAAATAGCGACAGACCGTATTGTCATCTGGAATGTCCAACATCATGCAAAGACCCATAAAACGGCTCATCAAACCAACTACGTCAATTAACCGTCATTGCAAACCCCGTCGGGGGTTTGCATATTACGTTGTTGTCTAATCTGGATAATCATGATTATGCTGAATGCTGGGAAAACATAGCCTCCAAAAAGTAGTTGCTTTACTTTACGAGGTCAGGCAGTATAAGTTTCTTATTGTCCATGACATCGATATTTCTAATGCGCGTAAAAGGAAAAGAAATGAAGAAGAATGCCCTTGCTTTCAAAGGCAATGCTCATTACTAAATCAAAGTTACAGTTGAGCGTTCCAAACGAATTGTATTTACCGTACTTTCAAACGCAGAGAGGAGTATATGAGGATAGAGCTCTTAATAGGATAGACATTATGACTGGGGGTGATATTCTTAAAATGCATATAAATGATAAATTAATCTTACATACAATGTATTCTAAAAATAAAAAAAAAAATACTTTAAAATACTTATTTTTAAATAAATAAATAATAAACATGTATAAATATGAAGGATATTCATATTTTGGAAATCAACATTCGTGTAACCTTTCCCACGGCAGCACTGCCAGCAGTGGTATAATCCAACAGAATTTTCCCGCGTAATACTAATTAGATATTCGTACCTTTTAGCGTATGTACATTATCTGGCTATAGAAAATCTCGAAAAGTTCCGGGTAAACGAAGGCGGATTATCAAGGATTTCTAGCAGTTTAATTGATGGAGCAATTACTTATGCAAACTTCCCAAGCGATTATTTGCGCACAAGAGGCCTCGACGGGGAGTTTGTGTTCTTTAGGTGTTGGTAGTTGTTGGAGCAAGTACTGCGTAGTTTGTATGATTTCTTCCATGTCTAACTGTACTTAGGGTGTTCGAAAAGTCTAAACGGTGACATCTCGACAAGTATGGTCAGCTTTCCCAACCCAAGTCTAAACATAAATGAACATTGGAAAGGAGGTATTTACTATTATTTAGACAATAACCTAGCTAACATCATACAAAAGGATCTTCATTTTTAACTGACCCACAAGTACCATTTTCCTCGCAACTAAAAATGCTACAGGGTTTGCACTCTAAGCTTTTTTAAAAGCTAAGCTTGTAAGTCAGTACGGTAATTTTTTTGTCAACAAATAGTATTGTGACATCATCCTCTGGTTCTCCTTATCTTCTTTCCTTTGAATGCTTTGGTTGGGATATATTCTGTCAAATGTTTATATCAAATTTCTCAATACCTTTCACTGTTTTACGGTGTCATAATATAAGTTATTTGAGGTTATGACGCTTTCTGTATATTCAATGCGTTTCCTTTTGTTTGGTTTGGATAGTCATGACGTGGCCAGCCAACGGGAGCCATTTCTTACGTGTACTTCCTCTCTTGATTTGCAGTTAATGAATAACAAATGTGGTTAATTTTTGTGAATGCTAAACGTCCTTGCGTCTGTCATATCAATGGCTTACCTATCAAATGCAAAAGGGAAGGAGGGGGAGGAGAAGGGAATTGGAATATTTTACATGTCATTACATTTAAAGCCAGTGTTCCTATGTCCATAATATATGTGGTTACTGTGGTAATATTTATGTGGTAAAATGCATATGTCGCAGGTTTTCAAAAAAGCAACAACATAACATATTGGCACAAATCAATGGTTTGTAATTGTAAATAAAAACCCACACAAATATACACAAACAATCAAACAAACAACTTTTTCAACGTAAAAATGTCGATCTCATCGCAGGATCATTGACTGAATTTGTATGTATCAATTTGTCAGAATATGTATGGTCCAGTTATTCGATTTTTATCATATCATACTATCGTTTAGTATATGATATTATTGTTTATTATATTATTATTTATTATATTATCGCTAATTATATCATATTTATTACTTAAGGATCGTTTTTATGATTTTGTGTTTCAATGTTGTGTTATGGCAGTATCGAATAGGAAAAAAAATATGTAAAGCACGAAGTGCCTTCCATTATATTTCTTTTTATTTCCAGTCCGTGCAATCCTTATATTTATATTATATTTTTCGTTGTGCCTATTTTGTACCTCAATGCCCCCCCCCCCCCCTTGACCTCTGTTTATAAAATGTGATACAAAGAGGTAGCTATGATGATGGACCAGCAATACTGTGAATCACTGTGATTTGTTTTTTTTAGAATGAAAAGCAAAAAGTATATTAATTGAAATGTTTATTCGCGATTGATGATTATTAGTCACACGAAAATGAGCATAAACAACAAATATATGTCAAGTGAAGACATTTTGATTAAAATAAGAACGGCCTTCACAGGTATGCGATATTACCGCGACGTATTTCTAAACAAATGATGGGCAGTTACTATTATTGATCGCCATTATCGAAAACTATTGTGCAGTTTTGTTGGTACCTTCATGTAAGCGAAAAGCAATTGGAATGCAAATGTATTATTTCATTCTTTATCATATTATCTTATCGTCTAGCGTTTATCGTATTATATTATCGTTTATCGTATTATATTATCGTTTATCGTATTATATTATCATTTATTACATATTTTGAAAATTTTACCAATAGTTTATATAGAAAGTTTCATGGCTGATATAGAGCCATAAATGCCCGCAAACTTCATATCAGCCCGGGGACTATTTTCAGCTATGTGACGTCATACTTATTTTTGACGTCATACCGTACGCAAACAAACATGGCAGCCAGTACTATTAACGATAATACCTCGATTTATAGAATTAAATGTAGATGGACGGTTAAATATGTAATAAAAAGGTTATTGACTGTATACTACGAAATATGACAGCCCTCGGTCTTTGAGCGGATACGGCCCTCGCAAGTTCGGGCCGCTTTACCGCTCAAAAACCTCGGGCGGTCATATTTCGTAGTATTCAGTCAATAACCTATAATTATTACACTATCGTTTATTACATTATCGTTTATTATATATCGTTTATTATATTATCGTTTATTATATTATCGTTCATTATATATAGAAAAAGTGTCTTATTCTATATATATGCGCTTTTAACGCCAAATTATCATACTGGAAACTTCCGTTTCCTATTTATAAACTGCATCATTAAATCATACCGGAGGGACGTTATAAATTCAAAGAAACAGCTGGTGTCCCATGACAACGTAATGTTTATCCAGAATGACATACTTTTGTCAAATGTCAAGCATTTTAGCGCAAAATACGATTTTTATGACGTCACGCAAGGTTGGAAATGTTGAACATTTCATTATGACGTCATTAGTATAACAATCAAAAGTCTGCCAAACGTCGCTTTCTATGTTGAAAATTGGGTCAAATATGGGGCGTTATGACGTCGCCGATCAATGTATTTTATGCAGGAAAAAGAGGAGTTACTGGCTCAGTTATGTGGCAGAAGTCACCATGAAGCTATACAATACATGAATATAAATAATATGCTACCACATATAACACTTTACAAAAATATTTGATTGTAGTGCAATTACGATACCGACTTAGGACGGTCATTTAATTTGACAAAAGCCAAACAAATGGTGTGGTTAACCGGTTTACGGGCCCACCTTCCCACTCACCGTAACAGCAGAACAATCAAATGGCGTACATTTAAAATGTATAAATAATCCTCCATGTAAAGAACAAGGGTCAACAGGTATCGCATATTGAGAGGTCATAAAAATATAAACACGTAAGGTATTGTAAAACACATAATGATATAAAAATATATGCGACATCAGCATGATAAACCGTGCTCTGCCAGTCTGAAAGCGAGCTAAGACCCTAGAGTTGTAGGAGTCCCGACTAACAGTCAGAGGGGACGAGGTTCAGGACCATGTCTCCTCTGAAAGAGGTTTGGACAAGGCCCGTCATATAGTCCCCACCGCCCTGTTAGTCAGCGTGCAACGTTCAAGTAAAATTCTGCATAAGGCTGTAGAGGGGCCAAATACAAGACCTATAGTCTTTTTGATGATCTCAATGTCATATTGTCTATTTAGAAGACGTTTGACTATTTTGTTACATGATAAAATTATCGGAGCCTTTTACTTTCCTTAGTTTATATCCGAGATCACCGTAAAAATTAGGATGGGCAATTCCATTGGATACATACTGTTGAAAAGAAATATTTCCAAATTTAGATAGAAGTTCTGAATAAGATCTGAAGAATTTTTTTTCTTAGTTTGTGATATCTGTAACCCTGAGTCAAAAGTTTAGTAGTAATTTGTACATTTCGTTTATGAAAGTCCAAAACATCGGTGCAGCCTCTGACAAATCGAACTAATTGAGATATATAGATACCATATGATGGGAGTCGAGGGACATTGCCATCCAAGTAAGGAAAATTTACAATAGGAAATCCAAAATCCTCTCGTTTATCATAAATAGTAGTATATATTAGGTGGTTAATAATTTTGATGTTCAAATCTAAGAAAGGTGTAGATTTATCTCAAGTATTAGCTTTATTCGATGTGAGCTCTGGTGGATATATTTCTGATATAAATTGTTCGAATTCAGGGTTGTCGATAACCAAAATGTCATCCAGATATCTGCAAGTATTATTAAATTTGTCAATGAGATCAAAACGTTTTGATTTTTGAATAGAAACTATAAAATCCCTCTCATAACAATAAAGAAATAAATCTGCTATCAGAGGCGCGCAGTTAGTACCCATAGGAATCCCAACCATTTGTTGATATATCTTGCTATCAAATTCACAAAAATATTATTCATGAGAAAATCTAGTGCTTTACATAATTCCTTGCAAGTCCAGTATTTATATGAAGTATATTGTTTGTTGGAAAAGAATCCGGAGTTATTGGATGTACATATGTAAGTTTTAGATTCTCTGTGAAAGCACCATTGTATAAGAGACAGCAACTTGCTCTTAATCAAATCATGAGGCAGAGATGTATAAAGTGTAGAAAAATCAAATTTAGAAATTTGAGTCACTTTGAAATTTAGTGAAAAAAGTTTGTCTATAATAAAATACATTGGTCTTGAAAGCTTTATCTTGGGCAATTACAGTAGTTGTGCATATATATTATATTATCGTCCATTATATTATATACATCATCGTTTATTATATTATATTACAGTTCATAATATTATATTATAATATTATAGTTTATCATATTATATTGTCCCTTAATATATTATATTATCATCCATTACAGTATATCATCGTTTATTATATTATCGTTTATTATATTAGATTATCGTTTATTATATTATATAATCTTTCATTATACTATATTATCGTTTATCACATTATATTATCGTTTATTATATGAATATTATCGTTTATTATATTAAATTATCATATATCATATAATCGTGTTTTAACCTTCAAGTTTCAAGATCGTTTACAAATATGGTTTGAAATTTTTTTGGGCCAATTTGCAAAATACGTATAATTAGAATTAAATAATAACACAGAATATACATGTCAGATTTCTGTACAGTACTTTCTCAAGATGTTATTTGTATGCCGTATAGTTGTTTTTATTGCTTACCAAACAACATTTCTTTCACAGTCATTCTTCATGCTATGGGTCTTTGTATTCTCCAGTGTATACCTACTGCTTTTGTGAAGACGAATACTTTTAATCAATATTCTACTGCTCTTTTTCCGTAATTGAGTTTATATCGGAATTACAGCCAGTCATTGTTAAATGAAACTTAGTATAGAGTGTCACGAAAGTGATGATCCGCTGCAAGAAAGATGAAATATTTCGATAACAATTCCCTTATTATGTGGAACAGCAATTCAGGAGTGCATGGCTTCCTGGTAGATAGATTCTAACGCTGAGTACCTATATGATTTAATATAGTAGCCTTCCTTTCCTATAATATGATTATTTGTCTATGTAAATTTACTCAATGCTTTTAGTGAGGATAAATTGAACTAATCTTGGGCCATTTAAGACTTGTTGCGATGTCTGTGGCGTGAACGTCTTTGGCTGATTCCGAGTGTTCGATTAATACTACGAGTTGAGCCAATTCATTACGGGAATATTGACGACCTTGCTTTTGCTATTGGTGGATAGAGCCAGGCTCTGTCGATAAAACCACGCACTCTTCCTACAGAGGACAGAGATGTGCAAATAGCTGGTGTCAGATACAACAGGTAAGTCACTCGGCTACTTGTTGATTTATGGTAATAATGTGATTAATCAGATTATCTGCTTTATATGTTGGATGCAGTCGGCTTATAATTGGATTATTTCCGCTGCCTATTGATAAAGTTCTTTAAAATGAGATAAGCATTACTCCTGTTTTTGTCATTCACTCATTTCGAAGATAAATTTGAATCCTTTCTGATATCATGTTAATATGAAATGAAAAATATGAATGCCATCTTGTATCTAAGCTACAATCCAAAAGCACAATGTACTTGATCTATATATTATCTTTAACTCTAGACAAGTATATTCAATATTGTAATTTCTTTGACGATGGCAAACTCCACATATACTTATTTTACACTTTTGAAAAATCTAATAAAAAAACCCCAATGTAATCATTTCAAGGATCATAATAACACATCAGCATATCTGTTTTCCTTTGTCCTTAAGGTCAAATCTTAATTGTCTTCATCACACGTTCCTCTGATTTTAACATTTCAACTAGCTTATATGTTTTTTTTTTCTGTTTCCTTACTCTTTTTAAATAGACGTAGAAAATGTATTGATCTTTTTTTTGTTAATCGCTTGATATCATTTAGCCTTTCAGCAAAACTTTCATGCCCCTCCTCCCTCTGATCGGTTTGTTTCATGAGTACCCATATATACTCTTCATTTATGGGTAAGGTTAAGGAAATGTATTTTAAAAGAATTTTGTAACTACTTCTTTGTGGTACATCGTGAATAGATTTACATTTTGCAGTAGTTGTCATATAGAAAATAACAGAACTTCTCAATTTTTCTTGAATTCCTAAGGGGCATTATTTATTGTTTTTGTCTTATTATCATAACATAATATTACTTTCAGTTATGAATTGAAAATTTACACTTAAAATCAATTCGTAAAACATGATTACATCCTACCAAATATTTATTCTAATTCTCTCTTGAAACCGAAGTTAGAATTCATAAAACCATGTGATGTAAATACACAATTTGTAAATGGGAGTCATTCAATGTACTAAAACAAAATAATCACGTCACATTCACATACTACAAACTAATGAAATGGTCTTTGCATCATCAAAGTTTCTTTAGAGGTTTTTGACATTTTTTAAAATGAAATACGTTTTGCTTTCATTATCAGTTTTGCTGTGCTCTCTGCAGTACATATATAGCTTGATGAAATATTGGAGAAGATCTTTTCTCCTTAATGTATCAGTTGATTTGATATTAGGCACCAAAAAGTTTCGAAGCCCAAACAGTAAACCAAGATATCACAGAGACGTTATGTTATCGTGCTGCTGTAAATTTAAAACAAAAAATTAATATCATACATTGATTCATTGAGTAAGTTAATCATGATATTATGAGTATAGTTTCTTCTTTTTTAAATCTACCTTTAAAAACATAAAGAATTATGCTACAAACTTCATCATATCTTATTATGAGTAATAAATCCTATTTGCAGTTTTATTTTCACGAAGGATTAATATGACAGACATTGATATCATACTTTATATTTGTATAGACAGGGATATATCTTCTCTTGTTATATATTATTATATGATATATCTTCTAATGTTTCACTCATTTTACCATGTATAAATGTGCATTCCCTAAAAATTACTTTTGAAATATTTGACATATCTAAGAATTTGTGCCTGGCTATTATTCATTTCATGTTAACAACAGAGGTCCTTTCCCTCTGATCTCGTAAAATCCAATGTTTATAGACTACATTTGCATGCCTCGGTAAATTCATCAATAATAAAAGAAAAACTCCACTAGTCATGGTTGTAGAAACAAATTGGACAAGTTACTATATCTAGATCGACGGAAGAGATATTACGCAATAAATACTGTAGACAGTGAAATACCTTCAATTTAGAATGATAATAGCAGACAAATTGCAAAAACACTCGAATTGCAAATATGCAAATCTGATTTTACTGAAGGTTAATTGCATTGGCGAGTAAGTTGAAGTAAGGTGTTAGAAATATTTCAGTTCAAACATTGAGAATATGAGAATATAATCGAAATTTGTAAAATTATAACATAACATCACTAATAGACAGCAATAGACAAGAGGGCATTCAGACAAAACTAGATTAATGAAGAATGTAAAGATGATGCATAAATCCAAACCATAAGTATAAAAATCATGAAACCAGAGGACATACAAAATCAGTGAACATGAAAAACAAGTGGAAAATAACAAAATATGTCTACTTGAAGAGCATATGTGAACCCCTGTGATGGAGTGAGATCAGGTGCCCGGGGAGAGTGAGCATCTCCTGCTTGCTAGCAACACCCGTCACATATACCCATTAGAGAGTCAAATCGTGTAAATTCCATATGTATTTATATATGGAGAAGTCAAAGTAGGTCAACGTGGAACAAGATAAAATAAATTGTGTAGTATGTCTAAAAACATTGTTATTTAATGCTCCAAGTACCATTCTCATGCTAGGAGGCACTTAAAATTTAGATCAACCATTACAATATAGACTAACCATTACAATATGTACCAACCATTACAATTTGGACCAACCATTGCAATATGGACCATCCATGAATGCACTGGCAAAAACCCGATCAGAAAGACTAAAGGCAAAGTATATTCTAATGAATCCAAACGGTCAACAATAAACATAATCAGAGATACAGAGATACTATAGGCAAAGTATAACCAATGAATCCAAACGGCCAACAAAGAGAACCTAATCATAGATACTAAAGGCAAAGTATATTCTAATGAATGCAATGGTCAATAATAGACCTAATCAGAGATACAACCAAACGGCCAATAATAAACCTTATCAGAAATACTAAAGGCAAAGCATATTCTTATGAATCCAATGGTCAATGATAAACCTAATCAGAGATACTATAGGCAAAGTATAAACCAATTAATCCAGACGGCCAAAAATAAACCTAATCAGAGACGCTATAGGCAAAGTATAAACCAATGAATCCAAACGGCCAACAAGAAACCTAATCAGAGATACTTTAGGCAAAGTATAAACCAATTAATCCAAACGGCCAACAAGAAACCTAATCAAAGATACTACAGGCAAAGTATTTTCTGGTGAATCCAAACGGCCAATAATAGATCAGAGATACTAAAAAAAGTATAAACCAATTAATTCAAGGGCCAAGGGTAACCTGGAATTAAGGGAAATATGTGGGAAACATTCCACATATACTGATGTCTATCATAACTCATGAGATCGAATGCAAAATACATATGTTACTGATACAATGCCAACATGGCACCCACATCGACATTCAAGAGAGGACACTCATGGACTCATACCGACATGGATATTAACATTAATACATTATAATTTTCTTTAATGTATATATAGAGTATGAAATATTAGTTATACAATATTTAAATATATTTCATACACTTTGATGATATTTTGTGAAATAACCCAGATTATGCTCTCATAAGGAATTGAGACAATTTACATTTCTGTATGACTATCTATTCAATTATTCGTTTATCAAAATTACTGATAAACCTTTTTATTCCCTAAATATAATATGGTGCAGTAAAGCAGATTTATTTGTTATCTGCTGGATTTCCAACATTTACTTAATGCAAATCTATTAGATTTACTGAAATTGCTTGCTATTTAGCAATATATATTTAGCAATTTGCATTTATGAAGTATATTATTTGTTTCAGATAATGTAGAAACGAGAGTTAATTGTGATACTTGGAAACTAAATAACTAATATGGTTCAACTGTTTTATTACGAAACGAGAGGAAAGTGTTGTCGTAAAGTATTCAGCTACGAAGGTTATCCAACCAAAGTATTGTTGTTTCCGTACGAGGGATGGGCACAGCCAGCAATGTTGACTTATTGGACTTTGAAAACATATTGGTGGAGTCGCTCAAGGTGCAAAATTGTCGAAGTATGTGGCACAAAAAGGCGTGCCACTAAAGGGAAAATGACAGATAAAGGAAGCGGCGCTTTGATAATATCCGGTAGGTTTAAAGACAACGTCAATCCCGAATTTCGAATGACATTAACCACAAATATCAGTAACGCTGACTTTCAAATGGGATATTGTGTGACAGGTACATTAGAACGAGCTGAAAAGAAAAAGGGGGACCTGCAACTTACACATTACGCCATGGTAAAGCGACGAGGCTATTGAAAATGGTCCTGTCTTAATTTTGTACCAAATCAAAATGATAAACACTCCGTCTGAGATAGACCGGCCAATCGATATATTTAGTTGTTGTAACTGAAGCTATTCTGACTTAATGCGTAAAGATACAAATTGATGTTGGTAATAAAATAGTGTCCTGATTTGAACTATAGAGATCTAATGGCAAAGACTAATAGATTGTGATACATAAATCATACGGTCACAGAATAAATCAGCATCTGAACCTTTGGATCTTCCTCTGACTGTTGTGGAATGTTACGCATACTAAACACTGCGCTTATAGATCCTCAACTCACAACAATAACAAAAGATGATATCTAGTGACTTGCTGTGAGTTTTCTGTTAGAAATAATATCATTTTTGTAAAACCACAACTCAAGTTTTGTACTTGGCCAAAATTCTTTTTAAAGTGTTTAGCAAGACAGCATTTGAAATATAAAAAAAAAATAATATTGAAATTTTGCTGCTATAATATGTTTACATTATGAAATTGAATTTCTTTACATTAATTAGCAGTCTTTATTCTCTTGAAATGTGCAATACTTTCAAAAATACAAACAGCGACTTCTTTAGAGGGAAAGATGAATGTTCAAATTATTTCATGACTTCATTTCTCTGTTGATTTGTGAGTGAAAATAGATATGTATTAAATAAACAAGACAATAACATTTTCAAACTGTATGATATATCTGTGGGTGCCGATATGTGCTATTTGTTTTGACATTATAACATTATGTATTAAATGAAAATTATTTCTGGAATACATTCCAGTTAGGAAATGTAGAAATCAGATCAATCGGAGCCGAAGTTTTGGTATCAGTTTCTACATTGACATTTGGGAATAGTTTATTTTTGCGGAATATGATAGTGACGACACCGATTGATATAAATCTATAATACACAAAGACCGTTAACCAAATTAAGCGGTCATGGAGCGGTGAGTTCTATTTAGAAGATACATGTATGTCGAGAGTAGAAGTGCAAATATTCATACTCTAAGTAAAATAATTGCACTCTGGCTAAATATATATGTTTTGAATTTTGTAAGAAAGAGTTTATTGTTGACAATTGTAATATAAGTTTTGTTTTCTAAAGAATCAATGTGATACATAGATATTTAAAGTATATATGCGTTTCTTTGAAAACAAATTGTACTTAATATATGTTGATATTTTTCGACTATTTTGCAAATACCGGTACATACTCTAATAAAAGTTATTGAAAAGTCACCACTACATCTATGATAATTATAATATAAATATAGACGTTTTTGGTTAACCTTGAACCTGAAAATACTTCGGATATAATGACTTAAATTATCCCTCCCGAATATTCATATGACTTGAATGTATTGTTGTGCTTTATCATAAGCTTGTTTATCAATTGTGCCAATGAACATCTTGTTAACAATCACAACAGCTGCGCTATAGTATTTATTGTTATCAACATTGTTAGCTTAATATTTCACCGATTATTTAATTATACGAAATCAAAGATGACAGTATATATAATATACATTCTTCCATATACTATATACCATATTCCCTATCCGACCTGTTCTGTAGTTTTCTGTTCAAATTACTTCGTGTCTTCTTTGCCTTTTGAAAATGCCTGGCGTCTTTATATGCTTTGGGCATTACTAGTGGATGTGGCAAACCAATCATGAGACACTTACTCCTTGCAAGCACAAGGCCTCTCCTTTGATATGTAGGGTTTTGCAATTTTGCGAATGTTTACGTTTACCGTGGTACTTTTATCTGTAGGGTTTTATGAATGTTTTCCGTGGTACTTTGATCTGTAGGGTTTTATGAATATTTACCGTAGTACTTTGTGCGAGTGCCACTGTATTTTACAGATAACGTTAAGAGAAGCCAAAGTAAATATCTTATTCTTTTAAGCGTGTTTCATTGAAAGGTATATATCATTTAGTCTATTCCTGCATCGTACTATAGTACTACTGTATCCTACTACTACTGTGGGGAATATAATACATGTATTGTGATATTTTCTACAAGATATGATTTAGATAATCTTTGTTACATTTTGCATTGTAATTTTGTTTGATATATTTCTTTTATGTTAGGATGATAAAATATCCAATAAATACATTGACATTCCAATATTCGTTCCAAACACTTTTAAAATAATAAAAAATTGAATGTTTCAATTGAGAGTTGTATATATAAAACTAATCTTTGATATATAATCAGTTTATCTTACTTTTTGATATCAGAAGTATATATTGATGAAGATCTCATGTGTTCTTATTATTTTATGTAGATATAGCGCATTCTTATACTTTTGTATTCCTTCACATGTATGAATAAACTTGAATTCTGTATGAACAATCTTTACTGTAAGAGCAACTCTGTCTTCGAGTTGTATGAATACTTCTTTATTCCTTTCCCCCCATGTACCTATGCCCCTATATAATCCTAGAATAACAAATACTCCTGTACCCCTTGACGTTTAGAAATAATTTTATACATATGTGTTTCATGATTAATTCATTCTTTTTTTTTATAAAATACTTCTGCATTCCGTGCATTGTTCGAACAAAATAATACCCATTTATTGTACTCCATTGTATTCATACTTATGTACGCTTTGAAGTATTTGAATATTCCTATACCGTTGACATGAATACCCTATACTCATTGAATTGAACGAATTCTTCTGTACTCCTTGTAACATAGGAATATTTCTTTAATCCTTCATTCGTATCAACATTTTTGCATTACTTTAATTGTAATGTTGCTGTAATGTTTGTTCCTTTGTTACAGATTTTTGCAACACTACTGAGTATGCATGTAGTATGTCTGTTGATTGTTTTTGCATGTTGAACATGGAAACAACCAAAGAGTTCTACATATCGAACAATATGCTTTTGAATTTCATTGTGAATGTTGTTATTTGTTAGTATGCTATTCGATAATGTGGCTCGTTAGAATAAAACAATGCATATTTTGTCCATTGTTTTACTTTGTATGTCGAATATAAATTTCATTAATGAGTATAGAAATCAGTATGCGGTACTGCCACAGAATCAATATATTTCGTTTTAGAATATCCTGTATTTCAATGTATTGGTTTAATTACTGTTGTTAAATTTTTTGTCAATCAGTGACAAATCAGAAGGATCTCATGGTCCATTTAATCAATACAAGAACATGTACACCTCTATCAAGTTTGCACATCATAAGAGCATTTCGACAACGACAGTGAACTCGTGTGAAATGAAGTTGTGCTTGAATATATCTTAATTTCCAGAAGTCCCGTTGATTTGATTTTCTAATATAGGTGACAGAAACTTCAAAGATATGGGCACGCAATTCTACTATATTCTTAATACATCCTTTCCATGTCAAACGTGATAGTTAATATAAGTCATTAGCTAATTTCCATTTGCAGAAACCCAACAAAACAAACAAATTTTCGGAATTTCCCGCTGAGTAAATTTATTTCTAAATGGTAAATACACTAAATAAAATATTCTAGATCGAACTTTACAATATGGTTTCAAATTAGTTTTGCTTCCTGGTGTGATCTTGGTAAAGTATAATATTTTAATTACTTAGATTAGAAATTTACATTTTTAATCATTACGATTACAGTGAAAGCTATTGTATTACATCACATTGCATGCTGACGATATACTCTGCAGTTCCATGATTGTCACATACTACTAACTGTCTTGAGTTGTTAATGATTAACTAAAAGCAATACATGGGAGTTTTATATTCAGATTCCAAATCTAACAGCAATATCATACAAAATCAATCGAAGAAATGCGCCTAGGAAATCCTATAGTTATATTTCGTTGACAAGATTGCGTGAACATGTTAATTACACTATAAATCTTTGTAGTTATGTGCAAATCTGTTCGCTGAGATCAAAGGGAATGCTGTGTGACTTGACCACTTAGTTTTCTTTGAAACCCAAGAGCAGTATTCATGATGCTTTCTATAAGTATTGACAGTAATTTCCAAGACTTCATAAAAACATCATGTGTCTGTCGTCATGTGGTATCATTCTATCTAACTGCACCACGCAACGAGGTCTGGACTACATATTCATATAATAATAATGTGATATAAAACTCTCATCAAATTACATTTATTATTGAAAACACGCACCCCAGATATTGATGACTTATATTGACCGTTATGTGACATTGATGACTAATATTGACCGTTATGTGACATTTTGGTGCGGTCTGTGATGGTTGCAAAGCACTGTTTGCTTTAATTATACGATTGCTTGGTGCCTGACGACGGTAAAGATAAAGTTTACAATACAACTACGAGTGGTAAATTAGCCAATTTGGAACCATATTTGCCAAGCTTCCTGTGAGGCAAACTGCTGTCACCTGCGTTTCCCACAGGCCAGTCTGCTTTAATTTGTGCTCCCGCTAAAGTGACGTAGATGTCTTAGGGAAACGTTGTTGACAACCGAAGCTTTGTTTTTGTTGAAAGCACTGAAGGACATAGACATAGCAGATCAACTATTACACAAGCAAATGGACATCATTCGGGTGTTTTAATTAAGAGGCATATACGACGTTTGTATGGTTATTTTCTTGTCTCATACAAGTCGTTCTAGTGGTCTCTACAGGTAGTATTGTTTTATATTTAATATTGCTCATAATGAATAGGTTTTTTTTGAATAATGATACATGTAAAAGATAAATGGGCATGTCAATAAAATATCATATTAAAGCCATTTGGCTGGAAATGTTTTCTTAATTAAAGTATATTCAAATGACTATCGCCAGTCTTTCGTAACTCTGCATTATTCTGGACCGGGTGTAACAAAAGAAAGAAAGATTGTGTGTAAGGTTTTCTCATACACTTGAACTATGGCGCCACGAAAAACGTGTACTGTCAGTCAAAGTAATCAGTAAATGGCACTTGTGTAATGTGTTTTGTTGTGATCCAAACACCAGGACAGGGAACAAATATGTAAAACACCGATTACAGTCCTAAATGATTTGTCAACAACGCATGACACCAATTAAAACAATGAAATAGAAATGTTTAGAAATACAAAGTGCAGACTTATAAATCGAATATTAACTGACTAAATATACAATATATATAATTATTCCAAGTTGAAAAGAAATTTTCATCTGTTTTGCGTATTCCGCCACTTTACACCCGAACGATTGCCACATTAATGCAAATACCATTTCAAGACCATGATAATGTATCAATATAATGTTTGCTTGTCATGTGTAACATCACACCGGGATCATATCATCTGTATGATGACATATCACCAGGATAACTTCATCTGTATGGTGGCAGATCATAACACCAGGATCTGTAGGGTGTACCACTCCAGGACCATTTCATCTGTATGGTTGCAGATCATAACACCAGGATCTATATGGTGTAACACTACTCAAGGATAATTTCATCTGTATGGTGGCAGATCATAACACCTGGATCTGTATGGTGTAACACCACTCCAGGACCATTTCATCTGTATGGTGACAGATCATCACACGAGGACTTATATGGTGTAACACCACTCCAGGATCATTTCATCTGTATGGTGGCAGATCATCACATCAGGATCTGTATGGTGTAACACCACTCCAGGACCATTTCATCTGTATGGTGGCAGATCATCACATCAGGATCTGTATGGTGCAACACCACTCCAGGACCATTTCATCTGTATGGTGGCAGATCATCACATCAGGATCTGTATGGTGTAACACCACTACAGGACCATTTCATCTGTATGGTGGCAGATCATCACATCAGGATCTGTATGGTGTAACACCACTCCAGGACCATTTCATCTGTATGGTGGCAGATCATCACACGAGGATCTGTATGGTGTAACACTACTCCAGGATCATTTCATTTGTATGGTGGCAGATCATCACATCAGGATCTGTATGGTGTAACACCACTCCAGGACCATTTCATCTGTATGGTGGCAGATCATCACACGAGGACCTATATGGTGTAACACCACTCCAGGATCATTTCATCTGTATGGTGGCAGATCATCACACCAAGATCTGTATGGTGTAACATCACACAAAGATCATTTCACCTGTATAGTAGCAGACCATCACACCAGAATCTGTATGGTGTAACACTACACCAGGATAATTTCACCTGTATGGCGGCAGACCATCACACCAGGATCTGTATGGTGTAACATCATACCAGGATCATATGTATGGTGGCAGGGGCTACTCAGTTCATGACATCATAATTTAGACCTATACATAGAACCCATACGAAGCACAGAGAAACAACGAAAAAGGATGTGCATCGGTTCTCCTTCTCCCAACGTACCATCAGGTACTGGAACAGACTTCCTTAAGCAATGACATCAGTATGTTCCTTGGAGGATTACCGGACAGCAATGGGCAACACACCATTTGTTAGGGTGAGGATCAAGAATTTTAACTTTTTAACTGTATCATATTGCCCTGTGTAGCTTTTATCTTGACTGCCACATGCAGTATAAGGCTCAACATTTGACAGGTTGGGCACACCCCTCTAAAGAGAGACATTCCCTGTGTAGAGAGTTGCTGGAATTAAAAAAAATGTCTCTCTAAAGAGGGATTTTCACCTTAATGCATGAGTTCCAAAGAACTAAAAAATCAAACTTTATAATTTTGACTTGAAACTTAAAATTCGCACATCTACAGTACATACTGAACAATGTTTGTAAAAGGTGTTGACCTGTAAGATGTACTATTTTCGAATTTGATGATGTAAAACTTCTGCAGCTATAAACACAAAAACGGTTGATAGAAATTCCAAATATTCTTTACAAATATTGTTAAGGACATTGTAAAGATGTGCGCTTTTAATTTTCAAATCAATATTCTAAAATTTTGATTTTAGTATTAAGGAACTCATGCATTAAGCTGGAAAAAATCCCTCTTTAGAGAAACAATTTTTCAAATGCTAATGAAATATCTCTCTAAACACGGAATATCTCTCTTTAGAGGGATATGTGCCCAACCTGTTTGAGTTCACTTCGCACTGTAAGAAGAAGAAGAGTTTCTGTGGCGTTACCGACCTGATGCATGACCTTATAATTTCTATCTGTGCAATGGATCCACAGAGTGATCCACCAAAAGTGAGGATCAATAACGTGTCTGAGTATAGCATGTTGCAGATCATCGTGTTATACTGTCTCAACAGAAAGACAGGTAGGAAGAGGAATGATCATACATAACCTTAGAAAAAACCGACATCCGTCGTAATTAATCCACGACGATCCAGATAACTAACCCAGTGTGACAACCATGCCTTCCTAAGAGGTAGTAAGAGACCTGACAAAAATCATACGACAGAATCCAATCAATCATATCGACATATTCATACAGCCAATCCCTGAGAATAGTCTTGAATTAATACGCTCTAATATAATGAATAACTGCAAAATGTACATACCGTAAGGAGGAAATCGAGGGACAGTCCTTTTACGTTCTAGTATAATGAACTAACTGGGAAATGTACATGCCGGAAGAAGGAAAACGAGGGACGTTCCCTATATGCTCTATTACAACAAAGTAACTGGGGAATGTACATACCGTAAAAAGGAAATCCAGGAATACTCCCTGTACACTCTAGTATAACAAACTAAATGGGAAATTTATATAACATAAGAAGGAATTCGAGGGACATTCCTTGTGCGCTCAAGGAATAACGAACTAATTGGGAAATGTACATACCGTAAGAAGGAAATCGAGGGACATTCCTATCATAAAGGGAATACAATGTCTGAAGTTGTTTAGCTTATCGTATTTACTTGAATGGTTATGATGATTAATTTTTAAACTTAAATTTTAAAGGGTCAAACGAATGTATGATTGGAATAGATAGTAGTAGAACATAAAAGAAAGGAAAAGAAATCTCGCTCAGGGGCCAGTTGTTCGAAACTCTAATCACTGGTTAAGCTAACCTTTGGTTAAAGTTTGAGGGACAATTTATTTAATTTATAAGATTTCTGTTTAAAAAACTAAATTAAGCTACAAAGCTTGTTTCCATATGCTACAAATCAGTACACAGATTATGACTTAAAGCCTTATCATTTGAAAGATATAGTTAAAGGAAATTTAACCATTGGTTAACTGAACCAGTGGTTAAAGCTTCGAAAAACTGACCCCTGGTGTATAATAAAACGTTTAAGGATATACATAGCAAAAGGAAAAATCGGTAAAAAAAAGACATAATAAAACTATTTTATTATACTGCATTACGGTTACGATTTGGTCACATATTTGGTTTGGCTAACATGTTTACGGGTCCAAGTTACCGCTCAACGGAAAAGCAGCGGAATCAAAGGGATGAACGTAGTAAAATCGCAAAATAAAGTGAAAGGCACAGACAGGAATATTCCTTGTAGGACTGGCATACATTATTAAATTCCTATTCAACACAAACGGCATTATACATCTATAACGGGAAGGTAACAGGGAATATTATAGAGGAACTTCACATGACTTTTTCATTAAATGAATTGATTAAATGATAAAATGTATTTTGCCTTGAATGTCTTCTGCATAATCTATTTGTTAAACATATACAACAAAATTTTGACTTTCTTCATAGGGTGTGTATAAGAAGAACATTAGAATTAAAATGGTAGCTTTTTCTGTTTGAAGAGTCTTTAGACTAAAAACTTGGATAAAATGTACCGCAATTAAGTTATAATTTTTTCTTTAAGAATTCATTGATTTCCTTTAAAGGTGAAGTTGTATTTTGTTATTCACTGACAGTGAAGAAATGTGTAAGATTTAAGTTATTGCTGTTATATTAAGACTGTTATATCAAAAAGTTTGCACTTGTGAAAACACTCTTCTCTGTGAGCTCTGACATTTTTATGGGAACTTCCCCTTTTATTCCTTCTGGGATCTTGACCTCTAAATTTCAGAGTCTCTGAGTGTTCATTGTAGCACGTTGCTGCGTGTGCTACATTGGCATTGTGCCAGGGGTAGATGAATGGCCACTTTCGTGATTCCTTGTAGCACAATACCCGGGTCCACCGTGATACGTGGTTGTGTGTGACATAGTGACGTAGTACATGGGTTTAATGAATGTCCACTGTTGTATGTTGCTGTGTGTGTCACAATGACGTAGTACCAGGGGTCCATTCAAGTCCAGTGTGGCATGTTGTTGTGGGTGCTATAGTAACTTCGTAAATGAATGTCCATTGTGCTATATGTTGTTTTCAGTGTCACAGTGACGTGGTACGAGGGGCCCATGAATGTAAACTGTGGTGTCTAGTTTTGTGCGCCATAGTAATGTAGTTCCTGGGGTCCATGAGCGTTGTTGTGTGAGCTACAGTGACGTAGTACAAGGGGTAGCTGAATGTCTACTTTGGTGCTTCGTTGTTTTTATCACGGTAACGTAGTACTTTGAATTTATGAATGTCCATCGTGGAACGTCGTTATGAATGTCATAGTAACGTAGTACCAGGGGTCCATGAATGTCCACTGAGGTACGTCGATGTAAGTGACATAGTGAAGTAGTACCACGGGTCAATGAATGTCCACTGTGGTACATCGTTGTGAGTACCATAGTAACTTAGTACCAGGGGTCAATGAATGTCGATCTTGTTACGTCGTTGTGAGTACCATAGTGATGTAGTACCAGGGGTCAATGAATGTCCACTGTGGTACATCGTTGTGAGTACCATAGTAACTTAGTACCAGGGGTCAATGAATGTCGATCTTGTTACGTCGTTGTGAGTACCGTAGTGATGTAGTACCAGGGGTCAATGAATGTCCACCGTTGTACATCGTTGTGAGTAACAGTGATCTAGTACCAGGGGCCAATGAATGTCCGCCGTGGTAACTCATGGTGAGTACCATAGTGATGTAGTTCCAGAGGTCAATGAATGTCCACCGTGGTACGTCGTTGTGAGTCTCATAGTGACGTAGTATCAGGGGTCAATGAATGTCCACCGTGGTACGTCCTTGTACAATAATGATATAGTACCAAGGGTCAAGGAATGTCCACCGTGGTACGTAGTTTTGATTATAATAGTGACGTCGTTCTGAGAACTATAGTGATGTAGTACCAGGGATCAATGTATGCCCACCATGGTGCGTCGTTGTGAGAACCATAGTGATGTAGTTCCAAAGGTCAATGAATGTCCACCGTGGTGCGTCGTTGTGAGAACCATAGTGATGGAGTACCAGAGATCAAAGAATATCCACCGTGGTACGTTGTTGTGAGTACCATAGTGACGTAGTACCAGTAGTCAATGAATGTCCACAGTGGTGCGTCGTTGTGAGTACCATAGTGACGTAGTACCAGTAGTCAATGAATGTCCACCGTGGTACGTAGTTGTGAGTGCCACAGTGACGTAGTACCAGTAGTCAATGAATGTCCACCATGGTACGTCGTTGTGAGTACCATAGTGATGGAGTACCAGAGATCAATTAATGTCCACCGTGGTACATCGTTGTGAGTACCATAGTAATGTAGTACCAGGGGTCAATTAATGTCCACCGTGGTACGTAGTTGTGAGTACCATAGTGATGGAGTAGCAAGGGTCAATTAATGCCCGCCGTGGTATATCGTTGTGAGTACCATAGTAATGTAGTACCAGGGGTCAAGGAATGTGCATTGTGGTACGTAGTTGTGAGTGCCACAGTGACGAAGTACCAGAGGTCAATGAATGTCTACCATGGTACGTCGCTGTGAATGCCATAGTAACGTAGTACCAGGGGTCAATGAATGTCCACCGCGGTACGTGGTTGTGAGAACCAAAGTGATGTAGTACCAGGGGCCAATGAATGTGCATTGTGGTACGTCGTGAGTGCTTTAGTGACGTAGTACCAGGGATCAATGAATGTTTGATGTAAAATATACCTAGTCATCTTAAAATGAATTCACTTCGTTTGTAACCATATACATGTAAGTATATTTGATGCATTTCCCTGAACAGGAAATTTTAATAGTACAGAATTAGGTATTTCTCTCGTCCCTCGTACATTATGGCACACATGAAAATGCCTAATCGTTATTGCTAAATGTACTATACAATTACAATATTTATGACATAATAATCTTAAACCGATGATCTACATATCATCTTTAAATGCCTTGAATATTCCATTCTTGCTTTAACTTTCCTAATATTTGAAATATAAAGCCATCACTATTGAGAGATTTTAAGTTGATTATTTCTCCACAATTTATAAATAAGTATTGACTTCTTTGGTGCCTATACGAAAGCGATGCCGTTTTAAAACCTAATACCGATATCATCCTTTAAGCTATTTGAAAACTAAGGAGTATATTTTCCTTCCATAGCTCTGTCTTAAGATGATAAAGGTCCGGTGTCATAAACCTAGAGAATACTTAAGTCATAATTTCAAATTCTTCTTTTTAACAGTGAAGTAATAACTGGGATTTGGATTTTATTGAGTTTTATTCTTTTGATAAATAGAATGAAACCATTCTGCATGACGATTTATTTGAAGATTGGATATGATAAATTAAAATGAAATAATTGACTTCAGTATTTTTTCAGTTAATGGCGCCGGACCTTGACCTCTTCTTAATTGGTCAGTTTAATAGTTTCCTGTAAAGTGTTTTTTAATTTTACTAATCGTTCGCCTGACATCATTTTTGATAGTACGTGTTTCTTGCTATATTTCATTCTTTAAGAGAATAATATTTTCATAAGAATTTACTCCGATTTAAAGTACTGACACAAATTATACACTCCAAATCTTCAGATATAATATTCAACACATTATTTATAAAATAAGCCTCAATATACTAAAAACCAAAGTTAGAAATATTGTCCGTAAGGGTTTGTTGTTTGCCGTTTCATTAAAAGAGATTGACCATCGAATTTCGAGTTTCAATAAAAAGTATGATAGTCTTGTCTGGTATAATTCAAGCCACCTTGACATAATGGGATCCGATAATAAGACGAGGAGATGTAATTACGACTTCACAGATGATTCTCGGTGTGTATAGTAAGATCAATTTGTCCTTCGTAGTTTACTTTAACATAAAACTTAACCTATACCTTACTCGCTCAGTGATATAACCTTTCAGACATTTGTCCTACGTAGTTGCGTATACTCATGAAAAGTTCCAATCCTTTTAGTGCTAAAATTATACTCTATAAATTCACACATTTTCCTACCTTTTTTTCTAAAGGCCTTAATGTATATCGAGTTTGATATATAAATAGAGACGTTTATTGCATCTCACGTGATCAGCGCATACTTCTGTATATACGTACAGGGGGCCAATTCACAAAGAATCATACGTACGATATTTTACGTACGTGCAAAAAGAATTCCTTATGTCTTGAGAATTTTTTTGTACGTACGTAAAATATCGTACGCATGATTCTTTGTGAAACGGCCCACAGATTCCAGATCTCTTCCACACACTTACTGCACGGGTCTCTGGCGCTCAAATATCACTGTTTATATTGACAAATTCCCCTACAGGGAAAAATGGAAAAGAAAAAAGAAAAGTAAACAAAATTATCACCATTTCAGAGACTCGTTTTGGGTACTAAAATATGTATTTTGCACAATTTCACCTCAGTGTCGCATAGTTCGACTACGGATCAAATACCTTACATAATGCATCTGTCAATTCATGTCCATTACCCCGCATTTCAACAGCGTTTTCTATCTGCAACACTTGTCGTAGTTGTTGAAGATGCCATGCATGAATTTGACCTTTCGCCTTGTGAAGGTGTAAAAAACAAAACAAAACAAAATCAAGAAAAAACAAACAAACAAACAAAACAAAACAAGAAACCCCAAAAAACATAAGCACTTGGCAATTTCTTGCCGAAACTAAATTACGAAAAATAAACCAATTTGTTAAATGACTTCTGTGTTTTGCTTGTTGTTTGCATTCTTTAGTTTATTTGTAGATGAGTTTACAAACAAGGACGATAGCTCTAATTTCAGTTTCAACGGAACTCTTCGAGGTGGACAGTTCCATGCATGGTGGCTTCATCATCAACAATAAATGATTCACATTCATCGCGTATGAAATACGAGAAAATGGACATGAATTAACACATGCATTATTATAAGGTAGGGCATCCGATGTGGACCTATACGGCACCGAGATAAATTGTGCAAAATACGTTTGAACTTACCCTCAGTCCCCCAAAAATATGCTTGCTGAAAATACTTTAACCTTTGATATGAAAAAATCTGATCCATTAAATAAATTTTAATATTGTTTCTTGTCAACAGATAGTTCATAAACAGCATTTCAATCAAAAGGATGTACCTGGCATATATATTCACTCAGAAGCTCGAGATTTTTCATTTTCGAACAGGACTTAAGTAGCCAAAACGCTTACAGGACTCCAATCAGAGTCAAATAGTACACCTGTTATACATTTTGGACTCTTATATAAGCAACATGAACAGATTATTTTGATAAATGTTTTATTTTGATATATGTTATATATTCTATGTTACTTGTTATTAAAGTAAAACACGAAAATAATTGGTGTCACAGGACAATAGCACTATCAACAATGTACCACAATGGACAGTCACGGACCCCTGAAATTCAGATATGAGACCAGGTGCCCATGAGGAATATTGAAATTGTTTTCATATCAGTCGTGTCCTGACACTTGGATTCTGAGCACGGCCACAATCCATCTAAGAACTAAGATTGAACTATACAAGGTTGTGTTTCGCAACAACTGTTACAAATTGATACCTACTGGACCTGCCTTGACTGGACTATTCTTCCTTAGGAACACTCTGAATACCATTTCAGTAAAAGTAATAAAATGTTAATGATAAGTTTTCAACAATATGATAACAAAGCAGTAAAGGTTCATTTCTTCAGTACCTACGGAACGTTACTATTTGAAGGACTTGGTATCAGTAAAAGATATCATATGTAGTATATAGACATTTGAGAACCATTGACGAATTTAAAGAAGAGAGTGTCGCATGCATAAAATTGTATATGTTAACAAACATCAATTGATTATGTAAAATTTGTTACATATAAATTAACAAGAAAATGTCCTCCTGTGCAAATCACAAAACATTCCATTGGTTTCAACTCGGATTCCAAGGATTTATGGTGATACAATCAAATATCACTAGTTACTTCCGTACTTCTCATTAGCAATGTTGATAAAGGTTTATATTGAGAAATTGTATTCACTGTATTATTTATCGCTGTTATTCTATTAAAAGGGTGTAGGAGAAGGGGGCAGAGAGCATGTGTCCCCCTCCCCACCCCCCATTCAAAAGTGATGAAGGGGCACAAGTGGGTTTGTGCTCTCTCCTCCATTTTTTTGATGTAACTGAATTGACGCTCATCGTTTTGTTTTCTTCTTCTTTTCTTTTTTTATTTTCTTTACAATATTCTGAAAAGTCGTGCCCTCACCCCAATTTTCTTTACCCAGCGACGCCACTGTATGTATAAACAGGATTCATTTTCGTTTGGTTTAGATTATGCTGTCAGGATTTGTGCAAATGAAAGAATATATTGGTAAGGAAAGGAAACACCAATCATGCGTCTGAAGGATAATCCACGAAGGGACGTCTGTGGCCCCGTTAAATTACCGTTCATACTGTGATGGATTTACATGGTTCCTTCATTGTCTTAATAGTGTATAAATGACAAAAGAATGGATGTGATAATGCACAGGATTCTTTAAGTCACCCTGGAGTTTTCATAAAGCATAATATTAGTTTTCTTTTGGAATACATCTTACCGTAAACTCTTTATCACTGCGGTGTGAGCAGTCTTTGATTGTTAAAAGCAGCACAAAATACGTACATTATATACATCTGCTGGATACTGAGTGCATGTTGTCTCACTATAATTTATTTGATAGACAAGAAGTCAAGTGCAATTCAAACATGCACATCACACTAAAATATATGGATATTTGATTTTCTTGATAGTATAAAAACATCAAAACAAAACTGTAATAATTGCGTGTCGGATTAGTCATCATTAATATCAGGAGCAAATTATACAAATATATATATGACTTAGCTAACAGCATGAAAATTGTGCAGTGTACATACAAATGTAAAGATGATGGATAAATCCAAACCACAAGTCCAAAAATCATAAAACCATAGGACATACAAAATCAGTGAAAATGAAAAACAAATGGAAAATAACAAAATATGTCTACTTGAAGAGCATATGTGAACCCCTGTGATGGAGTGAGATCAGGTGCCCGGGGAGAGTGAGCATCTCCTGCTTGCTAGCAACACCCGTCACATATACCCCGTAGAAAGAGTCAAATCGTGTGAATTCCATATGTATCTATATATGGAGAAGTCGAAGTAGGTAACCTTCTAGTATAGAAGGTGTCAAATCTGTGTAAAGTGATCGGAATCGGTCTCAGTCCAGAATATCATTTAAAAGTCTGGATAACGAGATATCATATGGAGTAATAAGAGTCTCGTAACGACCGTAGAACTTCCTCAGTGACGATGCTAGTCTAGCACATATATAACCCTGGTTGAGCAGCTTAACTGAAAGTCGCCTAGCCCTCAGAACAAAGTCATTGTAATTTGAACATGCTCTGGAATAACGTATTAACTGAGATATGAATACGCCGTATGCAGGCGATGATGGAATGTTGCTACTTATGAAAGGAAAGTTTGTGATAGCGAAATTGAAATCGTCACGTTTGTCATAGAGTGAGGTGTTCAATTGACCATTAATATCGAAAGACAACATAATATCTAAATACGAAGTAGAATTACTAGTTTCTGTTGTTTCTTTGACCTCCAGTTCACTTGGATAGATGATGCTAAGGTAATCCGCGAATGAAGGATTATTAATTGAAAGCAAGTCATCTATATATCTGTAAGTAAAATTGAAGCCAAGAGCCAATTGTTTCCAAAGGTATGGATGGATCAGCGAATCATGTATATAAATAACTGGGCTGTTCATCCTTTAGATATTTAAAATAATGGTAACAAAGATGTTTTATAGAGCAAAATGGACAATTTACTCTATTAATCTACAGAATTTTAAATAAAAGAAAAGAAAGAGAACTTCTGATTTAGCTATACGACAAATGTCGCCAGAGCAAACAAAAATAAGCATATAAAACTCGCCTGATAAATATTTGTGTGTAATGCAAAAGCGGTACCGACTTAGGACGGTCCATTGATCTGGCAATCGTCACTCAATAAGTAAGGTTAACCGATCTATGGTCTACCTTCTCACTCACCACAAAAGCAGTACAACCAATACACACACATTCAAAGATTTATGAATAATACTTCTTAAAGAGAACGAAGATCAAAAGGCTACTCATGGCCGAGAGGTAATGAAAATGCATTAGCACGAATTGTTGTTATGGAATAAAATTCAAATATAAAAAAAAAACATCAAATCACTTACATTTAAATTATCCTTGCAATGAAAGTCTGAAATCAAGCTAACATCTCTATACATCTATATAGGTCAAGATTATTTCACTTGTATGGTGACGGTATCTGCCTGATGCATTGCGCAAATATTTAGACATATGCAACGGACCCAATGTTGGTCACGTCTACTGTGAAACTGGTCCTCGGTTTTTACCTACTGTGACACTGGTGCTCGGTTTTTACCTTATCATCCGAAAGACAAGAAACCATCGAGCCACCAGCGGGCTTCGAACCTCTGAACTTTTGTTTATGAGCGAGCCAAGCGCTTGAACGATTGAGCTGCATTGACTCTCTCACTCTCTCTCAGATAGACTTTTGTGGATTTTTAAAAATGACTCTGTATTATGCTGTTTTTCTTACTCTTTACTTACACACACTAGGTTCCAAACACACCAGTTGCTCAGATCTCCTTTTTAAGCGCAAGTACATACGGATTCACAAATGCATTTTTGTACACTGCACTTTCCTTTTCTTTTTTATTGATGAAATATGGTTGCATTTAATTTTGAAAGGAAACAACGCTGGATATTGAATGTTGAAGACACTTCGTAAACAGTTTTGACAGCTAAGTGGCAAATGTCAAAACGAAGTATCGCAAAAGCCAACTCAATCGTGTGAAAATCGATCCTAGGAAAATGGAAACGCAGTGAAGGAAATTCCTGCTGGGATTAAACACCTTTCCGCGTCAGTTACACGCTTTGACTCTTCAGAGTATTTAAATTGGGAAGGACGATGCTCGCGATTTTGTCTCGATAGAGAATTTGCAGTCTTTATACACTGGAACATATATGACAAATAGATCTATCTTGCTTCATTTCACCGGAGATTTGAACCAAAAAGAATGATTTTGAAGGGGGAATAATCTGTCATCATCTCTGAAAAATAAATGAGGCCTTCGTTGCAAAACGTAAAGAGTCGTGTGATTTGTTTATCCAGTAGGATTCGCTAGAAATTAGGGAACGAATCATAGCTGTTCATCATGGTCTTAGACTGAAATTGAAAACAGTTTAGTAATGCTTTGAATTAGGGAATCTGCCAGTGGGAAATCTCAGAAACAAAATGAAGAAAACGTAACATCAACGTCTGTTTTACCATAACGTAAATTCAACCATAGTTCAATAGAAATTAATTCTTAAAATCTACTGATATATTGTTTAAAATTCAAGATTTTATGATATAAACCACACATGTTGGCATTATAAATACATAAGAAAATATACAATTAAAAATAAATAAATAAAGTAAAGAATGAATGAACAAAATATAGTATTGATTGATTGATTGATATTTGGTTAACGTCACACCACGAATATTTCACGTATATGGTGGCGGCATCTGCCTGTTGCGGGACATACAAATTTTAACCTTTGCAACGGACCCACCCGAAGCAGTGAGGAATCCTTAACGTGTCATGCATACCACGACACGGGGCCTCGGTTTTTACTGTCTCATCCGAAAGACAGGACACCGGCATAACCAGAGTGTGACTCGAAAACAAAATATAGTAAAATACTTCTACATTATAAAATTGAAATAAAAAGTTAGCATATATTTATATATACTGAATTATGTTTTGAACACTTATAAACAAATATTACATGAAAAAATAGATAAAATATGCTCAATAGTTATAATCACATACAAAGTTTTTGAAATTTATTTACCATAATTATACGTTTTGTTGATATTAAGAACCGTAATGTGTATGTTTTAACAAGTTTTAAGTGACAAGTGAATATTGCGAATCAAGGGATGCTTTTGGTTCTGGTTTTCCATGGATCTTTGATTGCTAGATTGCTTTCCAATCCTTTTTTGTACTTTTCTTATCGTTCTACACAATGAATACCTTTGTTGGTCAACCGCCTTTTCATAACATGAAATATGAAGGGATGAAAAGTAGGGGATAACATGCTTCAAATTCCCGCAACGTAATCGGTGACATACAAGTCGCAGATTTAGTTTCTGGACGACGCTAACCCCATTATAATGAAAACTGTATACACTGCATTTTATAAGTCTACAGAAACATCGTGTATGTAGAAGTCAAACAGCTGATTGTGCCGATACAATTAAGTTATATGCATATTATGCACACGCATTACAAAGTACTTCGCATTTTGCAGTAAACGTCTTACATGAATAATTAAAAAGTATGATTGAATAGAAACGATATCCTTCATTTTGAAAACGATAATCACCGATTTGTTGCTCTCCATAACATTTGTGTCGTCTACACGCGCGCGTCTTAATCTATATCTACTGTAGCCTACCTGGGATAAAAGAGAAAACAGAAGACCTCTGACAAAGCTGTATGACACAAATCACCAAGGACCTGCACACGAAACATGATAATAGTAGAATATACATGGAACGACATTACAAAAATATTCGATTGTGATGCGGTTATGATACCGACTTAAGACGGTCAATTGAAGTAACTAACGTCATTCAATTGGTGTGGTTAACCGGTTTACGGGTGTCCACCTTCCCACTCACCGCAAAAGCAGCACAATCAAAGGACACACATTAAAAAATTTATAAATAATCCTCCATATAGAGAACAAGGATCAACAGGTTTCTCAAGAAGAGAGGTCATAAAAAATTATTACACACAAAACGTTTATAGAAGAATATGTTGCTATCAAAAATATGTAAGGCGACATCAACATCAGTAAACCGTGCTCTGCCCGTTTGTAAGCAAGCTCAGTTCCTTGATCAATAGGAGTCCCAACTAACAGTCAGAGGGGACGAGGATCAGGACAGTGCCTCCTCTGAAAAGGTTTGGACAAAAACTCATCGTCCCTATTAGAGTGTACTGTATGTTTGAACTATTCTCTTGTCTGATATTTCATGTACACTAAATCCAACTCAAAATTTCGGTTTAGTAAAAATATTGTGGTAGATGCATTAGAGTTTGACCCAGCGTGCTCTCGAGATCCGCCATATTGTTTACATTAACAGGCATCCGCAACGCGCATTAATCAGGGGATAAACGTACTATGTTTGATTGTTTCAGACAGGTATACCGTGGTTATACCGTTTTTGCTGGCAACGTTTGCGTACCATTGGAAACCAATACAAGCGTCGCCAGGAAAACGGTGGTTTCCTACGCTATAACTACGGTATATCTGTCGGAAAAATCAAACACAGTACGTTTATCCCATTCTAATTTACAGTAACACAAACATCGTTTTTTCTCTTTGAAATTGCCTTTAAATTCCTCGTTGCTAAGGGACGGATAGCGCCATGTTTGAAATTCTTCCAAGAAACGAATTGATATTTAGTGCACCGACATAAGAAGTTTCTTCATTTTCATATTCTTAAAATTTTATGATTAAATTATTAATCACAAATTGATTCATACATGAGTGACTTGATATCGCATCGTAAACAGCTGAACAGACAGTTTTACTGCGGCGCATCGAGATGAAATAACATGCTGGAAAGCATGGTGCATGGTGTCATTGGTGGTACGTCATCATGTCATCTACGTTGTCAGTTTAGTATGAGACTTAAGATGGACGTTAATAGCACTGAACGAAGTTGTTACAAACAGTATTTTTGATAGTTGGAGTCAGAGGCAATGTGGACAAAGAGTAGGTACAATGTAATAATTCATTTGAGGACGGTATATCCTGGTTATACATGTCTGAACACTAATGTGTGGACCAATCAGAATTGTCCAAGCAAAACAAGTGAATAAATTTAAAATTTGGGGTATGTAGTCGAGTATTTACATCCTTCAAATTTACTTCCATCATCCAATGAAATTTCGTGTTACTTGTGTTTTTGCCTTAGAATGAAATTTTACATCTGAGGAATGATATTGGAAACATTAAAAACAATGAGTGTAAACGTCAATATGGTATGCATTTAAGATGTATTTTCCTGAAAACAATAACGGAGAAACTGGTCGACAAATAGAGGAAATTTCACTTGATCAAGATTAAAAACGTTCCGTTTTCATTTTCTAATTAGTACTGCAGAAAACTCTTAACTATCTAGCAATAACCTTGCACATCAATGTAATTCAGTTTTTTGAAAGATAACATTTTTATGTTTCATGACAATTTACAACACTGTAACTGTTTTAAATTGAATAGCAAGCAGAGTTTATAACGCTCACCACTGGTCAATCTGAAATATCCATTATTTGCTTTATCACGATATTAAAGTGTTTTGTCAGTGGAAACAAATCCTAACATGAATCTTTCATTTTTTTTTCGGAAATATTTATCATTGAGTGGGTTTTTCTCTTAACTAATGGACCGTAAGTATCTGATCCTCAAACAAGCATAAATGTATTATTACAAATTTAGTACGTGTATAAGTAAAAGCAAAAACCTTTAAACATACATAAAAAGGAAAAAGTATTGACCTACTATAATTTATTATGCATCTTTGAAATTACATTTTTATCTATACAAAATCGCTGTCACCGAGACTAAGACGAGAAAGTAAGACGGACAGATTTATTTTAGCATGCATACATATTATATAGCGTTTTGATACCGTTCAGTCAAACCAAAAATCTTAAGAAACTGTCGGAGTAGGGTAAACTCAATAATCGGGCGGTTAATTCAGCTTCGGAGTTTTCCTCTTGTTGTGCTGCAGAATTTAATTTCACATTTATGAAGACGTGTTCGAGAAGACAAGCTGTCAATTTTCCACTTCTTGGAAAACGAGCGGGTTGATTAATGACTCCAACATGCACTGTTATCATGTTGATATTCTCCAGATTTGGAATCAGATTAAAGAATGTCTTGGAATTTACATGAGCAATGATGTTTATTCGCTCGAGGAATGTCACATTTATAACGTATCTTGACAATCAGGCCTTATTGCCTAATGCGTGTTACGTAATGAGAGAATAGAACCCTCTCCTTGCTCGTGAGATATTGAGATCTCTTTCCATCTTATATGAAATATAGACTAAATTTCTGATAAAATAGAAATGGCATTTCATCTTGAAAGATTGAGAATGAAATCTCTGAGCTTTAAAATTGAAAGCGTTTGGGATGAAGCTATCATTCGAAAAAGGAAAATACAAACTGTCCATACACAACACTTCACACTAGCGAATAAATTACCCTGTCGTCGACAATAGGAAAATAAATGCTGGTTTATTGGATGCCATTGGTTATATTAATAGACAGTAGTTTCTCTCGAGAAAATATTTACACCAGGAGGAAAACTTTATCAAGCAAGATAGTCAACTGAATGTTAAGCTCGCGCTCAGCAGGCCTTCTTTTAATGTAATGATGAAAATTTAAGAATAACTATTTATAATTCTGACCTTTACTGAATAAGAAAACTATTCTAGTATCTTCAAATACGAACTTTGATTTTGTGAGATGTTTAGTTTTAGTTTCCTTTCTCTGGCATTGTCAGAATTGTCGTTTCCTTTCAGACATAAAGTAAGGATCAATAGAAAGAACTTATATCTGTATAACATCCAAGTCACTTCCAGTTTGCTTTAGGTAATTTACCGTAAATTATTTCAACAATAAATATAAAGTGCTACTTTTTCTAGGTGTACTTTGCTAAAGTTTTTAATATTTCATAAACATGAATTTCATTTTATTGGGGTGGAAAGAAGTATTAAGGGAGTTACTTTTCCGAGGTTGAAATATGTAAGGCTGCATGTTAACTGATAGGATTTAAGAACAATTTTTTTTGTGTGACAAAGTGCTTATGTAGGAACAAACTATACATACTAGAGTGAGAATACTTACCGTGGAGACTTTTGAAATATCGATAGATTGTGAGATAATACTCTAATACCATCAAAATGTTAATCTTCTTATACAGAAAGAAATAAGCAGTTTACAATACTTGTCATAATATATCTTCCCCATCACGTGCTAAAGACCCATTCAGTTTCTCCAAGTATTCGCCAACTATGGGAAATACTGTATAGGAATACAAAATCCTGCTATCCTTTTGGCAATAGAGATGATGGAAGCCTAAGTAATGACGGTGCTTGAGATGTGTAATTTTCTTTTTGATCTGAGTAGCCTCTTAAATCAATACATAACTTCGTCTGCCAATCATGTTCTCCTTAGAAGTATTGGATGTCGGGATATGCTATATGGCATCGTAGAAGCGCCCTCTTACCGTGTTCATACTTAGCAGCAGGCCTACTCAACAACGCAATAATTTGGCTTTAAATTTCCTCTGCACTTGTTAATGAGGACTTCCTGTTATTTGATAGTGCCTCTTTTGGCTGCCGATACGAGCAAGTTTGGCAAGGAATATTCATTATTTTGTTCTTGAATGCAGTAGCGACTCTGAAACTCTTTTTGTAAAGATAATGAAGAAATTCCCCCTGCGGTGAAGAGCCATCATATAAAAGTGTGTAATCAAATTCGTAGTGTCTATTGCTAAACATGGTTAAATATTGATTAAGCCCACAGTGCCAAACAGCGTGATGAGTCGTGTAGTTAGGAAGTATTTACAATACCTCTATCGACATACTATGAAGATAAGCCGTCTAGTTAGTATTTACAATACCTCTATTGACATACTAGGAAGATAAGCCGTCTAGTTAGTATTTACCATATCTCTATCGAAATACAAGGAAATTAAGCCGCCTAGTTAGTATTTACCATATCTCTATCGACATACTAGGAAGAGAAGCCGTCTACTAAGTATTTACAATATCTCTATCGACATACTAGGAAGATAAGCCGTCTACTTAGTATTTACCATATCTCTATCGACATACTAGGAAGATAAGCCGTCTACTTAGTATTTGCAATATCTCTATCGACATACTAGGAAGATAAGCCGCCTATTTAGTATTTACCATATCTCTATCGACATACTAGGAAGATAAGCCGTCTAGTTAGTATTTAACATATCTCTATCGACATACTAGGAAATTAAGCCGTTTAGTTAGTATTTACCACATCTCTATCGACATACTAGAAAGATAAGCCGTCTAGTTAGTATTTGCAATATCTCTATCGACATACTAGGAAGATAAGCCGTCTACTTAGTATTTACAATATCTCTATCGACATACTAGAAAGATAAGCCGTCTAGTTAGTATTTACAGTATCTCTATCATCATGCTAGGATGACAAGTCGTGTAGTTAGAAGGTATTTGCAATCTCTATCGACATACTGGTAAACATATACTAAAGGCAACTGAATTCCACATCCATGTAATGTCATACTGAGTGCGCACCAAAATGAAATAACACTTTGAAAATAAATGATTTCGATACAAAGTTAATCATTGTTTTGATTTATTATCGTGGACATTTATTTTATTTGATTGTTTATTACAATAATATACAATGTAATAATGTACACTTGTAATCCTACTGAATATATTTTTAATTGAATGCATTGCAATAAATACTTTGAACAACGACGACAACAGATCGGTTTTGCAATAAACTTTTTCCCAGGAAAAAAACATGGTCAAAATACAATGCCTAGAATAACTCGGGAAAGTCCTACCATTTTAGCGTTTTTTTTCTTTGACTTAACAAATACGATTTTCCAGTGGAAAATCTATACAAGGAGAAAAGAAAAACAAGCAGAGGTAATATTATACTACATATATTCATTCATTGAAAAGCCTTAATTTTAGAATAGATGTAGGGCGGTGTCTTTTTAAATGATTTCATATTCAGCTATAGATACATAAATTTCGGGATACCTCTACTTGAACCTTTCTCAACGGGACTAGTTCTGACCATCATGATATAATATAGATACTTCCTGGTATTTGATTTGCTGAATCTTTCAACTAATTTCTTCTTGTGTCCTCTTCCTATGCTTTTAGACGGTGATAACATCTTTTCGTGAATACAGTCAAATCTTTTTGTGTTATGCATGTATCGTATTATTTCAATACAGTCAAATCTTAGTGTGCTATGTTACAAACCGCTTTGCAATGAAAACCGTTTTGCAATAAAATTATTGCAAAAGGGGTTGGGAATGTCTTATTGCAAAGTGAAATTTGCTAACAACCCGTTTAGCAAAAAGAAAAAAACTGTTTTGCAATAAACTTTTCTCAAACGCATATATTTATTGAAAACTATAAAATCATATATCAATATGAGGTTAAGGTTTGATAACATATGTACACTATATACACTTATATCACCTTGTACTCTAATATTACTGTGTGCATGCGCTTTTACAAGGGAAATGAATTTGTATAAGCGGACTGTCGCTTGTTTTCAGATCCCAGCAATGTAATAATGTACATTTGTACATTATTACATTGCTGGGTTTATGAGATATCATGTACTTGATGTTTGATTTAAAACAGTTTAGACCTGAATATCTTGAAAAAGATCATCATACTGTTTTAAATTCACGAAAAGCAGAAAAAGAGAAAAATCATCATTAATTTTCTGTAAAGAGTTCGCAGGCTGTCTTGGCTACGCTAACTACAACATTTATGGTGTTTCATTACATTTATGTTACAATTCTTTAAACATATCTAGTCAAACAAGAAATCATACATATCATTAACACCTACAAAACTACACGAACACGAATTATCTATTATCATAAATTTTGTTGATTAATTGAACTTCTATTTGTGTAACATATAAAAATATCCATTTACACTTGTTTCTACCAATCCACATGTTTGTATATTTTAAGTATTTTTGTGATAAACGAAAACAGTAAATTTCAATTTTTCATTAGAATTATAGATATTTCTATCTTTAATACTTTCGTCATTTAATTGAATATAAAAACATATACGACTGTTAAATAATCTTTTTATTTATTTCTGAAAACAATTTAAAACTTATACCAAAAACGTTTGATTTAAAACGTGTTTAAGAAATCAAAATGTTTGTTAAGAGATTGATTAATTATTGTTTTACTTCACTCCACGATTATTTTACGTATACAGTATAGTGACAGCATATATCTGATGCTTTACATAAAAATGCATACCTTTGCAATGGACTCTCCCGAGACAATGAGGGATCTTTTACGTGCCACGCCTACCGTGACACGGGAAATCGATTTTTACTGTCTCATCGGAAAGACAGAACACCGGTGTGTCCACGGCGGGAGTTGAACTCGGCACCTCTCAATCACAAGTCGAGCACCATTTACTGGACTCCACTGGTTTTTGTTAAGAGAAGGTATCCAAAATCAAACAAAACACGTCATATATACATAAGTCATCTCCATGAAGATTTAGATATCTTTTCTTAATTGAAAGTTTGCATTTTCTATTATATCTACGTAAATTTGGTAAATATGGAGTAAAACTTGGGTCACGGCGTAGACGATCGGATTCTATTCCCAATGTCATGTTTTAATTTTTGAATTTACTTGGGGATGGTAAATACAAAAATTAAAACATGACAAAGTTGTCATGTTTTAATCTTTCTATTTGCCTCAGCATGTCACCCAGATTGCGCCACTACCTATAAGAGGTCAGTTACCGTATGTTTACATTCCGCGGCATGATTGAAAATGGTAGAAAACGAAGAAAAACGGTTATCAACGGAAGTCGGAAGAGAGATAACTCTAGTTTAATTGAAAACATTTTTGTAACCTAAGATTATTTTTCTTTGCTCATACAACACAGGCGGATTCGGAGGAGGGGACGTTCGCCCCTCAAAAACTTATATAATTCGCCCTTCAAAAACTTATATAAAAACTAAACGAGAGAGAGCGGTAACCCAACTGGTTGGAGACTTTTTACAAAAATGGGTCTTTTATTAAGGCTAGGTTTATTACTTCAACCCCACTCGGGTGGGAGGGGTATATGGTATGGTTTATTCTGCCTTTAGCCTTTTTGGTTAATCAGCCTGAGAAACATTACAACATGTGTTATTTCAAACATATATACAATATAAATAAATAATTATGTAAACAGAGTGGAATGAAAATTTGGAGGTATGGACAATTACAGGATATTGCTATAATAACAAATACATTATATGATAAAAATAAACGAAAAACAGGTATATGATATGAAAGTTATAATGAAATGGTAAGTATAAATGAAAATAAGTACCTTAATAATGAAATCTACGTTTAGATGCACAAATGAGAAATTTGGATAATTTGCATAAAACTTTCCTGTTCTTCACAGGGAGCAACTGAATAAGTTTGAACATTGAAGAATTTCTATAATAAGAACTATTAATATACAATGAACTCAAATCACGATATAAAGGGCAAACTAGAATAAAATGGATGTCATCTTCGATATCATTGATGTTACAATATCGGCATATTCTTTGGTCTCTGATGTTATTAGAACGACACTTTTCTATCATTAAAGTATGTTAAGACATTCTAAATTTCGCTAAAACTTGAATAAATGAATCATGTAGGCCTTTTCTCAAATAATACTGTAGAAAAAATGTATCGAGTAAACATCTACACCCAGATAGAACCAAAACCGATTGTAAGGAAGAAAGAAAAGTTACAGACTCAGCCGTATGACAGAAGTCACCACGGAAATACACAGCATTTAGTGTAATGATATGAAAAAACACATAAGGACATCACACAAATATTCGATTATAGTGCAGTTACGATACAGACTTAAGACAGTTATTTGATATGAGAATAGTCAATAAATTGGTGTGGTTAGCCGGTTTACGAACCCACGTTTCCATTTACCGCAACAACAGAATAATCTAATATAAAAAAATATAAATTTGACTTCTTATGGAGATCAAGGGTCAACAAGTGTCTCAAGTTGAGAGGTAATAGAAATATATAAACACGTATGGAAATGCAGAAGTAACAAATGTTCAACATGGCTCAACCAATTAGCCTGTTTATCAACATTGCTGTAAATATAACCGTAAGCAGCGTGTGGACACCTATGAGTATTTAGAATTTTTACCAATTTTTTTAAATGGACATTTTCTTAATTCAGAGTAAACTACATACATGTAATTTGGAACTTTTCTCTATATTTTCAAAACACGTTTACAAATCTTTGTGTACCTGTTATACATCTTTTCCGCATATAAATCCCCACACTTCACTTCCATAGTTTAAAATGCTGCTTACATACGTATCAAACACATACAACTTTGTTTCAATATTAGGGCATTGTGATTCACAAAAAATAATAATACATGTATTATATTAGCTTCAGTATTTCGCCTTTCCCCACACTTGTTTACTATTTGGTCATTCGTTATGTGTGGGGGAATAACGAAATGACTAAATAGTAAACAAATGTAGGGAAAGGCGAGATACTGAAGCTAGTATTATGTATGCATTTTCTTCCTTGTAAGGCCTAAACGTTCTGCGTTATTGTAAATTTACAGTTATTAAGTTATATAACAAAGTTATACACAGATGTAAAAGAATAAATAATTTACAACGTCAATGGGTGCATTATCATAAAACCACACTGAGTCTCTACTAAGTATACTGCCATTACGAGAAACAGTTTCTGTTTGATCTATATTGACAGATATATTCCATTCTTCACTATAAACATGCAAACTGCTCAAAATATGTTGTAATTTGGCAACAGACTCTGAAAAAATACAGTACCATCGGCATACAAAGAAATGCCTCTCATTTCAAAAGAAACGCAGTTATTGTAAATCAAATGGTTTTCGAAATCGTTTATATATAATGAAAGAACAAAACGGGAGACAATCCCTCTCCCTGCATCAAATCTTTCGACATATTAAAAAAGGTAGACAACTGTGATTTGTATTTGACCCCACATGTGATATTAAAATACAATGATCTTACAATATTATGCATTTTACTATGAACACCTGAACGCGATAATTTTAAAAATGACCTATCGGTTTACGCTGTCAAATGCATTACGGTTATCTACAAAACAACAATACTTTTTTTTCCCTGACAATGATTTGTTTGTAAGATTGAGCAAAGCGGAAATGGCATATATTGTACTAAATCCAGGTTTAAAACCAAACTGTGCGTCAGATATACATGTAGTCTGGTTCCCGGGACCCCTCTGGATTTTTGGCTGACAAAAATCCAGAGTGGTCCCGGGAACCAGACTAATATACATGCATCATACTTCATGCCCGTAGGAAGCAATTCAAAAGAGTGGAAGGGGGGGGGACTTGTAAATTCAAAACAAAATTTGCAATATGATACCACTATTTTAGGCCACTTTTTGTGCCAAGGAGTCTAGACAATGACTTTTGAAAACTTTTGAAAAGGGATGGGGGTGGGGTGGGGATTACAGTCTGCCATGATTACTATTTTCTAATATTCAGTCTGGAAAGGGGAGGGGGTGTTGCAGCCTTGAAAATGGCCGAAAATAACCTTTTTTGGTAAGATATTCCAACAAAAGGGGGTGGGTGGGTGGGTGAGTTGGTGTGTTTGCAAACACCCCACAAAATCCACCGATCCCGACAGTTAATAATAAACTCATTTCCATCTCCCAAACATGGATAATCGGTGTTCAAGCCTGTCATTTCAACTTAGAAGCATTAAGAGGAACGGGAAATTGCGCTTATGTTTGCATGAGTAAATGATTTCCAGAGCCCAAACACTTTTTATCTTTGCATGATGAAAATAACTTGTAGTATTAATGTTCAGAGAAAAAAGAACAAATTTATACATACTGCTGCAGTACATCTTTTAAGATTGCAAAACAACCGCATGTTAAGAATAAGTTAATGAAAATAATTTCGTAAATTAGATAACAACCTATGACACAATTATGATTAGCCAAAAAGGGAGGGGGGCTGCCCTGTTTCTACGGCCATGTATTTATCAGACCATGACATAAGTCTAAAATTCAGAATTGAAGTAAAAGGCGTAGATAGACAAGTTTTATCAGACCATTACATAAGTCTAAAATTCAGAATTGAAGTAAAAAGCGTAGATAGACAATTTACCAGCGTAATACCTCGACAGGTATTGGGGTAATTAACATCATCTTGTCTATGTAGACTTTAATACCCTTTGCTTTAAGAAAGCAATCCGTTTTAAAAATGCGATTAAACAAATTCGATAACAAAATTACAAATATATCTTTGACATTCTTAAAATACTCATTTAGTAAGTTGCCTACACCATGTGCTTTATTATTTTTGGCATTTTCCAACGCATTCATAACTTCATCTTCAGTGATATCAACATCTTACTCTTGATTACAACAATCATTACTATATGCGAAATTCAAATTACCTTTCTCTCATCCTGGATCCTCTTCTGTACACATGCTATGATTAGTGAAAACTTTTGGACAGTGATATGAAAAAATAAATTAAATAATTAAATTGATAAGATAAATGAAACACGGAAAATAGAGAAACCGTGAAAAAGTAAAAAAAAAAAATCCAAACCACACTGTGTGTTAACTCCCCCCTCCGCCCCCCCTTAAAAACCTATAATATAAAAATATTTGAATAATAATGATATAATTATTATTATTTTGTATATGAATTCATAAATTCTACTAAAATTCCACGAAGTAACGTAAACATTATCTAATAAGTTAACAAGCTAAATTTATTTATTCATGTATTTACTTGTATTTATTTATTTATCTATTTATTTATTTATTTATTGGTTTACTCATTTTTCATCTATCGTCATTTAATAACCCCATTAGTCCTTGCATGGTGTGTTTTATTGCAACAATGTTAAAACACATATTATGTGTATACGTATACTTTAATGTATTACTCCATTTCACAAAAATTAAAATAGAATGATTTTCTAATCGAACGCACCCTTACATTGTTACATTTCTGACCTTACTGAACCCGTGAATTGTGCCTCTGTGTATTTAAATTGGTTTCAGCGTATATCTTCGACAGCATTGAATGCATGACTTTTTGTTTTCACTCTAAGCCGTAAGTATCCAAATCCCGGTATTTTTTGTCTGCAGTCAACAAGCGGAAAAGTCAAGTGTTGGTTAATACATGAGGAATTAACTACATGGTCACTAAATGAAACGGAGTCGCTTTCTGAAATCTTGAGACAGGTTCCTGAATGATTCATCATAACGCCGTGTATTAATGATATTTTATTCCTTTTTGCGTAGTAAGAAGTTCGATTATAATATTACATTATGAAAAAAAAGCACAGACCTTATCATCCTTTATTCAGTAAAAACTTAAAAGTCTTTTCAAATATATATATTGTAAAGCAAACTCCTTCACAAAACCGTTGACCGAAGTTATGCGTGTGGACCAGAGATCTCATTCCTTTTCTTCCATAATGTTTTAGTAATACTGCATAAAACTGATCACAAATCATTCTTTCTCATTTTGACTAGGAGTTCTAATGTACCCCTTGCACAAGTTCTCGACCTGCCACTGGTATGTGGGTTAATTAAAAGCCAGGTGTCGATTGCCCATAAAGGGAGGGGAGGGGTTATTAGCTTTTAGCAGTAAAACATGCACATGTATTATAATTCTTCATGTAATATGTATGCACTTTAAGCGAAACCAATTTCCTATACGGAATTTTATTCAACAGTATACAAGCAATAAGTAATTACGCTGGAGTGCATTCAGAATATGTCTAACATCTTAAAATATTCTAATCGGTACTTTAAATGTAAAATTTACAATCTTATTTCATTTCTAAATTATATGCCTAGAATACTAATTAATATGTGTTAAGTAAAGGTTGATACTGCCACGAACTAAATGTTTATTATACATTTTACAAGTATAAACTCAAATGCTAATGAATATATATATATATATATATATATATATATATATATATATATATATATATATATATATATATATATATATATATATATATATATATATTTATATATATATATATATATATATATATAGAGAGAGAGAGAGAGAGAGAGAGAGAGAGAGAGAGAGAGAGAGAGAGAGAGAGAGTTCTAAAGAAAGTCATAGGGGAGTCCAGCATGTATGAGCATACTCTGTATTTATTGACTTTATCAACAAACAAAATGTTGTCGTAATAAATAATGACGTAACTTTTGTTATCTTTCTTTTCAACCAATCAAAACTCGAGTTCAAATACCATCGTAGACGTCAGAGTAAAGTTTGGGACGAGGCTTTCGACATTGATAGGTTTTTCGTCTTGGTACATGTCTTATAGAAATAACGTTTGACCTTTGACTTAACCAATGGCATCTCGCGAAATGAATGATCTATCACCTTTGCGGGTGATACATTTCCTCGAAGATTAGAAACAATTTCCTTCCTCTGTTTCCGTTTTGTGATCTTTATCAGCGCATGACTCCATTTAATGCATATTGCCGTACTAAACAGTCGGTACAGGAATTCATTACAAACACCTCATTTCCCATCTTTCTTTGTGGTTTTCAGCATTCATAAAATGAAGTCACTAAAGTAGTTCAGTCATAATATTTTGAATAAAAAATCTTTTTATTTCTATAAACCATTTTTTCTCATTTTAACTCGTCTTCACATCTTTTTGTTTTTGTATATAAAAACCAAAACTGATGTACATCATACAGTTGCGGCACTAGTTTATGTTATTTATTAATGAAGAAAGCCACCACTAACATTTGGGCAATACATAGGTTTACTTTCCTGCTTTTCTTCAGTTTGTGAAACCACAGAGACCAGAGGCTTCAGTCTGTACGACCACAAAGACCAGAACCTTCAGTCTGTACAACACAGAGACCAGAGGCTTCAGAGTGTACCAACACAGCGACCAGAGGCCTCAGTCTGTACCAACACAGATACCAGATGCTTCAGTCTGTACAACCATAGAGATCAGAGGCTACAGTCTGAAAAACTACAGTGACCAGAGGCTTCAGTCTGTACAACACAGAGACCAGAGGCGTCAGTCTGAATGACCACAGAGACCAGAGGCGTCATTCTGTACCGAGACAGAGACCAGAGGCTTCAGTCTGTACAACCACAGAGACCAGAGGCTTCAGTCTGCACAACCACAGAGACCAGAGGCTTGAGTCTGTACAACCACAGAGACCAGAGGCTTCAGTCTGCACAACCACAGAGACCAGAGGCTTCAGTCTGTACAACCACAGAGACCAGAGGCTTCAGTCTGCACAACCACAGAGACCAGTTTTCAGTCTGTACCAACACAGAGACCAGAGGCTTCAGTCTGTACGACAACAGAGACCAGAGGCTTCAGTCTGTACCAACACGGAGACCAGAGGCTTCAGTCTGTATAACCAGAGACCAGAGGCTTCAGTCTGTACAATAACAAATACCAAAGGCTTCCGTCTGTACAGCCATATAGACCAGAGGCTTCTGTCTGTACTAACACACAGACCAAGAGGCATCAGTCTGTATGACCACAGAGACCAAGAGGCATCAGTCTGTATGACCACAGAGACCAAGAGGCATCAGTCTGTATGACCACAGAGACCAGAGGTTTCAGTCTGTACTACCAAAGAGACCAGAGGCTTCAATTTGTACCATTATAGAGATCAGAGGACACAGTCTGTACCAATACAGAGATCAGGGGCTACAGTCTGTACCAGAATAAAGATCAGAGGCTACAGTCTGTACCAGTACAGAGATCAGAGGCTACAGTCTGTACCAGTATATAGATCAGAGGCTACAGTCTGTACCAGTATAGAGATCAGAGGCCACAGTCTGTACCAGTATAGAGATCAGAGGCCACAGTCTGTACTAGTATAGAGATCAGAGGCCACAGTCTGTACTAGTATAGAGATCAGAGACTACAGTCTGTACCAGTATAAAGATCAGAGGATACAGTCTGTACCAATACAGAGATCAGGGGCTACAGTCTGTACCAGAATAAAGATCAGAGGCTACCAAGAGGCATCAGGCATCAGTCATAGAGTACCAGTACAGAGATCAGAGGCTACAGTCTGTACCAGTATATAGATCAGAGGCTACAGTCTGTACCAGTATAGAGATCAGAGGCCACAGTCTGTACCAGTATAGAGATCAGAGGCCACAGTCTGTACTAGTATAGAGATCAGAGACTACAGTCTGTACCAGTATAAAGATCAGAGGATACAGTCTGTACTAGTATAGAGATCAGAGGCTACAGTCTGTACCAGTATAGAGATCAGAGTATATAGACTGTACCAATACAGAGATAAGAGATACAGTCTTTTAAAGATAAGAGGTTACAAAATGTACCAATATAGGATATACAGAGACTATATACTGTACCAGTACATAGATAAAAAGTGCAGTCTGTACTTGTAGAGGCAAAACATCTGTACCAGCATAGAAATCATAGACTACAATCTGTACCAGCACAGAGAACAGAAGAAACTGTCTGTACCAGTACACAGACAAGCACAGACCTCTGACAGCAAACAGAACCAAAGCCATTGCCTGTAACAATTAGAGGCTACAGTCTGTACCAATATAGAGATAAGAGGCTACAGTCTGTATCTGTATACAGATAAAAGGCCAAAGAATGTACCAATATTGAGATCAGCTGCTACAGACTGTACCTGTACAGAGATCAGAGGCTAAAGTCTGTACTAGTATAGAGATCAGAGGCTACAGTCTGTACTAGTATAGAGATCAGAGGCTACAGTCTGTACAGTATAGAGATCAGAGGCTACAGTCTGTACAGTATAGAGACCAGAGTATATAGACTGTACCATTATAGAGATCAGAGACCACAGTCGGTGCAAGTATAGAGATCAGAGTCTACAGTCTGTACCAGTATAGCGATAAGAGTGTATAGACTCTACCACTACAGAGATAAGAGGTACAGTCTGTACTAGTTTAGAGATCAGAAGCTACAAAATTTACAAGTATAGCAATCAGCAGCTATATACTGTACCAGTACAGATATAAAAAGTACAGTCTGTACTTGTATAGAGATCAGAAGCTACAGACTGTATCTGTACACAGATCAGAGGCTTCACACTGTACCAGTTTAGAGATGGAAAGTACAATCTGCACCAGTATAGAGATCAGAGGCTACAAACTGTGCCAATATAGAGATCAGATGCTACAGACTGTACCAGTATACAGATCAGATGCTACAGACTGTACCAGTATACAGATCAGATGCTACAGACTGTACCAGTATACAGATCAGATGCTATAGACTGGATCAGTACAGAAATAAAAGATAAGGTCTATACCAGGATAGAGATTAGCGGCTACAGTCTGTTCCATATAGAGATCAGATGCTACTGTCTGTTCCATATAGAGATCAGAGGCTACAGTCTATACCAGTATAGAGATCAGAGGCTACAGTCTGTACTAGTATAGAGATCAGAGGCTACAGTCTATACCAGAATAAAGATCGGAGGCTACAGTCTGTACCAGGATACAGACCAGGGGCCAGTTGTTCGAAACTTTAACCACTGGTTAAGCTAACCAATGGTTAAATTTCATCTAACTCTATCTTTGAAATGGGAAGACGTCATGTTATAGTGTGTGTACTGATTTGAAGCATATGAAAGAAGCTTTGCAAAGTAATTTAGATTTTTATACAGAAATCTTATAAATTACTGTAATTGGCTCTCAAATTTTAACCACTGGTTAGCCTAACCAGTTGTTAAAGTTTCGAACAACCGGCCCAGAAGTTACAGTCTGTACAAGTATAGAGATCAGAGGTTACAATCTGTACCAGTATAGAGATCAGAGGCTACAGTCTGTACCAGGTTAGGGAATAGAGGCTACAGTCTGTACCAGTATAAAGATCAGAGGCTACAGTCTGTACCAGTATAGAGACCAGAGGCTACAATTTGTACCACTATATAGATCATATGCTACAGTCTGTACTAGTATAGAGATCAGAGGCTACAGTCTATACCAGAATAAAGATCAGAGGCTACAGTATGTGCCAGTATACAGACCAGAAGTTACAGTCTCTATCAGTATAGAGATCAGAGGCGACAGTCTGTACTAGTATAGAGATCAGAGGCTACAGTCTGTACCAGTATAGAGACCAGAAGTTACAGTCTCTACCAGTATAGAGATCAGAGGCTACAGTCTGTACCTGTATAGAGATCAGAGGATACAGTCTGTACTAGTATAGAGATCAGAGGCTACAGTCTGTACCAGTATAGAGATCAGAGGCTACAGTCTGTACCATTAAAGAGACCAGAGGATACAGTCTGTACTAGTATAGAGATCATAGGCTACAGTCTGTACTAGTATAGAAATCAGAGGCTACAGTCTGTACCAGTATAGAGACCAGAGGCTATAGTCTGTACCAGTATAGAGATCAGAGGCTACAGCCTGTACCAGTTAAGATATCAGAGGTTACCGACTGTACCATTATAAAGATCAGACGCAACAGCATGTACCAGTATAGAGATCAGAAGTTACCGGCTATAGTATATACATGGATAAGAGGATACTGTCTATACCAACAGATCAATGGCTACAGAATCTACCGGTATAGAGAGCAGAAGTTACAGTCTGTACCAGTATATAGATCAGAGGCTACAGTCTGTACTAGTATAGAGATCAGAGACTACTGTCTGTACCAGTATATAGATCAGAGGCTACAGTCTGTACTAGTATAGAGATCAGAGGCTACAGTCTGTACCATTATAGAGACCAGAGGATACAGTCTGTATTAGTATAGAGATCAGAGGCTACAGTCTGTACCAGTATAGAGATCAGAGGCTACAGTCTGTACCAGTATAGAGATCAGAGGCTACAGTCTGTACCAGTATAGAGATCAGAGGCTACAGTCTGTACCAGTATAGAGATCAGAGGCTACAGTCTGTACCATTATAGAGACCAGAGGATACAGTCTGTACTAGTATAGAGATCAGAGGCTACAGTCTGTACCATTATAGAGACCAGAGGATACAGTCTGTACTAGTATAGAGATCAGAGGCTACAGTCTGTACCAGTATAGAGATCAGAGGCTACAGTCTGTACCATTATAGAGACCAGAGGATACAGTCTGTACTAGTATAGAGATCAGAGGCTACAGTCTGTACTATTATAGAGACCAGAGGATACAGTCTGTACTAGTATAGAGATCAGAGGCTACAGTCTGTACCAGTATAGAAACCAGAAGTTACAGTCTCTACCAGTATAGAGATCATTCTGAATTTACACAGAGGTCAGAAGTTAAAGTATGCACCACCACAGAGAACGAGAGTTACTGTCAATGCCAGTATCGAGATCAGATGCTACAAATCTGTACCAGTACTTGGATAAGATGATACAGGCCATACCAACAGATCAGAGGCTACAGTCTGTACAGCGATAAGAGGATTCAGTCTATACCAACAGATTAACAGCTATAGTATATACATGGATATGAGGATACAGTCTGTGCCAAGAGATCAGAGGCTACAGTCTGTACAGAGGTAAGACGATACAGTCTATGCCAAGAGATCAGTGGTTACAGTCTGTACCGAGGTAAGACGATACAGTCTATGCCAAGAGATCAGTGGTTACAGTCTGTACCGAGGTAAGACGATACAGTCTATGCCAAGAGATCAGTGGCTACAGTCTGTACAGAGGTAAGACGATACAGTCTATGCCAAGAGATCAGAGGCTACAGTCTGTACAGAGGTAAGACGATACAGTCTATGCCAAGAGATCAGTGGCTACAGTCTGTACAGAGGTAAGACGATACAGTCTATACCAACAGATCAGAGGCTACAGTCTGTACAGGGATAAGAGGATACAATCTATACCAACAGATCAGAGGCTACAGTCTTTACGGAGATAAGAGGATACAGTTTATACCAACAGATCAATAGGTACAATCTGTACAGAGGATACAGTCAGTCGATACCAAGAGACCAGAGGCTATAGTCTGTACAGGAATATAAGAGGACACATTCTACACCAAGCGATCAGAGGCTACATTCTGTACAGAGATAAGAGGATAAAGTCTATACCAACAGATCAGTGGCTACAGTCTGTACAGGGATAAGAGGACACAGTCTATACCAACAGATCAGTGGCTACAGTCTCTACAGGGATAAGAGAACACAATCTATACCAACGGATCAGTGGCTACAGTCTGTACAGGGATAAGATGCTACATTGTGCACTAATACAGACATCAGATGCTACATTCTATATCAATACACAGATCAAAATTTGTGCCAAGGTAAACAAGACTAAAGGTATAAGCCATGGTGACAAAAGCCATGCAAAGCATATTGTAGTGGCACAAACCACGCTGAACATACAGTAGTGGTACAAGCCATGCGCAATACATAGTGGTGGCACAAGGCATTCAAAACATAATGCAGTGACAGAAGCCTTATAGAGCATACCATAGTAGTACAAGCTATGCACAGTACATAGTGGTCGCGCAAGCTTTGAAAAGCATACTGTAGTGGCACAAGCCATACAGAGTATGATGTAGTGGCACAAACGATGCTTAGCATACAGTGGTGGCAACAAGACATGCAAAGCATACTGAACTGGCACCAGCCATGTAAACCATAATGTACTGGCACAAGCCATGCAAAGCATACTATAATGGCACAAGCCATGCAAAGCATGCTATAATGGCAAAAGCCATGCAAAGCATACTGTACTGGCACAAGTCATGCAAATTATATTGTACTGGCACAAGCCGTGCAAAGCATATTATAACTGCACACGCCATACACAATACAATGTGGTGGCAGAAGCCATACAATGTATATTGTGGTGATACAAGCCATGCAATGTATACTGTGGTGATACAAGCCATGCATTGTATATTGTAGTGACACAAGCCCTATACATTACATAGTAGTGACACAAGCTATGCAATGTATAGTGTAGTGACACAAGTCATTAAATGTATAGTGTAGTGACACAAGCCATACCATGTATATTGTAGAGACACAAACCATGCAATGTATAGATAGTGTAGTGACACAAGCCATATGATGATGTAGCTTGTGAATATAATTAGATATAAGTTTGTAATTCACGTGACAATACGTTTGGATGAATTTTTGATATTCTCTCAAAAATAGAAAATATAATAATTCCTGCACACGTATATCTTTATGAACTCATAGTTTTAAATTTTGTAATTAACTGCATGCGGGTATTTTATGGTCTGCACATATGCAAAACTTACAATTTGGATTTTAATTATCGAAATCACAAGAAAAAATTCAAGGTTCCCTCTTCCCTCCACAGATATGAAAAACTTACCAAAGCAAACAAATAAACACGATTTTGAGGTGTTATATATGAAATGGCCTCATAGATCAGTAGATTCATACAAACCCCCCAATATTGTGAAAGTGAAAATGATAGTGCAACCCCCCACCCCACCCCATTCTCTACCACAGGACGATCTCGTAAAAAGCGAACTTGAGAACGCCCTATGGTAGAAATTGCCAAACTCTATCCCATCCTCGCCAACAAATTACGTTTTGATTTATTGTGTTCCTTTTTCAAGTTTCATATTACATTATTAAAAAAAAAAAAAAAAAAAAAAAAAAAAAACAAACAAACCCCCCCCCCCCCCCGAAAAAAAAAAAAACTTTCACAATTATATTTCTTTGAATTTAATAATCTACTGATATTGCTGCCCTTTACAGCAGTAATTGTAAATCATCATATGGCATGTATCTGAAAATGTAGAATTCTATGATTAAAATCAAAATGTACTGGCAACACATTTTGTTTAATCCCATTTTATTTCTGTTCTACAAATGAAACAACTCTGTTTTCATTACCACCCCTTTGACAAGTTGTACACGACATTGATTCCCTAACACGACGTTATAGATCCCTTACCCCCTTGATCTGAGCTATTAATGTAAGAATTCCATTTTATAGAAAGCTGTATATCTAGATACCCCGTCAGGTCTTATTAATTACATAGCCAAGGTACAAAGAAGACATAGTTTCCCCGCTTTTGTTAATGGAACAAAGCGCTGTGGGTATGCGCTGTCGAGCTAAGAACTATTTTGTGTCTCGAAAATATATTTGTTGATACACCTCAAAGCAAAGTGCTAGCAAAAGGACTTGATTATAGTGGAACAACTTTATCACGGCTTCTTGGTAAAGTTAATTTCAGATGGTGAAACTAAATGATACGTTAAACAGAGTTTACAGGATTACTTGAATGAGTCTGGCACCAGAGAGCTGGGTGGCATGTTTAACATCGGAAGTTCACTTAACTCTATGTATTTACTATACTATTTCATTCTCAATAGCGGCAGACGACTCGAAAAACGTTTCTATCGCACAAATTACATGTTCTGTCTGTATATAAACATCCCTATACATAAATAAAACGAAAAGACAACTCTTACGTTTTGTAATAGCATTTTCTCGAATAATATAAAGAAGAACAGATCTATTGTCAGAGGTAGGCAGTGCCACTAGACATCATAGCGAATTGCCTCCGAGTGATAAACATTTCGTATACAGAGTGCCCCGAACCTTATTTAGTTCTTGCATTTCTTTCGACTTTCTAACACTTTATTGTTTACTTTTTAAAAGAGAATGTGTTTGAGACTGCTTTTCATTGCAATCTGGCTATATCTATTTTCAGATATAATGTGTGCTATAATAATTATGCGTTATGTATATGTTCTCAGTGTCTGTAAAGGCTTAAGGGGAATAAAGAAATTTGTTTTATGCGTAGAGCCTTCGACAGCTTACTGAGGTGACACAGACAGACTAGCGATTCTCTGACAGGTGTTTCCAAGGTAGCAATAAATTAGCGCCCTTGATTTTATCTAGCCCTATCATTATTAGGCATAATTATCACTTTTTCGCGGCCAAGATGATCCACATGCCAGGATAAATTTGGATGTCTTTTGTTACCATGGATACAGACATACGCACTAGCTGTTAATATATATGATAACAGTGTCTGCAAATTACAGATATACATTTTAGACGTTACATGGTGTATCCAATATAAGAATTTATTAGAGACGGATCCATTAAATAAAGCAAATTCCTTGACATAAAAATCAAGTTTTTTTTATTTCTATGGTGCAAAATACGACAGTGACTAGCGCCATGTCATTGTGACATAGCATCATATCACGACGAATATTGAGAAACCCTGAGAATTAGAGGGTACAGAAACATGGGTGTGATAAGCATCTCCTGTTTGGCTGGTCACATCCGCTATAAATAAAGAAAAAGTACAAATGGTACAAAAATATTTCGACATTGTACACATGAGCATAATGTGGCCTACCATAATATAAAAGTGCTATATTCACACATCGGAAGAATGGTATATTAACATATAAATGAAATAATAATAAAATATCGTTAGTGTCGAATTTAAGATTATACTTTCAAAACATTAAACGTCAGTGACGTCATATATGTTGATAAAAAAAACATCTTCTCCAAAATGAATTAAGTTAAACTTCGACCCCAAAGCAGGTTTGTAAAATTTGTTTAACTTTAAATATGAACCATATAAACCTACTTTCGGTCTGATGTTGGTCAGAAACAAACTATATAACAAGTAAAAGCATCAACAGAATGGAATTACTTTCATCTTTCTTTATTTTTGACAACATTTCCATGTTACTTTAACATTTAGTTAACAAATATTGGATGGATCTTATTTACAATAAATATATGACACGAGTAACCATGAATACAGGTAGTGACGTATATACATCCGGGGACTTTAAATCAAGATTGCAGTCGCAGTGCATTGTAAATAAACACGGAACATAAACATGAATATGCTGAGGAACGAAATGTCGATGAACGAAATGTTGATGATAAAAATGAACTAAACCTGAGTTGACGTATGAGACTGGTCTTATAATATAGAAATCGAAAGTATAATGTATTGGCTCAGACTCAATATAATCAACAATGACAAAATGAAACTTGACATGGCACAAAGTACTACTTCTACTGTCCACATTCCAAGCACATGGCTGCCTGTACACGTCAAAATATGAGGTAGACAAAGTATTAAACAACAATATTGGTACAAGGATTTTCTTTCTAAGCAACACAAAATCGCCCAATCTGTCATTGGTCCGGTCATACTTCCAACTATGCGATACGAATTTGTAACAAAAAAAACGACACCCCTATTTCTATTTATGCCTTGACGATGTCTGCATTACTTCTATCAACTGAACTCTCCCATTGTCCAAGTCCTGTCTTCCTTTATCAGCAAATGAAAGTCGGTAACATTTTTGTTCACTTGGGCACAGTGTCTTTATCTCCCCCCCCCTTTTTTTTTTTTTGAAAACTCAGTATTCAGTCTGTCGATTACTTTGCTGGTGGCTTTTTCCAAACTTGCAAATTTGACATTCTGCTAGTTCGTTACCGACATGCACAAGAGTCTACAGTCATACTGGGATAGTTTTTAAGAACAACGTTTCTATTTTCGTCGAAGTACAACAGCGTTATGGATGACATGGAATCTGGGACACAGCATGGAGCGGGAACATCCGGGTAGATGCCGATCGCATGGACCATGCTCTGTATTGTGGCGTGATTAGAGGGCCGTAGTCTCTGTGAGAAAGAAAAAGGTAAAAGGCTTAAACAACCATTATACATCATAAAACGATATTAATCACAAAATAGCGCATATAAAACTGTAAAGAAGGTAGGATAAAATTTTTGTGTGCGCTAAATATATATTTCGTAAGTAATGACAGTTTTAATTAAAGTACATGTATTCCCATCTTTTCTTCAGATACAAAACTATATATCCCGTCACGTCTAAATACTTGAAATTTCTTTTAAGAATAAATTTCCAAAACGTGAACATGCCAATTACACCCACAATTATGACATAACTCCCCGTATCAAAGGCCTTACATGCTGCCCAGTTTGCTTTATTCCTACATTGCTACCTTTGTAAAAGGTAACATATCAGTGTCATATTCACTGGGGTCCGTCATAAAATATCTGACAAATTAAAAAATTTCAGAACCAAAGGGGTATGTAAGTATTACTCTGTATCTTAAGAATATATAGAAATATGAAATTTCTCTTGTTTATTTTCAAACCGATTAAAATATCACTGTCTGTGCCTTTCGATATTTTAATTCAATCAATTTAGAGATACACATGAAAAGATTATCCCTTAGAAATCCTATCGGTACAGTTCATATCATGCAGTCAAATCTCAATTCATATCGTAAATCAACTTTTCTTAAGAAATTGATTTTAGTTTAAATGACTACGTATTCTTACATTGCTAGATATCATATTAAGATAAAATGATGGGTGGACAATATCTGTTGAGGGAGGACATCGAAATGTATTCTTATATAAAACATTCATCGAAACTGATATTGAAACTTTCTTTTTTATTTTTGGAAACTTCTTAGTGAGATCTTACGCACAGAATAAACTCAAGCAAATGATTAAAATGAATGTGAAAAGCATTTGTGATTAGTTTTTGTCCCGGTCTCCTTGATAATTGTATAGTTTCCAGGGATATAAAGCAAGGTTTATCTTGTCTTTAAGAAGTGTAAATTTGATATTGAATAAAGTAAGTCCATCAAGTGCTCATTATATTTTACTATCATCTTTCTTTGTGATAAAAATCCCCCAGGAAAGGGTTTTTACGTGACTTATTGTATATTCTTGTTTTGTATGTCATTGTGATCAGACTATCTATGCTAAACATGACTTTTTCAATGTGGCTGAATATTCTGCACTCATGACACTTATATACTCTTCCATTCTCGAATAAAACAATAACTGTAGCATGATCTAATTGTAATTTGGGATTCGAACCCTACCCCTCTATCTACTCTGCAAATGCTCGATCATCTTAGGCGAAATTTCTGTATGTGACATCCATTCCAATCAATAAGAAGCTATCACTAAACCTCAAATTCCCTTATATGTCACACTAACACTGCAAAATGATGAAAATCATTACAATATACTTGGCAGAAATTCGACCCCCCCCCCCCCCGGCTGTCCTATGGAGTTCTAGTAATTGAGATATCTGATGACTGTTTTTCATTTAATAAAAGCACTTTACTTTGAATATATGTCGATGAATATGGACATTACTAGCACCTATAGCTGCATTTTATCCCTGACATTTTCATGGGGTAAATGGAATTTGGCTGCATGCTAGCATTGGCAGTTTGATAAAGTGTACTGGGCATTGAAGCATACTAGCTTTGGTAGTTCAATGAAGTGTACAAGGAATTAGGACATGCTATCATTGGTAGTTTGATGTAGTATACAGGGCACATAGGCATGCTAGCATTGGTAGTTTGATGTAGTATACAAGTCACCGAGTCATGCTAGCATTGATTGATGTAGTATACGAGACATTGAGGCATGCTAGCATTGATAGTTTGATGTAGTATAGAAGGCATTGAGACATGCTAGCATTGATAGTTTGATGTAGTATACAGGGCACTGAGGCATGCTAGCATTGATAGTTTGATGTAGTATACAGGGCATTGAAGCATGCTAGCATTGATAGTTTGATGTAGTATACAGGGCACTGAGGCATGCTAGCATTGGTAGTTTGATGTAGTATACAGGGCACTGAGGCATCCTAGCATTGATAGTTTGATGTAGTATACAGGGCACTGAGACATACTAGCATTGATAGTTTGATGTAGTATACGAGACATTGAGACATACTAGCATTGGTAGTTTGATATAGTATACAGGGCATTGAGGCTACTAGCATTGGTAGTTTGATGTATTATACAGGGCAATGAGGCATGCTAGCATTGATAATTAGATGTAGTATACAGGGCATTGAGGCATGCTATTCCTGGCAATTTGGAAGAGTATATAGGGTATGGAAGCATGCTTTCTATTTTGCTGTTAAACCCCCAATATTTTTTATAATTTGTTTTATGTCCCGCTAAATTTATCTCACTTATAAGGTGACGGCATCTGCCTGATGAACTGCTCAGAAGTTGTTCCGACGTTTTTGCGACGAACCTAACCGCAGCGCCAAGGCATCTTTTACCTGACAACGTCTAATGGAAGTCGATGCCTCGATCGGCTTTCTGGTGAGTCATCGGCCATGCTCAATCTCGAGACCTCTCGGTCCCAAGTCAAGTACGCTTCCAACTGAGTTACACCAACTCAATATTCATTATTCAAAGTATTTTTATTTACCTTTGTAAGTGGAAACGGGCATGTCCCTGCACAATAATGAGCTTCAAACGATTTCGGTGAAATAATCCAGTCTCCCCATCCAATATCCGCAAAATTAACAATCAGTTTCCTTCGACCACATACACTCCCACTGTTCTGTTCATTTGCAAGGTTGTGATGGTAATCATCCCATTCCTTTGGAAACACCAGTCTGTTTTTTCTATTTCTTCGATTTTTCCGACGTCTGTTTCTTCGATTTTTTCTGCTTTTCCTCTTTTTCGACCTTTTAGTATTCTTGGGAAATGGAATAAGCTTCGGATTTGACATTTTTTGTGTCTTTCCTCTCCTGCCTTGTAAGATGCCCGGATGAGTCTGAGGCATATTGAATGTCCTATCAAACTTCTTATAGTCGGATGGATCTTCCGGTATTTCGTTATCAAAAATTGATCGTCGCTTCCTTACTTTTGTTCCGCTTTCCTGTATTGAATTTTTATGTGCTGTTGCTGAATTTAAATTCTTTCCATTTGACTTTGTCCTCTCTACTCGGCTTTGGTCCGTCAACAGTTTTTCTGCTAATTCATCTAATTGGTCAAATCGATTGTCCTGAGTATCATTTGAATAAATTACTAAGAATGGAGTGGAATGATGACGAATAAATTTCTTAAGAGCAATAAATCTATATTTCCCATTTGATTTTTCTGCTTTAAAATTCAACGCAAAAAGATGAGGCGTTTTCCGTCTTGCTGCAAGACAACTCACTATCGAGTTTGTGACGTCATACCACTGCCAGCCGAAACTTTCGGCACGCATCGTGATTTTACCATCCTCTGCCATGTAATGTGGAGCTATTTCGTACATGAACAGATCAATGTCTCGTTTCTTCCTAAATTTTTTGGCTTTTCTTTTAAAGAGGTGTATTTCTGCACTGAAGAGTCTTTCATGAGGATCTACGGATGACAAATTGAAGACAAACATCGTTTCACCGTTGACCTCGGCTGAAAATAGAGAAAAAATATCATCTGTAAAAACATTACATATTATACATGTGCCGCTGTTCATTAATTGTCTATCGATTGTAAATTAATCATTTCTTGCACATAAAGCTGAAACAACAACGAAAATAAAATAAAATCTTTCTGCACATAAATTCCATAATGTGTGATTTCTTTTTTGTGTAACAAAACGAAGCAAATGAACCGTTTATAAAACTGCTAGAAATGTATTAGATTCATTTTCAGATCACATTAGTAAAGGATAAATTATATACTTATAAGTATAGAATATGCCAGTAAGTGACGCTATGTAACTGTGGCAGTCATTATAACATACCACAGTTGAGTCCTGAAACCAGATGTTTCGGAGAGTTTAACTGTCTCCTGCTTGGCCAGAAACATCCGTCAAGATAAAATATACAGTCGAAATAAGAAAGCTTCAGCACAGCATATATAAAATATATTTAATCAAACATTATCACAACAAGAGTATAAGTCAAAGTAAAAATGCAAACATGTTGTAAACGTTTGCATTATATTATGAGAATGTGAATAAAATCCTCAGTAAAAATACAAACATGTTGTAAACGTTTGCATTATATTATGAGAATGTGAATAAAATCCTCTAATGCCTGAAGAATCTTGGGAGTCAATTTTGGACGGTGGTCCTTAATGGAAAATCAGTTAAAGATATCATAACAGAAAACGCAACAGGTGTTAAATTGCGTGTACAAATGCCATTAATATATAATATAATTGTCAAGTTGTGGTGAAAATATGCATCACTGTATGACAGAAAGCAATTATGCAAGGAAAAATTTCCCTCTCATTCCCTTCAATAAATTTGAAATTTATAATGTCCAAACGAGCGGCACGGGTCAAGTTAAACTTTGAATGAACGAATTATTATGTTCATAACATGAAATTTTAATGACATTACAAAACCGATTTTCATCTCGCACGCTGTCACATAAAATCCATACGCTTAAATATTCCTAAATCTATAGGCTCACGAAACACACAAAGTTCCGTTTTTCATTATTGTGGAGAGGCATTCGCGAGCAGAAAGACACCTATGGTTAAACTTTAATTACAAGGGCACTTGCTCCTGTTTGGTTTTCGTGCATGTAAAAGACATATACGTTCTCCTTTCATGGTGGATTATATGACTTCTCACATAGCATGACAGCAAGTGATTACAAGCATCATATGGTATGCCTTGCATACAGAGTACCTACTCCGTGTATAGGGTTCAGTGATTCTCCTAAAACTGCGGCCGAATATGAACAGCAGAACTTGTACCCAAGGATACGCCTTCTAGCACAAATCACGCGAATGACATTTCCACAAGTGTTTTCGACGCGGAGATGATCTGCTTGAACTTTAAAGAGGTGTCGTTTGTTGTCTTTGTGGTATTAAATTGTTTAACAAACAATCAGACAGCTCAGGTCAACAACCATTCCACACTTATAGACAATTCCTTATCATCTTAACTTCTTAATCATAAAAAATATTATTTCAAAATTCATGACCCACAGCGCCCCCTATTTGAATATGAAATGGAAGTCGAAACTGTACAGAGGGCACGGCTTGATGTCTCGCGACGAGAATTACGGGTCAGAGGCGAAGCTTGGTTCTTTTTCAAAAAACGCTTTATATATACGCGTACCACACGCCTCAAATGGTATCAGATATACATCCATTACTCAAATGGTTTGCCGTAAAAGGCCGTTTTCATGCTGCCTTGTTCCTTTTTGGAAATCCATTCAAATTTGTCAGTTAAAAAATGCCTATGTCATCCTTGTGTCTCTTAGATAGGGAAAATCAAGATAGGAACTTGGATAAACTGACAGACTCGTTTTTGGCAGGCAAAACGCAAATATGCGAGCGTATCAAAAGTGCATCTAAATTCTTCCTTTTGTATTATGTTTACATTCGAGAGTCTTACCTCACGCACTAAAACAATACCCTAGTATTTAAGGAATCTGCAACAAGTGTGCTTTTTAACACCTACTATTGTTGAAATAAAAGTACAAACCGTAGAGATGTAAGTTTATTGTCATTATTTGTAAACATGGTATTGCTCTTTGGGGAAGATCAGATTTATCGCAGCTTGCAGGTGCTCGTCATTTTTGACGTTCTGTTGACGACGTCGAACGCTATAGCAACACACCTAATACGGAAACCCCTCTAGTATATGGAAAAGTGGGGGGGGGGGGGGGCTCATTTGCCAATTTGAATCTGACATATCTTTGACAAACTATGGTAGTCCACACAGAGAAACATCTGTTTGAATTTAGATAACATAAAAATCCATGAAAATTAAGAAATAGTTAATCTTCATCATCATCAATTCTCGTTTGAAAATATATTGGCCTTTTAGGACTGTTTTTCTTTTTTTTTTCTCTGTTTCTTGTTTTTTTCTGTTTTCCTTTTACAATTTATGTATATTGACGTGTGACAGTCATTCTTCTATAAATAGCACAGAGATACAGCTGATGATTAAATAAAAATCTGAATTACAAAAATCACAAACGATTCTTATTGGATTAGAAACAAAACTGTATAGTCATGGTTAATATTTGATATTTTAGTGAACACATCCACCAGGACTTAAGTCTAGATAAATATATAAAGGGAATTTCCAGTGGTGCGTATGGATCTCGTTACAGGCCTTATTCATCTGGAGTCAACTCGACTGCCAGGTTCGACTATGGGGCACCATCACCGCAATAGAGATAACCACAAATTTGTCGACACGAAGTAGCCAGGCTTTCACGTTTTCCAAATGAGTAGCTTTGATTTATAAAATACATTGTAATAAAATGTAGTTGTTGAATATGGTAAGTTGGTGTAATAGCGAGTTTAGGGTGTTGCTAGACCGTAGTTCTGTGGTCAACAGATATGTGCAATGCTGAATCGATATGGTAGAGTGGAAACAATATTGACGATTCATCCCCAAGTTGTATTTTACCAACTGACTTGAGTATTGGAACAATGAGTTTTATTGTTTTACGATTAAAAAGCACATAATCTGACCGTAGGCCATACAGGAAGGAGTCGCGACGAGCAGAGAGGGCCGTTAAATAAAAAGCCATAAAGTAGAGTAGTTAAACCAGGACTTGATAGCAGTTGCTAAATCTGTCCAGTGTGTGGTTATTGAAAAGTGGTGGGGTTCCACGTAGTATCAGGCATAACACATTCAGAACCCGATAAATTTGTACAGTGTCCGAATACTGAAGCTTTCATTGTGGAACGTCATCATTACTACTTTGCGGAAAGTCTACCCCGGATAAACGCCTGAATACAAAGATGTTACGAAGTCCTGCATAGTCCGAGTCAATGACCACTCGACGCTGGCGCCACCTTTGATAAGCGTAGGCACCGAGAGTTTCCCGTTTCCCGCCGACTTATCATTTGTATTGGGGTCGTGCTTTGATGGTATGTTGTTCCGATTGACAAGGTGTTACGACATGCGGTCCGGTTCACGCCATATCAAAATACGCATCAGGCCCATTTTAATACACGTACATACTAAACAGAATCTGTTTGTATTGATTTACTCTTTTATCTTCCAGTGTCCATTTATTGTTTTACAGTATTCTTATTGAACCGCGATTTTATGAAGGCAAAAGCCCGTGGGTGCCTCTAACTCGCTGAAGATTACAAGATAAACGAAGAACAAACTACATGTCAACAAGAACGCGAATAATAAAGATACGAAAGGAATCTCACCACAGTATTCCTTATATAATTCTTATCCAGAAAACTCCTTTCTGATTACTGGTATTCTAAGAAATGTATTTTCGGTAAAAACATAATACATAGAAAACTAATGTTATAATTCTATTGTATAGATATAGCAATTTCAGACACAATGTTTGAAAACAAGGAGTGGGTGAATAAATCAGTTTTGTAATTTCTGAATTTTCTAAAATTAAATATCATATATGTAAAACGAAGAAGAAAACTGTGGAAGGCTACCAATGTTTGTATAAGATCGGCTTCTGATTGTGTTCAATCAAGACTGAGTATGGAATAGTAAGAATCTACATAGAAATAGTCCTAAGTCAGACGACGTTATCCAAATAACAATCGGCAAATTGAGTCTATAATTATTCCCGATAACATCTGTTAAAACGTAACACATGACAGGCAGCATTGTGCTCGACAAGAATTAATTGTGGTTCTTTGAATACTTATTTGGGGTAAAAGTGTTACGAACAAATGATTTAATAGTACCACAAGATAAATCTGTGTCTCCAAATAGATTACTTCTGTTGTTAATGAAAATTAATTCGACGAAATATGTCAAATTCTGCAGAGGTTACAACTTGAAAAACTAGCCACGTCGCCCGATGGCGAAGACGGGGACATAATTTGTCGGTTTTTTATTAAATTAGAAGTGATTAACATGAACAAATTGTCTTCTTACGTCAATGATAGTAAACATGAACAAAAGATATAAGATCATGTAAACAATTATCCCAAATATGTCTTGAGGGGATGTAACCACGTTAACCGTCATGTTCAACCAGTGTCTGTTGTGAAATTATTTATTGCAAATTGAATGTAAATTATTTAAGATATATGGTGATTGAGGCTTGGTTATCGAACTTACATAAGATACATTATGTTACCGCTTGTGCTACATTATGGTTGTATATCAATCATACTTCTGTCAAGCATGCCAGTCATTTCGGGTTCTTGATTTATAATATTTTTATTCAGCACATCGATCGATTATATTTTAACTCGATGAATTTACACAAATTCCAGAGGTTTTCCATTGCATTCTTTAAATTTAGTCTATATAATGTATTTTATAAAATTTCGATCATTCATATTTTAGGTTGGACAAAATTGAATAATTCTGGTACTTTTGTTGATGAAACTAAAACTGTTTTACACTATGTTAAATGTTTAGAGCGCACTATCGTCAAGTATTTCTTTAATTCCTGCAATGTTTCTTTAAAACAATTAGTAAATAAAAGCCAATTTACTTTGTTGTTAAATTTAGATCACTAATTCAAAGGTTGGCGTTGCATCTCACCAATTTAACCCTATAATCTGAAGAATGGTTTGCAAATGATAAGGACAGAAAGAACTCGGAGTTTGCTGCGGCGCCGTGATGCAGAATTTGCCTCCACGTTGGATCAAACAGAGGTGATTTTGTGCCTCATTGCCAACGGTATCAAAATTGTTAAGATGAAAAAGGGTTTCATATCTCTATGCAAGATTTATGTTAGCGATTCTCCTCGCCAACGTTGTCTGTACGTAAGCTAAAACGACTACTATCTGTCCACTCACGTCATTTTTCTGAGTGCCAAAATGAATTGAACGTCGTCAAGATTGATTATTGGGCGCTATTGTACCCTCACTGACCCTAGTTTAACAGGTGCAGATCTCAATGTATCATCCAAACCCCCTATTCAAGCAATTGTACCCCTTTTCTTCCAATGACAAAAGAGCTTTTTTATCGAACTGAAATGATTGACTGATCAACAGCTATCATTACGAAAATTATTTTTCAAACATCAATAGGGACAATTAGAACACGTGTGGGTCTTCATGAGAAACGAAATGGGACAAATGCATTTCAATGTCTCAAAACGTCTTCGACGTAATGCTCATTTTGAATTTGAGTGACTCCCGCAAATACGGAAGAATCAAACCGTTTTACTTCTCTGCTTTATCATGTTGTTTGTCAAAATACGACGAAAGCAATTAAAATTGTTGATTTAAACCTGTGTGAATCAATGTTGTAAACACAAAAAGACCATCAAATAAAAACCGGCTACTTGTTATCGATGAGGAGTGATATATGGTAACAGTATAATTAATATAGAATGACAATATATACATACAATTGGTGTTTGAAGTTTTGACAAACGTCAAATTGTTTTATGTTCATTTAGCGTACTTGCTGACTTTAAATGTCGCTTTGCATTGTATCAAGCAATTATGTGATAAACAATCTTTTATCATTTGTGCGAGTAATTATATTCTGAGATACGTGGAGACGAATCTCTCGTTGACGTGGGTTCGGCCAGACTCGGCCTCTGTATTTTAAACATACTACCTATTTGTATGTTAATCCCATCAACAAAAACAGCGCAAGGGCTATTCGCGATAAGAAACCCTTATCTAGCCAGGATCAAGACTCGCCGACCCCATGACAGGCGAGCACCAAATAAAACACTGTATACCATCTCCGCCGATAATGACTATCGCAGGCTTTATTGCAATTTAACTGTCAAACAGTAAAAATGTCACTATGTAAATTAATTCAATTAATAGAGTAAGTCTAGCATTTGAAGATTTAAACTAACGATGACAATTCATTTTTGATAAAGAAAAAAAAAAAAGACTATAGCGAAAAGAAATCAAAATACATAAGAAAGATCTAGACGGGTACATAAAATTTCATGAAATAGATGAATTGTTAAATTGGGAATTTTAAGTATTTCAAAAAGAGAGAAATTTTTCATACCTATTTCTGCATTGATACTTCGGACGGTGTTGCCGGACAACTGACCCTTAGAGATTCTACTGTTCTTGAATTTTTCATACAAGTCCATCATATATTGTGGAGCTTCTTCAGATAAGAAATCAGGGTTCGGTAAAAGTTTTCCACGAATTTCCGTTGAATGTTTGAACCCTAGTAACGTTCGAACAGCTTCGTGAAGAAGGACATTTTGTCCCCCCTTTTCGATGGAAACGGACAATCCAATGTCCATAAGTAACATACATGTTAACACAACACAAGGCCGCACAACGAAAACTGTCATTTCGTTCTCTCCTCTCGTGCAAAATACAAACACTGAGTGAAATATTGATTAAAAAAAAATAATTACAATTTTTTAAAACAATTACATCTTTCTTCTTTTTCCTCTACAGTTCTGACAGAATAATTTCCAATTCGCTGCCATTGTGGTAGATTAATCCATAGTTAAATGCTGCACTGTAAAGATATATGTATATACATATACATATACATATATATATATATATATTTGCACTCCCAATAATTATTTTTTAGGTATATTTGCGTTTACAGGTGATATCTAATCCGATAGATGTGAGGTTAATTCTCAACACTTTTGACAGGTACTCCTTGCTTAAAATATCCAAATCGAAACCATTTCATACAACAACACGTAAACTAAGCGACAAATTTACAAACGTTAGTGAAGTAAATAAGTTGCGAATGTTCATTTGTAGAAAGGTGCGTTGTTTGCCCGCATTCAGTATCAAGTTGTCACTAACTTTAAGCTCCGCCCCTTTTGACCGTGGAACGCGTAGGGATTGCATAGTTCTGACATAAAGTGAAGTTACTTCATTCATAATGGGAACGCGTTTTACTATCAAGGTTTTCTAGTAAGTGGTTCGATTTACATTTTTAGACCTTTTCAATCAGATGCAAAGGTATTTGACCCGAAAATAATTTATTGATGCGATGAAGCTTTATATTGTACGTTTGCTTGTGTTATAAGGAAAACATGAACGTAGCATTGTTCGTGGCTCAGATTATGAAAGGAAGCGATATTTCCATCAGATATCCTAGTGGGCCATCTTTAGAAGTTGACTGCCACAGTTCAGATAGAATAAATCTCGCATATATTTCAATACTGTGTATACTTAATGCTTGATTAAGACGTTCCTTTAAATATTTTGTAGAAGCGGATTGACTTGCGTCTCGGGGCAGATAGAAGTGTATCAACAAAAATTGAGCACACTTGAATGCAGGAAAAATTTTCACCAAAAATAATGTTTTTAAACATAACTTTTAAGGAGTTTATGTCTTAAAATAGAAGATACAGTTTATAGAATGGAAAGGTCTTTACATAAAGATTCCTGCGGTATAGAGAACAAACTGATTAAATAAAAGAAAGTCAACTGGTAACATGGTCGCCCATAGCCAATTAGCGGCCGTAGCGTATTGTGTCGAGTTGAATCGCTGGCTCCAAATGTCTGCGGCTTATAATAGTAAATAGTTTATGGATTTTTGATCTATTTACACTCGTTTGCGTAACACTGTAGATCAAATCTTGGGTAAGCCGGTAATTTTTACAATGCTTACATACTCCTCTAGAGAAAAATGTGCAAATTATAAAAAAGACTTGCAGTTGTCGGAATATAATCACAGCCTGCGGACAGTTGCATATTAAAATCGTCAAACAAAGCTTACTGAAGACCCAACTTAGCATGAAAATCCCCTTTTGTACATTTAGATCCATAGAGCACTAGAATATTTACATGTCAACAGTGTTCCTTTTTATTGTACCTTTAAAATGTTTATTGTGTGGACATTCTGACTTGACGACTGTCCGACTTGCATCCTGTTGTCTAAAAGGCACCGCATGCCTTTCTACAACTTGTCCTCAGCTGTATCAAACGATTAAATATAATATATCAGACCAAGTTAAATCAACTTTGCTCCAAAATATTATGAAAAGCTATACATGTCATTATCTATGTATGGATATGTATGTATCAATACAAATGTATCGAATACATGGTAACCTTCTATCAGTCTATCACCCATGGAACGCTACAGTACATATGTATGTATATTGTATGTACGTCCATATTACATACTTCATACGCAGCTTGGAATTCTGGACTTTGAGGAATAATGTTCAGAAGTATTTTTCTTAAATAGTGACAAATTTTCTTTTCTTCCAAATTATGTTCAATAAAATAAACATTTAATTTCTATACACGTTATGTGTATTGCATACGGTGAGAATACCTCGTTTTCGGCAAATATTTGCAGAAAATATGTGTCAATATTTGATTTCCCAGCTGCCCCAATACACAGAGTATTACACATCGGTGCTAATGTTATCGAACTAATAGTTACATAAGTAGGAAATTTGCTATTAGAAATTAGCTTAGACATCAAACATTTGCCAGAGGCAGGTGAACAAAGCTAGGCAAGCTACTTTTTCCCATGAAATAATGTGTAAGAAAGTTCTGTACTCGACTCCGTTGCGAAAATTCTTGAAAACTGATTTTGGAGCACCTGTAGAGAAGCACGTATATGGATTTGGATTCCCCGAGCTTTTAAAAAGTACAATTATCAATGTTTGGAAGCATATGCAATAGAAAGAAGAAGAGTTCTACTTAAAACAATGCTAAATACTTATGCATATATATATATATATATATATATATATATATATATATATATATATATATATATATATATATATATATATATATATATTCTTTTACATGATGAATTTGAAATAGGCTTTCATTCTCAATATTTACTGTTTTATCTAAACTTACGAACATTGAATACCCAAGAATATATATATAATGAATGGGGTGCAAAACTTTCAGAACACTATATATTGGTTGATTGATTTTTTACGTCGCTTTCAACAATATTTCAGTTATATCGCGACATGGAAGCAGGAGGTTACCAACCTCTTAAACATAGTGGCGCAACCCGGGAATCGTACCCGGATCGTCGGCGCCGCAAGCCAAGCTCTTAACCACTACACCAAGCCTGCCCATAGAACACTACTAATATAATATTTACGTATGTAAGTACATTGTGGCAAAACAGAAAATGTCAATATTGACGTAAGAATCTTTTACATGCTGAATTTGATTGATTGATTGACTGACTGATTTTTGTTTAACGTCACACCACGAATATTTCACGTATATGGTGACGGCATCTGCCTGATGCGGGGCATACAAATTTTGACCTTTGCAACGGACCCGCCCGAAGCAGTGGGAGATCTCTAACCTGCCATGCATACCACGACACGGGGCCTCGGTTTTAATGTCTTATCCGAAAGACATGACACCGGCATGACCAGGGCGGGACTCGAACCCCGGTCTCCCGATCAGGAGTCCGACGCGATACCACTGGGCCACGCCGGCTTACATGATGAATTTGAAATAGACATTAAATCTCAATATTTACTGTTTTATCTAAACTTACGAACATTGAATACTCAAGAATACAAAGAAGATATCAAAAAACATATGATCTCAACGTTTAAAAATTAAAAATACAGCATCAACAACAACAACAAGCAAACACGCATCAAGAAAGAAAATCTCCAAAACATCCCCATTACACGTAACTTGTAAAACCAATATGCAGTATTTAATATATGTAGGATCAGATGCCATAGTAAACAGCCCCTGCTAAGTGGTCACATTGGTCAAACACCTCAAATTTACAACACTCTGACCCATGTGCAGTTAATACTCTACAAACTGAGGTTCGTCCTTACACACTTTGCGTATGAAAAGATTTGTTTCGTTTAAATCTAAAACTTCGGAGATGACAAAATGACAGGTGAAACAGATAGAAGTTCGGATTACATTTCACGAAATTTCTTTTCTCATGGGCAGTATCATTTTATGAAAATAAAATAAGGGTCATTATCATATATCGGTTACGTATAATAAAAGTTTCATGTCGTTGAAATGTTCATTGACCAATAAATGTAAATATTTATTTAACACTTATAGGAATAAAATTATTAGAACTATAATCGAAGATAAGAAAATTTAAATATAGTTGAAAATCTGAGACAACAAACACATCTTCAAGTCGTGTAATGAATGTCATGACTTTATGCTGTAAAGTTTTTGCCTTTTGACATTAAGGTTTGAACAGATAGCCTTGGAGTCTGCTCCGCCTTGCTTTACACCAGAACACAACTACAATATCCTTGTTATACACTACAACGAAATGTCAATTAAAGCATTTGTATGATAACTTATTCAATGACTCATTAAATCTCTAGTATGACTTGCTGGCCTGCCTCTTAGAACGTTACGAGGAAGCGTGGGCGAGTTGAATGGGGTGCAAAACTTTCAGAACACTGCATAGATATTGTATGCCTCTATCGCTTTCTATCTTACATGGACATTATTATGTAATTTAATTGAGAAGGCTAATATAAAACAAATCGAAGTTTCCCTTTCTTTGTGAATTAAGATGTAAATAGGAAGTCTTATTACTAATTTCGTTACAAAAAAAAGGGATTATTCGCGAAAATTTATACCGAAAATTTGCATATATTTTCCCTGAATATATTAATAGATTCGATACCATCGTTTCCCGAAAGTTCAGGATTCAAGGCCAATAACTGTGGGAATCTCCGTACATGCTATGCTTCCCTCATTTATTTCCCATTACTGTTAATTACACGGTCAGTTCCGTTAAAACACTACCAGATATACTAGATCAATTTAGTACTGTACTAGAAGTTGGATTCTGTGGCTTAACTTACTTTTTCATTGCAAATGTATGCATTTAACATGTTCGAAACTTACCTGTATGAATATTTTAAAAACTATAGCGTATATAATTTGCAGATGTTCATGTGGTCGAAGACGAATTACCAATTCCATCGTACAATCAAAAATATTATTATAACCTATAAACGCATGAATATATTTGTAACATTGCTTTGTAAAGATGAAGAATTTGTCATGTGCAGAATACAGATTCCATGCGCGGATCCAGAAATTTTTGTCAGAGGGGGTCCAACCGTACGCAATTTAATTGCTTGATAAAGGCCAGGAGGCCGAAAATTTGCAGCGAAAGGGAGCAACCATTTGATTTCTAAAGGCGGGGGGGGGGGGGGGGGGCGGGCAGGAAGACTTCCAAAAAATATTTCTGGCCCGCAATATAGGAAAAATACATTTTCAGACCAGAAGGGCCGAGAAAGAAATAATCTGGACAGGGTGTCGGTGAAAATGGAGGTGTAGTTTATATGGTAGTGGCCCGAAGGACCGCTGGAAATTTATATGCATATATTTGTGTATGAGTTTGTATGACATGTTTTCATGGATAACAAAAATCCGGATTTGAATATTGGAGAAAATAATGCGGCTCTGAAAAAAAGCCAAAAAAAAAAAAAAAAAAAAAAAAAAATCTGGCTCACTAAAAGTCTTTCTGCCCTCTTTCTCCATACAAATCAATGTGATTGCTCCCTAATGGTCATAATCCGTAGTTTGATGTTTGAATTGAAAGACAGTGTATTATACTAAATAATGATATTCACAATGCAACATATTTTGTATATGAATCTATGAATGAAATTACTTAACAATACAGTTTCTTTTTTCCGCTAGTATATTTATTGGATATTTGCCACCAATGTCTAAAGAACCCAAACATGTCATTTCTTTTTCTTTCTCTGTTTAAAGATCTGGCCTAGCAATTATGATTATGTTAAACAGCACATTGGAGTCCTCCACCAATGGCCATACAGCTGAGCTGAGACCTGTCAGAAAGGAGAACCGATCGTATGAGTGACGGTTTGTCGGCTTGATATCAGAAAAAACTGTTTACATGCTTTAAGCCCGTGTTGACTGGGAATTTACTGTGTTTATAAAACAAATTAAGATGCCCCTTTCACATGACAGGACTGCTGGTCTGCCTACCTACAGTTCAGACGTCCACGATCTATACAGCTCCATATCTTGCAGAGACGGGGTGCTTATCTAGATTAACGCATGTGCTAGATCAAATGCTAGATTGTTTAAGTGATAGATTACTACCTATTTTCTGTTGGATTCATTCAGTTTCACAAAATACTCAAGTAGAGCGAAAAAGCATGGGAAGGAAATTGCAGTAATTCGGTAGAGGTATTCCATTCAGAAGTTTCAACTGTATTCAATTCGTGCCCAAGTCTTAAATTGTAGAATCAATTTTGGAAATCTGCACTCGACTGATTGTGTGGTCTGTGAAAAGGTAATTATGCCACGGCCTTTCCCCAGATACACAGAAAAATATAGACATGAAAATTTGTGGTTTTCATTTTATCAAGGAAACAATCACACATCCAGAAACAGAACTTGTGTGCGACATTTCCTCTGAGACATCACAATATTTCAAATGATCATGTTTTAAAGTATATTATTATTGTTCAACGTGTAAGATCACATTGTACTATGACGATCGTGTATTATGGCAGTACTGGTCTGTGTACTACCGCGGTATCTAGTGTGACTTTGATAAATGTACTATAACTTTGATAAATGCACTACAGCTTTGATAAATGCTGTGGTCAGTGTACTATGGCGACGGTCAGTGTACTGCGGCGGTAGTCAGTGAACTATGGCGGTGATTTGTGCATTACGGCAGTAGTTAGTGTACTATGGCGATGGTCAGTGTTTAATGGCGATGTACAGTGTACTATGTCGGTAGACAATGTACAACGACGGTAGTCAGTGAACTATGTATCACAGCGGTAGTCAGTGCAATGCGGCGGTGGTCAGTGTACTACGGCGGTGGTCAATTTTCTACGGTCAGTGTACTGCGGCGGTAGTCAGTGAACTATGGCGGTGATTTGTGCATTACGGCAGTAGTTAGTGTACTATGGCGATGGTCAGTGTTTAATGGCGATGTACAGTGTACTATGTCGGTAGACAATGTACTACGACGGTAGTCAGTGATCTGTGTATCACAGCGGTAGTCAGTGCAATACGGCGGTGGTCAGTGTACTACGGCGGTGGTCAATTTTCTACAGTAGTGGTCAGTGTACTACAGTGGTGGTCAGTGTACTACAACGGTAGTCAGTGTACTATGGCGGTGGTCAGTGTTTACTGGCGATGTTCATTGTAATATGGCGGTAGATATTATACAACAGCGGTAGTCAGTGAACTATGACAGCGGTCAGTGTACTTTAGCGGTAGTCAGTGTACTACAGCGGAAATCAGTGTACTACGGCGATGGTCAGTGTACGATGGCGGCACTGGTCTGTGTAATATTGCGGTAGTCATTGTACTACGGTGGTAGTCCATGCACTACGGTAGTGGTCAGTATTTAATGGTGATATCCAGTGTACCATGTCGATAGACAGTATTCTACGGTGTTTGTTAGTATACTTTAGCGGTGGTCAGTGTACTGTGCTGGTAGTCAGTGTACAACGCCGGTAGTGGTCATTGCACTACGCTGGTGGTCAGTGTACTACCGCGATGATCCGTGTCATACGGCGATGGTCGGTGTTTAGTGGCGTTAGTCAGTGTACTACGGCGGTGGTCAGTGTACTGTGGTTGTAGTTAGTGTACTAAGTGGTATCATAGCGGTAGTCATTGTACTATTGCGATGATCAGTGCACTGATTGGCGGTTAACAGTGTATTATATCGGTAGTAAGTGTACCACGTCCGTAGTCAGTGTACTACGGCAGTTTAGTGTCATACGGCGTTAGTCAGTTTACTATGGCGGTGATCTATGTACTACGATGGCGATCAGCGTGCGATGGCGGTAGTCAGTGTACTATGGCGGTGATCTATGTACTACGATGGCGACCAGCGTGCGATGGCGGCGGACAGTGTACTACGTCGGCAGTCAGTGTACTACAGCTGTATTCATTGTCATACGGCGGTAGTCAGTGTACTATGGCTGTGTTCTGTGTACTATGGCTGTGGTCAGTGTCTTACGGCATTTGTCAATTTACTATGACGGTGAGTTTTAAGTGTTGAAGGAATCAATTGCACATTATCCCATTTCTCCAATCACGATCGAAGCTTACGCATTTACATAGATGAAAGACTTGCACAAAATTGATTTGTCAGAGAATCATGTTAAAAACTGAAAATATTTTATAAATATAATGAATTATACACCAAAACTGACGACAGGGGTATAGGGTAGGTCCCTAATACAACAAGGCACAATAGGTATTTATGAATTCAAGCCTGCGTGTTACAAGTTTTTCAACAATCAGATTCCGCGTTTGCGTCATGGTATCTACCCTGGCAAAGCGTGAATGTGTGTAGTCCTAGGAAGGTCCTCAAATCAATCACAGCCCCTGTGGAGAAAACAAGCACAATTACCTGTCCTTATTGTTTGTTCTATCCCGAGTTGTATGGCCGATATACTGAGCACACCCTCCACTATAAACATTGGACAAGAATATTGGTCTCCCGTCCTTCAAACAAGTGCGCGTGTGAGAAAGTTAAATGAGTGATAATACTGAAACTAAAAAATTCTGGTGATGTTAGAAAAACTTAATGAAAATGTTCTAGTTATTTGGTAAGTCTTAGGAAGTTTTGGAAATAGAATTTTGTGTTCAAAAGTATTTCTTATGCTAGCACTCGAAATATCATACATTGTGATATCATAGTTTTACATAGGGTGACACCCGGTATTCCCCAAGGCTAAATAGTCCGAAAGTCCGACAGTCCGATAATTCGAAGGCCCGATAATTCGAAGGTTCGATAGTCCGAAGGCCCGATTGTCTAAAACTCCTGCAGTTCAATAGTGCGAAGGCCAAACACTCCGAAGATCAGATGGTCCGAACACCCAATACTCCGAGAGTTTTATAGTCCGAACACCTGAAGGTACGAAGATTTGAAGGCCCGATAGATCCAAGACCCTATAGTCTGAAGTTCCAGTGAATTGAAGGTCCGATAGTCCGAAGGCCTGATAATCCGAAAGTCATATTAATAATACCTTTATTTGTAAACAATAAAATAACTAGACTGGACCAGTCAAACAATTTGACAGTAGGTCTTCCCTGGAATCATTGGTTATTCGAACTTTAGAACCTTCGAACTATTGGGCTTTTGGTGTATCAGGCATTCAAAGCATCGGGCCTTCGGACCATGGGGTCTTCGGACTATAGGTCCTTCGGACTATTGGACCTTTGAACAATAAGACTATTGGGCCTTCGGAATATCGGGTGGTCACCCTATGTAAGACTGTAATAGCACAAAGTGTGATGTTTCGAGTACTGTTGGCCCTTCGGAACATCGGGCCTTCGAACTATTGGGTCTTCAGACTATCGGGAATTGGGATAGTTGGGGCTTCTGAATATCGGATGGTCACTCTTATATACATGTACTTAATTGTAAATTATTCGGAATGGGCTATAAAACAGTAGTATTAAGGAGATAACAAACCAGATTTTCTTTCATGACTTTTTAACAGAATCTACAGAACACATAGGCTTGTAGGAAGCAATTCAAAAGTGGGTGGGGCAGACTTGTAAACTCAAAACAAAATTTGCAATATTATGCCATTGTTTTAAGCCACTTTTTGTGCCAAGGAGTCTTGCTTGAATCGCATAGAGATAGATGCTGACCATAGACAGATTTACAAAAGTTTTGAAAAGGGGGAATTGCAGTCTGCCAAGACTACTACTTTCTACTTTTCAGTCTGGAAAGGGGGAGAGGGTTGTTGCAGTCTTGAAAATGGCCGAAAATAACCCTTTTTTGGGTAAAGCTTTCCGATTAAAGGAGGGTTGCAATTTGAATTTGTTGAATCTGTTTGCAACATCATTCAGATTTAGTGCATCAAACACTTTTTATCTTTGCATGATGAAAATAACTTGAAGTATGAACGTCCAGAAAGAAAAGGACAAATTTGTACGTACTGTTGCAATACGACTTATAAGATTGCTAATCAATTACATGTTAAGAATAAATTAATGAAAACAATTTAGTAAATTAGATGAACCTATGAAACAATTATGATCGGCCACAAAAGTGGGGAGGGGGACCAGGCTCCCTGCCCCCGGTTTCTACGGCCATGCCACAACGCGGGAATCCAATTGACATTTTTGATGCAGCCAAGCTTAATTAAGGGATCGGATGATGCTCTGAAGACATTGTTTAAGGATGCCACTACCTACTACTACTACTACATGTAATAATAATAATAATAATAATAATAATAATAATAATAATAATTGAAAATAAAGGATACGGCCACGTATCAGATGATCTTATAGGAGTCTTTTTCCAACATATTAGTAAGATGTAAGCATTTGAGGGTCATTTGAACATCAATAAAACATTGAGATTGTGCAGTAAATACAATAATGTACTAGTATTTTCACACATCTTCGGTGACGTACAACGCAACATCAGAATTTGTTTGATAACACCGTTATATTTGTCATTTGTTGCGGCGAAATCGAACGGTTAAAACTTTTCTTAACAGGTCGCATAAGGACACCACAACACAACCCAGCAATAACAACAATGCACATTGTAATCTAGCATAAACAGGAAACATGACGCTCGGATAAATTTGGATTGGCTGGGAGATGTAAACCTCTTCCATTTTATACTGATACAACATAAGATTAAGGGCACTGAAATAGAGGCCAAGATTGAATCTCTTTGCTCTGACAAATTAGAATGGCTAGTGCTGACAGTTTAATTGAAATTAAATGACCCAGAATTTATAAAGAAAACTTATGCTTCTAATATATCAAATATTTTGACACTATCTGGAGTAAATGTATCTTGAGGAGGAAAGAATGATGGATGATATTTGCTCACATATCGGCACGACTCTTTTACATCGACCTCTCATTTCTCATAATTCCAAATGTGATAAATGCGTGCTTAAAACCTTAAGTGTGTTTATAATGGTCTCTCATTTTGGAAAGTACACAGAATGAAAGAACACATACATATCATTGATAAATACTCCATCTCCTGAGAAAGTAAATAAATCAAGAACATAAATATCACCGTGTGTTTACGACAACTTTCATTACACGTCGAGCATCCTTTCCCATCTGTTAAAATCACGAGTAAAATTCTGTTGGATGAAATATTAAGAATTTATAAACATTGCATGAATTCCCTTTCCAGTTAAAGATATTGAGATGAATTGTCATTTTGTGATTTCTGCTTTGTGGTGAGTGGGTAAGTAGGCCCGTAAACAGGTAAACTACACCTTGTCACTTCAACTGAACGTCCCAAGTCGCTGCATTTAATACCATCGAATTTTTTTCCCGGCGTGCATTTGCTTATTCTTGTTTTGCATGTCCCTCGCGACTTTTGTCGAACAGCCTAGTCAAATGTCTTTCCCGCCCGGGGTTTGCGACGGTTTGTATGGGACAATTTCATACTTTAGACTCCCCTTTTTTGACTTCGACACTGATGACTGATCGGTAGATCTTCTTTGTTTATCTTCAACTGTTGTTGCTGTTGTTTCTTAAAGGGTAAAGGTGTATTGTTTGTCAAGAGGGATGGCGTTGTTGTTTATGGTTATTATTGGGCCTGTCTTTTGAACTAATGTTACACTAATATTTAAAACATTTAATATGTTTAAACATTATTATAACATTGATACAGTACACCATACGACTCAGTATATGTTACGGTTTTGAAGCGTTAAGTATCACCTTCAATCTAATACTTTTGTCCCTGGTGCAGAGTGCAAGTTCGCAAATATGCAGTTTATATAACACATTTTGTGTGTACTGTGTCAAAACTCTACAAGTTATTTTTGCTGCAGCATAAATACAATGCGACATTAACCCATTATAAGAAAGTCACAAACTTAAGTTCTTATTAACAGGACTAGTGTTTGATTTCAGCGTATAGTGTTTGCGGACGGCATTACTCAACAGTACCGGGCTAGAGGTGATGTCCTTCAAATTTCCTTATGTAAATATTGAATCTCTAAATGTGTAAATAAATACAACAGCTTTATGCATAATCCTTGAATGTGTGGTATAGGTTTAATATTGTGTATTCATTTGCGGTCAAATGTTATAACACTAGAACAGTGTCTACGTAGTTCTGGGGAAAGCATGAACTCAGATGAGTTTGCTGATCAAACACATCTGCTATGTGATATTTAGAATGAAAAGTGAATCGAACCGGTGATCTTAAGCATCAAAAGAGAGGTTATTTTGCTTCTGACCTTAATAAACCAGTTAAGAGATACCTAAAGATACCAACACATAAATTTTATATAGTTTTATAGACCAATGGACACATACGTTACCAGAAGGCCAGTTCAGTCTTGTTTGTTACATATTAAGAATTCCCAGACCAGGGATCGAACTCAGGGAGAATGAGAGAGAGAAAGACTTATTTAAAGATGAAGTAATATAATTAATGATCCGGCTTTCATAACATAGGTAATCCTCATAGCCGCTGGAAGAAGAAACCTTTCAGAAGACATTTGATAGAAGTTATGCATACTATACCTGAAAGTGCCAACACTTGATCTCAGTAATGAATAATAAAACTTCATTGAAATAATTTTATTCAAATATAATGTCACAATTTTATAAATAGATATCGATAGTAAAAAGAGGTCACAATGAAAAAAAGCTTTAAAATGATAAAATGATGAAATACAGTCTGTAAAATCTAAAAGAAATTTTAAAGTATCACAGTATCAAAAATAAAACATATATATTAAAAGGTAGATAAAATTGGCACAAATTTATAGATGAAGTAGGATCAACAGCTTCACTGCATTCGTTAACCATTAATAAGGCAAACCTATCTGATCCCGTATCCATACAAACTATACATGAACCTTTCCATTATATCATTCGTCAGATTTCATATGTATTATACTGACACTCCGATGAACAATGTATGTGGGTAACATCTGTGCAATATGAATTCATATCATTATGTCCATAGCAATGTCTGAAATTTAAATCTCAACGGTAAACAGCAATCGGAATCAGTTCGCTCTTTAGTTTCGAAACAACCCCCCCTTTTACTTTTTTTGCTTTTGCAAGTAAAGAACAAGGAGTTCCGAATGCGGTATGAGTGTGACGTCGTGCATAACGTTTACGCCGTATTAGTTCTATGTTCTGCAAGATACACGGAAGATTAAATTGTGAATTGAAATTACGAATTTTAAAAACTTTTGCAGTCTTTTTCTGTAGTTAATCTTAATTACCTGTAGCTGGTCAATAAGTTTGTATATGCCCCAAAAATTCTTTATCTTATCTTATAAGCGCGTAATGGACAGTTTCTTGTACATCACTGGACATTTAGTCAAGTGTAGAAAGAATACTGAAAGGTAACAATTTAGTCACCGTTGCTTGACACAGTATTCACAGTAACGAAAACGATGAAAATATGTATCAATTAGAAACAACAAAAACGAACACTCGCAAATATTTCTAGATAAATTTGAACAATTGAAAGCTATGTAATGCTGTGGTGACTGTGACACAAACAGTCCTTGTAGTGGTCACCAACTTCGTTTTTAATTATTCAATCTCATTGAAGAAGCGGCACCTAGCAAGGGAAATCTGGCATGATTCAATAAATCAAAATATAAATAATTTCAGTGACGTAATAAATTCAGCAGTCGTCAAGTTAAATCCAAGTTGAGTCAAGTCGATTTTTCTGTGTAAAGTCATTTCGTATGTCATGATGATGTCCTCAATACGTCTCGGCAACTCTTTCTGTTCTTGAACCAATTCGGATGAGCCGGTTATGTTCTCTTTCGTGCTCGGATAAATGATGTTTATCTTCTTTTAAAAGTTGACGATGGTTCTGCAGTCGCACGTAACTTTCTTCCCTCTGAGAATGAATCTGTGAAAAAAAATGGACATCGTTTAAACTTGTGTCAATACTTAGGTGAAAAATATGGGTTTAACCGAATGTTATGAAATTTAAGCATCTAATTAACTGTAATAACATTACTATTACATTTTATCAAAATTATATTTCTGCTGTTTGTCCTTTGTGACTAAAATGTTGTTTACTATATAATATAATTATTTTTGTTTGTCCTCCTAAAACAATCTATACACTAGTCTTGCACTTCTCAATACTTAGTGTGATTAATGTAGTACTTGTGAACACTACCTTTTGTTGTTATGATATTTTGTATATAATGTAAATATGTTAATTCTCTGTACCAATATCGGCAAAGGAAATAAAGAATCTGAATCTAAAGATTATGTACAATATACCTGTACTCTATTAACATTGACAGATTATATACAATGTACCTGTACTCTATTAACATTGACAGATTATATACAATGTACCTGTACTCTATTAACATTGACAGATTATATACAATGTACCTGTACTCTATTAACATTGACAGATTATATACAATGTACCTGTACTCTATTAACATTGACAGATTATATACAATGTACCTGTACTCTATTAACATTGACAGATTATGTACAATATACCTGTACTCTATTAACACTGACAGATTATGTACAATACACCTGTACTCTATTAACACTGACAGATTATATACAATATACCTGTTCTCTATTAACATTGACAGATTATGTACAATGTACCTGTACTCTATTAACATTGTCAGATTATGTACAATATACCTGTACTCTATTAACATTGACAGATTACAGAAGAGTTTACTATTTTGCATATTATAAAAGAAACTTAATATTCTTTATGTCATTACAGAACATCAAATTTATTATGGACTTAATGGGTGAAACAATGGCAATTAACGGGGAATCGGACTGGCTGATTTCTGAGGAGCTATTACATCAATGTATCAAGGCCTCTGTACGGATAATACCTCTTCATTTACCTATAAATTAACACTGATTCTGCCGTAATATCATGAAAAAATACCCTAATGCAAATCTTTATGATCTGGCAGAAAGTCTTGTTGTTCACATTTGAAATTTGGTGTTTAACTGAAAGTGAACCCCTTCCTGGAAGATTTTCTCGAAATTAAGGTGGATTACCTATTGTAAATTGTATAAATTTGCTTTAAGAAGGACTGAAAAAGATTTTATATGAAAGTAAGATAAAAGAATGCTGTGTAATTCTTGTAAGACGTTCATAAGTTAAACATTGTGCCCTATAAGAAAAAGAATCACCAATATCTATAACCCATGGGGTCGATACGGCAAAGGTCAGCTGTCGTTGAGAAATATGTCAATGATGTCGGTCTTTGCATATAGGAGACAGAATCCATGACAAACTAATTTAAAGGGGTAGGGTATTTCATCCCCAGCTCATCAAATTTGATCAAAATTAACTACACCAATGTAGAATTTTCTGAAAATATTTGATTAAATCTAACCTGCACCTTGATTAGTCCAAAGTTCTTCTCCTAACAGTTATATTTATAACGATTATCTAAACTGATTGAGAATTTTTTAAAGTATGAATAAAGTCGACAATACTGTAAACGTATTCCTAACTCAAGAGTCAGAACTCTATTGATATTCTATTAATTATGAGGAACATTTTGTAAAAGTCTCATCAAAATCCACTTATTACCGTAGCAGGAATTGCTTTGGTTAAATAGTCATTTGACACCAATGTGCCACATTAAAATAAAACAAAGATGATAAATATGATGCACAGATTCTATGGATATCGCCCACAATATGTATTTATTATATACAATGTACTTGTTTTACAGCATACCTTATTTTACTTTCTCGTTTACTGTCATTGGGCTATTTTCGAAATTCAAATTTAAACGTAGCCTTTATTATAACACGACGTAGAGGGACATAAATCCTCATGAAGTCTTGATTCGGACTCTATGAACTTTTAAACTTTAAGATTCGGAAGTTGAAACGTGTATTTGAAATCTTTTCAGTTACCCCGATTTTCATAGTGCCCTTTCTTTAATCCTGAAACAAGGGCCTGGAAAAACTGATTTTATATCTTGTTAGACTGGTAAAAGGTCGGTATCCATGCAGTTATGAAGGGCCTGACCTGCTTTCAATTTCTCAAGTATGCGCGAGCCCATTGACAATGCCATATTCTGTAAATTACAATACATTATATTGCGTTTATCGCACTTTCTCTAGATTTGCCTTGGTCGTAAATTTACGGTTCGTCTCCGATTGCCAACTCATCATATTATCACGAGAACAAAGCAGTATCAACTTATCGACAAACTCTTAAACACACAACCCTCCATCAAATTACTGCTTTATTACTAGGTAGAGATAATGAAATACTGACGAGTTATGTCAAACGTTTTTGTTTCTGCAATAAATAAAGCTCAGAATATTGCATTCTTATAAAGTCCTATATGGAGTATTAATAACATGAAATAGTTTTCATTAGTAACACTATAGAACAAAAATAGTAACCGGAAGACAATATACTTCGACTGGCAGGTGAACATTTGTAAACGCAACTAATGATTAGTTTAAAGTTTTGAACAAGAAACCGTCAAGGACGGTATGACCGGATTGCAAATGCTAAACGCAAAATGTTGACGACGGACGAACGGACAGACAGACGGACTGACCGATTTTGCCAATTTATAGACCAGAATTGCTTTGCATTAACATTAACAATACATGTATGCAAGTGGTCACCCTAAAGGCAAAAAACATTGTGTGTTCACTGAAGCGTAAAGTCAAGGTCAATGTCACTAAATTTTTGTATTGGTTGGATAGAACATTCAAGTATCTACAAACCTACCCAACATTGACATAAGTACCCTTTAGGGTAAAAAAGAAACCAAGCTAAACGCAACTTAAAAACAAAATGTTGACGTCGTGCGGGCGGGCGGACGGACTGACGGACAGACAGACAGACGGATTTCGCCAATTCATAGACCGGAATTGGTTTGCAATAACATTAACAATACATGTATGCAAGTGGTCACCCTAAAGGCAAAAAACAGTGTGTTGACTGAAGCGTAAAGCCAAGGTGAAGGTAACTAATTTTTGTATTGGTTGGATAGAACATTCAAGTATCTACAAACCTACCGACTTTGACTTAAGTACCCTTTAGGGTATGAAAGAAACCAAGCTAAACGCAAAATGTTGACGCCGTGCGGACAGACGGACGGACGGACATACGGTTTTCGCCAATTCATAGACCGGAATTGCTTTGCAATCCGGTCAAAAATGGGTAGAACATTAATGTCAATATCACAAGATCAACAGTTTTTGTTTGAAAAAAGGAATTGTGCTATAACATGATTATTTTTAATAGATAAACATAAAAATCAAGGTCAATGTCACATGGTCCAAACTACGAAAGCAATGGAAAAATTTTGTAACAAGAAATCAAGATATGAACAACAGATGTTTGTAAAACACATATGGCCCCCTCTGGTATTATACTGTACAACTGTATTAAGTATTACATGCGCTCTGTGACCTTGGCCTTTTGACCTTAGAATCAATAGAAGTCATCTACGACTCATAACCAACCTACATGAAATATTACTACTATCTAAGCAAAGGTTTTTCCAGATATTGGACGGACACCGATTATACACAGTAGTACATTGCAGTCGGTGACTTTTGACCTTTGGATCTGAAAATCAATAGCGTCATCTATTACTTATAACCAACCTACATATGAAAAATTCATTTCAATATATGCAATCATTGCAGAAATAATGAGCAGAAACTGAATCATTGGAAATTTTCTAAGTTCAAGGTGTTTAACTCTTTCATTTGATGGTAACCAAATCCAAACTTGATATATATAATCTCATGATGTATCTGTATGCCAAATTTCATTTCAGTAAAGACACCCACTGCAGAGATAATGAACTGAAACTGTTCAGGTTACGGACCTACCGACGAACCGATCAACAGCAGCAAAGCAATATACCTTCTTTGCCTGCAAGTGAGGGCATGAATATTGAAGCGCTACTTCTTGTGATCTAAAAGTTTTGAGGTTGAAGTTTTTTAAATGCAAGTCAAATTCATTCTAAGGTCAAGGTCAAAATGTCAGTAAGTTTGGTATCTGGTGATGTTCTTTTCAAAAGAAATACAAAAGGAAAATATAAAAGCCCTATCTCTTACTGTTGACTAAGGGTAAGGTTTTCTAAACAGGTCAAAGTTCAAGGCCAAGGTGACAGAAAAACAAGAGGCCCAAGTGGGCCTATATCGGTCACCTGAGTACCTAGATTAACAGTCATGCAGGAAGGAAGAATTATTTATTTTTGCATCACTGTGACTAAGTAAACACAAATGTTGAAAATATGTCAAATTTTATTTCAGACCAGAATAAAAAACAACAACAAGTTTTTTGCACATCCATTCAGGTGATTTTGATAATAAGCATTTGCTCTGTCACTGCAAGATGTGATTCAGGGCAACAAGTTTGTCATTTTCTTTAGGTGGGGCCTTTTGTTGACTGATTTCAAGTCTGGGTCATAAACAACAATTGTTTCAAATATTGTCCAGATCCAACTTAAAAAGGCCTAATTTGTTGAGTGTTGAGAAACATCTAAAAACTTATTTAGAGATGTAAAGAAATGAAAAAATTTTTTGACCACAGCGGGATTTGAACTGCTACTCTCCATATTTTAATTACCAAGTGGTATATGTACCATTGTGAGACCCATTTTTTAGACATGGTGGCACCATCTGTTGACCAATTTGGATGAAATGTAAAAATTGATAGAAGACCTATAGTACTTCATGTATACCATGTTTCATTAAAATCTTTCATGTGGTATAACAGCAGAAGTTAAAAATGTGAAGAATTGTCCCTATACACCATCATTTGGAAGTCTTAAAAAATTCATAGAAAATCCAAAAATTGAGATATTGACAAAATATGACACATTTCTGCATTGAAATCACCAAATCCAAAACAATTGTGAAAAAAATTGTAAAATTTGATTTTGGAGGGGAACAAAAATGACAAGACTTCTTCATTCATCCCTCTAGATCATTTCTATGCATTCTGATTGTCTCTGTATACAGCCAGTATAAAGAAGAAGATTGTCAAAGGAGGGTACTTTTTAGTTACCTACTTTTGACTGTGGTGGCTCCACCTGTAAAGAGGTCTGGATGAAAACAACAGAATTTAAAAGGGGATCATAAGTGATTTATTTCTACCAAGATTTACTGAAATCCTTCCAACAGTTTTGCAGAAAAAGTTGAAAATGTGAAAAATGGCCACCCCCCTCCCTTTTTTTTAGAAGTCTTAAAAATTCATAAAAAATCCAAAAATTGAGATATTGACAAAATTCTTTCACAATAATATTCCTTACCATAATTATGATCAAATTAGGCCATAAGAATTCATCTTTATCAATTAATTGAAAAACATGACACTTTTCTGCATTGAAATTACCTTTATGGATCATGCGAATTCACGCACTACTTTACCTCACACTGTATTTTGTTACATTATATATATGCGAGCTGAAATATGATCGGACGGCCATCCTCTCACTATTGAGGGTAGTCTGAATGGACAGCAATCAATCACAGTGCCCATTAACAATAAACCAAATCACGACACTTTTCCCCTTTATCTGCGATCACGGTATTTTTTTCGAATTGCTGAGGTTAATATTAAATACATAAAACATACACTAAACTGGGACGGCAATATGTTGTAAATTAAATAAAATAACGACAGTAACATTCAGATGTATGATTTGTTCTGGCACTAGAATGAAAATCTTGCTCATTATTGGGACAATTCACATCGAAGGGAAGTTATGTTATACAGCGAAAGTAGATGAAAAGCATGATGCATAATTAACAAAAAGAACTGATTCATTGACTTCAATGATTAAATGTTTATATGGCAGTTGAATTGCCAAGGTTGAAGCCCTCCCAAAAATAAATGAATTAAACACCTGATGCCTATTACACTTAAATTGAGGCAATCAATGTGTTTTTCCTTTTTAACGTTTGCCAAACTTGCATTATCACATTTACTGTGCAGCAATCACCACTGTATTATAAATGGAATGTGTCAGGGGAAGCGGCATGTCCATTTCAGACCCATCGTAAACACGTGACAAAAACTACCCATATAGATATGATCAGAAGACGTAACGTTTGATTGTCAGGGCTCAGCGTGACAGAGGATATTTTGGATGGGTCATAGGTCCTTATCAATGGCAATCGTGGAAACCTAAACCCCCGAAAAGTCCTTTATCTTCGCTGCTAATTGTTATTCAATATCTGAAGAAGCACTAAAGTTTTAATTACCAAGTTTGTTCTTCCTTTAATGTGAGAATTCGACACTTTTCCTCGTTAACAACATTTACAAGAACACGGATAGAATATCTTTACTGTATTGTCCAATATTCTAGTTTTAACTACACGATAGAAACTTAACATTGATTCCACGATAACCCCTTATCATCGACTACAAAAAGCAGGGCGGTCTTCGAATAGAAAAAACATATTAGGATTGCATTGCTGAGAGCCATTTACTCGCTAAACCATGGTCACAGCAGTGCGTATAGAAGACAACCAGGTACGTAGTACGATAAAATCTGAAAATTCGAATCCCCTGGATTCCAAGCATCTTTTGCGGGAATACAACACATTCGAAATCTGTGTTCGTTTCAAACTTGGCATTCCTCAGGACCATATTCATTTCATGACCAACAAACCCACACCATACATAGAATGATAGCTAACAGGTCTGCCGTATGAATGCGGTTAGAATTTTTAACCCCCTATGCAGTCAAGGACAAGACCCTAACAGACGGCCTACATCGCGTAAATGTTTGTCTCGGATTCAGAATATCTATTTGCTTACTCTAAAATAAATCCAGTTTTATGAAAAAAAAAATAAATTAAAAAAATAACAATAAATTAAATTAAACTAAATCGAAAATAAACAATTCCAGAACAGAAACAAATTCATTTTTGCAAACAATTACATTTTAAAATCGTCGACTATCAAATAATTGTAGAAAAGGCTCATCTTCGTTTTCTAGGGGTCCATGAATGTTCATTGCGGTAAGCGGTTACTCGAAGGTATTTTTTCATATTCCGAATTTTCTTTTTTGTTTTTGTTGTGATCCTTTTGTTTGTCCGATTTCATCTCATATATGCTGTATTGAAATTATATTTTGACATCTGCATGTTTTATGGATTGATGGCTGTTGTAAGTAGCCAAAACAGGAGTAGCTTTCTCTTCCCAGACATCCGGTTTCATCACTGACAGGAGAAGCTTACTTCTCTCGGGCATTCCATCTCTCCTCTGACAGGAGAAACTTTCTCCACTTTGACATCCGGTTTCACCACTGACAGGAGAAGCCCATAATTACTCCTCCTGAGTACACCGGTCTCATCTCTGACTGGAGATGCTTACTCCAACTGTACCTCTGGTTTCATCTCTGACAGGAGAAACTTTCTCCTCCCGGACATTTATCTGGTAATACTTCAAACAGGAGACGCTTACTTCTGACAAGAGAAGTTTTCTCCTTCTGGGGATCTTTTTTCAACCCTTCTTTTCAGGGGACAATAAAGTTCACCATGGTATATACGCTGTTTGAATGCCTCAGTGACATAGCAACAATAAATTTCGTATTTTAAATTAATCAGTATATGGTATATAGAGCCCGTTCAAACAGCGGTAAGTTTGAAAACGAATTTCACTTATTTCTTTCTAATATTTTTTCCTTGTACTGTGATACTACGTGTCTGCAAGATTGTATTTTCACAGCCGATACATATCGTCATAAGCGAACAACTAAATCGATAACCGTAGGTAATTTCTTTTCAGATACATTTGATCATTAAACCGAAATTCCTCCATTTTATTTAATAATCTCATCCATATACCACCAATAAACATCACAAAACTAGAAGAGTTGATAAATTTCATTTCTTTCAACTTGAAAGCTATCCATATGTAATCAAATTAGGAGAACACCCTCACAAGTTTACCTTTGAAAGTTACTCTTTGGGTTATTTTACAATTTTAATCGCTCAATCTTGTTCATGGATTACCAACCTCTCCACCATCAAAGTAACTTAATGGTATTGGTAGGCAATTCGAGACACCTCGCACTGATGACAATGTCGATAACGGGCGTACCTCTTTCAATTATGTTTTGAAGATAATAATATAGAATTATTCAATTACAATTTATTTTTTCTTGTATAAAAGATGACATAATCTAAAATCGACGTGAAACAATACCATACGGTATAACTATATCTTTATGGATGTATTTCTTGAGAACGCTTACCCTCAAGTCGATCAAGGGTCATATTGAAAGATTATACATCCTTAATAAGGTGTGAACATATAAAGTACCGCGAACAATTTCTAACTGTTTATTATACAAAAAATATTTATTTCAAATGGGTGGCATGAGAATGATTTGTTAAACATGCATACTTAAGAATGAATAGTTGTATTGATTTTTATTAATGGAAACTGACTACTTTCTGATCGATGAGTCGATCTTTCGTACTGACTAGTAACGCAGACAAAAAATCTATATTACCATACACATCAAGTATCGATAAGTTTGAAATAAACGGGAAAAGAAGTTAAAACTACCATATTTATAAGTGTCTCGAACACACTAATAAATTTCAATCCACAAACAGAATAAGAACTTTCCTAAGGGGATAAATAACTCCCCACCCTTGAGGAAATAAAGTGGAACTACTTAGGTTTGGGCAAAGACTGACGCGGATTTTAGGTATATATAACTTTGGAGGTGGTGTAAATTAAAAAGTCCGTCAGTTTTTAATAATGGAAATACATACCATGTTTTAGTCCCTTATCTCAAAAGATGTGTGAAAAGTGTAAAGATTGATTCCAGTGATCTAATTTCAGCAAACTGAAACTGGGTCTGTAGCTGTTGATGATTAAGGTGACAGATGTATACAAAGTTTCAATCCAGTATCTTAAAAGATGTGTGAAAAAGAAGTCCGGAAAACTAATTCTAAACAAAGTGGTATAAATGCAGAAAAAGTAATTCAATCACACACATAAAAAGTGAAATTTGGTCTGTAGATGTTGGAATAAAGATGTACATCAAGTTTCAGTCCAGTCAAATATCTTAAAGGATGTGTGAAAAAGACAAGAAAAGTTATTTCAAACAATGATCTTATTCTAGCTAGGTTAGCCTCCACAGAACTGCATTTTGGTCTGTAGTAGTTGATAATAAGATGTGTACTAAGCTAGTGTCCAATCTCCAAAACAAAGTGTGAAAAAAGTCCCGAAAATTGAATAGGTCTTCAAACAGACAGATAGGCAAACAGACCAACCATATTCCAGAATACTCCACACAAATTTTGTTATGGATTTTTTACAAATCTACTCTTGGCGAATGGAAAGAATTGCAGACTGGCAAACAAAAGAAACGGTAAAAGAAGCGTTCCATGATTTTTTTCCAAAACGAGTATTATAACTCACCTTATCGAGTTCAGCCTTCTCTCTATATAATTTTTGTTCCATTTCTCGCTCATCTCGCATAGTCTCAGCCAATTCCTTCTTTACTCGAACGGCATTTCTTCTCTTCATTTCGGCAAGTTTCTGTTGCATTCTTCGCACCGTTTGTTCTTGCTTCTGTCTGGCATATTCTGCATTTCGCACCGTATTGTACAGACTTTTCTCCAAATCATCACCCTTTGATACCATTTTCTGAAATGAGAAATTAAATAAATGCCATGTCAGTTTAGTAGCATCATTTTATGTTTCATCTATAATTCTAAACGAGTTCTTTACAATGATATTCCTTGTTACTGCTTTAACGTCAGCTATAGATTTCGTGACCTGTTACGGTTTGAACGCCACTTACAGATATCGGAACTTGTTTGGTGACAGCACTTGTACTGTGCAGGGTTTCGTAATTTTGTCCCATGTTACGGACGCATCCGAAAAAGTGAGAGACCTTTACTGTGCCAAACGTAGACCATAACACGATGGACTTGGTTTACACTGCCTCATTCCAAAGATAAAAGATGATAAAGACAAAGACAACGCCAATATTACATAATATGTCGGTTTCTACAATAGACCAAATCCCTTGTAGAATTAATTATGAAAGTGGAGTTGGATCTATTATTTCTTACCAAATTCAGATCATTATATCAAAATATTATCAAATGATACGTAGGACCTTGAAACTTCGGTAACATCGATTTCCATGAGGACAGAAAGTGGTCTTCTTCTTAAATGAAGCATTTAGAAATAAAGGGCCAGACGCTGTTACAGAAACCTTGACATGTCTAGTTGCACCATAGCAAGTTTATCCCTGTGTCAAAAAGGACGATTTTATGGTTGGGATAGAAAATTCAACCTAATATGTCATTGATTTTGATCTAAAATGTATCAAAATGATACCAAATGATATCAAAATGTATCCAATGAGATGATTTCTTCCAAGTATGAACGTATTCAAATAAAGTATGTAGAAATTATGGATAACAAAATTTCAGCGAAGATGAAAATAACTTCAATTCTGGCTTTATGACCTTTGGTAAAGCCAATATATACTCATATCCCTTAAAACATCCCTATCAAATATGAACAAATTATATGTAGGGATTATTTTCACTTTAATGTGACCTTAACCTTGGAGACTAATAACAAGAAATTTTCTGCCAATTTGAACTTCTTCTAATGAAGCCAGTGGAAATTATGGGCGTTACAGATCCACGACAAACGAATGGACAGATTTCGTTGTACCATAATTCATTGTCATAAACAGGCGTATAAGAATATGCAAGAGACGGACAGACAGATAACAGACAAGATGATTCTAACGTGTCGAGACACATAATTAAGAGTTTCTAAATTGACTTAAAACTCCATCTAGAACGTGCCATATTTAGGTTGACACTTTATAAATCGAGACTGCGTTTCACGTTTTTATTTGACCGTCACTGGTAAAGAATATTCCATATCACAGGAGCCTTTTTATTCGAACACCTGTACAAATTCTTTATGTACTAGTATTATGCCCATGATGGACCATTTGCCTGACTAATGAGAAGGTACCAGCACAACATAAACTGTATCTTAATGACTTTCTGATCATCTTTATATGATCACAGGGGCCCCAACATTAGCTACAAGGGTATCCAGACGTAAAGTGATCCCTTATTAGCTTTTATCAGTACTGTAGCAAGATAATTATCTTATCTTAACAAGACTTTTCAACATTTCAGGATTAAGACAAAACGCGTGTCCATTCATTTACAAATCCCGGGTACTTTTCTGTTTGAGAGCAATCACCTTTGACAGTCCAACAGTATCAACAGAATAAGTTCGTTATCAATCAAGATCCACTGACGGACAACCTTGACACGACAAAGCTCGCTTGATTCTTATCTGGACCCACTTTTGAAATTGCAACCTTTAACAGTAGATTATCTCATCTAAAAAGCATTACATCAATATCTAGCCTTCTCACTTGTCAACTCTTCTGTCAAAGTTTGGACTAGAGTACATGCATCTGCTCACTAGGTTTTCTGGCAACGTCATTATGCGATCAACAAGGTTAGAGAAAGTTAATAAAACGCTGAATATGGGTTTTAGGGGTGTATTCTTACTAAGTAACATTGAAATCTTTAAACAGCATTTGCAAATTACTTTGAGCAAACAATGAAGAGTGTTTTAGTATAGTGTTTATATTATTAGATGTGTTAAAGGTTAAAGGTTAAATATATATATATATATATATATATATATATATATATATATATATATATATATATATATATATATATATATATATATATCCATTATTTAAAATAAAAAACGTCATGGGGCGCCCCGTAGTTTGAAAATAGTTTTTCACTCCAAAATCTCCAAAATAGTTTTTCACTCCAAAATCTACTGGCATGTTCCTTCATCATCCTGTATCTGTGTATGAAATATGAAACCTGTAGATTGAAAACCTTTCGAATTATATGGCATCGCAACCAAAGTGTTGAAAGTCAGATAGACAAACAGACGGACAATAAAAAGTGTGTTGTTCCTTTACTGGCGTTGTAGGATATATAAATGGATCTTGCTAACGGTGTTAATTGAAAAGTAAAATGATGACATATTAATAGTTCAGCTGGTATGACTCGGTGAATGAAGTGAGAGATCCTCTCATGGCGGACAGGTCCCGTACTCGATTGCCGCTGTGGGCACACGGTGCCGCACACCGCTGTCATTCGGAACAACGCGTCGGTTTTAAGTGTTAGAAAACCAGACCCGGACGTGAAATCTTCTTAGTTTGTGGAGGAAGGTATGACACTGTGAGTATGAAAATTCCAGAATTCGAAGAACTAGAGGTCGCATTTTGGTTATATATATATATATATATATATATATATATATATATATATATATATATATATATATATATATATATATATATATATATATACTTCATGCTGCATCATAGTATTCAGATAGCTTACATGATTTTTCAAATAAATTTGGATCGAAAATATTTAGAATATTCGGTCTCATGTATGTTTAATGTTGTATTAGTTCCTGACCCAATCATGCAGTTCAAACTTGCGCGGGCGATTTACGTGTCAAATTTTACCGTATTCATAAATTCACATCCGAGTATGGTTACTGTCACGTAGTTTAAGAACCGACTCGGTGTTCCGGATGGTCTTTCTGATGAGAGAGTAAAAACTGAGGTCCCTTGTCACGGTAGGTGTGGCACGTAAAAAATCCCTCACTGCTTCGGGTTAGTCTGTTGCTAAAGTATAAATTTCTACGCAATGCATCAGGCAGATGCCGTCACCATATATGTAAAATAATCCTTAAGTGACGTAAATTAATAATTACTCAGTCATAGCTAACTTTAAAGTCCTCATTATTTATCAAAGATAAATTCAAATGTTAATAGCTCATTCCTCATAGAAAAGATAGTAAATAAGATGAATATTAGAATGAAAAATAATCTTTAAAAACTGTAAGACGAATAGGATGTATGAAAATTATATGATTTATAGACCGAAAATGTAGTACTATTGAAATGATACACTAGTGAGAAGACATTAATACTCTAACTGTGGTAAATTGAACACTCTGGATTTCTTTAATTAGATAACTACGGCAATATCATTCTTTGCACAATATGCAAAAAGGCATCACAGATAAAACAGGAATATCAGTAAAACTGATGGATGCTCCCCGAACGGCAGTTATAATGCAGGAAACTGATGACTCAATTCATATACAAACATCAGTAAAACAGATATATGCTCCAAGAAGCACAGCAATAATGAAGGAAATGAATGACTCAATATATATGAAATCATTGTATTAATTGATGGCGATTTCAAATTTTAATGTATCATATGGATATCCAATTGAGTCAAATGTAGAACAACAAGTGATCACAACATCTTTAACTAAAATGAGTAAGCTTGACCTTGATTAATTATGAAATAAAACTTTCTATCGTGAACATGACCTTACAGAAATGACCTTGAGTGACCATTGTCCAAAAGTCCTTAACCTAAAGAACATTTCGGTGACGTATGATCAAATTCTGATGAAAGGTATAGGAGATACAAATACTCCGTGTTACTTTAAGTCATAGTTAGTAAGTGACCTTGACCTTTCATAAATGACCTTGAGTGACCTTTGTCCAAACGCCCTTAACCTAAATAATATTTTGGTGAAGTACGATCAAATTCTGATGAAAGGTGTAGGAGATATACGTACTTCATGTTACTTTAAATCATAGTTAATATGTGACCTTGACCTTTCAGAAATGGCATTGAGTGACCTTTGCCCCAAAGCCCTCAACCTAAATAATATTTTGGTGAAGTATGATCAAATCCTGATGAAAGGTATAGGAGATCTGAGCTCGGACGGACGGACGGACAGATATACGGACATGACAGCAACTATATGCTCCCCCAAAAGTTTTCAGGGAGCATAAAAATGTTTAAATAAATAACTTATGATGCTTGAAGTGTACGGAGTACATTCTAGATAATATATCTGTGTATTTTACGTTATATGTACAGTATATATTTACTTGAAGTGTTCCGCATGGAATTCAGACATTTCTCGAATTTGTTTAATGCACTTGAATGAAAAATATTTTGAGAAACAATCATCTTAGACATCTCCTTAATATATATATATATATATATATATATATATATATATATATATATATATATATATATATATATATATATATATATCTGTCAGCTTTATGTTAATCCTGTTGTATAAGAGGACAAACATTTATTGGCATATCAATTTTAATGATAAAGTAGGAAAATAGGAGCATTTGTGAACTGGACAAAAGCTGAAAATTTATCCTATTATGAAAAAAATCTGCAAATGAAAAACCAAGAGGCGTAAAATTACTTTCCAAATTTTATGTGAGTTTGAGTGTTTAAGCGCTTAGGTTTTCTTTATTGAATATGAATGACAAACAAAATATATGAATAAAAAACTCAATAAGCGCAATGAATGCTTCTATGGATTAGGAGATGTCAATGGTATCATGTAAAACTCAAATGCCCAACCATTTCTATAATAATTGGTGAAACCTCTCGGTTAATTGGACCACCGAAGTTGAACCTCTCTTGTAATGAAACCAAGTAAATATTTCAAATGGCTTACTACACAGCAGGAACTTGGACGAAACTCTATATATTTGACTAGATTTTGACTTGATGGCGTCTACTTCAGTTTACAAACACGATATGATATGTAAGGAGATGCCGCATAGTAGCCAAAACGGAACGGAGTGGATTGCAATCTAGATTCCGCATCAGTTCATGTGAGAATTCGCTGACATTTTAAAAATATTTTTGTCCTACATTTTCCATTTAATCATATATAACAATCTATAATCTGTTATGAAAATGATACTCTTTATGAGGTTCTACCCACTTATGTAATCTTGACCTGTACAAGGGCGGAAGATATTGTTCACAATACGCTTCCTCTAACAGTATCATGTTTTATATGGCAAGATTACCCCCTGTGAAGTGTAAGACAAAATAAAATTAAAACATACTTTGTTCAAAACAAACTGGTATTCCTGATAATTACCAGTCATACACTCCACCAAGATCAAGGGTCTAGTGAATATCGAGTCTAAGACCTACAGGTTACAAGTCCACGTTGGATCAAGGGGCTTTCTAAAGTTAGACCCCCTGGAATTTCAGAGTTGTACCTCTTCACTTTATGAGAAGACAGTCAGCAATTTTTATTGTAACGTTACCTGTTTCTATTTTTTTTTTTTTGGATCGGTTTATGGATCCCAACAAAATACTTTGTCATGCCACGTGAGTGAATAGCTGATTTCTACTGAACGAGACGCAAAACATCAATCAAACAAATAAAACTAAATTGAAAGATCGCATGCAGTTCCTTGATGTCAAAATAAGGCATGACTGCTACTGTTAAAAAGAAAACCGATTTTAATGTAGTGGGTCATGGTTTGGACATATTTCGAATCTACAGAGTACACTACTGCGCATTAATATGCTTTAACCAATATTTGAGTTTTTTTCTCCTTTGAAGACTGAAAAACATCTACATTGGTTTTTATTAAACTTTGATCCCCTTCTCCCTCTTGATGCAGGTTCAAGGTAGTTTAAACATATCCAATGCTGTGACTCTAGAGAAGATCTTTTCATAATGCAATCCAGTAACTTCTTGAAATGGGATTATGACTGTTCATTTTAACAAAGTCGACTCCTCTCTATCATATAGATTTCAAGCCAGGTTTGGTCAAAAGAAATCCTACGATTCTCAAGTTAAAAATGTGAATTGTTAGCGACTTCAAGGACAAAATCAACAAGAAAAACATTCGGCTAATGTCAGCAAAAACTAGGCTAATAAGGAGAATATTTTTACGAATAAAACGCTATTTGACATTCTACACGTTACCTGGAAGAATTTTAGTGAATCTTCGTGTTCCAGCCGTTCCTTTTCTGCGTGTCTTTTTTGGAAACGAGAAAGACAAACTTCTTCATGATGTTCTTCCTTTTCTTTCTTAGACCGTAATGTTGAGTTCATTAAATGTGTTCTTCTGGCATTATGCGACTGAAATGACAAAAAGAATTGAATTAATATACAGTTCGTTTTATCTTGTAACGTATTTATTTTTAATCGTAAATGTAATATCTTTTACGTGTATACATGTTTTCCTCCTTACCTTACAATCTTCACATTTATTTTCAATTTTCCTGCATGATTCTAAACATGAATAGAAAGTTTATATGGAAAAAAAATGCAATATTTGGATAAAAATATCATGTAAAACGGAAAACCTCAAGTTTTTAAAAAATGAAAGGTACTATGAACAGTATGGGAACATTGATAAAAGTTTGAAATAGAAATATATTGATATTGATAAATACAACGCAATACATAAGAAAATTCTTTTGGCAAAGGCATCAAAGCAACAAAATATAAATCAAGACATACAAATAAAAGAAGAATTTTGAGAATGGAAAGAACGAAAATACGGTGTTTATTTTTCCGATGTCTTCGCACGTGAGATCATTCGGTACGCTTCCTATCACAACAAATGCATACTTAATAACTACTTATATCTAACAGGGGACATATTGAGCTCTATACACGCGACATCAATGACATAAATTAGTTAGGACCGTATTTAGTTGCCAGGGCCGTTATGTACACTATACATCATGCGTACGGAGTAGATTCCCCACTGAGCTTGGTATCTACCTAATAACCAATTCGCCCACTATCGACAATTTTCTAAACAGACTTCGTATCTATTTCTATTGGTCTGGCTTGAAAAGAAAAAAAAATATATCACAATATCAAATCCACATGTATGTCGATCACACAATGTTTACCGCTGATTTTTCACTTAGGCCAAATGTAATGATATCTAAATTGAGAAATTCTGAATTATCCCCCACATGTATTTTCATTTGATGACGTATTTACCAATCCTTTATTATTGTGATGGTATAAATTACAGACATAAACAGTGGATAAACAAGAATTGTTCTGTCGCCATGGGGCAGACTCAAATAACCCCCTTCCCTCCGACAGAATGATTTTTAATATGGTTTTGGCGTTATGGAGATCAAGTCATGGGTATGACAAAATCCTAGGTGAGGAGAGGGAGTTTTGGGTAGTGTGAACTTGAGCAGTGGCTTTCCTCGAGAGATGTTTGTGTTGTGATGATGATGACCCAAGAAGAAAGGCCTGAAGGACTTGTCACATACACACCCTTATGTTATATGTGTCAGGCAAAGATTCAATATATATGGAAAATAGTTTGACGCATCTGAAGAAGATTGAAATCGTAATAGACGTGAAAGCGTAGAAACCATTTATCTACATCAATGTCCAGCACACTTAACCTCTGACCTTTTGACCTCAAAATCGAAAGGGATCACCCTCATCACATGGAGAGTGGATCACCCTCGTCCCATGGGAATTCCATATCTGTGATATGATGACTCTCAGTGAAAAAAGTTACACGTAAGAGCCCGGAAATAATGTCGCTTTATCAATATCATTTTACCTGACTTTTGACCTTTTGACTTCTTAATCGATAGGGATCATAATCATGTTATGATGTCATGGGGATTCCATATGTCCAATATAGTGATTTAAGGTGAAAAGGGAAACCTGTGAGAGCCCGGAAACCATTTACCTGTAGCAATATGCAGTACTCTCGACCTTTGACCTTTGACACCAAAACCGACAGGGATCATCCTCAACTCATTGTGAGTCTGTATGTATGGTATCTTGACTCTAGGTGAAAAGGATAACACTGTATAGTCCGGAAACCATTGCGTATACAGACGGAAGGACGGACAGACGGACAACCTGATTCCAGTATACCCCCACTACTTTGTTGCTGGAGGTGTAAAAACAGATGACAATATCCAAACTAATTCATGTTTTATTGAGGAATCCCAACTGCTTGTGTATCTGCAATCGAAGACATCGATATGGCAAACAAATATTGTACCGATAGTTCTAACACAACGCTGGCTATGGGAGTTCTCAACAACTTTGAATTTTCTAACATATTCCAAAATGCTGAAATATATAGGAATTCTTAACTCATACTTAATCAAACATTATATGTTAAAGTATACATCCTTGCATGTCTCAAAAATTATAGCATCTGAAGAGGAAGGGTGAAATATTGTAAAAATGTTTTCCCAATACAAGCTACATATTTACTCGAACTAGTTATTGTTACGTCTTTTCGTAGGATTTTGACTTGCTTAAATATAATCTATGCTTCCTATTGTTTATGAAGACAAATCTGTAACCACTCTAATATTAACTTAAACAAACTTGGACATCACAATTTGATAGTTTTTGCTACTACTGTAATAAGGTATAGGGCGAACGCACAAAAATAAATTAGTCCCACGTAAGTGGACGCATTTGGGTTTGGTGATCTTTCATTTAATATAATACATGAATGTAGGCTTTCGATAAATACATTCAGAGGTGCTGAAAGTATAGTAATAAATTCCACAGTTCTCATCCCTACCTAAACTCTGTTTGAGAGACTCGCTGAAGTCGACATTTAAGTGAAATATTATAAACGGATGTTGTTATCCCAATCAATCGATATTACTCCTATTATAATCCATGATATCCTGAAATGTCCCCATCCCTTAATGCAAAACATCCAGAAACGGTTACAATTCGTGATAAATTAAACGAAAACATTCTTATCTCTTTGTAAGCAGTATCAAAATGACGACAGCATCTCATTATTTCATTCATAAAAGATGATGAACATGCAAATCGTGGCCAGAAAACTATGCCATGCTCTAAATCTAGAGACTATCGTAACAGAAAATGATTAAATTGGTTTTAAACATAGGCTTATCTATTTTTCAAACGATGACATATCGTATGATTTCATTCTTACAAAAAATGTGATTTTGCAAGGAGTCTCCATCACTAAATGGTGCTGCTAAAGCAATCGTTACAGATAATGTATTGCATGATAGATATCGGGAAATGAAATAATAATGCAAAGATGGTATGATTTTATTCATACAACATGTCGATGATATATAACATTAAGGTTGGTCATCTGTCATGTAAATCTTTCTGATTTTAAATAAGGTAGGTCTGCATCTACAAGGAGATATCCCTAAGGTTTTTTTTCACAAACCACATTATACATGTAGTAAAACACCTGTACTCAATCTGCAGGCGCATCTTGTAAATATTTTATTGGTATGATAAGTACAATAAACTCTCATCAATCAAAAAAAAAATCGGAAAATTTCGAAATATTTCATGCCGATAATTTTTTTCAATTCTTGATTAATGCATCTTATATAGGAACCTTGGTTTCCGTCAGAGTCGTACACTGCGGCTACAAGTTAAAAGTGCAAAGCCAGCAATGAAAAAAGTCAAATTACAGCCCTGACAATAATAGTATATTTATGGAAAATGACACGAATGCTCGTGTTTCTGTGTCGTCGTTATGTTCATCATCATATGCGAAATCACCTTCTCAAGTCGAGTATATAAAGTAATTACATGGATGCGCCCTTACCATGTATACAAAGAGATAAGGATCTATCGCAGAGCCGAAGCAACCTCGCCTTTAATTAATTCTAGTTGATGACGACGAAAATATAATTATATACTAGTGTTACCTCATTTGAAGAGCAAATTCATGAGTATACGAAAGTTGGAAAAGCAAACAGCATATCTGGTACGACAATGAATATCTTTAAAAGGTTTCTTGGTTTGTAATTACTCATTTAAAAGTCATTTTGCTGGATAAATGATTTGACTAATAGAGACGCACTGGATTATATTATAACGTATCCTTGACCGTACTGACAAAAACTATATATTTTTCACTGTCATAAAAATTGCAAATCCTATTTCAACATAATGTTATTGTTTTGTTATTACAATTAAGAGATTGCAAACTTCCTGTTGGTGAAAAATTTCATTTCTGGAGTTTCCGATTTATTTAATATTTCTATTTGGCATGACCTAAAATCTACATCATTAAATGCGATTAAAAAGATATTGTGTCCCCTGCATGGTGACACTTTGACACTATTCCATACGATTGCTCCATTATGGAGCAAAATGGGTTGGTATGACTGATTATCAAGATAAGTTACTTGCGCTACATCCGCGACAATAAGTAGGGCATGAGATCGTACGGCGTTTCTTATACATGTATAATTGGTATAATTGTATTGACGCTTGAAAAATCTATTGAGAATCTTACAATATTCTACGTACTTTGTAGAAAAAGAACCAGCTTTTTAAATTAAACAAAATATGCATGTCACGTTATTTAAACGAATCTCGGTTTGAATATCTAAAGTATTAATAGATCAGTTTATATTACAGGAGATTTTATGTGTTCCAATGTTAATTTCATAAATCATGTGAATGTCTTCAATCAAGGACTCGTTATCGGCGAAAATTCAATTTAAAAGCATTTTGATGTACCAAAAGGCAACATTTATCAAATGGTCGTTTAATTAGTGGAACATAATTAAAATATCAAATGACAAAAATGTGACATATTGGTCGAATGACAGACTGTACAAAAACCGGGTTAGCTTAATATAGGAAATTGCTATCTGAAGTAAAATAGAGCTTACATTAGTGCCACCTAACGGTTTCTCATAACTTCTTTGCAAGTAAATAGAAACATGTATGTATATACGTCTTATTAGCTTTCATGCATGAACATTATAGAAAAAGAGGTTGATATGTTGAAGGTAGAAAATAATAAATATTGGTCAATTATTTGCTCAATGCTTCGTCAAAAGAATGTTATTTCCCATACCAAGCACACGTTTTCATATGAATATTACATTCAATCAAACGGAGGTTATACATTTACGTACCGGCATAAGCTGAGGTGACAAAACATTACAGCTTCACCTGAGAAAACCAGGTAAGCCCAGCCGCATTTTAAAAGTTTTCTTGATGCTAATTACAACGTCATAATTACGTCATGCGGAATTGCACGATTAAAATGAATGTACTTTTATGACATAATCTATGTGATTAAATGAAGGTTATACTTCATTTGGCGACGTCATTCATATTGTCAACTCTTGAAAATTACTTCAAATGGTCTATAATATTTTTCCTTCGGAATAACATAGCAATATTATGTCTTTATAGTCTTATTAAAACTATTAAATTCATGTAACAATGTCCAACATTAAACGGATTCTTAGTCAAATGTACAATTTCATGAACTGCATATATTTCAGTACTAGAACTCTGCCAAAGTCAGGAAGGCTCCCGCCGACACACTATAATAATGATAATATTATTATTATTATATTATCAACAGGATGACAAAAAGAAAGTAAAAGCTATTATATAATTATTAGAATGAAATTTCTAAGACCAATAACTCTGTCAATGCAAATCGGATTATCTTCAAAATCCAAAGGCTTCTTCCTCTCCATCATCCAGATAATATGTGTTAAATTTATGATTTATTACTAAAGAAAACTCGAATTATTGCGTGCCGAAGAAAGTGCTGACGGACAGGCAGACAGTGATTACTAAAGGGCACGCATCCGCTATAATCAGGGGCGGATCCAGAACTTCATGTGCCCGGGGGGACCTCACATTTGAGGCCCGAAGGGCCGAATGGGGAGGGTATGGAAGAGGTCCGCCCCTCCCATAGGTGGGGGTTCGGGAGGACTCCCCCGAGAAAATTTTGTAAAAATGAGGCAAAATAGTGCAATCTGGTGCTCTTTTTTGTGATCCAGACTTTCAGTTGGAGGAGGCGTAAAACTCGGCGCAGGGTCTAGGGACTGCCTATAGGTCCCCGATGGATGCAGGGTAGATCCTTAGTAGGGGGAACAAGGTGCAAAGTCCCCCTCCACGGAAGCTCCTGTATTTGAGACATTTGGAGATACAAAATACGTTGTGAAAATGAACTATTCTAGAAATGGCTATAAGTGAAATCCTTCTTGTACATCGCGTAGCATCAGTACAAGCGTTTCAAAAATTTGTACTGAAGCTACACGATCACGATGTACAAGACGTATTTGAGTAAAATTAAATGGATAAGTAAAATCCATCTTGTAATGCGCGTAGCTTCAAACATTTGTAACATTTGCTACACGAAGTACAAGTAGCCATACGATTTTACTCGCCTGAGGAAAATTGGCTGATCATTTGTGCGCTGGATATTAATTTGGATTGCACCTATATTAAGCTTCCCTCTGGAAGATATTATGGATCATAAATGGGGATCAGGGGAGATTTATCATGAAACTGATCGTGAGTGAACTGTGTCAACGATTTTTTTTACTGCAGATTTAAAGAAATATGAGAGAATAACTGGCGAGCAAGGCAAGCCAGCGAAATTTTGGAAATTTAAGACAGAAATGCAGTAAAATAGGTCCTAAAATAGACTATGGTGCCCCCTTCGACGGGCACTGCCGGGGGGGGGGCATGTGCCCCGTGCCCCGTGCCCCCCCCCCCCCCCCCCGGCTGGATCCGCTCCTGATAATATATTTTACTAGCATCAACAAAAACTTCTAAGTCCCATAACTCTCTCTATATAAATCGGATAATCTTCAAAATTAAAAGGCGTCGTCCTCTCATCCATACAAATATTGTTTAAAATTTATGAAAACTCAAGTTATCGCGTGCAGAAGAAAGTGTTGACTGACAGACACACAGACAGACAAACAGTGATTACTATAAGGAATATGCCATATGGCGACACAATAAATATAGTAAAAGGACAGGATTGATCATTTTGACGCCCTACTGCTGTTACACACGACTCGGTTCAAACACTGAACATTCCCACAATCGTATAGTCATAAAACAAGGTTGTGCTGTTATTGTATATATGCTAATTACTAGAACATTGCAATGCACTTTTTATGACGCGAATACTGAATACTAGCGAAGTACCAGAGTAACACGCGACTAAATGTTCGTCCATCCGAAACTGGATTAAACACTTATCCCGAATATTGATACATATTCTAGAAAAACATACTGGATGCGTCCTATAGATACTTTTTATGTGTAAATCACACAATTAATGCATCTGAAATCATTAATAATACATCCGAAGATTAACTATATTATGGTCATTATAAATCAATGGCTTATTTGTACAAATTGAAAAACGACATTATTGGCCTTCTATCTACTTTGTAAACGACAAAGGAATCATGGTTTTAAAATGATTCTTTAATTCACTATCAAGAGGAATTAGAAGGAGGGTTCAGAACTCGTAAATATCGTTACAAGCGCCATAATGGGGTCTTATCGGGGCCGATAGTAACGCTCCAAGTCGGCATACCGGGCTAAGATACACCTATTATGCTACTAATCCCTGTTAACTAACCGTCTAAAGGCTTCTCGATTTAATCAAAGCATCAAGATTTATACTGATCACCATTTAATGATGAGTCTCGATGAAGAGGAAAAGCTTTCAGAAATCAGGCCTCGTGCAACTTGGTAACATTTATTTGGAGTTCGTACATTATGGCAGTAGGACAATATGGAAATTTCAATGTCATGGGCCGGAATCAATCAAGTAAATACGACTTGTTTGTATGCATTGTTTTAAATGCAACAAATTAAGTGCATTTAAAAATTAAAGTATCGATATAAACGACACAGAAAAGAATACAAACAGTCTACCTTACTGAAATGGCAACGATGGCGCGTTGATTACACCATAAACCAGTACAACTCGGTACATGCTATACGATTTCAGACTTAGTTTCACAGCCAGTAAGCCGAATTTTTATTCTCACTTAATTCATGCTTGGGTGAATAATGGCATTCGCTGCCATAACCAGGTGCACTTGACAGCGATTTCAACCCCCCCCCCCCCCCCCCGGCATTTTCACCCACCCACTCACACACACACACACACACACACACACACACACACACACACACACACACACACACCATCACACACACCTACACACACACATACATAATTTAATAACAATAGGAAAAAGTAAAATCACCTGATGAACATTTTCACAATATGTTATCTAAGGCAACAACTACCAGCCAGATCTTACTTTTAATGTTGAAATTGGTCCTCCTGGCGAGACGTCACAAATGACACATTAAACGCGTAGGTTTGGAAATTAAAAGGGAAATTAAAACAGATGGCAGTTTTCAAATTATGGCTAAATCTAAATTCCAAACATCAAAATAGCAGTTTTCTAGTGATTTAAGAATCGTGAATTATTTTATAGTGTATTAAATATCCTTTGATTAGATGAAATATGATCGTGTGATTACTGTACCATACTTAGTATGAAAGCGGATTTAATCGTCATAAACCTTCAATGCATCGGAAAACATTCATGATGAAGCTATAATGGCAGTGTTGTACTGACCTATGACCTTTTTACATCATAAAGCATTTGAAAAACTGCTACTGAAACCATTAAATTGCACAGCAGATTTCATTGATCAAAACAATTAAATTGTAAATATATGTATCTAAGTACCTCAGATGATAAATGGGTGCACCAGAGAATGGTTGTATAGTTTACATGGGCTGTGCCATACAGGTGTTAGTACGAGAAAATGAAGAAGTTCGCTGCTAGCCTTAACCCGTGTTAAGTCATGCAACAAATTGTATCGTCGCAAAACTTTATTTATTTTCTTCAGGTGTACGCAAATCAATCTGAGGAATGAAATATGCATTTTATGCTAATATATAAACACCAAAATGACACATTACCTGTGGTAGGTTAACTGTCACTCCAATAATTTATAAATCATAAATATACTGTGGTCTACCTTGAATGTAGAATGAGAACAGGGAACTAACTACCCATGTCCTAAGGTGCAACTTGCATCATTCAAGATTGATATGAAAATCACATTCTGGAAATATGCTAAGGTGGTTCTTCCGCTGACTTCGCAGTCATTGGCCCCATCCATTTGGCGTTTGTTTCTGATTCGCCTTTGGTTTCGGTGACACTAAAACCCTCCTTTCTACACGCCCGTCCACGTTCATATATGCTACTAACTTTCCCTGAATGGTTATATTGCTGTGTTTAAGTTTTATGTATCGTAGATATTGATTGTTTTCGACGGAATTTTCAAGAATTCTTAAATTTTTTTTTACTTATTCGTTTAAGTACCTCTTGCAATGAAATATTCACTTATTTTACAAGAGAACGTATTTCATAAGAATATATACGTGTATAAATTTTAGAGCACCATATGCGCATTGCGATAAGTTGTGTCTCTTCAGTGATGCCCAAGGCTTAAACTGTGAATATCGAAAATATATAGATATTTTAAAAACAAACTCGATTACAAATTGACCTAAAAGTAAGGGTCAAATAACCCATCTAAGGACAGAGCTATGCATGAGGGGAGATACTCCTTAGTTTTAGAACAATTTACAAACTTTTTATCACTCAATAATTTGAACTATATATTTCGAGTAAGTACAGAGCAACTTCTAAATCGAAGACAGAAATGAAGGTTCTGTCCCGCCTCCCTTCTACATCCGATACGGTCTAGTATATATATGACATGTTTTAGTATTGTGATTTAAATTAAGAAGAGGATAAATACAAAAACAAAAAAAAAAATAAAACATGACACATATAGTTATATCTACTTCCTTCTCTTTGCGCTGCTGGGGATGTTTCAACATGCTAGTCCTATTTTCACATCGACTGGATTTATGTTTCATATACACCAAACATGACCATGGAACCATCGGGATTTGAATCCGTAAATTTCTAATTATGAGCCGAGTAAGGGAAGTTACAAAGTGGGCGCTATCCAATCAGCGATCAAGGTTTGTGCAGTAAAATAATGCCTGCTATCCCAAAAGTCAGTCGAAGTTTGCACAGTTAGTAAATATTGGAACAAACGCTTTGCATTTAATTAGAAAACTTTGTAGATCTATGAATCTTTTTTATTCTAAAATTATTTAAATGTGTAAGATTTTTTTGTTTTATCAACACAGTCTTATAAATATTATCAATCAACATGAACAAACAATAAAAGAAAAAGAAAACATAAATTTTTTCTCTGTTACAGTCTTGTGGATAAATATGACAAAAATGATTGTAAAATATTATTCAATTAAACACCTCCTATTTTAGGCTTTTTAGCATGATTTATAACTCCCAATGCATCATCACAAGGAAACACCAACATACCAGCTTTACACATATTATTTATCATCCTATTCTTTAACGCTGAAATTTCTATTTTAATTCAAGCAAAAGAGAATTTAAAATTTATTTTTCAATTAACCATGCGACCTCTAAATGACATCCACGACTTGTAGAATAATAAGTTACAGAATCAAAGTTTGATAAGTGGCAACTGTATTTTAATTGTATGTTACACTACAGTAATCACATATGTTGTGCAAGATGGATGTTTTACTTATTCATAATATTCCCCTGAATTTGAATAAGTATGGACCAAAATTCTTAAATCAAATTTAAGAGAAGGTCAAAGGGAGTAACATATTCCTTCAATAGTAACACAAGAGGTGGGCTGCAAAGTTTCAATTTGCAGTTATCTTCATTGTTCTTGTTCTTACGGTTTTAATTAAAACAAATGAGGTATTGTTATAAGATTTATGTTCTTTTGTGAAGGCATAACTGTATCAAGTGCATTGTGTGGAATTAATGAAAAGAATAGATATACTGTTACAATGACAACTGTGTATATGATAACAAAAATACAAAATGCTAAAGTTTTACTAGCAAAGAAAGGTAACTCTTAATTTTAAACAATTAAAATTCTCATAACTTTTCAAGACCTTTCCAAGTTTATCCTGAAAGAATTAAACTGGCAAACTTCGATGATTCATGAAAATAACAATGACATTTGCTTTTAAAAATTTAGCCACATCAATTTGCATTAAAATAAGTTTGATAAGCCAATAAGGTAAAATATACAATGTTTTAGGGTAACATAGAACTGAAATTAAGTCAGAAGATCCAAATTTTTTCCCATTTTATAAAATGTATTCACAAAAGATATGAAGAAACAAATCAAAGTTCAATGTTTAAAAATGGGAATGATGACTTCAGGGTCAGCTCCAAGACCTAGGGATGATAGGGTTACCTGAACAAAAATATTTGATTCTTGGCATAATTTTAAAATAAAAATAATAACATTACTGATAATTTAAGAAAAAAATTAGATTGCTGTATGTTAAGGTTACACTATTACAATAGGAAAAAACAAACCTCTAATTTTTGATCAATTTGTTTAGCTTTCAGATCCATTTCTGCATTGACTGCTGCTTCATTGAGTTGTCTCTGTATGTTGGAATTATCGTCTAATCTAAACTGAGTATCAGTTAAATGTCTTTGCTCTGCAATATACAAATCAACAAAATATGAAACCTGATTTTATGCAAGTCATTTCCTCATAACCACTGACACGTGCAACCATTTCAGATAATAACTTCACTTCCGGTGTCTGTTAAGCATGCCGTAATATATGTATGTCATTGGAGCAACCTTTTTTGGGTTGTCTACGTGGCATGATGTTATATGCGGCATGCTTTGTAGGCTAGGCGAAGCCGCCGTATGGTCTAAATTTACTACATTTATCACACATGCACCTATACGGACATCCGCTGGTGTCGTGGATGCCATATCCCTACCTCGGAATTGAGACACGTGCAACCATTTCAGATAATAACTTCACTTCCGGTGTCTGTTAAGCATGTCGTAATAAATGTATGTCACTGGAGCAACCTTTTTTGGTTTGTCTACGTGGCATGATGTTATATGCAGCATGCTTTGTAGGCTAGGCGAAACCACTGTAGGTCTAAATTTACTACATATATCACACATGCACCTATATGGACGTCCGCTGGTGTCGAGGATGCGATATCCCCAACTCGGAATCGAGCCACGTGCAACCATTTCAGGTATAAAAATTGTGTCTCACTTACTACTAGTATATATTTTCCAATAATAAAGAAAATTTTGTTACATTAAAACTGCACTGTTTCTTCCCAGTAAAAAAGGAATTTTGTTAAGTCCCTCCTTTTTTGTTGCAAATTCAGGCATAACAAGAGCAAGGCCTAGTGTAGCATAATACGTCCATTGCTTAGTTTGAAGGGATGAAAGTTGAAAGTATGAAAACATTCCCCCTTTGCCAAAAATTCTGTGAAATATTATATCCATGCAATGGGTAAAAAGCTATGGACCAGACAAAGATTTAGCCATTATCCAAACTGTGACCTTGCTCTTGCAGATATGACCTTGGTTCAAAGTCAAGACACACTATTGGGTCCTGGGCAAAAATTCTGTGAAATTTTACTAAAATCCACACAAGGGGTAAAAAGTTATGACTCAGACAAAGATTTACCCATCATATGCAATGTGACCTTGACCTTGCCAATATAACCTTGGTTCAAGGTCCTGGGCAATAATTCTGTGAAATATTATTTAAACCTAAAATAGGGGTAAAGAGTTATGGCACAGACAATGATTTACCCAGTATATCCATTGTGATCTTGACCTTTCAGATAAGACCTTTGAGTTGACGTAATGACACACTTTTGGGTCCTGAGCAACAATTCTGTGAAATATTATTCAAATCCATGCAAGGTGTAAAATATTATGGCTGGGACAAGAATTTAACTGACACAAGCACTGTAACCTTGACCTTGTAGATATGACCTTGAAAATTGATAGGATTCATTCTCCAGTCATAGGAAATAAGTGTGCAAAGTTTAAAGTTCTAGCATAAACAGTTTGGTCTGTATCTTGTTTACAAGTTGCATTCTCAAAAATTTGCTATTTTTGCCCCCAAAACAACCTTGACCTTTGATCTTGATACTGAAAATCAATAGGGTTTGTCCTCATGCCATTAGAAATAAATGTACCAAGATTGAAGGTCCTAGACTTAACAGTATGGTCTGTATCGTGTCAACAAGGAGTGGACAGGACCACTGACCCACCATAGACGGACAAATAATAAAATTATACAACATGTTCTTTAAATAACTAATAAACTTACTGAAGAAGATACAAAGTAATTAGAACAATATATTTTGTAAAATTATGGACTTGACAACTTAAATTTTAGCTCATTAATGTATATGTATAAGAGTATAATATAGATGTATGTATGTATAAAATGCCTTACCATCTCTTTTCTTGATATCAAGATGAGACTTTGTTAATGATAAATCAGCACTTAGTTTTCTTTTTTTCATTTCTGCATCTTTTGTGTCTCCATCACTTTTCCTATTGAACAATAATCAATATTTGAAATAAGCATTTTCATGTAGTATACAACTTTCAAACATTTTAGTTTCTGTCAGGATACTGGAATATCAGGAGTTAGATTACACTTCAAAAGAGGGTAGATAAGAAGTCACAAATTAAAAAACTACCTATCTATCAAATTTTCCAATGTTTGCAGTTGCTGTTACATGACCAAATAGATAGTGCCTTGTCCCAGCAGAAAAATACATACTTTCTGATATTACTTTTTCCGTTAATAGTATTAATAATGAAAACACGATTTTGATGGCATATTTACTTACATTTCTCTTTGTCATCACAAAAAATGAACCAATAACAATACTAAAACAAGTCCACATGGGCTTATATTGCTCACCTGAGCACAACTTGCTCATTCTTAAACAACTGAATGCTTGCAGAAATTTGCAGATAAGTATATGCTCTTGCTTATTGTATTTTTGACAACTGACAAAAGACAATAAACTTGCTTCTCAAGAATTTTTTTCTCTTTTATTTTTTTCTTAATCTTGTTTTGGTGTAAAATGAACAAAAAAATTTGCCTTTAGCTGGGTTTGAACTGCTTCCCGTCGTATGCAACTCATAAACCAGAGTTGTCAGAAGACAACAGAGCTTGCCGGTGCAGGGTCTTTTTCAACATAATATAGCTTGATTAAAAAGCTGACTTTTTGAAAGTCAATCAATTTTTTTTAAAAAACTAGAGCTGTCTGCAAAAGGAAGTGCCTGTTACAAGAACCCTATGTGTGAAGTATCAAAGCATGAGCTCTACTGGTTCAAAAGTTATAGCCAAGGTAAAAGTTTTTTAAAAGTAGGTCAAACTCCAATATCAAGACCACAAGGTCAAAGACCATGGTATCAAATGAAATTTCTTGTCACAAGGAATCTGTGAGTGAAGTATCAAAGCCTTAGCTCTATTTGTTCAAAAGATAAACTCAAATTAAAGAATTAAAGTTTTTGGAAATTAGGTCAAAGTCCAAGATCAAAGGTTATGATACCAAATGAAATTTCTTGTCACAAGAACCCCATTTATGAAAATTTAAAGCTCTACCCCTCTTGGTTCAAATGTTAGAATTGTCGCCAATGTTAGAATTTTTGAAAAGTAGGTCAAACTCCAAGGTCAAAGTCTCAGATCATGGGCCCAAATGACGCAGTCTTCCACAAAGTATATATGTGTGAAGTTTTAAGGCTCTACCCCTCTTGGTTAAAAAGTTATAGCCCAGGTTATAGTTTTCGTCTATGGACGCTGCCACCAACAACAACAATGCTGGGGGTATAACATTAGCTTGCCAGACTTTTATCCTGGTGAGCTAAAAAACAAGTAACTTTGAAATAAAATCGTCAAATAACCCTTCAAATAGATATTTTCCTTCAGAAGTTGACAAATACAAGCTTTATGGCTTCTCCATATATTAAATAATCAAGAAAATGACAAATAAATGTGTGCAAAAAAGAGTACATTTTTTTTCTAATATGACTTGAGTGCTGCAGAACTCTTAAAAACTAGTTTTGGCATAAAATTAAGTGAAAAGATTTTTGCCTACAGCAGGGTTTGAACTGCTAACCTTCAGCATGCCACAACTGACCTATATCAAAATCATAATACATCAAAAATACAAAATTTTCACATGAGACTTTAAAATAACCCTTAAAATAACAATTTCAACAACTGTTAGCAAATAAATGCTTTACTTCTTCTCTGTATTAATTTGTAAATCAATAAAAGGACTCCAAAATGTGTTGAAATAACAAAGTCCAAAAAAAGAGGCCCAAGTGGGCCTATATCGCTCACCTGAGTACCTAGATGATCAGTCAGGAAGGAAGAATTCATTTACTGTTGCATTACTGTGACTAAGTCAACACAAATGTTGAAAATATGTCAAATTTATCACTTTTTTGCACATCCATTCAAGTGATTTTGATATTAAGCATTTGCTTTGTCTCTGCAAGATGTGATTCAGGGCAACAAGTTAGTATTTTCTTTAGGTGGAGCCTTTTGTTGACTGATTTCAAGTCTGGGTCATGAACAACAATTGTTTCAAATATTGTCCAGATCCAACTTGAAATGGCCTAATTTCATATGCTGAGTGTTGAGAAACATCTAAAGACTTATTCAGATGTGTAAAGAAATGAAAAAAAAAAAAATTTGACCACAGCTGGAATTGAACCGCTACTTTCCATATTTTAATTACCAAGTGGTATATGTACCATTGTGAGACCTAGTATTTAGACATGGTGGCATTATCTGTTGACCAATTTGGATGAAATGTACCAAATTGATAGAGGACCTATAGTACTTCATGTATACCATGTTTCATTAAAATCTTTCATGTGGTATAACAGCAGAAGTTAAAAATGTGAAGAATTGTCCCTATACACCCTCATTTGGAAGTCTTAAACAATTCATAGAAAATCCAAAAATTGAGATATTGACAAAATTCTTTCAAAGTAACATTCCTTACCATAATTATGATCATAATAGTTCGTAAAAGTGTAAAAAAATCATCATTATTAATTAACTAGGAAATACATATGTGACACTTTTCTGCAATGAAATCACCGAGTCCAAACAAATGTAAAAAAAAAAAATTCTAAAATTTGATTTTGGAAGGGAACCAAAATAACAATACGTCTTCACTGATCCCTCTTGATCATTTCTATGCATTCTGTTTGTCTCTGTATACAGCCAGTATAAAGAAGAATATTGTCAAAGGAGGGTACCCTTTTGTGACCTTCTTTTGACTTTGGTGGCGCCACCTGTAAAGAGGTCTTGACGAAAACAACAGAATTTGAAGGGGATCATAAGTGATTTATTTCTACCAAGAATTATTAAAATCTTCCAACAGTTTTGCATAAAAAGTTGAAAATGTGAAAAATGGCCAACCCACCCCATTTTTTTTGGAAGTCTTAAAAAATTCATAAAAAAAATCCAAAAATTGAGATATTGACAAAATTCTTTCACAATAATATTCCTTACCATAATTATGATCAAAATAGTCATTAAGAAATCATCAATATCAATTAACTGAAAAACATGACCCTTTTCTGCATTGAAATTACTAAGTCCAGAAACACATCAAAAAAGCGTAAATTTCTATACGGGATCCTTTTTTTTGATAACCTATCTTTATAGATTGTTGAAATGCAATTCATTTCCCAATTTATGCACTGGTTCTGGAGAAGATTTTTGAAGAGGGGTACCGTTTTGGGCACTTTTGGCCCTACCCTGGATCCACCCCTGAGGGAATCTGGATCCCGAACACAATATTAGCAGGGGACCTTGTGCATCATATATACAAAGTCTGATCCAAATCTGCGATGCAGTTCCAGAGAAGAAGTTGAAAATGTGAAAAAGTTAACGACGGATGGACGATGACGACAACGGACGGCGCACCATGACTATAGCTCACTTGAGCCTTTGGCTCAGGTGAGCTAAAAAAGCATCAATCATTTATCTTCAGAGGAGAACAACAAACAACAACACTTTTTAAGACACTCTTACAAAGTTTCATCACTATCCTTCAATCACTACTAAAGGAAAAGTCCATCATAGCTTATTATAACATACAAACAATATATGTCCCCCTCCCTTTTTTAATCTTAAAAAAAATTGCAAAACTTCCTATGAATTATTTTTGTATCCCATTTTTTTTTCCAACTACATTTAATACTACAAAATCATTTAAATATATGAGTTTGATTATCTTCTTTATTCAAATCACAGCATGACTGAACAAGAGCAACACGTAATGTTGCCTGTGGCTTAATTTAAGGACAGGTTAAGTAAATTTATGGAGAAATTTCCTTCCCCCATTATTTAGGACTTAAAATTGCCCCCTCCCCCTTAATTTTCTACTCAATTTCATTAACTCTTGTAAAATAATGCTAATAATGAAATTTACCTTGGTTCAAAGTCATAACACACCTTTGGGACCTTGGCAACAATTCTGTGAAATATTATTCAAATCCATAGAAACAGTATAAAGTTATGGCTAGGACAAGGATTTACTTACAAAGACATTGTTACCTTTTGGTACCAATGGAAAGGTCTTGTCATAAGTAACACACATGCCAAATATGAAGCTCTACCTGTGATAGAGTATTAGATATGGCCAATGTTAAAGTTTTTGCTGACGACAGACAGACAGACGGACAGACAGGTGGACAGATGGACAGAGTGATTACTGTAGGGCACCTGCTTATGAAGTGGGGCCCTAAATAACTTTTCTAGAGCTACTAATGGCTATTATCAGAAGCAAAATAAAGAACAGAGACTTAAACTCCTCAAATTGAACGTGGTTAAAATATCACCATTCCTTCCTTGTGGTTAGTATTATTATATTTGTATACACCAAAATACAAATTACTTACATTAATTTATTTTCTTTTGTCTTATCTGCAACAAGATCTTCCTGTATCCTATTTGTTTGTTCTTTCTTTTTATCTCTGATGTAAAGAAAAAATAATAATATATCTCTCTGAATAAAACTAAAATTTTAACAAAATTTTGAATACCTTTATTGAATGAAAGTACAACTCTTTGAAGAATTTTTATTCAGATTGCAGTACAGTTGTCTGAGGATTTAAAACATAGCAATATAAATGCTTCATTAATCTTTAGGGCTGGTGTAGCTAAGTGTATGAGGTGCTTGGCTCAGTGATTGACAGATTAGATTTAGTCCCCAGACATGGGCACTCTAGTGTCCTATCTTTTGGATGAGACAGTGGGGTGCCCTGCCACAGTAGGTGTGACACGCAAAAGCTCTCTTCCTGTAGGGTTGATTCGTTGCACAAGCAGATGCTGCTGACTATGTGAAATAATCATGGAGTATTTTAAATAATAATCAATCAATCAATCCATTAATATTTGAACATTAAAAGTATAAATACTCCCTAGTATTTCATCAGAAAATTATCTCACATATCATCATCTCTGATCATTTTTATATAGTATTATAAGACTGGTCAAATTGGAAATGACTGAAATTCATTTATTTCTTTACAGCACACATATATAAACTTTTGAAACAATTTCAGAACAAGCATGTAATTAAAATCTTAAGGTAAGTAATAACTAGAGCTCTCCATGACTCCCAACTAATATTCCCTACCTCCACATTGAGTATGCTCCTCATTAAAGATTACCGTGCGTAATATAAAAATTCCTGAGAATCAAGGGATATAACTCTTGGAAAATTTTAAATGTCAAAAGTATTTTCCTCCACACAAATCTACAAATGATACTTGATGCGAAGATAAATCTAGATGTGAGGTAAATCTGGATGGTTCGTTAAAATCATTATAAATTAACAAAGTTTAAAAGGTCCATTTGCATAAACATGTAGTTTAAAAGGATGTTCTTTCAAGTTGTGCGTTTAAAATTGCTTGAAATGGTTAATAAGTAACAAAAGTAGACATCATTCAGATATACCATGCGTCCAGATTTACCCTCTGGATCAGTAGCCTTTCTTTAGCCAAGTTTGGTCGAAATCAGTATGGTGGTTTAGAATATGAAATTTGGGGTGGGGGTGGATTTTAAAAATTGCATTAACACACAAGTTCATATCAATTCTTAGAAATACAATGCAATGTTGATCATATATCAATGTTGGTTGGTTGGTTGATTGGTGTTTTATGTCGCTTTCAACAATTTTTCAGTTATATCGCGACACAGAAGCAGGAGGTAACCAACCTCTTAAACATAGTGGCGCAACCCGGGAATCGAACCTGGATCGTCGGTGCTGCAAGCCAAGTGCTTAACCACTACACCAAGCCTGCCAAGCCATTAGAATTTCATTTATATTTTGTTGGCATCTGCCTAATGCATTTCACTAATATTTCAACTTATGCAACAAACCTTTCCAAAGCAGTGAGGGATATTTAAGCCTCTGAGGTCTATTGTGACATGGAGTCTCAGCTCTCTCAACTGAAATACAGGACCATGACAACTTGCCTGTTAGGATCAAATACCAGAATTTCCAGTACCATACAAGCACACTACCAAGCAAGCTGGACAAGTGTGTACATTTCATTTCATGATTCTCTTGCATAATAAGGAATACAACAATATCCTATCCAGTCAAACAAAGTTATTATCACACAAATGTATTAACAAACATCATAGTAATTTATATATGTTACTTACTTATATGAATCAAATTTCTGTTTTCTACCCTTCTGTGCTTCCATATTTAATTTTATTGCTAAATCAGCTAATTCTTGTTTAAGTCTGTATTGCTCTTCCTAAAAATCAATTAAGATTAATGTACATGTATAAAGAAGATAGTAACATGCAATGAAGACATCAATCATACGGCACAGTTTGTTAACTTATTAATCATGTTACTGTATTATGTTCTGCCTGCCACCTTATTTTTCTCACTGTGATTTTCAACAAATTACATTAAATATTTGCAGTGTTTCTCAATACTGGTCATGTTTTTCAATATTGGCTGATTGCTTTATATGGTATTTGTAGAAAAGTCTACACATTATTATTGTTAATTACTATTAATTATTATTAGGTATTTTAATCTTGTTATTCTTGAAAGGATTATTTATTCATGATTATGAAACAATAAGTACAGTATATTACACTGGGTGAGATGGTAAGGGCACATTGTTAGGATGGAAAGCTTTAAAATGATAGAACTAACAGAATATTCATAATTTATATAAAGCTGATGTAGCTTAGTGCATGAGGTGCTCCGCTTGTTACTGAGAAGTCCCAGGTCCGACTCCTACCTTGAACACATCAGTGTCCTGCCTTCAGATGTGACAGGAAAACTGAGGTTCCATGTCAAGGCAGATGTGGCAGGTAAAAGATCCTTCACTATGTTGCAAAAGTATAAATTTCTATGCAATATATCGAGCACATGTTGCCACCGTATAAGTGAATAATTGTGGATTGATGTAAAACAATAATCAATCAATAAATTATATAGATAAATATAAATAAGTACTTAAATGTTCTAGTACATGAAGGCCATTTTTGAATATGTACATTGTACACATTTTTATTAGTTATTTTTCCCCATGATTTCAATTAATAAGGTCAATATGGAATTAACAAGTCTAGCTCTATACAAAGCACATCAGGTATTTTAATATTTTAAAAATCATATGGGTTCCTTACCATGCCTAATATTATTCTTGAGATAAACATCAGGTCTACTAAACAGAGTGGGCTGTATGTATTAATGTCCTTTTTTATACTGTTAAATGTATATATATGAATGTTTAAACAATCATATATATCAAGTCACGATGTTTATTCATTATTATAAATTTACATTTCTTTACCTCTTTTCGTTTCATTTTAGCTTCATACTCTTGGTTCATTCTTTCAACCTCTGACCTCTTAAGATCCATCTCACTCATTTTCATTTTGTATCGTCTAGCTAAATCTGACCTGTAAATCATAAAGATACAGCTAAACAAATTAAGTAATATAAATAGGTAAAAACAAAACTAATTTTAGATAAACATGGCTGATACATACATAATTACTATATACCACCTCATGAGGAAATAAACTGAGACAATCCCTCTGCGGGTAAAAAATCACTTTATAATTTTGCTTTAGAATTCCACTCAAGTATAACTTTGATTTTAATCACAACAATAATAAAAGTGATATTTCTCATTTATTTGTATTAGTAGATGTCTAATATTTAAAATGACTAATACAAAGGAGGTGTACACAGAGTTACAAGTGATTAGAGGTAACTCAACTCTATATGAGATGTAGCATCCTATGATCAATACAGGTGGGGAAAAGAATGGCAGAGGAGAGACACAATGAAGGGAGAAGAGGGAAGGAAATAAAGAAATAAAGAAAGAGGTAAAAGGAGGAGGAAAAAATGAGAAAAGAAAAAATTATCAAAGGGAAGAGCCTGGAAGAAACACTTAACCCCCTTCTCCCAGTCCACCCTTCAATTGTAAATAGTATTCACATACACATACTACAAACTATGCAGAACTATTCTGGTCATTAAGTTATGAAATTCACTCCAGCAATTGTTTTAAATACTGAATACTCAGAACAGAGAATGTTTTTACAATTTTACAGAATACATGTATAAGGATTAAATTAACACAAGTGTTAGATCTCATAAATAATTTTCTGCTCAAAAATATGAAATAGGACAGCCAAGTTCACATGGTAAGAAGTCCAAATGCAAATACAATCTGAAAACTAAACGACATGCTAATTACATTTAAATTTTTTGTCTTAGAAGAAATTTTCCTATTCCCTCTACTTCTCCAAATTATTGCTAGAACTCATCACTTATCCTTCCCAAATCAATTGCCAGCATATTCCTAGATTTACTGTATAACTTACCATCCCCTCCCAAGCAGTCTCTATCATACCAGTTTGAAGTAATTCAGCACCTATTTCCAAAATTATGGATAAAAAGCTGAGGCTTACAGCATTATCAGTCAATTTCTGAGATGTTTGTTAGCTATACATATGCATTATTCAATATTCTTGCATTGCAGAAGATTTATTATAGAAAACCTGACTAGAATTTGATCCCAATACTTCCTCAGCAGTATCTAGATTTAAATCAATTCCTTTCGAATATTAGCACAAATATGACTCACTTTTCTAGTTGGATCTTTCTATCTGTATCTTTAGTAGAATGATCCACATTTATAGATTGTTGAATTCTAGTCTTTGTCAACTGAAAATTCAAGCAGATATTAGTTTACAATTTTAAACCTCAGAACTTACGACTGTAGAAATATTCTTCTACCCTCTCTTTTCTCATCTTGGCTAGAAAGAGTCCTCTTCTCAGTTCTTTGCTTAGTTTGCTGAAAGAAGAAATTATTAACCTTTCCATGAAAGAAGTGCAACTTCACTTACTTCAAATGTAGAGATATCACTTAAAACCAAAGTAAAATAACAGCAGTCACAAATACAAAAATCCTATTGGATTTTATATATGAATGTAGTTTATATATGAATGTAGTTTATTTGCCAACACTGAGTATACAATGAACAAGATGTGTTTGTGAAACAGGAATGCCCCCAGCGGCAGCAAAGTCCAGAAAAGCTATTTCTGGCATGAAGGTCATGGTCAAGGTCAAAAGGTCAAGGATCTTGGTGTCATTTGAAAGGGCTTCATTGGTTGTGTACGCATGTCAAATATGAAGTCTCTATCTCTCACAGTTCAAAAGTTATGGCAAAAGTTAAAATTGACGACAGACAAACAGATAGGACAACAACAATATGCCGCTGATCATTCGATCCAGGTGCATAAAAATTTCCTAGACAATGCAATCATTTCTGGTTACCACAAACCTTCATTTTATGAAATGAAGCTAACCAATAAGAAGACATAAATAAGACAGTTGTGACATTAACATACCTCTTCTTTCTTATGTATATAATCCCTTCGTAATACTGTATATTTTTCTAGGCCCTGATTGAGCTTTTTCTCCTCTAACATTCTTTTTTTGTTGATAGCTGAAAAGATTATTTAGTCAAAAATATCACACAAAAGTAAATGTAACTAAACAGGCTATGGAGCATTATTGTTACCTGTATATAAAAATTTGAAACTAGTTATTGTTTTTAAGACTTAAATTGATTTCAGAGTTAATTACCAAAACCCCCAGAATACTCACACATGTTCATACTAAATGACAGTTTAAAGACACAGAGGAGTCACTGTTTAACCCTTTTCAATCAAGAGTAACACCAAGCGTGGCATAATACGCCCATCGCATAGTTTGAAGGGATTAAATTTGAAAGTATGGAAACACTCCCCCTTTGCCCATTATTCAGGACCTCAAGGTAACATATACTTTGGCCCTGGACAACAATCTTGTGAAATATAATGGAAATCCATGAAGGCAGTAAGAAGTTGTGGCAAGGAGAAGAATTTAACCCCCTCATCCTTTTTTTCTTCTAATGTCAAAAATGTAAGAGTACACAAAAAATAAAAGCCTGTGATATATATTAGATTTCATACATAATTGTAGCACCAATTCAAATTTGAAAGAGTTGGAGTGAGAAATGAATTTCATATAATTTCACAATAAAAAAAGATATGACTTTGTATCAAGGTCATGACACATCCTTGGGTTCTGGGTAACATTCTGTAAAGTCACATTGAAACTTTAGGAATGAGTTTGAATCAAACTGAAATTTGTGTAAACAATGTACCAATACTGGTTTAAGGAAAATGAAAAACCAATGAAATATGAAAACTAAATGAAATCAAATTACCGTTTTCAAAATCTCTTAATGTATGCCTAACAGCTCTCTGGTTTTTGATTATGTCTCCTTCAGTACGTTTTAATTCTCGTTCTTCTTGTTTGTGTTGCCACATGTGATCCTGTAACAAAACATTTCTTTTAAATTAAAAGTGGAGTAATCAACAAAGAAACTCTATATTTATAAATTTTAGACCCCATTTCCCACATCAATTAGTGAATACTTAAAAATATAATAGCTATGTCATATTGCTGTTCTAAACATTCAAATTTACCACTTAAAAGGTTAAATAGCCAGAGCTTTTAAGAGATTTAGCATTTATTGTTTAATACTATACATACTTCCCTTTTAAAAACATTATCAAAGAAGTTATAAACGTATAGAATAAGAATAAGAAGAACACTCCGTCACCAATTTTTTGGTTACTTAGCCTTTATCAAGTTACAAACAATTGACAATTTACAGCTATGTGAAATCCACTGAACCATACAGTTATATAGTTGTAACTATATAGTTAAGTTTTCTTTGTGATTTGCACTATAAAGCTTTATATAGTTTCGTGCACTATTTTATGATTTATGATGTTATGGAATAATTGGTTTGACGTTATGTTTATTTATGTTGATGCATTCATAGCATGAGCATGGATTTCACATAGCTGTTAATTAACCAACATTTTGTAACTTGATCAAGGTCAAGTAGTTTTTATCATTATTATCATAACCAATGCACTTCCCTCTATAAATCTAAGAGATTTTTATAGATTAAGAACTTTATTGATAGAACTACCGGTAACATTTTATTGATGTAATATTCTGTTATTGGATTTAATTACAAAATGAAGTAATTTTACTTATCAATTCAATTTCTTGAAAATTTAGAAATAGGACACTGCTAATGGGTGCATCATATACCCACAACTTTTTTCCTTCTCCTATGCCTCATGGGTCAAATCCCAAGTTCAGAACTACAAGTCCTACTCTCATATACCATCATTATATCAGTTGTATCTATAATGGTATGGGAACAGTGTAGAGATCATTTTTACCCTGTCCATTTGAGTCTTATGCAGGGGTCAGACTTCCTATTTGAAATCCAGATGCACAACTGCAAATGTTACATTATATGTACCACAATCTGACCTTTAGTTAAAAAAGAGAAATACAAACAAAATTTTTTTTACCCCATCCATTTTCTCTACCCCAGACGCCAGACCCTTGATTTGAAACCCACGTAACAGTGATGTGCTTTTATATACCATCAGCACATCACTGATATTTATAATGAGTTAGAAGGGGAAGTGCACACTTATTTTAACACCCCCCTTTTGCCCCTTCCCAAGAGAGAGATCCCCTGTTTGAAACCTAGATATACATTTGCAGCAGATTCTATTTTATGTACCACTACAAAGTAAAAATTAACAAGAGGCCCAAGTGGGCCTATATCACTCACCTGAGTACCTAGATTATCAGTCATGCATGAAGCAAGAATTCATTTATTTTTGCATTAATGTGACTAAGTCAACACAGATGTTGAAAATATGTCAAATTTTATTTCAGGCTAGAATAAAAAACAACACTTTTTTGCACATCCATTCAGGTGATTTTGATATTAAGCATTTCCTTTGTCTCTGCAAGAAGTCATTCAGGGCAACAAGTTAGTCATTTTCTTTAGGTGGGGCCTTTTGTTGACTGATTTCAAGTCTGGGTCATGAACAACAATTGTTTCAAATATTGTCCAGATCTAACTTAAAATTGCCTAATTTCATATGTTGAGTGTTGAGAAACATCTAAAAACTTATTTAGATGTGTAAAGAAATGAAAAAAAAATTTTGACCACAGCTGGATTTGAACCGCTACTCTCCATATTTCAATTACCAAGTGGTATATGTACTATTGTGAGAACTGCTTTTTAGACATGGTGGCATTATCTGTTAACCAATTAAGATGAAATTTACCAAATTGATAGAGGACTTTTAGTACTTCATGTATTCCATGTTTCATTAAAATCTTTCATGTGGTATAACAGCAGAAGTGAAAAATGTGATTGAATTGTTCCTATACACCCTCATTTGGAAGTCTTAAAAAATTCATAGAAAATCCAAAAATTGAGATATTGACAAAATTCGTTCAAAGTAACAATCCTTACCATAATTATGATCACAATAGTCCATAAGAAATCATCATTATCAATTAACTAGGAAATATGACACTTTTTTCTGCATTGAATCACCAAGTCCAAAGAAATGTCAAAAAAAATTCTAAAATTTGATTTTGGAAGGGAACCAAAATGACAATACATCTTCACTCATCCCTCTAGATCATTTCTATGCATTCTGTTTGTCTCTGTATACAGCCCGTATGAAAAAGAATATTGTTAAACGAGGGAACTCTTTTGTGACCTACTCTTGACTATGGTGGCGCCACCTGTAAAGAGGTCTGGACGAAAACAACAGAATTTGAAGAGGATCATAAGTGACTTATTTCTACCAAGATTTATTAAAATCCTTCAAACAGTTTTGTAGAAAAAGTTGAAAATGTGAAAAATGGCCAAACCCCCCCCCCCCCCCCCCCTTTTTTTTTTGGAAGTCTTAAACGTAAAATTCCTAATTTCATATGTTGAGTGTTGAGAAACATCTAAAAACTTATTTAGATGTGTAAAAAAAAAAAAAAAATTTTTTTGACCACAGCTGGATTTGAACCGCTACTCTCCATATTTCAATTACCAAGTGGTATATGTACCATTGTGAGACCTACTTTTAGACATGGTGGCATTATCTGTTAACCAATTTGGATGATCCGCACAAAAAACAAAACCTTGGAAAAGGACTATGAGTACTTGCATCCTACCCAGTTTTATCACAATCCTTCAAGTTGTTCTGTAGATCAAGTTGAAGATATGAAAAATTGTCCCCCCCCCCCCTTTTCTTGGAAGTCTTAAAAAATTCATAAAAAATTCAAAAATCGAGATATTGAAAAAATTCCTTCGCAACAGCATTCCTTACCATAGAAATGATTAAATGAAACCATCATTGAATGAATGCATCAATGTTTACTAAAAGAAAATAATAACTCTTTAATGCATTAAAATAACAAAGTCCAAAATAAAAATGAAAAAACGTCAAAAATTTGATTTCGGAATGGAACCAAAAATATCAACACTTCTTCCCATATGCCTCTAAATCATTCCTATGCAGTCGGTTTGTCGCTGTATGCACCCGATCTGAATAAGAAGTTTGTCAAAGGAGGGTACCCTCTGTGACCTACTTTTGTCTGTGGTGGTGCCACCTGTTCATGGATCCTGACAAAGATGACCACATTTGTCGGGGACCTTGAGTATTTGATGCATGCCAAGTTTCATTGAATTCCAGCAAGTGGTTCCGAAGAAAAAGTTCAAACTGTGAAATGTTTACACAAATTATCCCACCCCCCTTTTTCTTGAAAGTCTTAAAAAATTCATAAAAAATCCAAAACATAAAATATTGAAATATTTTCTTCGCAGTAGTATTTCTTACCATCAAAATGATCAAATTAAACCAAATTAATGCGTCAATGTTTACTAAAAGAAAAAAATACCTCTTTTCTGCATTAAAACTACCAAGTACAAAAAAACGTCAAAAAAACGTCAAAAATTTGATTTCAGAACGGAATCAAAAATAACAACACTTCTTCACACATCCCTCTAGATCATTCCTATGCATTCGGTTTGTCTCTGTATGCCCCCGGTCTGAAGAAGAAGTTTGTCAAAGGAGGGTACCCTCTTTGACCTACTTTTGCCTGTGGTGGCGCCACCTGTTGATGAATCCGGACGAAAAACAACAACACTTGTAGGGGACCATGAGTACTACATGCTTATCAAGTTTCATCAACGGACGACGGACGACAGATGACGGATGACGGACGGTGATTGATCAAAATAGCTCACTTGAGCCTTTGGCTCAGGTGAGCTAAAAAGCACAAATTGTTTTTTAAACTCCCCTTCATTTTTACTCCTCCCTATTTACTTTTCCTCGGAACAAGACCCCTGCTTAAAAGCGAGATACACAACTGCACATGATGCCCTTTTATGAATTACCATGCTATCATATCATTTGTATCTAAAAAGGTTAAAAAAGAGAAGCTTAGACAAGATCTTTTTACCACATTTCTTTGTCCCTCCCCCAGAGATCGAACTATTTTGAAACCTTTGTACACATCATCACATTCTATGTATCTACAATGGTTTAAGAGGAAAAAGTGAAGACATGCCTTACTGAGATATGTTCCACATTATCTGCAAGCATATAAAAATAATAAATCGAACCTCTATAACTTTAATTCTGCGGTTATAATCTTTCTTGTCTCGTTCAACGCGAGATGAAAAAGAGACAACTGAAGGTCGACCTGTAACACTAGTCGCTCTCCTCCTTCCTTTTCCATCCTTAGAGAGTAGAAATGAATGGGAATACTTGTTTGAATCTAAAAATCCCTCTGGTCCAACTTTTCTTTCTTGCTCTCTGAAATATATATGAATAATAATTTTGAATATATATGTATGTCATTCAAATGAAAATCATACTATTGAGGAAACACTTATCACTGTGTGGCCAAAACATTGTACTTGAATTTTCATACACAGCTTTTCATCTGTATTTGTGTTGGTTCAGTCTAGTTTGGGGGAAGTAGGAGGGCTAGGTAGTGTTTTCATTTAATAGCTTTTTCTAGGTTCTCTGGCATACTCTGTCACTATATCAGTACAAATGATTATAATATTGGTGCGGCAATAACTAACTAACTAACAGATATTCAGGTTTGTATGTTTACTAGAGGAGAATTATTTCTTAAACTTTAGCATCACCATCTTCCAATTCATTATGTTTAAATCTTAAAACTGTACATTATAACAACAAATACATTGACTATAAACAGACACCTGATGAGGATATATCTAAGTATTTTTAGAGCATGTAATGTAAAATACAAAAGTATCTGGTATCACATGACTATGGCACTAACAAAAATATAACACAGTGGACATTCACAGACCAGGAATCTGGGAAGAGTGAGCGTCATGGGCCTTTATTATTATATACTGTTGATGCCATACCTGTAGCCTCAGACAGTTGTTTGTACAGTTGTACAGTTCTCCAAATTAGGTACAATCCAAGTTTTTATATAATTACACAAATGGCAAGAAGTTGACCATCATAAATATATTGCATTTTTGTGATAAGATTTAAAGAGTAATGGTAATGACTTACTTCAGAAATGCAGCATAATCTTTACTTCCAGACCGTCTAAGGTCATCTTCTTCTTTCTTTGGAAGAGGAGCACTTCCTGGTCGTCGGATGCTCTGATACCGACTATGGATGAGAGCATTGCGCTCAAATGGTAAATCTGTTAGCACCATTTTGATTGACTACAACATACGGATATCTCACACTGAAAGCTGATATAAAAACATATTTTTTGTAGTTGCTACAGGACTATAGATGCTACTGAAAATCACATGATTGAATGCTGTTACAAATGATAAATATGTTTTATGTTCAATGCTAAAATCATATCAAATCAAATACTTCTATCCTATCCTGATTCATTGTTGATGGATCATGTAGACATTATGTATATAATACACTCATGCATTATCTATCGTGCTTTTTCATTCAAATACACAGTGGGATGATGCAGCAATTGTGGTCCTCCACTTTAATGGCTGAGGAAATGTTGTCTCCTTTGAACTGAGACAGCAATGCTTAATTTACTCCATTTTGTGTCTTTATCCATGGCTCATTTAGAACTTTGGTTGCCACAGCTTTTGACCATTGAACATTTCACACTTTGAAAAAATCATTCAAGATTCTTTAACAAAATATTGAAAAGATACTGTAACATTAAAAGTAAAAGAACACAAATACTCTTTACTGCAAATTTGCAGTATAGAATGTTTATGTTCTTTCGCTTTTAATGTACTGGACATCCTTTGGAGGACTATTTAGAATCTTTGATACTGTTACATTTATCAATATTTGTCTGAATTCATGGATTTTGTAATCTACACTATTTTGTTTCAAGACTTCTTTAACTTTAAAATAGGGCACCGCTAATGGGTGCATGATACGCCGGCATCATGTTTTAATGTGGTCTACAAGCCACATCCTTTCATATGACATGATCAAAAGTTTTGTTCCCCCCTTTAGGTCAGGAGTAGAAGCCCAGAAAACCTTTCCTACCTTGCCCATTTTCCCCCATCCCAGGGGTCTGACCATAACTTTGAAACCCACATGCACAAATACAAACCACATCCTTTCATATGAAACCATCAAAAGATTTGTTCCCCGTTTAGTTAAGGAGGAGAAGCCCAGACAAACTTTTCAGACCCCGCCAATTTTCCCCCACCCCAAGGGCCTGACCCCAACTTTGAAACCCACATGCACAACTACAAGCCACACCCTTTTATATGACACCATCAAAAGTTTTGTTCCCCCTTTAGTTAAAGAGGAGAAGCCCGGACAAGCTTTTCCGACCCCACCCATTTTCCCCCACCCCAGGGGCCTGACCCCAACTTTGAACCCCACATGCCCAACTACAAGCCACATCCTTTCATATGATACCATCAAAACTTTTGTTCCCCCTTTAGTTACGGAGTAGAAGCCCGTAAAACCTTTCCGACCCGCCCATTTTCCGTTCCCCCTTCAGGTAAGGAGGAGAAGCCCGGACAAGGATGGACGGACAGACGACTGCAGTATAGCATAATACGCCCACATTTTCAAATGCAGGCGTATAAAAATGGGACTCCGAGAAATGCATCATTGATTTGATTTAAGGGAATTGTAGGGCATTCTATGTCTTGTATGATATAAACAGCGACCAACAGCACAAGATATTCTTCAAAGTGATGAAAATAACAGTTCACAATATAATTGAATTTACAATATGGAATATTGCAACTACAATAATGTCAACATACACGCACACTTTGTAACTGTTATGACATCATATAATTATGACGTAAGTTGCCCACATAAAAGTGCCCACATCGAGAACAATGAATTTGGTAGGTGACTAAATGCAAACATTGGCGGATTTTAGTAGTTGCGATACTGCGTATTGCCATGACCTTCATTTTGATTATTATTCTAGAGGTTGATAGTTGACAAAGAGGTCTTTATTAACATGCATAGTGTTAAACTGAATGTAAAGTGATGAAAATTATATGCACTACCTAAAATATTTCTGTGTAATACCAATTGTAGAAACCCTTGAAGCACTGTAGTTTAAGGATGGGGAAGTCTTAATGTTAATATGAAAAATTATAAGACCCAATATTGTGCTCCATGTCAGTGAACATGTGTATTTGAAGTGTGACAAAAGACAAAATCTAAGTAAAAGAACCACCTGAATCATAAAGGTATCATTTAAATACGTATGTGTGGATAACTATGCTGACAGGACACATCAGTTTTATTGTCTTGTATAAAAGAGCCTACAAGCCCCAGGACCTCTCAGCTGGAACCATGCAAGCTACTGATTGAGCTAGAGGTGTGCTGGCTGCAGATGACAGTTCAAAGGAATTCAGGGAAACAATGTATTGTGTATTCATCAACAACTGCATGATAATACCAGTAAATAAAATTTGGGGCGTTTTTTTTTCTTTTTTGCTGTACTAGTTTGGGTTTTTACACTGTAATCAATATAATAAATCTGAAGAAAATTATCAGTATATACAACCAATTTAGAATCTGAAATATATGAAAACCTAATTTAGACAAAAATTAACTTTCAAAACTTAAAATTTTTCTTTCTATTGGAAAATATGGCAGCAAAAATTAAATTTTGAAAGATTAACCTCCTCCTTCTTCCTCATACGAGTTTTACTCTAGTAAGAGTGACATACTCTGTGATATAACCTTGTATGGGTGACATGAGGTTTATCCCTAAAACTCTGATATAAAGAAAGTCAGTGTGAGAATTTCCAAAACATTCATGGAACCCAACGATTACTATTAATCAGATCAGTAATAAAGTTTTTAGTCTGTTGACAAATTCATCAGCTTAATCGACTAAGGACAATTAAACACTCAGCAAATCAGATTTCTGAAATGCGCATGTTGACCTCCAAATTTAATCAGATTTCTAAAATGAAATTTTAGTCATTACTTAATTGGTAAACTGGGCTATCTGAAGTGAAATCCCAGTTTGCCAAATAAGTATGGCTTAGATAGCCCAGCTAGAAAAGCATTTGCATTAAGTAAGGGGAAATTTCTTGGTTTGAATCCCACTCTAGACATAATATATTCTTCCTGATGCCTATTACAGAATTAGAGGTTCCACCAACTCTAATCAGTTGTCAGTGGTTGTGTGGAGACAATTATTCTCGAAGTCGGGCATCCAGGTATTTAATAAAGAGCATTTGGGAACATTTGGGGTAAAGCATCGGACTTTATCATAGAGAGCAATGCATATTCCGGGAGGCATTTTGGTAATTTCAAATAAGTAAATTTTAAATACATGTCTTACACATTTCTGATCGTTTTTTATAATAAAACCCCTTTAGAAATGATACAGAAGAGCTTAAAGTTGTATTGACGCTAACGATAAACCCCAAGTTTTATCCCAACTATCATTGACAGATTCCTCGGGAAACTACATAGAGCAATGAAGACAGTGATGTCATGCTGACTTCGAGAATATGAGGATTTTGGGTTTGTCACTCTGAGGAAACCTCAACTTGGAAAAGGGGAAGGGAGAGGGTTTAACTGAGAAATTGGTTCAGATAGAACTTTGGTGTATGGCAGAAGGCTCTTCTTTCATTAAATTGAAGAACCACATTTTGTGGTGTCATCACACTTGGTTTGAATCCCAGTTTGCCTTTAGTTTTCACACTGCCTGTTAGGAAATTACATGTATGACTTTGTCCTTTATAAAAGTATCAATGAATGTATTTTAAAATGATCACAACTCAAGAAATTGAATTTTAGGTCCTGCAATAATATCTGTATCTGCAGTATACGTCAACACAGTCAAACTTGACTCTTATGTGATGGGTGGCGGGCGGTCAAATTTGGTAAAAAAATCCCCCCAAAAGATTAAAACCAAATGATACTACTTTCCCCTCTCCCCCAGAGACCAGCCTGGCAACCGTAGCGGCAGAGAGGCTCTAGTCCTCAACCAGTAATGCTCCCAAAGGTCCAGCAAGGGTATTCATAGTGACTGCTTAGACTGAGAGAGAAGAAAACCCCTACTTGAAGGATACCAAGTCAGGGGCCTCAGCAACAGGGGCTGGCAAGGAATTCCAGGTAATGATTATTGTTAGGAAAAAGCTTAATTTGAGAGAGTTTACAGAACAATGGTACTGCCTAAATTTGAAAGAAGGAGAGGACCTGGTTCTAAAGCTGCCTGGGGTGAGGTAAGTTGAAGCCGTTGTGTCCACCAAGTTGTTTACAACTTTATAGAACATGGTAAGGGATGATTTGGTCCTTCTTGACTCGAGGGTCTCCCAGTTTAGGTGGTTTAATATATCTGTTACACTACTGGTGTTCCGGTATCTATGTGTAGTAAACCGGGCCGCTCGTTGCTGGACTATTTCTACTCTGTTCCTTAGATCCTTTGTATGTGGACTCCATACCGTACTGCAGTATTCGAGGTGGGGCCTTACTAGTGTCTTGTAGGCTGCCTCTTTAGTCTTCTTGTTACTGACACGTAGGTTCTGGCGGAGGAAGCCAAGGACTGAGTTTGCCTTCTTAATCATGGTATTGATATGGTGTGTCCAGGTGAGATTTTGAGAGATGATGATCCAGAGGTATTTTGTGTGATGTTCTGAGGTGAGTGTATGGCCTTTCAGATTGTAGTCATGAATAAGTGGATCCTTCTTCCTATGAACATGTAGGATTCTACACTTGTCGGGGTGAAAGTCCATACCCCACTTGCACTCACACTCCTTGAGGTGTCTTAGGTCTTGTTGTAGGATGTTGCAGTCTTCGGCAGAGTTGATTTCTCTGTATAGGACACAATCACCTGTGAATAACCTGGTATGTGAGGTTACACAGTCTGGCAGGTCATTGATAAATACCAGGAATAGGATCGGCCCTAATACACTGCCTTGTGGGACTCCACTTACAACAGGGGCTGACTCTGAAAATGCACTATCCACTACCACTCTCCAGGATCTCTCTGATAGGAATGACTGGATCCAGCAGTGGGTGTTCCCTCGTACTCCATGGTGCTGCAGCTTGGTAAGTAGGCGTTCATGTGGTACTCGATCAAATGCCTTGCTGAAGTCAAGAACCGCAATGTCATGTTGTTTCCTCATGTCCATAGACGAGGAGAGTTCATGTATTAGTGATATGAGTTGAGTCTCGCAGCTCTGTCTAGCCCTGAATCCATGCTGAGAATCAGTTGGTATGACATGCTGATCTAGGTGGCTCATGATGTTGCTTACCACTATGTGCTCCATGATCTTGCACGAGAGGCGGCTGAGCGAAACAGGTCTGTAGTTTCTCGCTCTAAAGTGGTCTCCTTTTTAAAAGATTGCTGTAACATTTGCTGATCGCCATATACTAGGTGTCTCACCCTCTATCAGACACTTTTCAAAAATGATGGTTAGGATTGGAGCAATCTTGTTGGCCAGTTCTTTTAACAATCTTGATGGTACCTGGTCAGACTGGATGTTTTCCTTGGATTGAGATTTTTCAACAGCTTACTAACCCCTTCCACACTGATGGTATTCTCTGGCATGCTTGGGTATGGTGTCCCTGTTGGTTCGGGAATGTTGCTTTTGTCTTCATTTGTGAACACAGATTGGTATTCTTTGTTGAGGATGTTTGCCTTGTCCTGTGGTGCTTGATGTAACTTTTTCCTTCAGTGGAGCTATACAGGTGTTATCTTTCTTCAAGGATGATATACACTTCCAAAGTCGCTGTTGTTTGGTGTGCTGTTGGTTCTTGTTGTCGTCTCCGTCCTCTATTAGTGTCTCTTAGGTGCCTCCAATATGCTTGTCTTTCTAGTCTTTGTGTTTCAGCTTCAGCATGCAAGTATCTCTCTTTGTAATCAGATGTCTCATATTTCTTGTATTTCTTATAAAGCCTGTTTCTGGTGTTATTTTTTGTCTTTATGTTTTTGTCGATCCACAGCTTCTGTGTCTTATTTCCCTTGATCATCTTGGGGGGAATGTACCTGTCGATGGTGTTGTTAAATGCCTCAAGGAATGTGTTCCATGTATCCTCTGCGCTTAGATTCTCTGTCCTATCCTTGAAGTTGGCTGACAGTGAGAGTAGGTCATCTTTTATTTTGACATAATCAGTCTGGGTGCAGGACGTTTCGGTACACCAAAATAGGTCATTTCGGTACATGGTACAAGGACGTTTTGGTACATGATTTTGGTCGTTTTGGTACAGGTACCTAAATATCAGTACAGAAACAAAATAAAATGGATATTATGACAATCTATCAAGAACAAAGTAAAAAGATCAGCACTAGCAAACTGTTATGGAAATGTGCCATGCTCACTTTTTAACTTTTGTGTGGACGTTAACTACATTTTTCTTGAAGTGCCTAAAGTTAACATTCGGAACAACCTCGCCCTTTACTTGTACCTACGTAAAAAGACTTGGACGTCACTCGGCGGAATGACTTACATTGATCCCATGCATCAATCGGTTTCCGGCATTGTACTCAGTAATATATCAGCGATGTAAAATGTAATCCAGTACACAATCTATGTCATCTATGTCAAGGAAAATAATTAAAGCTGCAACAGCTCGGGATTAATGTTTAATTTAAGTCCGTTTAATTGTGAAAGTCTTCTAACGTCTTTATTACATGCCAAGCAATGACCTATTTGTCTGGTATACATGCGAACGTCTATAACTACAGGAACTATTTTTAAATAATGGCTACGAGTGATGTCCGAGCTTTTTTACGCAGGAAAAGGTCAAGGATGTCCAAATGTAAAGTTAAAACTCAGTTGTTAACGATGCGGAAGGTGTAAGTTTCTTAAGGACCTTTTTAGCGAGGATACAAATATTACATGATGAAGTTTACGTATACATATACGTTGGGCTTACGTCCTTTAGTAAAGTTAACCCATGTGTCTATAGGAGTAAGTGTCACCTGTTTGGCTAGTCACACTTGCTGTCTCATGTCACATCGGCACAGACTAAAATATAGTGAATAAATCACCGAAACATATGTACCGAAACATCCTTTTCAGTGTACCGAAACGTCTTTCGTTTGTACCGAAACATCTTTGTACCGAAACGACCTTGTACCAAAACGTCTAGCATTCATCAGTCTTACTGTGGAGATAAACCTTTTGTGGAAGTTTCTTCCTCTTTAAGGATCTCAAGCCGGTGTAACAGTTTCAAAGTTCCCCCGTGCTGAAAGTTCCCTTTTGATGTTTTGCGCATGCGCGTATCGGTAGGAAACTTTCAGTCTGTGTTATATGCATGGTGAAAGTTTCCTCGTGGTAAAAGTTCCTTGGTCCACGTGAAATATGAAAGAATAAAGATTAATTCTTATAATTGTACTGGATCTGGCTGTTAGGATATAATTGTGATAAATTTGAGGGATTCTAATATTGACGCATGCGTATGTGCGACAAAGGGAACTTTCAGCATGGGGGAACTTTGAAACCGTTACACCGGCCTCTATGAATAATAAGGACTAAGGAAAACTTTTCAACTTCATACAAACTAAATACTACTTAATATATCGCTGCAATAATATACCATTAAAATATAAGTTAAAAAAGGGGGTAGGGTCATTTAGATCATTTGAACTATTGGAAAGCAGACAGGCGTCTTCATTTTCAGTTGACAGTTTCATTCGTAATTGGGATATGAGCACAAATATAATCAATCTAATTAAGATTAATTACTTTATACTTTACAATACACAGATTGATAAAATCTTACTGGAAAGGGAAATCTGCATTAATTATCGTCGAAATCCATCAGGATGATAATAGCAGCCGCCATGTGTCGTCTTGGTGATTATTTACAGTCTACGAGATTAGGAAATATCGCGAGACTTTAGCCTGGAAACTCGATTTATACGCTATCTGAGAACGGAACTATATCTTTCTTTTATATTTATTATGCAATGTTATAGAATACATAACCTTTAATAAGATAATTGATCTTAATATAATTAACTTTCACAAAAGTTTTGTTTGCAATTTTCATGTCGACCAGCGATGGGATATAGTGTACTACATTTTACTTCGACTTCATATATGTAGCAGTAAAAAGGCATGTAAACAACATGGAGGAAGAAGTACCAAGTGGAAGCGACAATATTGTCGCAGAATTTTCCTCATATGAAGAGTTTCTTGACTCTCATATGAAACCAATAGATTTATTTTATCTTGAGGTACATAATTTTGTAAATTTTCGGGCAAAAATTTTATGTCGTTGAGAATATCTGTGCAACCCGAATATCTTACAGATCTATAGCCGCAAGTAGGGGCCCTATATGAATGATAGGGCCACAATTACTTACGTTGCCTAAACTTTTTCAATTTTGATGAATGGAATGGCCAGCACGATTCTACGCATTTTGGAATCAAATGCAGCGAATATCTAACATATATAAACATTAAGCAAACAGTCCGCAATAATAACCCCCGATCTGTCGTCTGAAGGTTGTACACAGGTGGGACTAAAGGCCGAACCTAAGGAACGTGTCGAACCTAAGCTTTATTTAAGCTATTTTTGAATATATTTAATTTATTTTTATCTTCATTGATGTAATGAGGTCATATCTTATCATTTCTACACCAAAAAATGAAAAATATACCATATTAATTGAAATATAGCTTTATCACTTGTCGAACCTAACGATCGAACGTGTCGAGTCGAATTGGGAAACATGTCGAACCTAAGTTTTATTTAAGCTATTTCTGAATACATTTAATTTATTTTAATGTTACTGTATGTAATAAAGGCATATCTAACCAATTCTACACCCCAAAACAAAATATATAAAATATTAAGTGAAATATACCTTTAAAAATTGTTGAACATAGAGTACATGTCGGTCGGCGCCATCTTGGAATCAAGAAAAATGTTAACAGTCATATATCATTTATTTAATATTTCACATATTAATATAGATCTAATAAGTATTTTATTCTTATTGTTAATTCTTAAAATATTGTAAGATAATGGCAATATTCAAAGATATTTGTTAGATAAAATCCATTCTTATTGAAACGCAACTTGTACTTTGTTCCTCTACGCTACTCTTCATGTACAAGATCTTACAACTGCCGATTCGAGGTCATCTCAGGATGACCTTTCAGTACAGCCATTCAGAATTGGAGTTAGAGATCTTTCGGTATTGTTTGTATGTAATATAACACCAAAAGATCTCTAACTCCAATTCTGATTGGCTGAAAGGTCGTCCTGAAATGACCTCGAATCGGCAGTTGTAAGATCTTGTACATGGAGAGTATCGTAGAGAAGCGAAATACAAGTCGCGTTTTAATAAGATTGGATAAAATCATGTATAAATTTGAGACAGACCTTTCTGTAAATTTACACGTGCGGTGCGAGATTTGAACGATTTTGTTAGACAACACGGAAGGCCTATTCAATAAAAAGCGAAAATTAAAAATGATATTGATGAAAAATAATTGCGGCATGACATAAAATATGCCGTTAGTACTGTTATACGGCTGTATATCCCAGCTCGGATGAAGCATCTCTTTATGTTCAACAGTGGGTGCCGATCGTGGTTTATCAAAAGATAGAATTAGTAAAGTATTAATTATTTTACAACAGAGACATATATATCTCTCATGTATATATATGTTTTACAATGAATTATGTATGTTATCAGCGGCGGATCCAGCGCCTCCATTGCCGGGGAAAATGGAGAGGGAGGGGGGGGTTTCGAAGGAGCATTTTGCCGAATTTCTATCAAAATATGCTCAAATGATATAGGGTTAGTATAATTTAGGATACTTTTGCTATTTAGATATTTCTTTTTTATTTTCTTTGGTACACTTTTTTATTCTACATGAATGTTAATTACCTATATATAGATCTAGCTTCTGTTTAAATCTGTATATTTTTTAAAGAGAAATATCAAATTAATCTGAAATGTTAAATATTGTTACAGTTACTCATTGAAGATATTTCATGACATTTGAAGGATATACTTGGTGATGGTATTGAGGGTTAGAGCTCTGGCTACTTTTCAAAGATTGGGATGGCCCTTTAAAATAGCTGTTTATTTAGATATCTTTTTATTCAAAGATATTCTACTTTGAAAATAATGGGGGAAATTAAACCGTGCTTATATCCATGACAACGATTGTGTTGTTTCTTGTACAGAATTTGAAAAGGGTCCTTGGATTGCAACAATGATATTTCTGGACATCTAAATATATGGCTACATTGGAATGTCGTCTAATATCACCTGGGTGCGCGTCAAAATGGATGTCAGGTTTATCATACAACTGCAGAACGAAAACGTGTGAAACCAGCAAATACCTGTCACACGCTGTGATGGTCGGTAACGGCGATCTTAATTAATTAACATCCGTCAACGGCCATTAAACAATTCATTCGAATTAGCATGGGAAAACGGGCGATAAAACGCGAGATGTAAGAATGGAATTGAAAGAATTTCTTGGCGACTCGCGTATATACATCTAGTCTATATTAGATACATTTCAATGAAGGCGCTTAATGTCATTATGAAACACATTCTCTATCACGACGACTAAAGACGATTGCATTTTTAAGAGCACTTGATTGGTCATCTGCATTCTGTACATATAATAGCCGATAATCTGCTGCGTAGCATACACACACGTTTTCATAAGGCTTAATTTACGGTCATTTTGTACATATCTGAATCCATTGTCCGATTGTCCTTTTCGGATTTATAAATAAATAAAAAAAAAAACCACGTTTTTAATACATTTTCGTCGATCTTCAAACGGACAAGTTAAGGCTACAATTGTAGATTTTAAAGGAACGTAATTACTGCATTGAATATGGTATATACGGTCAGAAATACAACCTATGATGAAATATGTCTGCTATTGATCTGCTCGGTGTGTATATTTAAGCTAAATTTTTGATATCTAATATAATAAATATTATGCCACATTACCAAAACTCGACTTCTCTCATTCTTATCCAAATGAATAACTGTGTTTAACAATAATGTGATTGTTAGTATTGGATGTCTTGTGAAGTGATCGATGCATCAAAAGAAAATTTCATGCAAATGAAACGCGGTGACCAGTGGGCACTTTAAAGGTTCTGATTGTGCGACCTACGGTGTTCATGGACTTTTTAAATGTCCACTCTGAAAAGCAAGGGCAGATCCAGAAGCAGAAGTGTGTGTGTGTGTGGGGGAGGGGGGGGGGGGGGTTGGAGAAGGCCCAAAGGACCGACCTGAGGCACAAAGTGCCGAGATGGGAGGGTACGGGAGGGAGTCTACCCTAAAATTTCGAAGAAAATGTTACAATCTGGTATGTTTTTCAGCCTTTTCTTACAATAACGACACAGGATTTTTTCCGTATGCTAAGAACAAAGCCATAAAGTCATATCCATTTGGTCACTTTATTTCTTCATTATTAACTTTGATATGGTGCGGAAATTGCATGCATTTCACATAGTTTCCCTTAACGTAAATTTACAGTGTCAGTGTTTTCATTCGGAAGTAGTTTACTAGACTGGCAATGCCTGTTCAGTTTCAGTTTCAGCTTGGAACTTCCTCCTCTGGTTAAGGAGCACCTCAAATGGGTAAAGAAAGATCTATTTCAGGTTTTAAGAACATATGTACAATGGTAAGAACAGAATAATAAGGGCCAAACACTAAGGGCCAAATATCACATAAGAGTAACTAATAAAACTAAAAATTACTACATACATACTGGCTCCCAGATCCTTCCACTATCAAGATGGACACTCTCACCATTGAGCTCTCCAGGCCAATACCTGCATCAGTCACACTTGTATCTGACTGATTAAGTGTATGAACAAATTGCATGATTCACAATACCTCCATTGTTCATGCTCTTGTGTTATACATTGGTATCATACTCTAGTTCCCCACATTGAATGAAAATTAAGAGAAACATCAACTTTTTATGGAAGGCACTTTTAGACTTCCAAAGGGAAATGCAGTGGTTATATTTAAAGAAATATTCATTATCACAAATGTTCAGCCTCTTACTATCTACATTTTATTTATCTATGTTTTTTATGTCCACAGAATCAAAGAAGGGGGGGGGGGTCAATTTTTTTGGCCTATTTGGCAAAAATACTTTAATATTGCACATAACTTTTCAACTGTATGAGATAAGGCTTTCATATTTTATATTCCTTGTGACAAGATCTTTCCATCAGTAAAATAATTTTTTACCTCTTGACCTTGACGATGATCTTTGACCTACATTTCAAAAACTTTAACATTGGTTATAACTCTTGAATCATAAGAGGTAGGGTTTTCATATTTCTCATGCATATTCCTTGTGACAAGACTGTTGCTGCCGGAGGCATTCATGTTTTAAAAACACATCTCGTTTTTTTAAATTTTCAATACTAATTAATGGGGCCGTGGATCAGACTTACCGGTAGGCATAAAGACAAAGCTCACCAATGAACAATTCAAAGTTTTCTGTTAAAAGACTTTTTCAGTCATAAAATGTACACTTGTAACAAGTTTGTTACAGACTTTATTATGACATGTTCATTGTGTCTCAAAAGTAAAATTTTTCAAAAAAGAAAAGATCTTGGAACAACATTAACAAAGTGTACAGTTTTAGAAAAGTCTTAATGAGACAGGATTAGGGTCATGTAGTATTTGTCTTATAGAAAACCTTAACTTTATTGGTAAAATTAATTCAATATTAAAAACAATTGCAAGATATAGAAAAGAAAAATTTCAGGATTAGATGACTAAGATGTCATAATTGATTACACACTGTTGTTACGACTTTTGGCGAACTACTGAATGTAATGATTTATCTGGAAATCTCAATATTTGTGCAAGAACATCAGATACCTTAAATAGCATAATGATCATGTATTTGTATATTTTCAATTCAGCTATTGGGCTGGATCCACTGGGGCTGAATCAACTAAGACTGCAATTGTACTGATGCTGGATCCACTATAACATGAATTAAATTAGGATTCTTAATAATATAATCAAACATGCAGGGTTTTCCTTGGTGCATGAATCCAGTGTAATTGTCATAACAAAGAAGCAACTCATCACTAATTAAAAATGAATTGTCTCACAGTGGACACAAAATAAACTTCTCATTGTTTGGCAGTAAAGTCATTGTATAAAGCTATGAAATACTACTATGATAGTGTCAAACTGCTCCTTGTCTTTCTCATACCTACATGAGGTATTTTTTGTGTCACCTGCGAAGCAAAGTGGCAAATACGTATCACTTTGTCCAGCGTCCATATGTTTGGTAGTCACACTTTCACATCATTGACTCTATCTTCGTTATTTAATATGGTAAGTTGACAAAACTTGCAATGATTAACAAACAAACAAAGACCTTTAGTTGGCACCAGAATTTTTGAACTTATGACCTTGACTTTGGAGTTCGGCCTTCATTTCAATAAATTCAACCTTGGCCATAATGTTTGATTGGCAAGTGATAGGGCTTTGATATCTCACATGTGTTTTTCTTGTGACAAGGCCTTTTTGTTGACACCAGAGTTTTTGATGTTGTAACCTTGATTTTGGAGTTTGACCTACTTTTTGAAAAAAATAACATTGGCCATAGTTTTTAAATGACAATTGATTGGGCCTTCATATTTCACCGGACACAGTGGACATTCTTGTAAGAGCCAGTTGGAATTAACATACAGGTAAGTGGACAGCTTGATAGCTTAGGTAAATGTCCACTCCTAATGCCCACTGAAATTTCAGGTGGACTGCCCACTGTGGACATTGGGCATTCAAAGTTCCACCCGGACTGTAGTGTACTTTTAAAAAATTTAACCTTGGGCATAATATTTGAATGGCAAGTGATAGGGCTTTGATATTTTATATGTATATTCCTTATGAAATGGACTTTTGACCATAACCTTTGACCTTGACTTCAAAGATTGACCTACTTTTAAGACTGTCCAGTAGTCACACTTTTTTTTTATACATTAACAGATTACACCGGGTACTCCGGTTTCCTCCCACACAAAAACGACACCCTTACGCCAAGATCCGTGCCAACGAGCAAGATTTATATAAGTTGTTAACTTGTTTCTTAATCGTTGTAAAATAAATAAAGTTTAAAATTTAAATTTTTTAAATTTTTATCTTTTACTCCATACTAATGCATTAGTTACTTATTCATTAGTCTATGCTTGTGATGTAAAAAATAAAGATGAAACCATTTCAATTGAAACCAAGATCGATGAGCTTGTAAACTTTACTGTGACCCCTTTGCTAAGAATAGTTGTTTTGGACTGTGTTGTGATAGTACAAAAGGCCCACAGGCAACACACATGTTTACTTGAACACCCATTCTAGTTAATAGTAGCAGTCTCAAACAAATGTATGGTGTATACATGTATGTTTGATTTTTCCTGTAGAAAGTGCACACATATTATTGCTTATCTACATCTCATGTTTTTATATCAGTTCTGACAGTAGTTTCTCAGGTTGTCGAAGTGTTGTCAGTGACAGCAGAGCACAGCAAAGGCTGTCAAGTTTTATCTTAGGCAGTAAAAAATAACTATTTAACAATAACATATTAAACATTTCTGACTCTGAAAACTAGTCAAATGAAGAACATCCGAGTAAACGAAATCATGCATGCAAGAATAAATGGCTGTCCAATGTTTATTAGCATTAATACAAGAATCGCAATGGGGTTGTGTTTGTGTAGGCATCTATCAACAAAACCCTTTGACTTGTATATGTGGCTGCACAAATTTTTAGAATTTCAACTCCTACTGATCATCACCAAGAATAAAAAAATATTTATAATGATGTTTTAAATCTAATGTTAAATGTTGCATTTGGACACAAAAGGTTGCTTAAGGGTCTGGAATTACATCAAGGCTTAGATCAATTTTCCCAGAATAAAACCACTCCTCAGTTCATCATAGACTGTACTTTTCTTATAAATGTACCATACATATTTTTCAAAATAGGATGAATGAACTGGAAACTATAATTAAATAAGATAGGTTGAAGAGTTGCTGAACAAAATGTGACCTGGAAATAGCAGAACACCTGTAAGGAATGTTAATCTCCATTGTTCAAACTGAGTGTAGTGTTTCCTGTATCTACAGTCACAATCTCAAAGAACTTTTGCTTCTGAAGACTTTTAATTATACAGTCATTTCCATCTACGATACCAGTGACACATTGCAAATATTGGCTATAGTTACTGGTACAATACTAATTTATGTTTTGCTTTTCAGGATTTAGAATTAGCTCGCCAAGTTATAGAATTGGGATATAAGGGAAGTGGTGGAGAAGTTTTAAGAAGAGAAGAATTTGAAGCTCGAAAACAAGCCGCAGAAGCCAGTAGACTATCAAAACGAAGTCAACAAAAGTATAAAAAAAATAGGGCACCGCTAAGGGGTGCATGATACACCTGCATCATGTTTTAATGTGGTCTACAAGCCACATTCTTTCATATGACACCATCAAAAGTTTTGTTCCCCCTTTAGATAAGGAGTAGAAGCCCGGAAAACCTTTCCGACCTTGCCCATTTTCCCCCACCCAAGGGGCCTGACCCCAACTTTGAAACCCACATGCACAACTACAAGTCACATCCTTTCATATCACACCATCAAAAGTTTCATTACCCCTTTAGTTAAGGAGGAGAAGTCCGGATAAGTTTTTCTGACCCCGCCCATTTTCCCCCACCCCAGGGGCCTGACCTCAACTTTGAAATCCACATGCACAACTACAAACCACATCCTTTCTTATGACACCATCAAAAGTTTTGTTCCCCCTTTAGTTAAGGAATAGAAGCCCGGACAAGCTTTTCTGACCCAACCCATTTTCCCCCACCCAGGGGCCTGACCCCCAACTTTGAAACCCACATGCACAACTACAAACCACATCCTTTCATATGACACCATCAAAAGTTTTTTTCCCCCTTTAGTTAAGGAATAGAAGCCCGGACAAGCTTTTCCGACCCAACCCATTTTCCCCCACCCAGGGGCCTGACCCCCAACTTTGAAACCCACATGCACAACTACAAACCACATCCTTTCATATGACACCATCAAAAGTTTTGTTCCCCCTTTAGTTAAGGAATAGAAGCCCGGACAAGCTTTTCCGACCCAACCCATTTTCCCCCACCCCAGGGGCCTGACCCCAACTTTGAAACCCACATGCACAACTACAAGCCACATCCTTTCATATGACACCATCAAAAGTTTTGTTACCCCTTTAGTTACGGAGTAGAAGCCTGGAAAACCTTTCCGACTCCGCCCATTTTCCCCAACCCCAGGGGCCTGATCCCCAACTTTGAAACCCACATGCACAACTACAAGCCACATCCTTTCATATGACACCATCAAAAGTTTTGTTACCCCTTTAGTTAAGGAAGAGAAGCCCGGACAAGCTTTTTCGACCCGCCCATATTCCCCCACCCCAGGGGCCTGACTCCATCTTTGAAACCTACATGCACAACTACAAGCCACATCCTTTCATATGACACCATCAAAAGTTTTGTTACCCCTTTAGTTACGGAGTAGAAGCCTGGAAAACCTTTCTGACTCCGCCCATTTTCCCCAACCCCAGGAGCCTGACCCCCAACTTTGAAACCCACATGCACAACTACAAGCCACATCCTTTCATATGACTCCATCAAAAGTTTTGTTACCCCTTTAGTTAAGGAAGAGAAGCCCGGACAAGCTTTTTCCACCCGCCCATATTCCCCCACCCCAGGGGCCTGACTCCATCTTTGAAACCTACATGCACAACTACAAGCCACATCCTTTCATATGACACCATCAAAAGTTTTGTTACCCCTTTAGTTACGGAGTAGAAGCCTGGAAAACCTTTCCGACTCCGCCCATTTTCCCCAGACCCAGGGGCCTGATCCCCAACTTTGAAACCCACATGCACAACTGCAAGCCACATCCTTTCATATGACACCATCAAAAGTTTTGTTACCCCTTTAGTTAAGGAAGGGAAGCCTGGACAAGCTTTTTCGACCCGCCCATATTCCCCCACCCCAGGGGCCTGACTCCATCTTTGAAACCTACATGCACAACTACAAGCCACATCCTTTCATATGACACCATCAAAAGTTTTGTTACCCCTTTAGTTACGGAGTAGAAGCCTGGAAAACCTTTCCGACTCCGCCCATTTTCCCCAGACCCAGGGGCCTGATCCCCAACTTTGAAACCCACATGCACAACTACAAGTCACATCCTTTCATATGACACCATCAAAAGTTTTGTTACCCCTTTAGTTAAGGAAGAGAAGCCCGGACAAGCTTTTTTGACCCCGCCCATATTCCCCCACCCCAGGGGCCTGACCCCATCTTTGAAACCTACATGCACAACTACAAGTCACATCCTTTCTTATGACACCATCAAAAGTTTTGTTCCCCTCTAGTTAAGGAGGAGAAGCCAGGACAAGGATGGATGGACTGACAGACGGACGGACAGACGATAGCGGTATAGCATAGCATGCCCACATTTTCAAATGCGGGCGTACAAAAATTATCATTCTCTAGTTTTAAAACTGACTGCAGTTTTTTCATTTTGGAAAATTTAATTCAAAATGTGTTGGATTTTGTAAGAAAGCAGCAAAAATTTAATGTTAACCCCCTTTTGTCAGTTTTTTCTGCATGTTTTCAGTTAAATCTACAGTTTTTCAAAATTATGTCTGATATATACTGTGAGTGGTTGGAAATGATGTTTTCATGCTTTTACTTTAGAACACTAGCAAGTTCAGGAAAGGATATCAAAGACCCATTTTTAAAAGCTTTAGCCCAAAAAGAAGAAGCAAATAGAAGTGGTAAAATGACGGTATGTTGTGTTTATGATTCCACAGAACTTTCACTTTGATATACATAAAAGTGTATGATTAAAAAGATTAAATACTTCTTTCACAAATTTTCAGCCAATTGGCCTTTTTCAAGAGAAATAACAATGCTGATATAAAAACAGTGTACAAACCCATCCTTAAAAACAGTGTACAACCCATCCTTAAAAAAAGTGTACAACCCATCCTTAAAAATAGTGTACAATCCATCCTTAAAAACATTGAATAGTCCATCCTAACATTACAAATTATTCCAATAAAAGAGTAATTGGATTATTTGTAGCAATAGGATAAATTGTACATAGCTTTCATATCAACATTGGAATTGTTTCATTTGAAAAAGATGAAATGGCCAAAAATTTGTGAAATTGGAACATGTTTAGTCTTTTGATTTGTATTATCTGTTATTTCCTGAAATTGAAAGAATTTGCTTGTAACAGTTTTTGAATTTTGTAAATCTGGCAAATATATAACGAAAATGATATCTTAAGTTTGATAATATGTAAATCAGTAATATTAATCTTTTTAGGTTTATACTCATTCACTGTTTGTAAAATGGTTTTATATTTCATTTATTAACGCTAATATTTCTGTTGTTGTAAATGGTTTTCTGTTTCAGACAGTGGTATTCATCAGAGATTTCAATTCGAGAGGACAGGAAATATCTGGCTATATTGATTATGCACACAGATTAAAGACAGAAGATTTTGAGCCTTACTTTTCTGGAAAAAAGAAGTTGCTTCCAAGGTCCTCAGACTTGAGGTTCATATTTTTTTTTTAACTATTTTCAGTTTGGTAAAAAAAAAAAAAAAAGAAATTCAGATTTTACCTCCCTATTTACAGTTATCTTGTTTTAAGTAACACGAGGAACCTTAAGCCTTAAATTGAATTATGGTTTGATATGACTTGTAAGAAACATGTGTGAAATAAAACTTAGCATGATACATGTTGATTATTCAACTGTAACAACCTTTTAATAAATTTAACTTCTTTTGAAAGCCAGGACAAAGCTTATTGGTTAAGTGCTTGACTCAAGGCTGAGGGAATCTGTGTTTGACTCCTTCTGGTGGCTCATAAGTGTTCTGTGGGATCAAACAGTAAAAATTGAGATTCTGTGTAATGATAGACATAGATCTTGTAGTGTTTGGGTGGGTCATATACATAGGTCTAGATCTTGTAATGCTTGGGTGGGTCATATACATAGGTCTAGACCTTGTAATGCTTGGGTGGGTCATATACATAGGTCTAGATCTTGTAATGCTTGGGTGGGTCATATACATAGGTCTAGATCTTGTAATGCTTGGGTGGGTCATATACATAGGTCTAGACTTTGTAATGCTTGGGTGGGTCATTTACATAGGTCTAGATCTTGTAATGCTTGGATGGGTCATATACATAGGTCTAGCTTTCTGTGCATTGCAACAGGCAGATGCATATAAGTGCAATAATCTTGGTGTGACTTAAAACAAGAATCAAACAAACAAATACCACTTTTTGATATACCCTTTTTTTTAAATCAAATAAAATATTACATTTATTTTCAACTTGTGATAGGTAGAATGAGTGAGATAAGAAAACAACAGCAACTAAAAAATTCAATTTATTTGTAGCAGAGTGTACCAACATTTATTGTGAAAACTTGTCCCTGTCACAATTTGAACTAGGATCTCTAGGTTTGCAATCTAGCTCTGAGATATTGAGGGAATTACTTCAGTTTATTCAGTGACAGACACTTGTACCATACAAACATCTGTATCATATTTCTATGAAAATATCTTGTGCTGAAGATATGGAGCTAAGATGGAGTTTTTTTAAAGTTTGATGAGGATTTCTCATTGCAAGTTATCCAAAGTCCAATATGAGCTCCAAATGTTACAGAGTATACCAAAAATTAATGTGAAAAATTGTTGTCCATGTCTCCATTAGAACTTGAGATCTTTAGGTGGGTAGTATAGTGCTCTACCAAATGGCCTTAGACTAAAGGAAAAGTCCCTTCAACTGAGGCAGTAACGAGCAAGTGGTTTATATGAACACCTGTGATAGGGTGCCATGTAAACTAATCCAATATATTATGTATACAGATATTTATAGAAATAATATTTTTATATAAGTATACAAAACAGCATCAAAATGAGTTGAAGTTTATCATTATATAATTAACTTCATATGATCTATTGCAGTTTCTATAACTGGGAAACTCAAACCTCCACTTCAAATCCAACACCAAACTACCAAGTTATAGCAGAAAATGCATCTGGTCTTCTTTTCAAAAATAAGAGAGATAGGAAACAACTCAATGTCGATCCAAAAGTAAGTTACATAAAGCACTTTAACACTTCCAAAGGAAAGTCTAATAAATTAGAAATAATTCTTTACAATCAGAAATTATTTATGATAAAAAAAATGATAATAGCTTTAGTTGCATAGAACGTTTTAGAAGGAAAAGATTGTATATAATATTGAGATTGAGTTGAATCGAATTGCATTCAGTGAGATATATCGTTGAAGTACATATCATTGAAGTACAGAGCATTTCTGGTCAGGCTGGTGTTTTGAGAGAAACATAAAAATAGGTAACAATGGAAAAATCACCTTTTAAACACATCTAGAATTTAATTTATTTTCCATGTGCCTTTTCACAGCTTTGCTTAAGATTGCTATGTTATTGGCCATCAAAGACAAAGGTCTGGTGTCTTATGTCTTTTTTTTCCCTCAAGGTCCCCTAGAGGTGTTGTTGTTTTTTATGCCGAGATCCATTGAGTGGATCCAGGGCAGGGTGACATAGATCTCAGAGAAAACCTTATTTTGACAAACTTCTTCAGACTGTTTAGATTGACAAACCAAAAGCTTCAGAATGATCTAGAAAGATATCTTTAGAAATTTTTTAGTTTATGGTTTCATTCTGGAATCAATAGTGGTATTTTGGGGTTTTTTTTTATAACTCTCTCAAGACTTTGCAGTAATTAATTAGATTTTCTCCTTAAAGGGTACTGATAATGTATTAGTGTTTTTGTTTTTTATCTGATTTTATTAAAATATTTATGTAATTCAGAAGAAGTGGAATAAAAATATAGTCATAAGGCTTTTTAGCAAATTTTATAAAATTTTTGAAATTAAGAATTAAAATCTAAAAAAAGGTGGGTGTAGGGTATACAAAAAATATATGATTATAAGCTTAGATGAACTGCTTCAGAACTAATGGAAAAATTTTGATAAAACTTGTTATGTATTAAATAATCAAGGTTCCCTACAAATGTTGCTGTTCTCGGCCAGATCTGTTAGAGGGTGGATCCAAAGTAAGCCAAAGCCCAAGAGAGTCCCCTCCATTCACATACTTTCTATTCTTCAAACTGGCTGCATAGATCATGAAACACATTGCATCAGAGTGATCTAAAAGGGTATCTTTAGGAATGTTGTTGTTTTATGTTCTATTCTGAAATAAAATTTTGGACTTTTTCGACATATTTTTGGACTTTGCTATTTTTGCCTATTTTCAGGTAATTTCTCAGATTTTCTCCTTGTAAGTTGTTTATAATGCATTGATTTTGTGTATTTGAACTGATTCTATAGATGTAATTGGAAACACATTTTCTAGAATTTAATGCTATCGTTTTAAGATAAAACAAGGAAAGGAGGAGGATATATCATTAATATGTAATAATAAACTTTGATGGACTTCTCCTTCAGAACTAATTGATATATTTTGAAAAAACTTGGGTAGGGATGAGAAACTCAAGATTCCCTACAGGTGTTTTTGTTTTTAGCAAGATTTACAAACTATAAAGGCCAGTTGTGACATGCCAAAAGGGTAGCAGTTCATATTCTGCTAAAGGCAAATTGTATTTAAGTTCATTTTACACCAAACCAAGTTTCTAAATGTTTTGCAGCACTCATTATGTTAACTTAGTCATTTAAGGAAAAGAGAAATTTAAAAAATTCTGCCTTAATTTCTATCTCATATTTTTGTGCCACTGTTTTGATTTATTCAGTACAAAATATCTGCATCTGTGAATTTTTTCAAATACTCAGTTGTTTGTGAATAAACAAAGCGGGCTCAGGTGTGTGATATAGACCCATTTGGGCATCTTGTTTGGGTAATTTCTAAATTTTTATTTGGACAGGAGTCACTTTTCATAACACCTATGCTGTGCATTGTCTTAAAATTATCTTTTCAAGAAAGTACTGGAAAAGCACACAATCATCATACATTTTTAATGTACTCTTTCTAAAGTTTTCAAAGCAATTACTCAAATTTTGAAATGTTTTTGGCATTGAAGTTTAACCTCTTTTTTATAGGCTCCAAGCCCAGGTGACAATTCAGAGAGAACTGTGATAGAATCTCCAAATTATGTTCAAGTTGTGATCTATGATCATATAACTCGAAGAAAAACATGATCAGCTCTCATATTAAACATTATTATTGTATCTAAATATTATGCATGTCATTGAAGAATTGTATTCCAATAAAAGGTGGTGATATTTTTAGGCAAATATTAATTTAAAAATTAATACAAACCGTGATTAAATTCTATCCATGTATAACTACACTGATTTGTGTTATTTTGAATTGATTGAATTGTACATTTATGCATGAAGATTTGTAAATGTTGTTCATTGATTTCTTTTATAAAAACTGTATAAACAATAAAAGCCTGCTTTTTTGTTTTGAAAATGTAATATAGAAACAAAAAAGAGAAACAGTTATCAATTACTGTTTGTATATTTTGTTTGGTGTGTTAATCTTTACTTCTGAAAAAAAAAACTTTGTCATCTATTGTTATCTTATGTCTTTCTTTAATAACGTCAGTCATCTGCAATAATATGACTAAAACAGAGCACCACATTGAACTACTGAAGGGTGGATACAGATGGCAAATTCCTTTTTATTTTAGTATAGAAATAGGAAATACGCAAAGCCATTATGCTATAGTATACATCAATGGGTGCATATCTGTTCATCTGTGTGTAGTTAAGAGTTAGCAATCCCCAATAATAAACACAATAGACCTTTTCACGTTAACTTCGGAGCTGTAATATTGAAGAACAAAATGATAAACGTTACGGTCAATTCGATCAGAATCACCTCAAATTACATTATGAGTGTTAATTTTGGAGGGAACTCTAATCAGTTTGCTGTCCAATGTTACAGCTCCGCAGTTAACTTGAAAAGGTCTATTCATAGAGTGCTGTTAGAATGCAGGGGATTTTGCATTTTCTTAAGATCCTAATAGACGTTTTTCCTAATGATATTTTATTTCATTCCTAGCCAGACATACCATGATTTGCCATAAAACTTTGTGTCATTTTACTCTGACATCACTATGCTAGCATTAATGTCATAATGAAACTACCGGCAAGAGGTAATAGGTCGGTTATATGGCCCCTTATATGATGTTAAATTGAAAAATAAGTCTATTGAATTATTATAAAATTCATGATAATTACCGCTCCCTCTGCATCAGTATTTCTCTGAGATATATTTAAAAATACTCATTTGCCCAATTTTATGCGAAAACCCGAATAAAGGCTTCCGGTTCTACTTGTTGCACAACTTTTAACGTCATTTTACTGTACAACGTCACAATTCCAACATTAAGGTAATCATTCAAACCCAGGGAGAAGCAGCATTTGTACAGTTTCTGACGTTACGTATTACGGAGATTAACGACTGACAAAATCCATCAGATTTGGCACCAAAAATGGCTAAGTAGTTTGGCTAATACGCATGTGCTCCCCTCCCCTTATTGTATATATCTTGTGATCGTAGTCACACAGATGCGTAATTTTTTGTTAGCGACTCGTGTATGTATATGACATTCTAACAGCAAATGTTCAAACTGTAGAATTTCTTCTTAAATATATGTGATCGTTTGTCTTGACTACTAAAGCCCATATGATTTGACTACAATTATAGTTCAGTCACAAACTAGACGAAAACAAACTCTGAATTGTAGATGTTAAAGCACAATTTTATTGTTTATTTTTATTAATATAAGATATATCTGCACAACCACTGTAATTGCCTGAGATAAAGCTTTCAAGACCTATGTATTTTATTTCTGTATAAAATACATTGATCGGTGACGTCATAACGCCCCATATTTGACCCCCTTTTCAACAAGGAAAGCGACGTTTGGCAGACTTTTGATTGTTAGACTAATGACGTCATAATGAAATGTTCGACATTTCCAACCTTGCGTGACTTCATTAAAGTCGTATTTTGCGCTAAAGTGCTTGACATTTGACGAAAGTATGCCATTTTGGATAAACGTTACGTTGTCATGGGACACCGGCTGTTTCTTTCAATTTATAACTTCCCTCCGGAATGATTTAATGATGCAGTTTATAAATAGGAAATGGAAGTTTCCAGTATGATATTTTGGCGCTAAAAGCGCATATATATAGAATAAGTGTCTAACGCGCATTATATCAAATAAATGCATCAGCCATTGTACTTTATTCCTGCATGAAAACACAAAATAAGACACTTATTCTATATATATATAAAATACATTGATCGGTGACGTCATAACGGCCCATATTTGACCCACTTTTCAACACAGAAAATGTTTGTCAGACTTTTGATTGTTATGCTAATGACGTCATAATGAAATGTTCGACATTTCCAACCTTGCGTGACATCATAAGAACGATATCAACGTCTACAATAGATATTTAAATTACGATCTAAAGCGCGCCAGGTAAAGCGGGTATATCAATATCGCATGCGCAAACATATAATCTGTCCATTGGTCAATGTCAAATCATTCACTCACTCCTTCATTCATGTGTTTACTCATGCATACATCCGTTCATAAGAAGAAATTATTGTAAAGAAGGAAAACATCAGTAATATAACTATTATTACTGATGTAAAAATAATTTCACGTCCGCAACATTTGCATCAGCAATTGTACTTTATTCCTGCATGAAAACACAAAATAAGACACTTATTTTTTATATATTCAACTTACATGTACTTTCACAGGCAGCCAGCATGTTTGAATTGGGTGGATATTTGCAAACGTCATCACTCATTTCAAGCGAGCGTGCGCCCTGTGTGTATTGTTTACAGAACAAGACACCGAACGGTCAGATGTTGTTATCTACGATTAATGTACATGAGATGAAAGACGTCGTACATTGTGGTATTAAAACTAGAACAGTGGTACATACTAGAGTTGACGGTGAAGACCTCAGCCTTTAGATCTAGAGGTCACCACGTAAACATGACCTACATAACGAATACACTGAAAGTGGTATCACTCTAGTGCTATCAAAGAGCTCGGTATCTGCACTTTTTTATATTAATTGTGAAGATATCGGCGATCAGTGGTACACTCGAGCGAAATCTTGGCGTATAGTATTTTACCAGAAGGATGTGTGCAATGATAATGAAACATCTCGAGTTCATATCATTTATACTAGAATAGTACATTTATGTTATTTTCATGCACTAAATGTGTTGAAAATAGCTACCGATTTGTAGCTATTATCATTGCCATTGAATCTCGAGATTTTCTGGCCAGGAATATGTCCTACTGCAGTATATATATGTACTCGCACATAATGGCTTCTTTCACCTCAGAACAATCGGTTTAACCAAGCACTTTAAGGGGATACTTCCTTGGTTTTAGTATTGATAATGGGGTTTCCTGACGCATAAAAACCTTGTCTAGTACAACCTGACTCTCCTGTTATTCTAAAATTTAGACTCGATCGATATGTTTTTGTTTATGAACAACTTTATCGCACTGAGAGTAAACGTGATCTAAAATAATTTGTTGTGGTCAGATTTTGTTTATGTTATTTTTCGATTTCACATTTCGCATCGAGTTTGAAACTGAAGATTTGTCCATTCTGAAACTATACTGAGTAATAAATCGTGACAGAACATGTGTCTTATCTCTACAGAGGTAATGTAAGGAAACCACTTTGTGCCATGACTTATGAACAAATATACTTGTCGTTAGTTGTTTGAACATTTATAGAAATAGAAAAATAGTGTAGAAAAAGAAATACAATAGACAGACAAAATTACAATATTCACAATTCATCTCATAATCGGAGAACTACAAAACTCCTATCAAATAGCAAACAAATCTTCAGTGATCATAGCCCAGACAACAAGGCACTCCTACATACCAAGTTGTGGAACTAAAACTACCAAATATGGCGCAATACGACAAGACACTAAACATTAACAATGCTGACATCAGGCGCCAAAGTAAGCACCTCCTATTGGCTGGCCATATCTACCATACATTGAGCTGTATTTCAAGTTGCAATGAATCTTTAATGACATGATTTTGCAAATATAATCACTACTGTTTTGCAAGAAGGTATATTTTGTTTGTGCAGTTTCTTTCTTTTTGTTTTTGTATTTTGTTTGTTTTTCTCTTCTTTTTTTGTTTTGTTTTTATTTGGGGAGGGTTGTTTTGAATTCTTTTGTTTACGAGCAGGATTGTTATGTTTGTTTTGGGTTTTTATGCATCAGTCTTCACTTTTAAATAGGACATCCCAAGACCCTATAGTTGAGAAGTAATTCTCCATCAGAATGAGAACAAACAGAAGTTGCAGTATTGTTAAACCCGGTCTCTGCTTCCATACACAAATGTATGTAAATGAGTACCAATTTTGTAAGTGAATTCCATAAGCCTATATATCTGGTGAGATAAGCCGGACCTTTTACCATTTGGTCCTTTCGTTTCACCCTTTCATCATGTGGAGTGTGGTATTATTATTAGTACTTATATCATTAGTCCGATTGGTAAGTAAAAGAAAAATATGAATTTTGTTGTATATATTGTTTTTTAATGAATTGTCATCTGCTTATTACAATATATTGATTTTTTTATGTGGATGTTGTGGGAGGATTTTTTTTTCAACAATAAGATTATCTTATTCCTTAATCTGTTTTGCAGGACGCTTTGCCAGGTAAGATGTCTTTATACAAAATACATTTAGTCAAAAAAGTAATGTATAATGATAACGAATGTTAAATCATATATCGAAACCTAATGCTTAATGTAAAGTATGCTAGAACATTGTGTTACATTTTGATTTTTGCTAAACGGATTTTTACAGACTGAACTCTTTTCAAAATTAGTCGTCAAATTATCCCACAGTTGATTTGATCTCTCGTGTTTGTCTTTACGCTTTTCGAAGTATGTTTAAGTTTTCGTTTTAATAAATACTAATTGTTAATTATTATACTGAATGTCTTTTGTAGCATTTGATCCTAATTATCCTGAAGAAAATCCAGGTATGTTTTACTGTTAATGAATTATAACTTTTAAACATTAAGTGTACATATATATTGTTCAGTTGGATAAATTGTTCAGTATATACGATAACTAAAAGTTTGATTTGTTATTATGAGAATCACCACGTTAAACATACCTTGTTAACGAGAAAATAACATGTAGATATAATGAACGCCAACAGCTAGGGAATTATTGCTTTCCCAATAGAAATATAATAAGTTCTGCATTAAAAGTCTAAAGTTGCAAAATATTGCACATCTACAGTAGAAACGAGATGTAAATTTTGAAATACAATTGTCAGGAATCGTTTGATTTCAACTATATTGTTGAGAGTGCAACGTAGTATAACACCAGAAATCCATGAATCTCCTCTGTGGAACATGGTTGTAAGTGTCACAGTACCATAACACCATGAATGTCCATTGTAGTACATTGTTGTAAGTGGTACAGTACCATAACACCATGAATGTCCTCTGTGGAACATGGTTGTAAGTGTCACAGTATCATAACACCATGAATGTCCTCTGTGGAACATGGTTGTAAGTGTCACAGTATCATAACACCATGAATGTCCTCTGTGGAACATGGTCTTAAGTGTCAGAGTACCATAACACCATGAATGTCCTCTGTGGAACACGGTTGTAAGTGGCACAGTACCATAGCACCACAAATATCAATTGTAGTACATTGTTATAAGTGGCACATTACCATAACACCATGAATGTCCATTGTAGTACATTGTCTTAAGTGTCACAGTACCATAACACCATGAATGTCCATTGTAGTACATTGTTGTTAGTGTCATAGTACCATAACACCATGAATGTCCATTGTAGTACATTGTTGTAAGTGGCACAGTACCATAACACCATGAATATCCACTATAGTACATTGTCTAAAGTGTCACAGTACCATAACACCTTGAATGTCCATTGTAGTACATTGTTGTAAGTGTCACAGTACCATAACACCATGAATGTCCATAATAGTACATTGTTGTAAGTGTCAAAGTACCATAACACCATGAATATCCATTGTAGTACATTGTCTAAAATGTCACAGTACCATAACACCATGAATGTCCATTGTAGTACATTACTGTAAGTGACACAGTATCATAACACCATGAATGTCCATTGCAGTACATTGTTGTAAGGTCACAGTACCATAACACCATGAATGTCCATTGTAGTACATTGGTGTAAGTGTCACATTACCATAACACCATGAATGTCCATTGTAGTACATTGTTACAAGTGGCACAGTACCATAACACCATGAATGTCCATTGTAGTACATTGTTGTAAGTGTCACATTACCATAACACCATGAATCTCCATTGTAGTGCATTGTTGTAAGTGTCACACTACCATAACACCATGAATGTCCATTGTAGCACATTGTTTTACAAGTGCCACAGTACCATAACACAATAAATGTCCATATTAGTATATTGTTGTAAGTGTCACAGTACCAGACACCATTAATGTCTATTGTAGTACATTGTTATAAGTGAAGCCGGTGTAGCCTAGTGGTGTCATACTCGCTTCCTGATCGGGAGGCCGGGGTTCGAGTCGCGCTCTGATCATGTCGGTGTCCTGTCTTTCGGATGAGACAGTGAAAACCGAGGCCCCATGTCGTGCTATGCATGGCACGTTAAAGATCCCTCACTGCTTTGGGCGGGTCCGTTGCAAAAGTCAAAATTTGTATGCCCCGCATCAGGCAGATGCTGTCACCATATACGTGAAATATTCGTGGTGTGACGTTAAACAACAATCAATCAATCATTGTTATTAGTATCACAGTACCATCACACAATGAATGTCCATTGTAACACATTGTTGTATATGTCACAGTACCATAACACCATGAATGTCAATTGTAGCACATTGTTATAAGTGTCACCCTACCATAACACCATTAATGTCCATTGTAACACATTGTTGTAAGTGTCACAGTACCATAACACCATGAATGTCCATTGTAGCACATTGTATATGTCACAGTACCATAACACCATGAATGTCCATTGTAGCACATTGTTTTTAGAATCACAGTACCATTACACAATGAATGTCCATTGTAGTACATTGTTTTATGTGTCACAGTACCATAACACCATAGATGTCTATTGTCGCACATTGGTGTATGTGTCACAGTACCATAACACCATGAATGTCCATTGTAGTACATTGTTGCAAGTGTTACAGTACCATAACACCATGAATGCCCATTGTAGCACATTGTTGTATGTTTCACAGTACCATATCACCATGAATGTCCATTGTAGTGCATTGTTTTTAGAATCACAGTACGATAACACAATGAATATCCATTATAGCACATTGTTACAAGTGGCACAGTACCATAGCACAATGAATGTCTATTTTAGTACATTGTTGTAAGTGTGACAGTACCATAACACCATGAATGTCCTCTGTGATACATTGTAGCAAATGCCACGGTTACTTCACACTAGTCACTTTAGTATTTTACTTTTAAACTCTTGTTTGATCAAAAACTTATCTGTTTGTTTCATACAAATTCTAGATATGTAAGTGTGTTATTGACTACATGTAGTTCTGTTCATTTAAGGATTATATCAAGGAGATATAGAGCTTGAGCCTGGACAAAACCCCAGTGAAAATTCAAAGGTATTCAGTCATCATCTATCAATAATGGTTTCACAATATAATTTAAGTAAAAACAAAATTGGATAAACCATCTAATATACATGTATAAAGAAACTTATTTGTGAGATAAGAGAAAAGTAATGATAGTGAGCAAGTCTTGAATAATCATTTCTGCACCATGATTGAAATAGAATTTATAACATGTAACAAAAATAAGCAATTTTTCTTCTGTATACTTCGTTACACTATTGTCACGACACGAGAAAGTAGTAACAGCGCAATTTGTGTGTATATTTGTGTGTTTCTGTTCAATTTTCTCTAGTTTCTGTCATTTCATCCAAATGCTGACAAACTTCGTAGGCTGTCCTTTGTAAATAAAAGAAGCCATTTGAAATTGAGGTCAAAGGTCAAGATCATAGCCCACTTTACGAAATTCCTTTACATGTATAATACAATTTTCTATCTAGCTAGCTAGCTAGCTAACTCCCATTAAAGGTATGTCGCTGTTTCAATACAAGTAACGCGACATAGCCGAACCTGGGGCGATCTAGAGGCTGGATTATTCGGTCTAAGTTTGACCTTGAGTGTCATTAGGTCAGGTATATAATTCTTCACATATTAAATATGCTCGAGGCTGAAAAAGTAATTAAAGTCAAAGGTAACATTATACTCTACCTGGATTTAGTATTGTATTTACAGTAAATAACCTTTTATTTGCGGAAAATATTAATAATTTATCGCTAAAAAGATGAAATTTACAAAATGCTTTCTCTGTATTTTTGAAGCTTCGTAATGCTATTGTTGACCACAGGCTACTATGGCCAAAAGGAGTTGTACACTGGGAAATCGATTCATATCACAAAGGCAAGAACTTACATATCATAAAGACTGAAAAAAAATAAATCAAAGAAACCCCCTTACTTATTGTTTATTATGCGTATAAATGGTCATTTACACTTTGTATATTATAAAGTACATAGAATTCTGCATTCATGCATATTATATTTAGTCATAAAGATAGCATCTTTTGAAATCGAACCATGCGACAATGCGGAATTAATGTTATGAATTGTCATAGATGTGTCCTGTGACATATCTGAAAGATTTTGATATTTAGATATGCGCAATTACTACTGAATAGTAATCAGAATGCATATTTAAATATCAAAATTGATGTCATGGAAAACCCCCATTTCAACAGGTATTGTTTTCATTACCAAACGCAACTGTATCCCTTTTCAAATGCGGCATCCATGCTGCCTTTCTGCTTCTGTTTACATAGAATTAATGACATCATTAATGGCACTACCAGTCAGTATTGTGAGAGTAGACTTCTTTGATTAGAAACTGATTCTCTCTTGATGATGCATCCAAGTCATATATGCTAATAGTAAATGTTATTAATGGTGTCATTCCAGCTCAATCTAGTCACGTGACGCTCTTTCAGAGTGCTATGCAAGAAATCATGGATAAGACCATGGTAAATGGCAAGAAATGCATAGATTTCCAGCCAAGAACAAATGAGGCAGCCTACATCAGATTCAGCTACGGATCTGGGTAGGCAATTTTTACATATTTATCCTAAGTTTCAAATCAAAACTGTGATTATTCAGATTTGACACTATACATTAGATTGAATTAAATTAGCTATATTCATTCGAATAAAATATTTAGATAAGATATTCATCCACTATTTTTCATATTTGTAATGTTTATCTTAAAAATATTTATGAGAGATTATATTTTCACAGTTGCCATACACCAGTCGGTTACCATGGACGTTCATCTGCGGTCACCCTTGGCAATGGTTGCTTACGTAAAGGAACTGTCATGCATGAGGTGTTACATGCTTTAGGCTTCTGGCATGAACAAAGTAGATCTGACCGTGACAATTATGTCAAAATCCATTTCGAAAACATTCAGCACGGTAAGAATGATTGTCATACTACCCTGTAAAGAGAAGTCATTCAATGTTCTGATTTCTAAGTCATAAAACAAAGAAATAACGGTGACAGACGGAATTTATTTCTGTTGAAGATGAAATAGGAAGGGAAAAGAGGAAGGGAACATCCAAACATATAGTTGAAACCACTACTATATAGAAAACAGTAAAAATGTAAATGCAGCAAAGACTCAGTGCAGGAAACCTATTTCTAATTTTTATTCTTTTAATACAGATTAAAACTTCTATCTCAGTCAAAATTCTACGATTTCTGCGCCTGTAAATCAGCACAACTTTGCCTTTTGCAAGCGAGCGATTAATCATAATGTTCAGGCGTGTGAATTGACCGTCCTAAGTCGGTACCGTTAGTACTATTTTGTATTTGTGACGTAATAAAATTGATTTATTAATGTCTCATTCTTGTTTTTGTTTTATCTACAGATTGTTCATGTAGGCATCTTGAGAAAAACTGATGTAATTGTCTTATCTGTAGTTTTTCATTTCTTCATCAGGTCACGAAAGAAACTTCGATAAATACAAGGAGGGTGTGACTATTGACAGTTTGAACATGCCTTATGACTATGGATCAGTCATGCATTACAGCGCTTATGCCTTTGCCATTGACAGAAGAAAGGTTACCATAGAAACTCTCCAACCTGGCGTTACCATTGGTCAACGTGTGAAACTTAGTGATGATGACGCTAAACAAATTCAGATCTTGTACGGCTGCATACCACGTCCAGCACCTCTAACTGGTGGCGGTGCACATACTGGAGCTCCTGTGACAACGGCACCACATATAACAAATGTCACTCCAAGTTAGTTACATATTTCATACATAGTAAATATTGATGTATAATTACAAGAATCTTTAATGACCAGTTTCCTTCATCGATCATCTCTGTGAAGAGACACCGCCGAAACGAAATTTTATTATAACCTCTCGTCTCTGGACTCCATATCGGAGTTTAGTCTATTTAGAGAATGCCAGTTTGTATATCGGAAGTCGGCGGCTTTGTAGCCATCACCAAATTAGTGAATAAATCCAGGTGTTAAACAGCAGATATTCTTACAGATTTGCACATACTGATTTTATTTTAGAAGTACTACATGTATGTACGATAAATCAATCGTTTTCTACTCCATCTTTAATTTGGCTTAAGTAGATACCTTTCATGATAGGTACACCAAACTATCATATTATCAATAATAATGAATGATTGCGTAAGATATCAGTTCCAATAAAATATTATCTATATAGACATTACGAATACATATAGCCGATGATAACGGATATAAAACGTCGTAAACCTCATCAATAGAGATAGCCGTTAATAACGGGTATAAAACTTTGTAGACATCATTGATAGATATAGCCGATGGTAACGGGTATTAAACCTCGTAGATATCAATTGTAGAGATAACCGATAATAACTGGTATGAAACCTCATAGACATCATCGATATAGATAGCCAATAATAACGGATATAAAACCTGGTAGACATCATCGATTGAAATAGCCGATAATAACGGATATAAAACCTCGTAAAAATCATTGAGAGAGATAGCCAATAAGAACGGGTACAAAAATCTCGTAGACATGATCAACATAGATAGCCGATAATAACGGGTATTCGGATATAAAACGTCGTAGACATCATTGAGAGAGATAGTCAATAACAACGGATAACACTTCGTAGACAAACGTGATAGAGCCAGCAGATTACAACGGGTATAAAACGTCGTAGAAATCATCAATAGAGACATCCGATAATAACGAATATAAAACCTCGTACGTATCATCGAAAGAGATAGCCGATAATAACGGATATAAAACCTCGTAAACATCACATCAATATAGATCGCCAATAGTAACAAATATAAACCTCGTAGACATTATCGACAGAGATAACCGATGATAATGGACAAAAACCTCGTATATATCATCGATAGACATAGCCGATGATAACGGGTATTGAGGTAAAAAAGCCGATCATAGCCGATGATAACGGGTATTGAGGTATAAAACCTCGTAAACATCATTAATAGAGATAGCCAGTAATAACGGGTATAACATTTTGTAGACAAACGTGATAGAGATAGTAGATAACAAGTGGTATAAAACTTCCTAGACATCATCGATGGAGATAGCCGATAATAACGGGTATAAAACCTCGTATACTATATCGACAGAGATAGCCGATAATAACTGTCATAAAACCTAGTAGTTATCATCGATAAAGATAGCCGATAATAACGTAGACATCATAGATAGAGATAGCCGATAACTACGGATATAAAATCTAATAGACATCACCGATAGAGATATCCGAAAATAACGGGTATTAAACCTCGTAGTCAGCATTGATAGAGATAGACGATAAAACGGGTACACAAACCTCGTAAATATATCACAAAGACAATTTATCACAAATTGTCTTGAATTATCACAAAGACAATTTGTGATAAATATATAAAACCTTGTAGTTATCATCAATAGCGATAGCCGATAACAACGGGTCTAAATCTTTGTAGATATCATCGATATAGATAGCCGATAATAACCGCTATTAATACTCGTAGACATCATCGATAAAGATAGCTGATACAAAGCGAATAAAAACCTCGTAGGCATCAATGATAGAGATAGCCGATAATAAAGAATATAAAACTTCGTAGAGATCATCGATAGAAATAGCCGATAATAACGGATATAAAACCTCGTAGACATCATCGATAGAGATTGCCGATAATAACTGGTATAAAACCTCGTAGACATCATCGATAGAGATAGCCGATAATAACAAGTATTAAACCTCGTAGACATCATCTATAGAGATAGTTGATAAAAAACGAATAAAAAACCACTGTAGGCATCATCGATAGCGATTACCGATAATAACGGATATAAAACCTCGTAAACATCATCGATAGAGATAACCGATAAAACGAATATAAAACCTCGTATACATCATCGACAGAGATAGCCGTTAATAACGGGTATTCGGGTATAAAAGATCGTAGACTTAATTGATATAAGTAGCCAACAATAACGGGTATAACACATCGAGATCACCGATAGAGATAGCCTATAGTAACAGGTATAAAACCTCGTAGACATTATCGACAGAAATAGCCGATACTAACGGATATAAAAACTCGTAGACATCAGTGATAGAGCTAACCGATAAAAACGGGTATAAAACTTAGTGACGTCATTGATAGAGATACTCATTAATAACCGGTGTAAAACCTCGTAGACATCATCATTAGAAATAGCCGATAAAAAAGGATGTAAAATCTCGTAGACATCATCGATAGAGATAGCCGTTAATAACGGGTATAAAACCTCTTAGAAATTTTCGATAGATAAAGCCGATAATAACGGATATAAAACCTCGTAGACATCATCATTAGATATAGCTGATAACAACGGGTATAAAACCTCGTAGACATCATCGATAGAGATAGCCGATAATAACGGGTATAAAACCTCGTAGACATCATCGATAGAGATAGCCGATAATAACGGGTATACAACCTAGTACCGATAATAACGGGTATAAAACCTCGTAGACATTATCGATAGAGATAGCCGATAATACAGGTATAAAACCTCGTAGACATCATTGATAGAGATAGCCGTTAATAACGGGTATACAACCTAGTACCGATAATAACGGGTATAAAACCTCGTAGACATTATCGATAGAGATAGCCGATAATTACAGGTATAAAACCTCGTAGACATCATCGATAGAGATAGCCGTTAATGACGGGTATACAACCTAGTACCGATAATAACGGGTATAAAACCTCGTAGACATTATCGATAGAGATAGCCGATAATTACAGGTATAAAACCTCGCAGACATCATCGATAGAGATAGTCGATAATAACAAGTATAAACCGATAATAATTATAATAACAGTCTAATAAGATATAGTTATTATAATGAGTGAATTTCTTTAACAGGTCATGGTGGTACCAGCCAGGGTAAGCATAAATCACTATAAATCATTCATACAAAGTGCAAACGTGTATACATCAATTAAATATGCTTAATATAAGCGTTCAAAGTACCATAAATAAACATCGATAACCAATAATATCAATATTAAACCTTTTGAATGCCGTTTGATATCAACTTGTCTCTTTGACAAGTATAAATATTTCTACCCAGTATATCTTAAATTAATGGACTTTCTTAGCGTCAACTTGTACCTTTGACCACGGCCTTTGTAACTGGACACAAGAGAAAACGGACAGTTTGGATTGGACAGTCCGTCACGGCAGCACACCTAGCCGCAACACGGGTCCACATGCTGATCACAGAGGAAGTACTACAGGTAACACAACTTACACTTCATATTTAATAAGGGGGAGGAGGAGTAGGGGAACTTTTCTCACACAAATCTTATTTATATAAAAATACATCATAATATTTTTATTATGAATTTTCATAACACACTAGACAAAAGAAGAATGGGCTAATTCTACTGCGAAAATTACTGCCTAAAGTTAAATGCAATGTATATCATAGGACAAAGGTTCCACAGTTTAGCTTATTCTAAAGTGAAATTAAGTGTAGTCTGAAATATTTAAGTATACATATTATTCAGATTAATTCTATTGTTAAAATATCTGAACATAAGCTAATTAAAGCACAATTTTGCTCTCAAGGTCAAATTCAGTTAAACCCTAAATACTCAAGCTTCTGACTATGCCAAAATATGTATTACAAGTTTTGCTAAAGTAGAATTTGGCATTGACTAAGCTTATAGACTTGGCCCAATGCATTGTTCAGAGGATAATGAAATAATTATGAAAAACACAAGTGCATTAAGTGTGCCATTCCAACCATTTTCCAGTAAAAGACATCATAACTCAGAATCTCCATTTTAAGAATTATTTATCTAAGCAAGCGTTATCTTCCTTTCTCAAGAGATACGCTACTTAAACCAACGAGGTTTGGGCACTGATTCCATGTCATAGGCCGTATTCTGAATATTATCTAAATAACATTTCATTTAAATCTGTTTTTGCAAAGTGATTATTTCAAGAATTTCTTCGCCAACATAACAAATTGAAATACAATTGAAGGATTTCGTGTTAATGTGTTTATTTCAGCCAATTATCTCTACATGGAGGCCTCCGGTCACTACAACAAGACTGCCAAACTCCTCTCGCCTACCTACGGCCCCGGGCTGTACTGCTTCGCCGCCTACTTCCACATGTACGGTTCTCAAACTGGCTACTTATCATTCAATCTGGTACAGCATGGTCGTGCCTATCACATGAAGACCTACACTGGCAATCATGGCGATAGATGGATGGGTATTCATCTCAGTATTAATGTTCATTCCACTTCTTTCCACGTAAGTTTATTCTTTGGGGCTTTTGTCTTCATTTTTCTTTACTTGCTCTTTTTTAAGTTTTATGATTTAAACATCTATTCATTCATTCATTCATTCATTCATTCATTCATTCATTCATGTTGAACTAGCTTCTCATTCATTATGTATATATGTTAATTCACAACAAAATATATACTAATAAACGTCAATTTACAAGTCTTATATGTCTCTCTCATACATGCTCATATATTTCACTACTACTATACTGTTTATACTGGCATAATTCTTATAGTTTGAGGTCGAAGGTCACACCGGACGTGGTTACCAAAGTGACATAGCTCTAGATGATATATCCGTAACACCTGGTCATTGTTAAATAAAAATAAATAATCAATATAGCTTGTTGTTGAATTATTTCGTTTGTAGCTATATATATAAAGCACAAATAGAATCAGTGAAACACCTGGGAGTACTATGGACCTTGGATCTCCGAGGAAATACCTGTAGAAAATATGACAAATTAGACAAACATATAAAGCACAAAGACACTACAGTTAACAAGGCACCCTATATTTCACTTATATTCGTTTCCCGTCTGGGACTCGAACCCACGACCTATGGTACCGATTCACCTAGCTGTCATGCATCCGACCCTCTAACCGACTGAGCTACCCGAGCCATACATATATATATATATATATATATATATATATATAATATATATATATATATATATATATATATATATATATATATATATATATATATATATATATATATATATATATATATATATATATATATATATATATATTTCCTCTATATGATTGCGGTAAGTGCTTGGTGTTTGAGGAAACCAGAGAATCCGAGGAATACCATAGGCCGTCGACAAATACACTTTCCCAGTCCGTGAATGAAACTCGTACTGGAAAGGGATAACATCTTTTCAGCCTGCCCAATCATAAACTGGCAATGCCGGTGTAATATTAAGAAGTGACCCCATTGAAAACTGACCTGCGGGTCAGTTTTCAACTCCAGTCTAGCCCAGTCACAAAGGTCTGACTTATATCATATGTCAGTGCAACTTTTATATATTCCGGATCGACGGCTCTGCAGCAAGATTTGGACGCTCTCAAAGATTCAGATTTTACTTATCATTTTGTCAGCAGGGCGCCCAGCCTAATTTAATTTGTAAATGCATATTTTATTTTGCTATAACAAATACGACGGATTCGAAGGGGATGCCCACGAGGAGATGATTAGATTTCTTAAAATCTATATCATTTAATGAGGATATATCGATATGAAATTAATGCTTTGCGGTGTATCAACGCTCTATGTGAGCACAACCAACTTCAGTTCGGTTATAGGAGAGAATTCGAGCAGTGTGGAACCTGATCTAGAATCGAATGAATATCCCATCATGAGAAATCGTAGACATAGTGCTAAATTTTACAGCTGTCGTAGATACTCTTGCCTCAAACTCAGGACAGTGGGGGACAGGGGCTTAAGTTTTGTACTGTATGAGGAGTTCATGACAGTGGGACAAGGGCTGAAAATCAAAAGCGTCCTTTATTCAAGTTGAGCATCTTGGCGTCCATCTTGATTTTTTAATTACTGATCCTCCCGACCTTTAAGAGTTATATGGTTCTAAATAAAGATCTAAAACACAACAATAGCCACTAAGCTGATTTTCGGTCTGAAATGACCTTCCATTCGTGTCACAAATGTACCGCCCTTGCTCTCTATGTGTAACTTTGTGGAAGATGGTGTCATTGTGTACTTGCTGTTTAAAGTCCTACCACTCTAGTCATACTGTTAATATCTTAAAATAAAAATGAATGAATCAAGCAATCTTAAAAACATTTCATTCTTGCGATACAATAGTACTAGTTGAAATATCCAGAAATTTAAATTAAAGAGTAAACACTACTCATTTCAACACACTGAAGCAATAAACTTTACAACGTGGGGGTCAAATAAGGGCTACAAATAATATAATAAGTACGATAATTGGGACAGTTTGTAGTTTTGTTTGTATAATCTCCTAAATTCCTCCATCTATTCCTAAAAACAGGTTAGATCAATACAGTTACCCAGCGTGTCTACCAAGATCGCATAGTATGTGTAGTAATTATAAGATATGATTGACAAGATAACCCGGGAAAGTCGATAAAATCGCAACAGACGGAGTGATTGACAAGTGTCCGACACCTTCCGCAGATAACAATGCCCATTTTAATATTTTTATCAGGAACAATCATGTTGTATTCCTACTAGATTAGCTTTGAACAATAAGTGCAGTGGGGCGAAAAAAGTCTTTGAATACTTTTAGAATCAAGACAACATTTCGTCTAGATTTTATACAATGGCAGTGTCGAGTTTTTACTGATTGCCCGGATTGAGCTAACTAACAGAGGTTCTAAGAAATTTGAGGATGGAGATCTAAAAAGGAGCGATTTACTTTCACGTCACACTAATATTTCTCGGATTTTATCGGATATGTGCGGTCTCTGTGACCCTGTATATTGTCTCATGTCATATATCATACTTTCTTTGATATTTGCGTGAGAAACCAGTCATCTCGTGTTACAAAATCTTAACGGCCGAGTCGAGGATTCTGAAGGCTTTGATGGAGATTTACGGGTTTGAATTGGCGGTGTTCGAATGAGATTTTCTGTTTTTCGCGTGCATTGACGTCGTGATTTCAGGGGGAGATTTCACTTTACATTTGGTGTAAGCAGTTTCTATGCTGCGTATCATGACAGAGAGTGTTTGAATAGCCAAACCCTGCCTGATGCCGCGCTTCACGCGTCAGAGAGATGGACGTTACGTAATTATTGGATTTTGTATAGAGGTAAGTCATCAATTGATATAAATTATTTCTGTATGCAAACATTACATTCAACCCGTATTTCTGAAATATGTATTGCATTTCTCAATCATGAAACTTACAAAATGGTCATCATGCACCGGAGTTTGAAAGACATTTTTATATCGGTAGGTAAAGCAATATTTTGATGATTTAATGTCTGTGTATTTTTCAGTCGACAAATGCTTCATTGAATCGAAAACCAACTGAATATTTAGAATACGGAACTTAACTCCCTATGAAATAAATTATTAAGAGCATTCAAAGACAAGCAACATTCATGTGCGGATTCAGGTATGGGACCGAAGATTTAACACCCCCCCCCCCCCCCCTTGAGATTTTGGGCCTCGGTCAACAGTTCATCCTCGGGTCCAACAAATCAGCTGTTGACCTCAACCCCAGTCAACAACTGTATAATATTTTGAAACTATAAGTTTCGTTGTGAAACATAGATTCAAGTCTTCATACTGAGGAATAATTTACAAATTCAAAACTGCATTTTTTCCCTTCTTTTACGGAAAACAGTGTGACCTATTTATATAGTTCAATGGTGAATAGTTCATTTGAATAAGGTGAATGTAAATCTCAAATTATTCAGTATAGGTAAAGCTACGCAATGACCCTGAAAGTACCCTCTGCTGTATGGTTAATATTATGTGTGAATATTTGATCCGATTACGATGTATCAGGCTATATAGGGGGTACCCTAAGTGTGTATTGTGAGTTGTCCCCTGCTTTTCATTGACTTTCAAAGCCAAAGAACGCCAAAAAGTACACGTATGAATACCCATGCAGATATGTAGCAGCAATATGTGAAGAATACCGTAGTAGATATCCTAAGCATCTCTTAATTCAATCTTTTCTTACATTTTCGATTCCTTGCAAGAGTGGATAGGCAGATTTTGTATACAGTTTGAAAACTAGGCTGCAGGTTATTCCAGGATTTTGTCACTATGTTTTAAGAGGCTGATAACCTCGTGCTTACGTATGACTTTAAACGTTGTTCAAATCGACGAAATCTTATTAATTTTGTTTGAATTATTTTGCATTCTTCTCATTTCTAGCGTTTTCGCCATCATATTTACCATTCAATTATATTTTGACCTTCCTTCACGCACAGGAGGGAGAGAAAAACGTTTTATAATTAGTCCTGAAATCTTTCCTTAGTGTTACGCATTTGTACAGTGCACTACTTTGAAAGTTAATTCATGCATGCATTTCAAATCTTTTCTTACCCTTCTCCTTTTTGAAGTTATTAAAATTATTTCACTGTTCGAACTTGCCTGATGACACTTTTCATGTCGGTGTACCGGTAGCTTACAATTGTAGTATTTGAAGTGATGGATGCATTGAACAGATTAATCTGTCATTTAAAATATATTTCAATGAATATCAAAAGTACAACATAACTTCATAATGTTACTTTTAGAATTTATCATGCGTTTTAATGTGAAATACATTTGATTTCAAATTCAAATGTAAATTAACCATTTATGTGGCTTTCTTACTTTCTTTTTTTTTTTCTTTCTTTCTTTCTTTCTTTCTTTCTTTCTTTTTTTTTTTTTTTTTTGGTTTATTTATTTTGTTTTTATTTTGACTTTTTTGGGTTTTTGGGGGGTTTTTTTTGGTTTACTTGTTTGTGTGTGTGTGTGTGTGTGTGTGTGTGTGTGTGTGTGTGTGTGTGTGTGTGTGTGTGTGAAGTAGGCGTCGTATATAGATAAGTTATGAGAAATTTGACATTCAAATACGAGTTCAGTATTTATTATTATGAAATAGGATTCAAGCATTTATGATTGTTTTTGATTTTAAAAAAGTGTAATTTTGGAAGTTCAATTTATTTCTTAATGTCTAGCTGCATTATGTATTTATAAATGATATAACGATATTGTCAGTTTGTCATTACATTCTTTTAATTTCAGTGATGATATTTATTAAAATATTACATATTATATCATATATTTATTGAAATATTACATGCCTTATAAAAGAAATAGGTCTTTGTAGCGGCCGTGCAGATTATTGAGTCAACCCAAATCTTCATGTGCTTGTTCTTGCTGAGATAGATTATGCGCTGAACAAGCTCATGCGTACTAAATAAGCTGAGAAGCATAAACTCCAGATCCATGGTTTTTCATGGATATTGGAAACTGACAATTATCATGGTAAAGTTTGTTGGGGTTAATCTCGCTTCCAACAATTTTATGTACAGACATGTGGAGCACACCGACTGACGAAATCCCCTGTAAGTCTTACAAGGCGGAGAGCTAGAGGTTTATCCCGAGGGGAGTGTATGCGTCCGCAAGTTCTACTGACAGTTTGAGCAGATAGTGGCTAAATTATCATTAAAGGCCTTGTCACACCCGGAGTTTTGGGTCAATGCATGCGGAACGACCAAACTAATTTTCCAACACGTCGACGAACGTTGATGAAGGTCGAGTAAGTATTGTGATCGCCGTGTGGTCGCTTTCTTGTCGTTTCTTGAACGTCGGAGGACATTGGCATGCGTTGTGATCAACGCAAAATTTTGTACTTGCAAAAAACTTCCGACGACTGTCCAGCGTCCAAATGTAAGTTATGTGGTCGTTATAAGGTCGCCCGGCACACGCTAAGTTATGCGTTACTGTGCGCTGTACAGTCGTTCCTCAAAAGTTTATAAACACGTTGCGAGGTCGCCGATAATTCCAACGACTCACTAACGATAAGGGAGCGCATGCCTAACGCGTACACAGCGACCGTGTAGCGTCCTGCAACGTCCTCAGTGTGCGAATAACGACAGAGTTACGACTTTGGCTTGTACCTAACGTCTTGAGAACGACCTTAACGTATTGTTGATATTAAATGACTTTTTACTATAAGGTAAACAAAATATTTTCTCCAAATTAAGGTTAGCTTTATTAGTACTGCATGTTTTTAAAATGGTGGAACCTGATTTTTCTCTAAGGTACTTAAAACTAGCTATATTATACCATCAAAACAATATCATGGATTTACTTTTGTATATTATGGGAGGAAGGTCGAGGTTGTTGTATCACAGACCTTTCACGTTCCCTCCCCCTCTTTTTGTTCTTTTAGGTGGCATGTTATCACCTCAAAGACCATTTTGATAATGACTGATTAATTAATGTCTCGCGAGGTTTTGTTTATTCAATATCGACAAATCATTCGCACGTTGTAGGTCGTTGTCAAGTCGTTAGACAAACGTTGCAATGTCGCTGGATATGCGTTATAAGAACGTTAACAAACTAAAAATAGTTTGCACAATATCTATGCGTTGGGCACACGCTGTCATCGTCGGGCTAAGGATGCTTATGCGTTACACGGACGTTCTGTGTGCGTTGGAAACGTTACTGCATATTGAGTTTTCGGGCCAAACCCCAACGTTTGCCAGCGAGTTGTATTTAAATGAAGGTCGTTCCTCATGCGTTGGCTCAAAAAATCCCAGTGTGACAGTACAAATACATATTATAGCATTTGATGATGTATTTTCTAAATGTAAAATAAAGATAAGAAACATAGATTCATTCTGAAATTTGTATTTGGAGCATTATATTTAGGATTTAAATGGTGAATTATAAATAAATATAGAAAATATCAATATAACATTATGGAGAGGTTCTGGAGAATTTCCTCCCCTGCAATGCCCAAGTGATGGAGTTTAATTTTAGTGCAGGCAAAACTCCTGAGTTACGTAGTTTAACCGATCTAAAGACGGACATTATAGAATAGAGGAAACAGACAACTCACCTGAGCCTATTTAATAGAAATAGAAATTGCAGATTAATGGGGAAATCTGTTGGTCAAGTGACATTACTGAAACTGGGGTATTGTATGGTTAAACTATAAAGTTCATTATTCACAACAGTACGCTCCTCTTTAAAATAGTTTTATTTACGGTTAAAAGTTCCTTTGTGCCTTTAGACATGCATGGTTCATTGAACTGCGACTTACTAGTTATTCTAACCGATTGCTATCAAGTTTCGAAGTTAAAATTTGTCGTATGGCAAGTCAACATAAATATTTTTATGCACATAGTAGACTAGAGAGCTTTAACTTAGGAAACAGGCGATGGAGAAGGAAAAGGTAAGATGTCATTACAGGTTTTTGATTTTAAGTATTATTAACGCAACATATATTAATATCCATAAGCTTTGTACATTGCGTAATGTGCATCATAAAGACACATAAATACACACCCGCAAAAGGGAAAAGGGACTATTGACGGCCTGTGTGATTACTCGTAAAAGTATTCCATATAAATGTAATAGAGTTGTTTTGAAAGCACCAAAACTCTTTCTTGTCTCATATAAAGAAATCTTTGAACGGTATACCTAACTCACGCATTATTATTATCATCATCACACTATTATCATGTTAATTTTTGTTTGTTTATTGTTTGATGTCAATATTTCACCTGTATTATGGTGGGTAGTGTGTAGCTTTCGATGAAGCATTAGAAAAATAATGACCTACAGAAGACAGACTTCCAACTTTTAGCAAGTAGAATGTAAACTTTTCGACCTTCGGGTGATACACTCCTGACCTTCATCTTGTAGATTGTACACTTTTCGACAGACATAGTGTAATCCTTCTGATCTTCATCTGATAGACTGCAGAATTTGGGATAATCAGCAGGTACATAAAGATCGTCAGACCGTCCCTCTTGCCCGACTAGAATCCAAACCTCGACTTGACTGAAGTTAGAGGTTGCAGTGAGTTCCAGCTTTGCAGCTCATTCGGCTAACGAAGCCTCTGTTGATATATTATGGCAATGAACTACGTTGCATTATAAAAGTCTTTAATGGAAGTAATCTCTTTATCATCGATTACATCTTGGCAGCCTAAGTATTTGATGGATGCTACTTTTCTTAGATGTGAGAGCATACGAACCACTTCAAATCAAACCAAGCTGAATTACTTGCTGTCAAAGGCGGTCAGATTGACCTCCGAGAGGTGTTGCGGGTGTATCTTGAAGTTTGATTGGCAGTTGCGATGAGCCGTATAAACAGTGATATTGGTACAATATGACATGGACGGCAATGAGCCGTATAAACAGTGATCTTGATACAAAATGACGTGGATGGCAATGAGCCGTATAAACAGTGATATTGATACAAAATGACGTGGATGGCAATGAGCCGAATAAACAGTGATATTGTTACAATATGACATGGACGGCAATGAGCCGAATAAACAGTGATATTGTTACAATATGACATGGACGGCAATCAGCCGTATAAACAGTGATATTGATACAATATGACATGGATGGCAATGAGCCGTATAAACAGTGATATTGATACAATATGACATGGATGGCAATGAGCCGTATAAACAGTGATATTGATACAATATGACATGGATGGCAATCAGCCGTATAAACAGTGATATTGATACAATATGACATGGACGGTAATGAGCCGTATAAACAGTGATATTGATACAATATGACATGGACGGTAATGAGCCGTATAAACAGTGATATTGATACAATATGACATGGACGGTAATGAGCCGTATAAACAGTGATATTGGTACAATATGACATGGATGGCAATGAGCCGTATAAACAGTGATATTGGTACAATATGACATGGACGGCAATGAGCCGAATAAACAGTGATATTGTTACAATATGACATGGACGGCAATCAGCCGTATAAACAGTGATATTGATACAATATGACATGGATGGCAATGAGCCGTATAAACAGTGATATTGATACAATATGACATGGATGGCAATGAGCCGTATAAACAGTGATATTGATACAATATGACATGGATGGCAATCAGCCGTATAAACAGTGATATTGATACAATATGACATGGACGGTAATGAGCCGTATAAACAGTGATATTGATACAATATGACATGGACGGTAATGAGCCGTATAAACAGTGATATTGATACAATATGACATGGATGGCAATGAGCCGTATAAACAGTGATATTGGTACAATATGACATGGATGGCAATGAGCCGTATAAACAGTGATATTGATACAATATGACATGGACGGCAATGAGCCGAATAAACAGTGATATTGTTACAATATGACATGGACGGCAATGAGCCGTATAAACAGTGATATTGATACAATATGACATGGATGGCAATGAGCCGTATAAACAGTGATATTGATACAATATAACATGGATGGCAATGAGCCGTATAAACAGTGATATTGATACAATATGCATGAAGACGTAAACATTAATTCGTTTGACTGGTTTCTAGGAAAGAAAGCGAGTATGTGCGTTGAATTTGGTTGCGTCAATATATTTGCCTATTACTAATGTACATTTATAATAAAAGGCACATGAGCATAACTTGTTAGATAAAGTGAAGTATTCTTTGAGCACTAAAGTTTAATCTTCTTTTTAGACACATTAATCCAGTTCGTGGTTACACCCTTCTCGTGCAAATGATATTTCATCGTGTCATTTATTTTCAGTTCGTATACATTCAATAATTAAATTCTAAATCAAAATATCGACCTGGCAACAAGAATCAATGCCATTAAATGCATACACTGTCATTTCATAAATAGACTAGATACAATTGATGCTCCATGATACACGAGCCGACTTGAACTCATACGAAAGATGTTTACGCTTATTTACATATAGGTATATGCTAAATTCGAATTCAGCCTTGACTGGAATATCTAAATTTGAGCTTAACCAATTTTAAAGCATGTTCTAAGTGTATTTAATTTCAGACATAATTATGCTAAGCATAAGAAAGTCTATTGTTTATAATGAAATAATTACGAATGACTTATTAAAATCATTTTGATCTGCTACTTTGTACGATGCAAGAAATGGCAAAATACATTTTTTTACAATTATATTCGTAGTGTAGATAATTTTATGGATGAGAAAGAAAGGATCATACAAATAACACTGAAAATGGAAAAAGTGAAAACTTTCATATTCTCTGTGAAGGAAAAATATTCCTTAAAATATGCAGAAAATATGTATAGCGAGATCAGGATGAAGTGGCACATTTTGTTTTGTCAAAAACGAAAATAAAACAATCTATTATTAGATAATAGATGCACATGATTATAGTTCTTCATCCCATCCCGAATTGCACGCTGAAACTTGGTAATTTATGTACATATTACTTTTGTTGTTATATGTCTTAAACTCGCTCTCTTGATAAATATGTGCCACTTAATATTGATCGAGATATTAACAATGTATACTGTATTATGAAAAGAAATTAGGGAACAGTTCAAAGATCCTTTGTTCTTATACTCTCAGGCACATGAGATATACATACATTATAATAACAAAAATACCCACACCGACAACGACGAAGAAGATGAATATATTAAAACAACAACAACAATAAAAAAAAAAGCAGCGATTTCACTAAAATCAAGTAATTTTGACGCTGACTGCTTGCCATAGACAATATAATTCGGAAAGTTTGACAGTTATAAAATTATAACCTTTTTAAAGAAATGTAGAATTAATAGTTCATACCGTGATATTAATGCACACTGTAATTAAAAAGCAGCATATCCTGCCCACCCTGTATCATGACATGCTTTAAAGGAATTGTAGTAGAATTAGAATTGGTATCTTGCTTATCGGAGTTTGTATGTGTTTCAATCTCTTATACGCTTCTTGTGCATTAAATTCATATTGGCATGTATAATCAGTGCCCACGGGTATCATTATGGCAGTCCTGTGCTTCGTTACTGACAACAAATACAAACATGAAATTTCATAGAATTATTTTATAGAGTATCTCCCTCTCGTAAAGGACTGTCCTTAGATTGTTTTAGCTTTCCTATTAGGATTTATAGTTTGTCTTACAATTTTTCTCGGTATTCTCTAGTTTTGACCTTGATTATAAGCGAAGAGACATTATTTCTAAAATGTGCTTCTGCTGATGTATGTTTTGTTTACACGCGTTCGAATTAAAACAGTTAATGTATAACATAACATCAACATATTACTAAATTAATTCCCTTTCGCTTGATAGGAGTTTCTGAGTAATCGCTCGCCGACTACACTACTTTACAAAAGTCACATCATGTAGTAAATAAAGTAAGTAAATACACTAGCCACCAACCGGAGCAATGTCGTAAGCAATATAATACTCCAATTAGAATACTCTAGTTTACAAAGAAAACAAAAAGATTATTGTCAATAATTAATTAAGTGCCAGTGTCACCCTTTTGTTCACTTACTTTTGTCAAAATACCGTTTGTGAGCTTTATAAACGATGGGGGAAACTAACCCATTACTGTTTGCACTTGAGAGAAATTTCAAATGGAGATTTTGCTACATCTTATAGATACACATTCTTGCAGCCAATTTATCCCATAATGTTAAGATCTAGGAAACTGGAACACATGAACCCTGAGCTTATCGATTTGTTCCATTTGTCAAGTTGGCTCACAAGAGAGTGTTCGAAAATAGGATCGGTCTCACCAGAATATAAAGTGAACCGCATATGTGGCATATCACAGTCTAAATCGAGGAGATGAATGAATGAAAGTAACACTAAACATCTGGTGTATATGTTATAGATATGTAGATTAATTGTCTTAACCTACAAGCAATTGCTAGCACTCGTTCTGATCTGGAACTACTGAATTATTTATGTGATATGTATCAATTTAAACTGGTTATTGATTTTCAGTTCCACAAACAAACGCCCCTTAATAAGTTTGATCTTTCTGAAGAGACATAAGTTGTCGAAATGCGCATCTGGTGCACAAAATTGAAAGGTATATATGTTCTATATTTATTTCTTATATATCTAGTTGCTACAAAACATCATATAGGAAATGCGTTGCCGTACAACCTCATTCCCATTTTAGATTTGGACACATGTAAGGTCCCTATCTTCTTCTTAATGTTTTGAAATTAAGAAAATCGCCTCTATAAATTCCAAACAAGGAAAGTATGTAGGTAATCTTTTTATTTTATTAAATGTTTTACAATGACTTACAAAAATCAATTCACACTTAACCATTGCTTATTCAAAACTGGAAATAAAACTTTGAGGTCAGTACTAAAGCAAAAGACAGACAGTTTACCGAAACAAGCATATTAATGTATATACGCATTTCCCAGTAGCCTGATATCCTTATGATAAGAAGGAAACGATATTAGACAATATCATTGAATCCGATGGAATATTGTTATTTCGTCCTCGTCTATATCAAAATGAAATGATATATGTTTTGAGGATCTAAAGCATATTTAGACTAGATTCAGACAATGTGTTGAGATGATAGAACATGCATTCTGTACTCATCGTAAACAAACTTATGTGAAAGCCAATTAGGCGTGAGAAAACGTTAATTACATCTTTAGCCAAATGTTCCGATAATGCGCTCTTGTACACATTAACTCAGAAAGACAATTACTTAGTGATGAAGAAGCAATATAGTGTCTTCCATGATCCACCTTCTGTTGACAAAAAGGAATTTGGAATTGATATTTTGGACCATTTTATGTAAAACTTAGAAAAGTTACATTGCTGGTAAATCTGTATGCTAATCATGTTTGGAGGGTAAAGTGTCATTCTTGGAATAAAGTGATAGTGACCTATAGTATGAGCGACTTTTACCGTTCGGATTCTAATGGGTCTACAGCAGCGCTTACTGTGGTATGTATCCAAGTTTGATTTGATGTCAAGTTCGATCTGACCATTCACATCATGTAAACAGTAAGTCGTAACTAGGTTGTTCCGCATAACCCTGACGCAAAATGTGTAGTGCCCTCAACCTTGTATATGGCAGCATGCATATCTTGCCATCACATGATCCTTCGTGCAATACAGTTCTCTTCTGTTGTTAATGGAGGTTCTGAGTTTCGTTGGCGGTGTATAATTTTGTGTATTTGGCTGGGTTTAAGGCTCTATTCTAGTCTACCTAGTTGTCAAGAACCAAAATCTACCTTCTTTGTAAATTGTTACAAATATACATCCTCCCCCCACCCGCAATACTGCAAAAATGCACCTTTTCCATTACGCTGTAAATGTTAAGAATAATCATAACTGACAACAGATTCGATTCAGCAAATCGGTTAGTATAAACATCTAGCCAATATCTGTCTATACTAAGGGACAGAGATCAGGAGGGCATCGACTTTGTTGATTGTTATATAGTGTATACATAAAAAAACTCACGAGAACTTTTATTGAATAAATCTGGATCTAGATTTTGTATCTTAATATCATAAGTTTGATGATCTTTATATGAATTGTCGATGATATGTTTTAAAGTTTTATTAATATTGGTACGATTATGGATGCTTGAAAATATCACTACCATGCCTTAAAATTTTCAATCCCTTCATAGTATTCAAGTTTGTGCTCGTCAGTTGTATTCAATAGTATTTAAGACGCACAATCACAGCTTGATTTTCTTAAGTACTAATTATACATCTTATTTGACTGATTTGTTCCTTCCTTCATATTATGCACAATTCATAGTATTCTTCGACATTTCGATATATAGACGATATTTAAATGCAAACATAATATTGATAAACATACGATACATACCAACGAATTTAATATTGATGACAAATCAGTACATCTGCTACGTATTTATGCATTTGACTTCACATTGATTCGAACTGCAACTACGGTCTAAATTTTACATGATAAACATGGTTATTTAAATTTTCCTATCATTAACTTTCCTCATTTATGTTACAACATTCCTGTATCATCTTACATATGGTATTAGAACCTTTTTCAGAGGAGATATTGGTCTTGAGCCTCGTCCCCTCTGACTATTAGTCGGGACTCTAACAGATCAAGGGTCTAAGCTCGTTTCCAGACCGACAGAGCACGGATTAATCATGTTGATTTTCAATTTATATGATTTTTATATTTTGGTATACTCTATATTTTCTATATTTATTACTATACTATTTCTATGACCTCTCAACTTGAGAAAGGTCGGTCTGTAGGTCGGTTAATCACACCAATTGATTGACTACCGTTATATCAGTTGACCATCCTAAGTCGGTATTGTTAATGCCCTTTAATCGGAAGTTTTTGTATATTTGTTTTTTTTTTTTGTTTGTTTTTTGTTTGGTTTGTCAAATAATCCGATATACAGGTTCCTCAACGGTGTTTGATAAATCATATACAGCAGTTTACTGCTTACTAAAATGTTATTATAATAATTTGAAAAGCACCTCTTGCATCAATTTTTCTTTGATTCGTAAGAACCTAGTTTTCTACAGACTTTCGCCATTTATTATATTGAGGTATTTGTTTGAATGTACAAAGTCCTTTACTCTGGTTCGACCTATTAAGGACTCAAGTTGAGCGTGATCTGTCGGTAGGAGATACACTTTCTCTACCATGATACCTGATCCCGATATTGTTTTCCAGGGCTCCGTGTTTGTCACTTATCCTTAATGTTATATAGATGTACAATGCAATATTGTTCGCACTTCGCTATTCTTACACCACTAATACATGTATAATACTTATATATAATAGAAAGCCTATATGATTATCAAGTACATGTATGGAAAACAACTTGTCGATAAATCTGGAATCTGGAATTAGATAAATACTGACTAATATGTGATGTACCTAATATGTCGCTATCCGGCATGTTGACTTCCTTGTTTGATTATAACCCATGTTAACCCGATTGCAATTTGATAATACAATATCACACATTTTGATTTATGATTTATTTGTGATAACGGTAATATCGTTACCACTTATTATGACCTCGAGGTATACTAACTCAAATAATCTAATAGCATCATGGCAGATTTGACCGGTCAGCAGTGGGGCGCTTAGTCCTCCATGGCACCTGTTCCTAACTATAGCTCTTTCAAGTGTCCTTTGTCTCTAATATGTGCATTTTAATGAATCTTCTTTATTGAATACCACACGGTATCATAGCACTTTACTTGAATAAGGTAATGTAATGCGCTTGCATATTTCTAACTTTAAAGTATTTAAATGAAAAATTCCTTTTTACACCTGCCTGCCTGAATGTACAACTATCAACGCATGTAGAAGGCTTTCTGAAATGAAGTTTTTACGACATTGCGATAGTTGACTTACTTATTTGACATAACAACGTTTATAATGGTCCTTTTGGTTACGCTCTATTTATTATCAAAACACTAAGGAAACCAAACTTCATGAACGATTTACATGGTTTGCAATGAAGAGTATGGTTGTGAAGCTCATAAAATTGTCACGTAACAGATTATTGCTACAGCGTAACTATAACAGGAACACATAGAAGTTTCAAGTAAGCCTATAAAAGACGAATTGATTGCATTGTGCTCCTTATATGTGTAAAATAACTTTTATTTGAATTTTATGCTGATTCTTGCTGATATGTTTCGTTTATTATCAACTATAGTAAAATCCATAGCGAGAGATTATTTCCTGTATTTCGCAGATTCTTTATTTTGCAGTATTATAAAGTAGATTATCTGTCGTTATCATGAATACATATTTCTCCTAACTCCAATGTAGGTACGAATGTATCAGCATTCCACTGCATTAGAGTTACCTTTCTTATGTTTTGAGAGCAATGTACATGTGATCCTAATATGAAAACCACACAATACTTAAACTATTTCACAAATAATATTAAATATATTGAGGTACTTCAGTTACATCTGGATTTTTCTCTAACAAACAATATGATAATTATAAATATTGGACATGTACTGAGTTGTGTAATGCCATCACATTTTTGATGGATAATATTTATGTAGAATTTAATGGCAAGACTTATCAACAAATTATTGAGATTCCTATGGGCACAAACTGCGCTCCCCTTATAGCAGATTTATTTTTATACTGTTATGAGAGAGACTTTATGCATTCTATTCAAACTTATGAACGTTTCGACCTTATTGATAAGTTCAATGACACCTCTAGATATATTAATGATATTTTACTTATCGATAACCCTGAGTTTGAAAACTATATAACTGACATTTATCCATCTGAACTTCAATTAGACAAAGTCAATACTTCTAACCAGAAAGCACCTTTTTTGGACTTAAATATTAGAATTATTAACAACAATATACATACCAACATATATGATAAACACGATGACTTTGGATTTCCTATTGTAAATTAAGCCGGCGTAGCCGAGGGGTATCGCGCCGGACTCCTGATCGGGAAGCCGGGGTTCGAGTCCCGCTCTGGTCATGCCGGTGTCCTGCCTTTCGGATGAGACAGTAAAAACCGAGGTCCCGTGTCATGGTATGCATGGCACGTTAAAGATCCCTCACTGCTTCAGGTGGGTTCATTGCAAAGGTCAAAATTTGTATGCCACGAATCAGGCAGATGCCATCACCATGTACGTGAAGTGTTCGTGGTGTGACGTAAAACAAAAATCAATCAATCAATCAACCTATTGTAAATTTCCCTTATCTAGATGATGATGTCTCCAGACTCCCATCATATGGTATTTTATATTAGTCAATTGGTTCGGTTAGCTAGAGCCTGCACTAACGTTTTTGATTTTCACGAAAAAAAATTCTCAGTTTACTTTTAAACTTCTTACTCGGGTTATAGATATCATAAACTTCAAAAAACTTTTGGTAAATTTTATAGATCTTATTCAGACATTTTATCTAAATTCGGAAATTATAATTTTTAACAATATGTATCCACAGGAATTTTCTTATCCCAATTTCTACGGTGATCTAGTGTACAAACAAAGGAGGGTCAAAGGTTCCGATAATTTCATATCGGCTTGTTCTAAAATTATTAAACGCCTTCGACATCGACAGTATGACCCCGAGATCATCACTAAGACCATAGGTCTTGTATTGGGTCCCTCTACAACCCAATGCAAACGTTTACTGACTTTCACGCTGAATAACAGGGCGGTGGGGACTCTATGACAGGCCTTGTCCAAACCATTTCAGAGGAGACAAGGTTCCGATCCTCGACCCCTCTGACTGTTAGTCGGGACTCCTATTGATAAAGGATCTGACCTCGGTTTCAGACGGACACAGCACGGTTTATTTATGTTGATGTCTCCTTACATATTTTGATAGCAACATATTATTCTATTATGATTTCGTGTGTAAAAATGTTTTATGACCTCTCTCCTTGAGAAACCTGTTGATCATTGTTCTCTATGTGGAGAATTATTAATAAATTTTTAAATGTGTGTTCTTTGATTGTGCTGCTTTTGCGGTGCGTGGGAAGGTAGGCGCCCGTAAACCGGTTAACCACACCAACTAAGTGACGTATCGTAAACGCAGTACAATAGAATATGTTTGTAATGTCGTTCCGTGTATATTTTACTGTTATCATTTTTTGTGTGCAGATCCTTGGTGATTTGTGTCATACAGCTTTGTCAGATGTCTTCTGTTTTCTCTTTGATTTTATGGTTTCTCTTCAAAAATCAAAACGTTTTGACCTCATTGACAAATTCAATAATACTTGTAGATATCTGGATGATATTTTGGTTATCGACAACCCTGAATTCCAACAATTTATATCAGAAATTTATCCACCAGAGCTCACATTGAATAAAGCTAATACTTGACATAAATCTACACCTTTCTTAGATTTAAACATCAAAATTATCTACCACCTAATATATACTAATATTTATGATAAACGTGAGGATTTTGGATTTCCTATTGTAAATTTCCCTTACTTGGATGGCGATGTCCCTCGACTCCCATCATATGGTATCTATATATCTCAATTAGTTCGATTTGTCAGAGGCTGCACCGATGTTTTGGACTTTCATAAACGAAATTTACAAATTACTACTAAACTTTTAACTCAGGGTTACAGATATCACAAGCTAAGAAAAACATTCGGCAAATTCTTCAGATCTAATTCAGAACTTCTATCTAAATTTGGAAATATTTCTTTTCAACAGTATGTATCCAATGGAATTTCCCATCCTTATTTTTACGGTGATCTCGTATATAAACTAAGGAAAGTAAAAGGCTCCGATAACGTTATTTTATCATGTAAAAAATTAATCAAACGTCTTATAAATAGACAATATGATATTGAGATCATCAAAAAGACTATAGGTCTTGTATTTGGCCCCTCTACAGCCTTATGCAGACTTTTACTTGAACGTTGCACGCCGACTAACAGGACGGTGGGGACTATATGACGGGCCTTGTCCAAACCTCTTTCAGAGGAGACATGGTCCTGAACCTCGTCCCCTCTGACTGTTAGTCGGGACTCCTACAGATCTAGGGTCTTAGCTCGCTTTCAGACTGGCAGAGCACGGTGTATCATGTTGATGTCGCATATATGTATTTTACAATACCTTACGTGTTTATATTTTTATGACCTCTCAATATGCGATACCTGTTGACCCTTGTTCTTTACATGGAGGATTATTTATAAATTTTTAAATGTACGTCCTTTGATTGTTCTGCTGTTACGGTGAGTGGGAAGGTGGGCCCGTAAACCGGTTAACCACACCATTTGTTTGGCTTTTGTCAAATTAAATGACCGTCCTAAGTCGGTATCGTAATTGCACTACAATCAAATATTTTTGTAATGTGATATATGTTCTAGTATATTATTTATATTCATGTATTGTATAGCTCTATGGTGACTTCTGCCACATAACTGAGCAAGTAACTCCTCTTTTTTCTTTGATTAGGAAATATGAAGAATGTAAATTAAAATCCCTGGGACATCCTATTATAAAACAACATAAAATGTAATTCTTAAATAAATAAAAAAAACCCCAACTGTTTAACAAATAATTGGTATGAAAAATATATTATTGTTTCATTCTAGAGAAAATATTTTTCATAATGTGAAATAATATACATTCCAAAATATTTATGACTAATTGTATATAAAATGACTTGAAAATAACTGCATACAGACTCTGTGAAACTTAGGAAGTTGTCTCTTGGTTTATATAATTCTTAATCTCAATCATCGTGCCGGTTTAATGTTTTTTGTATTAAAGAGGTTTTAACCCTTTGGGTAGATGTCTGACGTAGAATAAATGTGATGTAATCAATCGTCCAGCTCCGCGGAAACCGATACTTAGGAAAATAAAGACAAAAAAAAAATGACACCTCCTTAGGAATAAAATGACATCACAATGATTTTAAAGTTAGATTCCTAGACAAATGAGTGAAATTTTATAACAAAATTACTCTTAAGGGGTTTGCCTTAAATGTTACTTAGTTTCCTTAAATTGATATTTGGCGTTGTGCACTTCCTATATAATTTTCAATGGACATTAAAACACTGGTACTGTTTCTTTTCTTTTAAATCAAATAATAATGATAGAATTTTATGTCATAGATGTCATCAATGAGTATAAATGCAATTTTTAAGAAAAGAGGAGAAAGGAAAGGAAATATCTTACTCAAATATATGACCAAAGTCGCCACATACATTCAGCAAAATAACTAGAATAAATACATAAAACATAAAATATTTAATCAATTGTATATGTAGTGAATGAAAACGACAGATATCGATTATCAGATAAATATATAAATTGTACCGTAAAGAACAGAAATTCTGGCGGAAATTGTGCGTCATCAGAGGCAAGTGGTTAAATGTACTCTCCTATTGTGATATAAAAATTTATTTTAAAAATTAAGGATTTGATTAATGGGAAATACGAAGTAAATAGTGTCACATGACTATGACACTCACAACAATGTACCACAGTTCACATTTACGGACCCCTGAAATTCAGAGGTGAGACCAGATGCTCGAAAAGTGTAAGCTTCCTTGACTAGCCAAACCCACCGTGATAACCCTTACATACAGACGGAATAAATAAAAAGTATTAACCAATAAGAATTGCATATGCTATATTTTCATTATAAATCACGTCTTTACTGAATAGTCACATTTAAAAATTTCACGAAATTTTCAATTTTCGAATAAAAATATTTTATCAATATTGTAGAGGAATGTCTTTGATCTGAGGGCATTATGCTTTGATGTATACAGAGGAAAAGAATGTCTTGCATTTTGTATCGACAATATCATTTTGATTGATTCCCACCACATTGTTATCTTATTATTGAATCAGATTTGTGCAGTTTGAATAATCGCATTGCAGATACTTTGAAGGTTGCATTTAGTGACACGCCCTCGTTTATTTTGCTTCAAAGTAAAAATGTTTAACATTATATTGGGTCACTGTTCATCTTATTATGTATTTATTACGCATAAATTTATCTTACTTTCTAAAGTCATTATTACATACTTCTACAAACATTAAATTTGAACATGTTAAGTCTTCTTTGGTTGTCAAAGTTTTGGTTTGGTTAATCGTTAGACATTAAATGAGGAGTAGGAATATTCTGATGCGCAATATTGCGCCATTATGCTATTATGATATATTCGTGCACACGTCCTGTGTAGTATATACAATGTATTATATTACTGCTACTATATTTGAGTGGCCGTTAATAGGGAAACATGTACAAGTAATTTGTATTTCTGTGACCGATTCCAATCAGTAAATGATCCTCGCCTGTTTTAACGAAAGTGTTCGCCAACTGGTCAAGATCAGGCATCGATGGTGCCATAATAGAAATGAAGGGAGAAAAGGTATAGATTGAAAATGATAGGGGTATAAAATACTAGGAAATCTTGAAATATGATAGAAACAAGTACATGTATTTAAAAGCAACTTCTTCAGGAGATCTGAAGGAATGGTTTCATTTTGTTTTATTTAATACCCAAAATAATCGGTCACACGGTCACGACTCAAGCACATGACAATCTCGATCAAGATGATGCAGAATTAGTTAAGAATCGAGAATATCAGAATTTGTTAAATGAAATCTTATTTTGCACTCGCATCGTCCTTTTTGCTGTTAGTAATTAAACAATATCATAAGGATTACTATCGTCGTAAAACAATATAACCAGAATTCGATTTGTGGTGACAAAACAATAAATAATTCAAAGAGTCGAAGATTTGCTATTTTCATTCATTGTGGGACGGCATAAATGGAGTGTAGCGGGTCTTCTCTCGTGCTCTTGGTCAATATCAATCGATGGTGACAGTCGCCGATGAATATACGATGAGCTAGCAAAAACACAGCGAGCATACTCCGATTTAACCACTATGTCGACCATTACTTGTATTCACATGTTACGTCATCATGATTATGACCTTTTGTGAATGATTTCAAAATTTCCGTCGAACATGTTTTGAAAGTTGCAACTCAGATTATGCTTTTGAATATACGTATATTTAAGGAATTGATTTGTGAAATGCTTTAATGTTTAAGACCGGATTGTTGTTGATGCTGTGAAATGGAATGCGTCATTTAATAGAGAATATGAGTGGACGAATTATTAATAAAATTCCATTGACGGTGTTTCATTTGAGAAATCATAAAGGTCATGATGAAAATATCACTCTTCTTCAGGCTTGCTATGACAATCCCTTGTTTGAAGAGGATAGGACGTTCAAGTCAGAAAACCATGTCAAAAATGTACACAAAAAGGAAACTCTATCAAATGATTATCGTCAGTCAGAGGATCGCGAAATCGACTTTGAAAAGGGCTCAGTGCGTCGACGAAAGATATGTCTGATAGTAGCTGGAGTCACCTTTATTGCCGTTTTTGCAGTCGTCCTTGGCATATTGCTGAATAACGTCAAAGGTAAGTTGCTTTAAAAATAAAATGACTTTTTATATAATGTTTATAGATTTATAGAGTGGAACCAGATATCTGTCGAAATAGAAACCAATACTCCATATATTTCAAAGATGATAATGTATATATTACGAATGATGTAAAAAACGGTGGAATTAATTTTCGACAGTCAGTCGTTATTTTTCTCTTGTACGGTGTATCGTTCAGTTTTTTTTATTTTCTGTGTATTTTGTTATATGAATGTTAATGATTTGACAACGAAAACCTCAGTCCCATATCACGGTAGGATGACACTTAAAAGATCCTTCGCTGCTTCGGGTGGGTCTGTTGCAAAGGAATAATTTTTTATGCAACGCATCAGGCAGATACGTTAACCATATACGTGATATAATCGCAGAGTAACAAAATAAGTAATCAAACATTTTCTCTTCTTGAAATAATCCTAGTAACAACCATTGTTTCTAAATTTAGGTTATTCCTAGCCACTCAAAATTTTGAAATTGCTGAACCGAATCTATAGCTTGACGGTAAACCGGTGGATATGAGATTGCTATTAATGTATTTCATCAAGAACTGCTGAATATGTGGTTATCATATATAAAATTTTTAATGTGTGTGATGCCAATATGTTCAATATAGAAAAGAATAACAAGAAGGAAAAACAATTCATTAAAATTTGAACGAATGCAGGAACAAATATGTACTTATTCCGAACGGTCAGTATGTCTCAATAAAAAAAGAATAGATTTTTGCTTTGCTTCCTACCCTCGCAAATATACTGTTCTATTATAAAATTATCCAACACAACACAAGTTCAATAACAGCCTGTGGGGATTAAAAGCAATTTTGTTTATAATTGTTTAAGGAACGATGTATTAATATGACCCTCACAGCGTTTATACTCTGTCGCGAAAAAGAAAACAGTATTTGTTTCTAAATTGACTTTATTCTGTAAGGTTGAGTGGGGTATTTTGAAAATAGAGTTCTTGGCAACAATGTTGATAAACGAATGCAAGAATACGCTAATAAGCTTTTTAATAATAAGTTCTAATAACATTCAAATACTAGTAGACATTTTACAAAAGTCGGAGAATGTGAAAGCTGTGCTTCTCTAGAATAAACAAAAAGCAATTATAGTGCGATTAACTCGTCTTAGGAGCTGATTTCCTTGGAATATTTCCTAAATTAAGAGTGCTTTAAACATGGTTCTATCAGAGATGTTTTCTTCTATCGACTACGAACACTGAATTTATCACTCCTCTCTCACTGTTCTGTGAAAAAATATATACTTGAAAATTCGACCGAATTGTATTCTGACCATGACAGTTGAGGGCCAATTTGAATGGTTAAGCAACATTTTGCAGAATAATGGATATGTCTTTCCCTTTTATAATTTTGTGCACCAGATGCGCATTTCGACAACTCATGTCTCCTAAGTGATGTTCATGGTCGAATGATCGGAATTCTAATAATATCTAAATATTTAAGGAGCAGAGTTAAAACCAAATGGGCAGAAAAAGAGAGCCAAGTATCAGTCTAAGGACAGAGCTATGCATGACCGAGATACTCCTTCGTTTTAGAGTGATTTACAAAATTTCGTGACTGAAAATTTTAAGTATACATTTCATATCAGTGCAAAAGCTCTAAAACTAGACTCATGATGTCCTCGGGAACGATCAGTGTACTAGCATTGACACCGGCCTAGTGGTTATAATAAATATAGAACATATGTACCTTTTAATTTTGTGCACCAGATGCACATTTCGACAACTATAGAACAGAAATCTTGTTTATCTAATGGTTATGTAGATATTCATCTTTTACAACCCAGATCTCCACCTATTAGGGGTTCACTAAGTAAATGTTCTTTGGTTTGTTTTCTAGTTGTTTTCTATTTTCCTTGACTAATGCGTTTTATGCCCAGCTAGGAATTAATAACTAGAAATTAATTATTGAGCGGACTAGTAGTTCCACGAGTTATATTTTATTTGTTTAAATAGAACAATCTTGACGATGTTTTATTTAACATTGCAGTGAGCACAAATGAAGATAACAACCTTTGTATGAAGATGTAATGAATAAACATTCAGTATGAGAAGAAAATTCTGAAATGCTAGTATTTATTATGTATAGATATCTAAACCCAATTCGGCAGATAAGATCCATCTTCATTCTAAAATCACAAAAGAAAGTTTGAAAAACTGCGCCGTATTACGTGGTAATTGCACCTCACTCTTCCAATTTATCTCCAGAATAAAAGTCATCTCATTATTATCGTCTGATTTTATACCTTTCTTTCTGAGTGTTGGGAAATCAAATTTCTAAATTTTACAATGTAGTGTAATTATAGATTAATATCAAAACTATTCGTGTATTAATATGGTGCACCGTAGGACGCGCCAAACATGGTAGGAGTAAAACACTTATGTTCGGTAAGTGTTGTTTTCGACCAGATCTATTTAGAGATGAGTCAAGGGATGGGATCAAAAGATGAAACAAGAAACCGGTCTCTGAATAACTCCCGTTTTAGCTTGTCGAGGCACACAGTCAAGAGAGCTTATATAATACTGAGTACCCTGGGCATCGTCGTATTCAGCGTTAGATTCTTCAGGGTTTTTTACCTGTTGACTAGCTCTGCTTTTCTATATGAAAAGATGCTTATTTTTCGTATGTACATCGTCATATGATCTTAATTTGTTCAATTACTTTCAGACCTTGACCTTAACATTACAGTTTATTGTCAAATACTTTAACCTTGATCATATCTTTAAATAGCTGTCATACTGAGCATCAACATTTCATGTGACTAGAAATTTTAATTAATATAATTCTTTTTTGTGCCGTTGGCCTTGCCTTAAGTCGAATTTCAAAACTTTCTTTTGTGTTTCTTTTTTTCAAAAAGTTAAAGAGGTCTTTTTTATATCAAGAATCTATTTTCTTGTGACTATCACGTTTGATTTATACCATATCTACTTTCTTTGTGGCTCTGATCCTAGAGTAAATTATCAAAAACTTCTTGTTTCAAAAAAACCCCCCTAAAAACAAACCAAATAAAAAAACCCACCAAAAATACCAAAAAACCCACAAAAACAATACAAGAAATAAGCGATATGGCTTTTATCTAAAGTATATATATTCCCTCTTATAAACACTAGAGCAGTTGATTGATACCCTGTTTTCTTACCTCGCCATTGGAATAAACTTTCAAAATATTAACCTTGGCCATATCTTGAATGGTGAGAAATGTGGCTTTTATATTTAGCGTCTATATTCCTTGTTGCCAGAGCATTTCATAGATAATAATTTTTCTTACTTTGTGACCTTGATTTTGTCATTAGATGTATTTGAAAATAAATCCTTTAACCTTAGCCATATCTTTTCATTGGCACGAAAAATGCCTTTTATATTTAGAATGTGTATTCCTTGTAACAAAAGCTTTTGATTAATGATACCATATTTTTCTTCGTTATGACCTTGATCTTGAAATTAATGTCAAATTTAAGAAATATTATTCTAGACCATATCGTTTCAATTCTATGTTGATAACTGAATGGTAAAGGCACAAGAAGCTTATTATTTGTGAAAACATTATTCTTGCACGGAGTCACACTCACGAATTCAACACGGAAATAGAGTACTCGTGAATAAAAGACACTTCATAGTGTTACATCCATTCGGCGAGTAATGTTGTCTATTATTTTCTTGTTTACACTCCCGCCGTACATGTTCGGTGGCATATGATATTGCAACTCGCCATCATTCCATCATTCATTTTGTGATCGCAACACCTGCTAAACCCTTGGGAAGTATTGAATTTAACGAAACTTGGTACAAAGAAAGAACAAAATATGTAGTTATGCATATATTGTAAGCGGAAAGTTATGACCAATTTTCTTCGCAACTCCTTCTTAACACTTTAGATGATTTCAATGAAACTGGGTACAAATAAAGACCACAGGATACAGATGTGCATATTGTTAGGGGAATCCCTTTCAAAATGTTTTACAGGAGTAATGACCCCTGGACTGAAACTTTGCTGACGACGGGAGCATTCGTGGCGCACAGACACATCTATTTATTTATTTACTTAGCTTCATTTTATATTTTATTTCATGGTACAGGTATATATATCTTTAAACGTTTGTTTTATTCCGCATGTAGGAAATTATTTTGCTCTATACATATTTCAATATGGAATATGGCAACAAATACGTGAAGACAAATAAATTTGATTGACTTGATAACATACAAGACTAAATATGTATTATTTCTGTATCAAAAATAATGACCATAAGACGGATATCTCTTTCTGCCCTAATTCTTCTTTGCTCTGCCTGTCCATGGCGAGTTTCTCAGACAGTTGCGTCAAAGTGTCAGAGGTGTTTAAATCCTTTGTTTTAGATAGTCCAGATAATTTGAGTATGCAATACGTTTATTAAAAGAAAATGTCGATCGAATCTATCATTTAAAAGTCAACATGTTCTAAGGGCGGTAAAGGCAACAAGCTGCATTGAAAATGTAGGAGTAATATTTTCTAATAATATTCATTTTGTAACTTTCAATATCCGTACTTTGGTATTGTTGACGGTGTGGGATCTTATTAGGAATCAGTACATGTATCAGACACATAATACATGCAGTCAAGAATAAAGCGAGAACAACATTGTACACTTAATTAGACATATTATTAAATAAAGTTATCAAAGAGGAAAACTCATGGGGAAAAATGTGATTTGAATGATGAATAATCACTTTGCTGCTATGAAGAAAGGAAAACTATTGAATGATTGTAATGAGATTGCACCAAGTACGAAGGTTATTTATTCCTGTTAGCAAGATAAAATGTTATTGAGACTAGGTGGTTTGACTTGTAAAGACAAATATTACACCAATAAAGGTTAGAAAGTCGTGGGAAGACAAAATAAGTGATAATAGTAATTATAAAACGGGAAAGGAAAATTTGTTTGTACTTTCGTATGTACAATTAGGAAACCAAAACTCTTGATTTTGACATGTTTCTTAAGAACTGCTATGACGGGTGATGCATACAAACAGGAGACGCTTACTCTCCCCGGGCACCTGGTCTCACCTCGGAATTTTTCAGTATATCGGGGTTCACAACAGTTCCTTTTTGAAACTTACACGATTTTATATCTGTCCTTGGGCTTCGAGAATGATTAACGGTTTGGTACTTCTTCGATATTGATTACGATCGCAAAAGAACGGAAAGAAGACAGCTGACTTAAATGTATAAAAAAATTTGCCACGGACATGCAGTCCACCAATGGAAAAAGGATACAAAAGGCATTACAAAAATATTTCGTTGTAATAAAGTTGTGGTATCGACTTAGGATCGTCAATACGGAATATTGCAACTACAATAACGTCAAGAAAGTCGCGCACTTTGTGATTGTTATGACGTCATAATTATATGACGTCATAACAATCACAAAGTGCGCGACATAAAAGTGCCCACATCGAGAACAATGGATTTGGTGGGTGACTAAATGCAAACCGTGACGGATTTTAGTAGTTGCGATACTCCATATTGAAATGACGAATTTACCACAAGAAAATAAAACAACAAAGTAGATTAAGAACAAATACATAGAAGACGTCACAAACACATTGGTATCAAGGAACCGACTTACGACGGTCTATTGACAATGAGGTCAGTAGACCTTTTTCGAATTTTAAATGATGCCAAGGGCCTAATACCAGACAAACCACTTTTTGCCGAAATTTTCATTATGACATTAATGCTTAGATTGTGACGTCACAGTAATATGACGCAAATCTCTGAGAGACAAAGCTTTATTTGTCTGGTATTGCCTCTTACACCATGTAATATTAGTAAAAGATCTATTGGTTTATGGGCTATACCTTGGAGCTTATATACCAATATTAAGTTTGTGCACCAGATATTTTTAGAACTAATTTCTCTTTAATGATCCTCAAGATTGAACTGTAGAAATTTAAAAACATTATTTAAAACAAACGAGTCAACAGGAATTAACAGAAAGCACCAAGCTACCATCTTCAGCAGAGTGAAGAATTAAGAGAGGTTTCAATTCACAAGCATTGTATTCAAGTTAACCTTTGATAGCGATAATGACGCTCTGCTTTGATTGCGGATCTTCGTGGAAACAATCCGACAATGACGTAGTATCACTCTTTGATAGTGTCAATGTTTTCTCTCTCGTATGCTATCAAAGAGCGATTTGACTCATACAGCTCACAGCAGAACATCTCGTATTTTCTATAACGATGAACCAATGATCAAGATTCATTTTGGAAAAATCTTGCTGTAGTCCTGTAAGTCCGCATGATCAGACGCATGGTGATGAACATTGTCTTGAAATGTAAATAATATCCAATTATAATGATATTCCAATATCCTTTTGTATCAAAATATGATGTCTTTATTCTAGGAATAATGTGTTTAACAACTTGGGCATTTTGATGTTAAGTAGAAATCTGTCTGAGATCGTAACACTATCATTTATTTATTTAGTACCCCTTAAATATAGTCAATGTTTTTCTTTTATAGATGTAGCTAAGTGGAATCCATAGTTCCTTGAACTTTGTTATAAACGAAGTTTACTATATATGGTTTCAGTATCAAAGAACTGGAACTTAAAAAATACAGCCGTTAATTTGTTTATGAAGTTACTTTATCCTTACCTTGTATTGACAATATAGTATTTAGTATTACATCACAACATTTTGAAACTATGAGTATTCATCATCAGCAACGCTAATGGAAATTTTATAACCGAGAACGTGTATAAACATCATACTCAATTTCAGTTCGTGCTCTATATTTTGGTTGTAATGATGTCTCTCCCCACCAATGATGTTCTTTTAACAAACAGAAGTTATTCAGTGACTTCTGTCAGTTATGATATTAAACATATTTGTATGCTATGCATTTTAAAGTGATCAAGTCCAATATAGCGAAATTTGTTCGTAGCCGTTTAAGCTTATACAAAACCACAAAATGGTTTTTGGACCTCAATATCAAGATAAATGATAAAAACTATGTACACACTAGTATTTACAGTAAAAGTGATGACTTCGGATTTCCTATTGTTACTTTTCCATGGATAGATGGCAAATGGCGACGTTCCTAGACTCCCATCATATGGTATTTACGCTTCCCAGTTGGTTCGATTTGCAAGAGCCTGTACTAACAGTTTCTTCGAAACTTTTTACTCAGGGTTACAGATACAATAAACTAAAAGAAAAAACTATCGGAAAACTCTGTAGATCTTATTCAGAGCTTTTATCAAAATTCGGAAATATTACTTTTCAAAATTATGTGTCCTATGGAATCTCCCATCCACATTTTTACGGTAATCGTGTATATAAACTTAGAAAAGTCAAAAGCTGCAACGACATCATTGCACCAATTTTCAAAATATTCAAATGCCTTCGCCATCGCCAATATGACCCTAAGATTATTACTAAGAAAATAAGTCTTGTAGTGAACCCCTCTACAGTCCATTTGAGACATTTTCTGGAGCGTTGCACTTTGACTAAAAGGGCGTTTGGGACTCTAGATCTATAACGGGCTTTGTCTAAACCTCATCAGAGATAAGGTCTTAAGCCTTGTCTCCTCTGACTGTTTGTCGGGACTCCGCAAACACCTTAGCTTGCTTTCATAAATGCAGATCATGGAATTTTCAGTTTGACGTCACTTTTATGTCTTATATAGTAATGTTTAAATATTTTTGTGTATGTCACCTGAGTTTATTTAAATCAATAGAGTTATATACAACTGCAATTACAAAATAATTTAATTTTGATTTTGGAGTTTTTCCTCATTGAAAGATTAAAAAGGAAAGAATTTGCTTGTTACTTGTTAGTTAAGTTCTTAAAAACCGGAATGTTATTTTTGATGTTTTAAGAGATAAAGTACCCAAGGTTTAGACAAGTACTTTTCTTAAGATCCTTAATTGATGGATCATGGATTGTGCGTCATAGGCCATAGATGCTGCTCTACATCGACTTTATAGATCGTTACTCTGATGTATGACAGTGTTGTAGAGAATCTTTGTGTTTTTGGTTTTATTTCTAAATAAAATTTTTGACGCATCTTGTATATTTTTAAGATCAGCAGGTCGGACTGTTTCATTTTTTTCAATAGAATCCTTCTACTGAACTAATGTACAGATATTGATGGAACGAGGAAAAGTCTCAAGCCTCCTGCAAGTGATCCAGTATTTTGTCAAGAGTTGTTCAACGGTAGAGAAATTGTGTTACAAATTAAACTCAATAAATAATTCCTGTGTGTAAAGATAAGCTACATAGAGATAAAACAGATGTGTCACATTGTTCTAGAAGGATGCTATTGTGATTTTGGATAAATTCTGGAGTGAATATTGTAAATTAGAAAGTTCTGATATTGTCTTTTATCATGTGATCTTAATGCACGGATATAATACTTCATCGGCCTTTTGTTTTATGAGCGTAGTGCGTATGTTAAACGAACATTTACAGAAATGATAAAAAGTCCTCGGAAGGGAATTATGAATTAAATAAGTAACAAGAAACACTCAGTACCTACAAATGTCGGCCACTTGGCCTTTATCAAGTGTAAACAAAAATAACAAAATCTCTTGACTTTGCGCTGGGCTAATTTAATCAGCAAATATGGATATCACTTGGAGATTTTTATTTTTGCACTTGGTAAAAGTCGAAAAGTGTGGATACTTAGTGTTTCTTGTTACGAAAATTTACAGTTATGTCCAAAATATCGTTCATTGTTTTAATTTGTTGTAAACACAGTGCTGAAATATAAAGATCAACAATGGCTGTCTGTGGGTTGGTTGCCAACTAACTCATCTACAATATGTACCATACCAACATTGAGAAGCAAAAGATCAAACCGATTTGTAAGACGAATCGTCAAATCAATTTGTTCCACATTTTTATTACTTCATTGTCAAGACAAAAATATATCTTACTCAGTAATTACTTCAAAGAAACACATTTATTTCCATAAAATGCCTGTACTGTCATGACATTAAGTACCTATACTATCATGACATAACTCATTTAATAAAAACTAAAACTGTTAAAACAAATCAGTCATATAATGAAATCTTATTGAAAACAAAAGCATGGTCGCTTAACAGACACTGTTCCTATTTACATGTCAACTTCCTGAGAGTGATATAGCGAAGTACCTAATTGAGAGAGCAATTTTACGATTGAGTGGTCCATAATGTCGCTATTCGAAGATCGATCTTCGCCAATGACTTCCCTACTGTACTGTGGTGGATAATTTGTGGAAGAATAATCATTAAACGTTGTGTTAATCGATGCAGATCTAGTGATTAATAAGCTATAAAATTAGATGTTCCATTTTTGTAAATATTTATGTGATGCCGAAATCCTGGTTTCTTACATCAAATAGAAAATTTCATTGAAACTCTGTTTTATTTTCAGAATGCTTTGTATGGAGTACTTCTTTTAAGTAATATATACATCACCATTGGTAAACATGTCTGTAGTGAAACGGTAAATAATCATTGACAGATAAGCTAACATAGGACAAATTTGTACATGTCAAATATAGAAGCACATTCGTAGATTCAAGTCGAATTCCTTCCCCAAAAGCTAAAAGCCTAATCACAACATTTCAATCATGAGTTCCAATTAGCATATAATTATTGGCCCCGCAACAACTAAGTTGAAACATGCAATAATTTATCCCAAGATACATTACTGGTATATGTGTAATGGTTGTCCCATTTGTACATTTTGAGGTATAATCAATAAAAAGTCTGGTTTGTGTACACTGTGACCTTGACATTGTACATATGGTCATGATTCAAGGTCATTACACATCCTTTGGTCATAGACAACAATTGTGTAAAATATAATTTTTTCAGCAACGTAACAGGAAGGATTTATGGCCCAGACAAGAATTCTTACTTTGTGTGCACTGTGACATTGACCTTGTAGATATCAGCTTGGTTCAAGGTCATGACACACCTTTAGGTCGTTATGGATAACATGATCAACTATTGTATAGAATATTATCGCCCTCCCAAGTAAAAGGAAGAAGTAATGGCCCGGATAAGTTTTATGGACAGACAAACGACCAGAGACAGACGGACAACATGCTCCGTACAATGTGATACACATCTTTGGATCATGGAAAACGATGGTGTGAAATATTATCCAAATCCTACATAGCAGTAAGGAGATATGACCCGTACAAGGATTTTAACAACGTGTGCACTGTGGCCTTGACCTTGGAGATATGATCTTGAGTTAAGGTCATGACACATCCTTGGGTCATGGACAACAACTGTGTGAAATATTATCCAGATCTCTTAGCATTAAGGAGTTATGGCCCGGACAAAAATTTGTATATTTATACATGTGTGCATTGTGACCTTGACCTTGGAGATATGACCTTTGTTGGAGGTCATGACATAACCTTGGTCATGTACAACAATTGTGTGAAATGTTATCCAGATCCAATATGGCAAAGACGGTGTGGCCTAGTAGTATCGCGCTCGTCTCCTGATCGGGAGGCCGGGGTTCGAGTCTCGCTCTGGTCATGCCGGTGTCCTGTCTTTCAGATAAAAACCGAGGCCCCGTGTCTTGGTATGCATGGCACGTTAAAGATCCCTCACTGCTTCGGGTGGGTCTGATGCAAAGGTCCAAATTTGTATGCCCTGCATCAGGCAGATGCTGTCACAATATACGTGAATTATTCGTGGTGTGACGTTAAACAAATATCAATCAATCAATCCAATATAGAGGTAAGGAGTTATGGCACGGAAAAGGATTTTGACATTGCATGCACTTTGATCTTGACCTTGAAGATACGATCGTCAGTCAAAGTCATGACACACCCTTAGGACCATGGATAACAATTGTATGATATATTATCCAAATCCAACTTGGCAGTAAGAAGTTATTGCCCGGATAATGATTTTGGCTATGTGTGCACTTTGACCTTGACTTAGAAGATGTGACCTTCACTTGAAATCATTACACACCCTTGCGTCATGTACTACAATTGCGTGAAATGTCCAGATCCAAAATAGCAGTAAGGAGTAATGGTAGGGACAAAGATTTCTACCATGTGTGCACTGTGACCTTGACCTTTTAGATATGATCTTGAATCAATGTCATGAGACACCATTGGGTCATGAACAACAATTGTGTGAAATATTATCTTGGATAATAATCCAACTTGGCAGTAAAGAAGTTATGGCCTGAACAAGGAGTTTGGCTATGTGTGCACTGTGACATTGACCTTGAAGATATGAACATGGGTCAAGGTCTTGACAAACCCTTGAGTCATGTACAACAATTGTGTGAAATATCATCCACCCAACAAGGGGATAAGAAGTTATGACCCGCACAAATGTGGACAGACGGGCAGACAGACAGGGTAACGTTAAATCTACATAAAATGTAGTATTAAATTTTCACTACTGATGCCGTTTTTAACTACGGAACACGCTGTTTATACTGTTTATGACTACAGGATACGCTGTTTCTGCCTACGGGATACATTGCTAACGCTATATATGACTTCGGTATACACTGTTTATACTGTTTATGACTACGGAATACACTGTTTATACCGTTTATGTCTACGGAATACACTGTTTATACCGTTTATGTCTACGGAATATACTGTTTATACCTTTTATGTCTACGGAATACGTTGTTTATAACGTTTATGACCACGGGATACACTATTTATGCCGTTTATAACTACGGAACACGCTATTTATACTGCTTCTGCCTACGGGATACGCTGTTTCTGCCTACGGGATGCACTGCTAACGCTGTATATGACTACGGTTTACACTGTTTATTCTGTCTATGGCCACGGGATACACTGTTTATGACTTAATATCTTCGGAATACACTGTTTATACAGTTTATGACAACAGGATACGTCGTTTCTGACCATGAGATACACTGTTGTTCTGTTTAGGACTACAGGATACGCGGTTGTTCTGTTTAGGACTACAGGATACGTCGTTTCTGGCCATGAGATACACTGTTGTTCTGTTTAGGACTACGGATACGTCGTTTCTGACCATGAGATACACTGTTGTTCTGTTTAGGACTACGGGATACGTCGTTTCTGACCATGAGATACACTGTTGTTCTGTTTAAGACTACGGGATACGTCGTTTCTGACCATGAGATACACTATTGTTCTGTTTAAGACTACGGGATACGTCGTTTCTGACCATGAGATACACGGTTGTTCTGTTTAGGACTACAGGATACATCGTTTCTGACCATGAGATACACTGTTGTTCTCTTTAGGACTACAGGATACATCGTTTCTGACCATGAGATATACTGTTGTTCTGTTTAGGACTACAGGATATGTCGTTTCTGATCATGATATACACGATTGTTCTGTTTCGGACTACAGGATACATCGTTTCTGACTATGAGATACACTGTTGTTCTGTTTAGAACTACGGGATACGTCGTTTCTGACCATGAGATACACTGTTGTTCTGTTTAGGACTACAGGATACATCGTTTCTGACTATGAGATACACTGTTGTTCTGTTTATGACTACAGGATACATCGTTTCTGACCATGAGATACACGGTTGTTCTGTTTAGGACTACAGGATACATCGTTTCTGACCATGAGATATACTGTTGTTCTGTTTAGGACTACAGGATACGTCGTTTCTGATCATGAGATACACGGTTGTTCTGTTTAGGACTACAGGATACATCGTTTCTGACCATGAGATACTCTGTTGTTCTGTTTAGGACTACGGGACACGTCGTTTCTGACCATGAGATACACTGTTGTTCTGTTTAGGACTACAGGATACATCGTTTCTGACTATGAGATACACTGTTGTTCTGTTTAGGACTACAGGATACATCGTTTCTGACCATGAGATACACTGTTGTTCTGTTTAGGACTACAGGATACATCGTTTCTGACTAGGAGATACACTGTTGTTCTGTTTAGGACTACGGGATACGTCGTTTCTGACCATGAGATACACTGTTGTTCTGTTTAGGACTACAGGATACATCGTTTCTGACTATGAGATACACTGTTGTTCTGTTTAGGACTACAGGATACGTCGCTTCTGACCATGAGATACACGGTTGTTCTGTTTAGGACTACGGGACACGTCGTTTCTGACCATGAGATATACTGTTGTTCTGTTTAGGACTACAGGATACATCGTTTCTGACTATGAGATACACGGTTGTTCTGTTTAGGACTACAGGATACATCGTTTCTGACCATGAGATACACTGTTGTTCTGTTTAGGACTACAGGATACATCGTTTCTGACTATGAGATACACTGTTGTTCTGTTTAGGACTACAGGATACATCGTTTCTGACAATGAGATACACTGTTGTTCTGTTTAGGACTACAGGATACATCGTTTCTGACCATGAGATACACTGTTGTTCTGTTTAGGACTACAGGATACTGTTTTCATTCTGTTTATGGATTGGGGATACATAGTTTCACATATGTATAATTTCTAGAGTTCGTGTCGTTGTTTAAGAGCTACACGAATTTTCTTATGTTATTCACAGACCGTTTTCTCTTGATTCAATAATACACAATTCTTTTATTTTGCCAAGAGGACTAAAATAGAATTTACATGTGTCAACTAGTTTACAGTTTGATGATAAAAACTCAATAATACAATATAGAAAAAAGAGGAAATTATGATCATTTACATGTTTGACGATTGAATAATTTAAAGCTAGAAAAGCAGAAAAAGACACTTTTACTTAAAATGACGTTTCCTTCTAAGAACATTTAATCGAATCGAGTGACTTAGATGTAGTCATTGTAATGGGATTTCCCCCACTGTAAATCACTTGAATATGTAATTGATCACACGGATAGTTCGTTACAAATGTTTCCAAGAAAAATATAGAATACTTGAGTTCGTAAATGAATATCTAGATCTACTATGTCTATTTCCAGTCTCTGTAATTATACAGTTTTCATGAAACCTTGAAGCGTATTTCCTGTACTATATCTCTGCGTAGATACTATCAGGTCAACATCCTTACTGAGCAGCCCGGCAATAGACGGACACTATTACCAACGGCAATAATCCTGTCTGACAAAACAGGCAATGATATAAATTTTTAGAAAATTTTTGAAGTTTTGGAAACAACTAGAAAGCAATAGCAAAAGTGTTAAGAAAATACAAAAACGTTAGTAGAATTCAAAGGCTAACTCCTTGATTACATCAATGGCAATTGTATCAGGTGGTGAGAAGTTGCATTTGTAATTGTGATATTGCATGAGGTTGTTGATGATTAAACAAAGCTGCATGGGGTTACATGAGGTTTCAACAAGCTGTGTGAGTATTGATTGACACTATGAGGTTGCATTATCCTTTGAGAAATATAGTTAATGTAGGTTAAACGCTAAAATACCTCGCAGTCGTCAAATAGGAATGTCCACAATTGTGACAATAACAAAGCATATAGGTATGAATAGCGTAATATTGTTCTGCTACAGCCATGCAACAAAATTCTAAATTATACATTGAATAAACACATTTTAATTCATAGGTGATGAAAAGAGAAAGAATGATATAACTACAACGTTGCCTTCATCATGTAAGTCCAACTTCAAAAGAGTATTTTAGTGAATGCAACAAGATTTCAAAATACCAGTTCACCATTCAACATATAAATATAATTACCGAATATCTGTAGTACATAATGTAAATATTTTATACCAGTAATTATTGTTCGTTGACTGTGATGCCTGTAATAAACCGAATGTGTGTACTTTCTGTTTTAAAATGTTTAATGCTACAAATATGTATATAAATTAAAGTGTTCTAAGTTGTTATAATCATTATTATTCATTCATTCATTCAAAACCTAAATAAATTCTATATTTTCAGTTTTATTTACCACCGATATTGTAGATGGGAATCTACGAATTGTGCATGGACCTTTTTCTGTATATAGAGAGGAATATAAAGATAGAAGTTCTTTAGCTTTCAAATTATTCTCCAATTCATTTACGTATAAAGTAAGTAAAATCCTGGAATCCATGATGCCCACTTTTCGAGGGAGGGAGGGGGGGGGGGTTCTAGATTTGTTATTAATTCGCATAAAATTCAATTTTTTTTCTTACGAAAACAACAATTAACTTAATTTTGAATTAATTTGCTGTTATTTTGAATTATTTATCTCTCTGACATATGTTTTACTTGCATTGAAATAAAAAGGTATGTTTTATAGAAATGTTCAGTCATGTTTTATCGTAAATTAAGCGAAGAAACATTATGATGAAAATGATAAAAATATCATTTTACACACTTGATTCGACTCAGATTTTACTGGTTATCCTTGTTATTACTTTATTCCTAATAATGAAAAATACACTATAAATCCCAGTAGAAAATGTGTACGAATGATATTTCGTAAACTTTATATTATTCAGAAGAAATTGTCAAAGAAATCCCTTGTTGGACCTTTCTCAGTTTTCTTACCCTTCGTTATATTTTACAATGAAATGCGTCTAAACTTTATCTTCACATTTCCTAATAATTTCCTAATATTTTGCTATGATATAATAGTTTTAATTTTGGCTTTCAAATATGGCACATTGTCTACCTTGATCATAAAGTGTGCTTCTTCATGGAAACGACGATATATAATATTCTATTTAAAGGATAGCTGATGGACTATCAGTTTGGTTCGTACAAAATAAACCAATAATCAAATATAAAGTGGAAAATGACGCATTTAATGTATCATGATGGTTTTTACCCTTCATGGCTTTGATACAGCTTTGTGCACAGCTCTAAAAGGTCCAAATTTCTGAATATGACATGTTAATTCTTTATATCATTTTTATATCATTTTATATCATTTTTATGATTTATATTTGAATTGGTTGCAAAACAGAATATTGAAAGATACACGAGAGTTGTCAGAAGTCAACAGAATTCGCCGGAGGCAACCAAATTTAAATGGGATTTTTTTTAAATTTTTCTTTTTGTAAATAGGTCAATCTTCAAGGTCAATGTCTAAATGTAAAAATATTTGATACGTTATGAAAGGACTTGTCACAAGGAATACACACATAAAATATTTAAGCCCTATCTTGTACTATTTATAAATTATGACTAAGTTTAATGTTTTTTAAAAGTAGGTCAAACGTCAAGGTCATGGTCACAAGCTCAAAACTTTTTTGTACCCAATTAAAGGTCTAGGCACCATAAATGCACATTTGAAATATTGAAGCCCTGTCTCTAACGGTTCGAAATAATGGTCCAGGTTAAAATTTTTGTCTACGGACGACGACAACGACAACAACGATGACGACACCGCAGGGTGTATGATAATAGCTCTCCTGACATTCGTCCCGGTGAACTAAAACTGAATTATGATTAAAAAGTTTATAGTACGCATTAGTATTCAACATTGTAAATCGAATCTTTGAAAACAAGTATACACATATGTTGCATTTCAGTAATACTCTATTTAGAAATGGTTGCCTTCTCAATAAAAACATGGAAAAGCTTCGTTCGAGAGGTCATATAAGTATACAGACAATTTACATTCTGGAAGCAAAATGCTACACAGGTCGAGCTATCACAATCTACAAGCAATTACATTATGTATATATTGGGCGAAAAGGAACATTTGAATGACATTAAGAAGGAAAACAGTAGCGAAGCGATTTCTATGAAATGCTTTGGCCGGTAAATTGTCTCTAACTATGTATGCCAATGAAGGCATTTAGTCCCATAGGACTGGTTTCGATATTATAACGACAGGATCCTGATACATCTTAGCGAATCGTTGGATTAATTCTTGTATTGCTTTTCTCTACTGTTGATTTGAATTTTCCATGTTTTCTATATTGCAGATAAGGACAATTTTCTTGGACAGTCGGTATGGTTCTGTATATAATCATACCACTATCATATCCATATCGTAAGTGTATTTCCTGCTATGATTATACATTTGCAATTATAGCAACAATAATCGTAATACATTCTGAAATTGGTTAACATTTTGTCCTTTGGACCACAAGGGCAGCAAGAGATCATTAACGCAATTACCTTGTATGAAATGAGGTTCTACGTACAAAGCATAGACGCACACATGGCATAGTCTAAAGCAGTCGAATGGTAAGCAAAGTGCCTTGGTAAACAGAAGATGGCAGTTTGATTCTTCCTTGATCCACTGTCTTGTCGCTTGCCGTTGAATATATTACCTCAGTAATTCAAAGTTAAAACTTTAATACCAATGCAACTCGAACGTTTTGTCAGTGGACGCAGAAAGAATAAAGAGTAAATGGTTACAAGATTAATACGATGTAGTACATTCTTAGTCGTGCAAGTCGGAGGACTGTCAGTGTATCTGTTGAGAGCTGGTAGGTTTTTCCGCCACAAAAACCTCGCCATAGCCATGCATGTAGCACAGCCGTAACATTAACATGGGACTACCGCAATACACATCACTGATTAGAATTTAGTAAAATGTTAGACAGGTAGAACCAACAACCCTCACTCAAATTCTGCACATTGATGTTATTAATAGTTGAACTGCTGTGATTGTCATAACCAGGATCAAATACGAGCAAAACTATATTATACAAACAAATATTATACAAACAAATATTATACAAATATTATACAAACAAATATTATACAAACAAATACATGTATGCTCCTCCAATTTCTGTTTGTATCTTCTTGTACTCGCGAATCTTGGAAGTCTAGTATTATGCAACTGGGAAAGAAATAAACAAGGTATTACTCTATTACTCTGTTGTTTTCAATGTAAGATACGGAAGTAACTGGAAATATGTCATTATGGCATTCACAAGCGTATCACAGAAACCTAGTACTCCGAGTTCAGATAGGAATTTCAAAGCAGTCTGCGTCCTTATATTGGCTATCCACTCCCGCCATGAATGCCATAATATGAGTATGTAAAATTAAGTATGTATGTGATATGATAGATTTTTCCTAATTTGTTAGTGAAGACAAATGCTTTTATATATTAACTGATGTTTTCAGATCGGATCAAACAGTTTATTTCAGCATTCATTTTAAGAGTTTCATCACAATTTCAACTTCTACAGAAAGTACCATGCAGTATATGATTACTTCAGGACTTCGAAAAGGATTAATCATTGCAGATCCAAATTCTGTTTATATCATTGCAAAAAGTAAGTGCTAGAAGTATGTTCTAGTTTTATAACTCATATCCAGTAAATATCTTTATTACCAGAGTGTAAGCAATAAACAGTATGAAGGAGGTAATTGTTTATTTAGTGAGAAATATTATCAGACACAGTGTCCGTTCTTTTGTCACCCTTCTAACAATGTCTCAATAATTCTATTTGATGACATGGTATGACCTTTGCATGTTTCGTTTTATACGCCCGTCATAAGACGGAACGTATTATATCATGTCGTTGTCCGTGCGTCCGGGGTCATGTTTTCCGGGCTTTTTCTGCAGTCTTTCAAGATACTGGATTGAAACGTAGTATATAACTTTATATCAACGAGGGTCAGTGCCAGTTCGCATTTGGGTATGATTGCTTTGGTTTTGCCAGAGTTACGGCCCTTGACCTTCGAAATATTCAAGGATTTTACAGTTTTCCGGACTTTTTTCTGCAGTCTTTAAAGGTATTGGATTAAAACTTGGTATTTTACTATATATCAATTAGGATCTAGAAATTTTCAAGAATTTTACGGTTTTCCAGATTTCTTTATGCAGTGTTTCAAGGTATTGGAGTGTAACTTGGCCCTTTATTCATAATGACCCCCTTAAAGCTAAGCGACGGGCGCATTTTGCCACGCTAGGCGTCGCTCTTGTTAACTATGATACTTTGCAATTTGTTTATTTCAAACTTTTACTTAGGTGTTAACATGGGAATGTTTTACAAAAACTGACAGGGTATCGGCGAATACCCTGTCAGAAATTGAGTTTCAATAAGAGGCGTTAGCCGAGCTGTGAAACGGAAATTTCTGACAGGGAATTCGCCGAAATCCTGTCAGTTTTTGTAAAACATACGCATGGTAACCCCATTCTAATTAATTTAAATAATTACAACTGGAAGCAATACGCACAGTTACGTTTTTCTAAACCAAGTCGCTAATCACAGTGACGTCATATTAAAAACTGTAGGGTATTGTGATGTCACAAATCAAAAACTGCAGGGTATCATGACGTCATATCAAAAACTGCTGGGTATCATGACGTCATATAAAAAACTGCAGGATATCTCCAATACCCTTGCAGTTTTTAAATCGGACAGCAAGTGAAATCGCGTGTTACAAACCAAATGCATTAGAATATAATATATTTTAGTATTAACTTTTCAGACATTCCATCATTCCATCTTCCGTAACACAATTGGTTTCTGGATAACTCCTTGAATTTTATCCAAACCAAATTTTGGTATATGTATACTAACAAAAGAGGAAGATGTCTTTTGGTTTTTGGGTAAATTGGTCAAGGTCACTACTGGAAATTAATTTCAATATCTCTTACGCATTAAAATCAAGTCCATTTGGATATATTGGTATCTATTAAAAGATCAATAGTCAAAGTCACCGTTGGTAAAATATCCTGAATCAAATGAAACAGAAAATGATAAATGAACTACAATGCATATATATTTGGGTGTATTAAAACAAAAAGAGAGGATACCTACTGGTGCAATATGTGCTAAAATTAGGAATAAAACAAGAAGTACTCGTAATTCTCTCGTAATGTAAATTCATGAGTTACGTCATGATAGAAAATGTCGTACACATCATTTACGTGGGTAACATTAAAATTGCTGCGTTATTTTACACAATGAAAGAGCCAGCGTACTCAAAGATCATCGGTCATAAGAATCTACAAAATCTATATTCACTTTTGAGTGGATATTAATTTAAGACAGCTGTCCTTGTGAAACATCTGGGTCAAAATTTGGAATTTCCTTTTCTAGAATTTCAATTTCCTCGGCCGAAAATATATGCTTGGCTTTTTCAATTGCTCACTGTTCAATATTATCTTAAAATATAATGTAATGTTTAAAATATCCAACATGCAAACACTGATATTGTCTCTTTTAAATGATGAAGTATTGCATCGATTACTTGAAAACGTTCATAAGTTTGACATGCAGAATTTCATTACTTACATATAAACTGTTGCTTTCAGGATCTATTCTCACAACGACTACTTCCACAGACCCAGGTAAGAAAAATTACTTATGTCATACATGTTTAATACAAACAATAAACACCAAAAGTCTCGTGAATAAGTTTGCAAAAATGCCTTTTGCTTGATAGATATTACATAAAAACTCTCCTGGTTTTTTTTCAATGATTCACAATAAGTTGATTATTGTGTTGAATTTAAGGTAGTATTGGGGGGGTTTTTATGCTTTATCCTCATATGAGATTTTCGTTCTTTTACTGGATTCTATGTAGAACACTTTCTAATGGCGGAACAGCCCTGCAACTATTCAGAGCAGGATCAGAGAATGATGATGTTTGACATAAATGGTGGATGTATCTAATCTTATTTAAAAAGAATTCATAGTCATTTAAAATTCCAGTTTTCAAGATGGCGGTTCAAATATACAGAATAGAAAACTTCTCTTCAGATTACTTTCATTTACAAAGTTATGTAATTTGTACTTCTGATATTGTGTGACTGTGGCATTTTGTTCACATTCATGAACATATATAGTGCTGAATTATATTTCTTTCGTCTGTATTCAAAGGCATTAACTGCGGGTATGGCAAGCCAAACAGGAGACGCTCACTCTTCCCGGACACCTGGTCTCACCTTGAATTTCAGGGGTCCCTGAATTCCCACTGTGATTCATTGATTTAGTGCTATAGTCATGTGACACCAGTTACCTTCGTATTTTACATTAAGTCACACTTTTTCCCTTTAAAGTGTGGAGCTCGTAAAAAAAGTTCACCGTGGAGGGTTTGACTTAATTGTTATTATACCCTTTTTCCTGATGTTGTTTGACTGTGACACTTTCTACACAGTGTTTGTTCACATTCTTGAGTATATACAGTGCTGAATTATAATTGTTTCGTCTGTATTTGAAGGTATTCATGGCGAGTGTGGCTAGCCAAACAGGAGACGCTCATTCCTCCCGGGCACCTTGTCTCATCTCTGAAATTCAGGGGTCTATGAATGCCCACTGTGATACATTGTTTTTAGTACCATAGTCATCAGTTATTTTCGTATTTTACATTAATTAGCCGATTACACAATGTTTAAAATGTAGCATATATCGACTATAACGTTTTGTCATCACCAGACACGGATCAATTTTATGTAACTCTAATACTGTTAGAGAACTTACCCGTCGCCATGAGAATTTTGTTATCGTTCCTAAAATCAGTGCATCAAACTACTTTATATTTATAAGCAAGACATACTACTTCATGAATCAAGTAACGGAAATCAACCTTCTTTCAATGCATTGAAATCCTACATACTCTCTCAGAAATTTCTTCTGCTCTGAAAATATTATAAATCCGTTTAAACTTCCTTCGAAATGCAAACAAATGACTCAGAATAAATTGCCATAGATTTACTGAATTCCAAAAATACAAATATTCATATAAAGTCTATAAAATTGATTCATTTTTTCCATGCTGGTTTGCCCAAAAAACAAAAAAACCCGTAAAAACAAAACAAAAACAAAACATAAAAACAAAAATAAAAAAACCCCAAAAACAAAACGGACACATTTAAAGTCCTTTCAGACATACGTCAAACAGCAAACTCCTGAAATAGGGTCAGTTAGATGTGGATCCTTAAAATTAGAAAGAAATCACTCGAATATTTCAAATCTCCAACGTTCAATACTAGCATACCAAGTATCAAGTCTTTTGATTTTACGACCCTTTATATAACTATTCCTCATCAGAAATTTAAAAGCAGATTAGCTTTTATCATATACTGTTGCTTCGTTTTCAAATATGCAAACCGTAGAAACAAATACCTCTTAAGTGAAGATCTTTTGCTTGTCTTTCTTTTTTCTGCATTCCACTGGTTACTAATTGTGTACCTCTCCTTACTGACATCTTTTTGAACTTATACAAGCCAGAAATCATTCTGTCATTGCTCTCTACATGAAAGAAACAGTTAGCATATCAGTTCAATTTGAACACAGATACATTGACTACGTTCTATCCAGAAATAACTCAATCTCTCAATTATCTCGGTCATATGTATCCCTCTCTACTTGAGATCAAGGTTCCGAAAGAAAGCAACACATCTGCTTCATACCTAAATTTACACTTGTCTGTTGGTACGAATGGTAAAATACACAAACGTTTGACAAACGTGACGCTATCAACTTTCATATCACTACTGTTCCCTTCCTCGATCAGTAGCAACATCCCATCCTCGCCTGCCTAAGACTTTTTCATTTAACTGATACGATATGAAAAACCATCTTTTTTACGAATAATTTTTTCTTAAGGTCAGGCGACTAACAAGTAAACTACTCACAAAGTCCATGAAATTTAACGCATGAAATTGTCACTGAGAAAGTTTTATGGTTGATTCAAAGTTAGGGAGACCCAAACTCTTTCCTTAAACACAAATGAGATACACTTTTTAGATACATATAAATACCAAAGTATAAGTAAGTTACAAAGCATGTTTTATAGTAAAAAAAAACTCTGAAAATTTCATCGGTTTATCTCGAGTACTTTACAAGATATGAGGATTTGAAAATGGACAATATTGCATTTTCACCCCTTTTTCAAGCAAATGAAAATGCACAACCTCGCAATTTTATGAGTGTATAACTTAATCAGTTATGCATGAAATTTGTGATTTATTTATATTAATCTACTTTATGTACTACAGGTATTACGAAAAAAGATAAAAACATTGGTTGTAAGTCTTATTATCTCAAATATAACCTCTTAAACTTGACAAAGAATGGTTTTTTTACTTTGATGAAAATGACGAAGTCCAAATGTCCAAGGTCATTTTTCTAAAAACTTATACAAGGATTCATAATAATGTAAAAACTTTAAAATTGTTACTTATAGGGATATTTGAAGGAATTTAGATTGTATGACAAAAAATAAGCTCTGTATAAGCAAAAATATTTTACCTAAATCAGGGGCGGATAACTCTTTAAAAAATGTGAAAAATATCACATACCCTTTAATTTATCATAGTATAGCTTAGTTTTTATATTAATCTACTACATGTATTATATTCATTATTTTAAAAACATAAAAACTTTTATTAAAAGTGTTATAATCTCTAATATAAACTCTTCATAAATACAAATTGTCGTAAAGTTTGGTTGATTTCAATTCCTGTTCTTTATGTCTCCTTCATGATAATCATTCACAATTAACAGGAAACCTGATAATTAGTCCTTGTCTTTCATTAATATGAATACCCAGTTTATTAAGATCGCTAATTAATATCTTGAAAGCTGTTAGAATGTACGAAATGAAGGTTGATATTTGCTGGGTCAAACAGCCGATTGAGGCGATATTAAGTAATAATTTAGCCGCACAGGTGACGGGTGATCGCCCTAGACGACGTTACCCCGAAATACCCTTGATATATTGAAAATATTGCAACTTGATTGGGAAGTCAACTATTAAAGATATTGTAGAATTCGTCTTGGGACTGGCCATCTGATTGCACATGACGAAGAGTCAACGCTGTCGCTGGTGTTTTCATGCGAGCTGTACTGAAAAACACACGTTTTCGAGTGCCAATTACAGGTATATCGGGGGAATATTGAAATTAGAATTATTTTCTATAAAGTCTTCAATACACAGTTATCTAATTACAAATTAAAAACCTTTGTTTCTTTTTTTCGAAAATCTTAGGTCACGCGACGATTCGCGTTTCGTAGTACTTTAACATAACTTGTTCTCTCATTGTTATATACTTGTTCTCTCATTTTAATATCTACAGTAGCGGATTTATAGGGGTCGCTCCCCCTTTTTGCCACAATTATGAGTAAATCTTCAGATTTCGTCCCTAAATTGGCAGAGTATTTTGGTTTATATTGGACTTTCACTTGTGCGCCTCCCCCTCCCATTTCGGAAATTCTGGATTCGCCACTGATATAAAAACCAAAATTAATTAAAGAGGATTAAAACCAAATCATTTGAATCAAAATAGGCTCTTAGTCTCGTCATTTTTCCTTTAACAAAAATGTCTTCCTTAAACATGAATAAATTAAACCCCCACCTTCCTTTCAATGCAAGTCTGATGTTGTAAACATTGGAGTCAATGTACACTACATGATGAAATGATGTCTTATTTTATCGCACAATATATGTCTTGGTATTTATTACATTGAAATGTGTATTTCTGTACATAATTCTATACGACAATACGTGGAGGTCGCCCCGAGTCAGAGGAAACGCGTGTAAAATCGTATTATATAATTAATAGAGCTACAAAACTACAATAAACTATATGAAATCGTCAAATATTTAATTAATGTAAATACCAATAACTATCAAATCGAATGTAAAATTCGTTTATGGTAAGTATTAACACACGCGCCCACGCCGTTCTTTAAATTACATCATGTATGATGAAATGAAACTTTTGAGAAATAAAACTTTGTAAATAATAGCTACGGGGTAATTTTTTTTCACCAATAGGATAATCATAATTACTTCTATAGACATTGTTTTCGTTATGTGCTCTCTTATTTAAGAACTTTATAATGTACGATTGTTTACTATGTATATCGATGTAATCAAATGACTCGTGAAAACAATATGGCGGGCCGTTGTTTTTGGCAAAGAGGAAGACGCTATCTTTTTATTTTCAAATGTTTGTAGTCATTTCTAGGTATATTTTCATAAAAATGAAATCAAATGAATCGGGGGAAACATACTTATCGCATATTATGGGCCGGTAGAAATAAATTAAAAACAGAAAATTATATATTTAAAAAATTTATGTGTGCCCGCATCGCACATCGTTTTCGCTTCGGCGATCAGCTGTTTACAGGTAATGGATGTATCTACCGGAAAAACCTCACTTCACTGGATTTGATACAACCGTGACCGCGAACAACGCCAGTGAACATATCGCTTTTATGCTCATTGATTCTAAGCGTGCCGTCAATTATAAGGCAAAATAAACATCTCGCTGTACCGCGGCGATATCGTTAGATATTTTAATGATTTTAGCTATTTTCAATTTTTTTTTCTAATTTCTTTATTTTTACTCCAAATGAAATGAAATTTAAGAAATAAGAAGAAAACAAAATGAATATTCTATTGATATGATTTTGATTTACATGTTAAAAATATTTCCCGATAAATTATTGATGCGAAAATTGCAAACTACGCATTTTGATTAATTTGGACATTTGCGATGGGCCTCACTAACAAAGTTATTGTAGAACAGTATGAACCCCCCCCTCCCTTTTTTTTCTAGAATGACAAACAATCTGAGAAAGAACTCATATGAATACCACGAACGCGAGAGATTTCGAAGGAACATTATTAACTGGTGTAACATTCTACCAGGAGACACTTAGTCTTCTGGACACATAGTCTCAGCCCATTTAGCCTTGTTTTTGCACAAACCAGCACCATCAAATTTTCAGTATCTTAACTGGACTTTGAAAATCCAGTAATACTCGAATTTATGAGAACGCTATTTAATTGGTTACTAAGCGTGACTGTTCAGTAATTAAAAATCAAGGTCACATTATCTAAACGTGAAATGGCGAGGTGGTAAAAAGATGGTCTGTGGATGATAACTCAAGACACGTATATCAGATTCAAAAGAAATTCATGTTTACCATATTTGCAACTTCTAGGTTCAGATAGTTTGACATTGATCATTGATGACCCCATAATCAATATACATTTTTCTGTATGACTGGTATGGGAATATTTAGTGTATACACTAACTAGTCACTATAATACTGTCTTTATGATTTATCTAAGACAAGTTAACGTTTACATATAACATAAGTTGTGGTCATCTTAAAAATGATACGGAATAGGAATTTAATTTACTATGAATGTTTCCTTAAAATCCATACTTGGATTAAACAACCCCCTCCCCAGTTCAAACTTGTGTCACTAACTAAGCAATTTCGCTTCGCTATAGATTTTCTGGAACCTACTCCACAATAAGTTATATCCAAGTAACGAAAAAGTAACGAAGGTTTAACCATATCTCTTAGCTCTTGGAATACAAGAACAGTATCGTATATAGTGTCATATTCAGGCAAATGCGAACCCCAAATTTTACTCGTACGAAAATACAGACAATGCAACATACCTTTGAATAAAATTTTACAATACACGGAATACAACTGAGAACACCAAACACAAATAAACACATTTTCCTTAAAAGCCTCGTTCGATGGTTTTTTATTTATTTATTTATTTTTTTAATTCATTTATTTTTATTTTCGTTGTTGAATAAATGCATTTGCATTACGCGCAATAATCTATTATAATAATTACTCAATTCAACCTCAAACCTTTCAGTTGTTTTATTTTAAAAATCCTTTTGTGCTTCGATTATTCAATATAAGTTAAACACAGAATATTAAGAAAAAGCATAGGTACTTTAATGATGAGAAAGAAAATTGGTTGTGAAATACTATTAATTATTCTAAAATAAGTCAGATCAATGAATTTCTCCTAAGATATGAACAAAATAAGTTAGATAAGTAAATGCTCCCCCAATATATGAACACATCTTTTATCCTCAATATTCAACTCAAACATAGCTTAAATTTTTATTGAATTGAGAATTGATTCCCTCAAATTTTCTTCTCTAAGCTTAGATATCCCTTTATGTTAACTGTTCACATTCCTAATATTTCTTCTCAAAAGATTTATTCTTACAACTAAAGTAAACATTTCACTCCTAAAACTTAATTATCAATATGATCAAGGCATATCATTTCCGAAATCTGAATCATCTTTCAATTCTAATCGTCAAGTCAACGCTAAACATAATGAGTTTTCTAAGATGTCTTTGTGGAATATCATAAGTGCTATGTGCAAGAGATGTCTCACTTACTGCCATAATTCTTGCGAGTCTACCATTAAATCTTCTGAAAATTGTAATACGTATAGAATCAAAAGACATAAATTGAAACATTATATAAGCATTTTACGTAATAACTTGAGTATAAAGGGGATACTGTGTGTTGTAGAATCTTCTCAAATCATGAAAATGGTTTTCTTATCATTCATATGAAATAATTTTGGACGCAAATAAAAATATTTCTTTACAACCGCAAAAATATCAGGAGAAATGTGGTTTTCAGTTAAAAACGACGTTTATTTGCAGAATTATTTGGATTAAATAGTTACAAAACCCATATTTCCTATGGCTCAGTATCCAAGTTTTTCAACAATAATAAGATATGTATTAATATTTTAACTACCACATTAAGAAGAAATACATTTGCATCTTTGTCACCGAAATGGCAACTACAGACGGCATAAAAGACAAAATAGGTGTTTAGAAGATCTTCGGCAAATAGCCTAAGATAATCTCAGTTCTATTGCTATTCTATCTAAACAAATTACTTCCGCTCTATCAACAGTTGAAGATCATATGATGACTTATAATAAAATAAATTCTATCGAAGTCATACAGAAAATCCATTCACAAATTTTGCAAGCAACTCCGATTTCTACATAAGATTTATTTTATTTGCATTCCTCTCTACCACAAGATGTTATTACAACTTAATTGAAGTATATCATATGCTTGTGTTTAAACAGAGATTCAAAGATGTGATCCCCTTTCTGATGGTCGGTATTTGTTTTGTGATTTAAACAAATCGTTGGGATTCCAATGGACATAAACTGCCTTCGCCTTATAGGGGATATTCTAATGACACGTCTAGATGATATATGAACAACCGATAACCTTAAATATGAAATGTATGTTAGTGAGATTTATCTACCTGATAAGGAAACAGATTTCCAATTTTTACATTAATTTATTGACAACAATATTGTAATGCAAAATACGAAAGTAACGGGTTTTAAGTGACTATGGTTTTAACAACAAAGTACCAGAGCGCATTTCATTTGACTATATTCAGTTGGTGTCCCAATTACATTACAATAGAATATTTGGTTTTTTGTGTGACTATTGCTCTGAGCTCAGCATGTCCGTGGCGACTTATTTCATACTCCATATTCTGATGTTTTTCATTTCCTTTCATTCATGTAAGAAATGGTTCGAACATTTACTTTATTGATGCACTTGTGAATGATCAAATAAAAAATTGACGAAAACTGCGTTATTGGGTGTAGGAAATTAAAAAAAATTAATTCCTATCATCAGATTGCATTATTTAACATTAAGACTGCTACAATCTGATTAAAACTATATCTTTATTCCGCTTCTCTACTTGTCCCATTGAGGATAAAGATCCGGGGGAACCCCGTAAAGGGTCATGTTCTGATCAACTCTGATGACGTTTCAGTCACCGAAACCGTGATTTCCCATAGCCAATCTATGTCATTCAATGGCACGTGCAAGTGACTCAATATGTAACAAACTCTGTTCAAAAACTACCTTGTAGGTCACGCAGGCTGGGGATGTTAATTTCATTCCTAGGAATTTGTAGCCGATCCACTGCTGAAAATCAGAGTTCACCAGAATATGACCCCTTACGGGGTTTCACCATATTTTATCCGCAATAAGACAAATAGAGAAGCGGAATAAAGATATGGTTTTAATCAGATTGAAACTGCTAGTATATAAAAATATATATCTACATATTCATCTATTATCATTGATAGCAGACGAAAACTGTTTGCATTGATTTTCGTTTTAAGTTTTTATTTTGTGTATTGAAAAGCAAAATACTTAAAAGAAAATCTAGATTTTCATTAGAATAAATCTGATCTATTTTGTAATCTCAGAAACTAGTAAATAAAAGACATGGCATTTTATTGGGATCTCTGTTCTATAAATAAAAATTTCATGAAAATGTAGTCCCGGTACTTCCACAGACTATCATCAAAACAGAATCTGCAAAAAGGATCGTAACTCTAAAACAAATTAAATGATAATGAAGAAAATAACATTTAGCATTGCAGTTTATTGGGAGAATAAAACTCAATAAGATTACTGGTAAATGTACATAAATTACGAATACAGTAAAGTATTCCTTGATTGCCAAGTTACAAAAAAAACTGCTATATTGGTTATGAATTTAGAATGAATTTGTAAAATGCATATTTTCTTTTATTTGAGAAAAAAAAGCAAGTGCAAATAACAATACATAACATCTGTTTATAGATGTAACAAAGCTGACCAAGCAAATATAATTACTAGATTATCATTTCTACTCGGTATAATGACTGGATAAAGTAAGATCAAAGACGTTTGTTCGCATGGTGATTTGTATGTCAAATGTGTCGGAAGGTGAAAGGAAATCCGGTCAAGACGGAAATAATTATCTGCAGGCTATAATGAGGTAATTGAAAGTCGTCTCAAGTATTAGATTAATCATCGTACATTATCATCATTAGTATTAATTTGACCTTTAGTAATGCTTAAACACCATGGCCAATAATTTGGTCGTGCTTAGTAAGTACTTTTCCAATCAATATTCCTTTTTAGCTCACAAAGCCATCAGTTCTACGGTCGCTATAGGGATCTTGTACAAAAATATGATGTGCCTCTTTCTAGAATGATTGATAATATTCTGGAATGCGACTAAATGACCTGTTCAGTGAACACCAAATATGACTTTGTATACCAGTTTTGTACTTTCGTTTGTACAATTTGGAAACCAAAACTCTTGATTTTGACATGTTTCTTAAGAATTGCTGTGGCGGGTGATGCATGCAAACAGGAGACGCCTACTCTCCCCGGGCACCTGGTCTCACCTCGGAAAACAGTTTCTTTTTGAAACTTACACGATTTTGTATCTGTCCTTGGACTTTGAGAATGATTAACGGTTTGGTACTTCTTCGATATTGACTAAGAATGTTGGTTTATCAAAAACAAACACATCTACAGAAAATAGCAAACTAAATAAACAGCAAACCGACAATTCCATATGTATTAACCCAGAGCCATATACTTAAATATCGTCGCCCATAAACTTTTCATTTTATCTGATTTAAGGGAAGTTAATGTTATTGTGAAATGTTGATATGTACAACTTATTCTTAGATTATAATAAAAGAAAGTGCCATTTGTATGTAATGATAAGATGTGGTGGAATTGTTATTTAAAACAAATGGAATTATTTTAATGAATTTCACATGAATGAAGTATTGAATATCCCTATTTTGTTTGTGCTTTTCAACACAATCCACTTATAGAGTGTCTTCTGTGTGGCAAAGTATGTTCAGTGGTTGCTGTTCTACGTTGCCCATATCCGGCCCATTGTTATTTCGGCTCATGACTAGGGCAATTTTTATTTCACTACTAATATAATGAAAGGATATAAACATTATGTTTCAGGATTCATTTATATGATCATATTTCATCTATAGGAATACTGCATCATACTATTCCACTCAGCTCCGTTAAATAAATGTCACTCAAAATATACCAACCAAACATAAAATATGGATAAATAAAACAGAGTGGGCCTATTTCACCCAGCGATTAGGCCCAATCGACTTTGAGCCCAGTTCTCCATAGAGTTAATTATATTTCCGTAGACAGATGTATCCTATTTAGATAAAAAAAAACAAAACGCTGACTACAAAAACATGAATAAGATTAGTGAATCAAAGTGCTTTTAAGGAAGTGGTATCGTTTTTTGTGTTGATGATGGTAAATACATACCTGACATAGAATACTATTCTTTGAAAAAGTTCTGCTACTTTCTAATTTAGTTTCATGTCGGTGTCCTGTCTTTCGGGTGAGACAGTAAAAACCGAGGCCCCGTGTTGTGGTATGCATGGCACGTAAAAAATCCCTCACTGCTTCGGGTGTGTCCGTTGCAAAGGTCAAAATTTGTATGTCCCGCATCAGGCAGATGCCGTCACCATATACGTGAAATATTCGTGGTGTGACGTTAAACAAAAATTCAATTAATCAATCAATCTAATTTCGTTTGTGCTCAAAGTACTTAGCTGAGCGATAACACATTTTGGTTTCTTGTTTCAATTATTGACTGTTTATAGACTGAAATGTCATGAGATATAGAAAGCATTCGTAAGAGAATCATGTTTTCCTTAACTTCTATACAGTCTGAGTTTCTGGCAATGACATTATTTTGTTAATTAGATGGAAAGCTTCATCTTCTTTTGTAAGACAGCTTGTCAACGATAGTTACATTTGTATGTCTTTCAATGAAGAAACAGACTAGTTGTTATTGTTATATTTACATAATTTTGATCAGAGGCTGTTTTCGTTCCTTATCACATCTTAAGGGATCAGTGAAGCTCACATCAGAATAATAGGGCACGTTTATAGTTCAGACAAAAGTTATCTCTGTAGCACAATCAATCTCACGATTCTTCAAAAACGAGACATTAATTTCAATGCTAATGTTAACCAGATGCTATGTTCCCATTCTTTTACATTTTTCTTATAATATATGTTTAAGAATTTATATTATCGTTGCTTAAAAATATTTTCTAAGAACTTAATCTTTTAAAAAAAAATGTTACACTCTCCCCATAAGTGTGTAATATAACGATGATGTTGAACAGTGTTATTTTGAAATTACTTTTTAAACGAAACTTGTGTTTCTATTATGTTTTCTTTTTATACCTAACCTCGATACCCATGATGTGCTATCGTAATGTGTATTAATGGCTATGAACTTGCTCATCCACCTCTATATCTTTTAACAGACCAGTGTAAAACAGTATTTCTTGCACCATGTGTTAATGCTACACAGTACACCAGGACAATACTGCCGAATGCATTTAACCATTTGACCCAGGCAGAAGTGACAAATTTTTTCGATTCCAACAACATACCTCTTCATTGTTACGGGTATAGCAATGATTTCTGGTGTTCTGCACTAAATCCTGAATGCAAAAACGGAAAAGGTATACCGCCTTGTCAACAATACTGTAAAGGTAAGTATGGGTATATCTTTGATAAGGGTGCATTTCGGTCACTAGAAATGATGAAAAACAACTTTTACCGTCTCGGTTATCTTGGCTCTTGGATCATGTCATGTGTAGTTGGTTAGCTAGTGGAAGTTTTCTCTTTTATTATTCCCTATCTCACCTCTGGTTTATCTTGGCTCTTGGATCATGTCATGTGTAGTTGGTTAGCTAGTGGAAGTTTTCTCTTTTATTATTCCCTATCTCACCTCTGGTTTATGCAGCGATCCGTGGCTGTACATCATTCTCCTTTTGTAACAATCGTATACACTATACCTGATACTTTACTTCACAGTTCACTTAACGTTTCATTATTGCAACCGTGGTCAAACATTGAACAACTTAATATTTTGAAAGTCATCGGTCATCTGAGACATATGAATTTAAAATTCTATAGATTATCCAACGTAAATTTATCCATTGTTTACAAATATTCACACTTCCCCCAAGAAAATTTAGCTCTACATTACATGACGCTCAAGTAAAACCATTGATTATACCGGAAAAGGTGTCATTTATTACTGAAATATCTGTGTAAAAGAAATATTTATGAAGAAACTCCTATACTTGTTTTAAATTAGTTTTAAAACTGTGTATCATAGAAACATCGTTCTAAACTACGCAACGTTTTTTTTTTCCTATTCGTTCACATCTGATATATATTTCAGATGTAAATATGTCCTGTAACAATGAACAGTCTTGGCCAATAGATTGTAGCACGCTTCCAGATTCCGATGATCCAGATATCTGTAGACAAAATCCTTATAAGCGTAAGTAGACACTGTAAAGCCGAATTTCATCAATGTGTTAAAACTGGAAAACAAATGTGTAAGAGCCCCGTAATGTTTAAGTGAAGTAGGTTTAATTTTAGAACAGGCACAACACTAGTCGAAATTTTGAAATAAAAACGTTAATTTGATACTGAAGTATGCGAAGAAACTGTAAGTTCATATAATTCTGTTTTCATGATTGAACTTGTTTCAATAATTTTATAACCAGTGTGTATATTCAATTTTCAGCTGGAAAATGCATTTTTATCCCAGAAGGCAAATATGAAGCATGTCGCAATATAGGATTCAACAAAACGTCATTTCCCAATCTTGTAGGAGATATTAATGTACATAGTATGGAAATGAATGCATTTCTAGATTTAATACTCAATATAAATTTTGCTACAAAATGCTATAAACATACTGCATTATTTGCGTGTTCGACATACATTCCTCAATGCTCAGGGACTGAAGTTGTACCTCGCCATGTCATTCCGCCATGCCGTAGTCTATGTGAAGGTGAGAATCGAGTATTTAAATTAACAAATTTTCGTTCAAATTTCTAAATGTTTGAATCTTTCTATATCATTCTACATTATCTCGATGAATTATTGGTTACTGCCATCATACTATGGCCACAATTCTGTCTGACTTTGATATCATCGTTGGGGATTTATCATTCAAAACCAGCAAAATTTTAATTTAAATTTTGTCACCAATCCACTTTATGTCAGGAAAATCATAAGTACCTCTTTAGATATGCATTTTTAATCAATATATCTCGCAATTTTAGCTGGCATAATGCTACTTAATTGCTTACGTAACATTTATGGCTTGTCACTGCCGTAGCTACTGCTATGACCGTGGATGTTTTGTCATATAACTGAGTCAGATTTATTTTAAATCGATATAACTAATCGTTAAATAAAAGTGTATAATTGTTTCAATAACGTCACAACACTAAAATATATTTTAAAATCCGATTCTTAGATTAAAACATAAAATTTATGTTTGAGGCATCGGTAAGAGTGTTGAGATGCGTTAACGTTCGAAGAAGCTGTAAATGTAATACCGTATTTACTCCAAAAGAAGAAAGAAAACATTAGATTTGCAAACTTTATTACTGACCGGAACATAAACCAGACAAATGCACCTATTCACAACTATGTCAAATACTGAGTTACTACACTTCAATCAAAGTTCGAGGGTTGGTAAAATTCAATCAATATCCAAGGGCCAGGACAGTTCAATCGAAGTCCGAGATTTAGTAAAATTCAATCCATATCGAGTGTTACTAAAGTTCAGTCGGAGTCAGATAGTTAAAAAGCTATTAAAGATCAATCGCAGTCAAAGGTCTGGTAAAATCCAATCGAAATAAATACACTAGTAAAACCAACCAAAGTTAAAAAGCTGGCAAAATTCAATCGAAGTCTGAGGGCTAGTGAAATTCATTGATGATTATCGGCTAGCCACACCAGCTGTATTTGATATTTCAGTTAAATTTGGGTATGAAATAAATGATAATTTAACTGGTTTGTTTATTCAAATAGATTCTATAATTTCCAAATTTATGAAATTTGTACAATATTACAGAAAATAATTAAAAGATATGATGAAACACCGGCAAAAACACCATCCATACAATAAGTCAATAAGAATGTGAGCGAATAAGACATGTAGGATATTAATTTAACTGAACACTTCTACTTGATCTTCTCTCTAGAGCTACATGTATAAGGTTACTTAATTATCTGGTTCATTTATGGTACATAGTTTAATGGCTCATTGAATAAAATGAACAATGTAATGATGTTAGAATTTTCCTGCTCTTCTTAATTTATATTTGTTTTCTATATTTCAGCTTTTAAATCAAATTGTTTTCTGTTTTGGGAAATTTTCGCGATGCCTTGGCCAGAGAACTTTAATTGCTCCTCGTTGCCTGACGTGGATGATACGTCTATATGTATAGGATATAAAGAAGCACGAGAACCACCAGAGATCAAAGGTAGGCAATTCAGATTGATTAATTCAATGTATCAAATATGTTATTTTATTGAATAAATTCAAAATACATGTAATATACATACATACATACATACATACATATAAAAATACATCCATACATTCGTACATCCATCCATCCATACAGACAGACATAAAGACATGTTGTTCCATTAGATATACTTTGGAGTGTCGAAAACAAGATGTATATATTTATCATTTCTCAAATATTGTTTTATTTTAATACTCCTATAAGAATGAACATGTAATACGGAGCTTTTGTGTGTCTCTTAGTGATCGCAACAATTTTTCCTTTTTATTTCATTCTAAGATTTTTAATCTTTTGCTTCTGATGAAGTTAACAACAAAATCATTAAAATACATAAAATTAATATGAAAACAGTTATTCCAATATTAATCTAGTGCATCATATGTACATTTCGACAAATAGTAAATGCATTGCATATGGCCGTTCTGTGCTTCACAAAGGTGGGAATACATGTAGTTTGTTTCCTTATGATCATTATATATAATCTTCCTTCTGTATATAATTTAAGATAAAACAAACATTGTCTATTTCTTGCTTTGGTCGTGGAGAATAATTTTTTGTCAAGAATACTTTGAATCTATATGATTCCCTTTTAAGGGCAAAATAAACGCATTAAGAATATTTCATGTTGAAGATATAAAATCATATTGAGGATATTAAATCATGCTAATAGATATTAAGTGCGTGTATTAAATTTAAGCCTGAGATAAGTTTAGTATCGTTTCAGAATGTGAATCAGATGAAACTAAATGTGATGTAAATCGGTGTATTTCAAAATCATATTTCTGTGATGGTTACCAAGATTGTGAGGACAACTCAGATGAAAATCTATGTGGTGGGTTGAGTCTTTCCTTTCACATTCTCTACAATACCGTGAGAGATTTCATTTATCATGACAATATAAACAACTGAATCTGATATCTTTAGAATAATATGCTATTACTAATGCAGTGAATAAATAGAGCTAAGAACTCATTCAAGTACAGTGACGCAAGTATGAAGAATTTAAAAAAAAACATCAACATTTAAACATGATTTCCAGTAAATCAGATGAAATTATGTAAATATCTAGCAAATAATAGAGATACTGCTCATAAGCAATCATCGCTGCTGAAGTCAATTTAATGCAAGGCCATGTTATGTTTGTACAGCACAATGTCCATCAGGTCAGCAACGATGTAAACCTGGTCGGTCCAACATGTGTATTAATAACAATCAAATATGTGATGGTGAGAGGGATTGTTACATGGGAGTGGAGGAGGACATGTGTGGTAGGAATTATATGATCTTATAAATAATAATTAATTATTATGTAATTATAGTTTAATAATTGAAATTGTTTTAGGTTTCGATAATTGTTTTCATTTGGCAAAAATCAAAAAACAAAAAACCCCAAAAAAAGCCCAACTCTGTATCAATTTATTTGTCATTTGATAGTCACCCTATGAACCTATTAAATCCGTCTTCAGTTTATAAAACTCTCAAGTCCCCTGTATTCATTATAATTAGAATACACCTTTCTTGTATCTTTCTTTCGGCTCATTTATATCTTATTCATGTTTTGTTTACATTCAAATTGCAGAATCTGATTAAGTACAGAAGATATTTCTTTTCTTTATAAAACAGTTCAACTTGGGAATGGATCATTCAATGGTACACTTCACATCAGGAACGAAGTTGGTTCTCAGTACTGGGAGGAAGTCTGTTCCATGGGATGGAAAGAAGAACACAGCAAGATAGCGTGTTCTCAGCTTGGTTATGCGTAAGCATGATTTGTATTTGGATTGAGCATGGTATATCAGCAGGAGATGATTACTCCTCCATAGCATCTGATTCCCTGACACGGACCGTAGCTACACAATGATATCTGATTCCTTACTTTTTTTCCTTCAGAGTGGTGATGGATTTTACGGAAGTTGAAGAATCAAGCGGTACATTGAAATCTTTTATACGAGCAGATGAAGTGAACGGTACAGATCCAGCCCTTATCCAAAGTCATCTCCTCAAAGGGTAAAATTTGTATACATATTAAGGTCGATTGCAAAGAAAGAACTTCATTTTTATGACTGTCTCCTTGAAATTTCTAAATGACATCAATGTGATCTTGCTTTAATCGTTCCTCTATTTAAATTTGTAGCACCGTCTCATCGTGCCCACAGAGAAAAGTAGTCAAGCTGACATGTGGGAACCCCGGTAAATATAAACATGTATAGTATCAACAAAATCCATATATTGCATTTTAATTTTATTTAACTTGATAATTTCAAAATCCTTTCTGTACCTTTATCTTGTCTATTTGTTAAAAGTGAGGTAGGAAATAGTATGCTGCTTTTTACATGTGTGTATTTCTTCTTCAGTATGTGGTACTCGCCCTGGCTATTATCCCTCTCCATTACGCATTGTCAACGGGGAAGAGGTCACACCAGGGACATGGCCTTTCCTGGTGGAGCTCTTGGGTGGCCCCCGCAAACTTCATTTCTGTGGTGCCAGCATTATTGGTCACCACTGGGTTATCACCGCTGCTCATTGTATCGGCGCGTATGTATCTCTTATTCTGATAATAATTTGCACGGAATATAGTGTCAACTTTCTATTGTAAGTGCGTATAGTGATTTCATGGGAGACAAGTATGGTTCAAAGATTAAATAGCACTAATCCCTCTTCTCAGCCATTGATGTATCAAAATAAAATATCTGTATGAGAATTTTGTGAATGGTGTTTTAGAATTATCGTATTTGTGAAATTTTTGTTACTTTTCTACTGAATAAGACTCGATATATATAAATATATATATATATATATATATATATATATATATATATATATATATATATATATATATATATATATATATATATATTAGATTATCTGAAATTCACAATCAATTTTTATTTCAACATCTCTGATGTTCCTCTCTTAGTCACTAAAAACCTCATCTGTGACGATATTCAATTTAAAAGAAAACACAGCACAATAATATGTGGAACAGTTTGAACGAAATATATGAAACCAGTGCTTGGCTCAAAGTACCCGTTTCACGTTCAAATTCAATTAGAGTTGACTCATGTTTTCTATTGAATAAGTAAAATTTCACTATTTTACCTGTGTCCAATTCCTTTAACTGAAGCATATTTTCCATACTTTTTTCTGTCTTTCTCGTAGGAAATCTGACACGAGCAATATCTATATCAATTTGGGCGAAACTCGGCGGTATGCCTTTTCTGAGTACAGACGTTTTATGCAGGCCAAATCATTCTATGTTCATCCTGGATACTCTCCTGTAACCGTGGAGAATGACATTGCACTGATAGAACTCGAGGATCCTATATACTTTAATGATTATATACGACCAATTTGTTTACCTAACGACGGTCAAGTCACACCTATAGGTACCAGATGTTACGTGGCTGGTTGGGGGAAAGCAGGAGATAATGGTAATTAAAAGTAGAGATCGTAGCAAAGTCATATTAGTGTTGAAAGAAACTGAGGTGATCGTATTGAAGTTTGTTTTATTTTTCAATGTGAGTTATATTTGTTTTAATGCAAGTCAATTTCTGATCATTGTCACAAATATTTTTACGACTGATATATACTTAAAGAAGAGAATAGTAAGAGATACCGAATTATTGAAATCTTTAGCTGTCTAGATATCGGCTTTAAAAATTGATAAACAATTATTTAACAAATTTTCAAGTTGCGACACGTATGACAACGTTACGTTTGGTAGATTAGTCTTGAACACTATAAACTGAGTAAAACTTATAATTTAATGTATGTTCAGTATATCTCCATACTTCCCATATATCCAACATATCTTCTTCAAATCACTCATAGTCGTACTGTTGTTATTCACACAGTCAATCTGCGCGATTACGATATTGAAGTATTCTCGCATATACTATATAACCGGGAAGGATAACGTATAGGAGGAATACTTGTGCTGGGTCGATATAAGCTTTTTAACTAGCAGCAAAAAGTAACAAATTGTCCCTATACAAAAAGGAGTGGATAATTTGTAACGATACTGGAATACCTACCACTTTCATTACATGGTAAAGTTTCTCTGTACTGTTTCAGCACCGGACTATGAGCCTGCTTTAATGCAAATAAATCTAGATGTTGTTCAATGGACACGATGCGAGAACGACATCGAGAATGCGCCCACAAAGTCGCCATTCAAACTTACCGAAGACATGATGTGTGCTGGAGGAGGACTAGATCACGACGCCTGTTCGGTAATATGTCATTACTTTTGTAATAATAATAATAATAATAATATTGAAAAAAAAAATATGGTTTCGATGATTGGAACATCATTTCTGTCCGATTTCCAGTATTTGAAAAGTCCATTTTCAGAATTCGTGGTTGAATGCTCGCCCACTACCTTGCGACGTAAATACGGTAAACGCCTTTTGATCTATCCAATTAATGAATAGCACTCTTTCTTTGTACCTGCAAAATGCATCATCATTTTAAGTGACACCTCGTTTATTTAGTTTTAACCATATATTCAGTGCTTCGTCTACACTTGAAGCATACTACTACACGTAGTTTTAGTTTTTCATGCAGTCGACTGCAATCGAAATGAACTGGTGTATAATTTCAAAACAAATGACCCTATCAGCACTAATTCTGTGATGATTTATATGATTACAATTTTAGGGCGACAGTGGAGGGCCTCTGATGTGCCCTATCAATGCCACATCGGATCACTGGCGCCTGACGGGAATCGTATCATGGGGACTCGGGTGTGCTGTACCTAATGTACCTGGTGTCTATACTCAGGTACACAAATATGCAAGTTGGATACGAAATGTCACACGAAATGAAATTCATATAGGAGTATAGGAATTAAAAATCAGTCTCTTCCATAGGCGCCTCCACATTCGTCAGGTAGAGAAAAGAACGCATCCCTTGAGACATCTAGTAAATATCTGTCCAGACCCCGAGAAGAATCTACATTTATAACTAATGCTTATACATAGTGTTGATATCTTGATAGTGTTAATATACCCTACGACAGAATTCATGATTTGCAAAAATATTTCAAGAGAATTAGTATCTATATAATACTTGAACTTTATATTGGACATTTGAAATCCATATAGATGTAATTCATTGAATTAATCACGTTCTGCCATAATAACGGTATTAAATAATGACCTGCATAATTACAGAGATGTAGGAATTTTGTGCCAGTATGTATACATTTATACACATTTAAAGGGGTGGTGGAAATCCATATTGTAAAGGCCTATATGATATTAATATGGAGGAACATCAGTAATACTGATAATACACATCATAAAACTTGAGTGTAAATATATATATATATATATATATATATATATATATATATATATATATATATATATATATATATATGACAAAGTTATTGTTTCATTCTTGCATCATTAATATTTGATAAAGTATGTCCATATATTAAATGGTAATACATTTGTATTATCTTAAAATGATGCACACCTCCCCCTCCCCCCCAACACACACACCCCTAATTATTTATAGATAAATGGATATTAAATTTCTGCAATGGTTAAGTATTACTATAAAGTGACTACCAGTTATGTACTACTTAATGATATGTACTTTAGTCACTATGGCTGTTTATTCACCATACATGTATATTATATGCATGCATGATTCCATCTACCATAAAAGTGATTTCCTCGTGATAAAAACTTTATGTTAAATGAATTAAATTATTAACAATATACTTAAATTATTACTTTATCATTCAAATTTATCAAAATCTAAAATCAATAAATGTATTAAATATTAAAAATCAGAACTTCTGTACTTTACCCAATATAATTACATAGCAAACTGCCTTAACAGTCTATTTACTACCAATACAATATTTCATGCCTGCAGCCATTTTGGCTTCTATTTGTTATATACTTCTTATCATACAAGGTACAGTAGCGTAGCTATGATAGACTGCACTAGGCATGTCTCTACACATGACTTTAATCAAAACATATAAAGAAAACAAATTTTTGTATACCCTGCATTTATGATGAGTTGAAGTCAAGTGCATGTCTTTATGAATTAAAAAACTTGAGATAACTGACTCTGCTTTTAGTATGTTTAAGAAGCATCCTGCTCTTCCTACTTATGCACTTGAGTGTGCCTACACTTGAAACATGCTCTGGCTATGCCCCTGAGATACATGTACATGTATATTTACCCATGTTACCATCAGTACTATTAAATAGAGGTTTATATAAGAATTTATCATATTGCTCAAATCTGTAAAATAATTTATGTTAAACTTAGCATTTAGCAATTTTAAAATAAATACAGTTTAAAAAATAGATATCCTTCACTAAGTAGTGACCACTGCTAACCACTGACAATATTTTCAAGTATTGCTACAAGTTCATGTCAAGTATAGCAGTAGGAACATTTGCAAACCTAAATTTAATGAAATTAATAATATCATAAAACAGTACATGTAATGAAGCGTCCCAATCTATATTGTAGATTTGCATTCTAACTATATACAGAGTTTTAATTTTTTTATGGTTATTTCTTTTTCTTGTAAATACTCATGGTTATGTATTTGTATATACTGTGTATGAATATTTACGATTATGTATATGTATGAAAAATACCAAAAACAGAATATATGTAGATCATTTATCTTAAATTATGTTGTAGTTTTACTTGTACATGTGCTATTTCATAGTAAATAGTTTATTTAACAACAAAATACACAAACTGAAACAAATATAAAATGTTTTCATTATGCATGTAGTTAACAGATTTCTGACATCAATGAATGCATAATTAAATGTGTAGATCACATCAGAATTCATTTATACTGTGCTTTCTTCATAAAGTTGCTAGAGCTATCTGACACATAATGCTACTATTTTCTGCACTCCATCAGAGACAAAAACAGCCAATGTTAATAACAGCTGACATGACTAATAATCAGCTGCTGATACAAGGTAAGTCTCTGGAAATGAAAACACCAATAATCCTATTGTTGCTGATAATGCCATATTTAAAAGTACAAGCTTCTGGTAATTATATCTACAGAACACATACATATATCAGGATGACTGGCCTCAATGGACTTTTGTATTCTATGTACACAATTCTCTCTTACTGCAGCTTAAGTGCAGATATAATCAGCTCTTTGTGTAAAGAGTTTCTTCAATGAAAGACATCAGCATTAAACCTCCTGTAATTTGGTCTGCACATTAAAATACCCTCCACGGTTATGCCATCATATGACCAATTTCTGGAGTTCATCGCTGATACACCTTTCCTTGAACACTAGATTTAAGTACTCTCTGTGAAAAACAATGCGGATGCACTTAATGATATATCAATGTTGCCCAATCAATTTTTCCACCGATGGGTATCGCCAGTCTTCTTCGGATAAAGTTGATAGTTTCTGCCTTAGCTGCTTCAAACGTTGTTCAACTTGCCCTGAAACATCAACGATTCAAAATAATAATGATTGAAATATTTCTCATTTACAAAACCTTTGTATGAGTGACATCTGAAATTAATATGAGAGATAAACTACAATACTAGCAAAAATAAATATCAAGAGATATACATTACAATGGCCAATTTTCATGGGTTTGGTCCTGTACGAGATCCCCAAATGTCTGACTGTCAAAATATCTGACTAGGGTAAATGACACAATAGTTCCACAAAAAGTTTTTAACCATGCCAAATGATACAGAAGAGACTGTACAATTTCAAACTTTTCTGAAATTTGTTGAAGTTAGAAGAACCATGTGAGGTTCAGTTTATAAACTGTCATTTTATCATTTAAGGTTTTTCTTATCAAGCTTACATCAAAACATACATGTCCTACTGGTATATTAAAAACATGATACCTTTCTCCACAGCTTTTTTTGACATTTCTAGATTATGTTCAATCTGTAGTTGATTCATCAGTGTCAGTCCTACTCCAGAATCTACAAGAAATCAAATTATCTTAAACACATTGTTTCCTTAACAATATTCTGGTAGTCAAATTCCTGTATCACATACAAAGGTATTTACAGTATAGAGAAAAAGATGTCAATATAGTTTTCATTACAATCATTTAAATACCAGGAATTATTCAGAAACAATTTTTGAAGTAACCCCTTCAAGTTCTTAAGTAATATGTCTTGTCACTTGATTTGATATTCTGATTGAAGTAGTTTAAAGCCACTCTGAGTTACATGTACATGTAAGTACAACATAATTTTCCTGATATTTTAAATATGGATTGCATTGCAAAGGGTTAGACAAATTTGCTCCGTTACTGACAGTGAATGTCATACATACCAGTATTTACATGTGTAACCTTCTTACTGACATTTGTATATTAGACTACAGAGTTTCAATCTGTCATAGAGCCAACATTTCATACATGTACACCAAAGTTCAAATATCCTGAACTGGATGTCAAAGTAACCACTTAAGTATGTTATGCTACATTTCCTACAAATTTTTCAAATAAAGGTGCTGTGATTCATGAAAGGAAGTCAATGATCATACAAGCAATTTCAAATTGGCTTCTTTGAAAATCCTGGTTTGACTTTGAATCCCTTGGAATTTATCTATATATGTATGTGTTTGAGAAATGTACAATTATGTTATCCATATAGCACTTGAAGGATATTGCAAACACAAGTATTCATAAGAGGCAAACATGGGCCTATATCGCTCACCCGAGTACACCGTACCTTAAACACATGAGAAACTTAGATAGTATCAAATTCTTCACCAACAGAAGCATCTATGCAGCCACTTCAAAAAACTTGTCAAAGAAAGGTACCCTCTGGGGCCTATAATGTCACATTCTGGATCCACTCCTTGACTGGTTAAACACTCCTTGACTGGTTAAACACAGCAATATTTGTACGGAACCTTGAGTACAATGTACTACATATGAGTCAAGTTTCATCAATATCTTTGAGTTACTTTTGAAGGAGAAGTCCATCATTATTAAGTGCTAGTTGTTTATCTACCCCTCTTCTCTTTTAAATCTTAAAAAAATTGTAAAATCTTCAACAAATAATTTTTGTTTTCCAGTGCTATCCAATTCCATTATTACAATAAAATCAGTTGAAATTCAGAAAATTAATGCAGTATAAGCAATCTACATGCACAAGTGGGAAATCTAAAAATAAATACCTAAAAAAAAGACAAAAATGATGAAGTCTAGAAAAAAAACCCAAAAACAAAAAAACTACCGGCATGAAAAATTTGTAATATAACACATTATGTCACATACACACAAATTTTCTGTCACCTGGCCCTAATCAAGTGTAGAAAAGCAACTTCATTACAGAGCAATGTGAAATCCATGTTGAATCATCAGAAAAACATAAGCTACTAACTGTGAGAAAACACATCCCCTTTACTTGGTAGAGGTTAAGGGGCTTTATCTCAAATTATCAGCAGATGAACAGAACTTACAGTCAACAAGCCTAGATTACTGGAAATTTCCAGGGCCAAATCTGCATTGATCAGCACAGCTGTCAACTACTTTTCAAAGCACAAGATCATCATAGAGAAGTATGAATTTAGTCAGCATCAACAACTAATCATCAATGTACATGTAGATGAGAAGAACTTTTCTCAATGCCATACTCTATATGTATCGTGTTCAGTCTGCAGTGGAGAAGCTCAACCCTAACTGTGATGTTTTATGTCGCTTTCAACAATTTTTAAGACAGTAGTATTACAACATCATTGAACATGGAAACTGGAGGTAACCAACATCTATAACAGAATGATGCAATCTGGAAACTGAACCTGGATTGTCTGCACTGCAAGCCAAGCACAACTGTACATGTACTACATCAAGCCTGCCCCAAGACTGCAGGAAAATCAAATACCACCACAACAATTGGTTGTGGTAGTGCTAGTGGAGTTGCAAATTGCCCTTTTATCATTTTCCTTCGGAGGAGGTTACTTCACAACCTTTTCAATAAGGCTTCTCCAGATACACATGTACTACTGGTACTGGTCGATGTCAGAGAAAGTACGATCTTTCCGATAGCTCACTAGCCTGATTCCCAAGTCAACCAAAAATTTCCTCTGGCTATTAAAATTTATTTTAGAAATAACCTGAATGACTAATAAAAATATCCATGTTTTAGTAAAAACAAGAGGCTCAAGTGGGCCTACATCACTCACCTGAGTACCTAGATTATCAGTCATGCAGGAAGGAAGAAGTTATTTATTTTTGCACTACTGTGACTAAGTCAACACAAATGTTGAAAATATGTCCAATTTTATTTCAGACCAGAATAAAAAACAACAACAGTTTTTTGCACATCCATTCAAGTGATTTTGATATTAAGCATTTGCTCTGTCTCTGCAAGATGTGATTCAGGGCAACAAGTTTTTTTCTTTAAGTGGGGCCTTTTTTGACTGATTTTAAGTCTGGGTACATGTAATGAACAACAATTGTTTCAAATATTGTCCAGATCCAACTTAAAATGGCCTAATTTCACATGTTGAATATTGAGAAACATCTAAAAATTTATTTAGATGTGTAAAGAAATGAAAAAACATTTTTGACCACAGTGGGATTTGAACCGCTACTCTCCATATTTACCAAGTGGTGTATGTACCATTGTGAGACCCATTTTAGCTCAGGTGAGCTATTGTCATAGTGCACTGTCCGGCGTTGGTCGTCGCCTGTCATACACTTTTCACATTTTCGACTTCTTCAGAGCCACTGAACAGAATTTGATGCAACTTGGTATGCATGAGGTACTCATGGTCCCCTACAAGTGTTGTTGTTTTTCGTCCAGATCTGTTAACAGGTGGCACCAACACAGGCAAAAGTAGGTCACAGAGGGTACCCTCCTTGAACAAACTTCCTCAGACCGATGGCATACAGAGACAAACCGAATGCATAGGAATGATCTAGAGGGATGTGTGAAGAAGTGTTGTTATTTTTGGTTCTGTTCTGAAATCAAATTTTTTATGCTTTTTCGACATTTTTTTGTACTTAGTTATTTCAATGCAGAAATATGTCATGTTTATCAGTTAATTGATAATGATGATTTCTTTTTTATCATAATTATGGTAAGGAATATCATTGTAAAAGAATTTTGTCAATACCTCAATTTTTTTTTTTATGAATATTTAACATTTCCAAAAAAAGGGGGGGGCCAATTTTCACATTTTCAACTTTTACTACAAAACAGTGTGAAGGATTTTAATAAATCTTGGCAGAAATAAATCACTTATGATTCCCTTCAAAGTCTATCATTTTCGTCCAGACCTCTTTACAGGTGGTGCCACCACAGTCAAAAGTAGGTCACAAAAGAGTATCCTCCTTTGACAATCTTTTCCTTCATACTGGCTATGTACAAAGACAAGCAAAATGCATAGAAATGATCTAGATGGATGAGTGAAGGAGTCTTGTCATTTTGGTTCCCTTCCCAAAACAAATTTTAGAAATTTTTTCAACATTTGTTTGGGCTTGGTGATTTCAATGCAGAAAAAAGCCATATATCCTAGTTAATTGATCATGATGATTTCTTATGGACTATTTTGATCATAATTATAGTAAGAAATGTTATTTTGAATTTTTTTTCTCAATATCTCAATTTTGGGATTTTCTATGAATTTTTTAAGACTTCCAAATGGGGGTGTATAGGGACAATTCTTCACATTTTTAACTTCTGCTGTTATACAACATGAAAGACTTTAATGAAACATGGTATAAATGAAGTACTATACATGTAGGTCCTCTATCAATTTTGTACATTTCATCCAAATTGGTAAACAGATGGTGCCACCATGTCTAAATGATAGAGTAATCAAAGATTGCAAAGCTCACCTCATAGCATATTTGCCAATAAAACATAATATAATCCCTATAGCAGAACCAAGAACTTTGGTAGCTGTCCAAATAAAAAAAAAAACAACTTTTTCACATGTTGCTTTCTTCTAAACAAGTGTACTAAAGCGTAAAATATAGGTCATGACCTAGATCTGAAACTTAAATACATTATTTGTGCAAGATTGGACTTCCTAGCTGTCCAAATGAAAAAATAAAACATTTTAACATTTTGCTCAATTTTTCCTAACAAGTGCACTGGAGTGGAAAATATAGGTCAAACTAAATCTGAAACCAGCATCCATCTTTGCATAAATAGATACATCATTTGTGGAAGTTTGGACTTCCTAGATGTCCAAATCAAAAAATAAAACTTTTTAACATTTTGCCTAAGTTTTCCTAACAAGTGCATTGGGGCGAAAAACATAGGTCACGACCTAAATCTGAAACCAGCATCCATTTTTGCATATATAGATACATCATTTGTGCAAGTTTGGACTTTTTAACTGTCCGAAATAAAAAAATAAAACTTTTTAACATTTAACTGAAATTTTCTGAACATGTGCACTGGAGTGGAAAATATAGGTCATGACCTAAATCTGAAACAGGCATGCACATTTACACATAAAGATACATCATCCGTATCAGTTTAATTTTCCTAGCTACAATAGTTCTCCAGTTATTGCCCGGACAACTGCCAACGCCAGGATGATAACATAAGCTCCCTCTCACTTTGTGAGGTGAGCTAAAAATAGGTCTCACAATAGTACATATACCACTTGATAATTAAAATATGGAGAGTAGCAAGGGATAGTCAGATCAAACTTTAACCATGTCGATCACGTAGTTTCATTGTGACATTACTGTTAAAATCATGTTTGACAGGCCATTTATGACGATATAATGAAAAAGTGTGCCAAAAGGTGTGATGTCGGGCATTTGTTGATCAGTCAGTAGATCCTAGAAAAGGGCAACTTTCAAGTTTCATTGTCCAATTTCCCAACTAGAAAACTTTTTGGTCTTGTTTGAAAGATCCTCGAGCATCACAAAACGTTGCAAGTGATAATTTATTACTGTACTGACTGAAACGCTATAACACCATATGCAAATCAAGGGAGAAAAATTCTATGGAATGCAGAAAATGAAATGGTTTCACATTTCAGGAGATCGATGGACTTGATAAATATTGAACAGTTGGTGTTGTGTTCACTGATTTTTTGTTTTTTGTTTTTTTTTGTATAGTTAGAAACTTCAAAAAATATGAACAAGTCTAAATTATTTTTTATTAAAAAAAAAACAACAAAAAAAAAAGAAAAAAAGTAGGATGGGATAAGAAAAAGAAAAAGTAAGATATGTAGGTCGCAGACAGATAGAGTGAGTATATATTTTTTTAAATCTAAAATGGAATTGTGTTTTATGGAAGTAAATATATTACACAGGACTAGATGTTTGCCAGGAAATCGTAGATTGGGGCCAGTGGGTGATATGGGATCAACTGATACATTTGAAATATTGTTAATCTGTTGAAAATTATGTGATGATGACTATTTCACCTATCCAGATGGTGATAACAATCTATAAATGATAAATTAAATTTATTATATGCAGTAGTTACACTTTGTGATACGTAAACATGGAGCGAGGCCGAGTTTATGTGACTCCTTAAAACAACCATATTTACTTACATATAACTTCTGTTTAATGTATAAACTGATTACACAATATAACTGAAATGTATGAAGTTGTATATTTTCGTAACACTACAATTTATTGTCCCCTTTACACTCCATAGGCACTCTTCAGGAAGGATGCCAGTCACTTCGGCCTTTTTCCACTTCGGCCACAAGTCACTTTGGCCTTTTCCCACTTCGGCCTTTGGCAACTTCGGCCCACCATAGGTGACATTTTAGGACAACAGTTTTCTTTATACGATATTGATGAAATTAAACACTTTTAAAGCTTACATTTACGCAGCAAAACCTACCAAAATTCTTATCTTGAATTTAATTTCCTGCAATTTGTTTTTTGAAGGAAGATGTCAGACCCTATATGGACATGGAGACGTACATCTCACTAATATTTGAACATGTTAAGTTCGTATACTGCCAAGAATGTATCTTAAGCAATAAATAACAGATTGTCATTTTCAATCATAAAGCTGCAAGAAAATTAGGCTAAAGTGTCTCCTTGATTGGGCCAAAAGCTAGGCTGAAATGTCTTTTAACGAGGCCGAAACATCTTGGGCCGATGCTGTAAAAGACCGAAGTGACTTGGGGCCGAAATTGAAAAAGGCTGAAGTGACTAGAATCCTTCAGGAAGGGATGTATACACTGCTCAAAATCACTAGACACCGGACTGGATGCAAAACGATAAAGTATTTAATTTAATCAGCAAACACTCAGGTGTGCAAAATCACCGGACAGCATCGTAGGCGCTCACTAAAACTAGTACATGTACACGGACGCTAGTGTTTTATCTAAAGCAAAATAGCATGGCACCGCGCCATGCCCTTTTTATGTGGCGCCATGCCCTTTTTCTCAGCACCATGCCCTTATTTTCCTTAAGTTATTATTTTATGAGACTAAAGAAGATCAATCTCCATTCACGTAATATGAAACCCTCCAAAAGATCGTTATTTACAGGGCCAGTATATTACGAATATCCCTTCGGACATGCCCTTTTAACACTTTCCGCACATTACGTCATTATCTAAGTCAGCTGTTTGACCCGCTCAATCTCAGCCTTAACCGGTGTACTGCACTGCCTGCCATTTTTCGGGTGTTAATTAGGGGATTTTAATCAATGTTACCTTCTTGAATTTTGATTAGGCTACATCCGTACACGAACAGGGTTTGACATGGTTGTCTGAATGCCGAAATGATAATTCTGCAGGCCAAAGTCACATCTGTTTTCGGTCAAATATTAAAGAAAATTCAAGGATGTTTGTCCCTTAAAAATAATTATTCTAGGATTATACGAAAAGTATAACATTAATTGAAAAGTGACTGTAATTAATATGTCTTCTCTGAATATCTTATTACCAAATTAGTTTACATCGCCGTTCACGATCGCTTAGAAACTTCACTCATACGAACAAAAACTACCCATTCTAAATGCCTTACTTAATATTGTTTAACTAATTTTCTCAATTTGACACCAAATATTTAGGATCTACTCTCCACATTTCCTCTGATAATTTTGAACACTGTTGAGTAATTCCGGCGAAGATTATATTTCAGAATATCTTTTATCATTTGATACAACAATATCAAAATAAGTAGTTGCAACAAGAGGAGCAAAAAACTCACAAAGTGTAGTCATACTATCAGATGTGTCGGGGTTTTTTTTACGATCAAAGAACTGAATAGCATAACTGATTATAAAACATGACTTTTTAGTATTTCTAAAATAAATAGAATATTTACTATCTGTAAGTCAATAAATGTGAATGAACATTATAACCGTTATAAATTATTAATATTACTTATATACTTTGAACTGAGACAATCACTTGGGCGAGCAATTTATTTACAAAGATTGTCATATAAAGCAGTCACAAAAGTAAGTAATAAGGTAAAGGGGACAGATACACTTTATATTTTTCCATAAATGCTACCAGCAATTTCCATTAAGATTTTGACTTTGAATAATTCAAACATCAATCACACTTCATACATGTAGCAGACCCAGGAATTTATTTGTGAAGGAAAATTTGGTGGATGGGGGAGGCTGAGAGAACTTTTTGTTTTTTTAGTAGCAAATTGTTTTCTTTATTTTCATCAAAATATTGGTCAGGTTAATTTAAAATTTATTTCAACCTAGAAATTACAACTGCACATCAAGGACTTATAAACTTGTCTATAAGACAGTCCTTCTGCACATGCATACCGTACTTCTGGATCCCACATTACATTTTCTTTAATAACACCATCTTTTCAGCTAAAATAGTGGCATGTCATTCAAATATTTAAGTTAATATGTAAAAAATAATGATACATGTAAAGACTGTCTAAGGTACAATTATAAAACTTGCATTATCTCATTTTGCCAATAATAGACAGAAGAAGCAGTGCTGCTCTTGGAGAAGTTTAGATTAATTTACAAGAACATGAAACAGAATAAGTTTACAAATTGGAAATTAATGCAATAGTCAAAAGCATTTAATTATTGCAATGATGTAATTGTAACAGATATTAAAGCTGTATACCCTATGTTCGCTAGTAGAATGCATATTATGGGTTGATGTATTCTAAATTGTTTTGAATATATAAATAAGCCTAAAACATATTAAAAAAGGACCCTTGCAAATATTGGGATCAAATTCGTCGTATTAAGTGAGATATGACTGTCTAAAACACGATGTTTGTAAACAGAATGTTTACAACCAACTTATCACGTGACCTAATTCAGAAGCCGCCACATCACGGACACTAGTGGAGGGCGAGGTAAATAAACTTGACGAGTAACTGTATTCAAGTCTGCTAAAGTTAGTATTTACTGAAATCGATTTCTTTTGGAGTCTCCCTTCATCGTATTTGTTTTAAGTAAACTGCGCATGTGCGAAGTCAGGTCATGGTTGTATTTATGGAATACCCACTTTATTTACGAAGTATTTTCTTTTTATTTTGATATCTCCGAGGGTTTGAAGCAACAAAAGATGTTATTAACGCAAAGTTAATAACTTCAGCCATACGAGAAAAATACAGTTTTTGTTTTACATGCGCTAATTTTTGAAATTATACTGAATTGTAGGGTATACAACTTTAAGTTATAGTTCCTACAACTGTGAAAAATTTATTTTGAAGACAAGCTGGAAATAAAATTTTCAACAAAAACAATTACATCATATTATCAATATCAAGAGGAATTATATTTTACATATTCAAATATCATCTAAGTTAATAAAACAAAGAAATAATGCAATTTTAAACTAAATTTTAAAATATATTTGGTGACAGAATTCGCTAAATTATGTGCCCTTTTTACCAAATACCACGTTAAAAAGTGCCCTTTTGATGGAGAAATTTGTGTGCCCTTTTTGAATCCTAGATTTAACACTAGCGGACGCCGACGCGGACTTGAGAAAATCCGACTTGAAAATGAAAAATAGTGATTTCTCTAAAAGTTCGAGATACTTCTTTGTGAAACTTTCTACAGACATTGTAATGGACATGTTTATTCTTATGAGACTTATCAATGCCAGATATTCACAAGTTAAGTCCTAAATTTATCATTTGAGCCTGAGGCACTGATCTGTTACAAACTCACTAAAACTAGTACGCGGATTTCGACGGCCGACTTGGGATGTCAAGACGAATATTCGCCTAATTTCAATAAATAACAATATAACATTATTGCTACCTGCAAGACGATCGCCTTCCACAACCGGCGATTTAAAAAGCTTTTTACGAATTTCAGGAGGGATCTCACTCACGGAAGCCATAGTTAGTAAAACCTACTCTTGAAAAAACCAAGTCGGATAGCAACATTTCGGATTAGAGAGTAGGCTAGTCTGTAGTCATGTCTCTGTTTCGGATGGTTTGTCTGATTATACATGCGCGGATCCAGAAATTTTTGTCAGAGGGGGTCCAACCAAAAAAGGTAAATTTTGCTCTTAGAACAGGGGGGGGGGGGGGTTTCCAACCCCAAATATTACCTTTTTTTGGTAAAATTTTCGGATTCCAGGGGGGGGGGGGCCAGACCCCCCAAAACCCCCCCCCCCTCTGTATCCGGGCATGTTATATATTTGAAAATATCTAAAATATATCGATAAATAGCATGCAATAATTAAATAAAACTTGGTACAATCTAGTGTACTCTAGAAAGGTTCTACGATTTACCGGAATTACACGGAATTCTCACTGGTCACTTATCGGCTCATGGCTGAAAGGACCTGGGTTCAAACTCATACCGTAAGCACACCAGTAGATAAGACCGTGAAATTTGAGGTCCTATGTCTAGGTAGACGTAGCACATGAATGATCCACACTACTTTGGGTGGTTCCGTTGCATACTTTCTATGTAATGCATGAGGCAGATGTCATCGCCATAATCATGGAGTAAGATAAATAAAAATATTAATCACGTTCTCAAAACCCAATCATATCCACGTGAACTCAGTTTAACCTTTCTTCGAACCACTAGATACCACTCGTGATTGTGATTTTCTCGAATGTTGTCATGTACATTACAAAAAAAATATCAAAAGTATGAGCTTAGATTTGCGTCATATTACTGTGACCTCACATTCCAAGCGTTAACGTCATAGTGAAAATTCTGGCAAAATGTGGTTTGTCCTGTATAAGACCCCTTACATCATTTAAAATTGACAGTGACAGATATTCTTGTATTACTCTGTATGAGCTCGGTGGGTGGTTAACAGCCGGTGGACTCGACTCCATTATTGCTGTTGTCTTTCCTATTATCCGAGCTTTGACCATGTTTTTTAATTTTGCTTTCACCACTGCAAACTCTCCCAGACTATATACCCTTTGCTCTTTCCAGATGGTATACAGTACTTCTTGTGAAAGCATTTTGGGGCAGTGTTCATTCTGAAATAAAAAAAAAAAAAATGATTGAACAGATACCGAGAGTTTCAGCACACTAGTCTGCGAACCTCGTTGTAGTCCCTTTCGACGATGAGACGATTTTTTATTGGTCGGATTATGGTTCTGGTGAGATTGAAAAGTTTGTTGGTAAGAGCTATTTTAATCGCTATTTCGTTAACATATATTAACGCCACGGTTTTACGAAAAGCTATAAAAATCATTTTGGAAGAGAAAAAAATATATAACTATTATTCACGAAAGGCAAAACTTATGCATTATTTCTCGAATATTTCGCTTAATATCTCGAAATTTTCGCGTAATATTGCGAATCTTTCACGTTATATTGCAAAACTTTTGCGTTACTTGGCGTAAGTTAAGCAAAAATTCGCGAAGTGTTAATAGGTGAAAATTTTGCCTTTGATATTTGATCTCATGGGCTTAAAATCTTTTCGCCGTTTTATTTCAGTAAGTGAAATCACCAAATAATCATGGTGACATCATCCAAAACATAACTGTGATATAACAAAATTGTTATTATAGAGAAATTACAATATCGTCCTAGTGACATCAACGAATCATTCAAGTGATAAATATGGTTATATCACTTTGGTGGTATCATTAAAACGATTTGGAGATATCAGTGGCGGATTTTAGAGGGGGCCGGGGAACCCCCCCCCCCTTTCGCCAAATATTTATTACTAAAAATCCAGATTTGGCACCAAAAAGGCTGAGTAGTTTGGATGATACAGATGTGCCCCCCCCCCTTTTCGGAAATCCTGGATCCGCCACTGGATATCACTATTTAATGATTTGATGATATCCCCTTAAACAAATTAGCGATATTACTATAATGATTCAGTGGTTTAGCTACAGGAATCAATCTCTTACTTTTCTGCATCTTTGTAAGTTGAAACATCTCTGAGTTGTTGGGACAGAACCCATGTGATGATAGTTTATCGAAGTTTTTTGTTTATGTGACCTTGACCTTTGAACTGAAATTTACAGACAACACCCTTTCAGCAATTTGTATTGCAGTATTATGTTACATTGTTATAGATAGTTTTAAAATTCTTTGAATTATAAAACTTTAATGTAACAATTATTTTTTCAGTACTGTAAGCCGAAACCTTTCAGTTACATGTGCTTCGTCAGATTCGCGTTTATTCTTGACATAAGTTGCGCAACTTTTGCATTGTGAGTTCAATATCTATAGACTTAGTTCTCTCCGACAAAAAGACAGACAGACTGAATTATGAAAAATGTGATTCTTATTATTCTTATAACAAAACAGGATCATAATGAATATTTGCAATGTATGAAGACAGAATCCTCCAAAAAATTATTTCGTAACTTCCTCTTTCTTCGTGTAATGTACATATGAGCGTTTTCACGCTCGCCTGAGCGAAGCTCGCAAGAGCTATTGTCACAGTGTGATGTCCGGTGTTAGTCCGTGTTCCGTCCTCGTACACTTTTTACATTTTCAACCTCTTTTTAAGAACTGCAGATAAGATTTTGATGAAATCCTCGAACAAGCGATATAGGACCACTTGGGTATATTAATGCTCAAGTTTGGTGAAATAGCGAGAAAGTTTCGCGATATAATGCTAAAATTTGGCAAAATAACCGGAAAGTTTTGCGATATAACGCAATGTTTCGCGATATTACTCAAATGTTTCGCGACATCGCGAAAAATATTCTCTTTAACAAATGAGTCTTATAGGTTTTCGTACGATTTTGACTAGATGTGATTGTGTGAAATAAATGTTGATATCATGAGAGACATAGACTTCTGTTTGGAGTTAGTGTCCTGACGTCAGAATTATATATAGTGCGAACTTGTAACGTGTCACGTGTAACAGATGATAGAAGACGCATCACAGCATATCAGAATACGGTATTGCTCAGTTTCGAAAATAGCAAGACCGATGGGCCTCCACCAAGTTGCAGTCTTTTCTGTTGAGTGAACAGGAATAACAAAACAGTCCGTTTTAAGGGTCACATACGGAAGCCCAATAGCTTCACGTAAAAAAAAAAATAATTTTATTGCGAATAATCGCAATACTATCTGGTTGGTATTAGGAGACTTCCATCCTAAATTTTTCGAAGTATAATATTGAAATAGTTATATACAAAAGTGTACTTTAATACTCTTATAACACATATTTGGAAAAGCTTAACATGCTTAGTCTGTGGTAGATAATGCAAAAGAATAGGAGAACTTGGAAGAATCCATGAAATTCATTTACCGAATCCACTGTTATGCCAAAGCTGACAAGCACTATTTGATCAGGTCAAACAAAAATATGTCTGTTTACGGTTATGTACGTCTTTAAGACAAGAGGCCCATGGGTATATGGGTGATGTTGTGGTTAAACGCTTGACTTGCTGGGCGCAGACGATCCGGGTTCGATTCTCGGTGTTGTAGCATAGACCCCCAGGATAGACTCCCCCGTAAAAACAGACCCAGTGTAGATCTCCCCCTCTCAAGTGGAAATTCTAATCGTATGGTTTTCCCCTTCTGGATATCAGTATAGAACCCCCACCTAGGCGGATAAACCGACCTTGGTTCAGGATTATTCTTGGGGAGAAATAGACCGGGCAGGACAAAAACCACATATCTTCGATTACGGATGCATGATACCGATGCGCGGATTTAGGTAGGGGGGGGGGGGGGGTTAACGTTCCCCACTAAGATTGGCAAAGCATTGATAAAAAATTTAGCGCTATGTCAAATGTGTGTTTGAATATCAAATCAACCCATTACTGTTAATTGAATGTAAATTATTGCACAAAACGACGAAAAGTGCTCTCAGAACGAATTATTTTGAATCAATTTTTTGGAAAAATTTTCCGGATAAGTCTCAGGGGCACGTTGATGGCCCCTCCCCCATCTCGGTGCTTCGCTCCTCGGTGAAGCCTTCATGTACCGTGAGCATATTGTTTAATTATTTTTTTTATTAAAAATCGAAAATGCTGACGAGTTTTAAAGGTTTTATGCCTCTTGACCTAGAATAAAATTTAATTAAACAAATTTTGTCATCCGAAGACATATCTAACCCGCCAACATGTAATTTCCTTACATGAATTCTAATGATTATGTGAAAATTATTGCGAATATTCGCAATGAATTAATTTTTTTGTGTGCAGATAATGGGCTTCCGTAGTCACATGTACACATTAAAAAAAGGAAGGGGGACTTATTGCTGAAAATAAAGAAAGAAAAAAGAAAGTACAGGAAGGAATTCGATAAGCTACCCGTGTGAAGAACACTCCTGTCGATGATGCAAAATTGATGAATATTATGTGTATGTGTGTGTGTGCGTGTGTAGATGTGTGTGTGTGTGTGTTGTACAAGTTAAACTTGTAACAACCGCACCCTTTTCATCGATAGATGGTCGGGACATGCTATTCCGGAATCTTTTCTCACGTTTTGTTTTATTTACTTGTAATATCAAAATTGGTGCAGAGGAAATTCGAAAAAAAAATAATAAGAGAAATCGGCATGAAGGAGTGAGGGATTGCTAACGCAATAGATTAAAAAGGCACCATGGCAGCAAAAAGACCAACGAAAGGAAAAGGTAAAATTCTTTGTTCCTACATGTTTATTGAATAAACACAGGAGAAATCGTAGTTCGTACCCAAGATTGGCAAGAAAGTGACTTTGCATGGGATATGCGTATAGGGATTTATTTTCAATTACGTAGTAAAATGATATTTTTTATCTTTTGTTTTACTATAACTATTGCTTAAAGTGAGAAAATGATTATAGTTTTAACAATAACAGACAGGAGAAAAATATGTGGCCGGATCTGGGAATCAAACTCAGAACCCGGTCAGACTACTTTAAGCCCACGGAAGATTTTAAGCCCACCGTAAGTCCACTGTAAGCCCACTGTCTTCCTAGAAGATATTATGTATATTTGTTGATATATATTGATAGGTTGACTTAAAATATGTGTCTATACAAATTTTTGTAAAAATTCAACTCCTAATAACTATGAAAAGTCAATTTATATTGTCCAACATCTATGAAAGGTTGGATCGCCATTTTAAAGAACGATAACTCTAGACTGATACGGCAAAACTGAGGTGATGTCCGAGAAAAATACTGCATTTTATTTCATTAGGGACATATATATCTAAACAAATTAAACGTCCTTGATTTGACTTACAAAGAAAAATCTAATCATAAAATAATAAAAAGATAGAAATTAACGCGGAAGTAATGTATGTGTTATTTTGAATTTATTATTTTCATCTTTTTCAATGAAAGTCGCGTGTTTAATTAAATCATTTCAGGCTATAATAGATATGGAATGAAATATTTAGTATTTACCAAAAATTAATGTATGAAAAATAAAAACCCAAAACAAGTTAAACCTTCCACAGGGATACCGTTGTATAATATATAACGCACTCTTTTCAGTTTTTAATTGATTTTAATCAGTTGAAACAGAGACGAAGATTACTTTCCAAAAACTGAAGTAATCTATGTCTTTGACTGAAATAACTGATGTTAATTTTTCAGCTTCTCTGTCTAAGTAAAATCCTTAATAACGTTATGAATTATAAGAGTAAACTACAGTTAGCAATTGACATCGATTGATTAACAGATTCTTCAATGGCAGACTCGCCCTGTCCGCACTTGAATTCTGAGAAATGCGACACGTACATTGTGCTAGAGAAATATATATATAACACATATATTATATGTCTGTACTAAACTGAGGTCAATTTCGAAATACCAGGGACGTATATATATCTATATATAGATATTAAAAATATATACGTCCCTGATTATAGACATGAAGACATGTGAAACCAAGTCAATCCCTGGCGCACGCTGTGACGTTGGATAAAGATGATGGTAATTAATCAACAACCGGCATCGGCCAATAACATAAAACATTATCAATTCGAATTATATCTTGATCTTCAATGCATGAATAAAAAGAATTTCTTGTTGATTTGTTATTTAACGTGTGTGTATAGATACATTTCATTAACAGCTCTGATTATGTCACACGTTCTATATCACGAATATTAAAACTGATTGCTAAATAAACACCCCATACGTCATCGGCATTACATAATTAACAGTCAATTACCAGGTGTTGTTAAAGAAGTGATCCATGCCCCGCGGGTGAATTCTGCATAAACTTTTCACTGTATACGAGTTTACGTCCAGTTCGGGATTAACAATGAATTCAGAAACGCATTTTGAATGTATTGTCAATCACCTGCATTTGTTCTCGATGCAGAGATATTAGTGTACGTAATCATTTGATGGATCGTTTCTAGATATATCCGAATTTACGTCCAGTTCGGGGTCAAAATGAATTTAGCTTTTGAATATACTGTCAGTCGTCTGCATTTATTCTCGATACAGAGATATTAGGTATCTGACAATAAAAGCACGCGCTGGAAATCGGTAGACGTATTATGCCGTAATTCTTGGACAAAAACAATTTTGACGAAGAGAGAAAAAAAGTTGCCGTATTCGAGATTTTATTGTAAAATGGGCACTCGGGTGATAACTGCACAATACTTGAGCGAATTGGTTTAAACAGTATTTATTCAGAAAATCGCATGAATTGTAAAACATAACACATATATATATAGGATTGAGCAACAAGTCTTGGACTTATATAAAGCTCTCTCCTGAAATCAAACATGAAATTACTAGTATATATAATTGGCCAACGTTATATATAATACACATACATATATGAAAATTCATGAGTATAGATTTCCTACTTGTATTTACCAACTCGTTTAAACCTTATAAATAACAGTAAAGGGAAAACGAAAAAAAGAGGAAAAGGGGGGGGGGGACAAAAGAAAACAGAAAAAAATACATATGTAAGAAGAGGGTACAGGCTGAAGAAAGTGGATGCTAATCAGATGAAAAATTCAGTCTCTATTTTCAAGATTTCATTAAAGTGGGAATAAAGCCCTGATATTAAACGGATGATCAAGAAAGTGGGAAGTTGACACGTGTCTTGTGATCATGTCTGAAAGATTTAATTAAGAGAATCTATTACTTTTGATAATGAAATTTTGCTTTTGAGCAAATATATCTCCATTTACATCATCATCATACAGAGAACCACCTGATATTAAGATATTTATGTTTATTTGAACTGATAATGTATTGATAGATCTATTACGTAATTCACTGTAGTAAGTACATTCCAAAAAGAAATGATTTGCCGTTTACGGGAGACCACAGACACAGTTGTCATCATCACGTAGATGATTTTTACACAGATCAGCATTCAGTCAGCTGCAACCCAATCGAAGACGAGCGTGCAATAATTGATCTTTACGTTCTCCACAAGAAAAATAGTTTTGACAAAAATTGATTTTTAATGAATTTCTGAAAAAATCTTGAAATTTATAAGTCCAAGGGCCATAAATCTGTCAAAAGTAAGTCGATCGTAACGAAACTCGAACTGTTACTGACGCCGCTTGAAATAAAGGTATATACCAAATTTCAACTCAATATCATGAAAGAAGACAGAAAGGTCCGGAAAACATGACCCCAGACGGATGGATGCACGGATGGCGCCACAACATAATACGTCCCGTCTAATGACGGGCGTATAAAAAAAGCGAAAAACGCCAAATATCATACAAATCCATCTATCAAGTATGCACTTAAATTATAGAATAAGGACAAACATACATAATAAAATTTTTGAAAACACACTGTATGTATAAAATATATCAAATAGATATGTCATATCAAATTAGATACATTAGTTACATTATAGTTAGAGAAAACTTGTAATGAATTTATGTTATTCGGTACAAATATTATATCATATTTATTTATAGATTAAGTAAACAAACTATGAAATATACTTCATAAAAAGTAATAGTAGGTAATATAATAGCAGAGACATATCTCTGATAATAGTAGATAGATCTAATGTAATCAGAGTTATCGTTCTTTAAAAATGGCGATCAAAACAAAAAGAAACCCCGTAACATAAAAGGACTTTACATAGTTAATAGGTGTTGACTCTGTTTAGAAATTTCTTTAGACACATATTTTAAGTCAACCTATCGATATATATCAACAAATATACATAATATCCCCTAGGAAGACGGTGGGCTTACAGTGGACTTACGGTGGGCTTAAAATCTTCCGTGGGCTTAAAGTAGTCTGATCCCTCAGAACCGTCTGCATTTTTAAGACAGATGCTCTCATCATTAAGCTTTCAGGACAAATACCCATCTGTCACACTCCTCCCCTGCCAGATGTGGAAACCAAAACACACAACAACTCGAAGATCATAATAAGTGTTGTCAAAGATACATGACAGATTCAGCAATTTATGTTAGGCAGGGACTCCCCATACACAGGATTGTGTATGCCTATCCCAATGGCTAAACGTACACAGGGTACAAAAAGAGCCAAAACCGGTTTCGCATATATTCTAATATGTCTAAAGACATGTGCAAATATAAAAATACTAAATAAGGTCTTTATTTTCTTAGATACCATTTATTTATTTATAAATTAATATAAAAAAAAAATTATTTCATTAATTCATCCATTTATATATTCATTTGTTTATTTACTCATCTTCCTTTTTCATATAAACTATTTATTTATTAATTTCATATAAACTAGTTATTTATTTGAAAATCTATATGAAAATAAATTACCTTGTGTTTGTTCTTGCGTTAATTGTAGAGTCCTTTTTGAACTTTTTCCCCCATATATGCACGCATATTCTAGTCTCCAGTTGCAAGTCCATATTCACATTTTTTTTCATTTTTCATAGTCTTTAATTGAGTGCTTTTGTATTGTTTTAGATGACCTCTTCTATAATTGAACAAACTCTCTTTTTTCATAGCTCTTTAGATATTCATCAATGTCGTTATATGACTTAAATGAAAGACCAACTTTTAGTTCACGATCTTCGTCCATCGTGTTCATCGTAATAAGTCACATGAACTCTCAGTATACTGTGTATAAGTACAACTCAGTAAAAAGAAAAAAAGAACAAATTGTTTGATTAACATTGATTTATTGTGTTAATGACTGAACATTGGTCACTGGGTATGACTATGAGCTGCGATTTTTGGCTTTTTTTGTACCCTGTGTATGTTTAGCCATCAGGATAGGCATACACAATCCTGTGTATGGGGAGTCACTGCCTTTATGTTAACAAATTAAAAGGCATGTTCAAGTGAGTGGAATTGCAATTTTCCATTTGATAGAAGAGGCAGAAGTCGTCACTATGGTTTTTCCAGTAATTAAGGTCAGTCTGCATGCAGTATCGTTGGTTGACAGTGTCGTCTTGTCGCATGTCTCCGATGATTTTGCATATGACCTGGCTTTGGCAATAATTCTTTCATCCCTACCTTCACAGATTCTGGACAGCTAACATGTGATCTGGTCAACAGCTTACACCTGGACAGGTGTGAAACCATTTATATTTAATTGATAGGTCACCCGCACTGTAGTAAACAACATGACATCGGGCACAATACCGTTAAGTTTTGACAAAGGTATGCTTGGTGGGATAATTGTGCTATTTATATTATTAGCTTTCCTGATAGCATTGTCAGCTTTTTTCATCCCTTATCAAAATCATCATTTTTTTTTTTATCATGTCTGTGTACAGTTCACTGGCGGCACTGAAAATTTGCACTATTGTTTATGATAAACTAAAATCATACACCATATTACATTTGGAATGTTACAGATCTCTTCTCTGTTAAAATGTTTAGAAATTGGGCATGATGTAAAACTCGAATCTGATGCATATAACTGGTTACTTAAAATTGTCATTCCAAAATTTAGTTTTTGGTCGGAATTGCATAGCAATTCCAGACCCTAGTCGTTACAATATGCTGTGGTGAACACGTGGAACGCAGAAAATACCTCCTCGTGTATAAATAGTGCGTCGATATTTAGAAAAAGCTTGATTTGATTTACTTTTGGTACTTATAGTTCATATTGTACGAGTCAATACAAGATAAGTTTGATCAGATCAGAAAATAGTTGTGCCGTTATTCCATCGATTTAGACGAGTTATATTCATGCGCTGGAGGACATGCAGTCTTTCCGAATACTCGACAGAAAGTCCCGAAAAAGTACGATTGACATTATTGTGTAGCTGTGCCGTAATTTAAGAAATAAACTACTAGTCTGACTATATAGTATCCGTTGAATTATAATTAATAAAACTTGAGAATATTGCTTCTTTTTATAGCAGTGGAATTCAAAGTACTCTAAAATCTTCTCGTCACAACGATAAACAAACGTCTTAGTAGTTGTTGATGTGTAATGCTACTTAAAATAGCCAGTTATTTATAGATCTACATGTGTAGACGTGGTTTCCCCCAAATGTACAGCGGGAGACTGTCCAGATTGCATATATCACACTACTGTCAAGATCAAAAGTGATCAGAGAGAATGAGATAACTATATAGTACAAGACGGGAGATGTACAGGGGTGTACCGGAGCTGTTGGATATATAAAAACGAGCACCTGTGCGCAGACCGTGTTTTTGTCAATACTGATCCTAAAGATTACACGCTTGGCGTGTGATCTCTTGGTGGATCACGACTTTATTACCTTTGATGTACTTGAGCATGCAATTCCGACCTTGAGGACCTTCAAGTCCTTTCATTTACATTTTTCATTACTATTTTTTATTTTTGATATAGCCTTAGTAAGTTGTGTCATATCTTAAAATGATTGAGCATATGTTAACGTGAGCACATGCTCAATTAAACTTTAAGAAGTTTTATAATTTCTATTTTTTTTAGGTGATCTCATATTTGACTGTCGGATCAGAGTTTGAGCACGAAGAACATTTTCAAAAAGTTTTATAACCTTGGGCTTTGATTTAATCTTTGTCACACATATTGATATCATTGTCAAGCAGTCTGTTGTTTGTGAATGAGCACATTGTATTCAGATGAATGATATAGTCCGATTTTGGCATTTGTTTTAACTTATTTTTTTTTATGATTTTGTAGTATTACTGAAGTATTATTACTGTAGTCCTTCTTCAGTTATTAATCTTTTATTACAGTACATATAGCTCCTCCAGGTGATTTCATTGCACTTGGTAAACAAGCTAAAAGTGGTGCAACTGAGTTGGAGACCAATAAAGCTACGCTCTTAGGACAGAAAAAAATGGGACAAGGGCTAGACAGGAAACGTGACGCACCCTCAGCTGCAGGATCAGGGATGGTAGTCAAGAGACCTAAACTCATGTCTCAAGGTCAAACATTCACTCCATTGGGAAGGTCAGATACAGAGCGACGTGCCTCGCCTGCTCCACCACAGTTGTCGCAAATTGAGGAAAATGCCATAGAAGGTAAGTTTCTTTCAGATTTATTGTGAAATATTTATTCTTGAGCCTATTGATATATCTTTTTGTTCAGCATTAAAACACTAATCTATTCTGAGGATGTGCACAGAATTGGCAGTGTGGCATAGTGCTTCAGTGGTTTGGTGTACAGGTGATTCTCATTCCATCCTGGAATTTGCCACTCTGTTGTAGAATTTATTAACCTCTTGCTTGTATTTCATAAAATTATCACAGTTGTTGAAAGCCAAAAAAAAAAAAAAAAAAAATCAAAATATCTAACCAACTTTGAGTCATTCTACTAGGGGTGTAACAATACATCGAACTATCGATGTATTGCGATAGTGTTCTTCCAATAGCAATACATCAATAGGAGATTGTCCTCTGCGATAACTATTGCCGATAGTATGTCCAACTATGGACTAGTTTCGATGGTTATGAAATACTTAAAAATGTTCAATACACATCATTCATTATGTTTTTTCTTCTTAAAATAACTTACTCGCAATCTCGCAAGTGTCCGCCGACCGCTGTATTCGTTCTATTGTGAGGGATACATAGATGCGTAAATCCGGTGTGCAGTCCTGCAATTGTTGTTTGTTTCTTTTTCTAATCATGGATACTCAAAGATATGTTGTTAATGTTAAAGAATAAAATCATTAATTTTATCATCTCTTTGTTTTTTTAAAGTTTTGTACACCTTTTTATAAATGTCAATAGTATTGCAATAGTAATCTCACAATAGTAATAGTATTGCAATGGTATTTTTTTGCAATAGTAATAGTATTGCAATTGTGATTTTTTTTCTCAATAGTCACCCCTACATTCTACTATCTCATCATTTCTTTCTCCTTTGTTTACCTTATTAATGGTCTTACACATTATTATAGTTGACCCACATAGCTTATTAGATGAGTTACTGGAGGCAGAAGATACCTGTAATGATGAGAGGATGGAGGGGTTATTCTGTGGAGCAATTAAACACCTTCATGCTAACAGATCTAAGCCAGATCCTGCCATCTATCTTACCCTTATGTTTCTCGGCAAGACACACCCTACAATATTCAATACTGATGTTGTCATACAGGTAAGCATTGAATACTGATATTATTGGCATAGAAGTAATAGTGATGATGTCATACAGGAAGATATTGAATATTGATATTTTCATACATGTGCAGAGATGTTGAAATTTTTTGGATCCTGTCAGACATTTGGACTGACAGATTTATAAAGTCTGTCAGTCCGGAAATAATTCTGTCAGTCCGCACAAAATTGTATGACAGTCTTTTCATTGTTTGTAAATTAAAAGCTGTCATTTTATCATTTTGTTTAAGTATCGATTCACTTTAATCCAGAGATTGTTGACGCACATATGTACATGGTATATATTCTTGAACATAATACATATTCTTCAGCAGATTTTTGAATGGTTTTTTGGTTGTGTATTATACATAGGATTAGAAATTCGTTATTTTTATTCCCTCTCACCAGGTGACCAGCTGGGTCCGGCACCATAAACTGAGAATATACTTAAGTCATAATTTCATATTCTTCTGTTCATCAATGAATGAATAACTGGGATTTGGATTTTATTTAGTTTAATTCTATTGATAAATAGAATTAAACAATTCTGCATCAGAATTAATTTGAACGTTAGATAATGGAATAAATTGAAATGAAATATTTGACTTAAGTATATTCTCAGCCGGACCCAGGCTGAGGAAGAATAAGCACCCCTGTTGTGCTAGCACACCCGTGAAACAATGTACATGTATATTTCATGATCCTTTCAATTATCTCTAATCTTTTTAAACATTTGGTTTCGAGTTTGATACCCGCATACCATTAACTTTGATACGTCCGTTACGGCTAAGGTACATGTAAAGTAAGGGAGAGATTTAAAAGTTGCCGATTAACAGAGTTATCAAGGTGTCGATTATGTCAATCATATATCATTCCAGTTAGTTGTGTTTACCGATGTTTATTTAGACGCATCGTTTAAATTGTAATCACTTTCGCTGGCAGCTGCCGGTTTTGATATAACAATAGAATTTGATAGTACATATAAATGACGCAGTACCTGAATATGAGCTTTGAATGCATCAATATTGTCTAGGTGTTTTACGATCTCTTTTTACTCTTCAGAAAGTTGTATCTTATCAGTATCAAAGACCGTCAATAGATCACAGCAGGTATCAGATATTAACAAGAACACTTCACGGTCAATTAACTTTCTCATTTACTAAATGTTCGCTGCGAGTTTTGCTATCATGTTTAAATGGACAGTCATTACGCAGGCACCATTTAATGGAAATCTTGTACAAAATAATCATAGGTCACTAATTGTAAAAAAGAAAAAATACTGGCAGCCAGACTACATATTTCCCAAGTCTCACTAAAGCCAGACTTCAAAAATCGGTATCATCGGACGTTGATCTATAGAGATTTGGAAATGCATATGCATGGCTGCCATGAACGCCGGTCATTCGGACCGGTGCAAACGGACATTCTGTTGGTCATTGGAAATTTTAGTCGGTCATTGGAAATTTTAGTCGGTCTTGCCGGCAGGACCGACGGATTTCAACATCTCTGCATGTGGGCATTAAATACTGATGTTCGCTTACAGGTAAGCATTGAATACTAATGTTATCATAGAGGTTTGCATTGAATACATGTACTAATATGGTCCTAGAGATAGGCATTGAATACTAATATTGTTATACAGGTAAGCATTGAATACATGTACTAATATTGTCATAGAGGTAAGCATTGGATACTAATACTGTCATACTGGTAAGCATTGAATACATGTACTAATATTGTCATAGAGGTGAGCATTGACTACTAATATTGTCATACAGGTAAGCATTGAATACATGTACTAGTATTGTCATAGAGGTAAGCATTGAATACTAATATTGTCATACAGGTCAGCATTGAATACATGTACTAGTATTGTCATAGAGGTAAGCATTGAATACTAATATTGTTATACAGGTAAGCATTGAATACATGTACTAATATTGTCATAGAGGTGAGCATTGACTACTAATATTGTCATACAGGTAAGCATTGGATACATGTACTAATATTGTCATAGAGGTGAGCATTGACTACTAATATTGTCATACAGGTAAGCATTGAATACATGTACTAATATTGTCATAGAGGTGAGCATTGGATACTAATATTGTCATATAGGTCAGCATTGAATACATGTACTAGTATTGTCATAGAGGTGAGCATTGGGTACTAATATTGTCATAGAGGTAAGCATTGAATACAAATATTGTCGTACAGGTAAGCATTGAAGACTTTTGTCATATAGGTAAGCATTAAATACATATAAAAATGTTGTCATACATGTAAACATTGAATTCTAATGTCATACAGGTAAGCATTGAATACTAATGTTGTCATACAGGTAAGCTTTGATTACTAATATTGTCATTTAGGTAAGTATTGATTACTAATGTTGTCATACATGTTAACATTGAATTCTAATATCAAACAGGTAAACATTGAATACATGTACAAATATTGTCATGTAGGTAAGCATTGTATACTAATATTGTCAGGCATTGAATATTAATGTCATAAAGGTAAGCATTTTAAAATACATATACTAATGTTGTCATACATATAAACATTGAATTCTAATGTTGTCATACAGATGACATTGAATACATTTACTAATATTGTCATGTAAGTAAGCATTGAATACCAATGTTGTCATAAAGGTAAGCATTGAATACTAATGTTGTGATACAGGTATATATTGAATACTAATGTTGTAATGTTTTTGACCAAAAAATGAATGTGAACACCCTTTGTTTCTAATCAAAGCAATTTTAGTGATGTTGGTAAAACAGAATTTTGATTAGAAGAATATTGTTATTCTTGTTAATTGAATTTGCTTTTCACATTCTACTAAAAATGTGAATTTCATCCTATCTGTAATGATTCATCAGTCACTGTGTCATGATGAATACAAAAAGAGAAATATAATGCTCTTTCTCTGCATTTGACCTTTTCAATCCATGTTTTTATTCACTTTGATGAAGTTGAGATGAGCTTATGCTTTGCCCTGTGGCATTGACTGCATTGTTATTCTTCTCCAGTTAATTATTTGGATTTTTTAGATTAACTCAATTTAACACAATTTTCACAGTTACTAAACTGACGCCAGTGGTTCATCTTAAGATGCTGACTTTAGTTCATGTTTCAGATGCTTCATCTGACTACTTGTCCTGCTTAAGTTACTTTGTTAAGTTATTTGGGGTAACATAAGTTTTGACATAATACAAGTCTTTTAGTTACCATGCTGATTTTTCTCGAGATGTTGACTTCAGTTCATGCTTCAAATGCTACATCTGACTTACACTTGTGATTTGCAAGACTAGGTCAAATTATTTGGGGTATTTTTTGTGCATGCTTTTGATGTTGCATCTGACCACATGTTCGGCTTGAGTCACTATGATGATTTTTTGACAAAGTACAAATTCTTCACTGGACAAACTTACTTTGCAATTATTGGTTGATATTGGGATATTTTTCTTAAATATATGTATCATTTATCTTGTGTTGCGGCAAATATAGTCTGTTCAAGACATGGAGAGTTTACTGGTTGAAGTTTGAATATGACGTATATGTATGAATACTTACTTCCTTGGAATAAGGTTTTACATTTCGTACACATATTCCAATTGACTAGTGTTTTCATTTGAAACCTTAAGATTTATGTTGTTACTAAAAGTAACCCTTATTTTCTCTTTGATGAAAATTTTTGTTTGACAAACATTCCACTGAGGTGAGCTCAGTAATTTTGGATAAAACTGGGGTTTTTTTTCTATTTGAAGGCATTCTGCAGTTTGTTGAAAAGAGACCTTTCATTGAATTTCAAGTCAAAGGGAAATTCTATAGTCTCAGTTTTCACTTGTGGTGTATTGATGGCTGCTTTTGACAAAGAAGACAATTGGCCTGATGACTTTGTTAAGGTAAAAATTTGAATATACTATCACAATATTGTAGCCTGCAGCCAGCATTGGCTAGGTTACTTTTTGAACCAAGTAAGAATTTCTGAGCCCATACAACAGTGCTACTATTATCCATGAAAATATGATTTATATAGCATTAACATATTATTACATATATATAGGTTTGTACTTAGTTTATCACATGTAATAGTGAAAACATTTCCTTTGGAGCAGGTGTTTGTTGAGGATTCACTTGGTGAGAGAGTGTGGGTGGACAGAGCTGACTGTAAGGGCTTTGTAGATAACATCATAACTGCCTTCAACACTAATTTACCAGTCAAACCCATGCAGAGCTCTAGCATGGACACCAATAACTCGACAAAAGAAACATCAGGCACTGGTAAGTCATTTGTAGGGGTGTAACAATACATCGGAATATTGATATATTGTAACAGTGTTACTTCCAATAGCAATACATCAATAGCAAATTGAACCAGCGATAACTATTGCCGATAGTATGCTTAACTATCGACTAGTTTTGCTAATCATCAAGTACTTCACAAAATAATTGTTTAAATCACATAATCATGTTCTCTTTTCCAAAAATAACTCCCTCACAAGTGTCCGCTTTATATGCCCTAGAGGGAGATAGGTATTAAACATTTGTAGATCCGTAGATTCCCTAATTGGTGATTACTGCTAGATGGAATAATAGACTTGACACATGAAATATTACAAAATCAATAATTAATTATTCTAAAATTTATATGCTGAATTTATGTTATGTTAGCAACGAGATATATGGCTGCCTACTCAGATATGTTCCAAAATATGTTCTATAGTTCGTTACTTTAGTCAAATATCCATATGTAATATTTTGGTGTGTTCAGACAAAAAACATCTTTTTCAGTGCAATTATAGATTATACCTTTTTCTCATATTCATGAATACTCAATAATGTTTTGTTAAATAATAAATTATGAATAAAATTTTCTCTTCTTTATGTTTTATTACTTTTGTACACCTTTTTTAGCTCACCTAAGGGCTCAAGTGAGCTATAGTCATAGCACACAGTCTGTCGTCTGTCGTAAACTTTTCACATTTTCCACTTCTTCTTAAGAACCACTGAACAGATTTCTATGAAACTTGATAGGAATAAAGTACTCATGGTCCCCTACTAGTGTCATTTTTTGTCCCAATCCGTCAACAGGTGGCGCCACCACAGGCAAAAGTAGGTTGCAGAGGGTATCCTCCTTTGACAAACTCCTTCTTCAGACTGAGGACATACAGAGGCAAACTGAATGCATAGGAATGATCTAGAGGGATGTGTGAGAAAATGTTGTTGTTTTTGGTTCTGTTCCGAAATCAAATTTTTGACATTATTTTTTCAACATTATTTTGGACTTAGTTATTTCAATACAGAAAAGTGTCATGTTTTTCAGTTAATTGATAGTGATAATTTCTTATTGGACTATTTTGATCATAATTATGGTAAGGAATATTATTGTAAAAGAATTTTGTCAATATCTCAATTTTTGGATTTTTTATGAATTTTTTAAGGGGGGTGGCCATTTTTCACATTTTCAACTTTTTCTGCAAAACTGTCAGAGGGATTTTAGTAAAACTTGGTAGAAATAAATCACTTATTATCCCCTTCAAATTGTGCCGTTTTCATCCAGACCTCTTCACAGGTAGCGTCACCACAGTCAAAAGTAGGTCACAAAAGAGTTCCTTCCTATGACAATCTTCTTCTTCATACTGGCTGTATACAGAGACAAACAGAATGCATAGAAATGATCTAGAGGGATGAGTGAAGAAGTCTTGTCATTTTGGTTCCCTTCCAAAATCAAATTTTATAAGTTTTTTCGACATTTTTTGGGACTGGGTGATTCCAATGTAATTTTTACTAGTTAATTGATAATGATGATTTCTGATGGACTATTTTGATCATAATTATGGTAAGAAATGTTATTTTGAAAGAATTTTGTCAATATCTCAATTTTTGGATTTTCTAATAATTTTTTAAGACTTCCGAATGAGAGTGTATAGGGACAATTCTTCACGTTTTTAACTTCTGCTGTTATACCACATGAAAGATTTTAATGAAACATGGTATACATGATGCACTATAGGTCCTCTATCAATTCTGTACATTTCATCTAAATTCGTCAACAGGTGGTACCACCATGTCATATAAAATAGGTCTCACAATGGTACATATACCACTTGGTAATTAAAATATGGAGAGTAGCGGTTCAAATCCAGCTGTGGTCAAAAATTTTTTTCATTTCTTAATTAACACATCTGAATAAGTTTTTTTTAGATGTTTCTCAATACTGAACATATGAAATTAGTCCATTTTAAGTTGGATCTGGACAATATTTGAAACAATTGTTGTTCATGACCCAGACTTGAAATCAGTCAACAGAAGGTCCACAGTAATGCAAAAATAAATGACTTCTTCCTTCCTGCATGACTGATCATCTAGGTACTCAGGTGAGCGATATAGGCCCACTTTGGCCTCTTGTTTATTTATACCAATAGTATTACAATGGTAATGTCACAATAGCAATACTATTGCAATAGTATTTTATGCAATAGCAATACTATTGCAGTAGCAATTTTCCTCTTCAATGGTCACCCCTAGCCATTTGTATTTTAAATTCATGTATACTCAGATTGAGAGTCTTTATAACCTATGGGTTGATGAGCTTTCCTTGATCTCACCACTATAAAGTCTGAGATTAGCGTCCTTGATCTCACCACTATGAAGTCTGAAATGAGCTGTCTATGTCCTCACCATCATGAAGTCTGAAATTAGTTGTCTTTGTTCTCATCACTGTTCTTACCACTTGGGGGTCTGAAATGAGATGCCCTTGATCTCACCACTATAAAGTCTGAAATGGGCTGCCCTTGTTCTCACCGCTTGGAAGTCAGAAATGAGCTACTGTTGATCTCACCACTATGAAGTCTGAAATGAGCTGCCCTTGTTCTCACCACTTGGAAGTCAGAAATGAGCTGCCCTTGTTCTCACTACTTGGAAGTCAGAAATGAGCTGCCCTTGATCTCATCATTAGGAAGTCCCTTATCATATCTTCCCAAGGTTCTCTATGGATATACATGTTAAAGCCAGCCCTGTGCTCATGTTCTTATTCCTTTATTAATTTTAGCAAGTCCTGTGGTCATGTTTCTACAAGAAGAGGACGAGACTAGTGTAGGTGGATCAGTAGAAGAGAAAATCTTAGCACTAGAAGAAATAAAACATATCTCGGTCTCTCCAAGGTCAGTTGTAGAGACTTTTACATGTTTTAGTTCCATAGATCTTTTTTATATACAAGGGTGTTGTAGAAGGGGGCAGGGGAAGGGGCAAGTCCCCCCTCACCCTACTTTTGCTCGTGGTTGGCACAAGTGGGTTGACGTAACTGAATTGACCAACACTAATAGAATACACAAAAACAAAGTTTTTTTCTTTTCAATATTCTGAAAGTTTTTGTTTATTTTGTTCTTTAGTATTCTGAAATAATGTGCCCCCCTACCCACTTTTCTTACTACACCACTGATATAGATGTAGATCACTTACATTTTACAAGATTTTATTTTTGCAAAGATCTCACTAAATATGGATATATTCATGAGAAATTATTATCAAATTAGGGAGATTGAAGACTTAATTTTTATGTGGAGTCATACTACAGGATTTATGTCAAATGACAGTCCTCACAAATAAAAATTGATTTTCAGCACAGATTTAAAAAGCTTAAAAAATAGTCAATCACAGCCATGTATCAAACTCAAATGACATATTCCCAAAACAACTTAATGTTCATAATTTTTTGCGTGTTTTGAGCCATTTTCAATGGTGGAATAGATACTTAGAACATTGAGAGTAATCTTAGAAAACTGATAAAAGAAAATGTAAATAGAAATATAATCCTAATAAAATCATGATTATTTCATTAATCCAATTTGAATGATTGATAGAAAATTTTGTATTGCATGTCTTGAAATTGAGAAAATTTTTGTTATGGACCCAGCCTTAGTCTTTTGAGTGCAGACTGTCTTGGAGATTCTAATGCACTTTACAACACACATTCTGATTAGTTAAATGTTTAAAAAACTGCAAGGGGATTTATATTTCACTGCAGTTTTCACTATGACGTCACATGCCCCTTGGCAACATTGTTTATGACATATTACAAAACTAACGTGTGTAAGCTTTTTTCAGGTCAAAACTTTAGAATAAGGTTACCATGATAGTGTTTTACATGAGAATAAGGTTACCATGCTAGTGTTTTACATTAGAATAAGGTTACCATGCTAGTGTTTTACATTAGAATAGGGTAACCATGCTAGTGTTTTACAGAAACTGACAGGGGATTAACAGATACCTTGTCAGAGATATCTGTTTTGGCCAACGCGTTACAGCGAAACTCAATTTCTGACAGAGATTTCACCGATAAAACATTAGCATGGTAACCCTTAATTTTAATACAAATAAATTTTTGACTTCAATTTTCAAAATCAATTTGATAAAACATGTGGCTCTGTGATTGAAATTTTACCATTTATATAACAAATTAATCGATTAAAGATGTTCGTGTCAAAAATTATTAATGTATCTCAAATTTGATTTTCTTTATCTGATACATTTTTGAGAGTGTTTATTGTTTTCTTCACCATTGTCCAAGGTTCAGGTGCTCTATAAACACCTTGTTTATTATTAGATACCAATATCAACAAGAAAGTATAGAGAGCTATATTTTGGATATTATCAAGGATCAGTTCAACAAACGCCAACCAATAGATTCTGCTTCTCGGAATTTTATTCGCCTTCTAACTTCTACATGTGGGTACAGTGAAGTAAGGCTCATTGGCGCTCAGAAACTGGAAATGTGGCTCCAGAATCCAAAGGTGAGTCTCAGAATATCAAGATGAATGATTTGAGTATGTACCAATATCTGATGAAAACAAAGCTGTCTATTAGGATATGATAGTAGAGAGATCTGGCAACAATGGATAGAGGATCGTTTTCCAGGTACATGTACTTGCTTCTTGACCAATCAGAAGGCATCTTCTGATCTTCCCTGTAGTACATGCAAACTATGGCAAACATCTCAGTAGTCTTCTGTATTCAACACTGGTTTGACACATGCTCTCAAAACCAAAGTGTTAGTGTTCAGTACACTTTGTCTTATTTACTTTAAAAGTAATGAAGCATCTTTCATTTTACATGGAAATGCTAATGAAAAAGTTCTTAAACCATGATCTTTAATAGATTGTTGCCAGGTCTTTATGCCAATTTGTGCAAATAAAGGGCAGTGTTTTAATCTGATTGAAAGTACAGCCAAACTGCAATATCTCATTGCCTGGACTATCCGGAAATCAGATGCCCATCCTGAATGTTTTTTCCTTAACATAATTGAATTGACCTTGGATATCTCAAACTACAATTTGCCTTTTGATCTATTTATGGTAGGAATTCTATAATCCAACAAGTAAATCTCTTGTGAGAGGACCTTTTAACATGCACCAAATGTTCAGCTTACCAACAAGTTATGAAGTCTTCTGACTACCCCTTTTTACTGGCTTATCATAAACACAAGATACAGACAAGTCACATTTCATGCTGATACCAGAAACCTCCTCTTCAAGACAAATCAACTGACCTTGCGATTCTCACTGTTCAGAAATACATGTATTTTTTAAGACCTACTTTGTATTTTGATTGATAAATTATGATTGGTGGATGTATTTTTAAAGTATTTGCAAGAGGATTAATAAAAGCAATACAAAATAAGAGCTTTGAAAAGAAAAATAAGTAAGTGTAATCACAGTTTTCTTTTTCTAGCTCTCCAGATCAGCACAAGATCTTCTGATGGCCATCTGTATGAACTGTAAGCAGCATGATCACAATGACCTTGAGGTCATTAATCTTCTTGTCAAAATAAGGATGAAGACAAAACCTCTTCTTAACCATTACTTAAGCTGTCTGAAGTAAGTGGAATAAAAGATAAGTCATTAATGTAGTGTGTTCATCATGAATAGTAATAATAAATTACTATACCTAATTCAGAAGTCTTTCAGTAGCAGTTAATAACTAGACATTGATAGAATTGCCCACATGTAATTTTGTCCTGCATCTCTGTCTGTTATTTAGATAATGCAGTATAAACAAAGACCCAGTATCATGGAATACATTGACCTGTTAAAGATCTCTCATGGCTATGAAATGGTTTGTTGCATAGGACAAAATACTGAAGACATGCACTAGACATGTGCTGCTGCTCAACAGTTCCTGTAGAGGATATGGTCCTTCTTCTAAGATTTTATGCCTTCGGATCAATAGATTTGGGGCATATTGTCTTTGTCCTGTCTGTCTGTCTGTCTGTCTGTTTGTTTGTTTGTATGTCTGTCTGATAACTTTAATCTTGGCCATAACTTTTGAACCATGAGGGATAGAGACTTCATATTTCACATGCATACTCAACTAATGAAGCCTTTCAAAAGACACCAAGATTGATTACCATTTGACCTTGACAATGTCCTTCACGCTAAAAATAACACATAATTTTATATATAATGTGATATCTTTATATGTATTATTTTTCAGAGAGTTACTTGGCCAGCATCAAGACAACCTTAGACTTGTTATGACTCACACTATTTACAACGAGTTGTCTAATACACGTAATCCTAACAATATGGCTGTACTTGGGGTATTGTTTCAAAAGTCTGGAGAAACTGCAGCAAGAGTATGCAATATAGTTCATCTCATTAAGGTTTTGATAAATGATACAAGATATACACCCTTATACTAATGTACAGTTTCAAATAATTATACATGAGGCAAAGGTTTATCAAGTTTATTAGATTGTATATCATTAAGTGCTTATTAGTTAGTAATTTGACACTTCTGTCAGGACTTGGTTTAATTCCCAGTCTGAGTCAGAGGGAAGGTAAGTCATTAAATACTGACCACCACTATAAGTGATATAGTCCTGACTAAACAACAGAATGACAAGATGTTATGGTTGCATTTTCAGAACATTCTGTAATTTAATAGATCAAATTTCATCTAAATTGTATAAAATACATCTAAGATTCAAGTCTGATGTGTCAAGTTACATAGTGGACTTGAAAAATTCAGAATATAGTTGAAGGTTGTGAGTTCCGAACTTTAGAACAAACTCCTTGGTTACTTTGACTGTACTACTGTTGGCAGGGATCGTAACTTGACTGACAGCCTTGAGGTTGCTTGACATATTAAATTGCCAATGGTTAGAATGGTCAGCAAAAAGGTCTAAAAAACCACTAACTGCATGAGAATTGTAGTTTTTGGATAAATAGCTATGAATGAAAACAGTTAAAATTAGTGTCTTGCAACAGAAATAAAAAAAATCAAAAAGGAAGCATTCCCTTAGATAGATACTGATTTATTTCAGATCTTTGCTGAAATAGTACAAGATTTGTTAGCCAACAAGGATGACTATTTACGTGCCGTGAGGGCACTCCTACGAGAAATAGTCCGTTCTCAGCGACATGATATAAACTTTTCAGCATTCTGTGTAGGACTCTTTCAAGAGAGAGTTGAAGCCAAATTCCTGGACATGGAGCATTCTTTTAAGGTCAGGATATTTTGGGTTTTATGAATATTATATGACAAATATTGTGAAAAAGATTTCCCCCACATATTGATTCTAATGTTTGTTTCCTCCAGACTCTTGGTTTACATATGCTTAGAAACATTGTAGCAGAAACATTTAAAGGCACTCATTTATTTTACGTAGTTCAGTACAACATACTCAAGACGAGAATTGTCAATGTCTGTATGTTTTAGGAACGTTATGTGTCATCGATATCTGACCTTGTGGCTCAGAGCATATTCCTGAGTATCTCGCCAACAGTCAGAGAGGCAGCTGGAGCTCTCACTAAAGGAGAGAAGAAAGGTCAGTGTTATCTTATTAACAAGAACAATCTCTACATTGATATGAATCATCAATTGATTAGCGCATTACATTGCTTTCAACAATTTTTCATTCATTTCATGACATGGAAGCTGGAGGTAACCAACCTACTAAACATAACTTTACGATTCAGGAATGAATCAGGATTTCCTGCCCTGCATTTCATGCTCTTTACAGTTATATCCAGATGGAAAAAGTATTTTTAGACAAATTCAACCAAGGATGATCTAAACTTTTCAATTTCGAATGTTATCAGTGTTAGTAATGTTATTGTCTGTTTCACTTTACGCTTCTGATTTGTTTTCAATAACTGCTTTTATAATTTTTTTGACATCCTAACATTCCTACATGTTCTGCTTAATGTTAAGTATTGATACAGATTAGAAAGTTTATTATCTACAAGTTTATAAAATAAAACAGTTTTTCTTTCTTAATAGACTTGGAGTCTTTACACAGCTTTCGACAACAAGTTGCTTTAATTCAGAGAGATGCAGTATGGTGGATGCATACACTAGTACCAAAGATTATTGAGGTCAAACTCTCAGATTATGTACACTGGTAAGTGGATTCAAATTCACTCAGTGTGAGTGTTCAATTCTCAAAATAAGTATCCTACAGTATAGAATAAAATGTACAAACTTAATCAACTTTGCTTATTTTCTTGATAAAAGTGTGAAGTTCAACTCTTTTCTGATGTTTCTTCCCTGCCATATACATACTTGCTTCAATTATTCTTCCACTTTCTGTCCCTTCTTTTTATGTGTCTTGTCTGGTCTTAATCAGAGATCCATATCTTTGTAGAGTTGCTTTCATGAACATGAAACATATGCTCTTCAACCAGATTAATGTTTTCAAGTAGATTATTGTTTGATTACTTATACTTTTATTGATATATATGTATGCACAACCACTGTAATTGCCTGAGATAAAGCTTTCAAGACCTATGTATTTTATTTCTGTATAAAATACATTGATCAGTGACATCATAACGCCCCATATTTGACCCACTTTTCAACATAGAAAGTGACGTTTGGCAGACTTTTGATTGTTATACTAATGACGTCATAATGAAATGTTTGACATTTCCAACCTTGCCTGACGTCATTAAAGTGGTATTTTGCGCTTAAGTGCTTGACATTTGACGAAAGTATGTCATTTTGGATAAATTTTACGTTGTCATGGGACACAGGCTGTTTCTTTCAATTTATAACTTTCCTCTGGAATGATTTAATGATTCTGTTTATAAATAGGAAATGGAAGTTTCCAGTATGATATTTTGGGGTTAAAAGCGCATATATATAGAATAAGTGTCTTAAATAAGACACTTATTCTATATATAAATTAAGTTTTACCCCAAAATATGTTTTTACCGGAGGTGTCTGTTAAGGACATTTCACATTGAAATTATTGTATGATTTTTAACATTCCTTAATTGTAAGCCATTGTTGTACATTACATGTCCTTTAAATATACTAATTGTCATTGTAGAAATTCTAATGTGATTTATCTCCCTTTTTAAAATTGTATATTGCTGAAAATTTACTTATACCACTCTACTTTCTTCAATTTCGTTGTAGTTTGAATAAAGTTCTTTTCTTGGAAAATGTTGACCAATACTATAATGTGGACAACTGGCCACCTGAAGCAGACAGAGTGTAAGTAAATCTAACATCATCAGAAAGATGTCAAGTCAGCCTATGTAGTCACTTAAATGCCTCACATTTATTAAATATAATACAGCAAGCATTCAAAAATTATTTTGGAGTTCATTAATATTTTATCCTTCATTTATTTTCTTCAAATTATTATTTTTGTTGAATCATTTATTTATAAAACTTTCAATTTTATCAATGTCTGGCACTTGTGTGGCTAAGTTTCTGCTTTCCAAGACATATGTTCGGAGAGCCATTGTCATAGCTCTGGCATCATTGTTGTTGTCGTTGTCATCCGTTGACAAAATCTTTATCTTGGACCATAACTTTAGAATCATTACAGACAGTGCTTTAATATTTTAAATGTGTATTCCTTGTGCCAAACCCTTTCTTTGGGTACCAAAATGTTTCCATTGTGACCTTGATTGTGAAGTTTCACCTACTTTTAAAAAACTTTAACCTTGGTCATAACTTATGAGCAGTAAGAGATAAGGCTTAAATATTTCAAGTTTGTATTCCTTGTGACAAAACCTATAATTTCATATCAAAATTTTTTATGTTTTGACCTTGACTTTGATGACTGACTTACTAACATACTTCTGCTAATTGAATTTGGTTGCCACCGGTGAGCTCTGTTGTCTTCTGACAACTCTTGTGTTGAAATGAGTTAGTAATATACATTTATGTAAAAATGCAAAAGTATAAATCCAGTGCAGTTTGTATCAAAGGATGTTCGTGATATTTTTACTTGATGCTAAGACTATGGAGAGGAAGCCGCCTTTTTATTTTCAGATTCATCCAATTAGAACTTACGGAGTTATAGGACTTCAATTATTTTTTAACATGGCAAAATAGCATGACACGCGATAACTTGAGTTTACTTCAAAGGCTTTTCTTGATATTTTTACCTGATGACAAGATTGTGGAGAGGAAGATGCCATTTGATTTTCAGATTCATCCAATTTGTTATGGACTTTTTGGTTTATATAGCATGATTTCCTTTTCCTCTCCTTCAAACTAAGAGACAAGCGTATTAAGCCACGCTAGGTGTTGCTCTTGTTATGTAGGTTTATTCAGATAAGTCAATGAATCTGAATGCCAAGATATTTCCAGTTGTGATGAGACTTAATTTATGGTTTTACACCACAACAGCTCACTTATGATATGTCACTTGTTAATATAAGTTCTACAATTTGAACCACATGTATGTTTATTCGGAAGATTTTATGTAATTCTGAGTAGACATATATTGTGTTTATTTTTCAGATTTTTTCTATGTTCATGTACCTTCATATTATTACCCATTAATAACAAATGCATGTTTAATTAATAAGAACTTTCCTGAACCTGTCGAGCAATGTACCCATTCTGGAGGACACGTTGATGAGAGTCCTTGTCATTGGACTGTCCAGAGAACTTCCTCTCACCCCTCCTGAAGCTGTAGAAATGTCCGACCAACTAATCAAACGAGCTGCTAGTCTTTGTTTAGATGGTAAGATGTGTTACAGTATAGATTTACTTCAGTGAAAGGTTTTGATTTGTAACAGTCCCTCTGGGTTTTGAAGTGCAGTGTTTTTGATGGAATTCCATTGCACTTATATATGACCTGAATGTACAGGAATCAACACTGGAAAACTTGCTTACCAATCAGCATATGTTAGAAATGGTGAGCATGCAGGGCAGGTTAACATTTATAGCAGAAAAAATAAATATGACATAGAATGAAAAACAATAGCATTCACTTATATTCATTATAATTTGAACATTAAGAATGGGATACACTTTATTTGATTTTTGATTTTACATAACTGAGGATGAATGAATCTTGAAGACAGAAATTTTTTTTTATAATTTTTTTTCAATATGTGTATAAAACTGACATGATGAAAATGTTCAAACAGGCACACTTTCCTCTTACTCTTAATGAAAATATCTTTATTTACCACATGAAAATTTCCATCTCTACTTGACTGTCTCTTTATTGAAAGCCTCATATGTTTTTCAGGTCAAGTTATTTTGCAGTTTGAACGATTAGAATTAGTAGACGCTTTATTTAATCTGTGTACCTACAGACACCCTACAGATATCTCATTACCCAAAGGGTTTGTATTAATATCACATGCTTATTGTATTGTTATTTTATTACCATATTTGTCATTTTTCACTACCATATCTGTCATTTTGTTACCATATTTGTCTTTTTATTACCATATTTTCAAAGTATATGGAGCCATTATGGCACAGTCAGTTGCATGCTTAGGTCATGGCTTAGAGGTTGCAGGTTTAAGTCGTCACAGCTGTTTTTTTGTTGTTTTGTCTTACAGATGAAACATTAAAACCTGGTGTGACATGATATAAAAACAAAAAAATTCAAAGCATATGTTTTTGTAAGCTCCACAGTATAATTTGTTTTCTTCTTGCATATTTTCATATTTTCCAATTATTAGATGATTGATTAGTTTTAAATGGGATAGTTTGAACAGCAGGAAGTTTCTGTGTCATCTGCAAATGTTTGTCTATCTGTATTCTGTCTGTCTATCCAGCTGTGTATCTATCTTTCTTTTCATCTAACTGTCTGTCTTTCCATCTGCCAGTCTGACTGTCCATCCAACTGTCTTTCTATCTGTTTTCCAATCTACTATTCTGTCTCTCCATTCAACTGTTTATCCATCTGTCTTTTCATCTGCCCATCTGTCTGTCCTGTCTTCACAGGTGACACATTAAATACTTGGAAACCTAGATTCTAGTAATGACTACGGATCATATGTAATAGATTATAGACAAAGTGCTCATGGATCTTCAAAAGTGTTTAAATTTCGAGCCAGATCTTATAAAATGACCTTGAAAATGAGAAAGTCTATGAAAAGTGTTTGAATTTAATGATGATTTCTTCATTGATATTGTTTTCTTTGGAGTATTTTCTTCTGTTTTAAAAAATATATCTCTTAGACCATGACAGAACATGACAAAAATCCTTGTGAATCACTGAAATTATTAGAAATTTGATTTCTACAAGCATTTTTTCTGATATCTGTCATCCATCACTGGAACTCTTCACTATCTTAGTTTAGCATCAATACGAAGTGCTTTAAAGCTCTTGAAAATCACATTGAAACTTTACTGGTGAATTTCTTTGACAACATGACAAGTGATCTTCTTTATTTTGTCCAGGTACAAACCTCCAAATCTAGCAATATCGAACCTGTACTGGAAATCCTGGGTCATCTTACTGATCCTTACTGCCTTCAATCCCAGAACATTTGGTAAGAGTATTTGTATAAAGTACATGCTGTAAGTCAGGAAAATGTAACAAGAATTAGTCGTCAGAGATATTTCTTTAATATATCTTTTACTGATGTGTTATATGGCATAGTAATTTAAGTATATTCCATGTCTCAAGTAAAATTCCATCTAGGGGAAGTCATAAAATAGATAAATGACACGCTTTAAATAAAAGTTTTGCCCACTTTTCTTTATCAAGTGAAGTAATCCATGACAGTTATAAATGAACATTGATTATTTCACTTGAAAATGGCCAAGTGGCCGAAAATTGCCTTTTATTTATACTTTCACGTCTGTTTATGTAATGTTTTAGGTTTATCTGGTTGGGAGAATTATCCTACTTTACGGTGTATGATGGAAATGGTGATGACAGGGTAAGTATTGTTGTAGTAGACTAAATGGTGATGACATGGTAAGTATTGATATAGTAGACTAAATGGTGATGACATGGTAAGTATTGATATAGTAGACTAAATGGTGATGACATGGTAAGTATTGTTGTAGTAGACTAAATGGTGATGACATGGTAAGTATTGTTGTAGTAGACTAAATGGTGATGACAGGGTAAGTATTGATATAGTAGACTAAATGGTGATGACAGGGTAAGTATTGATATAGTAGACTAAATGGTGAAGACAGGGTAAGTATTGATATGGTAGACTACATGGTGATGACATGGTAAGTAATGTTGTTGTAGACTAAATGGTGATGACAGGGTAAGTATTGATATAGTAGACTAAATGGTGATTTCAGGGTAAGTATTGATATAGTAGACTAAATGGTGATGACAGGGTAAGTATTGATATAGTAGACTAAATGGTGATGACAGGGTAAGTATTGTTGTAGTAGACTAAATGGTGATGCCAGGGTAAGTATTGATATAGTAGACTACATGGTGATGACAGGGTAAGTACTGTTGTAGTAGACTAAATGTTGATGACAAGGTAAATATTGTTGTCGTAGAATAAATGGTGATGACATGGTAAGTATTGTTGTAGTAAACTACATGGTGATGACAGGGTAATTACTGTTGTAGTAGACTAAATGGTGATGACAGGGTAATTACTGTTTTAGTAGACTAAATGGTGATGACAGGGTAAGTATTGTTGTAGTAGACTAAATGGTGATGACATGGTAAGTATTGTTGAAGTAAACTACATGGTGATGACAGGGTAAGTACTGTTGTAGTAGACTAAATGGTGATGACAGGGTAAGTACTGTTTTAGTAGATTAAATGGTGATGACAGGGTAAGTATTGTTGTAGTAGACTAAATGGTGATGACAGGGTAAGTATTGTTATAGTAGACTATGTTTTGTCCTACTCCTGCATTAAAGTGGAGAGTTTAATGGAAAAGGATTTCAGAATTTTGGTTCTCAAATTTGAAACATACATTATGTCATAATTAAGTTGAATAGCAATACCATAATAATTTGTTTTAAGGGGTTCCAAACTGTAACACACATTAAAATAACTACATGTATTTAGAATTCAGTATATTTTTTTGAATGTTTATTTGAAAGGTTGTAATTGAAATTATGCTTCACTAGATATGTTGTACTGTGGTTTGTTTGTTACATAAATTTGTATTACTGTTTTATAATTAATACGTATATGTGTATCATGTGCCTCATATTTCAGGAATTACAATTTCCCACCACCTACAATGGCTGTAGATGAGACAACAATAGATGACATCAAGAACAAAGAAAAACAGGTATAACATTTTAATATGTGAGTTTCGTGATACTGGACTGACATTGTGCGCATTTTACACACTCCTCATAGCAAAGGTGGGATATGACCCACTCTGTTTAAACACAAATAAATTAAATACATGAATATATTGAGAGATAGCGATTTTTGTTTGTTCAAATAGAATGAAAAAATCAAACTGAGACCTAGCAATTTCAAAAATGAACTTTCTTTACCTTCTTGAGGTGGTTTAGCTCTTCAGCACAGCAGATCCTATTGAAGAGTTGACTTCTTTGAAGAATTGCATTAATTATCGGGGAAAATATAGTATACAGTGGACTCCATTTAATCTGATATCGTATTATCTGATATTTCGTTTTATCTGATATGATATTAAAACACCAAACTGTTTCTATGTATTTCTGTAATAATTTGTCTTTTTTATCTGATAGAGAAAAGTCCAAGTTTCGGATTATCTGATAGCAAATTCACCGTTGAAAAAATATTTCACCCCGAATTTAGCCTATTTTAAGCCCGGATATTGTTGTGAAACCACCCAGCCGTGACATCATAGGCATATAACAACACCTACGGCAATACGACGACTAGGAATAATAATTGATTGTTTGTGTACACAGCTATTGACATCTCATTGAAGTTCCTGTACAGGTTTAATTAGTGATCGCTGTAGCGTCATTCGTAATTAATGAAATATGTTGATGACCAAAATTGAGTAGATTTGCCGTAAATAATCGGATATAATACGCACCCGAGTATAATACGCACATAAGAAATGACCTCAAAAATCACGAAAAAACGTCTAACTCCGTGTATAATACGCAGGGAAAAAATCAAAAGAATAATGTCAATTTCGTAATGAAACAACAAGACTGCGAGACGCAATCGATATTTCTTAGCACGTGTATATGATTTTGTTTTGATGTTTAGTGATTCGTCTTTTTGTGTATCTCCTGTCATTTAATCGTTGATGTTGTCAGTTGCTTTGCCGTATTCTATCACAATGAGATCGCGTTACGTAAATTATTATCAAAAGTGGCGCGGAATGACCAGTCTTTATTCATCGTGTGATATCAACGCTTTTTCTCATTCACTTCATGTACGATCAAACTCGTATACACTTCAAATTTCTTAACTATTGCTACCGTACTAGTAGTTAAACCCTCGTCCCAAACGACCGTTTCATTTTTTTTTCACGTTAGAATGAACGTGCGTGTCCACATACATTACACAAACTGTGCGCGGGTATCGCACATGTGGTGAAGACATCATAAAGAGAGAATGAATGAATCGAGTGTTATAAGCAGCCATAGTTCAATTGAATACAATTCTTAAATTGATCTAACATTCTTAAGACAGTAAGCCACACTGCCGATGATCGTGCCGTTACGGTCAAGTAATTTCACCTGTTGCGTAACCATCAATTAGCCAATTAAGGTTAGATTACTATATCATCCATACACATTGCTAATCAGAAACCACTGTCGTGATAAACACAGCGCAAGTCTTCTATTGTATTCTTTTTGAATAGCACTCTGTAGACATTACTCCTGTTATCGCCTTGGTCATTTACTACGGGAAGCAGACAGTATACAGACAATAGATGTATCTCACACCGCGTAGGTTTGATTGACGGCATTAGATACTTTAACACCATGTTAGCGGTCGTATATCTCTAAATGAAAACAACCGCTATCAAACGTCCATATGAATAGACATCTATAACATGTTGCACAACATAAAGCATCAACTTTCGCAATTTTGTCTAATCTGATAGCCCGCTTTATCTGATATTTTATTCACGCAAATAGACTATCAGATTAAACGGAATCCACTGTATAAACATTTAGGAGATGGGTTCTATGAAAAATTCCTTGTAATTAAGTTACTGGGATATCCTGTACTATAGCAGCCAGCAGTGTCCCAACTTTACCTCAGCTTGAGGCCCACGTAGTGCATGAAAATCGAAAATGTATGTCCTGATTTGTATCATGAAACTAAAATATTCAGTAGTTTTTGTCTAAAAGAGAGTAAAGTCAATGATGTATTGTATTATATTGTATGTATTACATTTAAATATTAGATAGTTAAGATTGAAATTTGGTTGAAAATTACTGATGTAGGCATGACATTCCTATGTAATACATAGTATTAAAGGTATCAATGTAAGTGGTAATATCTTATTATAAGTAGAAGTGTCTCTGTGAGTGGTAAAATCTTATAAGTAGAAGTGGTAGTGTGAGTGGTAAAATCTTACAAGTAGAAGTATCTGTGAGTGTTTTTAAAAGATTTTAGCTTCATTTGTTATATTCAATTAGGTAGCAGAACAAGAAAAGCAGCAGATTTTGGAGTTTGAAAGTTACTTAGCAGCTGCCACAAGTAAAGTCACAATCACAGAGAGTAATAGTTTATTGGTGGCCCAGCTTACAACAATGGACCCTGCGTTAGTGATTTATTGCAGATCTTAAATGTCAGCCAGGACAATTTTATTCTAAAAACTTTCCTTTAATACCTGAAGTCCATCAGACTTCTATTAAATTCTTTAATGTTTAAAACCTGATTTTGTGGTTTTAATGTTGTATATAAGCTATAACCCTCTATCCAGTAAGTTGATATGAGTTCATATACTGTAAATATTCTGCAAAGGTATTAAAGGTCATAATGAAGGTCATCATTCTTAATAATTTCAAAATATAGACTAAAGATATTGAATGAGATAGCAAATTATTACTTTTGCCTATGTTTCTAAAATATAAATAGAGAATTCAGTAAAATTCTGAAAAAAAAACATAGTATACAAAAAGTATAAAGCAAGGATATTATATATATGTATGAAATGTGTACACTTTGTACCATAAAAGTAATCATTCATACACATATTTAGACTTCAATTAAACTATCAGTAAATTATATTGTTGCAACACTAGAGGTAATTATATAGATATAGATACTTACTCTTTTGGTATAGGGTGTACACACTCCACACATATTGACACAATGACTAATGTTTTCATTTGAAACCCTAAGATTTACATTGTGACCTGAAATAATCCTTATTTTCTCCTTTATTTAGATATTTGTGTTTGTCTGACACACATACCATCAAGGAGAGCTTGGTAATCTTTGATTACACTATGTTTTCTTACAGTGGTAAAACTCGACATATACCTCAACAAATCATAGAACAATTGAAGATTTTGAATGACAATTTACACATTGGTCAGATGCTTTGTAGAAGTCGACAGCCAGACTTCTTACTAGATATCATACAGAGACAGGTAAGATAGATGTAGATTTTTTGCCCTAACAACACAGTATTGTGGTATGCAGTAATGTTACTGATCAGAGGTAGATATTAGTATGTTTTATTGTGGGTTAGTAACAGTTTCTTGTACCGTATATACTCACCTATAAGTCAGATTTTTGGGAAAAAAATACCGTAGTTGAAATGCACAACCAACTGATAGGCATTATACTACATGAGAGGAAAAAGTCCACCCTTGATCTGAAGTCAAACTTTGCCGTTGATGAACGGACAATGCAAGCATCACGCACCATAAATAGCACATGCAATATTCACCGGTGGTTAAGTACTTTTAAAGAAGATTTTATGACAATTAAATGCATATTGCCTGGCCAGCAGTTTCTATACATAGAACTGTTATATATCGGTGCTTCATTGTTTATTTTATCCTGTTCAACACAATTTACAAACTGATTACCTGTGTAGAAGTGACAAGTTAACGGGCCGTAACAAAAGACAAACAGAACCTTATGGAGAAAGTTTAATGATCCAGACGAGATAGCCATTGATTAAATAACATGATGATAATGATGATGTCACGACAATGAGTTTGAAGGCTGGGGTCCGGAATATGCCCGTTCAAAGTAAATGGCCATTTTCAGGGCCACCAACAGCCATTTTCACGACCAAAAACTGCCATTTTATTGACTACTATATTCTTAGAAAAGAAGCTATATGTAACTGAAAGCAATTGAAATGCCCTACTGTTTAAATCCCCGTGTATTGTAAAGTACACACGAGTGATTCCACACGATCATTCAAGCGGAAAGGCTCCCAAGCCATTTATTGAAAGTCATTGAAAAGATGCCATAAGCAAATACAAGCCTTTGTACATTGAAAATTTAGAACAGACTTATACGAGAGTCAATGACAAATTCCAAAATTTCAAGCCCTAAAAGTACCAACCGACTTATAGGCAGAGTGACTTATAGGCGTGCATATACGGTATACATAATACATACCTCAATTTTCTTCCATTTACCCCAAGCTTCATACATATGTTTTTCTTCATTAAAAAAAGAGGAACCTCATTCAATTTGGCGTCAAAGGTCATGGTCAAGTGAAGATATGCCATGTCTTAGAGATTTTTTTTCGACTTGTGATAAACTTTTATCAAACTATTATTAATATATCTGTGTTTTCATATGATACTTTATGTATTTATGCCCTTAGAAAGTATAAATGAAAGCATCTTAATAGAGAACTTGCCATTAGTATGATATATTTCTGCATCTTTATAGAGAACTTGCCATTAGTATGATATATTTCTGCATCTTAATAGAGAACTTGCCATTAGTATGATATATTTCTGCATCTTAATAGAGAACTTGCCATTAGTATGATATATTTCTGCATCTTAATAGAGAACTTGCCATTAGTATGATATATTTCTGCAGCTTAATAGAGAACTTGCCATTAGTATGATATATTTCTGCAGCTTAATAGAGAACTTGCCATTAGTATGATATATTTCTGCATCTTAATAGAGAACTTGCCATTAGTATGATATATTTCTGCAGCTTAATAGAGAACTTGCCATTAGTATGATATATTTCTGCATCTTAATAGAGAACTTGCCATTAGTATGATATATTTCTGCATCTTAATAGAGAACTTGCCATTAGTATGATATATTTCTGCATCTTAATAGAGAACTTGCCATTAGTATGATATATTTCTGCATCTTAATAGAGAACTTGCCATTAGTATGATATATTTCTGCATCTTAATAGAGAACTTGCCATTAGTATGATATATATCTGTATCTAGGGTACCTCTCAGTCCATGCCCTGGTTAGCAGACTTAGTAGAGAGTAGTGAGGGATCGCTCGATGTTTTGCCTGTCCAGTGTCTCTGTGAATTCTTACTTCATGATGGTGATGTACCGTTAATGCAAGAAGATGAAGGAAAACAAATGGAAAAACACAAGAAAAAACAGGTACAATTATTGCTTGTGCAACTTACTGCTCATTTGATATGAAATAAGTCTAAAAGATAACAAAGATTGTGGATTACTCATAACCTTGCTGTATTCAGTTTAAACATCTGATTATTCTCTTACACCTTTCTTGAGTATCTGTTGTTAAGTGAAATAATTATGCTTTCCATGAAATTTTTGAAAATTCTTACACTAATGATCATGTCTTAAAGTGAAGTATTTGAGAAGTTCATATTTGAATGAAAATTACAACAATATTCTTAACCCATGATCTAATAATGTTCTCTTTATTTACATTCCATTTAAAGTTATATAGGATATTTCTTATTACAGAAATTGAAGAAGCGAGAGCAGTTGCTACAGCGATTACAGAGTATAGTTCACAGTACATCTGATTCCATAGCAACAGCCCAAGTTCTAGATTACTTCCTGAAAAGACTTTCTTCATCACAAGCAGGGAGTCGTGTTCTAGCCATCAAGGTAAAATCAGAATTTTCCTTCTCTGAACATCAATTTATGACTGCATAATGAAAGAGATTAAAAGATATATACTTTCATCTTCAATCAGTATGTAATGATTTATTTTGAAAATTACTCAAAGAGTATACAGTATTCTGTTTACATCTATACATGCTTGTTAATATTTGGATGTTTGTGTCTTCTATATATTGTATAAAAACTGTTTTGATTTTTAGGGTTTGTCCATGGTTGTGTCTAAGTCAAGTCTTATAGATGAGTCACTAGATGACACAAAGAAAACAATGCAACATAACTGGCTGTTCAAAGAAGTACCAACCATTCCTCTATTCTCAGAGGTCAAGGGTCAAATATGTGATGCTCTTAGACAGGTATCATACATGTACATGTATTTTATCTCTCATGTTATAAATAGATCCACATACTTTGAAGTAAAGAAAAAATATATAAAAAACAACATTGAGAATCATATTACAGAGGGGAATTTTCATAAACATGTATATTCTATTCTGGCAGAAATTTGTTCAATAAAAATTAGAAATTAGTTTCAAAATTTTAAAGTTACATGCATTTAAAGCAAAAAATATAACATATAGATAACATGCTAATTATGTATTTGCTGTTAATCTTTATGAACATTTTGAGAAAAAGATGTAGCAATTTTTAATGCTTGAAATTTTTTTGAAATTGTTTTGGAATAATAGGCTTGTCAGATCGAGACTGACGCTAGACTAGTGAGTGCCTACATCATCTTCTTATCAGAACAAACACTGGATCAATCACAACATGAGCTTGATGACTTAGCTGTGGTAAGTAAAATTAGATGTTGTTTAATGTCTTGACAGGGACATATCTTTCCTATACTTGTAGTGACAATCCTTTCCTGACATATCCTCCAGTTTTCAAATTTAGATATATACAACAGACCCCTGAATCAGTATGAAATGTTTGATATGTCATATTGTACTGTTACACAAAACTTTGAATTTTCTGTCTTATTAGAAGGCAGAAAAATTGAGGAGCCATTAATGACGCTCAAATGGAATAATTATGAGTTCTGAATGAAGCATGTTTCCAGTTGAGTTAAGCTAACTTAAAATAATCTCTAGAATTTGATGTATTCTTCTGTAAATCCTTATGTAGGTGGGAAATCAGACTTATTAAACTTCTCTTCTTCATAAATATTAAGATAAAAAAAAACCCCAATAAGATCATAATTGAAAATACATTATACTACAGTCCAGCTGAAGGGAAATCACCAAATGGGTCGCATAAGACAGGTGGTCCTCGAAACCAGATTCTCAAATGAAGACCTATAGTAAAGACTTTGTACATGATTAAGAACAAGTGAGAAAGAACATATTTTCATTATACACTTATGCATATATGCTACATTGTGCTTTTTTCGAAAACATTCAAACCATCCATCAGAAGTTTTGCATGAGTTAACGCCAAGATTTTCAGCAAACATTTTAGTCTTTGTTTTGTAATATTGGGCCATTTCCAGTGATTCACCTCGCAGTAGCATCCTGAAACCAGTGCCCATGTCTCCTCATTCCCAGTATTGTGACGAGTCCTCTTTCACTGTCGATCCCCGTTTCCTTCGAATTCATCAATAAATTCATTTTTCCATTTTTAAACATTCAGAATTTGTGTTTTCCCAACATCAAACTGTGTGGCTATATTTCATTGTGATAAACTTTTTTCACTCAAATTTTTCATTTTAATTTTATCTTCAAGAGTCAACAGCTTTCGCTTCGGAGAGTTCGAAGCCATATTCATAAATGAAACAAAGAAGTTTCACATTGTATACGTGTGTTTTAAAATAAATCAATTATACTGAATAGTTGTTAGATAATTTTTAAGACACTTTAAACATAGACCCATGTAAATCGCCATTTCACAGTTGGTCAGTTACAGGTAGAAGCACGGTCTATCACGCTTCATTGATTTATAATGACCAATTAAGGATCAAAAAGGTTGAAATCGGCGATCGGGAGTTAAAATAAGTGGTCTCTGGACGCGTTAGAGAGGTGGTCCTTGAAACCAGTGTCAATAGTACTTGAAAATCGGGGGAATTCAGGTGGTCAGGTATCTCAGGTGGTCCTTGAAACCAGGTGGTTTGACTGTATATAGTTTTTGCTTATATACAAGTTTTAATTTCATTTTATATACTTAAGAACCTGCGACTAAGGATGCTTCTCTGAGCCCTATACTTAGATAGTAGATACTAGGATAATTGTATATAATCTGTTTGTTTTACAACAGGACATGGCTCAGCTGATTGTGGAGAGGACGAGTATAATGAACCACATTCTTCCCCAGGACAGCTGGGATGATACAGAATCCTCTCATACTACACTGAAAGCTCTCATTGAACTTTATACAAACTACCTCCGTAAAGCAAAGGAACCCAGTAAAGAGGCATACAACTGGGTGAGAATGTATAAGTGATAGTCAGCAATATATGTAGTAATGTAAAAGTACATGGCATTTATGTAATAGATGTGAAAATAGAATTAGAAAGAAGAGCATAATCATCAGAGTGTATTATATGCACTGACCCTCTGTTACAAATGATCATGGAGTAATCATAATCAAATTACCTACTTTTCTATCATTATTGTCCCCCACTTTTAGCAAAGGGAGGGGACATTAAATCTCATTCGTCTGTCTGTCAGTCTGTCTGTCCGTCCATCTGTCTGTCACAAAAGCTTTAACTTTGGTCATAACTTTTTAACCGTAAAACGTAGGGCCTTCATATTTGGCATGTGTGTCCCAAATTGCAATACCTTTCCATTAGTACCAAATTTTTATCATGTGACCTTGACCATGACCTATGACCAATTTCAATGTAACTTTTTAACCGTAAGACATAAGGCCTTCATATTTGGCATATGTGTCCCTAATTGCAATACCTTTCCATTGGTACCAGAATTTTTTATCATGTGACCTTGACCGTGACCTTTGACCTACTTCAATTTAACTTTTTTACCGTAAGACATAGGGCCTTCATATTTGGCATGTGTGTCTGTAGACATGCACAACCATGACAATATCACTGCACCCTTGCGGATAGAACCCCAAAAGTTCGGGACCACAATTCTCTGATATGCTTCAGTACAGCAAGGTACCTTTATTATCCAATACTATATCATAATACATGTACAGTATCGTAGTATCAAAATTCATGTAAACGTTGTTTTGTCGTATCAACTTGAGATGGGAACTGAATTAGCTTTCTCAGATTAGTGTTATTAGTCCCCTGCGAGTGAAACTGGAGGGGATTATAGTGTTTGTTGTTGTCCATCTATCTGTCTGTCCGAATGGTTTCCAGACAATAATTTCAGTGAGAAATAACGAATTTGCTTCAAACTTCATACAATGTTAGCTTATATAAAGATCTAATGTTGGATTGAATTTGTGGTTAAAAGGCCAACTCTAAGGGTCACTCTTACTAAAAATAGACATTCATCATTGTATTTCAGTTTCCAGATGGTAACTTGAGTTAGGAATGATTGATTTCTTTCAAACTTCATATAAGGCTAGCTCATGTGAAGGTCTAGGGTGGGATTGATTTTGGGGTTAAAAGGTCAATTCTAAAAATCACTGTTACTAAATATAGACATTTATGATTGCATTTCATTTGCTAGATAATAACTTGAGTTAAGAACGATTGATTTTTTAAAACTTCAAATAAGGCTTGCTTATGTAAAAGTGTAGGGTGAGATTGATTTTGGGGTCAAAAGCTCAATTCTAAGGATCACTGTTACTAAAAATAGACACTGCATTTCGGTTGCCAGATAATTACTTGTGTTAAGAATAATTTATTTCTTTTAAACTTCATACAATGCTAGCTTATGTATAGGTCTAGGATGGGATAGATTTTGGGGTCAAAATGTCAACTTTAAGGGTCACTGCTACTAAAATAGACTCATCATTCTGTTGTAGACTTAATTACTGAAAATAGTGATTCATCACTGTTTCATTTTCCAGATTATGACTATAGATATTGTTGCCAGATATGAATAGAAAAGTGCTATATTTCTGTTGTAAGCATTTGGAAAGGTGATTGCGTGATTTCGGTTCAATAATAGTGATGAAGTAATGTTTTGTGTATTTGTGTATATGATCAAAAGGTTACAGGTTCTTGTTGAAAAGAAATAAAAGCAATTCCAGATTTTTGACTCTTTCGTGTGGTTATGCAATTTCTGCCTTTTTCCTGTCGACTATTTTGGAAGGATACATATATCTATCATGCTTATACTTCTTCTTCAATGCTTGATAAAAACAATCCCAAAGTGTTCAATATTGTCAACATTTATTCATTATACAAGTTACCCCTTTGTTGCATATAATTATGCATTTCATATTTTGCTGTTAGTTTCACTAGAACTTGATATAAACTTCACAGAATTCAATGTTATTTCTTATTAAAAATCATACAAAAGACTACCAAGTTCACATCAGTGTTTTATGTTGCTGATAAGGTATAAGTCACTTGGAAGGTACAGGTTGTGGCAAGGAACGAATGTTGCATGCAACACTGTAAGCTTGTTTATTTTACTGTTCGTGTCACTTTCTTATGCCCCTCTTCAAAAAAGGAGGGGCATATTGTTTTGCTGCTGTCAATATTGAATTGATATTTGGTATACAGATACATCCCAAGGATATTTAGGTCAAGTTCAAACTTGGTTATTGTTCAATAATTTTTGTCATAGTTATCCCGCTTGGACTTGAAAAAATTTCATAAAATTAGCAGTTTCCACCCATCATCTCAGGAACAGATAAAGCTATTGAATTCATATTATGCATACAGATACATTTTACATATATATAGGTCAGGTTCAAATTTGCTTATGGTTCAATAATTTTTTTCAGAGTTATTCCCCTTGGACTTAGGAAATTTCTTAAAATTCTGCACATTATCTCTGAAACCAACAAAGATATTAAATTTATATTTGTTAAACTGATACATCTAAAGGGTATTTAGATCAAGTTCAAATTTGGTCATGGTTCAATAATTTTTGTGAGTTATCCCACTTGGACTTTGAAAATTTCTTGCAATTAGCAGCTCTCTTCATTTTCTCAGGAACAGCAAGATATATTGAATTGATATTTGGTATACAGATACATCTTAAGGATATCTAGGTCAAGTTAATTAGTTATAATTCAGATATGGTTCGATTATTTTTATTAGAGTTATCCCCTTTGGACTTTGAAAATTTCTATAAAATATGCAGTGTCAGCTCATTATCCCAGGAATGGATAAAGATTCATCATGAAGATATTTAGGTCACATTTTATTATGCACAGTGATGAAATAATTGTCGCCCATGATTGACTGTTGATCACTGAAAATATGCTGATTCGGATAATATGCTGATTCTGATTCAATTCTCAGTAATCGAAAATCACTGATGTAGAAAAATTGACATGAGTGTCAGTGCTTTATGCCCACGTTTCAGAAATAACCAAGGGGGCATATGCTATGTTGGCATTGCTCTTGTTTCAGTTTGAATTGCACTTTTGCTGTAAACAAGTGTAACAAATAAGTTGCCAAACAAAAACTGAACAAGTGTCAAACAGAACGATTTGAAAGAGGTTAGGCCCTAACAATATATTAAATCTGTGCTGATCTGAATTCTGCCCTCTGCCATATTAAAAAGGATAGATATTATGTAAGCACTTACTTACAATCTGAATGTTAAACTTATATTGGTATAGCTCATGATCTACAATGAATATTAGTGAATGGTTACAAACCTGTGATAGAAATTCTTTATTAATTCTTTGTTAAATGAAGATATGATACTAGTTAATGAATATTAATAGGAGAAGCCAAGGGGACATGGTCAGTTTGCTGAAACTTTTCGTCATTTTGTGTCATTTTGTGTCATTTTGTTCTGATTCTTGAGCTAATTTGATTAAACTTTGTTCTTTACAGTCAAATACCCAGGACCAGATCATTCTACAGTGGGAAGGTGGTGACTGTGCCACGATGCATGTATTAGTGGTGCATGCCATGATCATTCTACTGACTTATGGAGAGCCAAACAGTAAGAAATGATATAGAGTGTGAATCTGGGCTTGGAGATGTTATTAATAATGTCCGAGAGAGGGGAAGCGTTTATTTAATAACTCAAACATTCATTCTGTACCTCTGAAGGATATATGTCCACCTTTATTGATATTATGATTTAGATATACTCTGTGACTGATTAATTGTTATCTGTAACTTTCATACATGTAATACGATTTATTTGAAATTATAGAACAGTTTGATCAGATGTGCTCATTGACTCCTTCATATTTTTGTAAACGAATGGAATTTTTATATATTTACTTAATTTATTTATTGCAGTTAAAAGTGGATACAAAACAATGTTAGACACCTGGTTTCCAGAGAGTGGTCATCCACCATCAGCATTCTTGCTAGATACATCAGAGGAAGCTTTACTGCTTCCTGATTGGCTGAAATTAAGAATGATTAGATCACATGTCAAGCAACTTGTTGATATTGGTAAGTAAATTGAATTGTATTGTATTGGTTGTGAAGGTATACTAAACAAGAGTCAAACAAAAACACAGTCACCTTTATATTTTACATTTATATTTGATACAACACTTCTCATATATATTTAACAAGCTTTGAAGTGGTTGAAGCATAAAAAAAGAAAAGCAGTCTCATGAAAGGATAAGTGATTAGTATTGTATGCTTCTTATAAATATTATTCTGTCAATAGAAATTGACATTGACATAATGTAATGAACATTAACTTGTTACTTGCAGCACTTCAGGATATTGAGCCTGGGCAACTTCTGCTTTTTGTACAGTCGTTTGGTATTCCTGTTGCCAGTATGACCTGTTTATTCCAGTGTTTAGATAATGCAGTGACTGCTGACCCAGGTCTTTTAGAGCAGGCATTGGTAGATAAATCTTACATGGCCCAGTTGATAGAAATACAGCATATGAGGGGTGTTCAAGGAGGAAATGTCTTCTACAAACTACTCAAGCAAGGGTCACCAGCAACAATGAAAGGTTTGCTGTCTAGATACCATTGGTTATATTAGTCATCTCATAGCACAGTTGGAGGGGACAATAGGTTTCCTTGCCATCTGTCTGTTCTTTTTTGGATGATCCATGAGTACCATACCTAAGATTCAAGACATGTACTGCTTAAGAAATACTTCTGGAATGCTTGTTGTGGGTGGAAAAAAATTTTGTGCCACCAGATTAATAGATCGGGGGCATATTGTTTTTGTCCTGTCTGTCTGTTTGTTTGTTTGTCTGTTGTCAACTTTAACCTTGACCATAACTTTTGAACCGTGATTGATAAAGACTTCATATTTTACATGCGTATTTCAAGTAATGAAGGCTTTTAAATGACACCAAGGTCGCTGACCTTTTGACCTTGACAATAACCTTCATGCTAAAAATAACTTTTTGAACTTTGTTGCCGACGGGGCATTCATGTTTCACAAACACAGCTTGTTTTTTTCTTTAATTCACATAATCCTTTGAAAATGTATCACTGAAATGTTAACCTAGGATCTAGCGCTACACAATGTCAGGATATGGCAGAAAAATAACAGAAAGAAATGACTAATATCTTCTAGCAAAATGTATCATGAAATTAGCTGTGTTTTATAGCAGATCATTTAATCATTTAATTTTACATGTAACATGCATTTTGATTGCTTTGAAAATTAATGGTATATCTCATAAAAGAATTTTTTTCTCTTATAACGTAATTTCTCGCGTTTTCGTAACTGCGACGTCAATATATTGACACCACTGTGACAGAAGTTTAGAAATGTTGAGAAATAGTGCAAACAAAATGTATTAATCTCTGAGAATATAAAACATCTTCTAAAGGAATTAAGGACGGAGGCGGGAGTCAAATATTTTATATCTCCGCGTTGAAGAGTTCCACCCCGTCCGTGCACGATAACCGGCAGATGTTCCGTTTTGACTCCGTACTTTTCTTTGCCCATGGCAAAAGGCATAATAACACTTGAGTCGATTCCATTGTTAGTCACACTTCAGTGCTCATATAAATCAGGATTCATAACCTGAGTAGTCATTATAATTCTCCAAGGAAAGGAAATGAATCAATTGAAATCCCTGTTCAAAGGGAATCTGAAGAAGAAAGTGAGGCAAATATTACCAATCATTTTCTTGGAATTGCCTAATAGGTATTTTATATTCTTCATGCATACTCTTTTATGCGTTTTTGCAAAGACTGCAATGCATATTGCAGGTACTGAGCATTGTGCTGACAAGACTATATCATCAAGAGAGATAACTCTTATTGATGGTTTACAGAATAAATGCAAGTGTCACTTTCCCAATGCCAGTTTCATAAAAGATACAAGGGAAAGGTCCCAAGTTCCTGTCTTTATTTAGAAATATGTATTTTAGAGATCCTGTATTTGAATTCTGAACTGAAAATATCTGCTAGAAAATTTTTTATCGTGAATTGTGTATTTCTGCCTATATGAGGCAATGAAAAAATTCCATGTTCTGTCAAATCAGGAAGTTGGAAAATCTCAAAATGTTTATTGGTAGCTATATTAAAGATTACAATGAAACTCAATAATGCTCAAGTTTAATACAGCACCTCAAAATTGATAGAAAGATATCTGAAAATTGAATAACCGGGATCTGTCCTTAAATGATGAGGAATGAATCTAATTTGTTTTTCGTTGGATGGAGGTATGATGGAAAACATATGCATCATTGATTGCAGAATCATGTGCTATGTACAATGATGCAGTTTTCTGTCCTTTTTTTCATGGTATACCGCCATCCAATGAAAAAAAAATATATAAATTCATTCCTTAATCACAATGCACGAACAGTTGTCCATACTTGAAATTTACAATATATCATCACATATCACATGAAATTTTATATTATGTAGGGTTTTAAATATGTGTATATAAAATACACACATATATATATATGTATGAGCATTACTTGCGTTTTGTGTGAAATTGGCCTGCACAAATGTTTTAACTATCTTTTCAGGTGGCATGATTTTCTTTGAACTGTATGTTCTAGATTGATATTGATTTCATTATGTCACTTTTTAGTTGAAACAGATGAGGAAATGAAGTTACCTAGCAACCAACAAAAGTGGGATCAGGAAACAGAACCGGGGACTACACTTTCTCATATGGATCTCATTATAAAAGTGAGTCCTATATTCTACAATGGCTGTAACCCTTACACATAGAACTTTTTTTTTAACATTTACTGTCATTCATGATAAAAGAGTTTAAACGTGAACATGCTTTTGAATGTTTTTAAACTGCCTGTACAACAGTATGATTAGCAATAAGGATTTTTCTTTCTAACAGGCATTTAATCCTGAAACACAGAAAGATCCAGATGTGGAAAAACAGTATCATAAACTTCTCATGGTAAGCAGAAATATTGAAAACCGTAATGAATAAGATGTAGAGTAAAAATGAGTAAGTAAAATACAACTTTAACCCTTGCCATAACTTTTAAACTGTTAGAGATTGAGACTTCATATTTTACATGCATACTTCACTAATAAATCCTTTCAAATTACACCAAGACTTTGTTGTCTTGACCTTTACCTTTGACCTACATTTCCAATATTTCACATTGGTTATAACTTTTGGATTGTAAGAGATAGGGCTTTCATATTTCACATGAGTATTCCTTGTGATAAGACCTTTCTGTTGCTACAATAATTTTTGACCTGACCTACATTTTAAAAAATTTAACATTGGTTATAACTTTTGAATTGTAATAGGTAGGGCTTTCATATTTCACATGCATATTCCCATGGGGTGGGATGTAGTCAAGATAAAGAGTATTGCAAAATTTGCTTTATTTGGACTTTCTTTTCACTAGGGCATTCATGTTTCACAAAGACATCTTGTTTGTTTATTTTTGAGGACTATTTTCCTTGTTTTATCAAAGTCATTAGGTGGCTACTTTGCAGTTCTGTGCCAAGATTTCTGGAGATTCCAGAAACAAAATGCTGACCACAGGTGGCACAGTATAGCAAGAGGGGAAAGGATCGTTTGTCACATTGGTGTTATTAATGATCTACTAATTCTTTAACATGTCAATTAAAGTATAAATCTGTTTAATTTATATTTTTGTTATTGTTTTGTTTCCTTTTAGCTCACCTTAGCCAGAGACTCAAGTGACCTAATGTTATAGTGCTTGGTCTCTCTGATGTTCCTCCATCGTCATAATTTTTTTACATTTTCAGCTTCTCCCCCTAACAGCTTGACAGATTTTGATCAAACTTGGTATACTTGTAGTTCTAAAGGTTCTCTACAAAATTATGTTTCTATTCAGATCTGTCATTAGGTGGTGCCATCATAGACAAAAGTATGTCACGAGGATACTTTCCTTTGAAAATCTTATTGGATTTAAAAACTAATGGTATTTGAGTGTTCTATAAGGATGTAAGATTCAAGTTGTTCTTTTTGTTCAAACCAAAAAAAGACTTTTTTTTACCTGTTTTTACCATCTTTTTGGACTTTGTCATTTTTGCTGATATTTTGGGGGTAATTTCTTAGATTTTCTCATTGCATGTTACTTATAATGCATTGATTTTGTGTATTTTTAATTGAGTTTTTTTGTAATAAATATATTTGTTAAGAAATTGAATGCAGAAGTAATTTCTAGGTATTTTTGCAAATTTTTAAGATTTAAAAATTAAAGTTCTTCTTCAGAACTCATCAGATGATTTTATTGAATCTTGGTAGGAACGAAGTACTCAAGGTCCCATTCATATGTTGCATTGCTATCAACCAGACCTATTAAAGGGTAGATCCTTTGGCTAGATGACATAGGCCCCAGAAGACACCCTCCTTTGACAATTTGTTTTTTCCTACAGGCTGCAATCTGAATGCATCAGAGTGATCTAAAAGGGTGTCTTTGAAAGAAGTATTGTTTTTGGTTTCTTTCTGAAATGGAATGGCTGGAGAACTATTGTCATACCCCTCCCCCACCCCCGTCGTTGTTATTGTCTTCTTCCATAGACAAAAATTTTAACCTGGATCAGAACTTTTTAATAATTAGAGACAGGGCTTTGATATTTCACATATGTGTTCTTTGTGCCAAGACTTTTCACTTGGTACCAAATTTTTTGACCTCGTGACTTTGACCTTGAAGTTTGACCTACTGTTGAAAAACTTTAACCTTCGTCATAACTTATGAACAGTAAGAGATAGGGCTTAAATATTTCATGTGTGAATTCCTTGTGACAACACCTTTCATTATGTATCATATTTTTTATTTTCATGTTTTGACCTTGATGTTGAAGATTGACCAACTTACAAAAAACTTTTGGTTTTTTAAATTTGGTTGCACCAGCAAACTTCTATCTTCTGACAGCTCTTGTTTACTTTAATTACATCTTTTTGGACTTAAACATTTCCACACAATTTTTTGCCATTTTATTGATTCATTAAATACAGAGAAGCAATGAATCATTTAAACATTTATTTATAACTGCTATTTCAAGGGTTATTTGAAAGTGCTGTGTGAACACAGTGTGTGTAAACAGATATATGTCATGTAACAGTCATGTGAAAAGGCACTCAAGACACTATTTCATGAATTTATACCGTTCAAATAGGAGTAATGAGACGGTACTTATATAGGCCATAATAATAGCACTCCTATAGTAGATTCATGTAGAATTTTATATATTGATGTTGAGACAAGTTTTCTGGATTTTACACAATTATATGAAAGGACTTCTGAATTTGCCATATAATAAGAATGATGTTTATCTTTGCAAATGCTGTTTAAAAGTACTTCTAATAAGTATGCACCAATTAGAAATGTAAATTTTCCTTTCTATGAATTACCAAATCCTGTTTTAAAACATTTACATTGTTCAAGAATGACCATAAATTGGGTACTTCTTGCATACATCTCGGATCCACCACAGTTTTGTGTCTGTGCACATGTTGCTGTATCATTTAATCTTCTTGCTAAGTTAACTTGTCATCATAAAATTGTAGTATCATATAGTCGTTATGAAATCCCTAATCACTGGTATTACTAAATAATTTTCCAAAATATCTGAGAAATATTGGAAAATTAATGGTGTAAAAATTGAGAAAATTCTTTGAGGAAATAATACAATAGTAGCAATTATAAAATTAAAACCAAAAGTTTTATTTCATAAAAGACCAACTATGACCACTCTTTCTAAGAGAATTGTCTGTGTAGAAATAAATTAAGTTTCATGATCTGAGAAAAACTTATAAAGAATCAGCTCCCTTTTTCATTAATTTAAACATCCATTCTTTGATCTACATGTTAAACAATTAATAATGTATTAACAGCTACTGTGTGATAAATGATCAAATTCTCTCTCACTTTAAAATGCCACCGCCTTTTTGTTTTTTGGAATCTTGGGAAATCCACTAATGGTGCAAATCTTGAAAATGCCCTGCTATTTTATGTCAGCTTTTAACTGATTCACACTTCCATGGCTTTTTGTAAGTTTTTACATTCAATTTACTTTCAGGATGTGACATCATCCAATTCCGTTACAGCAATTGAAGTAACACAGATGCTGTTAGAGGTATTGAAAATTTTCATTCTCAAGATCGATTTACTTTGAACAGCTTTCAACTTTCCTCATTCAGAGCTACCAGTATGTTTTCTTCTTATGAGAGTCTTGCTGGCTGATTGGGCTAAGACATGAATTCTTCTTCACAACAATCATAACCTGGCTGACCTAAGTCTGAGATTCTTCAACCTAAAACTTACTCTTTATATTGGCATTGTGTGTATTTCATAAAATTATGGGATTTTTCCAATGCTGCTCAGGGGTCACTTTTTGTCTGCGAAAGTGATTAGTTGACTACCGAGTCATACCAATAATTTCCCAAAGTCTCTTTTGTGCATGACTTTATATAAAGGTGCCACAGTGTGAAAGCAATATGAATTTCGTCAAATTATCAAATATATTGGCTGCATAAGGATTTAGCAGAGCAGATCTTCAGAAATTATTGAAGCGATGTGGTAGGTCAGTGATCACTTTATTTAAATGTAAGTGGTAAATTCATTGTGCAAGTGTTTTATTGTGTTGAAGAGTTAATTTATCCCCTCAGTGATGCAGAAATACCAAATTTTTTTATTTATGAAGTTTCTCTGATCAAAACCCATGCATCACCAATATCAAAGTTGAGTGAAGGAGCAGAGAATCTAAGACCAGGCTGATTTTAACTGTAATGTATGAGTTGGTCCATCTAGAGGCGACTGATTTTCATTAAATTTGGGTAATTCCTTTGGATTTCGGTGATCTCTCCACAATTTGTGGGTGTTGTTAGAGTGTGTTGGTTTCTGTAGAGATCTGACGTTTTCTTCACCACCATACAAGTAACCAGTATCATATACATGTAGCTTAGAGATAAGGTAAAGCATTGATAAGCATTTACTCTATGAGGTTTCAGTTTACTTCCATCGTGAAGACCTGAATATGAATGTTAACTTTTTGAGCAGAACACATTTTGTATTCCTGAATTTTTCATTTTTATTTGATTTCTTATTTATAAGTTGCTTGGAAGTCATCATGGAGCCAGCTTTATAACAGCTTTATCAACAAATTTGAAATCTTGTCCACTTCTTCGGGCTTTGGTGTCCAAACAGGTAAATTAAGCAAAGAGGAAAAAGAATGGAATATAATGAAATAATGTGCAGGAATTTAATTTTACATTCAACTGTTAGGCTATTTGTATTAATACCTGTATCAATAGAAGGGGAATAATTTGTAATGCTTTGGGTAACCATCCTTCCAAAAGTTAATCAAGACAGTTTAGATGACTTCTTACAAAAGTTAATGAGATACAAGTCATGTCATTTTCATTTATATTATTAAATTATGCCTCACCACAGGCATGACCAGGGGCATCAGGTTTTTGCTTTGTCTGTTATACAGTCACACAGTCGGCCATATCTGAGATTCGTTTCTTTTATTATAAAATCTTAGATTTAAGTGGAATTGTTTGTCTGTAGGCATGTGATTTGAACAATATTCTATAAGATTAGTTAAAGGAAAAAGGATTAAAGTGAAGAAGCCAAAGATTAAAAAGTGATATTTATTCAGTACGTAAAAAAAACAAATTTGCAATTGGATTCTTCATATTTGAAAATCTACAAAACAAAGAACAATTAACTCAATATTCACAATATTTTGGTCTCCTGACCTTCTAGTGAATTATATTGGTATTGGTGGCTTAAGTTATGTAATATCCATCATATTTCATAACCGATATTGGATATTACATAACTTAAGCCACCATTACCAATAAAATTCACTGGAAGAAGGTCAGGAGACCGAAATATTGTGAATACTGAGTTAATTGTTCTTTTTTTTATGACACTTGCCCTCGGAGGACTATTAAGATGTTTGAAAATCTATAATTGAAATGTCAATATTTGTCTGTAGTCACATGCTTTTTAGTGTGATATTTAAGAATTTCAAATCAAATAAATTTTCAATCAAATGTTCTCTAAATATCACTTTATTGAAATATGGATGTATGTATTATTTACATGTGTGAATGATGCTTACAAAAGCATTACATATGAAACTATGTACGACTTGCTGTAAATGTTCTTTGCAGGATGTATTGGGAGGTTTACTGTACAAGTTAATGGAGGGAATAGCTATTGCAACAAAAGGTCAAAGGTCACCCATGTCAGCTGTTGTGAATCAGTACCTGACTTCGGCATCTAAACAAACAAAGGATAAGAAGACTAAATCAGTCAGATGCATTAGTAATGAGAATCTCAGTGAGCATCAGATACTACAAGGTAGGGTCAACAAGTCATCTCAGTGAGCATCAGTTACTTCAAGGTAGGGTCACCATGTTATCTCAGTGAGCATCAGATACTCAGTGAGCATCAGATACCACAGGGTAGGGTCACCAAGTCATCTCAGTGAGCATCAGATACTTCAAGGTAGGGTCACCAAGTCATCTCAGTGAGCATCAGATACTTCAAGGTAGGGTCACCATGTTATCTCAGTGAGCATCAGATACTCAGTGAGCATCAGATACCACAGGGTAGGGTCACCAAGTCATCTAAACAAACAAAGGATAAGAAGACTAAATCAGTCAGATGCATTAGTAATGAGAATCTCAGTGAGCATCAGATACTACAAGGTAGGGTCAACAAGTCATCTCAGTGAGCATCAGTTACTTCAAGGTAGGGTCACCATGTTATCTCAGTGAGCATCAGATACTCAGTGAGCATCAGATACCACAGGGTAGGGTCACCAAGTCATCTCAGTGAGCATCAGATACTTCAAGGTAGGGTCACCAAGTCATCTCAGTGAGCATCAGATACTTCAAGGTAGGGTCACCATGTTATCTCAGTGAGCATCAGATACTACAAGGTAGGGTCAACAAGTCATCTCAGTAAGCATCAGATACTTCAAGGTAGGGTCAACAAGTCATTTCAGTGAGCATCAGATACTTCAAGGTAGGGTCAACAAGTCATTTCAGTGAGCATCAGATACCACAAGGTAGGGTCAACTGGTCATCTCAGTGAGCATCAGATACTACAAGGTACGGTCATCTGGTCATCTCAGTGGGTATCAGATACCACAAGGTAGGGTCACCAAGTCATTTCCGTGGGCATCAGATACTATAAGGTAGGATCACCATGTTATCTCAGTGAGCATCAGATACTACAAGGTAGGGTCACCAAGTCATCTCAGTGAGCATCAGATACCACAGGGTAGGGTCACTAAGTCATCTTAGTGAGCATCAGATACTACCAGGTAGGGTCACCAAGTCATCTCAGTGAGCATCAGATACCACAGGGTAGGGTCACTAAGTCATCTTAGTGAGCATCAGATACTACAAGGTAGGGTCACCAAGTCATCTCAATGAACATCACATACTATAAGATAGGATCAACAAGTCATCTCAGTGAGCATCAGATACTACATGTTAGGGTCACCAAGTTAGTTCAGTGAGTATCAGATACTACAACGTAGGGTCAACAAGTCAAGTAAATTTAAATTTTAAAAGTTTGTAAATTATAAATTGACTGTTATCCCTATACAATATACTTTATACACTGATTATGGTGCCTTTCAATTTCTAAGATCATCTTAAAAATGGTTGCTTCTGGTGATTCTGTGTTTCCCATTAACAAATTTTGTCTGCTTGCTTTAACATAATAATGCAGCATGTATTTTTAATACAGTAAAAAAATCCCTTTCAGTAATTTTGAAGAATGACTTATTTTCTTTTTCTTTATTATTTATAATGTATTTTCCTGATCTTTGTTTTTTTGCAGAAATTAAACAGCAAGCAAAGAATAATGAGGATAACCTCGAGTCTGTCATCAAGACTTGTATGTCAGAATACATGACATCAGACCACAAGGCTAGTAGGTCACATGATTCATCCCATAATTCTCAGCAGATTCTGGCATCAACAGCTTACACTGCTGTGTTAGAGGATAAAGAAGAAGGGTAAAAACAATTTTTTCCAAAAATTAACATATTTGATAAAATGTTTGTTATCAAAATAGATGAAGGTTATGATGTATAATATAACATTGTTGTCAATCTGAAAGCGATTAATCCAAAAGGGCTTAGAAATAGCCTTTGTTGTGTGCTTGCAATGCTTAGCAACTCTCAAAAATTATTGTCATCTACTTATCTATCCATTGTTCTTTGCAGATGATACACATATTCCTTTTATACTCTACCTCTGGCTACATTCACACATAATCTGGTTTCTAATCTTTCATTCATGATATTCATATAAACTTTATTTTTCTTAGAAACACAATGTCCAATTCTTTGGCCTTGCTCTTTGTTGACTGGCTTGAACTTCTGGACCCTGAGATAATCCAGGCTTCGCCTGATCTGGCCCAGCAGCTCCTGTTTGCTAAGCAATGTGTGGGCTCATCCCCGAAGACTAGATCTGCAAACAGTCAACCTTATCTTTTGGCACTTCTGACTCATCAGAGCAGCTGGTCCTCACTTCATAGATGTATAGATTGCCTGTTAAAAAGAGACTTCTTACAAAGGTAGTGTATCAGTTATAATTTTCATGAAGTGCATTTCACTTAAGTTTTTGTACAAATATCTATATGGTACTAAGACTCTCTAAGGAAATTATCATTCTTCTGTTGTTCATCAACATATTATCCTCATTGATATTTAGCTTATTGCATTGGAGTCTGCTTAACAGTGCTCAATTAAAACATTAGAGTCTGCTTAACAGTGCTCAATTAAAACATATAACTGGATTTTTATGCACTGCCAAGTGCAAATTCTCCCAAAACAAAACTAGTATTTGTATGCAAATATTTCATCACTAAGACAAGGACCAGTCATTGAGGTAAATAATTTTTGAAGATTTTGGAGAGGAAATAAAACAGTGCTGGACAACCATGTCCTTTAGCCTAGTGTCAATATTTCTGAATGAATGTAAAATACAAAAGTTTGACAACTGGAACATTTACTTAAAACACAAACAGCAGAATAAACTTTTGCATAGTTTTGATGTTATTCTAATACCTTCCAGAAGCAATAAACATTGAAATTTTTCTCAGTTATACATGTACAGTACTATGATTATCATTATACCCCCCCCCCTTACAAACAAAGGGGGGTATATAGGAATCATCCCTGCCGTCCATCTGACTGTCCATGAATCTTTTCTGGACCATGATTTCTTCCTTTTACTTTGGAGGGAGATAATATTTTACACAATTGTTGTCCATGACCAAAGGGTGTGTCATGACCTTGAACCAAGGTCATATATATTTACAAGTTCAAGGTCACAGTGCACACACCTCCAGAATTCTTGTCCAGGGCCATAACTTCTTCCTGTTACATTGGAAAGAGATTATATTTTACACAATTGTTGTCCATGATCCAAAGATATGTCATGACCTTGAAACAAGATCATGTCTACAAGGTCAAGGTCACAGTGTACACAAAGCCAGAATTCTTGTCCTGGCCATAACTTCCTTCTGCTTTGTTGCAGGGAGGTTATATTTCACACAATTGTTGTCCATGACCCAAGGGTGTGTCATCTTCTTGTTATGTTGGAGGGAGATTATATTTTACACAATTGTTGTTCATGAATTAAAGGTGTGTGTATTGAATATCATCATGTTGTGTATATGAATGTCATATCTACAAGGTCAATGTCACAGTGCACACCAGAATTCCAAAATTCAGAAACCAGAATTCCTATTCTGGCCATAGCTTCTTCCTTGTAAGTTGGAGGTTGATTATATTTTACACAATTGTTGTCTATGACCCAAGGGTGTGTCATGACCTTAAACCAAGGTAATATCTTCAAGGTCAAAATGCACAAAAATTCAGAATTCCTGTTTGAGTCATAGCTTCTTCCTTTGTATGTCAGAGGGAGATTTTATTTCACACATTTGTTCTCCATGACCCAAGAGTGTGTCATGACCTTGAACCAGAGTCATATCTACAAGCTCAAGGTCAGAGTGCACACATACCAGAATTCTTGTTTTCATTGATTATTCTTCAAAATGTACAAGTGGAACATTCATTACACTTATCCAGTGATGTATTATGGATCTTGAACTATTGCATGTTTCAACTTTGTTGGCAGGAGGAGGCAGCTCTAGTTAAATTCTAGTTTCAATATTTTAATAAAATAGTAAAGTATGTGAATTTAGTTTGTTCGATTGTCTCATTACTGCATATTCACTTATATAATTAATAATCGGATCCACTGTTGTAAATAACAGCTGGAAGACAGATCAGTTTTGTTGGGAGACTTAGAATACATAAGTCAACAAACAAAACACATAGTATATTGGATGGTGAGTTTACTTGATATCTGCTCAACTGATCAAGCTCTGATACTGGTGGAGCACGCATACATACACTCTGTGTAATTCTTATACAGGTATAATGCAACATTGGTGCTAGATTTTCTGTGGGCATGTCTTCATATTCCAAAGATATGGCAAGGAAGGGATAGAAATATTCCAAAGGTAAATGATAATAAAATAATAAAAAAAAATCCTCTACAACATAAGGAATCAAGTGGTGGCATATATCAAATCATTAAAGACTAATTGTTTTGATGTTAGGTGTTTTTCTAGTCAAAAGATATTGCTGGTCTTACTATCCAAATTTTATCAAATCAATTTTGAAAACATAGAACAAATACATTTGAGGAAAAAACTGTATAGATAAAGTAAAAACAGAAACACTCAATATCACAAACTGAAATTTGGGACTGAAGAGAGACATGTTGAAATTACAGATATGGAATATTGAGTGTTTCTATTCTTTAGAACCAGTGTGATTCCTTTTTGAAGTCTTAAAAGTGCTTTATGTATAGATGTAAATAGATACATGTTATAACATTAAGATTGATTTTATTTATTTCATTGAATAAAGTTCATCATAAAATATACATCAAGACTTTCTATGCAATTATTTTCTGTCAGAATTATCAACCAGAAGATGTCCTTGGATTAACCTTGGATCATTTAATTGCTGTGGTATCTTACATAATTTGTGAAGCTGCAGCAATAAAGGGTGAAGAGTCTCACAAAGGACAGAATGGGGCAAAATCATCCAGTCAGAATGAATGTATTTCACGGAGAATAGATTTACTGATGCTATGTATCTGTGGTAACCATGATAACATGAAGTCACTTGTTGACCATGTACAGGGCATCCCAGCTTCACATAAGTAAGTAATTGAGTTTTATATTGAAAATTTATAAATAAAAACTTGAATACAGTTTGATACACTGTATAATTTTAAAATATATCAATTTATCAAATATTTGTTATAAGAAATCATAACCTGTATATAACAATTTGCATCCATAATGATTAAATTGTTTTCCAATATTTGAGTGGTAAATGTTGAGCAAATTGTTATAACAAGAAAACCAAAACTTAATAAGAGTACAGAGCTCACCGTCCATCTTGTATATATCTAAATCCATAAAAACACAATAAAATAAGTAAATGAGCATTTGATGCTTTTCTTTCTTCTCAGAAACAAGCAGCTTTACCAGCAGTTATTAGTTGAGATGTATTCACAGTGTCCAAAACTCATGTTCTGGCTGACAGATATCCAATCCACATTTTCAGATGGTCAGCTATCTCCAAGTAGCCTATCACATGTAATTAACCACTTACTATTATTATGTTTCTTGGTGCAGAAGGATAATTATAACCATATGCAAGTATTGAGCTCCCTTCATGGAACCTAAAATTGGTGGGTGGCTGTCACCCAGTAACCTCTCATTGTTATGTAACTCTCAGTGAGTAGCCTTATTAAGGCAGGAGACTGTCACTTAATATTCCAACATAGGTTGGTAACTGTTACTGAATGCTATGATAAGGATTGATAACTATCGTTTGGTGGAATATAAAAAGTGTGTAACTCATTAATGAATAATATTACACAGATGGGTAACTATCATTGATTGGGATAAAACTTCATAGTCACCATTCATTAATTTAGATATGAGAATATATATATAGAAATTCCATTATTCTGATATGTAATATTCTTGATTGTTTGTTCATTTCACCTACATACCAATGTTAGATGTCTGAAAAATATTAGGCCAGGGGACGTTAGCTACAAGGTCAATATCCCACTTTGCCATTGTAATTGGTTTATTAGTTTATATCTTGAGTGGGAAAGAATCATAGAAATTTTAGAAAATAACTCCTGTATTTCTTCAGTTTGTTACTACATGTATATTGCACAATTTTATATTTCAATCCACTATTGCAGGCAGATAGAAGACTACTTGATAAGTAAGAACAAGTGCTGTATATTGTTTTATGAGGTGTAAGAACAAGTTCTGTATATTCTTTTATAAAGGTGGATTTGGTTTCACATCGCTTACTGACAAGTGTTGGACAAGCAGGTCATGGAAAGAGAGCAGAAGATAGAATGTATGATGCTAATATAGCATGCAGAAAACTGGCTTCCCAGCATCCTCTGCTCATGCTACGGTAAGACTTCTTTATAACCATCTATGAATCTTGAAAGTAAGCTTAAGTGTATTAATATACAGGATAATAAAAAGTGAGTTTTATATGACTTTGTAGATGGATTATAAGACAGCATGGTATGTCTGTCTGTCCACAGCCTATAGACAAGGTGAAAACCAAACCTATGTATCTAGGACTAACATAATACATATACTCATTATGGAGAAAGAACGATTTCTGTTATTCTTCAAGGTCACAAGTTAACTTTTATAGGAAAAAAACTTGTAGGAATGGTACAGCAGTGAAGCTGTGCCAAATATTTTTTATCTTGGTACATGTACTCCTCATGGCGAGAGGAAGATACCTATTGTTTTTCAAGATCAAAGTCATCTTTTAAGGTCGGTTCTCTTTCTAGGTTAAAGCATGTCACAATCATATTATGCATTATCAGAACACACTACTCTTTATAAGTCATTCGTAAAGGTCACAGCAACACTTACCAAAAAAATCTTGTAAATAAAGATGTTGTTCTAAAATTTAATGACTGATATTTTATGCAATTGAGGTAATTCTTTTCACTGTTGGTATGGATATGAATAATTTGAAACAGTGTTTACTTGAAAGACTTTTGATTCACCAAGAATAATCTTGCATTACATAGCATATATTTTATGTGTTTTTATTCTAGACAGTTGCCTTTGATAGCTGCCTTGTTGAAAGGAAAAACACAATTCACATTCGGGGAGATGCGTCATAAGAATTACTTTCTCCTGTTCACTCACATTCTTGGTCTTATGGAAACTTTACAGCCTCATATATTCAGAAAGGAGCACACTGCTTTAGTAGATGTCATAGAGTCCTATTTCTCACTCATATCAGTAGGTTATCGGTACTGAATTGTTATACTTTTATTATCAAAAACATGAGAAAGATATCAGTCAATTACATCAAAGTTAAAATAGTGCATTGCACAAATGTAACAAGAAATGTAAGATTGGTAACTTCTCAGTTTTGTCTGTTTAAGAAAATTTGTGTATCTGAGTGTCAAAGATGTGCAAAATGTGAAAAATAGGTTAAAAATAAAACCATTGGTCTATTTTGTACTACTTGTAAAGCATGGGGATACTCAAGGATCATTTTATACAATGCCTGTTTATCAGTGTCTGTCCCACTGCTGAACTGTCTGTCTATCAATCTGTCTGTCACACTGCTGAACTATGCCTGTCTATCAATCTGTCTGTCACACTGCTGAACTATGTCTGTCTATCAGTCTGTCTGTCACATTGCTGAACTATGTCTGTCTATCAATCTGTCTATCACATTGCTGAACTATGTCTGTCTATCAATCTGTCTGTCACACTGCTGAACTATGTCTGTCTGTTAATCTGTCTGTCATATTGCTGAACTATGTCTGTCTATCAATCTGCCTATCACACTGCTGAACTATGTCTGTCTATCAATCTGTCTGTCACACTACTGAACTGTGTGTATCAATCTGTCACACTGCTGAACTATGTCTGTCTATCAATCTGTCTGTCACACTGCTGAGCTATGTCTGTCTATCAATCTGTCTGTCACACTACTGAACTTTGTGTATCAATCTGTCACACTGCTGAACTATGTCTGTCTATCAATCTGTTTGTCACACTGCTGAGCTATGTCTGTCTATCAATCTGTCTGTCACACTGCTGAGCTATGTCTGTCTATCAATCTGTCTGTCACACTACTGAACTTTGTGTATCAATCTGTCACACTGCTGAACTATGTCTGTCTATCACTCTGTTTGTCACACTGCTGAGCTATGTCTGTCTATCAATCTGTCTGTCACACTGCTGAGCTATGTCTGTCTATCAATCTGTCTGTCACATTGCTGAACTTTGTGTATCAATCTGTCACATTGCTGAACTATGTCTGTCTATCAATCTGTTTGTCACACTGCTGAACTATGTCTGTCTATCAATCTGTTTGTCACACTGCTGAACTATGTCTGTCTATCAATCTGTCTATTACATTGCTGAGCTATGTCTGTCTATCAATCTGTCTATCACATTGCTGAGCTATGTCTGTCTATCAATCTGTCTATCACATTGCTGAACTATGTCTGTCTATCAATCTGTCTGTCACACTGCTGAGCTATGTCTGTCTATCAATCTGTCTGTCACACTACTGAACTTTGTGTATCAATCTGTCACACTGCTGAACTATGTCTGTCTATCAATCTGTCTGTCACACTGCTGAACTATGTCTGTCTATCAGTCTGTCTGTCACATTGCTGAACTATGTCTGTCTATCAATCTGTCTATCACATTGCTGAACTATGTCTGTCTATCAGTCTGTCTGTCACATTGCTGAACTATGTCTGTCTATCAATCTGTCTATCACACTGCTGAGCTATGTCTGTCTATCAATCTGTCTGTCACGCTGCTGAACTTTTGTTTTTCGATCAGAGTGTCTGTTATACTGCTTAACTATGTGTGTCAATCAGTCTTTCACGCTGCTAAACATCGTCTCTCTTTCAATCTGTCTGTCATACTACTGAAGTATGTCTTTTTATAAATCTGTCTGTCATGCTGCTGAACCTTTTTTTATCAGTCTGTCTGTCACACTTGCTGATAAATGTTTTGTCACACCACTGAAATATGTCCGTTTTTCAATCTGTGTGTGTATGTCACGTTGCTGCACTATTTCCACAGGTGGCATGTGTTTCTTTATGAAGAATTTTGTAGTAGTATAAGTATGTGTGGAAATGAGCTAAAATCTTGTAGATAACTGTAAAATTTCATTCTTATATTAATTAAAATCCATGTCTAAACAAGATTTTTTTGTCTCACCTACAATATGATGTGTGATATATTTAGTATTGTGTTGGTTATGCAGCATTTTTACATATAAAACTTTTGTTTTTTGTCAGATACATGGCTCTGAGAAGCAGCTTGGTCCAATGATAGTAAAATTTATAAAGTTTCTGAATCACTATGCCTCTCAAGAACCACAACTGTCCACTTTTCACTTACAAAAGTTTGTTGATGTCCTCAGGTAAGTACATTTTCATCTCATTATCTCAAATGATACTATTATATTATTGTTTTAATAGTGAAGATAGTTCTTTTACTTCATACATTTCGTTAGGTTTACATCTGTCATTTTAATTTAGAGTAAATTTACATATTAACCTTTGTTTCATTTTGTTTGCAGCTTGAAGTTTTTAGAGATAGAATGAATAGGAATGAGTTTGAGAAGTTTGCATTGCATAATCTATCGTCATTCATTGTATCATTTGTTAGAAATTGATAAGTCCTCATGTGATCTCATTATGAAAAGAACATCATAATTTTCAGGAACCTATGTGCTGATGAGCTGTAGAGTCTCCAGACAAAGTAGTTACGTTTAATGCCATAAAATGTCACATAAAATTCAGTATTTGTTATACAAAATGTCTGTTTTTAACATATTTTCAATCTTTCTTTTGTTGTATCAATACTATAATAAGTTATATTTACAGAATTGGATCATTACATACATTATAACAAACGGTTCACTTCTTCTATTATCACATGACTTTCAATACAAATGTGTCTGGAGTGAATGTGTTACAAGTCTGTTTTTATAGCAGTTTTCTTCTCCATGGAATTAATTAATTGTATATCATAAAAAATACTAGCATGTGTACCTAAACTCTCTGATGTGATGGTATACAGATCTCAGATTAGAACAAAATTGAAATATCAGGTTGGTTTGCAAGTCTCATTAAAATAGTTCTATTTGAAAAAAATAATCTTAATATCTTAATTATCCCACCACTACATTTATCAGTTATATACTATATACATGATTTATACTGTATACACAGAAAGTATCCTGAGGTAACACCGTATGTACATGTAGATTCTATATCTTGTTGCTGTTTGAGACATTTTAAAGCTTTGTGTTGAACAAATTTTTAAGTTGTATTAAGTTTGATTTCATTTTTCATGTTTTTGATTTTTACTTTTAATTAAATCTCAATTTTGTTGCTGAATTGAAATAAAATAATTTACTTACTGAGGTACAAAACAATATAACATGTATTTATATATTGTACGCTCGATTTAATGGACGTTTCATTTGTAAGTAAAACTTAATGTTAAAAAAATTAATCATCAAGTACCTCTTACAATATCTCATAAGTCTGTGTATTGATAAAGACCTAAATGTTGCAAGGGAATAACACATAGGGGAAGACAGTTCAAGACAATTTACATTGACTTACATTGAAATCAAAGTTTGTTATATTAGTATTAGTTTGGGTCTTTTATTAAATTTTCATTCATGCTCATCCATGTTTACTGAACTTTTCTTCAGTGGAATATCCAATCTCTATCCTGACCTTAGCATACTGAAGTCCCTGCTGGCTGGTTTAACACTACCACGACAGTCCAAAGGAGAAGATTCTTCAGGGGAAGTGACTCTAACAATACCTCCTAGACCTAGCTCACCATGGACTGTAAACCAGCTCAGTCCATTCTTAAATAGACTCAAAAAGGCTGCTTCAGCTGATGGTAAGTCTTACATGATAAGAAGGTTTCTAATCAAGTTCATGGTATTTTCATGGTTTGTTTTCATAGACTGAAACCTTATTTTACTTCTTTGTACTTCGGTGTGTTACATGGAAATGACTCCTCCATCTAACTTAGTATATGATGTGCTTATGACAATACTCTTGTTTTACAAAGAATTGAATGATCTGAATTCTTACATTTTTTTTATCATAGAGATGATGGAAGTGCTGCATGATTTGGATGAGACATCAAAAAGAAAAGTGGACATTTTGGAACACTTTGTGGTTAGGATACTCAGACTTATATCTAAAGTCACATGTTTTCATACTAATCACAAACCGAACTTTAACAAGTGTCCTTTTCTTATATGAAAAAAATACATTAATGCAAGGTTTCTTATTGGTCACTTTAAATGAAGTAAGTTTAATCGATTTAAACTTACCTGTACAGTTACTTATAAAATCAGGGTCTAAGAATTGTGTGCATTAGGTACATTGTAGTCTATAGTATATTAAGAAGTCTTAAGTGCTAGTAAATGCTATTAGTATTACATGATGCTATCCCAGATTGCTTACTGACTGGATGCCAAGTCACACTTAAACAATAGAATTTGAGTTTCAGACTTATGATGTAATGTATTTTTTATGATACAATTTTTTAGGGTGATTTAAAGAAATTACTATGTCATAATGCGGACACAGTCAGGAATACCTCCTACAGCTTGATCATGAGATATATACGGCAAACACCTAAGTATGATTATTGTGTCATGTTCTGTATGGTATTGTGTCATGTTTTCATTCAAATACTACTTTTAGGTAGAATTGCAGTCATACTGATATTACTGTTATTTGACCATTGTGTTGCGCATACTGTATTTCATTATTCCAAAAATTACTTCAGTTTGAAATAAAACAAAATCGCATGTGGTAAAAAAATATTTCTTCAATATATTTACAAATAAAACTGTGTGTTTGTATAATATAATCCAAAATTCAAAAGTTTTTGTGCATGCTTTTAAGGGTCACTCATCATTCTGTATTTTTTTCTATTTTTTCAGAGCTTCAGAACAGTTTGTTGGTAATTTCCTGCAGTGTTTAGATAGTGATAATCCAGATATTGTTACAAGTGTTTTGAAAAATCTGCCAGAGTTTTGTGTACTTTGTCAAGGTCAGTTTTCATGTGTTGTTGGTTCTACCATATTAGTATATCTAATATATTAACATATTATATACATATAGTATCATTTATTTTCATTTTAATTTTTAATTTTATGCCCCCCGTCTTGTAGACCAAGGGGGCATATAGCGTTTTGATTGTCTGTCTGTCTGTCATTCAATAAAAGAGGCATAACATTGTAAATGTAGGTGATAGGGCTTTCATATTTCACATGTGTATTTCTTGTAGGAAGACCTATCTTTTTGTATAATAATATTTTACCTTCTGACCTTGACCTTGGAAACTGATCTATATTTAGGGAAAAAACTTATGCTATACTCTTGAATGCTAAGTGACTGAGCTTTAATATTTCACATGTGCATACCTTACAGGAATACCTTTCTTGTAGTACAAACAATTTTTAACCTTGTGACCTTGCCCTTGGAATTTGACCTAAATTTAGGGGGAAAAAAATACATGGTTTAACTTTAACATGGTACACGATTAATATTTTACATGCATATTCCTTGTGACAAGACCTTTCCCTTGGTACAATAATTTTTTACCTCATGACCTTTATCATGACATTTGACCTACATTTCAAAACCTTTAACATTGTTTATAACTTTTGAATGATAAGATATTTTACATGTGTATTCCTTGTGACAAGACCTTTCCGTTGATACAGTAATTTTTTGCTTGAGAACTTGGACTGTGATGTTTGCCTTACATTTCTAAAACTTTGACATTAGTTATATCTTTTGATTCGTAAGAGGTAGGGCTTTCATTTTTCACACACATGTTTCTTATGATGAAACCTTTAAATCAGAATAGTAATTTTTGAGCTTGTGACCTTGACCATGACCTTTGACCTACATTTCGTAAGCTTTAACATTGGTTATAACATTGGTATTCCTTTCACATTTCACAATCGTATTCCTTGTGACAAGACTTTTCCACTGGAACAATAATTTTTTATCTGGTGGCCTTGACCTTTGACATACCTTTTAAAAATTTGACATTGGTTATAACTTATGAATCATAAAAGGTAGGACTTCCATATTTTATATGTGTATTCCCATGGGTTGGCGTGTAATCAAGATATAGGACATTGCAAAATTTGCCTTATTTGGATTTATTGGTGCCAGGGACATTCATGTTTCACTAACACATCTTGTTTTCATACTCTTGTCAGAATGACTTGTAGTGGTTTTTAGCTCACCTGAGCGTAGCTCAAGTGAGCTATTGTCATAGTGCATCGTCCGGCATCCGTCGTTAACTTTTCTACATTTTCGACTTCTTCTCCAGAACCGCTGCACAGAATTTCACCAAACTCCATAGGAAGTAAGTACTCAAGGTCCTCTACAAAGTTTGTGTTTTTTATGCCAATCCGTGATCCAAGATGGCCGCCATTGGCTCTGATTGGTTGACACATTTTCGACTTCTCCTCCAGAACCACTGCACAGAATTTCACCAAACTCCATAGGAAGTAAGTACTCAAGGTCCTCTACCAAGTTTGTGTTTTTTATGCCGATCCTTGATCCAGGATGGCCGCCATTGGCTCTGATTGGTTGACACATTTTCGACTTCTCCTCCAGAACCGCTGCACATAATTTCACCAAACTTCATAGGAAGTAAGTACTCAAAGTCCTCTACCAAGTTTGTGTTTTTTATGCTCATCCGGGATCCAAGATGGTCACCATTGGCTCTGATTGGTTGACACATTTTCAACTTCTCCTCCAGAACCGCTGCACAGAATTTCACCAAACTCCATAGGAAGTAAGTACTCAAGGTCCTCTACCAAGTTTGTGTTTTTTATGCCGATCCGGCATCCAAGATGGTCACCATTGGCTCTGATTGGTTGACACATTTTCGACTTCTCCTCCAGAACCGCTGCACATAATTTCACCAAACTTCATAGGAAGTAAGTACTCAAAGTCCTCTACCAAGTTTGTGTTTTTTATGCTCATCCGGGATCCAAGATGGTCACCATTGGCTCTGATTGGTTGACACATTTTCAACTTCTCCTCCAGAACCGCTGCACATAATTTCACCAAACTTCATAGGAAGTAAGTACTCAAAGTCCTCTACCAAGTTTGTGTTTTTTATGCTCATCCGGGATCCAAGATGGTCACCATTGGCTCTGATTGGTTGACACATTTTCAACTTCTCCTCCAGAACTGCTGCACAGAATTTCACCAAACTTCATAGGAAGTAAGTACTCAAGGTTATCTACCAAGTATGTGTTTTTTATGCTGATCCGGCATCCAAGATGGTCACCATTGGCTCTGATTGGTTGACACATTTTCAACTTCTCCTCCAGAACCGCTGCACATAATTTCACCAAACTTCATAGGAAGTAAGTACTCAAAGTCCTCTACCAAGTTTGTGTTTTTTATGCTCATCCGGGATCCAAGATGGTCACCATTGGCTCTGATTGGTTGACACATTTTCAACTTCTCCTCCAGAACTGCTGCACAGAATTTCACCAAACTTCATAGGAAGTAAGTACTCAAGGTTATCTACCAAGTATGTGTTTTTTATGCTGATCCGGCATCCAAGATGGTCACCATTGGCTCTGATTGGTTGACACATTTTCAACTTCTCCTCCAGAACCGCTGCACATAATTTCACCAAACTTCATAGGAAGTAAGTACTCAAAGTCCTCTACCAAGTTTGTGTTTTTTATGCTCATCCGGGATCTAAGATGGTCACCATTGGCTCTGATTGGTTGACACATTTTCAACTTCTCCTCCAGAACTGCTGCACAGAATTTCACCAAACTTCATAGGAAGTAAGTACTCAAGGTTATCTACCAAGTATGTGTTTTTTATGCTGATCCGGCATCCAAGATGGTCACCATTGGCTCTGATTGGTTGACACATTTTTGACTTCTCCTCCAGAACTGCTGCACAGAATTTCACCAAACTTCATAGGAAGTAAGTACTCAAGGTTATCTACCAAGTTTGTGTTTTTTTATGCCGATCCTTGATCCAAGATGGCCGCCATTGGCTCTGATTGGTTGACACATTTTCGACTTCTTCTCCAGAACCGCTGCACAGAATTTCACCAAACTTCATAGAAAGTAAGTACTCAAGGTCCTCTACCAAGTTTGTGTTTTTATGCCAGTCCGTGATCCAAGATGGCCGCCATTGGCTCTGATTGGTTGAAACATTTTCAACTTTTTCTCCAGATCGGCTGCACAGAATTTCATCAAACCTCATAGGAAGTAAGTACTCAAGGTCCTCTACCAAGTTTGTGTTTTTTATGCCGATCCGTGATCCAAGATAACCACCATTAACTCTGATTGGTTGACACATTTTCGACTTCTTCTCCAGAACAGCTGCATAGAATTTCATCAAACTTCATGGAAAGTAAGTACTCAACATCCTCTACCACATTTTTGTTTTTTATGCCGATCCGTGATCCAAGATGGCCGCCATTGACTCTGATTGGTTGACACATTTTCAACTTCTTCTCCAGAACCTCTGCACAAAATTTCACCAAACTGCATAGAAAGTAAATACTCAAGGTCCTCTACCAAGTATAGGTTTTTCATGCCGATCCGTAATCCAAGATGGCCGCCATTGACTCTGTTTGATTGACACATTTTCATCTTCCTCTCCAGAACCCCTGCACAGAATTTCTTGCTTGCTTGTAAATATGCACTTTGTGCTCAGGTGAGCGATATAGGCCCACTTGGGCCTCTTGTTTTTACTTGAGTCTGTTTGCATTTGCCTATCCATGCATTCTGCCTTATTTTTGTGAATTTTTGCTGCCAAAGGCATAAGTGTTTTATGTAGTAAATTTTGTCAATATTAGAAATATTATGGTACATGTATATCATCCCAATATAAAATGCAGTAATTTGATTCCATACATGATTGGTTGATTTTTGTTTTCACACCACAAATATTTCATGTATATGGTGACGGCATCTGCCTGATGCGGGGCATACAAATTTTGACCTTCGCAACGGACCCACCCGAAGCAGTGAGGGATCCTCAACGTGCCACGCATACCACGACACGGGGCCTCGGCCTTTACTGTCTCATCCGAAAGACACGACACCGGCATGACCAGAGCGGCACTCGAACCCCGGCCTCCTGACTAGGAGTCCAACGCGATACCACTAGGCCACGCCGGCTTGATTCCATAAATGAAACCAAATGCATATATTATTATAATATTTTTATGACTTGCAAAGCAACTAAACATATAGGAGGCACTTTGTCTGGTAGTTGTCTGTCTTTTCATCTGGGTAAGTGATACATATAGTAAATTATATTATTTAAAATATTTTTAGGTAATTTTTGAAAAAAAATTCTATGAACATAATATTCAGAGGGAAAATGCTTTTGCTATTACTTCATCATTTATTTACAGATCATGCTGATGTCATCCTTCAAAAGTCTTTCAGTATTGGTATGACTACTTCACTAGAAACCAGTTCCTATATTAATGAGACTCTACAACTTCTCAATCTGGAAACAGTATGAATGCTATGTTAATCATGATCTTGCCTATCATACTATCTACAAGCAGAGGAACATTATGAGGATTATGCCGAACCAAGAAGTACATTATACTTGCATGTAGTTTAAGAGCAGCCTCGACAGAAACATCCAGATGAAAATCTTTATTCCTTCTTACCTTAAAGTTTATACTTTAGATATATCATCAGAAAAGTGCTACTAATAGAGACACATGTACAGCATAGATTGTATAGGGATGCTGTATTTATAGTTATAGAGAATGGTCAAGAAGTGCTAAATAAGAATGACTACAAGTATCATTGAATAAAATCATGTCGGGTCAACCATTGTACGATAACATAAGAGATGGTTTATGTTGCTAATCAACCATTGACTGCTTCTATTATTGTTTGACATTTTGTAATACAAAGTTGTTTATAATAACTGAAGATTAAAACAAACCAACAGATTGTCTGATTATATGTGTGCTGTTGTTCTGAGACAGTTGACCAGAAAGGCAGTTATAGTTATTTTGTAAACCCTCATCTGTCTGTCTGTCTCCAGATACTTCTTGTATGGGCTATTAGTGTTAGTCATCATACGAACATGTACACCTGCAATTCTAGATTGAATATGAAAATATGTCGATTTTCATAATTTTTCTTTATAGAAAAAATAAAATCTTGTGTACACTAATGCTTTGATAATAATCTTTATTTTATTTGGCATTGTTTAAATCATCTTTCCAAAATCTCCAACACATTAACTGTGTATAGCATCCTTATGACACATAATGTTATGTTTGTACAAGAAAAATACAACTGGCAAAATTTGGTCCCAGGGGATGACAATTTTTACATACCAGTAGGCCAGTATTGGGAAAATCTTTAAAAATCTTTTTTAAGCATCACATGCCACTGTGACTTCATGTTTGTCTATAGCATCCTTATGACATTATGCATATAGTTTTAAGAATGTTCAAGGAAAAAACTGTCATCCAATGAACAATGGTCCATAGTAACTTCATATTTAATGTACACTTTAATGTACACTGTTCTCATGACATGTAGTCTCAAATTTGTTCAAAGGAATCTTGCTGCAATATTTGGCAACACCTCAAAGGCTGACAGGTTTTATATGAGCTTACATGAAATAGAAATATTTAAAAATCATTTTCTTAAGAACAACAAGCCACTTCATCTTTGACATACAACACTCTTATGACATTTAGTATCAGGTTGACCCTTGTTTTGCTCCACTCAAGGGCTTACATTTTCCATATTAAATTGTAACAAAGAAATCTGTTGGAGAAATGGTTATTTTTTACTATTATAAATTGAAAACAATGAATGATAGAAAAATTAGGTCTTAAGCAATGATGATTGGATAGTGGAGACTGCATCTTAGTAATGAATCAAAGCTTAGAATTATACTGACCTTTCTACCTCAAGCATTAAAATGATTATAAATTGAAAATTAAGAGGAATGAAAACTTTGCTTTTCAGGAATAATCTTAACTTTGTTAAATTTACAGATTAATGCTACATTTTCTTTAATGGAGCCCATGACTTTTCACACTCATGTATAGATAATGCAGTGCAGTATATAGTACCATTCACAGCATGTAATCTTGAATTTAGACCAAACATACAGACAACTGCAACCACAATGACATCTTTGCCCTCCATAGATCCTGTCCGTAAGTATTAATGATATCCAAAGATCCACACATCTGGGTAGCAGTGACCCCTACAGCTATGGTATTTGCAGGTCTAGTTAATTCAACACAATTATTTTCATTTTACAAAATAGGGTATATCTTTGAAAAAGCCGTCTTTTCTGTTGCGTGATTTTATCCTAGATGAATTATGTCGGGCGTCTCAGAAAGGTACAAGTTCAGGACAAGTCTGTCCAATTTCAGGACCTGAGCTCCATTCCATAATATGTGATGACTTCCAAAATGGTGCCTACTGGTTTCCTTGGATCTGTTGGTCTCCTCTGCCCTAATCCCCACCCAGTAAGAATATGAGGATGTAGGCATACAGGGCAAATCAAGTTATTTTCACTCTCTTTTAATACTAGAGTTGTAAATTTTCTGCTTTGATTAGTTTTTGAGTATAGTATTATTATATGAACATATTTTGTGTGGTGTTTTAGCTCGCCGGGACGAATGTCCGGAGAGCTATTGCCATACCCCCGGTGTCGTCTGCGTCGGTGTCGACGTCATTAGAAAAAAAACTTTAATCTGGGTTATACTTTTACAACCATATAAAGCTTTCATACTTTACATGTGTATTCCTTGTGACAAGATGTGTTCATTGGTACAAAAGATGCTGACCTACTCACCTAGACCTTCGACCTACTTTTCGAAAAGTTTAACCTTGGTCATAATACATGCTTTCCCTCTGACAACGCCCAGCCGGCGAGCTTTGTTGTCTTCTGACAACTTTTGTTTATTAATTGTTTGTTGTCAAACAGGATTTAATATCTTTCTATTTGATTGGATCTGCCTCTTTTACCTAATTCACCTACCCTTAGTAGTGCTGTTCTATTGATTCGTTTGCTCTTTATACTTTAGATTTCAACAATTTCGGCCTTGAGCATCAATGAGGAAACTACTTGGTAGGAAACCCTTGTAAGCAGGATACAGATTTTAAATCATCGGGGCGAGGACTGTCAAACTTAATGCACTTACTCCTCATGCCAAGACAAAGACACCTATTGTTTTTCAAGGTCAAAGTTCAAAGGTCAAGGTTGTAGTACTACTTGGTAGGAACGACCTTGTAGGCAAATACAGACCAAACCTTTGGTGCTAAGACTGTCGAACTTGGTACCTTAACTCCTTATGCCAAGACAAAGACAGCTATAATCCAAATTTGTACCGAGAAGAACCCCAGACCCTCCTTCCAATAGTTTAGATCCTGAAAACAAATTTTTCGGCCGAATGAAATTTGCCAGTCCCCTCCCTCCCATCAGGAGCAAATGGTTATCCCCTACCTCAAGTTTGCCAGACACACTTTTGATCTTAGAAAAAAAAGAAGGGATATGTCATATTTATATTTTATATTTCTGATTGATGATGACACTTCGTAGAGATGGATCCGGGGGGAGGGGGGGGGGGGGCAACATAGTCTCCAAAGGGTATCCTTCTTTGATAGACTTATCCAATTTGGCTACATAGATAAACAAACTGAGTGCATCTAAGTCATTTAAATGGTCTTATATTAAGAGTTGTTTTTCGTTCAATTAATATTTGACATATCTCCACACCTTTTCCTATTTGCATATTTTCAGGTCTTTTCTCCGATTTCTGATTGAGGTTGCTTATAATGTAATAATGTGTGTATTGATGAGCTTTTGGGTAATTTTAAAAATGACACTGTTAAGAATTGGAATGCGATAGGAATTACTTGAATAATTAATGTTCAAACGGAAGAAGCGGGATGGGAAGGAGAATTGTGCTCAAGGATCTCCGGTGAGTGATACACGTATAGGCCCATTTGGGCCTCTTATTTACAGAGCTTTATTTTCTTCATTTTTGTAGCACTTTTGTAAAACTGTGATGGCATTGTCTATTTTTGTTTTAAAACATAGCAATATATGAACCACCATGGCAGCCTTCTGTAAATCGTAGAAATAGATTGTCTACCTACCTGTTGATTAAATAATCGTAGAACTTGATTACATCCCTCGCTGTCAAGTTTGATAAAACTTCATGGGAATGATCCGTGCAAGGTACCTGATAACAATTCATCTAAAATGCAAAGCAATATTGCCATAATACGGAGTATCGCACCTACAAAAATCCGTCACGGTTTGCATTTAGTCACCTACCAAATCCATTGTTCTCGATGTGGGCAACTTACATCATTATCATATGACGTCATAACAATCACAAAGTGCGCGTGTATGATGACGTTATTTTAAAAGAAACAACACAAACACTCTTTGCCGCAAATTTTCGGCCTTTATCAAGCAATTGTTAGAAAAGTACTTTTCTAACAATTGCTTGATAAAGGCCAGGAGGCCGAAAATTTGCTGCAAAGAGTGTTTGTGTTGTTTCTTTTCTATCTGACGTTATTTTAGTTGCGATATTCCGTATTGGTGGCCAGTTTGAATATCATAGAGTTTGATTTTCTCCTTCAGTGTTGTACAAAGTGGAATAAAATTGTACAATAATGATGTGTGCAAGATACCTGATAAATATGAGCTGAGCTAAAAATTGTATTTGTTATGTAATGCAATATGGCCACCAATTCTTGTTGGTTGTTAATGTTGACCAGTGGAGCTCCAGTCCACAGGTATTCGTAAACAAATCATGTGATAACTTTGAAACGGCCCCTTTGGTTTAGTCTATACTATAAATTATATTTTATACTATAGGCTAAACCAAAGGGGCCGTTTCAAAGTTATATCATGTGATAACTTTGAAACGGCCCATTTGGTTTAGCCTATACTATAAAATATATTTCATAGTATAGGCTAAACCAAAGGGGCCGTTTCAAAGTTATCACATGATTTGTTTACGAATACCTGTGTCCAGTCTAGACAGATATCTCCGATTCGGGGACCGAGCCCAGACTTGACACCGAGCTGAAAGACCACAGATAATGTTTCTTCTAATCTGCTAACAATCCTTTAACCCCCAGATAACGAATGTAAGGAGGATATTAGGCGCGTATTTTTACATATTGGAACATCGATTAAATGCGTATCAGACTTCAATTTCAACGAGATAACTTGGAAAACAGAAACTGTACGTGCAGGTGAAAAGCACATTTCAACAAAATGTCTGGAAGTTGTAAGATATACATTTCTGTTAGATAACTAGACATCGTGGTTCAGAAACAACAAAAATACGTGACCTTATTCTAACTAACAAAACTACCTAGAGCATAAGGCTCCAATTGGTCGAAGCGATCACCAGCTTCTCACATTTTACTTCCTGGAAGGGAAATCAACAAGGTCACAAAAGGAAAGTCTATATATATCAATGTAACTGCAAATGAGACCAAGAAACAGCTAAAATCAGTTTGCTGGGAATCGGAGTCAGAAGAGCAAATGTTAAGCAATCTTGGTAAAGATTTGTTGATAAAATACAAACTACATTTAGGGAAAACATGAAAAAAATCGGAATGCCATCATTTTGATACACCCTGGATGAATGAAGAAACTCATCTACGCAATTCGAAGGAAAAAGAAAGGATGAGAAAAAATATAAATACCCATGAGTCCAGAAAATAGAGACCCCGATAACGTGTTAGGACGAAAGTGAGATAAAACTGATTAAAAAATCTTCTGAAAATTCGTACCATCTAAATAAAGATCAAGAGTAAGGTCAAGGGTAGTATCTCGCGTTTATCAGATTGAGACAGTAGCTATGCATTCAGACAATAACAACAAAACTGTACTATTAAACAACTTCTTTACCAGTGTCTTAACAATACAAAGTACTGATCAAGACATGACACAAAATCAAAAAGCAATATAGAAAACACTGGAATTAATGGAACACAAATTAAAAAAAGATTGACCAAAATGGAGATAAAACACAAACGTCCCAAATACATAAAGGCAACTGCACAACCATATCAAAAGGAATGTCGGCAAATATTTTCCGTAAACCGTTAGATAAAGGTGAACTGCCTACGGTGGCTGATTTAGGACAAACAATTTCTTTTAGGTCGAGCGCTCGACCTCGTATGTCGAGCGCTCGACTTAATATCTCGAGCGTTCGGTACGGTATCTTGAGTAGTAATGTTAGTAACGTTAAAGATATTGAAAAATAGGCACCTTGGACTATTGGGTCTTCGAACTATCGGGCCTTCAAATCTTCGTGTTATCAGGCCCTTGAGCCATTGAAATACAAGACATTTGGACTATTGGATCTTCGGACTGTTGGGCCTTTAAACAATGGAACTGCAGGACTATCGGGCCTTCAGACTATGGACCTTCGGACTATCGGACAATTGAGCCTGTGTAACATCGGGTGCTCAGCAGATACACTAAGGAAAACAAAGAGCCTGCACAAAGAAAGAGCCTGCACAAACAAGTAAAGAAAAAAGATTTAAGAATTACCATTCACAACGATTTAAACACATCAAAACAAATATAAAAAGCTAATCTAGATTAAGAAATCATTCATCTGTTTACACGGGGGAGATATTTCTATCACTATACAAAAGCCTAAAAAGACCACATTTAGAATATGGCAGTAATACATGGTCTATCATATTTGCCATATACAAAAAAGAAGTCGCATCATTAAGGAATATACTGAGAAGAGCAACGAAAACACTAACAAACATAAAAGAACACCCCTCCCTAATATGAGCGCCTGAATTCGAGTCATTTAGGACTTCCATCATTATAATATAGAATACTTAGGCCGGACATCATTGACACGTTTTAAACATTGAATGATTATTATGACTAGGAGAATAAAGATTAAATCTTCCCACAAAATATAAATGACACACATGGTCACCAGGAAAAAAAACTATAAACAATATAGTCGAACCGATATCCGTAAAGGGCTATGGTCAGTAACAACAGTGCAACGGCCTCGAATTTAAGCATACCTGTCTCCCGCATTTTTAACATTTTTTTTTTCGAAAATCCCGTCTTGGCGTCTCTTCCGCACGGGAGGGCTAAAACTCCCACATTTTAACTATCAGCTCCTTCCGAGAACGTCATTTTCAATTTTCTTTAATTTTCACCGCCGACATTGCATCGTAAATACATCAACATAAACAGCGTTAAAAAGAATTGCCAAATTTCAAATGTAAAGAACTTTTTCTATGTCAGAAAATCTTTATATTAGCGAAATGTTAAAATTTGTGATTTTATCGTACAATCAGTCTTTATTTATAGATTGATCACAAATAACTTCACCCAATCAGAGCCCCTGATACAATGAAATAGTAGTCCCTCTCTCTTTACTGCAGCTCAGCCTATCACACATCTCGCTAATAACCATTCTTCGACCTATACAAAACCATAGACTATAGTTTTTTTTATCCCCTCGCACACAGCGTTGCAAAAGGGGGGGGGGGGTTATTGTAATGCTACCGTCGTATGTGGGTGAGTGCATAGGTGCATGTGTCTGAAACAATACCTCGTAGACACCCTAGACGTCACAGTTTTGGCCCCATTGAGATGATACTTAAATATTATGAGAGAAAGTTCCCTATTGATTTTGGGGTTAAAAGGTCAAAGGTTAAAGTCATTGGAGAATATCATAGAAAAAAACATGTAGACACTCTAGAAGTCACAGTTTTTGCTCTATTGGGTTCATACTTCACATATGGCTTAAGGAACGTCCCTATTTACTTGGGAGTCAACAGGTCAAAGGTTAGGGTCAATGTAGTACCATTAATTTTGCTGCCCTATGAGGGGATGCCACGCTTGGCGTTGATCTCGTTTCTGTTTTCTGTATAGGATAAAAAATTATTGCCAAAATCCCATTGCCAGTCTGCTTATTTTTTCTTTCTGAGATTTGTGTATGTTGTTATACTACATAAGAGCTGTTATTTATTGTTCTGCAGTAAAAATTGCATACGTTAAACTCAGAATATTTATCAATACATATCTTGACCCCTTTGACCTCTCTCTTTTACGTTCTAGTGGTTATTTCCAGAAATCCATGATTTTCCATTAACAAGCGCAACACCAACATAGCATAATATGTTGATCATATATTATTTCAAACACAACAAATATCTAAATGTACATATATTAAAAAGATTTAATCAATCAAATGCACTGTGACCTTGACCATGGAGGTATGACCTCCGTCAAGGTCATGTCACAACATTGAGACACGGGCAATGATTCTGTGAGATATTATTCAGATCGATGAAGGCCGTAAAAAGTTACGGCCCAGACAAGTTCTACCCATCTAAAATATTGTGACCTTGACCTTGGAGGTATAACCTTAGCTCAAGGTCAAGGCACACCCTCTTCCCATAATGACCATTTCTACCGACTATGAAGTTAATCTAACAGGGTATATAGAAACTATGCCTCAGACAAAGTGTTACCTTGATTTGAATCCAAAAATCTGTGATTTTTCATCCAAATTCAAACTTTTGCCCTCAGATTTATAAGATATGAGAAATAAAACATGAAAACTTCCTCAAATACTTAAATTCAACATTTTCTAATTGAAAAACAATAAAAACTTTGTTTTCAAAGTGGAGCAAAATTAAGCCCCTACTGACCCGTCTTTTAACTTCACACAGAAGATAGTGGACACTTGGAACAATTCCCATCCTCCTTGCAAATGTCGTAGATGCAACCACTGTAAAAACAAAAACTAAATAAAATTCCATTGGAAAGGGTTTTTAATCAAAAACTGAACCAGATTGTTATGGACCTGAAGCGATAGGAAAAGGTTATCAACACGGATCTGAGAGGCATAGTCTAATTTGATCTCGACGCCGAGGTAACCAAGGGTAATTGTTGTGGCCCATGGGCCTCTTGTTTTATATGTGATAATAAGTACATGTTTTCAGTTTTTGGGGCCACACCTTCTCTTGTACATCTACTCAGTCATTAACCAAAAGGCGTTTGTGTTCGTGACTGGTTTTAAATCTAACCACAAGTACTACACAGAGTATTCATGATAAAGCGAATGTGTCATTTAAAACACGTACATGTGTCTGGTACATAACCTTCATATCTCCGTGTAATTTTACTTCCTTATTAAATGAACAGAAACTACGATATATAAAGGAAGTCACAATGAGTAGAATACACAAAGGTATTCACAAGGAGTAAAAATACAAGGAGTGGGAATTACGAGAATCGCAAGAAGTAGGAAATACAATCACAAGGAGTAGGAAATACAAGAAAATTAGAAATTTATGAGAATCACAAGAGGTAGGGATACAAAGAGAATGAACGTAGGAAATATTAATGGGTAATCATCGTAATAAACACAGCAAGAGTCAATAGGAGTAGGAAATACAAAGCAGATCAAGGGGGTCAGTAGAAGTAGGAAGTACAAAGCAGGTCAAAGAAGTCAGTAGGAGTAGGAAATACAAATGTCAAAGGAATTAGTAGGAAATACAAAGCAGGTCAAAGGAGTCAGTAGGCGTAAGAAATACAAAACAGAACAAAGGAGTCAGTAGGAGTATAAAGAATATAGCAGGTCAAAGGGGTCATTAGGAGTAGGAAATGTCAAATGATTTGGTAGGAAATACAAAGGAGTCTAGGAGTAGGAAATACAAAGCTGATCAAAGGAGTCAATAGGAGTAGGAAATACAAAGCAGGTCAAAGGAGTCAGTAGCAGTAGGAAATACAAAGGAGTCAATAGGAGTAGGAAATACAAAGCAGAGTAGGGAGGAGTAAGAAATATAAATTTGCATGGGTTGATGGAATATCTATGAAGAAGTCAAAGGAGATGTCAAAGTACGAGTACCTAGCATCAGTTGCCATAGATATCGGCACAGCATATTCTGGGTATGCATTCCAGCTTTTAGAGGATCATAAAAGAGACCCAGTAGAATGTATTTTTGGTCCATACTGGTACCATGGCGATATGGGAGCGCTTAACATGAAGACCAACACGTCACTTCTCCTAAATCCAGATAAATCTTTGTGTGAATTTGGGTAAGTACACTCTATAGCAATTATATTTCGCATATACAATCAAAGTTTTCTTTCCTTCTGATTAACTTGCATGATGAATGAATATATAATTGTCAATTACTTCCCAACAACTTCAGATATAGCGGATACTTTATCATATGCAAGTAACATATTACAAACCATCGCTTGGCACTTAATGTATGATGAATAAAAATATTAAAGATTCGTAAAATTCGATATAACGATTTCTGAGTACCACTATCAATATCTGTGCTAAATTAAAGTTCGTCTCATTGTGTCAAATCAATGGACAGTTGATCGACAGTAACACCAGTGTGCAGGGTCCGGCGCCATAAACGGAGAATATACTTAAGTCCAAAATTCATATTCTTCTGTTTATCAATGAATTAATAACTGGGATTTGGATTTTATTTAGTTTTATTTTACTGATAAATAGAAGTAAACCATTCTGCATTCAAATTTATCTGAACGATTGATAACGGAATAAATTAAAAAAAAATTGACTCAAGTATATTCTCAGTTTATGGCACCGGACCCAGGAAGTATAAAATTTCATGAATGGCGGATCTATGACTTTTAAGTCACGTAAGAAATAAAATGAGAGAGTTATATATGACAAAGCTATGGTAGTCTAATAGAAACGAAAGAGGAAGACACGGGTCCAATCTATATCTACTACTGTTAATCTTATAAACTGCTGTACTATTTTAGTTGTAAATGAAGTAAGTTGGTAATAGAGTCAGTGTCTTGTGATATATTTAAAATATTTCGAATATTTACATTTGTTGTATCTTTAAATATTTCAAGTATGCCTTATGATAATAGATATGTTAAATTTATAGATTGTATTTCACTCTAACTATTGTAGATATGACGCGGAGAGAAGATATCTTGACTTGTCCCAAAGTGACTATCGTGATGAAAAGTTTCCAAATGCCAAACCTCAAGATTGGTTCTTCTTTAAAGATTTCAAGATGAGGCTTTATGAAAATAGAGTATGCATCCATAAATAATAAAGTATTCTTACCATATCTTAATAAAACTCAAACCAAGAAAGAAAATTATGAGAACTAAATATATATAGCCTGTTACAGTGATCACACACAAAAAAAGATTCATGAATATTTCAATTTTATCACTATTTAGCAACTAAGACGAGGGTTTAAAATATTGGATCTTAATGGGAAAAAGGTGCTGGCTCGTCATGTTTTCGCCGAGTCAATTCGTTATCTCAAAGACCACGCTCTTCAAGAACTCCTATCTAGATGGGGAATCAAGGATGTGGATGTCCAGTGGGTATTGACCGTGCCTGCCATCTGGTCGGAATCAGCAAAGGCCCTTATGCGTGACTCTGCCGTGGATGTACGTATTGAGTTAGTTTAATTGTGCATAAAACTGTTCGGGTGTCTTTCTGACCTAATATGTTGGAACTACATCTTCCCAACGCGTTAAGATAAAACATGAATCATGTGACCGGAAATTTTGCTTAACCATAAGCTTAACATCAAAATGTACATGGGCATTTAAACTATACTGTACAAAGTCCAGTAAATCAACAGACCATATGGCATATTTCTACCATGCCCTTATCAGAAAACCAGGTCATTAAATTATCAACTAATTAGATATAGTCGACATGTCAGAATATTATGTGAATGTCAACATAAATATCTGACAATTCAACATAAAGATCTGACAAATTCACATATATTCTGACAAATACATGGAATAGATATGTCACCATAATAACAATTGAGCATGTGATAAGCGATATCATCTTTCAAGACCTTTACACGTTTTGTTTTCAGGCTGGAATTGATGGGAATGCGTTAATCCTGGCTCTGGAACCTGAAGTAGCCGCAATCTATTGTAAGCATACGGCAAAGAGGCGTGTAGAAACGACACACTCTATCTCGATGCAACACCTAGTGCCAGGGACAGAATTTCTTGTTTTGGACCTTGGAGGTACCAAGTCATCCTGTTTATATAGAAAACACCAAACATAGCACAAACCATGTAACTTTTAAATTCTCTGTTTTCTATACAGTTTTAGGGTAGACTGCGGTTTCTCACATAAATATGCTAACAAACTGACGTCTAATAATCAATGGTTCAAAAAATGAATACGATTTTTTAATTTTAATTTTTACGATTTTGCCATATGTCTGCATTACAATTTCAAAAAAAAGAAAATTCACTTATACACATCTTCTTACCTTACACAGGTGGCACTGGTGATATCACGGTACATAAAGTGAACGAGGATGGATCTTTGCATGAAAAACACAAAGCTAGTGGTGGGGAGCTAGGTGGAAGAAGGATCGATCAGGCTTTCCTGCGTATCTGGGAGGAAGTAGTTGGTATGTAGAACGTTATTTCCGACCAAAAACAAAACAAAAAGTTATTTATTGTATATATGTATGTGAAAAGGAATGGGTTTTCTGTTCTTTGCACTTGTGCAATTACACATATTTACACATGATTTTTTTTCATGAATTTGTATTGCCCTCTGAAAAGCACAGAACATCATGATGTACTGAGTATCATATCCTAAGTCAAGAATTTGGTAAACATGTCTGAAAATTGAGATTGACGCGAGGGACTATTGCTAAAACGTTAACAAGCTAAAACATGTCTTTCTTAGGGATGGAAGGGGTGCGTACTGAACGTAATTTATACATTGATTTCTTTGTACCTTGGCAATTTTGTTTTTCTTGAAAAACAACAGAAAACACGATTTTACAATTGTCATGTGAACAAACTTCATTGTAATATTAAAATGGAACTCAAGTCCTTGAACAAAAACCAACATTCCATATCTTGTCTAGTTTTGACAACAGTAACATTGACCTTGGTCAGATTTATTTATCCAATCATTTCTCAGAAGAACCCAGTCACACTGTGCCGATTTTGAGTCGTTACGACCTAGACTCTTCCAAAGTCGGGGGAGATCGGTGCTGGTATTGCCTAGCTCTAACTATGCAAACGTCTGGTCTGCGATAAGGTAACCACTTACCATGTTTAAACTAAGACACCCCTAAGATTTCTCCCTACATGTACAAATCCAGATTGCGCTACGACTGACTATGAAGTATACGACAAAATTACGACGCTCCTACGACTTGACCAGATTTGATTAACCCAGATTTCCCTACGACTGCAGGAACCACCCAGAGGTCCCATGTTGTGGACGCTCTTGGTTTTTACAGTATTTATTGTGGATATACATTTGTACATCAAGCATTCAGTAGGTAACAACAAATGGCGATAAAAATTGAGCGGTAAGCGCTCTGTCTGTAGTTAACCAATATTTGAATTTACAACTGGAATGAAACTAGCATTTGCTCTAACATTTATAGCTAAGATATTAGCACTCACAAAAGGTGGTAAATGTTCAGATAAATATACACAGGCTTTCTTATTGTCCCTTACTTAGATGAAGATGTCCCTAGCTTGTCATCTTATGGTATATGTGTATAGAGTTCTCATTTGATTTGATTTGCTAGAGCTTAAACCAACATACTGGTTTTCTATACAAAAAATAAATCTACAAATTAATTTCAAAGTTTTGACTCAGAGCTACAAATATCAGAGACTAGGAAATACTTTTGGAATAATTTACAAGTCTTGTTTTAGATCTTTTATCTAAATTCGAAGTCGGCGTGGTCTAGTGGTATCGCGTCGGACTCTTGATCGGGAGGCCGGGGTTCGAGTCCCGCTCTGGCCATGCCGGTGTCATGTCTTTCGGATGAGACAGTAAAAACCGAGGCCCCGTGTCGTGGTATGCATGGCACGTTAAAGATCCCTCACTGCTTGGGGTAGGTCCATTGCAAAGGTCAAAATTTGTATGCTCCGCATCAGGCAGATGCCGTCACCATATACGTGAAATATTCGTGGTGTGACGTAAAACAATAATCAATCAATCAATCAATTTATCTAAATTCGAAAAAACTTCCGTCTCTCATCCGAAGTTTTATGGTGATCTTGTATACATACTAAGGAGAGAAAAGGTTCAGATGACTTCATTTCATCGAGTTTGAAAACAGTAAAACGCTTTCGAATATCGACAATATAAACCTGGGATCATCGCAAAGACAATTAGTCTTGTATTTGGCCCCTTTACAGCCTTATGCTGACTTTTCGTTCAGCGATGCTGAATGAGTAACAAAATGGTGGGGACTCTAAGGTAGTACTTATCGAAACCTTTTTAGATGAACTTAGTCCCGTCTACGCTTTGTTGATATTTTCTCCATTTTGTTCTGTTTACATTTTGTAGGCATGCTCCGTACTTATACAGATTTAGGTTCCTCGTGTATACATGTAGTTCAGTCCCATGATTCCTTGTTTCGTATTTAATATTGACCCCGCAATTATTTACAATAAGTTGTTGTTTTATTCCGATTTTTACGTTGTCCAAAGACTACAGACATTAGTATTGTCTGAAACTAAATTTCTACGATGTTTGTTTCTTTCTAAATTAATGTTTTGATCGCAAATATTCAACTGTATTTAATTGTAAGTAAATTTATCGAAATTTAGATTTTGTTATTATTCTACTGATTAAGTATTAGAATATTTTTGTCCTTCCCTCCCCAATGCAATTCATCATGGGTCGGCGCAAGTCGCGACGCCCGTAAAATATAAAGTCAAATTTATTCCGAGTCTCCACGACTTTCCATAATTGATCAAGACTGCGTTACACTCTCGTTTCGACATTTCTATCATGGTCGAACGACGATTTGCTTCGAGTATTTAGAATTCCAATCAGTCGTAGCGAGTTCTCAACCGGTCTTCCTACGACTCCTGACGATTTTCTACGATCACCTATCCAACCGACTCGGTTCCCATGTCGAGGTAAGTCGGAAGCCCAGATCGGCACATTGTGACAGAGGATCGAGCTCAATGTGTGGAATGAGAACAATCAATTTATTTCATAAATAAGAAAGTAAACTTAAATCAAGCATAACCATGTTTAGCCAGACAGACGGATATACTACTAAATTAAATTTTCTACGTAATTGTCCAAGTAAAATGTTCCTATATTTTTTATTCGTAAGGAAAACCGCACTTTGATGAAATGAAAAAAATCCACGCAGAAGAGATGATGGAGCTACAGGGAAAATTCGAACTCGTAAAAAGACATGTTGGTAGTAAAGGACACGACTTAACGATTCATTTGCCACCTTGTTTGCTGGATTTTCCGAACATAGTTGTAACTCTGTTGAAAATGTACAATTCCAATATCACAATTTACACGGATAAAGCCAAAATTAGAAAACCTGTGTGGGAACACATGTTCTTATCTACCATTAACGATATAGTGCGTCATTTGGAGGATTTATTTCAATTGGATCACTTACAAAACGTCAATACAATTCTTATGGTTGGAGGACTATCGGATTCAAATTTTATAAAAGAAGAAGTAGAAAAAAGATTTCCGACGAAAAAGGTCTTCCGACCAAGCGAATGCAACCTGGCTGTGCTAAAGGGCGCAGTAATGTACGGGTTTAACCAGCGCCAAATAGCCTCTCGGATCTGCCGTTACACGTACGGCATTAGCTCAACCGAGCCGTATGATGCCAGAAAACATACAACTGAGACCGACTTGGCTCATCTGATTAATGATGCCCAGATAGAGGACGTCTTTAAAGTGATTTGTAAAGTGGGTACTCGGCTTTACCCAAATAAGAGTTCATACTCGTTAATGTGCAGACCAACAGCCATAACTGGGAATAAAACAAGGATCGACTTCTATGCCACCAACGCGGAGAATCCTCGGTATACGACCGAGGCAGGTTTTGATGGTGACGATGCCACGAGGAGCTGTTTGGTTGGAGTGTTAGAGATTGATTTGACGGATGTAGAGGATCCATATAATTGTGAGATAGAAGTCAATGTAGTATTTGGCAATACGGAGCTGTTGATTCAGGCCATGGTTGTCGAGACAAAGAGGAAAATAAGCGCCACTTTTAAACTAAGAGATTAAATTATTATCAATTACAGTTATATCCACACATCTGACAGAAATGTTGATAATCTTTTAAATGAAACGTTGTTTTAGTGACGAAACTGATTGATACAAAAAATGTTAATGCGAGTTCATGTTGTTTGAATAAAATCCCTGCATATCGTGGCTCTACACATCAGTTTAGCATTCAACATGGAACATTCTTATGACACTGTGTATTTGGATTCTGTTCCTTTAAACAGTGTCTTTGAATAGTTCAATATAAATCTGCATAGCGTATACGAATTGATTGTTTATTTAATTCTTGTTTCACATCCAACACAGATTATGATGACAGCGTCTGTCTGATGAAATGCACAGAAATTGAGACGAATGCAACAGACCAATCCAGTAGTGAGGGATCTCTTGCGTGTCACGTGTATCGTGACAAAGTATCTCAGTTTTTTCTATCTCACCCGATAAGCGTGGACACAGACGGGCCACCAGATGAGACTCGAATCCAGGATCCCTCAGTCATGAGTCACCAGCGAGACTCGAACATGAGACCCCTCGGTAACGAGCAACAGTGAAGCTCAAACCCGAAACCCAAGTGTCACAAGCCATCGGCGAGACTCGAACCTGGGACCCTCGGTAACGAGCAACAGTGAAGCTCAAACCCGAAACCCATGTGTCACGAGTCATCAGAGAGATTCGAATCCAGGATCCCTCCGTCACAAGCCCTCGGTGAGACTTGAACCTGGGACCCCTCGGTCATGATCCACCTAACCGATTAAGCTATACGGCATCAATACAGATTAAATATTATTACCTGACATAGTAAGGCATCTTCCTTTATTTATATTTTATATCATATTTGACAAATGATTTATCCTAGATAATACAAACTTTCCATACAAATCACAGGTGTGCTTGAATGCAACATAGCAGTGTAACGTGAAATACATATAAACACTTGTACATATTAAATATGAATCTATTTCAAAAATGAACTCGGTATATAGTATCTTTTTTTTTTTAATTTTGATTCTGAACTCAACGTTTTATGTTTAAAGTAGACTGTAGGTTATTAGACACCTAAGTAAGTATCTCATGAAAAAGGTAAGAACACAGATTTGTTTAAATTTATTATGATAGATCTGTGATGGTATAGTGGTTAGGGGTTTTGTATTGGAGTTTATGTGTAATATAGGACATAGCATTTGATGTCCGATTTCCACTGGACTCTCCATGGAATTTACAAGTATGACAAGTAACAAAGAAGATCCGGAAAAAAATCTAAGAAATATTAAGAAACTGACATAATGTTGGAATAGATATGTTAGAATGTTGTAAGAATTATGTATTAGATGCAGAGTTTATAAATGTACATACTTTGTACCTATATCTTGTCAATTTCTTTCCTCTGAAATTTGTATCATTCACCAACTAGGAATTTTTCCTAAATCTTGTGTACAACATTATATAAACACCTTTCATCTTTTTACAATTCTAATATTAACGAGAAGATAAACTACATTTTACAATTATGATATCATTTTCATTTCAACATTAGTGGGGGTTTTTTTCTAAAAAGATAAATCTATAGAAATATTTCTCTCTTTGAATTTCTATGTGGCAAAGTGTTTCATACTAAGAAGTCACAGAAGATCTATACTAGGTCACAAAGACATGACAAGCTGGCTTAGAGGTGCAGCCAATGAAATTCTCAGATTTGGACCTTTCTCAACAAATTTAAAACGGAATACAAGCTTAATTAAAATTTACTGGTTACTGGTTGTTTTGTTTAAAAGTATTTATGATGAAAATGTATTTTTGAATCTTGCATGTACTGATTTCTTAATTTAAGACCACATACTTACTGTGAGCAGATATGCAAGAAAATGCTGATTTTACACACAATATATGGATTTTTTTCTTAAGAAGGTGTCAAATTACTATATATTGATTACATATTCTGATAGAGTACAAAGTCATTATCTGATGAGCGAACAAATATTCATCAAAGATTTAGTAAAATCTTCTACAGGGAAATCATTGTATAATGAATAGAAGACAAGATATTTTTCCATTATTTCCTTTGATAAAGGCCAAGTGGCCAAAATTTTGTAGCAAGAGTGTTTCATTCATTATTTATGGAAGGTTTTCATATTTAGACCAATTCTGGAGATTAGTGTAATATCCTACAAAAAGACTTTACATAACTATTTATCAGTTCTAACTGGTGAGACAGTTTACATTATTAGTGAACATCACAACAGGATCATTTCACAACTACAATGGTAAGTTTTAAGGGGTAAAGGTTACTTGATTACCAAACAAAATCACCAACCAACATGCCCTTCAACTGTCTTATTAATTACTGAACCTATACTATACAGAAGTAAAAAGCTATAGTAAATTCTTATGAAGTGTTTTAGATATTTTTGCCACTGACATCCCTTAAAGTGTGTACAACAATTTGTGGATCAATCTTCCTTAACATAACTGGGTTTGAGATGATTCTGAATCACAACAAAGTCATGATCTGGTACCTTAACAAGATCATCTCTATTAATGTACAATTTTTTGTATGCCAAAAATAAAAAAGGAAAACATATATCTTAAAACTCAGAATCCCTAAGGTATAAATTATGGTAATGGATTTAAATGGCTTCATATGTATGAGGCAGACAAGGAACATTAAAATAACGTAGACATTTCTAATTTGACATGCAACTTGGTTGCACACAAAAACTCAAGTACACAAAACATAAAAAAAAAATCTAAAACTGTAGAAACTTTAAATCTGAAGAAAATACATTCATATTCAGGATAACATTATTAAATAATTAATAACTATAAGCATATTTATAACTTCTACTCCATATATTAACTTACAACTTTCACTGTAATTAAACTGTATTAAACCTATAAAAAGACAAAATGTCTTTGAAAGGACCATTAAACTTTCTTGAAGTTTCAGATCTAGGAAAAGAATCATCATGAAGAGTTGAGTAAGATCCACAGGAATGAAGAACATATAAAACCAGGTTTATTGCACTTTGGTTAAGCAGTTTATAAAATAGTATCTTCCTCTGAGAATTATTCAGGTGCTTCTTTATACTTCCCCCATCCATGGAAACACTTTACAAACTTTCGGTTTTCTTTGTATTTCATGGCAAGAAGCAGCTTCCTGGGCCGATCTGGCTGTTTATTTCTTAAATGTTGTATATATACCTGAAATAGTATAGCATGTACAAGAGTAAGCATATATAAGAATGTTGTAAAAGATAACATGAAGGACCTGGTGTAACTCTGTAGGTAAAAGACACCACAAGGGCCTGGTGTAACTCAGTAGGTAAAAGATACCACAAGGGACCTGGTGTAACTCTGTAGGTAAAAGATACCACAAGGGCCTGGTGTAACTCAGTAGGTAAAAGATAACACAAGGGCCTGGTGTAACTCAGTAGGTAAAAGATAACACAAGGGACCTGGTGTAACTCAGTAGGTAAAAGATACCACAAGGGACCTGGTGTAACCTTAGGTAAAAGATAACACAAGGGACCTGGTGCGTCTCTGTAGGTAAAAGATAACATGAGAGACCTGGTGTAACTCTGTAGGTAAAAGATAACATGAGGGACCTGGTGTTACTCTGTAGGTAAGGTGCTTGGCTCATAATAAAGAGGTCTCAGGATAAGACTTGCTGGTATATTCTTGGTGTCCTGTCTTTCTAATGAGACAGTAAAAATAGAGGCCCCTGTGTTATGGCAGATGTGCTATGTAAATGATATCTCAGTTTCTGGTAGGTCAGTTGCAAAGGTCTAAATTTCTGTGCACTGCAGCAGGCAGATGCTGTCATCATAAAATTGAAATAATCCTGTTGTGACATAAAACAAAAACAAACAAACCTTTCAGAAAACATCAAGCATGAGTAATCATAGATATCATAGACCTAAATTCACTTGCACAAAATTTACTCATTTATCAGTACAACATCATCCCAATTAAGAAAGTTTTTTTTCTGAAACTGATTCACATACGAGAACCAAATTTTTCAACAAGAAATACTATAAATATGTCAAAGAGTGCCCAAAATTAATATACAGGAAATAAACTACAGTCAAACTTTAATATCTCAAACACTTATATATTGAATACCCGGGATATCTCGGAGTAGAACGTCGGTCCCGAAAAAAATCCTTCATATTATAATTAAATTCACCTCGGATGTGTCAAACACTGATATGTCGAATTCCCTGCTTATCTCGAAAACATTTTCAATTCCCGAAGTTCTTATTTACACGATTTATCTCGAAGTTTGCTTCTTACTGACAATATCTCTCGCGGTGTTTACCTTGGATGACAGGTCGCTCGTGTGGTGTGATTAATTGACTGTGTCGGTGTACAAAGTCACAGTAATTACATAATTGATCGTGTTCATGCGTACCGTGTTATTTATACAGCTTATTAAATTCAACATAGAATTAAATAATTGACATTAACTGTAATTAGCTGCATTTATTTAAAGAAATTTCTTTACATTGTTCATTAATTCATTTTTATTTCGAATACATGTGTCTATGTATTTTTATGCAAAGAACTAGTATTGAAATCAAAGGCCTGAAAGGCCATAAAGGCATCGAACAGGATTGATTATCAAGCCGTTTAAAGTGCAAGTGGAACAATGAGCAACTATGTTGATTAATTTCTTTAAATTAACTATGACTGGATACATGTGAAAAAAAGGGTATGATAGTAGGTCTCCGGACATTTGTCCTGGCAAGTTAAACACTAGAGCTGTCCTAACGGGACAAATACCCCACGCGGCAAAAACGTTGAACATGCAATAATTCAGGAAGCTGAACATTTAGTCTTGCCAAAATCCAATCAGAGGTTAGTCACCAAAGAAACAGCGACCTTGAACTATGCCACACCCTTAGGTCATGGACAACAATCCTGTGAAATATTATCCAAATCTATTTACCCAATAACAAGATACTGCCTGGACAGGATCTTTAACACCAAGTACACCGTGACCTTGATTGTTGACCTTCGGTCAAGGTCATGACACACTCTTGGGTCACGGGCAATAATCCTGTGAGATATCTAAATCTATTGACCAAATAAAAAGATACCACCCGGACACGATTTTAATAACCAAGTCCACATTGAACCTGACCTTTAAACTTGGGTCAAGGCCATGACATACCCTTGGGCGATGGGCAACAATCCTGTGAAATATTATCTAAATCCATCAACCCCATATAAAGATATGGCCCGGATAGTAATTTAACAACCAAGTCCACAAAAACATCCACCTTTGACCTATGACCTTGGGTCAAGGTCATGACACATCCTTAGGCAAAGGGCAACACTAAATCCATCAGTCCAGTAAAAAGACATGGTCCGGACAGGATTTTAACAACCAAGTCCACATTGACCTTACCCTTTGACCTTGGGTTAAGGTCATGATACATCCTTAGGTCATGGGCAACAATCCTGTGAAATATTATCCAAATCTATTGACCAAATAAAAAGTTATGCTCCAGACACAAGGTGGCCCAGGATTTACTATCAAAGAGGTTTTAAGCCAAGGTCAAGGTCACAGTCACCAAATTTTGGTACATGACACATCCCGTTCCCATGAGACATTCACATACCAAGTTTGTTCATCGTGAGTCCTATGGTACATAAGTTATCAAGCGGACATGAATCGGGACGCACGGACAGACGGACATGGTGATTCCTATATAGGAACACCCCCCCCCCCCCAACTTCCTTGGCGGGGGTATCATGGTAAATATACTATAGAGTACATCAACGACTCTGGTACAGTGACTCTCGTTACAACGGCCATTTCTGTATTTCTGAATTTTGCCATTTAAACGAATTTAAAATTGCTAATATATACGAATTGCTGCTATTTCGTATAAAATTATATAAATCAAAATTTTTCAATTAATAAACTTGGAGACAACTATAATTACGGTCATTACCGAACTCAATTGTGTTCTGTTTAATTTACATGTACAGTGTATGTAATATATATAAAATATTTACGTAGAAATACTGAGTGTAGAATAAACATATTCCAGTTCCTGCATAATTAGTGTTTTATTATTTCAAATGAAGCCATATCAGGAAAGTATAGTTTAGTTCTTAAACTATACATCCTTGGCCATATGTGCAGGTAAACGCATGTGCGTTGTAAAAAAAACAAATAACAGACTAAACCGCGTGCCGGATATTTAGTGCGGTCAGCCGTGAAATCCCTTGCCGATAGTTCCTAGATTGGCAGTTAAGGTAGTCTGTCGGTGTATAGAATTTTAATTGGTATGAAAATGTACATTTGTTCGGTGCTGCCGATGCCAGAAGGCGAATATGCCGGTATAAAGAACACAAATAAGAGCATGTACTTTTATTACGGGCTGATTTCTGCCGATTTCGGAATATGCAGTTATTTCGAGTGACGTTGTAACGAGAGTGGACTGTATATACCATTGAGGTTTATTAACAACAAATAATGCAAATGCAGTTCAAACTTTCAAAATTCAATTCACTGCTGTATCTACAATTGCATACTCATATGATAACTACGCGCACAGTTCACAAATCGATCTTTAATGAAAACATGACATCATGTATCCTTACGCCCCAATATCTAAGTTTATAAACAACATTCGGAACAATCTCGCCGTTTACATGAAAAAGGTCGAGGATATCCGAAAGCATAAACGTCGAATATGACACTTGGTTAAGGTCAAATCTTGTATATACCTTCGCATAATTTAATCATGAATCACAATGTTTACTTATGTCATTTACGTCACATTGCATATTAAACATTTCTACGAATAAATGTTTCAAGGCAATAGAAGACAATCAGGAAGTATAATTGCATTTCTAGAATCTAATATGAGCATTCCAAAAAAAGTACTATTTTCTTTCGCGAATGAGATTTGGCCAGGAAATGCGGCGAAGAGGTAAATTTTTTACGATCCCTATAGGCTCTCGATCATGCTTCGCATGTTCGATGCCTAATAAAATTATGACGTATGTCTTTATTTTGTCTTATGTGTTAGCCCGTCCTCGGTTTTAGGTATAGTATAAGACAGTTATATCCAGTATTGAATATAAATTACGATATTACCGAAAAGAAAACATTACGTTTTCAGTTCTGGAGTATATTCTCTTATATACAAGTATATATGTCTCTGATTAAATATAAAAGGTATGATGAGATTTAGATTTATTATATAGGAACAATATCCACATCTTCATGCATATTTATTGATAAATACATGTATATCTCGTATATCTACTATAATAATCACGAATGTCAAATGAACCGGCGTATATTAACAATTGCAAGATTTGTTATCTTAAACTTGAAATTTGGATATCTCAAACTAAGGATAGCTCAAAGTATTTTTGACGGTCTCTCCGACTTTGAGATAACGAGGTTTGACTGTAGTTTTATTATTCGTTTATTATTTAACTCCAATTATACATTATTTCACTAAAAAGGTGGCAGCAACTGCCTGTGAATGGCCCCGCATAATTTTTACTAATTCAACAGACACATCTGAAGTAGTAAAAATATCAATGTATACCATTACAAATAGTTTTGATTTATACCAAAGGAGACCTAAAGGACAGAATAAGTGGCAAAAGATAATGAATCACCTCAGAAAAATCCAGACCGATAATCGGTTTTAACCCATGGTTGTAAGATTAGAAAGCCTGAGTAATACAACTGAACCAACCTGCCCCTTCCAGGAAACATGTAAATTATGTTACAGATGTGACGAAATTTGCAAAACAAAACTTACTTATTTCATTGAGTTCTTAGTAGTCATATACATTTACCTGTGCACTTTTGAAAGCAAGTTTAATTTCTACATCACTTGTTTTCCTGCCAACCCAGAGGAAAACTTGTTCACCATTATCCAAGATCATGACATCATCGTCAGCCAAGTCATCCTAAAAATATTCAGAGTTAAATCGGCAGAGTCAGGAATCTATGCCAAATATGAGAATCTACATACGGAAAGTTCAAAGTATTAACAGGGTAAGCTCTCAGTGTGGCAAACATGCTTACACACAGAACCTCCATTAAAACTGAGCCTCAACATGCTAGGTCATGTAAGTGTACATCTGTTGGGTGAAAAGCTGGCACATATGTTAATACTAACTTGGCTTGTAAAAAAAGTTGTGCTATCTATCGAATGTGCTCAGACGTACCTAATTAATAAAAGTTAGGACAACAAGTGCTGAAGTAACATTTCAATTCTACTTACAATACATATGTATATAATAATGTTTTCTGACACTTTTCGTCTTAACTTACTTGGCAATATATATTCCTCTACTTACTTGGCAGAAATCAGCACACTTTTCTGATACAGTGAAGTAACCCTTTTCATTGGAGCATCTGAACAGACGAGCATATTTCATATAGGTAGCATCCTGAAATAATTATAAGATATTACTTTTATAACAAACATTCCTTGGGAATGAACTTATGAATTCGATATTTCCAATCTGTTTTCAACATGAATTTTATTCATAACTGATAAACATCTATTACATTAGATCTTAATTAAGTTTTGACAGACAGCACAGATACACAGGTACAAAGAGGTCACTTACAGAATCATATGGTTTCCAGCCACCTATTCCCACACAGAAAAAGAGATCACTTACCAAATCATGTATTTTCCTGCACCTATTCCCACCCAGAAAAAAGGTCACTCACTGAATCATATCACTTACAGAATCATATGGTTTCCTTCATACATTCCCATTCAGAAAAAGAAGTCATATGGTATCATATGGTTTCCTGCCACCTATTCCCACCCAGAAAAAGAAGTCACTTACAGAATCATAGTTTCCTGCCACCTATTCCGATCCAGAAAAAGAAGTCGCTTACAGAATCATATAGTTTCCTGCCACCTATTCCCACCTTGAAAAAGAAGTAACTTACAGAATTATATGGTTTCCTCCAACCTATTCCCATCTAGAGACAGAAGTCATTTACAGAATCATATAGTTTCCCGCCACCTATTCCCACCTAGAAAAAGAAGTCGCTGACAGAATCATATGGTTTCCTCCCACCTATTCCCACCCAGAGAAAGAGGCAACTTACAGAATCATATGGTTTCCTGCCACCAATTCCCACCCAGAAAAAGTTTTCTGGTTCCTCTCCTTCATTGATCATCTGTACTGTGTAGTTATCCTGCAGATCAAAAGAATATCATCTTAAGATCAGAAAGGCAATTTTATTATTACGGTAATCTCATGTACAGCAAAATTCATTATCCATTACAAATATTATGTGGAAAATATGATGAAAAAATGTCAAATTAAATCAAGAGGTAAAAAAAATTAAATAAAAATGCCCAATAAGCAAAATCTGTAAGAAATTTGATTGAACTGAAACATTCCAATTTATTATAAACTGACTGTCTTTAAGAAAAGTAACTGTCAACAAATTTATAAAATTTCCTCTTAAATATTGGGTCTACAGCAAAATTTGGACTGCAACAAGAATCTACCAGTAAAGTCCTGAAAGTCTGAAGTATAAAGAGTTAACACTTTTGAGATCATTTGATTTACAAGCTATTTACAGTATGGCTTTACCTGATACATTTTGTATGCTATCTTCTCAGCAATCTGGGCTTCCTCATGTTCAGCTTTATTACCAATCCACACATACACTACACCTTTTAAGTCTTCACTATCAAACGGCACCATCAGAATGTAACTATTTTACAAAAGGAAAAGAGTTTGAGACAACATAAAATATGAAAGAAGTAATTAGAGGACATCTTATTGTCCCATTTTATTTTCTGTAGTGAGAATTTGAAAATATTTAAACTTGAAGGCAGTAAACAGAACCAAAATATCATTTCTTAATTGCAACATGAACAAAACAGTGTCAAAACAATATTAAAATTACTTTCAAGGTTCAAAAGAATTTATTACTTTAAATTTATCTATTTTCATGGATATGTTTAAAATAATTGTTTAAAACTTGTAATGTTACAATAGTATTGTGAATTTACCAGAAAATTGTGCACTCAATATTGAAGAACAATTTGAAAAGAACAGTAAAAACTGAACATTGACAACTGAAATATGTCAGAAGCATATTATAAGAGTAACTATGTGAACAGAACACTGTATACAGAATACTGTGATTAAAATATTTTCCATAAAACACTATGAACAATACATAATGAACAGAATAGGATAAATCATTAAATGCAAAACTGTGATCAAAATATTCCACATCAATCTCATTAAAACTTCATCTATCGCGCTTCTTAGTTTTATCATGTTTGCTGTGGTATATCTCAATACACCCCGTAGCAGTTCATCTCAGGTCGACATTTGACACGGATCAATTAGCGTCTGCTGCATAAAGCTGGCCAGTGAAAGGAATCATGTTAATGTGTGTAAACAAATATGGCTGCGCTCTATCTCACAGTATCACTCCTCTAAAAACCTACTTGTTTGGCACTTTGTGCATGATTTGTGTGTTCAAATTCAAATAATTATAGACAGCGATGGAAAAAAAGTACTGGCTGGCTTCTCACAGCGGATGCTGATTGGTTAATGTCAAAAGTCAATCCGAGATGAACTGCTACAGAGTATATTGAGATCTACCAAAGCAAACATGATAAAACTAAGGAGTATGACAGATTGAATTTTAATGAGATCGATTTCATATAATATTAAAAGGTAATATTGTCAACAGAATACTGTATACAAAGTGACAAACAGAATGAGCAAAGGATAAAGAACATTATCTACCGAATACTGATCTCATTTAGTTGATGAGATTATTACAAAGTCAAACTGTTCCAAATTAATGACAGACAATTAATCTTACCAAAAACAGGAATTCAATAAAGACGCATTAGGTGGTATCTACAAAAAAAAAATGTCAAATGATGCAAAGGTCATACTATTTACACATATATGTCATTACCTATTAAAAAATTCATGATCTGATATCTTTTTCAGATTTTCTTTCATCCATTATTGTTTGAGTAAAACCCTTTCATAATATGTTAAAAAGTATCTTACTAATATAAATTGCAACATTTTACAAGTCAAGTTTCAAATTAAATGTATAAACTTTTGTTTAACAAAACACAAGTTGGTTTATGAATGTTAAATATGTTGGTGTGAGGTTTCAAAATTTAAGGATGTTCACTTGTGACATCTGCACATTGCAAACAGTGCACATGGATAACTCAACGTGACATTGCATGTATTATGTTCTCTATGACGTCATTGACTGTGACATAGCACAAGCCACTGGGTGTGTTCCATTATCCACACAGCTCCAAATCGAATATGATCAAATATACTCTATCATTTTAATTATGTAACTGAGGTTATGAGTGACCAAATTATCACCGTTTCCACAAAATACCAAGTCAGTATTATATAGACTCTTTCACTGTTACTGCGGGACTAACATTTTGGTTAGCAAAATGATGCCTGTTCCTACAAAATGACATCAATTTTTTTATTATGGTGTCAAAAATTTTAAAAGAAACATTATCATTTACCAACCAAAATGTTAGTCAAAAGTTTCATGGGAAATGTTATTATTTGCCACTGAAAATATCAGTCAATTCCATGTGAATCTGAACATCTTCCCAGTTCTAGATTAAAACATAATAAATCCCAGAACTGTATTTTTATTGAATTTACTGTATCGGACAACCAAGCCATACCTAGAGCTTTCGACCCAGACATATACATACTATCAACGGCTCTGATTATCAATGCCTACAACATCTATTGACAGCCAAATTTTTTTTTATGAATTAGAATAAAGTGTTATTCATCTACACATGGTTCAACAGCTGTTGGCTGTTTCAGAGCTTAGCTTGGAAAGCTCTGATATGAACTAAATGATAAACAATCATTTTTCTGAAATTCAGGGTGCAAGCTCACTGTGCAAGCATTTAATTGTTGTCAGTAGCAGTTCAATCCCACCTTTTCCATTTTGGGATTCTGTCTCTAACATATTCACTGATTTACATTAATTATTCATCAAGTGAAAGAGAAATAATCCCACTTTTTTATTTTTAGGTGTGAAATAAAAAATCTTCATTACTCCTTTACAGTGATTTTCTAAAGAGAAATCTGTGATTTTTATGAATTTTAAGGGGAATTAATTTCATTCTCTTCTCATCTAAAACGAAATTTAATTATTGAAATTCTTCTTTGATACACTGATGTATAAAGAGTCTATTTTGAAATTTCATCCTTATCATCCTTCAGCACAAATTATAAGACTGATAACAAAACAACAAAAAAAACTAGAGCACGTTTGTAAAACATATGCCCCCGCGTGGACTTAATTCAAAGCAGCAACAAACTTTCCTAACTTACAAGTTTCATGGGGCATAACTTCTATAAATATTACCAGTAGTGTAGTATTGCCTTTTGATATATTGACCATCAAATCTATAGACATCCTTCCCTTTTAAAAAGATTTTAAATTACCTCTATTTAAAAGAACTTGACCTGTAAAATATGTGAAATATGATCAAATTCTGATGAGCATTTAATAATATATGAAAATATAAGAGAATCACCTGGAAACCAATAATTTCACCCTTTTCTATCAGCTGAGACCTTGACCTTTGGACCCCAAAATCAATAGGGTTCTTCCTCTCTTGATAAGTAAGCATATCCAAATTTGGTTTGAATATGATGAAAGGTACTTAAGTAATTATCCAAAACCAATAATTACAGTCTATTTTCATCAGTTGTGAGTTTTGACTTTTTTACCCCAAAATCAATAAGGTTCTTCCTCTCTTGATAAGTAAGCATATATTCAAATCTGGTTTGAATATAATGAAATGTACACCAGTAACCATCAAAAGCCAATAATTACAGTCTATTTTCATCAGCTGTAACCTTGACCTTTGACCTTTTGACCCCAAAATCAATAGGGCTCTTCTTCTCTTGATAAGTAAGCATACATCAACATTTGGTTTGAAAAGGTGGAAAGGTACTTGAGTTATCATATGGAAACCAATGTGTGACGGAAGGACTGACAAAGCAATCACTTAATGCGGGGGCATGAAAATTCCTTGTTCTAATTTTGGATACATGTACAACTTCAAAAATATGACTTTAACTCCTAAAGAGTTTTACATCAAATCAATGCACAATCCAATTACTTTACAAGAGAACACTCAATTTATAATTCCTGATACTTGATAACAGATGAGTGATCATACTGAGTTGTAGCTGTTTATAAATGCTTTTGTTTTGATATTTTGTTTGTTTTGTTAAATACCTTCACTTTGAACATTTCACCTCTTTGGAAGTGGATAGTGTTTACTTGGTTGAGGAAAACAGAGATTCAAAAACAGCTATAATTACGAGCCTTCTCATTAATCCCCAAGAAACTCATACCAAGTAAAGAGACATTAATCCCCAAGAAACTCATACCAAGTAAAGAGACATTAATCCCCAAGAAACTCATACCAAGTAAACAGACATTAATCCCCAAGAAACTCATACCAAGTAAACAGACATTAATCCCCAAGAAACTCACACCAAGTAAACAGACATTAATCCCCAAGAAACTCGAACCAAGTAAACAGACATTAATCCCCAAGAAACTCACACAAAGTAAACAGACATTAATCCCCAAGAAACTCACACCAAGTAAACAGACATTAATCCCCAAGAAACTCATACCAAGTAAACAGACATTAATCCCCAAGAAACTCACACCAAGTAAACAGACATTAATCCCCAAGAAACTCATACCAAGTAAACAGACATTAATCCCCAAGAAACTCACACCAAGTAAACAGACATTAATGCCCAAGAAACTCACACCAAGTAAACAGACATTAATCCCCAAGAAACTCGTACCAAGTAAACAGACATTAATCCCCAAGAAACTCACACCAAGTAAACAGACATTAATCCCCAAGAAACTCACACCAAGTAAACAGACATTAATCCCCAAGAAACTCATACCAAGTAAACAGACATTAATCCCCAAGAAACTCACACCAAGTAAACAGACATTAATCCCCAAGAAACTCATACCAAGTAAACAGACATTCCCAAGAAACTCATACCAAGTAAACAGAAGTAAGAGGTAAACTTAGTTCCAAAACAGCACTTTAACACACTTTGTAACTTTGGCCACTAAGAAATCTGCATATTAATAATATTACATGGAGTAAATATTAATATATCTGTACCTGTATACACCTTGTAGCAATAGGTCCACCATTAGCACGTAGATGGAAAAGCTCTATTGAAGGTTTGGCAGCAGGAGCATTGGGTAGTTTCCTTTTACCCTCTCTGATTACAAATTCTCTCTTGAAGTGTGAAAGAAACTTCAGGTTTTCTTGCTGTTGATGGGTTCTAACTACTTCTAGCTTATCGCCAAATAAAGATTCAAACTTCTTTTGCAAACTGTAAATATAACATAATTGACAAAATATTTGATTTAATCATTCTGTACAAATATAATAACATATACGGAAAGTGATATATGGGCTTTAATTTGTGTGCTCCTACATTATAGTTTAAGGTTTGAATATTTATTTCAATTTCAAAACTTCAAATATGAATTCAATTTGCTTAAATTTTTAACAGATCAGAAGGTACTGCTCATTTACCTGAATGTGAAATTAAGCCATCCCATGTTAGATGCTAGTCTACCCTGCCAGAAATAAACCACACATTTTGTGTCCTCTTCAGCAGCATCTTCCTCATCCTCCTCTTCATCCTCCGGAATATCTACCGGCACCCAATAACGACACAGAAACACATAGCAGTCCTGGGTGTAGAAAATACCTAACAAAACAGCACCATCAAGTTTTACATAATATACATATGTATAACAAAGATATACTGCATAAAAGATCATTCAAATAAACTTTGTATATTAGTTTATCATTCATTTTCAAAACAAATTCTCTCTCACAGTTAAGTACATGTAGCAGATCAGAATGTCTTCCTCACCTAATTCTTCATCAGGAAGACGGACAAACTTCTTGCCCTCCAAGACAAAAGCCTCCATTCCATCTAAATCATCATTCCAGTCCTGCATGACTTGCTCCTGTTAAGGTTCAGTGAAAGATGTATTAAACAAGTAAATTTCTTCTATTATGTCAATAGGAAGCTTCAGAAATCTTTCATTGTGGTTTTTTTCAAGGCAAAATAGCGAGAAAAGGTAAAGTAATGTTAATTATAATATTCTAATTCAAAGAAACAGTATTTCATATTTTGTCATAAGTTACATTTAGTAAATACTTTAGTTTACATACAGCTTCCTCAAATGGCATGGCTGGCTGTCTCTGCATAAACAAGGCAGATAAATCTGTCTTCATCTTGTCTTTTTCCATAATCACCTAGGCAAAAAAAAAAATCATTCAGCTTACTTTTCCTGACAACAAAATTTTTAAACACAAATATCAAATGATATCAAATATCTTTAAAAAAAAAATGAAAAAAAGGCTGATGAAGTATTTACATACAAAATTACCATTACAAAGGCTTACTTGTTGACTAATACAGTATCTTAACGTATTCTCATTGTGCAAATGTATATGAAAAGCAAGATATACAGACACTTTGCATTACTGAGACCTACATTTCTTTCTATATCTTATATTTTTACCTTTAGATCAACTCCCCTTCTGCTCACTGAATCGGCAGTCCTGGTGAAATCTACAGCCAATACATCATCCCAACCCAGGAATTTGGTCTTGAAGATCTGGGGTTCTGTCCTGTTCAAATATACTTTTTTTAAAAGCTAGTAAATAATGTTAAATGTGATTATCTCTATTGTAGAGTTGAGAATCAAATTACATATATTAACACTGTATAGTAGACCAATTAATTACATATGAATGACTATAAAGTTTACATTACATATATTAACACTGTATAGTAGACCAATTAATTACATATGAATGACTATAAAGTTTACATTACATATATTAACACTGTATAGTAGACCAATTAATTACATATGAATGACTATAAAGTTTACATTACATATATTAACACTGTATAGTAGACCAATTAATTACATATGAATGACTATAAAGTTTACATTATATTTCAACTATCTCAAATCATCAAATCACAAAATCTATTTAGAGAACACATTTTCCCCTAGGAGAAAGATAGTTATGATTGCAACAGAAAAGCTATTTTGTCCCATCTCTTCGGAGAAAGATAGCACTAAAAACGCTTTAAATAGTACTGTATGGGGAAAAAATACAAAAAATAAATACCCTACCTACCTTTCCACCTTTTTGAGACCCAATTAACTGAGAAACATAGAATTAATTTTACATGGCCTTAGTAAGGTAGGTAGGGTATTTATTTTTTGTATTTTTCCCCCAAATAGTACTTTTAAAGTGTTTCTTTGGATTTGCATGTGGTTAAATTTTCTTATCTTTGTTTGACATCACATCCCTTATTAGTTGGGTAAGTGATGTATCTTTTATAAATGGAAGAATCATCCATTGCACAAATGTTTCATCCTTAAAATTAACTTTAATGCTTAGAAGAAAGCTATCTTTCTCTCTCTCTCTCTCTCCCCCCTCCCCTGGCTGCCAGTTGCATTTATTTATATTAGGGATACTTTCAAATAAGGTCATAAAGAGGGTTTTAGGTTACAGCAGTGATGGGGAAGGCAAACGGACCATCTTTCACTACGAATTGGCCATTTAGAAAATCCAATTTTTGTCAAAGTTGTATTTTGTGTCATATTTATCAGATGTAACTGTTGAGTAATTATGGGGACTGGACAACAATAACAAATCTGTTCAACAATGTAGGGAAATTCAGTTTGATTTAATTAAATGTTTTTGTTATGAATTTCTGCAGTGAGTTAACAAAATTGTAGTTGAAAAGTCCTTAATTTGCCTTCAGTTCTGACTCTGAACAATTTCTCACAATTTGTGGGACTTAGTCTATTGTGAAGTTGGGTAACAATGATATTCTAAAGACCCAGCACTTTTATTTAGCTTGAACTATGATCTTATGATGCCTGTAGTCTGTTTCTCTAACAATCTTTAATAAACCCATACTGTAAACGTAATTGAACCCGATGAAAATGCGTTTCACTGAAAATCGTAAGCTTAAGCCGAAGTTATGTGGCTTACACTCTGTAACGAATCAGAAATACGTATGCCTGCATAAGGCCACATTTTAGCACTTGCTGTCGTACATTGGCAGTATGTCGGGAGAATGTTTCACGAACATTTTGAGTTACAAACAAGACAAGTCCTTGATTATACATATATATGTATCATTGGTGTCTCCACTCCAAACTCTCATAGTATGTTAAACGTATGAGTAACGTACACGTAGTGTACGCTTACCGCGCTGTCAACACACAGATCATATAATAGCTGTGAGTCTTTATGCTTTGACCTTGTAGTCTGAAAAATGGTGAACCAATGTTCACTGCTTCGAAATTTGAATGTGCAAAAGGATGTACCGAGTAAGTGGTTTAATGCATATGTTCGATCTAAATGGGACTATGTCGCAGGGCGCGTGACCTTCCCGATCCTAAATAGCATTACATTAAAGGTTTTTTAACACTGACAAAGTACTGTCTCTTTCTCCTACGGGAAAACGTGTTCTATAATCAGATATTTTATATTTAACAATTGATCAAAACAGAGGCACGGCAGCTATTTTTTTTTCCAAAGTTGCAATAAATACGACTTGTCGGCGTCAAATTTGAGCGCAAGGCGGTGTCTGAGAAACATAGAATTAATTTACATGGCCTAATCCAAATAGTCATGTAAAATCATTAGCATTAACATATTGTAGAAAGACCAGAACAATGATACAAAATAAAATGTGTATAGGGCTCATTTTACCCCTGGAGACAACGAGTTACAGAGCAGCAGGCAGGTCGATCAATCATTGCATTTAGCTCCTGGGAGAGTTTCAATGCTGCAGCACGTATCAACCTTGTAGACTTCTTACCAATCCTGTAAGGCAATGATTAAAGCATATTAGCAATAAATTCTTCATCATAATTTATTTTTTACATACAACAATATGCAGTTTTAAAACAAATGTAGTTTACATATTTACTTTAAAATAAATGTATGCATTGGTAAATGAAAAATTTTCTTGCAATGTAACTTACCACACAAACAGGTCTGATTTACAATCAAGAATATACACATTTTTGGAGTCTAACAAACTTTGCACAAGTCTTTTCTTTGGAATCTCCACTACAAAAAAAAACCAGAATACACAAATGAACTAAAGAACAACTTGAAAAATATTAAAAGGAAAAAACCACAAAAGAATGACTCAACATTTGAAAACAATATTTTGGACAGAGACTTTCTTCATATTACTGAATACAGAATGTCCTATTTTCAGCTATCGTTAAGTCACAATTTTATTTGTTGGTGTTTTTCTATTGTGGCACCTTTTATCACGTGTCAAATGACTTTATGATTCATAACATTACAGTGACATTATAACATGGATAATATATACTTTTCTTTGAAATACTTTTATAATTTCAAAAGAGAAACATCTTTATTTCAAGCTAGAATGGTTATCACAGATGACTGAGAATAGTCCTGTCTCCATATCCTTGAAATAGATTAAATGACCTTGAGTCAAGTTCATGACACATCTTTAGGATCTGAAGAATATTTGTGTAAGTTTGTCAAGATCTATGACAAAGTCACTGACTGGTAACCCTCAAAAGAATTTAAATAATGCTCCACCATTGACTGTGAATAGGTAACCTTGAGTCAAAGTCATGACACATCTTTAGGTTTTGAAAAATACCTATGTGAAGTTTGGTTAAAATCTTTTAAAAAGTGACCAACTTACAGCCCATAAAAAATCTAAGCAATGTCTCTTCAATAGCCTTGAAATATGTAAATTATGACTTTCATCAAGGTTATGACACACCTTAAGACTCTGTGGAATATTTATGTGGTAAAGATCTCTCACAAAGTGACTGACTTATAGCCCGTACAAGATCTGAAGGGCAAGAATGAATAAACAAACAAATGGATGCACAAACACACACTTGACCAGGCAAGGTGAATCCTAAAATCCCACATCTTCAGACAGGCAGGGATATAATAATGGATCTCCATGAATGATCGTCAGCATATTAGGAGCAACTTCAACATTTAACTCATTAATGCTTTTGACCATGTTAGGTACTTATATTTTGAAGTAACGACATATGTCAACTTCTTTCAATGAACTACTTGGAGAATAATGATGATCATATTCCATTAAAACTAATATAGCAAAAGTACAAAAATGAGCTTCTACACCAGTTGCTTTCACAATGAAAATAAGAAATGAGGTAGGGTCATTCTACCAAAGAGTTAATGCATAAAGTGAATCTATTAGCATAATGGCAATATCACAAAGTGTAATTTGCAAAAATATACTTCAGGAATGGAAAAATAACAAATGAATGTCTTAATGTTGGTCTTCATAGAAAATGAAGCCATCATGTCACGAGCATATTTTCCAAGAATGGCTTTGCAGTTCATAGAATCTGCACACTTCATTTTCCATAAATACCAAAAGTAATAGCTGTTTAACACTAGACCAGTGGTATACTACACCTAACTTGCCGGTTGAGAAGTAATAGCTGTTTAACGCTAGACCAATAGTATACAACAGCTAACTAGCAAGTTGAGAAGTGAAAGCTGTTTTACACTAAATCAATGAAATACAAATGCTAACTAGTAGGTTGAGAAGAAATTATAGCTGTTTAATGCTAAACCAGTGGTATACAACAGCTAATTGATTGACTATTGTTTACGTCACTCCATAATTATTTCACGTATATGGTGACGGCATCTGCCTGATGCATTGCATATAAATTTAGACCTTTGCAACGAACTCACTCGAAGCAGTGAGGGATCTTTTACGTGCCATGCCCACTATGACACTGGACCATAGTTTTTACTGTCTCATCCGAAAGACAGAACACCGGTGTAACCAGGGTAGGAGTCGAACCTGGGACCTCTCGAACACGAGCCCAGCACCTTATCCACTAGGCCACACCGGCTTTACAACAGCTAACTAGTAGGTTGAGAAGTGAAAGCTGTTTAACACTAAACCAGTGGTATACAACAGCTAACTAGCAAGTTAAGAAGTGAAAGCTGTTTAACACAAGACCAGTGGTATACAATACCTAACTTGCCAGTTCAGAAGTAATAGCTGTTTAAAGCTAGACCAGTAGTATACAACAGCTAACTAGCAAGTTGAGAAGTGAAAGCTGTTTTACACCAACCAGTGGTATACAACAGCTAACTAGCAGTTGAGAAGTGATAGCTGTTTAACACTAGACCAGTAGTATACAACTTATATGGCTGTTTACAGTGTTGAATGGTGAATGAAAACAGCACCTGAGGAAGAAACGAGTGACTTTGTTATGTATGCTGGTAGAACTACACAAACCAATATAAACACTCTTACGATACATACCTTGAGGTAATTCTAGATATCCCATGCCCAGTCCTACTTTATACAATCTTGGTTCAGCAACCTCAAAGTCATCTGATATAATCTCCTGTAAATTTTTCAGACAATAAAGAAATGCCAGTCAAAGATGATCAGTTCTATAATAACAATATCTTCAAAAGGTTTCTTGAATCACTGCTTGAAAGTTTTATTCTGAATTAATCTTGGTGTATATTTCGCTTTCTATTCTTTTTTTAATCGTACATGAAATGTACATGAAAAAAAATGTGTTAAGGCATTACAAATATTAACAAATTTTTCCATAAGATGTTTTGTTAGACTCACTCCTATTGGTGCTGAAGGCTGAGTACCCAATAACTCCCAGAATGCATTGGACTCTTGTCCCATGTACTCCATGTGAATCTCAGCATTCGCCTTCCTTTCATTCTTGTTAATCTTCTCTGCTATCAGCCTAAAAGAGGGATATCAACATTGACTTCTTATTTAATATTTACAAACAGCAAAACATATTTCACATCCTGCTAAATGAATGCATAGTCAAGACCTTAAATTCATATCCAAGGGCAAATCCGTCAAACATTAATTTCTATTTAGGTAAATAAAAGAACTTTTTGAATAACTGTATCATTTCATACATAAATTGTATGAAGTCATTATGTACAGACAAGTTATCAATGCTATAAAATATTTTAATTTGCAAACAGAGCTTTATATTTGGATAGTTATTGACCAACTAAATACATATTCATATACAAGCAGATAGTTTTAACCTACATTATATAAAGTTATAAAGAGATAAAATTCTCCCCTGCTAGACAGAAACATGGACACCAGTCAAAGTGACCCCTATATGTTGTGTCGCAGGCAACACAGTAAGTTATATTTTATGTAATCATGTTAGAGGACACTTCCTAGAGCTATATAGCTACTGACCTGACTTCTGTCCTGTTTACTCATTTATTGCGATGAAGGACACTCACTTTATATTTAATGTAATCATGTTAGTGAATGTATACAATTTATAAAGCTATATAGCTACTGACCTGACTTTTGTTCTGTTTACTCCTTTATTGCAATGAAAGATACTCATTTTATATTTAATGTAATCATGTTAGTGGATGTATACACTTTATTAAGCTATATAGCTACTGACCTGACTTTTGTTCTGGTTACTCCTTTAGTGTAATGAAAGATACTCATTTTATATTTAATGTAATCATGTTAGTGGATGTATACACTTTATAAAGCTATATAGCTACTGACATGACTTCTGTTCTGTTTACTCCTTTATTGTAATGAAGGATACTCATTTTATATTTAATGTAATCATGTTAGTGGATGTATACACTTTATAAAGCTATATAGCTACTGACCTGACTTCTGTTCTGTTTACTTCTTTATTGCAATGAAGGATACTCTCTTTATATTTAATGTAATCATGTTAGTGGATGTATACACTTTATAAAGCTATATAGCTACTGACCTGACTTCTGTTCTGTTTACTCCTTTAGTGTAATGAAGGATACTCATTTTATATTTAATGTAATCATGTTAGTGGATGTATACACTTTATAAAGCTATATAGCTACTGACCTGACTTCTGTTCTGTTTACTCCTTTATTGTAATGAAAGATACTCATTTTATATTTAATGTAATCATGTAAGTGTATGTATACACTTTATAAAGCTATATAGCTACTGACCTGACTTCTGTTCTCTTTACTCCTTTATTGCGATGAAGGACACTCACTTTATGTTTAATGTAATCATGTTAGTGAATGTATACACTTTATAAAGCTATATAGCTACTGACCTGACTTTTGTTCTGTTTACTCCTTTATTGCAATGAAAGATACTCATTTTATATTTAATGTAATCATGTTAGTGGATGTATACACTTTATAAAGCTATATAGCTACTGACCTGACTTCTCTTCTGTTTACTCCTTTATTGTAATGAAGGACACTCACTTTATATTTAATGTAATCATGTTAGTGGATGTATACACTTTATAAAGCTATATAGCTACTGACCTGACTTTTGTTCTGGTTACTCCTTTAGCTAATTTACCAGTCCAGACATAGATGTCCATACCAGCATCCACTAAAAATACAAATCTTCTATCCAGACTGGTGGTCCTAGGCCTGACCTGGATACAAAGATAATTAAGCATTTACAAATGACTATCAGTGTACTAATTTCAGGGAGGTAGCATTATCCTTTTCGTATGTATTCTCATTTCAACAAGATTCATATATATAAGCACAGTTAAACCTCTCTTAATATTGAGGAAGGTCACTGGTCTCCCTAACTCACAACTATACTGATAAGTTACAAACCTTATCAAACTCAACATTTTATGCTAAAGTAAGAACACATACAATATCAAAGATCTTTTGACTATGTAGTAACCTTTAGCAATCTGAGTGGCTGCAGGTTCAATTTCAGCCAGGCATCTGTAAGACAGAACGTAAACTTGACACATATCAAAAAGCAGTCGCTATCAACAATGCTAGACTGATGACTGATTGATTGATTAATTATTGTTTTACCTCACTCTAAGATTTTTTCACCTATATGATGATGGCGTCTACCTGATGCGCTGTAAAGAAATTTATGCCTTAGCAGCAGACCCACCTGAAGCAGTGAGGTATCTTTTATGTGCCATGTCTACCATGACTCTGAACTTCAGCTTTGACTTATTACCTCTGAAAGAAAGAACACTTGTGTGTCCATCTCAGGAATCAAACCTGGGACCTCTGATTCATGAGCCAAGTACCTCATCCATTCAGTCATATTAGTTTTACACTGATGATGATAACATTAAGTTATTGGGGATATTATATATTTCGCATGGACCTACTTATAGCAAGCACATGTTGAAGTTATCTTTCTTCACTGACTTACCCTTTCCAGTGTGATCACTTGAGATCCCCATGCTCTGTACATCTTCACCTCATAAGTCTGAAATTGAACAGAAATTCATACTGTGAAGAAGCAATATCTGAACTCTGCCTATATAACAGTATGGTATTTCTAAAGACAATATATAAAAGAAATGCATACACATCAAATAACATCTGTTTCATTAGAGAGCATTTCAGTATTTAATTTGATTTCCAGATATACTACATGTTTTGAGAAATATATGCTTTTTTAATAAAATGGTGGAATAGAAAATGATAAATAACTTTAATACTGAAATTTTCATTGCAAATAAAGTATTGTATAGCAGGAAATATCCTGTTCCAAAAAATGTCATTTTTTCATGTGGAAATCATCACGAAAAAATTTAACTCTTATTCTATTTTCATCCATCAAATTCAATAGGTAAATACTGAATAAATACAGAAATAAAACACATTTATAATTATAATTCATTGCTTCACTTTGAATATTACCTGTATTCAATATGGATAAAATCCACTTTGAAAAAATTATTCTATCAAATGTTCTCAGGAATAATATTTGTTTCAATATTGTCACAATTTTGAAATAAGACTCATATATAAAGCTTCTACTTTTTATCAAATTCTGATAAGTAATGGGGAACCACAGAACTTTCTTCCAAGTACATGTATGTCTATTTCAGTCAAACCTGTTTTCAGCAACTACAGAAGGGAAGGTGGAAAAGTAGTCAATTACCGTATGTGGCCTCTTCATACCAGCTGATTTTGTATACATGTTCATAGTCGAACTTCGATCACTCAAAGTGTAAAGATCAATTGTAAATTTTAAAATTAATTAAAAAATAAAGCCTCCATGTTGTTAATAAAAACACAGAATGACCAAGGGGAGATCAATCTTTCCTATTACATGTATTGTTTTCAATGAAGTAAAAAGAAGTATACATGGTTTATTCAATATATTTAATTGCAATTTATACACAATCATTGTAGCTTGTCTATGATTATTACCTTTATTATCTTCGTATAACATCGTTTATTAAATGCAATACATGTATATCCGTGTATTAATTTGCAGTATGTTTATATCCGAGTCATTAAGTCCTTAACTCAATATCATATGCATAACTAGAATTAGACTATCAACCAATCAGAATTTAGTTTTGATTAGCTGATTATCAAGTTTCATATGCAGAGTAGAAATAGATGCAAGATCGCCTTACTTATAAGTTTGTTTATCAGTTTTTCTGTGATTTACCCACCCACAAACCCAGCAACACCTTTTATTGACACTCTCTGTTGTTTTGAATTTAATATGCTCATATTCTTACATTATGTTTATATTCCTGTCTCTGTAGAGGCTACTTGCTAGTTATATTGTACATAAATCGGTGTGGCAGACATAATTCTTTGGAGACTTATTTCTCCCCCAATCTATGTTCTCTTAAAAAAAAAATGCTGTGCTATAGTAGATGAGGTATTATAATCAATTGAGAAAACGAACATTAGTACATGCCGGTACATGTACAATCCATACCAACCTCCTCTAGGCATTGTCAGTGTTAGATCTACCAGGTTCACCCCATATCACACATCTCAGTTGTTTAGGTCTATCAGATCATGTATCTCATTTGAGGTCTGCCGGATTCACCCCAGACCAATTTAAGTTTAGAATATTTGATAAGATCTGCTGGGTTCACCCCAGATCACATATCTCATCTAAGGTCTGCCGGGTTCACTCAAGACCAACTTATGTTTAGATTATGCAAGATCTGCCGGGTTCACCCCGGATCAAACATCTCATTTAAGATCTGCCGGGTCACCCCAGATCACACATTTCATTTAAGATCTGCCGGGTCACCCCATATCACACATTTCATTTATTAGGTCTGGCGGTTCATTGTTAAGAGTGAGTAGACCACTAGATGCCAATTAATTGATTTTATTTTTATATCATCCTTGGTTATATATCTACAATGTGTATATAGACTGTGTGTTTACTATGTTTAGTATAGTTTATTATTAGCCTTAGTTTTAGGTATGTAGAGAAGTTTTAAAAAATGATGATGAAAGTAAAAAAGCTATACAAATGAACTGTGTACATACTGTAGTTACCATAGAGCAGAAATGAGAATCTAATTTACTATCCTTAGCAATTACTATAAATAAACTGGTAGCTACTTCAGGGTTCATACAGCTTGGGAGAAATGAAATTCAAGCACTTTTCTAGTAATTTTTCAAGCACTTTTTGCACATTAATCAGTGTGGAATACGGTCAATGTGCAGTACAGACATTGTATAGTTTCTATTTTCCGCTAGTGTTACATTACACAGTGTTTATTAAGTGATACAAACGGATTCCATTTGTAACATTACATTGTACTATTTTACAGGAGTTCGACGTTTTAAATAAATTCAAACACTGTTAAAAAAACTCAAGCACATTTTAATAGAAATTCAATCACTTTTCAAGGACTTTTTTAATTTTATGTAAATTCAATCACTTTTCAAAGACTATGTGAAAATTCAAGCACTTTTCATAGTCTGTGCGAACCCTGTACTTTTAGTCTTTATACTTTCACATAAAAATTTCCTTACTGATGATTGGTACAGCACAAAATTATTCTTTGTTTGTGCTTCGCTTTGCCGATCTTACTCTTGTGGTATATCATGTTGTTGGAGTTGTCTTTCTTTTTGAGAATTTACATACCGGGGTATGGCAAGCACGAAACTAGCACAAAGGGTTGGTTTGGGAGTTTTTCTACACATATAATAGAAATTCAACTGTAGTAGAAAAGAACAGAGATAGGAAATTGTAAAAACAATGACACTTTGAGATAAAAAGTAGATGATATATAGAAAAAAGAGTTTGGGGACTGCAAAATGCCTCTGACATTAGTATAATTTTCACTTAACTGACTTAAATGAAGTAAAATCTGGAAAAATTACATTAAAGGAAAAATTCAGGACTTCAATCTGACTTTGAAATGAATAGCATTTCGACAAGCAACTTCGAGTAATGAGTTTTAAGTGTATCTGGAATGGATTAAGAATGGCAGATTTATATCATGGGAAAGACGATTGAAGGTCACATTTTGCCTCAATGGGTTTGTGGAAAAAATTTTGGTCACTACCTGCCACTAAAAAGAGATACAGTTTGGGTGCAATTATTTACACTATTATAATTTTAACCTTCTGAATCTAAGAGAAGTAAGCAAACTATTGGAATAAAATTCAGAGTGAAAATTTCCTGCTATACAGCAATTCAATTGAAAAATGCGAAACAAAGCTAACAAACTCAAAATAAAGAACAGAAAGTCTGACAACTATAAAACAAAAAACAAGTTATACCTCTCTAGCATCGAACAGAAAATCAGTCTGATTGCGTTTAAAAAGACTCAGCTGCATATAAAAAGTCACATTACATTGATCTACATTGTATACAGGACAACATTAAGCCACAGTATGCTCTAATAGAATATTCATTTCTCACTTCATTTCTACACTTTCCTTTTCATTTGGCTAATTACGTTCTCTAATGTAAAATATTTCATGCAAAAGCCTTGTTCCTGTCTACTTACAATATTTTCTACTGAGTAGAAGCCACTAGCTGTTCTGCCTCCTTCAATGTATGACACACCATTTTCAAAGAGTTCCAGGAATTCATCACTTTCATCATTCATTTCCTCTCGGATTGTTCGACATTCAGCACCAAGTAAATTCCTGAGATTAACGGCATGAATTGCAGAACATGCCTTTTTGTCAATCTGTAAACAAATACACAAAGAAAATTATGCAGCAGAAGAATACTTTATTGTTTAATGTAATTAACGAGACCGTTCTGGGTATCTCAAAAACTACAATAGGAAAATTGATCATTTTTTCGTCAGTGATGAAATGCTAAATAAAAATAATTTTTAAAGAATTGTAGAAAAATTCACCGCTTGGTTCAATTTAGGGGGGAAATCTCAAAAAATACTATTTTTAACGTTTTGAAATGTCGTAATCAGATATTATGGGAATTAACTTCGAAATATTAAAGTTGGGTAGATACATTTCGGTTAAACTATGCTGATTTTATAATTTGTTGATAATTTTTTGATATTATTAATGTTTTTAAGACGCCGACTATTTTAACAATTACAATCGATCGGCATGCACTAAAACTTGCGCAGCGCATTAAAAATCGTACCGTAATAGCTAGTGAATAAATGTACAAATGGATGATGAACACACACAAATGTATCATGAAGACATATTGGATATCATTTACACTACTCATAGCATCCCATGAACATTTGCAAATAGGGGACAGGGGTAAGAGGTAGTGGACTCTAAATGCATCAGGAAATGAGGTCAACTCTCAAAAAGTACACTGATAGATCTTTTTATATACTGCAACCTAGAAATGACTCCAGGAACAAAGTATTAATTGATTTTAAAACTTATTCTAATCAGTCACAAGAAAATGCATAGAAAAACGCTACAAAATGGCAAAATATTCAAATATAATTCAATAACAAATGTAGCAATGCTGTCTAATCCATTAATTATGTCAATCTTTTATTTTAAGATGGATTTAAATAGCTGATACTTACAGAAGCCTGTTCTCCAATCCAATACCACATCTGCCAATCTAGACTGTTGGAGTCATTGATAAATGTTCTCAATATAATGTAGCAATCTGCTTCATAAAACTTCCCAATTAAAGCTGAAAGAACCATACATAAACATGCACTTAAGATTGAAATAGTAAATGGTAATAATGTTATTCTATACATACATGGGTTTACAAACAATGGCATCCACACAAGAAAAAAACCAAAACAAAAACATCCCAAAGTTGAGCATCCCTTTGACCTTGCTTTTTAACTTTGACTTTCAGTAAGTCCTTTCTTTAATTATAAAGAAAAAGTACACCAAGCTTGACTATTTTCACACTGCAAAATTTCAACCTGCAAGTTGTATTATCTTATCATATACATTAACTGCTGAATTCAATACCTTCTTCCACTAGATTGGGTAGGAAGTTCTCAATCTCCCAACAAGCAATACCTGTTAAATGAAAAAAAAATTGATGGAAATTTACATTCAACACATGAAAGAAACAAAGCTTACCTTTAAATACATGAAAAGTACAGTGGAATATACCATTTATACTTGTAACAAAAATTTACCTGGAATCTGACCCACATCGTCATCGAAAATTAAACTGTAGTCCAGCTGGGGTCGTTGAAGATGCTCATTCCACTTTTTAGGTCTGGAAAAAAAATACAATAGAACCTTGTTTAATTTTAGGATTTTTTGTTTTATAACTTCAAATGATTCTATATAACATTTACTTGGCCTTAATGAAGTTCAGGGGAAAAGTTAAAAATAAAGATTTTCAATCTGTGTTTTTGTAAAATGTGTGTTAGATATTTTTTCTGTAGGTTCTAATGTTTATAATTTGCTACACTCAGAGAATTGACTTCTTTTCAAAAAATATGATGGCCCCTAATTACCGAGTGTCTTCCATCAGAATTAAATGAAATCACAATTTTCAGTCAATACAGTACTTGCTTTTCCCTAACCACCAAATCATTGAAATGTTGTGTGTCATGGAACCAAAGAATTGAAATGCATCCATCTTCAAAAGAGTGACAGCTGTTCAGTTATATAAAATAATGTTTGAACCAATGTCTTAGAACATGCTCATGTGCTTTAATGTCACTGAAAACATCGTTATATGTCAAAATACAGTGTGACAGCAAGAAAACAAGTTGGTGTTCCTTAAATACACTACTTTATCTCGCACATGAAGAGATGTAAGCATACCAAAATGTAGGACAACTTACAAATAATTTCTGTGTTTATCCCAATTTTCCCTGTTTACCCCCATTTTCCCTGTTTGACTTCATATTCCCTGTTTCTTTAAAGGCTTTGTTCTTTCTCATTTGTCTGCAAAACACTTTGATAAAATACTAACAAATTTCCTTTTACACAATATTTTAGTTTACATAATCCTGGTCCCCTAAACTTAATTAAGGCCATTTATTTAAGGTCTCTGAGAAGCTAGTGCATATAATACAGCAAAATAATTCCATAATGATTTGTTCAATGGTATGCATTAAATGTTTTGGCAAAGATAAAGTAGTGGTTAAATAAAACATTAACACATGTAAAATTATGATAAATGTACCTAAACAGCATAAACAGTCACACACAAGAACAGACACACATATACACACAAACACACGGCCAAGGTATCTCTTATCTTATGTGTAGCTATGTGAGGGGGCAACAAAATCGTGTTTATCAGTTTGTATGCATATCTTTTGTTTAACATCATGCCAAGTTTACTTCACTATAAGTTAACAGCATGAACCTGCCTAATGCATTGTACAGAAATGGTGACCTATGAAACACGTAAAGCAGTGAGGGGTCTTTTAAGCCGAATCTTGAAAGAAGGAAACACAGAAAGTCAATGGATGGACTCAAACCAAGGAATTCTAAGACCCCAAGTCACTGACTGAACAATACTACTTCCATGTTCAAATAATGAATGTACCTCTAGTGGTGGTAACTAATGTGAAAACAGAACATGAGAAATCAAGGTCAATGACATCAAAGAGCCTATACCAAGATGTTTCATTATAGGCAGGAAGTTGAAAGAAGTTGAAAGTATGTCTCATGAAATAAAAAATATGTGCTATGATTAAAATGCTCTAATTGTGATGCTTTTATGACAGGTATCATTTGAAGTCATTGGTTCAGACAACTGTACAGAAGACATTACAACATTAGGGATAACATCATCGACACTGAATGCCTCAACTATGTTTATGGTAATATACTCAAATCATTTCAGTGGTTTCCAAAAATTGCAATTAAAACAGGGAATCAGCATTTTCCACAACTGTATAAAACTATAATCTATATATAACCCAGACTCAGTTTAGCAGATCACTTGCAGTTTTACACTATTTCACAAAAGATAAATGTTATCAGAATAAATCACCAATTTGCTAGGCAACCTTTCTTAGCCTATTGTCCCAAAATGCTAAGCTTGTTGAAAGCACAAATATTAATAGTCACACCTGATAGACATATTTATTACAAATGAATACAGCTAGTGGGACCATCTTAAAATACCAATATTGTTACAGTTTAATTTATAAATATTCCACTTTTAATACTAGACTTCAAGATGTTATAATCATTTCACGTAAGAAACAATTTCAATATATTTTTTTTTAAACAATACTTCTAAGGTATGTATAGTATGAAAGTTTCTCAATTCTATTACTCAAAAGTATCCAGATAGGAAATCAAACGATCAACAGTCAAATTTGGGAATGATTTCTATTAAGGTAAGTTATATCATCATACAGAAAAATGAAAAATTGGGGAGTGATAAATGCTGTTTCATAGCACATAAAAGTCATGCACTGTATATTTTTGTTTTAATTTTACAGCCCTACCGTCTCCTCATGGATCCACTGTCATGAAACAAGTATTACTGTTATTATTAGAAGTAGTAGTAGTATTAGTAGTATAAATTCATGGATATATTTTTTTTTTCAATGATATAGTATGAACCTATTCTGATATATACATCTTTTTGTAAATCAGTAAAATATTATTCAACTATATCTCATTTAATGATTTACAAATGATAAAATTGATTCCTTCATCATGAATATTTATTCTTCAACTTACTCTAAGAAAACTTTATTATAACAATAAGTTCCTTTAAAACCCTTGCTAAATGCTCCGTTTATCCAGACACGTTTGTTCCCAGCCGATTTTTCCGTATAAATGGATCATAGCACATTAGATGTTAAAAAATCTTATTTCTTGATGATAGAAGGGGTGTATATATGATAAAACACATTAAATGTACATTCATTATATGCGTTAAATTTGTAAACGAAGAAATAGATATCTATTACGTATTTAATATATTAACATCTTTAGTAAACTGTACATTGATTTCAGCCAAACTTCAAAAACCTTCTTGTTTATTTCAACTCAATGTCCACTATCTAAATGTAGGTAACCGCTTTTGTCTATACCTCACGCTTCACTAATTTTACTTCTATCCCGATCGGGGTGTTTATCTAAAGTCCTGCTGTGTTATACAAATCTAGTATCGAAAAGAATTTATGTCCAGATAAATTTATACAATGTACATGTTTTAAATATAAAAAATTTCTATACCTATAAAACAGAACTATAAGTAAAAGTTTAAACTAATCTACAAAATAATGTAATGAGCCCTGATTTGCACTAAGCAATTATACGTTATCAATGACCAATCTCTGATAAATGAGTGAAGCTACCTAGAGTTTGTTACAATTTAAAGCCTCAATATTTAATTAACAATGTAAGCTGTGCTGTCAGCAATTCACTTTTATTTACTATCATTCAAATAACAGTAATCTTTATATCTGGCGTGAGCGTGTACTGACTCTTAAAAAGGAATCATCAATGACAGCTAACATGACATTTGACTACACCCCAAGTGGTCAATTCTAAATTGGATGGATAATTAACATATCATAGGTAGGTGACCAGGTAAACGCATAGTTTCACTGTTAAACAATCAATCAGTGCTGAGAGGAGATTAATAGTGAGGCTTCATGTATTAATGAAACCACAGTTATTTGCTACAGCTAAGTCCCAAGTGCAAGATATTGTCCACATTATCGGAGCCAATTTAACATTCTTTTGGAATGTTGTACCCGTATTTCCTTGTAAGGATCCAGAATGCAGATATCCGGATTATCGGATCAAAATATCATTTGGGATATCCGTTTCAACACTTTCTTCTCCAGTAAGTGGATTTTCCGGATACATGGAGCCCAGATTAACGAAGCATCACTATATATACATACATGTATTGCATAAAGCAATATATCAAGTGAGTTGTAGTATTTCTAACAGTAATAAATTGGGTGTTATTTCAGCAGGGCAGTACTAACTTTACTATTTCTAACAGTACTAAATTAGTGTTACTTCTACAGTACTAACTTTACTATTTCTAACAGTTCTAAATTAGTGTTATTTCTACTCAATAGATTTGTTGGTTTCTTATGTTGCACTAGGATTACTTCACCTATAACATTTAATAAACTTACTTGAGTGGTTCTTTTGCCTCCTCCTCCAGAGTGGCTGTTAATTCTTTGTTCTTAGCTACATCTCTCATACCCTGAAATAAGAAAAAAAAAATGTGTTTGGGAAAAATATATACCTCAAGGGTAACACTTTGCCTAAACAACGCAAAATTCTAAAAGCAATATGGCCAAAAAGATGGACTGTCATATACAAAACAAGACTTGTCAGAAGACAACATATCTCACCAATGGGGCATTGTAAGAGGCAAAGCATGTATTTTAATGTTTCCTTAATTCAAAGTCAAGTCCAAGCCTTGAAGGTGGAGGTCAACATTTAACCAGATGAAAGCTCCATTCACAATGAATCTACATGTGAAATCTCTATCTGTGAGATTTCAAAAGAAAAAACCCAGGAAAAATAGGCTAAATTCAAAGGTCAAGGTTCTTACATCAAAAGTCATGGTATCAAATGAAAGCTCTTGACATGAGGGACCTAAGTGTGAAGTATCAAATTCCTACCCCTATTGGTTGAAAAAATACAGCCTAGGTTTAAATTTTAGTAAAATGTAGGTCAAAGTTCAAGGTCAAGGGTCATGAAATCAAATGAAAACTCTTGACATGAGGAACCTATGTGTGAAGTATCAAAGCCTTACCCCTATTCTAAAGATATAGTCCAGGTCAAAGTTTTTAAAAAGGTTAAAGTCAAGGTCACAAGGTTAAAAGTCATGGCATCAAATGAGAGCTCTTGTCATGTGGAACCTATGTGTGAAGTATCATATCTCTACCACTAACAATTGAAAAGATGTAGCCTTGGTTATAGTTTTTGTGCACAATGACGCCGATGCACGGTGATATAATAATTGCTCTTCTGTCATTTCGTCCCGGCTAGCTTAAAATAAGCTGCAAAACATGGCCCTATTTTGATAACAAGGCCAAAATACCTTACATTGTGTAAACTTGCACTTTTGATAAATGAATCTGCCGGCAAGATAACAAGGCCAAAATACCTTACATTGTGTAAACTTGCACTTTTGATAAATGAATCTGCCGGCAAGATTCCAGCAATAAGTGGAACACATATCATATATTTATATAAACATTAAGCAAACAGAGGGCAATCACTTTCCCTAAAAGGAACATGATGTACTATTGGCTAGGAAAGTACATTAATGAAAGGACTTGAAAGTCCTCAAGGTCAGAATTGCATGGTCAAGTACATCAAAGGTAATAAAGTCGTGATCCACCAAGAGATCACACACCAAGCGTGTAATGTTTAGGATCAGTATTGACAAAAACACGGTCTGCATTGAACAGAACAAACAAAAACAATGAAGGACTTGATGCATCGCCTTCGGGCTTTCGCCCATTTACACATAAAAAATTAATGTACAATGACACCAAATTTCATTTAAAAACTCCAAGAACATCCCGAGATATACGAGGTCAAATCCACATGACCATGGACCAAGCTAAGCATCCGATCGTATAAGGAAAGATGGTCCATTTTGGAAATTCAACAAACGAATGAACTATACATGTCATGTTTAAAGCATATTTGACTTGAATTCTTTGCCTGAAATCGCAAATCAAAGTCATTCGCCTTTTCATTTACTGATTTTGTCAAACAAATCCGCTATCATTCTCTCTGATCACTTTTGACCTTGACAGTAGTATGAAATTAGCAATCTGGACAAAGTTACCCGCTGTACATGTACATTTGGGGAAAACAACGTCTACACATGTAGATCTATAAATAACTGGCTATTATTAGTAGCTTACACATCAACAACTACAAAGACGTATGTTAATCGTTGTGACGAGAAGATTGTAGAGTACTTCGAATTCCACTGCTATAAAAAGAAGCGATATTCTCAAGTTTTATTAATTATTATACAATGGATGTTAGTACGGACTAGTAGTGTACTTCTTATTACGGCACAGCTACACAATAATGTCAATCATACTTTTTCGGAACTTTCCGCCGAGTATTCGGAAAGACTGCATGTCCTCCAGCGCATGAATATAACTTGTCTAGATCGATGGAATAAGGGCACATCTATTTTCTCATCTGATCAAACTTATCTTTTTAAATATACATGTACATATGTGTAGTAGGTAGACTTGTTATCAAAGTCTTCAATTTTCAAAAAGGAAAACAATTCAATCTTGTGTGCAAAAATATATTACTCTCTGAAAACACAATTTAAATGTTACACCTCCGTATTTAAAACACTTAAGTATGATGAACACAACACAGTCAGAAGCACTGCTCTTCCCCAATCAGGATTGACCAAGTTAGAAAGACTCAAGTTACCTTACCTTGAGTACTTTTTCGCTTTCTTGTCCATCTCGACGTCTTCTAAGTCTAAGTTTCCGAGCCACTGGGTCACTTTTATGTACTGAAATCAGACATATGATGACCACAAAGATCCAGAAATGATACTTCATGAGTGATTACATTACATGCCAGTCTAATAGCTGTGTTACTAATAAAAGTCTGCATATTATGAACTTTCCTGATAATGCCTGGGTTATCGCTTCACAAAAACCATATGTGTCCGGGCTTAACACATTAAAGAACTCACATAGCACTGACCCTTGTACATAGATCACATCCCCATATACTGACCAGATATCCAATAATTAAAGTCAAATACTAGTGTATGCATAACAGTGATGACAATATGTGTTTAAAAACTTTTTACGTGACTTGAAACTTAACACAAATCCAATATCCTTTACTTTTTGGACTGTCAATTTTTTTTTTCTAACCCAAGTCCCCGTGACTACTATGCTTTAACTCAATACGTGTATATGGCTCACAATAAGTATGTATCTTTTGTACCAAAGAAATGAAGCGTACATGTTTTTGGGTGTGTATTATACAGAATCTAAAATTACATAACTTTTATCTCTTTAAACTGTACTATAATGGTCACCTGAATATGACAGCTTAGCTTGTTTGTTTTACAGATTTTATATTGAGCTTGAAGTTGGTGTATGGGTCTTGATGTTAAATCTGTTGCTGACAAATGCAACCAATTAATATTGAATTCAGCAAAGTATTTCTTTACTACATAATTATATATCAAATAATTTCACACAGAACATGAACATACATATTTTAGACATATTTAAGAAAATGTGGAGAATTAGACCAATCCTTTGTCCGGTCACAATGAACTTGATAATTTACCTGGTATATAGTATTCATGCTACATTAACAGATACTGAAACATATGTCAGTAAAGCTTACACTTGTTACATCTGCAGGTCTTTTCATGTCCAGTAACATCACATTTAATGGTTATCTCAGATGCATATCCAGGTTGTTGTTATCAAACAACTTCAAGATTCAAAACGGTAGCATTACTAGTTAATCTATATTCACTCCTGCTAACCTGTTAATTAGTGTAAACCTGGTAGAGGCTTTTCCACCACAGATATTTATACTACTTATGAATGTTTCTGTCTCAACTGGGCACGCATTATGTACTGGCTAAGCACTTAGCTTGCAGTGCAGACAATCTGTGTTCAATCCCCAGAATGTGTTATCTCATGCTTCTGTGATATAACTGAAATTAATCAACCAACCATCTCTGCTTAAACCTATACAGCAGTTGGACCTATAGAGACCGACTTGGGGGAAATGTCCCCCTTGACCTATATTCTAGTTCAAAATAGTTTGAAAATTACAGAATTTAGTTCCTACAATACCACTAATATAAATTTTATCTTACTGAACATGTACGCTTAAAATGTTTTATTAAAATATTTGACATTTATAATCCCAAACTAAGTAAGTTTCGGTGTTTACCTGGTGATTCTCCTGTTGACTGAGTAGGTTCCCCTACTTTACGCAGCTGACTATTTAAGGAGAAATCAATGTTGTAGTATTCAAATGTGGACTTTAATTCTGCTGGTTTTGGTGGCATCACCAAGTTAGGGTTTTCCCTTACATCTAATGTCTGTAATGAGTTATGTATGATCATTTAAGATATCATGAAAGTAGGTCATTAAATCGGTTGATCTTAAAGGCTAAAAAAAAAATAGTTGTGTGTTTCCAGTTTCAGCCTTGGAAAATTCGGGTTGGAAAGTTGGGTTTTTTTCTTTTCTGTTTCATTTTGCCTTTCATCAGTATCAGTAGTCTGTTTCAATAACAAATGTAAGAGAACCAACCACTCATGCCCGTAAACTTTGAACCAGTAAGCATAGCTCACCATGAAAATGTGTTTTTACTCAAAATGGTAAGCGTAAACTTTATGATGAAAATTCATTGAAAGTTGCATGAAGTACGAATTCAAAGCTGGAATTTACCAAATCAGTAATGGTTTTATCTAGGATTGTTAGTGAAACAACCTACAGTATTGGATGCTAGCCGTTTGTTAAAATTTAGATTTCACAAGTCTCATAAATGTTTGAGCAAAAGGCTACTTCATTTGAAGCCTTTTCCATACCATGATTTATTTTTTTACCTTTTAATGTAATTGTGAGCCTTTTTTTATCACCTTGAAAAATAAGATTATAAGGTCAACGGTACAAAATAGGGTTGGTCTAGAAAGTGGAAACACACATATACATTTTTGGCCTAATCATCAAATTAGAGTACTTTCCACTGAGCTATGAAATTTGGAAACAAATTAGAAGGTGAGTCATAATACCTATTATACATGGGTTTTTTTTTTTATACATGAGCATTTTTACTCATGAAGAGATTTAAAAATAAGCAAAAAATAAGCACAAAAGACATCACAAGAATATTTTATTGTAATACAGTTGTGATACTGACTTAGGACAGTCATTTGAAATAAAGCCGGTGTAGCTTACTGGATGAGGTGTTTTGCTCATGGCCAAGAGGTCCAACATTCAACTCCCCAAACCAGTGTTCTGTCTTGCAGACGAAAAATAGGGCACCGATGATGGGTGCATGATACGCCCCCATCATGTTTTAATGTGGTCTACAAGCCACATCCTTTCATTTGACACCATCAAAAGTTTTGTTCCCCCTTGAGATAAGGAGTAGAACCTGGAAAACCTTTTCGACCTAGCCCATTTTCCCCAACCCCAGGGGCCTGACCCCAACTTTGAAACCCACATGCACAACTACAAACCACATCCTTTCATATGACACCATCAAACGTATTGTTCCCCCTTTAGTTAAGGAGGAGAAGCCCGGACAAGCTTTTCCAACCCCACCTATTTTCCCGCACCCCAGGGGCCTGACCCCAACTTTGAAATCCACATGCACAACTACAAGCCACACCCTTTCATATGACATCAAAAGTTTTGTTCCGCCTTTAGTTAAGAAGGAGAAGTCTGGACAAGCTTTTCCGACCCACCCATTTTCATCCACCCCAGGGGCCTGACCCCAACTTTGAAACCCACATGCACAACTACAAGCCATACCCTTTCATATGACACCATCAAAAGTTTTGTTCCCCCTTTAGTTAAGGAGGAGAAGCCCGGACAAGGATGGATGGACGGACGGCATGACATACGGACGGACAGACAACAGCGGTATAGCATAATAGGCCCACATTTTTAAATGCAGGCGTATAAAAAGTGAAAATCAATGTCCTGGTAGTCACCAAGTATGTGAAATATTTGTGGAACCACATAAAACAATAATCAATCAACTGAAATGACAATTTTCACTCAATTGGCACAATTAGTTGGTTTACAGGCACAACATCCCACTCACAACAAAAACAATACAATCAAAGAAATAAAATACACTGAATTACTGCTTTAAAAATATGAAAAGCTACAAATTGGTTCTGGACAATGAATTTGTAAATTTAGATTGTCGTGAATAAAAAAAAGTTGACAATATGCTCATGTTAAATGATTTCACTTCAAATGAATCTGAAGGCACATCAATCAATCTGTTTATTACAATTATAATTTTTCATTCCATCATAAAATATGTAATTCTATGTTAAAAATTTTTCCCAAATATTTGCATGAAAATGATTAAAGAAAATTTTTCTAATATTTACATCAATAATATTCCATTAAAGAGTAATACACATGATCAATTTACATTTCAAGAAATTACCTCTAGTTCTGGCAATAAGTGGAGAATATCTGGAAGGGTTACAAGCCTATTTCCATTTAAGATAAGCTTTTTGAGCTTTCCACATCTATAAAGTAATACTGAAAATTCACTTTGGCAAAATGAAATGAAAGACTCACAAACACATAAACACATGTACTGGTATTTTTATGTTATACAATAGCTTAGTTGAGGGGAGAATAAGTATGAAACAATTAAGATATAAATGAGGTATATGTATGGAAAACAATTACTGATATTACACTTATGACTTTTATGCTATTTCAATATAATAATACTTCAATGATTTAACCAACACTACATCTTAATTTTTTTTTCAAAATGAAAAACTTCATACCTACAAAGACCTTCAGGGATCATCTCAAGATTATTACTTGCTGCACTGAATATCTCCAGATTGTGTAATCTACCAATGTTTACTGGAATTCCTTCAAAGTCTAGTTGATTACAATTGACATAAAGTTTTTTCAATGAGGACAGCTTGGAAAGGGAAGACTGAAAACAATACAAGTAATAACAGACTTGACATAAGGCTATGACTTAGCATTTGTAATAAAACATCCAACATCAGGAACTATATGTAAGAATGTAGAGGACAAGATGATAAGATTAAAATATTAGTAAACAAATAAGAAAAAGGTAGATCAAATTTTACAATTTTAAAGCCATCAAATTGATCAAAGCATTAAGAAGATTTTAAGGTCAGAGAAACAATTTAGTAGCATTTAAATACATGTATATAATGTGTTTGTTTGCAGAATGCTATTAATGAAACACCAGGATAACGTCACTTAAAAGTGAGGCACCAAAATGTTTAGTGGCTGAGGTAATTGGCGTACCTAGAAAACACTTCTATCATTCAGCAGATACAATGTCAAGCCTTTTCATTCCCTTGACCTGGGATTAAACACTGACTTGACCGCTATCGTCAGTGCACCAACATCCCTATTACAATCTCAGACTTGACCAAGGCACATGTACATGGAAGGGGCTACATTTTATGCACCTTATGATAAACTCAGGCTTGACCAAGGCACATGTACTTATAACAGGCTATCTCAAAGTCGAATGTCGGTCCCGAAAAATTCCTTTATAACATGATTAAATTCACCCCGGATGTCTCAAACACTTACTGACAATTTCCACCATGGCCTCTTCCCTAGTTGACAGGCCACGCAATTGACCGTGTCAGGGTACAAAGTCGCAGTAATTACATAATCAAGTCCAGACCTACCTTCTTACTTATACCAATTGTTACTAAATGATGACAACTTATCAAATTTGACATTGAATTAGGTAATTGACATTGACTTATTTCATACCCAATTTATTTAAAGAAATTTATTTACACTGTTCATTTTATTTCTTGACCATGTGTTTGTATGTATTTTTATGCAAAGTAATAGTAGTTTGATGTTTTTTGAATAAAATAAAATTATGACATGTTTCTTCATCTCATATGTGTTAGTCCGCCCTTGGTTTAAGGTAGGGTATAAGACAGTTATATCCAGAACTGATTACTGTAAACGTAACATATGCACATCTACATATTTATTGCTAAGTACCTCACGTACTATAATAATCACACATGTCAAATGTACCAGCGTTGCGTATGTTAACAGCTTCAAGATTTATGATCTAAATTCGAAATTTGAACATCTCCAACTACAGATATTTCAAAGTATTTTCCGCTGTCCCTCCGACTACGAAATATCGAGGTTTGAATGTATCTTAGAATTACGTTTTGTTACTGGTTTGAACTACCTTCATTTATACTTTGTCTTTAGAATCACTAATAATAATTTGTAACCTAAACATGTACATACAGTACAGTCCATACTGTCACAGAGTATGGTTCATATGGTCTATATGTACAACATGGACCATATTACTTGTACATCATGGACCATATTGTATACAAGGACCATATGAACACATTACACCTCAGTATTGTCTTGAGGTATGGTACGTATTGTACACCTACTATGGTCCATACTGTACATGTAAAGTGGTTCATATTGTACATATAGTGTGGTTAACATGGCATATGAAATAATGTCCATATTGTACATGTGGTATGGTCAATATTGTACATGTACTATGGCTCAAATTGTATGGTCCATATTGCATATGTAGTATTGTTAATGTTATACATGTAGTATGGACCATATTGTACATATAGAAGAGCAGTGTAGTGGCTAATCTGTTATAAAAAGGGAAATTAAGTTTACACATACCGGTAAGGATTTAAGGAGATTTCTTGACAAATTCAGTGTTTCTAAATTTGCCCATGTATCTGTAAAATAAACAAAAATTGAATCTATTACATCTCATATAATATATCAAGTACGTTTCTTCTCATAAAAATATGTGTAGCAAACATACATGAAATAGGATCCTCCCCAAAATAAAGTTATGCAAAATATAAGTGAATCACAGTAGCCAACCTAACACTGTAACATTTAGCAGAGCAATTGTTCATGACCTCTGGACAATATAACTGTATTATACCTATCACAAATGACAGTTCTGCTCTCTGGACAATATAACTGTATTATACCTATCACAAATGACAGTTCTGCTATCTGGACAATATAACTGTATTATACCTATCACAAATGACAGTTCTGCTCTCTGGACAATATAACTGTATTATACATATCACAAATGACAGTTCTGCTATCTGGACAATATAACTGTATTATACCTATCACAAATGAGAGTTCTGCTATCTGGACAATATAACTGTATTATACCTATCACAAATGAGAGTTCTGCTCTCTGGACAATATAACTGTATTATACCTATCACAAATGAGAGTTCTGCTCTCTGGACAATATAACTGTATTATACCTATCACAAATGAGAGTTCTGCTATCTGGACAATATAACTGTATTATACCTATCACAAATGAGAGTTCTGCTATCTGGACAATATAACTGTATTATACCTATCACAAATGAGAGCTCTGCTCTCTGGACAATATAACTGTATTATACCTATCACAAATGAGAGTTCTGCTATCTGGACAATATAACTGTATTATACCTATCACAAATGAGAGTTCTGCTATCTGGACAATATAACTGTATTATACCTATCACAAATGAGAGTTCTGCTATCTGGACAATATAACTGTATTATACCTATCACAAATGAGAGTTCTGCTATCTGGACAATATAACTGTATTATACCTATCACAAATGAGAGTTCTGCTATCTGATTGCTGCTAAGGTTTAATCGTTTCAATGAGCCAAGTTTGTACAAGGTCTCTGGCACTCTGGGTAAATCATTACAGGAAAGATCAATATCTGAAAAATAATATATCAAATATGAATTGCTCTACCATAAAAAGCAAAACATGATACAACAATAATTTCTTAGATGCATTTTTGAATAGGATAAACCCTGTCAACTGCATTTTTGCAAATCTAAATCAATTATAGCAATGAATTTGAATGCTTTTCTTATCACAGAGTTCTCCAAAAATAATTGTTGAATCTCTCCCCCTCCAAATGGTAATTTTGAATAGTGTAAAATCTTTCTAAAATGAAGGCAAACACATCATGAAATTGACATATAACATATTACCTAAATGACAAATAATAAAATGAGATTATAAAATTTACATAGTTGCAGAACTTCCTTGAGGACTATCTTTTACCTTTTTACACAAAATACAGAATTACAAAAAAGGAACGAATACGATTTTTTTGGCTACATTACCTTGTAAATTAACTAGTGTATCTAGCCCAGAAGGGAAGTTTGCAATTGTTCTCTGTGTATTCTTCATATGTAAAGTTTCTAAAGCCACAAGAGCTGGAAGTTGTCTAAAATATAACATACACGAAAACTTCAATATCTGAAAGTTAAAAGGACCATAGAAAACACTTTGAGATACTTGATAGAAATTAATATTTGGACCACTTGGCCATAGATTGAGAACATATTCACAAACATGTGTTAGACATGTGCCATTGTTATCAATATACATATTACATGATTTAAATCCAATGACAATTTTCACTGATCAACTTCAAAGAAATTTCTAAAGTCTGAGAAATCATGTTGTTTTAAGGAACTGGATTTAAAGCTATTCTATTTAGATTAAAAACGTAGGAATAATAATTGGTTGGTTGGTTGTTTGGTGTTTAACGTCGCTTTCAACAATATTTCAGTTATATTGCGACATGGAAGCAGGAGGTTACCAATCTCTTAAACATAGTGGCGCAACCTGGGAATCGAATCCGGATCGTCGGCGCTGCAATCCAAGCACTTAACCACTACACAACGCCTGCCCCCTAGGAATAATAATGTTACTGACAGAACCTGGTAACTAATAGAGGAATTCTGTCTATTTGTGCAAAACATCGTAATTTTTTTTCATTACATCATGTTGATAGCTTTCAAATATTTTTGCTCCACACTATTACAATTCTAAGAGCTTCTATAATTTAATTAATATTTCTCAATACATTTCAGTATCAGACATACAAGCAGAAAATGCAATTTGTAGTGCAAGGGAGTATTTTACACTTGTATTTAATTCAAGATCATGTGTATTTACCCATCATATTTTGATAACGATTCTCACAAATCACAAAGTCTGTGAAATCATGATGGCTATGTACAATTATTCAAGTTCTAATATATGTGCTGATACAGTCAATTAATCTTGAATGCCTGCAGTCAACAAATTTGAGGTAAACACCAGTAAATAGGTCAAGAATACACTAACTCCTGGTAAACCAAGTAAATTAAAGTGTCTGCTTTAGGATATGAAAACAGTATTTGACATATCACTAATCGACACATCCAAAGTAAATTTATCCTTGACTTGACTTTGAGATAGCCCAGGTATTTTGACATACTTACAAGATATCATAGTTGATTGCGTAAGGATCTCAGCTGAATCATATTTTCTAGAACTGTGAATAACTGATAAGATGTTTGCTTGATTTCTGCATGAATCATTAGAGGTTTGAAGGGAAATGTTTGTACATGTATGTACCAAAGCTTTTTTGGAGTTTCAATGTGTTTGAGGCCTATTCAATCTAGATTATTAACCAGAATTGCATGTGCATTGAAAAATGACTTACCTGAGCTGTGCATGAATGAGTGGATTGTTGTTTAGAATTAAAGTCTGTAAATTGGTCAGTCTTCTCATCTGAGGAGGCAAGGTCTCTACAGAAAGAAAGCAGATCAGCCTCTTTAGAAAGAAAACGGACACCTCTTTAAGCTTCAGCGTTAAACTTAATTACAAGTTCATACACAATACATATATGTATAACAATGATCTGACTGTAGCTTCAAAAATACAGGATTCATCTATTCATTAAAGTTTCAGTCTTAACACTCATTTTCTTCATTTCAAAATAAACCATTCCAACATACCTAGAAAATTGTCACTAAGATCAACAAATATCAAGTCTGTTAAGTTGATAAACAATTGATTTGGAATCATCTCAATGCTACAAAGAAAATATGAAATTGTAAGTTTCAAAAGTTCAAAAGTTATGACAAAGGTCAAATTTGACAACAGACAGACAAACAGACAAAGAAACAAACAGATAGACAGGTGAAAAACAATATTTCCCCAATCTATTGATCTGGGGGCATAAAAACGATCCCTATATCTCTGTATGTAGCATTTTATCAAAGGTGACATAAAAAGGTTTAAGTAAATCATTAACTATGAATTTAATATTAAACTGAGAAGATTTCATTTCAACAAATCCAATATTAAAAGAATATACAAATACATGTATTTAAATGATAAATCTCACTGAGTACTATATACAACAGTTTGTACATAAATAATCACTTACTGATTGTGTCCTAAATTCAATACAATGCAGTTTTTGGCTTTTTCTAAATGAGGTGGCACTTCCTTTAATTCATTGTAGCTTAAATCCTGAAGGAAGTAAATTAAATAGCATTGTGATATTAACTTGACCAGAAAAAAACATGACTTAATAGACAAATGCTTCTGAAAATTTAGATGAGCTGCAAAGATCAGAATTTGACCAATTATCTATTAGAATCAATTAAAGATGTAAATGCACCCCATAACAACAAAATCCCATAAAAGTTAACAAAAATCATAACAAAACAGACCATCTTCATTTAACAAACACATACCACTACAGAAAGATCTTCTAGACTGAACACCTCTTTAGGAATTCCTTCATCAACCAACTTATTGTGACGGCAATTCAAAGTCCTTAATGCTGGTAAGTAGTAAATGTCAATTCCTAGATCTTTTATGTTGTTTTTTGTTACTGTTAAATGTTCCTATAAACAGAAAACAGAAAAAGAAATTAAAATATTAACATACATGTACAAATTAATAAACATAAAAATATGATGTTTACTTCTTTTTTGTTTTAAGACACATTAAGATAATTTCATTAATAGTGACTCTCATTGTATTACACAAACTAGAATTTAAATGTGTCGTTGCGACACAGATGCCCCTACTAGTGAAATACAATTGCCAGAGAACTGATATTTGAAAATTCGAAAAATTTCTGACGTTCAAGGGCAATTACCCTGTCAAAAATTACCGGAACACAACCATATGGAAACTTTACCTGCATTTTTGCTTAATACATCTATATACCCAATATCAATTTAATCCATCAAATATTCAAAGAGAAAATGAGCGGAAACTGTAATTTTTAAGAAATTTTCAATGTTCAAGGACAGTAACTCTGTCAGAATTTACCGAACCACACCCATATTCAAATTTGACCTGCATTTTCCCTTGATACATCTGTATACCCAGTATCAATTTAATCCATTAAACCTTCAAAGAGAAAATGAGCGGAAACTGAATGATGACGAACTGGGCAACACTACATGTATATGCCCCCGACCATTTCATGACGGAGGCATAAAAAAACATATTGGACTGGAACTTGTTGGACCTTGGATCTCTTCATCCTGAGTTCAGTATACATTGTATTTGTACACTACCCTAACAACAGAGCTAAGTCTGCTATAAATATGTATCAAATTGAAATTTAAATTTTGACCCTGCAACAGTATTACAATATAAGCTACCTTCTCAAAAATTCATTTTTCGTTACAATTAAATGTTTACCATGCTATGTCACTCTGATAAAAGATAATACATGTACATCTACTATTAAAGATTTACAATATGATAATAACAAGAGTATACATACCAATTTCTTAAGTTTCCCAATTTCTTCTGGCATTTCCTCTAGTCCAGTCTTACTGAGCCGAAGCCATCTCAAACCTGTCATTTCACCCATCTGCTTCGGAAATTTCTCCCCCTAAATTGAATGTGAAAATATACTGAAGTTTTACAAAAATCATGTACATGTACATGCATACATATTGTATATATACATGTTCATTGTACTACGAAGACTGACCTCCTTTTTCCTTTAATTTCTACATGTATATGATGGCAATTTGAAAAACTGAGAGCTCAAAATATCGGATTCTTCACAGAAAGTGATAATAGAACTGGAGATTTATACCCCAACTAATACATGAATGATGCAAACTGGGTCATGTGATCCATCCAACTTCGAGAATGTACATGTATCCATGTGACAGAGCCACTTCAAGCAGTGAGGGTTGTAAAAGTTCCAATATCTAGTGTGACGCAGGTCCTAAACAGATTCTAAGGATATCCTTTTTATGATACAAAACATAATAGGCAAGTTTACATATTAATAAATTTCAACACTTGTTTATTGATAAGAAAACGGGACAGGCTCTAGTATACTGTGTGTAATTTTACCGTGTGTGTTTATATAAAATGTAAAGTTTCAACCGTTCTTTTTCCTTCATTCATTTTTTAAATGTGTTAAAAACTCGAAAGAGGTGCTCCTACAGAGGAGGGAATTCCAACAAAGAAGAAAAAGAAGAATAGTGAAAATTCATTCAACTGTCAGACCAATAAAACCTCATCATTAAGATGTCAGACCAATAAAGCATCATGGTGGAAGGGCTGACTAGATGGACTAGATTAAAATTTAAATATAGCTTCATTTATCTGCTCAAGTATATTGCTGAATGCTGACTTTGTAATGCCATCAAATTTGTTTCTCCATGTAAATTCTTCAGGGTATTGTGGTAGCTTTTCTTTTGTGGTCCCTCGGATTTAATAATCAGGAAAATGTGGGTGTCTCACCATTGAAAAGCAAAGGAACATTATACAGTGATGGCAATGCTAAGACTGAACTCATGCTTGGGCAATTGAGCACTATATTCACTCATGAAAGTGATAGAGAAATACTGCTGCCAGTCTCTTAGAACGTTAGTGAGTGAATTGAGGACCTGCATAGTCAGAAAGAAGGAGTACTTAAACTTTTACGCAACCTAAATGTTCACAAAGCCTCTGGCCCTGATGCTTTACCAAATCGTATTCTGGATTGTGCAGCAGAGCTTGCATCTGCAGTCTCCACTATATTCCAGTCCTCCTGACTCTGGCCAGTTACCAAATGATTGGACTAATGCGAATATAGCTCCAGTTTTCAAGAAGAGTAATCGCCATCTACTGGAAAATTATAGACCTGTCTTGCTTACTTCCATTCTATCTAAACTTCTCGAACACATACACATGTACTATGTAGACACATGTTAGCCCACTTAGAGAAACATAAAGTGCTTACATCACTTGATCATGGATTCCGCTCAGGATATTCCTATGAGACACAACTAGCTGTTACAATTGATGACTTTGTGAGCAACTTTGATCATGGAATATATCCCAATATAGCAATATTAGACTTCTCTGAAGCTTTGACACTGTTCCTCATCGTAAACTTCTTCATAAGTTAAGTGCCTATGACATACGAGGGAAGTTACATACATGGATCACCTCTTTCTTGTGTAATAGACAAATGCAAGTTGTTGTAGACAGAAAATCATCGAGTGAAGCTAGCACTGGCTCCATAGTCCCCCAGGGAACGGTATTAGGACTACTGTGCCATATTAACAACTTACCAGATAGTGTTACCTCACAAGTCAGGCTATCTGCCAACAACTGTTTACTCTATCATTAAATTTGTTCACACAAAGACCATGTCAAACTACAGCAAGATCTACTAAGTTTGGAACAGTAGTCCCTGCTTTGGGGAATGCACTATAATGCAACTACCTGTAAGTGCTATATCTTATCTATTAAGAATAATCTGATTAATAAAACCATATCTTTATTCTGCTTCTCTATTTGTCCCATTGTGGATAAAGATCTGGCGAAACCCCGTAAGGGGTCATGTTCTGGTGAACTCTGATGATGTTTTAGTCACCGAAACCATTATTTCCCATAGCCAATCAATGACTCGGCTAGGCATGTGATAGTGATGCAATATGTAACAGACACTGTTCAAAAACTACCTTGTGGGTCACGCACGCTGTGAATGTTAATTTCATTCCTAGGAATTTGTAGCTGATCCACTGATTGGCTGAAAATCAGAGTTCATCAGAACATGACACCTTACAGGCTTTCGCCAGATCTTTATCTGCAATGGGACAAATAGGGAAGCAGAGTAAAGATATGGTTTTAATCAGATTGCTATTAAGAAGAAGTCCACATATTTTTACAAACTGAATAACACCATCTTGAAGGAAGTACCTACAGTACGGTCGCCATGGAACTTAATTTTCCCACGAAGAAATGTGGGCATCACGGACGCGTTGGCGATAAATTTACCTACAGGTGTCCACGCTTTATCGGCTGGATTTTTATTTGTGATTAGCAATTCAGCCGTTTTGTGTGGGCAGTGTCGTCGTTTGAGCATGGTCACTATACATTCATCTCGTTTAAATAACAATGCGGCCGACAAACAATAGTTGAAGTTTGCGCTAGCCTAAAATATGTTGGAATGTACTTATCTCATTCATAACAATGTTATACAGTTATACTTGTCAAAGTCAGAGATTTAATTTTGATGTCATTTACGTTTTCACTGAAATCATTATGGCATGACTAGCATGAAAAATCGCATATGGTAGCAAGCAATAATTACAATGTATTTTAAATTGTCTTTGAATTTTAAAGATGAAAGATGTAAACGCCAACTTTTCATGACAAAATTGTTAATTTCACCCTGGGAAGGCAGTGCATTTATCCAGTATTAATTAATTAATTATGTCCTAGTCCATGCCGGTATGCTCCCGATTCGCTTACTCGCTTAAAATAACATCTAATGTAATTGGGTGTGAAAGGGGCCCTCGTGAGGGTTGTTACTGATACATTGATTGTATTTACCTGTATTACAAAGCTTCTGGAGATCATCTGTATAATTTTACTTATAATAGATAAGTACACATATTTTTGTTTTCTTTATAGAATGTACATGTACTTCATGTGCATACAATACTTAAAAGAACGTTTGAATAATTCTTCATTTTGATCTTGCACGCATAACACTTCCCTAATGAATAAACAAGCCAAAATAAGTTACCCTTACGAGGGCCCCTTTTATGCCACCGAGCGAGAAAGTGGGTTGAACGTAAACACAGTAAGGCAATTTGAAGTTCAAATAAATCATTACGTATTCTGATGGCTAAACACATGCCTTTGTACACCACTCTGAGATTCTTTAGACCCCCTATCAACTATAACTCATAAAAAAACCTCATCTTCTGTAAATGACCCTGAAATGTCAACACATTCAATCCTTTTACATTTCGATTGGTATTAAATTTGTGATAGAATTCTGAAATTCCTGCCTATACATGTATAATGAGGTATTTAATTCACCCCTATTCACTGTTAGTTCTACAGGTAATATTTAACACCTAGCCGAGATGCACAATTAGTGCGTTCAACTGTCTGCAGGCGGCAACATGGGCATGCAAAAAGGTCGAGTGAACAATTAATACTGCCGCCGCCGGACTGCCCGTCCGCCACGTTGTGTGGGCTCCCCATCGGCACTCATGGATTTTCCTAATTCCATGCCAACTACTGTAACAACCCATACCTAGGTCTTATTATATGAAAAAATCTTAAATGGACTACTCATATGAATAAAATCTCTAAAAATGCAAGTTCAACATTAGGATTTATCAGACGCAACCTTCAACATGGTCTACTAACCACCAGAAGGACAGCTTACTTGTCTCTTGTTCACTCAACTTCAGAGTATGGTGCAATAATATGGGACCCATACTTGCAATCAGACATTAACAGGCTAGAGCGTATCCAGATAAAATGTGCTCACTTTATCTCAAGGAATTACAAGTCACGTGATTCATTGTGTCACTCACATGTTGAAAGAATTTGACCTTCTCACACTCCAGGAACATCGGAAGGAACTCAGACTGTTGTTCTATGTAAGATGATTGTAGTGTATTAGAACTGGTTCGATCAAGGCGATGAGTGACTACCACTAAGTTTAAGGATTTCGAAACAAGAAACATTGTTGTACCTTATTAATATAATAATAGTAACTGTTTTAAAGTTGTGAGCAGTAATACCCAAGTGCATGAATTCTCATTTTTTACACACACAGTTAGAGACTAGAACCAGCTAGATGATAACAGGATTATGGCTCTAAAAGAGAAGTGTGTGAAACATTCACCTCCACATTGCAATTAGTACCATCATATGCGCTCTTTCCTGTCAATAAAGTTCCAGTATTGGACGATTTGACGTACAGACACAGATAGAGATTAGAGTTGGTGTAGTGGTTAAGGTTGTGGACTTGAAATCTGAGAGCCCCGGTTCGATCCCCGGCAGTGCCCAAAAAATTTTTCAATTTCAAATTCACATTCTCAACTGGTATGCCATCGCTACTCGCTCTCCAGTCTTGGGGGAGTATAAATGGCCAGGGTAAATAACTCTGTTGGCTGCGGCAGATTTGTTTAGGTGTGGTGCCACCTGTAATAAAAACACGGACCATCCAAGCAATACAAAATAAACAAAACCCTCCAGCACACATGCACACTACATACACAAGAGGTGGGTGGGCAACAAATAGGAGTTGCACTCCGCTCCTTAAATAAAATGCTATGAGCTATGAGGTACTCCTAAGGGGAAGGGCCTGGCTATAACGCTCTGTAACGGACAGTTGGTCAATGAGTTCCCCGATACTAATAACATTGATACAGCCAACTGATCCAATAGAGGGCTGCTGGGTGCCCAAACGGAGAGAAAACAGAAGAAAAAAGAAAGATAATCACATAAGAATAACAACAATCAGAATTATGATATTACTGTTAAGTGTTATTATATTTTTGTAAGATAAACAAATATCGTTTCTCTAGAGTCATGTAAGAATAATTATTCATCGTATTAGTATCATCGAATAAAAATATAATTTCTGTACTTGTTATTCAGAACGGTTATTGAAACCCAATACGAAATCTGACAGTCTGAGGTGCCTCTGACTCGAACGTTTGTAAAATAATCTAAGACTGTGTCATCAAGCTGCAAAACACAATAAACTTTATTATCATGAGTCATTTTAACTATTCGATGAAGTTATCGAAATGCATACCTGAAAATCATTTTTCGTTAGATCTATTCCTCTTACAAACGGCAAAACCCCCGTCGAGGCCATTTTTCTGACCGGAAACAGTACCGTATGTTTGGGCGAGGGAAAGTGTCAATGTCAACTATATACAAGAGGGGGCATATATCTTTGGGAAATGTATACGGGATGTGAGTAAGGAACATTATTTAAATTTTTTCAATAATTTGACACATGTTAAAAGTAATAATGATAAAGTAAAATTATCCATGTTCTTATAGATAGCCTTCGAATGCATAAGTTAGCCTTCTTCCCTTTCCGTCATCTGCTAGGTAGATCTAGATCTACATGTATATGGCCATGATACATTTGTTCATTATTAACCATATTATGTAAGAGATATCTCCAAACATAGGATGCTTCTTGATTTTTTGCAAATGTTATGCAATAATAAAGCCATTGTACAATGTTAAATGTTTTCAGAGGAGTGAAAATATCAACAACTTTCTCTGTAAAGAACATTCAATAAAATTTGTATGAATCAAGCTTCACCTCAATAATGGCGGGAAATGGATGTAACTCCGATTTAAATAATTTCATGCATTCGAAAACAATATCCATTTTGAATTGCTATATTTTGTATTAGTTTGTGTTGTGTTGTACCAAGGACTTATATGTAAACAAGATCTTGTTTTTAAATCATTGGTTGTACGTGTTAACTACGCGCGGAACTGGCGTTTTGAGATGTTTGAGTAGTTTCCTGTAACTGTTTGTTTGTTTGTTTGTTTGTCTTTCTTTCCTTCTTCTTCTTCTTCTTCTTCTTATTTTTTTTTTTTTTGACTCCATGATATATTGAATTATAACCCTATTACTGCGAGACTGCAATTTCACCCTTCCACAGTTCGTAAAATCTTGAAATTTTTAATTGTTCTATAAACGTGAAAGAGTATACCTACAATAAAATGGGGTTTATCAAATATATACAGCCATTTGCCAATAGTTTATAGACAAATGGCGGACATCAAGGTCAAAACGTCAACGGATTACAGTGGATTTTATTTTGTAACTAAGCCCTAATAATACACCGTTCCACTTTTCAGCATAGAAAGCGATGTTAAGCGGATTTTTGATTGTTATAGTTATGACGTCATAATCAAATGTCGGACTTGTCCAACCTTGCATGACGTCATCATAGTCAGATTTTGCGCTAAAGTGCTTGACTTTTGACGAAAGTGGAACGGTGTATTCCCAATATGACGTCCAACGTATTTGTGTTAGATTCTTTGGGGTAACTGCGTGACCTCCAGTACAGCGCTTTGAATCAATCAATCGATCAATCAATCCATCCATCCATCCATCCATCTATCTATCTATCTATCTATCTATCTATCTATCTATCTATCTATCTATCTATCTATCTATCTATCTATCTGTCTGTCTATCTGTCTGTCTCCGTCCGTCCGTCCGCCCGTCCGTCTATATATCTATCTATCTATCTATCTATCTATCTATCTATCTATCTATCTATCTATCTATCTATCTATCTATCTATCCCTGTCCGCCCATCCACCCGTCCATCTATCTATCTATCTATCTATCTATCTATCTATCTATCTATCTATCTATCTGTCTGTCTGTCTATCTGTCTGTCTCCGTCCGTCCGCCCGTCCGTCTATCTATCTATCTATCTATCTATCTATCTATCTATCTATCTATCTATCCCTGTCCGCCCATCCACCCGTCCATCTATCTATCTATCTATCGTTGAGAAACTTGAATACGACGAGGAACGGGAAAAACACACCAGAGTTAATTTATTGACCTACAAATATAAAGTACATGTATACTTGCTTGAATCGCATATTCAGAGGTAAATAAACGGGAGGTCAATTGTTATCAAGTGCGCAGCAAATTTACAAAACCTACAAAATCCTTCTGGATCTAATTTGTATATTACAGTGAACATATTACTAGTGGCTAGACATGTTTGAAATAGAGCACCACTAATTATATATAATGGGTGTATAATATGCCTGTTGTTGGGATTCTCCATCCAGCATTGTTCTTAACTTCTTCCATAACCATAAGATCAAATGTATCTATATTGATTTATAAGGTGGAGGGCATACAAAAGTTTTACCTCGCCTTCCTCCTCAAAGGGGTTGTCCCCCTGTGTGAAATACAGGTATACTTGATGACGTCATGCACGCTTGGACAAGTCGGACATTTGCTTATGACGACATTAGCATAACAATCAAAAGTCCGCTAAACATCGCTTTCTATGCTGAAAAATAAATCGGTGTATTGCAAAACTATAAAAGATAATCCTTACACGATGAGATCCTTGTATTACTTTCAGAGGTTTATGAATGGCCATACATGGTACATTGTTGTGAGTGCCACAGTTACAATGGACTTGATACTTGAGTGCCTGACTTTATCCGTGTTGAATCCAGAGCTACCGGATCTCATTATATACTTATTTTCCATTCTAGTGTGTATTTTACGTCAAACCACTGTGACGGCAACGAGTTCTATGGAAACGGTGTAAAATTACGGGTAATGAAATAGAAATTATATGACGTCACAATAGTTCGACGGCAGATACCTTCTCATATAAAAAATAACTCTGTACGATGAAAGGTATAAATCTCTTGATTTTCATCATTTAAGTCTGTTATAGAGGTTGACTATAAAACCTTCTGTCCATAACGACCCTTTGATAGTGGACTTACGGCCAAACTAATGTCTGTTGATACCCAGAATCTGCTCTGGTTTAATCAAAGTCTGATGAAAAAGTATACATGTTTTAATTTGCAATTCTCGTTTTATTTTCTTCCAAAAGATAAACATTTAATGAGCGTTTCGTTTTTTGTTTCTGTAGCAATACAATTCCAACAGCAAGTACACAAGTTCAACAGACGGGGATAACGTTAAACTAAACTTGCGTCATAACATCGTACGATGTATATAATAGTATGTTTTATCTCACATGGTACGATGCAACAGTATATAAACACCAGTCTCAAGTGTGTACAGCTTTCACAAAGAGCACGCCATGGATCCACACGTTGTAGCTGGTGTCTTGTTAATGCCAATTATAACTCTTTTGTTGAATATCAGCGAGGGTAGAGGTAAGTCAATTATCTATATGCTGTTTTGATGAATAACAAAACGAAATATGGGAAAATGGATGATATGCATGTATTTCAAGATACTGTGTAATTTTATAAACTGTATTTTACTATATTTTTAATACGCATCTTGATCTAATAACATTTTGATTACTAGGGTTTGTCTGCACCACCTTACAGTATGATGCGGTAACTCTTTTATTAGTAAATATATGAACATATATATGTGTATTACTTTGAACACATTTGAAGTTTATATATTACTAGTCAGTAAAGAAGCACCCTCGGGAACTTACAGTCCAACAGCGAAGGTATTGGCTCAGTCGTATGAATAAATATAGAGACATATATACGTATATATATATATATGTGTTTATGTAGTGCACTAAGTGCGCATTTCAATAACTTCAATAACAGTAATGTTCAAGATTAAAACGGCAATAATCTAAAGCATAAATATTTAATGAGCAAAACAATGACAAAGTTGACCTAAAAGTAACAGTCAAAAAACCCATCTAAGGACATAACCATGCATGAGGAGACTTTCTTTAGTTTAAGAATAATTTACAAAATTCTATTACACCGAATTTGAAGTGAATATATTACGGGTCAGCAAAGAAACATTAAAACGGGGCTTATGATACCCTCGGGAACTAAAAGTCCACCAGCAGCGGTATCGATGTAATGGTAATAATAAATATAGAACAGATATACCAGTATTTATTAAGTACACTATATGCATTTCGACAACCTACTTCTCTTATTGTTGGAAGCAATCAAAGAGTATCTCCTTTATTTATTTGGTAAGTGAGACAAGCCGATGCTTTCCAATATAGTGCTGTCAATGTGAGTTAATGGTTAAGGTGTTGGACCCCGTTCTGGGTTTTCTTACCTTCCATCGATATATAGAATTGACACTGCTACCAGGTTTCACATCACCCCCGCCTCTTGTTATGTATGACAGTATCTTAGAAAGCACTAATCCGGATTTTCTAAGTGATAGGAAGTATCACTAGACAGATTGATCGAAACAAGACTTCAATTCCTTCAGCTAATATATCGTGTAATATACCATTTCTGATTTTCGACTTACCATTCATCTTTCGATAACTACTAATTTCTGATTCACTGATTATTATTGCTTCATTTATTTAAACCAATTTCAGTTGTATCCGATCAGACAGCATGTGCCAGTGGCGAGTTTCAGTGTTCTAATGGCGTATGTATATCCGACTTTTGGGTATGTGATGGGGACTTGGATTGCAATCCGTCTGTACCACACAGCGAAGATGAGGCCAACTGCCACACAGGTAACATGTGTTAGATAAGTATGAAAACGGGGGCAAAGTATTAGAATAAAAGTATATACTGCTCTACATTCTGCGAAACACCGGAGGGTAATGTTCCAAGGAATACGTGTTGTACAGTACAGTAGACGACAGCTAAACAGAATTGTGATAGAAGGACAGACAGACTGACAGTGGTCCTGCCCAAATTGTCACTTTGCTTCTCAGGAAGTAAGAAAAGAAATTGTACAGATAACTGACTAAAAGCTCTCCTAATCCATTCTTGAGTTTTTAATTCAGTGTTAACTTTTCATTTCTCTTTTTCTGAATGATAATTACGACTAAGGTTACCTTGGCGTCATATAAAAAAATATTAAATGTACATAACGCAGAAGATGATATGGACAGACAGATCAGTGTACGAACGGACAGATACACCGACCAAAATTTCTATTTCTTGATGTTCCTTTATAATAGACATTGATATTTAAACATAAGATGTGTTTTAAATAGGGTCCCACGTACATTATAACACAGCCTGTGACAGAGATGAATTCACTTGCAGTAATGGAGAATGCATTCCACGTATGTGGCAGTGTGACGGACATACTGAATGCGAGGATGGCTCAGACGAAAGGGGTTGTCATACAAATCAGGTACAATGTACACAACAATGTGAAATTCTAAGAATTCACGATAACATAACATTTCAAGCCATTCCCTTTTATCCCAAAATTATCAATAGTGCTCATTGCAGAAGTGGCGACAGCAGTAAATTGAAAACTGTCAGACTATTGGATGGGTTGGATTATCACTATGGACTATTTACAATTCTATACAAAACATTTGTGTAAAGTCTCATTTAATTGTATTTCAAGTGAAATCACAGTATATACGAATTGCTCGTTAACTATTGCATAGGCTCTGGCCTTCAAAGATCCCTAATTAAATACGCACAGCATGATAACTCCCTTCTCCCTCCAGAGGACCATTTGGCCAAATGAATTAATCAATGTTAGTAGATGACAGTAAGTGGTAGAGCTATCTAAAATGATTTAAGATAACAGCGTCTTATTCACAAAGAAACTTAAGTTTAAGTCTAAAACTTGCGACCTATAATAGCATGTGCCATACCTCTAAGAACTCTAAGAACTAACAGAAAGTTTTTCTCAGAATAGATGCCTGATAGTCTCTTCACAGAGAAACTTTTGACTAATTCTTATATTTACAACACGTATCATTAAAGGTCTCAATTTTACACTTTGACTTAAGTTTTTTTGTGAATCAGACACCAGGCATATATCGGAGCAGCAAGAAACAAAATACAATGAAAAAATATAAACTGTGAAGTTTTTCACCAATTTTTAGGATTTTTTTTAAATATTTGATGTTTGTCTTTATTGTCAAGATGATCAATAATAAACAGGTATCAACACGTTTCCAAGTGGACCAGTATGACCACCTGTTTTAAACGGAAAGACGACGTATTCCAGTGGCAGATCCGGGATTTCCGAGAAAAAGGGGAGGGAGGGCACACATGACAGTCAAATATTAGCCAAAATACTAATTTGTGGTCGAAGGAGGGGGGCACCCACCCTCTCTAAATCCGTCAATGCATTCCAAGAGGACGATATCGAAAGATACTGTTTTATTGAACATTGTACATAAACGTACATCCAACCGTACTTTCATAACATATACTGAATTTGAAATCGTCGTTGGAGTGGTTATGTACTTTTTAAAGAGACAAGTAGTTTTTATTTCTTTAGATGGAGTATAAAGATATTAATTGCATTTTACCTACTATTTCAGGGATCTTGAGGAAGGGAAAAACTCATTTCACCATTGACGACACTCCCTTGGAAAGAGAGGAAGTAGTGTAACATTTTTTTCTACAATTTCACCGGTGCTATTTTACAAAGTTTTTGTGATTTTGATATATATGAACGTGTACAAGTATATAATAAAATGTCGATAAAATATGGCATTATTTTATATCGTAGTTTGAAAGTTCCAGTCCTAAGGATTATTTTTGTGAAATATGATACAACACTGGTGAATGGTTTAAGGTCATATCCTAGTTATTTAGTTTTAGAATAGATTTGCTTCAAAACTGAACCTGTTTCTTCTTATGGTCTATCATAGAGACTCATAGTGACGTTTGATGTAGGTACCAAATGAAAATTTGAAGTTTTTCAACTTCAATGATTGACGGATTCAGACATAGTTCATTGCCATATATAGGCAAAAACAACACATTACCAATATCTTCTTTTGTGATGGATATTTTCTCCTCAGATTTAAATATATATAAATACTGGATACATAATTACCGAAATAAAGCAAAGAAATGGAAACCTTTCAGTATAAACCATTCTGTGAAATCTGTATTTGCAATATTCCTGGCAATCTAGGGGCGACTTGGTATAGTGGTTAAGCGCTTTGATTACGGAGCCGACGATCCGGGTTCGATTCCCGGGTTGCGCCACTATTTTTAAGAGGTTGGTCACCCCCTGCTTCTATGTCGCGACATAACTGAAAAATTGCTGAAAGCGACGTAAAACACCAATCAACCAACCAACCAATCCTGGCAGATCTTGCAGCTTTATTCATAACTAATTTAGAGTTATCTTTCTTGTCATCAACTGCACTTGATTTGAGGAACTCTTTAGTGCAGAGATATAAAAGTTTTTTGAGCCATCTTGTCCTTAAAAGATATTAGGCCTTTCCCAATACATGCATGTTGGGGATTTGTAAATGACCTTGCTGAAATGACCTTGAGTGTCCATTGTCCTAAAGTCCCTGTCCCAGGGAATATTTGTTTGAAATATTACATAATTCTGATTAAACATTTAAGAGACATGAGCTCGGACAGACAGATCAAAGGACAGCCACGAAGACGACTAAATGCTCCACTGAAATTTTTCAAGGAGCATAAAAGGCTTCTAATACAATAAATTGCTTGAGTTTGACGAGTTAACTGGATTGATATACATTTTGTATATGCTTGTTTAATTCGTAAAATTTCTAGAGTAGTCAGTGTCATGATATATCATGTAGGTTTACAGTGTTTGAAGTCGGTGTGGTTCAGTGTATGAGGTGCTCGGTTCATGAGAAATAACAACTACCTAGCCGTGGTTTATTGTCCAGTAATTCCCCTCGTCGCATGAACCAACCAGATTATCAGCTCGCTACTTTACGGCTCTGTGATAATTTGCAGCGAGGTGATAATTTAATTGGTTCATACGACGAGAATATTACCGGGCAATAAACCATGGCTAGGTAGTTGTAATTTCTTATGAACGTGAAGGGAGATTGGCTTTGTCAGAAATTGACCGCATTATGGTACCATTTCGTATCCAACTCATTGAAAAAGGATAGAGATATGTACATTTGACGGCGCTGCGTTGAAATTCGCTGTAGCACATGACCTCTGTCAAGATTGCATCGGGACAGGTTCATCAGTGGTGTTGAGCTAGATTCAAAATCTAACAATCTGAGTTCATCTGTTTCTTCTCAAATTGTCATTCGTAAGAGAAAATTCAAACAAAGGTCTTGTGTTATGTTGGCAAGTAAAGGATCACTGAGCCTCACTGTATCATCGAATCTTTTGTCTACGTCGAGCACCAGACAGGTGCTAAATCATTGATTGATTGATTATTGTTTTACGTCACTCCACGATTATTTCACGTATATGGTGACGGCATCTGCCTGATGCTTTGCATTCAAATTTAGACCTTTGCAACGGACCCACCCGAAGCAGTGAGGGATCTTTTAAGTGCCACGTCTACCGTGACACGGGATCTCGGCTTTTACTGTCTCATTCGAAAGACAGAACACCGGTGTGCCCAGGGCGGGAGTCGAACCCGGGACCTCTCGATCACGAGCCGAACACCTTATCCACTAGGCCACACCGGCTTCAGGTGCTGAAACAAGACAGATGCCAAGACCATATAGAGGAAATAATCATGGTGTTGGTCCCATTTGTGTCTGTGCACAAAATCTAATTGTAAAAAGTGCACACACATGGATTTTATTTAATTTCCATCTGTGACCTCGACTTTTGGCCGTTTTATGAACACTTGGAGAGACACATTTCGCGATGGAGATGGATAAGATTTGATGTACTTATTATTTATGATATGAGAAGAGGTCATATTTAGACAAATTCAAGTAGAAGGAATACACACAGTAGAGAGTCCTCTCATGTGACCTTAACTTATGCTTTTTGATCTTGAAGACCAATAGTATTCTTTTTCACATCACAAAAAGTAAGTATGTGGGACTGATGAAAATGGCACCAACACACAAACAAACATATTGGAATATGAGAGTATTACTATATTTTCAAATAGTGTGAAAGGACATCAGAATGTTACATGAGGAGAGTTTATGTTGAGATATTGCGGGAATATTGATCACAGCTGCACTGAGCTCTAATATTAATCTTTCAGTTGTGTTTTGTTTTTAGTAGTTACTCTACACATGTAACTGAGCTTTCTGAGAGATTTAATCTTTAGGTTCTTGTTCGGAATAATGTCATTCACGTTCCCTGTCGCCGATTTCCGACCCCTTTCCCCAACTCTCGCTCTCTCGTGTTGTCCGCCCCTCATTTATACGCCAAACACACCGATATGTTAACGTTAAAACGAGTGGCCAAAATGGGTCTTAATTGAATTCGCCTCATCTTTTACCTGAGCACATACCCGTTATGCAAAGTCGATATTCATACAAAATCATGTGTACATAATGTATTTCAAAATTTATGGCGGCCATATTTGTTGAGAGTATTTCATTCCTGTTAAGTTTCATTCAAATCAACGCAATAAGACATTTGTCAAATGATTTTAACACATTTGTTTAAATGTAAAATAAAAATAAACATAACCTTAAAACGAGATTAAAAGTAAATCCAACAAAAACGTATATCTTCATGTAACATACATGATAACAAAAGTAACAAGAGGTTCAAGTGCGCCTATATTGTTCACCTGAGACATAGAAAACATTGCACAGTTGAACAATATTGAACAACGCTTGTAGATGGCCATAAGTCGCCAGTTTCTTTAAAACCATTAAAACATATAAATTATACAGGACCATCTTTGCTTAATACCTATCAAGTTTTCCAAAGTTCATTCTAAAAGTAGTGAACAAAAGGTTGAAAATGTGAAAAATCAGAACATTAAATATATCAAAAATATTTATGAAATGCTTTTTTTTTTTGCATGAAAATGACATAGTTCAAAGTAAGTCAAAAACAAATACATGTATTATCATTTGGACAGAAATCTAAAACAACAACACTTCCTCACCCATCCTTCTATAGTGATAAATGAAATTTCTCCCCCTGGATACCAGAGAACGAAAGAGACTATGTACTTCACTGTAGAAACTAGTGGTATAAAACCCTATGTAATTAAAGTAGTGTTTGCATGTTATTTGTTGAGTTTACTTTATTTTAGCATGTGTTTTGTTAATGGCATATATTATGATGCAATATTGACGACAAAAAAAAGTGAAAAAAAAAAATAAATAATCGGTCGATCCTGGATATCAAGGAAATAAATATTAAATCATTCAAAGATCTGAATATAAATAATCCGACTCGACCAAATCTGCCAGACCCCCTCTCAGAATAAAATGGTCATCTCCTCAGGACATTATTTTCAACTGTACCGAGTACATCAGTAACTTTCCACGAAAGATTCATTTCATTTAATTATGTGTAAACTCTCCGGACAGAATCTCCAGTTTAGGTCATTATTTGCTCCTCTGCACTCTCATCGCAGTCAATTCTCTTTGCAAATGGTTCTAAATCATTCTCAAGTATTAAATTTCTGTTTAACTAATCCTAGGTTCATTGGCGGATATATTTAGATATAGAGGTCCACCCCTTTTCCGCCACAAATTTTACAAGGCATATATAGATGATAAGCTTGAAAACACACTCAAACAATCAGATAAACTAAAAATTTGACACATAAAAACTTGTCGAGTATTTTGGCAAATACTTTACTTTCATATGTGGGCCCCGGCCCTTTTTGGAAATCCTGGACCGCCACTGCTAAACCTATATTAGCAGTGACAGTGGCGGATCCAGCCCCCCTTTCCCCGGGGGGTGTCGAGGGGTGGATTTTGTTGATTTTGACAGAAAATGGGCCAAAATACAGGTTTTGGGGGTAAAATTCCGAGTCACTGCACGCCGAGCGCCCCATCCGCTCCCCCTAAATCCGCCACTGAGTGAATTTGTCGATTACGTGTCATTGTATCAAAGTTTGAACCCTTGTATTGTACTTTGTGGTATTTTAAGTCTGGCAAAACACGGGAAATTAAAAAGAGCACTAGCCCGGCTATAACCACACAAATTGAATGACGTTTGTTAATTCAGTTGACCGTCCCAAGTCGGTATCGTAATTACAATCGAATATTTTTGTAATGTCGTTTTTCCGTGTATAATCCTACTATTTTCATGTTTTAACGTTAGTTTAAACAATATTTATTTTGATAAATTTTACATACGTATATCTGAAATTACAAAAGGTAATAAACATCATTGAGATTAGAGAACAAGCCGAAGCTTATATTAATTCTTTTCCCAATTCATTTTGAAAATTTTATTATCATGTTTTGTGCGCATGTCCTTTGTGTCATACAGCTTTGCCAGATGTCTTCTGTTTTCTCTTTTATACGGAATCGGTTTTCTTATTTAGTGTTAAAATTTCGCGGGAATGTAAATATGGACGATTTCGAGTTAGAATATGCTGATGAATTAGATGCCTTAGAAGATTTTGATCGTACGTTGATGTAAATCTTTACTTTTCAATCAATCAATAATACTATGCAGGTATTTATCGAATATATTCCATGCATGATGTTTGGACATGATCTGTAAGATCCGATTCATTTTGAAAATTTGTTCCTAAAATTTAAAAATTTGTCGAATTAATCAGTTAATTACTAAATTAGCTAAATAAGCGCAAAATATTACTGTATTGGCGTCATTTAAGGTCGGATACTTGATTATAACGTCACAAACATGTTGTACAAGCCAAAGTTTTCATCACTGAGTCATATGGTGGCAAAAAATTGTAGGAGTCACAGCAGTTTTTTTCTTCAAATCAGGTCCGTTACTTTATACTGTATAGACTCTTCCCAATGGAAATTTCATTAATTTGTAACAGGAGGGCTAAGCCTTCAGCCGTTACGCTAACTACTATCGGCCCAGGCTCTAAATTCAAGGTTCCTCTTTCAAGATTGAAATAAAAAGATACATACAAGGTGAACAAATTTATTGTGAACAACTTCAACAAGATAAAAGATATGTAGTAATTGACCCTTCCATTTACTCTCGAAATTTTGTTAAATTAGATGACGTCACAATGATTTAAACCTCGGACAAACATTGAAAATGTATTGTGACGTCACGAAATTTGACAAATAGTCTGCGAAACGGAAGGGTCAGTTGTGGGCCGGAACTAGCCGGCCCATTTATTATTATAAGTTTGGGAAAGTTGCATGCGTTTCTGCGGTACAGTAAAGTCACACCCCAGGATTTTACACCTATAATAAAATTAGGATTGTATTCACTGCGGTGAGAGCATGTTCCACCTCGCTGACCCAGTTTGATAGATTTATGTAAGCGTAGTATCTTCAAAACTTTCGCTGATTTACGTTACAGCAGAGGAGGAGTATTTTAAAAATTTGTTGGAATATTTTTGAGGGGCCGGGGGTTGTTACCTTACAATTTTAGAATATTTGACACGCTATATTCTACAATTCTTTCTTTTGGTAAGACAAAAAACCTTGATTATTATTTATGATTTAAAACGTGAGAATAAACCACTACCAAAAGTTTAACCAGTAAAGGATTGGTTACCCCCCACAAACAGCCAGTTGCTTATCTTGTTTTTTTTTTGTTTTTTTTTTTCAATTTTTCCAAATACTGAAAAATTCCAGTTTTGAATTTTTATTCAAAATTCAGTACATGTAGCACACATTTTATGACATACTGAATAATGTTGACAAAAGATGTTAACCAAAAGCTGTTGCCATTTCTGAGTATTTGATGTAGAACATTCTATATTTTTGAGCAGTTGTAAATTCCTCAACCGTACATTGTAAAAATTTGTGCTTTTAAAAACTTTCAGACCAAATTTCGAAGTCAAAATTTTTCATTGTTGATAAGATCCTCACAAAATAGTGACTATCTTGCATTTGATTCACAGATTATACAATGTACAAAATGTACCTTTGATGAGAGGTTGTTCCCATCATGTTTGAAATTTAGGATCCATGTAAACAACAACATTGCAAGACTAAGACACGCTCGTTGCTTTTGGAAGATCTGTTGCAGGGTCTACATTTCTGTTCTGTGCAATAGGTCGATGCTGTCAGTTTTAGAACAATTCTAAATTGAGATAGCATAGATAAACAAAAATTTTCATAATCAAAAGCAGACATATTGAAACTTTTTCCAAATAGGTCAGAATTATTAGGTGGTTTACTAGTCTAGATAGATCAGGGCCGTCGCTAGGGCTTATTTGGGGCCGATATTTGGCCCCATTCCCAATGCCAAATAGTATCTTTTTTTCCAACCTTGTTCCCTTAAAATTCCCAACTGTACGTAGTCAAATTTATTGACCGAAACTTGTTCAATCGCACTATATTTTAAACCGTAACATTAGGGCATCTGACACAAAATGTAAACACCATCAATGTACAAATAGCGCTTGTAAATGCAGTGTTTTGAAGAATAGTACTGAAGTGTTTTGTGGATCCTTAAATCGACAGGTGTGACGTTATTTCGAATGGTCGTATTTGTGACAAGTCTTTTCGATGCACATTTGAACACGGACATGGCAGTCGAAATTAATTTATATTATTGAATGTAGCATATTACAAAAAACGAGTAATGGTTTTATGTTTAATGAGAACGCTGTGTCTTATAAAATCGCATAAAGCAACACAAGAACACAGAAATCAAAGGACTGATAGTGATCACGGCCAACAATCAAAACCAGCTGCCTCAATGTCAACTGGATGCAGCCATAAATAAATTCAAACAAATGAAGGACAGACATATCAATTAATAAAACTAGATGTACTTAAAATAAACAGATGCCATTGATAATACTGCGTTTCTTATTTTATTGAATTTTTTCCCAATTTGGTCCAAAACGACGGTATTTTTCTCAATTGCAAAGGCCCTTCCCCCAGTCCCAAAATACAGAGACGGCCCTGTAGATGCCACAACCTATAGGAGAAATAATCAAGTTGTGGTAGTTAATCATATCAGCCTATAGGAGAAATAATCCAGGTGTGGTAGTTAATCATAATCAACCTATAGGAGAAATACGGTAATCCAGGTGTGGTAGTTAATCATAATCAGCCTATAGGAGAAATAATCCAGGTGTGGTAGTTAATCATAATCAACTTGTAGAAGAAATAATCCAGGTGTGTTAGTTAATCATAATCAACCTATAGGGGAAATAATCCAGGTGTGTTAGTTAACCATTATCAACTGTAGGAGAAATAATCCAGGTGTGGTAGTTAATCATAATCAACCTATAGGAGAAATAATCCAGGTGTAGTAATTAATCATAATCAACCTATAGGGGAAATAATCCAGGTGTAGTAGTTAATCACAATCAACCTATAGGAGAAATAATCCAGGTGTAGTAGATAATCATAATCAGTCAGTCATTGAATGTTAACTTTGCGCTGCATGTAATGGTATAGTTTTATTTGAAAGAGTCAATTTCCTGCTTAAACTTTGCACCAACTAGCTGAAATTTAAATCATATTTGTATCAACTATGCAAAATATGGAAACCTGTATTTACACGTATTTGAATTTTGTAGCACCTTCATTTACTCCTTGCAAACCTAAACGTAGCTTAACATTTGAGACACCAAAGACAAAAGAGAAAACTACAGATGATTTTGCACCAGTTGATAAATTAATTCCGTTGGAGAGTCCAATACAGGGAAGCAATGAAAGGGTTTTCTCACAGAAATTCTCAAGACTGTTGGAAGGAACACCAAAAGGAAAATCTCGATCAGAAAAGCGCCCCCGTGCTCTAGATGAGTTTGGGGATCCTGTAGAAGTATTTTCTAATGATTTACCAGACATTGGTTTGTATATAAGATAATGTTATATAATTTGCTTGTTGTATGGGAAGCTTGCAAAACTAATATTCCACTGTCACTATTATTAAATCATATGTCAACTGTTAGTTACATGGATACAGAGATGCTGTAATCTGTCGGTCCTGCCGGCAAGACCGACAGAAATCTGCCAAGACCGGTCCAAAATACCCGGCGCAAGTTGGACTGGGTTGGAGTCTGCAGATTACCTATTTTGAATATGGGCCACTGAAAAATAGTTATACGATAAAATAAGATTTATTTTGAGACAGCATAAGTTATTTAACAATAAAACATTCCCTTTGTAGAACTATTAGACAGACTTACATACGTTAACAATTCACAGTAAAATACAACTTGTACAATGAAAGAACATTTCAAATTCATTACTAATGCATGTATGCAAGGCTTTCGCAAGTAAATTTCCTCGAATTGCTTAGACAAAAAAGATTGTTTAGGTTTTGTATTATGTTATGGCGTTGTCCGTCCTGTGTCCGGGATAAGCTTGTCCGGGCCATAACTTCTTCCCCTGTGCATGGATTTCAATAATATTTCACAGAATTGTTGCTTAGGATCCAAGGGTCTGTCATGACCATGACCCAAGGTTATAGCTCAAAGGTCAACGTCACAACATGCAAAGTGACTAAAACCTTATCCGGGCCATAACTTCTTCCCCTGTGCATGGATTTCAATATTTCACAGAATTATTACTTAGGACCCAATGGTTTGTTATGACCTTGACCCAAGGTCATAGGTTAAAGGTCATGGTCACAACATGCATAGTGATTAAAACCTTGTCCAGGCCATTACTTGTTGCCCTGTGCATGGATTTCAATAATATTTCACAGAATTGTAACTTAGGACCCAAAGATGTGTCATGACCTTGACCCAAGGTCATAGGTCAAAGGTCACCTTTTTTTAGCTCACCTAAGCCAAAGGCTCAAGTGAGCTATTGTGATCAATCACCGTCCGTCTTCCGTCGTTAACTTTTCACATTTTCGACTTCTTCTCCAGAACCACTGAACAGAATTTGATGAAACTTGATAAGCATGTAGTACTCATGGTCCCCTACAAGTGTTGTTGTTTTTCGTCCGGAATGCATAGGAATGATCTAGAGGGATGTGTGAAGAAGTGTTGTTATTTTTGGTTCCGTTCCGAAATCAAATTTTTGACATTTTTTTTGTACTTGGTAGTTTTAATGCAGAAAAGAGGTATTTTTTTCTTTTAGTAAACATTGATGCATTAATTTGGTTTAATTTGATCATTTTGATGGTAAGAAATACTACTGCGAAGAAAATTTTTCAATATTTTATGTTTTGGATTTTTTATGAATTTTTTAAGACTTTCAAGAAAAAGGGGGGTGGGATAATTGGTGTAAACATTTCACAGTTTGAACTTTTTCTTCGGAACCACTTGCTGGAATTCAATGAAACTTGGCATGCATCAAATACTCAAGGTCCCCGACAAATGTGGTCATCTTTGTCAGGATCCATGAACAGGTGGCACCACCACAGACAAAAGTAGGTCACAGAGGGTACCCTCCTTTGACAAACTTCTTATTCAGATCGGGTGCATACAGCGACAAACCGACTGCATAGGAATGATTTAGAGGCATATGGGAAGAAGTGTTGATAGTTTTGGTTCCATTCCGAAATCAAATTTTTGACGTTTTTTCATTTTTATTTTGGACTTTGTTATTTTAATGCATTAAAGAGTTATTATTTTCTTTTAGTAAACATTGATGCATTCATTTGGTTTCAATTAATCATTTCTATGGTAAGGAATGCTGGTGTGAAGGAATTTTTTCAATATCTCGATTTTTGAATTTTTTATGAATTTTTTAAGACTTCCAAGAAAAGGGGGGGGGGGGACAATTTTTCATATCTTCAACTTGATCTACAGAACAACTTGAAGGATTGTGATAAAACTGGGTAGGATGCAAGTACTCATAGTCCTTTTCAAAGGTTTTGTTTTTTGTGCGGATCATCCAAATTGGTTAACAGATAATGCCACCATGTCTAAAAGTAGGTCTCACAATGGGACATATACCACTTGGTAATTGAAATATGGAGAGTAGTGGTTCAAATCCAGCTGTGGTCAAAAAAAATTTTTTTTTTTTTTTACACATCTAAATAAGTTTTTAGATGTTTCTCAACACTCAACATATGAAATTAGGAATTTTACGTTTAAGACTTCCAAAAACAAAAGGGGGGGTTTGGCCATTTTTCACATTTTCAACTTTTTCAACAAAACTGTTTGAAGGATTTTAATAAATCTTGGTAGAGATAAGTCACTTATGATCCTCTTCAAATTCTGTTGTTTTCGTCCAGACCTCTTTACAGGTGGCGCCACCATAGTCAAGAGTAGGTCACAAAAGAGTTCCCTCGTTTAACAATATTCTTTTTCATACGGGCTGTATACAGAGACAAACAGAATGCATAGAAATGATCTAGAGGGATGAGTGAAGATGTATTGTCATTTTGGTTCCCTTCCAAAATCAAATTTTAGAATTTTTTTCGACATTTCTTTGGACTTAGTGATTCAATGCAGAAAAAAGTGTCATATTTCCTAGTTAATTGATAATGATGATTTCTTATGGACTATTGTGATCATAATTATGGTAAGGATTGTTACTTTGAAAGAATTTTGTCAATATCTCAATTTTTGGATTTTTTATGAATTTTTTAAAGACTTCCAAATGAGGGTGTATAGGAACAATTCAATCACATTTTTCACTTCTGCTGTTATACCACATGAAAGATTTTAATGAAACATGGAATACATGAAGTACTAAAAGTCCTCTATCAATTTGGTAAATTTCATCGAAATTGGTTAACAGATAATGCCACCATGTCTAAAAAGCAGCTCTCACAATAGTACATATACCACTTGGTAATTGAAATATGGAGAGTAGCGGTTCAAATCCAGCTGTGGTCAAAATTTTTTTTTCATTTCTTTACACATCTAAATAAGTTTTTAGATGTTTCTCAACACTCAACATATGAAATTAGGCAATTTTAAGTTAGATCTGGACAATATTTGAAACAATTGTTGTTCATGACCCAGACTTGAAATCAGTTAACAAAAGGCCCCACCTAAAGAAAATGACTAACTTGTTGCCCTGAATGACTTCTTGCAGAGACAAAGGAAATGCTTAATATCAAAATCACCTGAATGGATGTGCAAAAAAGTGTTGTTTTTTATTCTAGCCTGAAATAAAATTTGACATATTTTCAACATCTGTGTTGACTTAGTCACATTAATGCAAAAATAAATGAATTCTTCCTTCATGCATGACTGATCATCTAGGTACTCAGGTGAGCGATATAGGCCCACTTGGGCCTTTTGTTTTAATTGTCATGTGCATTCCTGTGCATACTTCAGATTAACTAAATATAAGCCATTCCTCAAGCTATTGTAGTAGATTACCATCAAAATCTCCAACAGTTCCAACACCTCTTCTTTTGCATAGAATTAGAAAATATATACTTTTTCGACCACCCTCCCCAAACGTGCACAGCCAATAATTATATCTATTTAACAGTTTTTAATCATTGTCATGTCAAATTAATATTCATACATACATTTATCATCATCATCGATTCTTGCAGATGCCACCTTCCATCCCAGAATTTTTTATTTGAGCTGATATTTACACATGAACATGATAGGGGTGTTATGTTCAAATGTGGTTTCTGCATGACTTTTATTCTATTGTCAAATATTACAATTTCCGTTGAAAGGAGTTATCGGTCTTTGACATTCCCAAGCAGCTATTGTGAATGCTAAACTGTGGCACCAAGTGCTTTCTAGCTGTGGCACCAAGTGCTTCCTAGCCATGGCACCAAGTGTTTCCTAGCTGTGGCACCAAGTGCATAGGACAAAAGTTTTGAAGCACTGTACCAGGCAGGTGCCACCACCATATAAGTAAAAGAATCATGGAGTGGCATTAATAGATAGATAAAAAACAATAATGATAATAAGTAAGTAAAAATGAGTCAAAACCTTCAGTTATTATACCCTTAGTTTGCAGGGGGGGGTATATAGGAATCACCTTGTCTGTTTGTCTGTCCGTCTGTCTATCCAGAAAGCTTTAACCTTGATCATAACTTTTGAACCAAAAGTGACTGGGTATTCATACTACACATGTATATTCCTTGTGGCAAGACCTGTCTCTTGGTACTAAAATTTTTGACCTTGTGACCTTGGCCTTGACATTTGACCTATTTTTTTAAAAACTTTTAACCTTGGCTATAACTTTTGAACCAAAAGAGACTGGGTATTCATACTAAACATGTATATTCCTTGTGGCAATACCTTTTCTTGACATTTGACCTACTTTTTAAAAATTTAAACCTTGACCATAACTTTTGAACCAAAAGAGACTGGGTATTCATACTACACATGTATATTCCTTGTGGCAGACCTTTCTCTTGGTAGCAAAATTTTTGACCTTGTGACCTTGGCCTTGACATTTGACCTACTTTTTAAAAATTTAAGCCTTAGCTATAACTTTTGAACCAAAGGAGACCGGGTATTCATACTACACATGTATATTCTTTGTGGCAAGATCTTTCTTTTTGTACCAAACTTTTTGACCTTGTGACCTTGACATTTGACATTCTTTTTAAAAACTTTAACCTTAGTTATAACTTTTGAACCAAAAAAAGACTGGGTTTTGATACTACACATGTGTATTCCTTGTGGCAAGACCTTTCTCTTGGTACCAAAATTTTTTACCTTGTGACATTGGCCTGACATTTGACCTACTTTTTAATAACTTTAACCTTAGCTATAACTTTGAACCAAAAGAGACTGGGTATTCATACTACACATGTATATTCGTTGTGACAAGACCTTTCTTTTGGTACCAAAATGTTTTACCTTGTGACCTTGGCCTTGACATTTGACTTACTTTTTAAAAACTTTAATCTTAGCCATAACTTTTGAAAGAAAAAAGATGGGACCTTCATACTACACATGTGTATTCCTTGTGGCAAGACCTTTCTGTCTATACCAACATTTTCGACCTTGTGACCTTGGTCTCGATGTTTGACCTACTTTTTGAAAACTTAAACCTTAGACATAATTTTTGAAAGAAAAGAGATGGGACCTTCATACTACATTTGTGTATTCTTTGTGGCAAGACCTTTCAGTCAGTACCAGCACATTTGAAACTATTACTTTTGTCCTTGGTCTATGCCCTATTTTGAATTTTGGTGCCGTGGGGGGTATTTGTCCCATTATGACCGTTCTAGTTTTATATTTGAAGTTGTTGTACATAGAGTAGTTTTAATTACATGTATGTTGATGTACATGACTTGCTTAGTGTTTTGACTTGTATATATGATTTGACCAGGTATTCCAAAAGCTAAAAGAGGAAAATGGGAAAGAAAAGATATTGATGATGATATAACTCCTCCACCATCACCAGGCATTGAAGATAGAATCGTCAATCTTAGGAATAGAAACACGGTACATCCCCACAGAGATGAAGATTTCAATGAAAGTCTTATTGCTTGTATGTATGCTCTTTAGTTTAAATCTGCATGCATAGTGAATTTTGTTTAAGTTTTTGATTCACTAACTTCTTAGGCAATTATGCATTATAAATGAAGTAATTTTGAAGTATCATTATAAGAGAAAAAAGGATTGATTTCAGTGGTACTCTATTAATAGTGTTATTGTCATTGTCTTGGTCATTTTCCTGACTTCTTGAAAGTATATTTGACACATCAAACTAATATTTCAGTATTTAATTTTAAAAATTTTCTTCAAAGATTTTAAAATAATAATTTGAATTATGATCTGAGGATCTATGTACAGAATATAAACATCATGTAATTAGTCTGTATCTTAAATTGACAGCATATGACTTGGATCGACCCAGAGTTCATAAAAGAATTCCTAGTGGAGATTTCATCAGCACAACAGGTTATGAAGGAGAAAGGGTATATCTTCAGCTCCGAGATGAATCTTGTATCAACAAAGAGGTACCCATGTCTTCCATTTACTTTGAAAAGTTTTCATACATCCATTACATGATTACTGAAAAGCAATAGGTATAAATTTTCAGTATTGATATTTACAAATGTATTGATGTAGAACAATTCACACCACATATTAAAATTGATCAAAGAATTGTCTCTCATTAAATTATTGATTCAAGTTTAATAAACAAGAAATGCATGGATTTTTGTCCCCCGCTTTTAGCGAAAGCATTGGGACATTAAATCTCATTCATCTGTCTGTCTGTCCGCCCATCTGTCTCTCTGTCTGTCCGTGTGTCACAAAAACTTTAACCTTGGTCACAACTTTTTAACCATAAGACATAGGGCCTTCATATTTGATGTGTGTCCCTAATTGCAATACCTTTCTGTTGGTACCAAAATTTTTTATCGTGTGATCTTGACCGTTACCTTTGACTGACTTCAATGTAACTTTTTAACTGTAAAAGGTGGGGCCTTCATATTTGGCTTTTGTGTCCCTAATATAAATTCTCAATCATGTTAGAATCTAGTATACATGTAATATCATCAAACTTTACAAGGTTCTGCTGCAGATACATAAAGACATGCACAACCATGAAAATATGTCATAGTAGGGGACCACAGTTCTCTGAATTTGCCTGTTGTTGTTCTGGCTCAATTGAAGCAAAAAAGATATATAGTGAACATTGAACAAAATATTGGAGTTTTTTTGTAATTTTATTTATTTTTTTATTTTTTTATTTTTTTTTTTTAAGATTGAAACTACACTTGAAAATAAGAAGACAGCCAGGCTATTAAAGGTTTCCATTCAAGACCTGCGAGTACAATTGGAGAAAGAAGTAAGCCTAATTACAAAAAAAATTGTTGATGACATGTTTCATATAAATAACACCTTTAAATAAAATCTATAAAACCGGTTAGCCAACATTATTGTTGATGGTATGTACTCTGGGAACTCCATTTCCTCCACCACCTTACATTTGACACCATTATTCTTGTGAAATATTTCTGATTTATTATTTAACAGTCCGTATTATGATCTCAGTGATATTTATTATTATCCCCTCGTAATAGTGTTGGAGGGGATATAGTAATGTGGCCATTCATGTGTGGTTTGGGGAGTGGGTGGGTGCATGCATGCATACGTGTATATGAATGTGCGCTACTCCATGACACTTCACATTGCGGGCACAATACACACTACAGTTTCTGTCTGATCACTTTCAAACTTTTACATGTTACTTGTTGATGATGAGATTGATTGATTGATTATTGTTTTACATCCCACCACGAATATGTCATGTATATGGTTACGGCGTCTGCCTTATGTGGAGCATACAAATTTTGACCTTTGCAACGGACCCACCCGAAGCAGTGAGGGATCTTTAACGTGCCATGCATACCACGACACGGGGCCTCGGTTTTTACTGTCTCATCCGAAAGACATGACACCGGCATGACCTGAGTGGGACTCGAACCCCGGATTCCTGATCAGGAGTCCGACGCGATACCAGTAGGCCACGCCGGCTTTTGTAGATGATGAGAGGAAGAACACTATTAAATTTTACGTTACAGGGTCAAAAGTCAAGGTCAACATTTGCAAACTGTTTGTGAAACATTGTGGGTGCAATATAAGCTACAGTTTTTGCCGGATCACTTTTAAACTTTGCATATCAGTCCTTGATGATGAAAGGAGTAACCCATTTGATTTTGGGTCTCTGGAGGCAGAGGTGATAGTCAACATTGGCAAACTGTCTGTGAAACCTTGTGGGTGCGATGCACACTACAGATTTTGCCTGATCAAATTCAAACTTCACATGTTGCTTTTTGATGATGAGAAGAGAACCCTATTGATTTCGGGTCACAGGGTCAAAGGACAAGGTCAACATTGGCAAACTGTCTGTGAAACCTTGCAGGCGTGATACAAACTACAGTTTTTGTCCAATCATTTCAAAACTTCACATGTCAATTGTTAATGAGGAACCCTATCAATTTTGTGTCACGGGATCAAAGGTCAAGGTCAATATTGGCAAACTGTATGTGAAACCTTACGACCATGATACACATAACAGTTTTAATCTGATCATTTTCATACTTCACATAACAGTTGTTGATGATGCGAGGAAGAACCTTATCGATTTTGGGTCACCGGGTCAATTTGGTTTATCATATCCAAATGGTCCCATTGCGAGGTGATGCCCTGCTTTGTGAAGCCCTTGTAACATCTTACTTTTAGTGTTGTAACTGTAATTCTGACCAGCGATAGAGATTAGAAAATAAATATTTTGCATCTTTTTCCATTGTTTTGTTTTCAGATGTTCATTAGTATTGTATAAATTCTCTTGGTTTACATATTTATACACTACTCTCCATAAATAAGTACCCACCCCAGGCATTTTCTATAAAAACAACAAATAATAAGTCAATATTTTAGAATATAAGATTTTAACTGATAGAATGTTGGGACAATTTGTCTGCCAGGAGATGCAGAACACTTGCTAAAAGCATGCCTAAACTTATCCAAGCTGTGATATGGGCAAGAGGAGGGTACACAAAACATTAGTCTGAAATGTGCATTATAGATTAGTATTGCATTTGTATATGATTTTTAAAAAATATTTTGTTAAACTTCACTTTTTCATTATAAATCATGTTCTTTCATTGAATATAAACAGCAATATACCTGAATTATTTCTATTCCTTTCATTGTTGTCAAATTAATTCCAAAAGTATGAAAAATTTAACTGTGTACTCATTTATGGAGTGTAGTGTATATATAAATTAAAAGTATATATGTCCTATATTTACTGCAAATGTATCCATGATGAAACTTACTGGAATTAGTATCTTGTGATATCCAGTACAAAATGCAGATTTTATCTCCCTTAATTTTGTGTTTTACTGAATTTATTTCATCACATATTTTAGAGACAGGACAAGTTGTTATCAAAAGCAGAGGAACTCACCAAGCAAGTAAACAGGTACTGTAAAATTTGACAGATATCTTATGATTGAAAGTCGAAATTTTGTGTATGTGTATTATTCAGTGTTTTATACCGTAGTGATGAATATATTATAATGCTCATTAGGTCTCCACTTCATAAGAGGGTGCCCTATAGTAATCACTGTCTGTCTATCCATCCGTCTGTCCATCAGCAAAAAGTTTAACAGTGGTCATAACTAATACACTGTCACAGGTAGAGCTTTCATATTTGGCATGTGTGTTCCTTATGACAAGACCTTTCCGTTGCTACCAAAATTTTCTATCATGTGGCCTTGATGGTGACCTTTGACCTGCATTTGAAAAACTTTAATATTGACTATAACTATTAAACCTTAGAAGCAGGGCTTTCATATTTGGCATGTGTGTTCCTTATGGCAAGACCTTTCTGTTAGTATCTAATTAAGGTCCAGGTGATGGTGACAGGCATCCTGTGGGCCCTTCTGACTTTCTCAGTTTTCTACTGTCCGCGCCACTCACTTTGTAAACCAGAAAATCTGGATTTTCACTTATTTGTCTTTTAAATAGTTTTACAAAATTAATATCAATCAACAGATCTTGTATAGTCGTAACTTTTGGTATGTGTTATATATTTCTACGAAGAAGCATTTGTATTTTATAGGGAAAAAATCATTTTAGATAGGGTGTTTTCTATGTTAATTTTGACGTGACGTCACCGATGGCGATGTTTAACATTGAGTCTATGGGAAACTTGGCGACGTCACGTCAAAATTTAACATGGAAATCGTCCTATCTAAAATTGATTTTTTTCTATAAAATATGAACGCTTCATACAAACATATAGCATACACCAAAAGTTACGACTAAACAAGATCTATCGAATGGTTTTGCCTTTTTGAAATTATTCTGAAGATGAATAACTGAAAATCCAATTTTTCCAGTTTCCAGAGTGAGTAGCGCGGACAGTAGATAAGCTTACTCAAACTCTTTTTGCTCTTTACTTTGACTTTCTTCCATTGCATCTTCTGCCAGGAGAAATATGAGGAAAACTATTTGTAATGTTTGTGAAGGAATTAAGAGATGACTTACAGAATACATGGATTCTAATTATGGGTTTTTTAAGTTATACATACCTAATTATGCTAGGTACCACAATCCCTTGTGTATAAAGAGCAAACCTCCAAAGTTGAGTGAAAATATCAAGAAAAAATTAAATATTTTGTGTATGATGTACAGGATGAATTGATGAAAAGTTAATGTCATTCATGCATGTTTTAATTTCCCAAATCACAAATATGTCATAGGACAATGCGACAACATATGACAGCAAGTGTCAAAATTTCACAATATGCAGGCATACACATTTCTAATTTGATATAGAATGAAAGCCACATAACTTGGGTTTACACTTACAATTTTCAGTGAAACGCATTTTCATTGGGTTCAACTACATTTTACAATATGGGATTACCAAAGATTGTTAGTGAAACAGGCTACAGGCACTGAAAGATCATGGTTCTACTTAAAATAAAAGTTCTGGGTCTTTAAAATACCATTGTTACCAAACTTCACAATAGACTAAGTCCCACTGTTGTGAGAAATTGTTCAGAGTCAGAATTGAAAGCAAATTAAGGATTTCTCAATCACAATTTTGTTGACTCACTGCAGAAATTCATAACATAAACTTACAATTAAATCAAATTCAGTTTCCCTTCATTGTTGAACAGATTTGATCTTTTGTCCTGTCCCCAGAATTACTCAATATTTACATCTAACACATATGACACACTTTGCAAAAATTGAATTTCTAAATGGCCCTTTTGTAGTGAAAGATGGCCCATTGAAATTGAAAATAGCCCATTGAAGTCTGAGCAAGGGGGTGGGGGATGTCATTTTCCCATTGATCCAGTTTGCCTTCCCGATCACTGCACTGTTAGTGTTACCAAAACACGTCTTTATGACCTTACTTGAAAGTATTCCTAATAACACAAATGCAAATGGCAGCCAGACCTATTTATCTGAGAAACAGAAAATTAATTTTACATGGCTTTGCTCAGGAAGATGTAAGGAAAGTTTATACCATAGTTGAACAAACAAATGCAAATGGCGGCCAGACCCATTTATCTGAGAAACAGAATTAATTTTACATGGCTTTGCTCAGGAAGATGTAAGGAAAGTTTATACCAGAGCTGAACCAGCACGATTATTTTTAGGCTAACTGGCATGTAACCTATGTTTTCATTCAGTCATTGATTACTATGCACTGATCGCGAATTTTCGGGCCTTTGTGACAGCCCTTGCTATCCTCAATAACAACATGCTTTCGAGGACATTATGCTGGAAAATTGATATTTTAATTGATTTAAGTAGGACGACAGACTGTATAGTTAAATTTATTCCTTTCCCTATTGTAAACATTCTATGTAAGCTTCACCAGAGCTGTGTGTAAACGTGATCTACATTTGCAGCCTGTTTTCTCTATTTGCATATATAAAGTTACAAGACATGTCATGCAATAATCTTTCATTTCAAAAATTTGATGCGTTAAATATTTATAATTTGTTTCAAATACAATCGTTAAAATAACAATAAAGACGTTGCATGGAGTGAAAAAAAAATTTAAAAAGTTTATTTTGTAGATAATATGTAGTTATGACATTTCCGTAGCGAATTTATGTTCGTGGTTTATTTAGATGGAATGTGAAATGGCTGGACATCGGCAACCGTTTAACCTGTTTGGAAAACTTGGTTCTGGACAAACTACAAATGCTGCAGTAGTGTTAAATCTAGGATTCCAAAAGGGCACACAAATTTCCCCATCAAAAGGGCACTTTTTAACGCGGTATTTGGTAAAAAGGGCACTTAATTTAACAACTTTAAATGTCACCAAATATATTTAAAAATTTAGTTTAAAATTGCATTATTTCCTCGTTTCATTTACATAGATGATATTTGAAAATGTAAAAGACAATTGTTATTGATAATTTGATGTAATTTGCAATCCTTAACATTGCTTTGGTTGAAAATCTTAATTCCAGCTTCTCTTCAGAATAAATTCCTTTTCACAGTTGTAGGAGCTATAATTACTTAATATCTGTTACAATTACATTATTGCAATCATTATATGCTTTTGAGTATTGCATAAATTCCCAATTTGTAAACTTATACTGTTTCATGTTCATAAAAATTTATTCAAACTTCTCCAAGTCCAGCACTGCCCCTTCTGTCTATTACTGGCAACAAGAGATACTGCAAGTTTTGTCATTGTACCTTGAACAGTCTTTACAATGTATCATTATTTTTTACATAACTTAAATATTTTAATGACATGCCATTATTTTAGCTGAAAAGAATGTGTTATTAAACGAAATGTTAAGTGGGATCTAGAAGTATGCATGTACACAAAGACATAAACAAGTTTATAAGTCCTTGATGTGCAGTTGTATTTCTGGGTTGATATAAATTTTTAATTAACCTGACCAATATTTTGATGAAAATAGAGAAAACAGTTTGCTTCTAACAAAACAAAAATTTCTCTCAGCCTCCAACATCCACCCACAAATAAACTCCTGGATCTCGGTGCTACAGGAAGGATGTGTGACTGACGTTTGAATAATTCAAATTAAAAATCTTAGAGGAAATTGCTGGAAGCATTAATAATGGGAAATATAAAGTGTATCTGGCCCCTAAGGTTATTAGTTACTTTAGTTTTGTGACTGCTTTATACCACGATCTTTGTAAATAAGTTGCTGGCCCAAATGATTGTCTCAGCTCAAAGTACTTAAGTAATAGTAATAAATTATAATGGTTAATGTTCATTCACATTTATTGACTTACAGATCGTAGATATTCTATTGATTCTAGCAAGGACTTAGCCCTTGATTCCAGAAATACCAAAAAGTCATGTTTTATAATCAGTTATGTTGTTCAGCTCTTTGATCGTAAAAAACCGACACGTCTGATAGTGTGAATACACTTCGTGTGTTTGTTGCCTCTCTTGTTGCAACTACTTATGATGATATTGTTGTATCAAATGAAAAAGATGTTCTGAAATATCATCTTCGCCGGAATTACTAAACAATGTTCAAAATTATCAGAGGAAATGTGGAGAGTAGATCTTTAAATATTTGGTGTCAAATTGAGAAAATTAGTTAAATGATATTAAATAAAGCTTTTAAAATGGGTAGAGATCGTGACCTGCTATGTAAACCAGTCACTTTTCATTTAATGTTTTACTTTTCGTATAATCCTAGAATAATTGCTTTTAAAGATCAAACATCCTTTAATTTTCTTTAAATCCGACTGATAACAGATGTGAATTTGACCTGCAAAATTACTATTTCGGCATTCAAACAACCATGTCAAACTCTGTTCGTGTACGGATGTAATCTAAATCTAAGAAGGTAACATTGATTAAATTGCCCCAATTAACACCTGAAAAGTAGCAGACAGTGCAGTACACAGGTTACGGCTGATATTTAGCGGGTCAAACAGCTGACTTGGACCATTACGTAATGTTGTACGGAAAGTGTTACCAAATTTTAAAGAGCTTAAGAGGGCATGTCCGAAGCGATATTCGTAATATAATGGCCCTGTAAATAACGATCGTTTTGAGGGTTTCATATTACGTGAACAAAAATTTATCTTCTTTAGTCTCATAAAATAATCACTTAGGGAAAATAAGGGCATGGCGCTCAGAAAAAGGGCATGGCGCCGCATAAAAAGGGCATGGCGCGGCGCCATGCTATTTCGCTTTAGATAAAACACTAGCTGCAGGGTAGCAAACATTTTGGGATATAGACTTGATTGCATGCTTTGGATGCTGCATGTGACATAATTTTTTGGCTTGAGTGACATAGTAAGCCTCAATTCTGGACAAGCTACAAGTACCAAACTTACACTAACTAATTATTCATCTTGGAATGCAGACTTGAAAACATATTTCAAGCTGTACCCGACATACTTTTTCTGTTTGAGTCATTTTGGTAACCTGTTTGGGGCATGAGTATTTCAGTTGTGGACAATACAAGTACCAAACTTGCACCAATGATTCATCTATGGGATGCACACTAGAGTACCTGGTTCGGTTGCTGCATATGACATATTTTTCACTTGAGTGATTTGGTTAAACTGTTGGGGGTACCTCAGTTTGCGACAAACTAGTAGAAATAAGGGACTTCTGACTCGGCCATATGCCAAGTCACCTCGACTAAACAATGTGTGAAAAATCCCAAACCTGCGCTAATGGTTCATCTTGGGTTGCAGACTTGAATACATGATTTGTATAAATTTTCCCACTTCAATTTTGTTTCATTAAAAGAAAATTGATTTAAGTAACTCAATAATGATTCAAGAGTCATTTTGAATTTGTATCGTTATTACTCCTAAGAATGAAACTAGTCCTGAATTAATACTATTGATAACATTTATTCCTCTCCATCTTCATATGAGTGTCACTCAGGACCTTCAGTCCTTTGATATATTATGAAGGTGGATAAAATAAAAGTTTTTAAAACATAATTTGATTTCAAGAACATTTAAACCAATTGTCAGGAAATACATGAAATGTATCAATTATTTTTAAGAAAACTTTTTTTTGTGATCATTTAATTTTAGTATACATGATAACATTTTGATATCAGACTGCTAAACATTATTATAATGTATGTTCTCAGAAACTTTTAAACTCTTTGCTAATACATTTTGTAACATACTTTATTGATCACATTTTTTGTACATTTAACTTGTGATAATTTACCATGGAATGGGTAGTTTGATGGCATTCACTGTTCACAGTTGTTTATTCATTCAGAATTTACACACTTTTTTTCATTCCCTCAGTGATCGGGAAGGCCATCTGGGTTAATGGGACTATGGCCCTCTTGCCCAGACTTCAATGGGCCATTTTCAGTTTCAGTGGGCCATCTTTCCCTGCAAAAGAGCCATTTAGAAAATTCAGTTTTTTTTAGAAGTTGTATGATGTTTCATATTTATTAGATGTAACTATTCAGTAATTTAGGGTACAGGGCAACAATAACAAATCTGTTCAAAAATGAAGGGAACTTTAGTTTGCTTTAATTATACATTTTTGCGATAAATTTCTGCAGTGAGCTAACCACAAAGTTGTGGCTGAGAAGTCCTTAATTTGCCTTCATTTCTGACTTTGAACAGTTTGTCACAATTTATAGGACTTAGTCTATTGCAAAATTTGGTTACGGTGATATTCTAAAGACTCTTTCACACCCAGCACTTTTATTTTAACTAGAACCCATGATTTTTCGGTGCCTGTAGCCTCTTTCACAAACAATCTTTAGTAAGCCCGTACAGTAAAAGTAGTTGAACACGTAAGCGCAACATACAATGAATATGTGTTTTACTTCATATCGTAAGCGTACACTCGCAATGAATATTCATTGAAAGTTTATGTGGCTTTCACACTATAATGAATTAGCTGTGCGTATGGCGACATGTTGGTACTCGCTGTTATACGCCGTGGTATGTTGGCAAGTACGTCCGGAGAACATTACGCGAAAGTTTTGAGTTCGTCGTCATATGCACTCATACGTCGCATATCGTTCCGTATGTCAAGAAATTTTGTGCATGCACAAAAATTCTTGACATATGCCTACAAACGGCCCGTACGCAGCGAACACGAGTTCTGGACGTTCTGTCAGCGATGAATGCTTACGGCATAAAAATCAGTTGGGTGCTTAGTGATATCCGTCAGCGTATCATTGGCAGTTCCTCTGCGAACTTTCACCCGCCACCGTATGCTAAACGTAAGAGTAACAAGCACTTTCCATACTTTGATTGAAATTACAGGGATGAAGAAACATTTATTGAGTAATGTATAAATAAGCCATGTGATGTATATCACTGCTCAATATATGCAGAGCGTACGCAAACCATATGCAGAACGTATGCATGCCATGCACAGAGCTTACGCACAACTCAATGCTTACTCGTCGAAGGTACGTTGATATTCGTTACACATTAGCACTAGTTCATTATGCATACACTACTTGTACGTCAGTAGTAAGTTAGGGGTGCTATTAGTCAAATTTTTGCAATTCCTTATGCGTACTTTGCGTCAATTCGTTATAGTGTGAAAACACCTTTACGCGAAGCAGGAGTTCGTAGTTGATCCTGTAAATATCAACGATTGTTAGTGAATCTGGCTACTGGTCTGGCTGTTTTTCAAGATCAGCTGATTAGGGAGTTCACTATAACGACCACTAGCGCTAGTGCCAGGGCAAAAACTGACGGTAAACTAAGCTTTTTAAAGTGCTTGGGAAAGACTTTGAAGATCATTTTCGGGAGTATCGCATCACTTTAAATTATGCGTCTTTATCAGACCAGATATTATGATGACAATTATGCCTAAAACTGAAAACGCACAGCGTGGAATAAATATTTGCTGCTTCAAAACTGAATGCGCAATAGGGCGCACCGAGTAAGTGGTTTAATGTGCCATTTTTGATTTGAATGCGACTATGTCGCAGGGCACGTGCCCTTCCCGATCCCTGATTCCCTATTGCCAAATGCCAATCATTGGCAGTGAAGCACAAAGACATGAAAACAATCCTGAAGTGATTACTTTATTCTGCCACAATAAATAGAAATTTTTGTAAATTGCATTAAACATGCATAAAAATACAATTATTGTAACACAAATTGTTTATTGTCAATGATTTGTTTAAGGGATTTAAATGGGAAATTGTTTTATGAAGAAGAGGATGATTTTAAAGAAAATGAAGAACCAGTTGATGAGAGTTCTAGCTTACCAGAAATGTTATTATGGGTAGAGAAATATGCCCCTCAGAAATACACAGATCTACTCAGTGAAGAGGTGAGCATTTATCAGGATACTTCATGATGTTTGTGTACATTTATACAGTATTTCACACTCTGGAAATATGAGAGCAATATCAACCTGGAGAAAGAGTAAAGAAAACATTCAACATGTAATAGGATCATTCACAGCAGTGAATTACTTTATTTAGAACTACCTGTGTAATGTGTAGGTACTGTATTCACTCGTGTATAGTATGCATCCATGTATAATACGTACCTCCAACTTTTGGAAAATAATTTGAGAAAAAGTCTACATCTCGTGTATAATACACAGGTAAAATTGCCGCATAAGCAAGTAATTAAGAAGCTTAAGTTTACGTGGAAATGATCTCTGTATTACAGATTTTACTTTACGGAAAACACGATTGGTTACGCGCCTGAACCTTAGGTTATTCAATGAATGGGATAAACCTAACTGCCGTAATAAAATTAATTTGTTATCCAAACATTGTGTTGATAAAAAGAAAGCTAAAGAACGTTTATAAAATTGTAACAATAAGCCACTGTAATTAGTATTCTTGATAAAATACTGATAATGAAGCAAAGCCGTCATTTTCTATATATTTTACACTCGTTGTCTCGAAGTGTCAAAGTTTGTACAAAATAAATTGATTAACACAGCAATCAAGGTAGAAGAAATGCGAACAACCAATTGTCCCAGCGGGTTGGGCTGATTGTTTGTCTGTTAAGCCATTTCACCTTGATCGACGATTTTATGATAATTGGACTGCATCGTCACTTGTTATTTTGAAATATGCTTGTCTCATTTGTGAAAACATCTTCATTTCAGCACATATTGTAAAGTGTTCAACACAGGGAGGTAAAACCGTAATGATAATCTCTTTATCAAGTGTCTAAAATCCATTTCAGTGGTCAAGTAAGGGTTCCCAAAGTTTAATAGTCATGTTCTGATCGTTGTCAGCGGACATTTAGGGCAATATCGTTGTGGAAATATGAATTCTTACGTCTGGAAAAAAGGTTCTTGTTTTAGATCTCTTGTATAATATGTACCTGGAAAATCAAAGTCAGATTTTATGAAAAAAAGTGTCTATTATACACAAGTGAATACGGTATATCTGTTGTACACATGTACTAGTATTTTAGTATAAAATTGTCCGAAGAGCTCTACAGAGCTCATGTTGATTGTTGCTGTATGATGACGACTCTAAATAAATCTTGTCTTGTGTCTTACTAATTATTCTATTCTTACAAATTAAAAGGAGAACATCATGCCTAGAACACAATCTGCTATAAGTGGTCCTTTGAACAGTGAGGTCTTGATGTTGGGTTTATTTACATTACATTTTCAGTATTTTGCAAAAATTGAATATATTCAATATTTTGATTGTATGCTGGTCAGGCAACTGAAAAGGTCTACCATTGTTCCTGTGAAAGTTTTCCACAGAGGGTACTGTGGTGTTGCATGTAGGTGAGATAATCCATGTATCATGGTGTTAAACAACAAAGTAATGATTTATTAACTATTTTGTAGTCCATAAATAGAGTGTTACTGCATTGGCTCAAGTTATGGGACTATGTAGTATTTGGCAAGGATATAAAACTGAGGAAGAAAGAAAAAGAGAATGAAAAGAAACAGAAAGATTTTAAGAAGAAAAAAATTCCTGAAGTTATAGATGACCTGGATAAACATAATAGACCAATACAAAAGGTAAAACTAAAACAAATAAATAAAATGAAATACTGAATATGTATCTATTTAAGTGCATCCGAAATTTTGTTCGAAATACTGAGAGAAGATAATAATAAAATAAAGGTAGGCCTGAGTGCCTTGTAGTTGTCTCTCTTCCTGACAGTGAACACATAAATTGGTATTATCCATGAATTAGTACACAAAGGACTGCTAAATATGCTAAAGTATGAATCCTCTGATAATCACAACACATGATGCATTCCAAAGGAATTATTATTTTGGTCTACCGATTCCATCGGAAGACCTATTTGTTACTGTGAGGTTTTTTCTTTACATTTGTTATTATTGTTCTTTTTTTTTTTATTCTAAACAGGATTTTTGACTGCAATCTTCTCAACAACCACTTCAAGAGCAACCTTTTTCTGTCTGCTACTTATTTTTAAAGCCAATCTAGGTAGATTTACAAGAAAAATTTTCAAAAAATCATGTTCTAAATAAAATTACGTAACCATGTGTAGTTTTTAAATTTTCTCAAATATAACGTTCATTCAAGTTCATTCAAGTCAGACTCCTCAATTCTTCTTTGCAATGTTGTACAGGTGTAATCCTTGACAACCAAATTAACACTGATTAAGTACCTATAATGGTAAAGATGCTATTTGAGTTTAAATTCTAAGGCTATTATGTAATTTTTACACTTTTTAGCTCACCTGAGCGTAGCTCAAGTGAGCTATTGTCGTCCGTCCGTCGTTAACTTTTCTACATTTTCGACTTCTTCTCCAGAACCGCTGCACAGAATTTCACCAAACTCCATAGGAAGTAAGAACTTAAGGTCCTCTACAAAGTTTGTGTTTTTTATGCCGATCCGTGATCCAAGATGGCCGCCATTGGCTCTGATTGGTTGACACATTTTCGACTTCTCCTCAAGAACTGCTGCACAGAATTTCACCAAACTTCATAGGAAGTAAGTACTCAAGGTCCTCTACAAAGTTTGTGTTTTTTTTGCCGATCCGTAATCCAAGATGGCCGCCATTGGCTCTGATTGGTTGACACATTTTCGACTTCTTCTCCAGAACTGCTGCACAGAATTTCACCAAACTTCATAGGAAGTAAGTACTCAAAGTCCTCTACCAAGTTTGTGTTTTTTATGCCGATCCGTGATCCAAGATGGCCGCCATTGGCTCTGATTGGTTGACACATTTTCGACTTCTCCTCCAGAAAAGCTGCACAGAATTTCACCAAACTTCATAGGAAGTTGGTACTCAAGGTCCTCTACCAAGTTTGTGTTTTTTATGCCGATCCGTGATACAAGATGGCCGCCATTGGCTCTGATTGGTTGAAACATTTTGAACTTCTTCTCCAGATCGGCTGCACAGAATTTCATCAAACCTCATAGGAAGTAAGTACTCAAGGTCCTCTACCAAGTTTGTGTTTTTTATGCCGATCCGTGATCCAAGATGGCCGCCATTGGCTCTGATTGGTTGACACATTTTCGACTTCTTCTCCAGAACAGCTGCATAGAATTTCATCAAACTTCATGGAAAGTAAGTACTCAACATCCTCTACCACATTTTTGTTTTTTATGCCGATCCGTGATCCAAGATGGCTGCCATTGATTCTGATTGGTTGACACATTTTCGACTTCTTCTCCAGAACCACTGCACAGAAATTCATCAAACTGCATAGAAAGTAAGTACTCAAGGTCCTCAATCAAGTTTGGTGTTTTTTATGCCGATCTGTGATCCAAGTGGCCGCCATTGACTCTGATTGGTTGACACATTTTCAACTTCTTCTCCAGAACCACTGCACAAAATTTCACCAAACTGCATAGAAAGTAAGTACTCAAGGTCCTCTACCAAGTATAGGTTTTTCATGCCGATCCGTAATCCAAGATGGCCGTCATTGGCTCTGTTTGATTGACACATTTTCATCTTCCTCTCCAGAACCCCTGCACAGAATTTCTTGCTTGCTTCTAAATATGCACTTTGTGCTCAGGTGAGTGATATAGGCCCACTTGGGCTTCTTGTTTATTTTAAGACTTAGAATTGCAAAAACAGTTTCAAACAATTCAGAGTGTCAATGTAAGGGTATAAAATGAGTTTTAAAATTTAAAATTAATTTTTAAGTACCGTATTTACTCGAATATAATACGCACCCGAGTATAATACGCACCCCCCAAAATGACCTCGAAAATCATGAAAAAACGTCTAACTCCGTGTATTTTATGCAGGGGAAAAATTCAAAACAAGATGTCAATTTCGTGTTGAAACAGCAAGACTGCGAGCTGAATTTGCTTTGCCGTATACCTTTTACAGTGTAATCGCGTAACGTGTATTATTATCAAAAGCGGCACAGAACGACCAGCCTTCATTCATCGTGTGATATCAACGCTTTTCTCTCTTTCATTTCATTTAATACAATCAAACTCGCATAGACTTAAAATGTTTTAACTAGTACCCTCGTCCCAAACGATCACTTCATTTTTTCTCTCTCGTTAGAATGAACGTGCGTGTCTACTATACTATCAGGGACGTATATATATATATATACGTCCCTGATACTATGTGAACTTTAAGCAGAGATCGCAAATGTTTGTGAAGACAAAATATATATAAAAAAAACCTAATGAATGTTATCCAAACTGTCGATGCACGTGCTGTTACAGTCCAGTAGTTTCACCTGTTGCGTAACTATCGATTAACCAATTAAGGATAAATCATTATATCACCCGTACAATCTGCTAATCAGAAACCATACACGGCGCAAGTATTCTGCTACATTGTAGACTTTACTCCTTTTATCGCCTTGGGCATTTACTACGGGAAGCAGACGGTATACAGACAAAAGACATATCTCACGCCTGGTGGGTTTGATTGACGGTGTAACGGTTTCAAAGTTCCCCCATGCTGAAAGTTCCCTTTGTCGCACATATGCATGCGTCAATATTAGAATCCCTCAAATTTATCACAATTTTATCCTAACAGCCAGATCCAGTACAATTATAAGAATTAATCTTTATTCTTTCATATTTCACGTGGACCAAGGAAATTTCACCACGAGGAAACTTTCACCATGCATATAACACAGACTGAAAGTTTCCTACCGATACGCGCATGCGCAAAACATCAAAAGGGAACTTTCAGCACAGGGGAACTTTGAAACTGTTACAACGGCTTTAGATACTTTAACGGACACAAGCACTCCTCTAAATCCGCCACTGAAGCTTAAAAGCGTGGAAAAAAAGTTCCAGATATCTAACCCCATGTATAATACGCAGTGAGAAAATGAGGGGTCAAATTGGCGAAAAAAAAGTGCGTATTATATTCGAGTAAATACGGTAGGTTTTAAATTTTCTTAAAGGAGCATGGTCCGATTGAAGTCGGGAAAAGTATAAAAAAATGTAAACGGATTACTTAAACGGCAATCGATTGCTAGTATATTATCTAAGATGTGTAAAACGTATCGTTACCAAAGTCGATGTCGTTAACGAGATATGCCCGTTTTAAATTTGCAACATAACCAGGTCAACTCCTTGAATATTGATGAGATCGGTCAGAGGAAATCATGTGACAATGAAACTCGAGCTTTACCCGATTCTAACATTTGTTACACTTTTCTTTTTTTGGCCTCTGGGTTTGTGTATAGTTATTTTCGACCACACTTTTGCTTTTCTCGTGCTCGTATTCCTCCATGTGAACCATTTTTTGTTGTTTTCTACAGTGAATATCCGCGCACGCGCATGATTATGGGCGGAGCATCGCCTTATTTGGGGAATTGATACCAGCCGAATTTAATTCGACTCAATTAACTTTATTCTACGAAAACATTGAGGCATTTTAGTTTTAAATTTTGCAATTAACACAAAGTTTATAATTTATACAAAACAGAAAAAATAAGATGTCGTAATTTATCATTTTCATGCTAAAATTTTCCAGTCTCGGACTATGTCCCTTTAAATAAAACGTTCATTTTTTAAGCTAGACACTTCAAACCTTCTTTTTAATGATGTACAGGTGTACATCTTTACAACCAAATTAACGCCGATGATGTAACTATTACAATAAAGACGCTATTTGTGTTTAAAGTTTTTAAAGTTGTTTCTACTCACTTTATATTTTTGCTATAGACTTTCACAGACACCGTTACCCATTTAAGTAAAAAAAAATTTAAAAATGAAATTTAGAAAAAAAGAATAATATTACATTGAGTTAAATTTTAAATTTTCGTCCTTACAGCTTTATTTTTAATGCTACACTATGAAAATTGTAACTGTCGTATTCTCTAGGTTTATTTCTTTACAACCTTTAATAGCCGATAGCATTGATCTCTTTTAGTTTGGTTATTTTTAAATAATTACATAATGTGCAGAACTTTTTAATTTTTAGTCTTATTGTTTCCAGAATATTACGAAACGATTTTACATGACAATTTTAGTATAAAACATGTTTCTCCATATTTAAAACTGAGTAATTAAAAGATTTTCGAAAAATATCTTATCTGCGTAACTTTCATGTATTTTCTTATTCGTCGTTTGAACAAAGTATAAAATGAGTTCGAGAAAGTATTTTGAATTCGAATTCTTAAATAAAAATAATATTTTTTGCACTTTATTTGCTACTAATGAACAATGCAATAAAGAAATCTTCTCCGAGTGTCGGGATTACACACTAGAGAAGCGCCGTGAATTTGCCTTGCTTGATACCTTGCACGTCACCGCTGTCAAACGTGTGTAAATTAACAGCGAGTTACTGCGCTTTACCTGTGGAATATCTAATCAACAATTATAAAGGAAACCTGCAATATGTATGTTTTGCTTTGAGTTTCTTTGTCTCCTTACTATAGTAGTCATCTCAGTGGTATATATACAGCCATCTTGGCTTGAAATGCACAATACACACACACTATCCAGCTGTGTCGCATTAAGTCACCGCGCTTCTGAATAAGAATTCTGTAATACACAGATTTTCTATAGATGTATTCGTGCTGCTTTAATTACATGAGTGTGTTTACAAATGTATCTATGTATATACTTCTCCTTTGTCCTAATCAGCATATCTATGATGCCGCAATAAATGCGTATACTCATTGAAGTATCTCGGTTTTGTTTATTAATATCCAATATATTTTTATGGAAATTCTAAATGTTTGTTTTACTTGATTTTCAACTGTTTCTTTCTTTAGATAATAATGTTTTTTAAATTTCAATTATTAATTTATTTGTTTACTTGAGTTTTTTTTTTTTTCTTTATATTTTTCTTTTTTCTTTCAAAAGAGGAAAACCCACCCTGTTGCCTCGGCAACAAGTAAGCTCTTGTTGTATATATCTTTGTAAGGAAAACAAATCGCTTAGTTTTGACAACTCAATTTCTTAGCCCTCGGTAACAAGTTTCACAATATATGCAACTTTCACTTTAAAGTCTCAAGTTAAGTGTTATATCTAGATTAAATATTTCAAGTAGGCATTTACATCATGAAAGCAGGTTTTATATCGAAGTTTTTGTCAACAGATTGTGTTATTAAATGGACCTCCAGGTTTGGGAAAAACAACTCTAGCTCATATTGTAGCTAAGCATTGTGGGTACAATGTGGTAGAAATGAATGCTAGGTAAGAGTTAATGGTCTTCATCATATAATTGTGATATAACTAGGCTACATGCCTGTTGATTTTATGCTACCATCAGTCACTGACACCTTCTGTAATCTTGAATTCTACAATTATTTAAAAAAAATAAAGAATCTGTTGTTTAATTATTTAAAAAAAAAAAAAACCTACAAATGTAATTAATCTGTATCTTCAATGATTTATAGAGGTATCTTGAAAAAACTGATAACTTTGTTTTAACAAAATTTAAATTACTTTTACACATACATGTTTATGAAAGGTGATTATTTAGTATTAATATTGCTGAAAGAATGATTTGTACAGCAAGATGTAGTCGTTTGGAAAAAAATTCTCACTTATAGAAGGTCACAGTTTGAGTTACTAAACAATTGATCTTTAGAATTGTAAATGATTTTTTACGCCCCAGAATCGAAGATTCAGGGGCATGTAGTTTCTGTTCTCTCTGTTAGTTTGTCTGTTTATGACAAAAAAAAACTTTAACATTCCACATAACTTTTCAATTGTATGAGATATTCCTTTCATATTTCACATGCTTATTCTTTGTGACAAGACGTTTCTGTTGGTACAATAATTTTTTACCTTGTGACCTTGACTGTGACCTTTGCCCTACATTTAAAAAACTTAAGCATTGGGCACAACTTGAAATGTAAGAGAGAGCTTTCATATTTCACATGCCTATCCCTTGTCACAAAACCTTTCTGTTGGTACATTAATTTTTGACCTTGTGACATTTACCACGTCCTTAGACCATTCTCTACCCAGAGTTATCGCTCTTTACTCTCGCTTATACCTCTGTCAATGCCTGAGAAATAGTTCCGTGTCTCATAGCAAATTTATAAACTTATCTTCAAAGTTAAAGGAATCATAAAACTTTCAATTGTCTATTTGTTATTTTCAACGAACTATCACATTCTTTGCAAGTCTCATCTACATTGAATTCCATGGTTATCTTTATTTTCAACCTAGTTTCATACGCCTAACACACAAAAGTTCCAAATTTAATGTAATTAAACATTCATTGTAAATAATTTACACTGAATTTAAATCCCACTTAATGAAGCATATCGTCACTTGCTCAGTTATTTAATTTTATGTTATAACCATGGATTTTAAAAACTTTTACAAGAATCTTGTAAAATAGCGTTGACAGAGATGTAGTGGCTTTAGCACACGGAACTCTGGGTATAGAATGGTCCTTAGACCTACATTTAAAAAAAAAATTTAATATTGATTATAACTTTTGAATCGTAAGAGACAGCGCTTTCATATTTCACATACTTATTCCATGTAACAAGAGCTTTCTGCAGGTACAATAATTTTGACCTTGTAACCTTGACTTTGGAGTTTGACCTAGTTTTATCATAACAGCTTATACTGGCAAAGTTCCTGTTGTGGGCATTCATATTTCACAAATACAGCTTGTTCTTATTTTCAATGATTCCAATACCATCACTAGTAATATGTAGATTTTACTAACATGGTAAAATATTATAGGAAAAAAAGGAAGTAAAAATTGAACTTCATTGACTGAAATGTAAAATAAATAGATAGTTAAAATTGATGCAGTATAAAGGACATTGGTAAATTAATTTGAGTTATGCTTCATACTAAATAATGTAATTGGTTAAGAAACTAAATCAAACATTTGATAAAAGTTAATACTACTACTAGCTTATTACGTGCTGATTTTCAGTGATGACAGGAGTGTAGATGTTTTCAAGACCAAGTTGGAGGCTGCGACTCAAATGAAGTCTGTGTTAGAGGCAGATCCCAGACCAAACTGTCTCATAATAGATGAGATTGATGGATCTCCACAGGTCAGAATGATTTACATATAGTCTGTGTGGGGTTTTGTGGATCAACATATGGGGCATACTGTGTGCCAAAAACACTAACCATGTGTATAACAACATATTGGGAATACTGTCTGTAGGCCAAAACACTAACCATGTCAATAACAACATATGGGACATACTGTCTGTCGACCAAAAGCGCTTACCATGTTGATAACGTATGATCTTTAAGTGTTTGCAATTTCATACTTAGTCAATTCACTATACTAGGGAGGTCCATTTAAATAATCAAGGTTATTGCTTTTTATATGCCCGTCATAAGATGGAACGTATTATTTTATGGTGTTGTCTGTGTGTCCATCTGATCTGTCGTGCCGTCCATCCGGGGTCATGTTTTCCAGCTTGAAACTTGGCATATAACTTTATATCAATGAGGGTCAGTACCAGTTCGCATTTGGGTATGATTGCTTTGGTTTTTCCAGAGTTATGTCCCTTGAACTTAGAAATTTTCAAGGATTTTACAGTTTTCCGGACTTTTTTTAGCAGTCTTTAAAGATATTGAATTAAAACTTAGTACAAATGTATATAACTTTATATCAACAAGGGTCAGTACCAGTTCGCATTTGGGTATGATTGCTCCGGTTTTCCCAGAGTAACAGCTCTTGAACTTAGAAATTTTCAAAAATTTTACAGTTTTCCAGACTTTTATCTGCAGTCTTTAAAGGTATTGGATTAAAACTTGGTATATTACTTTATATCAATGAGGGTCAGTACCAATTTGCATTTGGGTATGATTGCTTTGGATTTGCTTGAGTTATGCCTCTTGAACTTAGAAATTTTCAAGGATTTTACAGTTTTCTGGATTTCTTTATGCAGTGTTTCAAGGTATTGGATTGTAACTTGGCCATTCATTCAAATTGATCCCCTTCAAGCTAAGCAATAGGCGTATTATGCCACACTAGGCGTTACTCTTGTTTGATGTTGAAATTCTTAAAATTGCTTTCAAGGGAGTGTAACTTACAAATGCATCATGTATGTTTGATTTTTCAGGCCACGATTAATCTCCTTTTAAATTTCATCAAAAGAACAGATGAACCATCGGTGAAAAAAAAAAAAAAAGATGAAGGAATATTGCTACGACCAATTATTTGTATTTGTAATGACCAGTAAGTGCTTTAATTTTTGTTTCTATTCTTTTGATGTGATGATCTACAGATCAAGTTTTACTTGTGTCATGATTGACCCATTTTTCCAAGAGTTATTGCCCTTGATCAAAATTCATTTTCTGGACTTTTTAGCTCACCTGCTCAAGTGAGCTATTGTGATCAATCGCCGTCCATCATCCATCTTTAGCTTTTCTACATTTTCGACTTCTTCTCCAGAACCACTGCACAGAATTTCACCAAACTTCATAGGAAGTAAGTACTCAAGGTCTTCTACCAAGATTGTGTTTTTTGTGCCGATCCCTAATCCAAGATGGTCGCCATTGGCTCTGATTCGTTGAAACATTTTCGACTTCTTTTCCAGAACTGCTGCACAGAATTTCAATAAACTCCCTCTACCAATTTTGTGTTTAATCCAAGATGGCCGCTATTGGCTCTGATTGGTTGACACATTTTGGACTTCTTCAAAACAACTGCACAAAATATCACCAAACCTTATAGCAAGTCTTGTAGAAAAACAGCAAAATTTTCTACTGAAATGAGCTGTCATTTTATTGTAAATAAGCAATTTGTGCTCAGGGGAGCGATATAGGCCCATTTGGGCCTCTTGTTTCTTGCATGCTTTGACATACTGTACGTGTACATATATTAGCGCAATCAAATTTTAGCGCAAAATGCTTGAAAGAGGGGTCGGCAATATTTTAGCGTAGTCATGAATAAGCGCATTTGTCATGTTCGATTAGCGCAATTTATCCATTAAATCAGTGCATTCAAAACTGTTTTAGGTAAAAAATAGTGCGTTTAGATATCTTACTTACGAGGAATTGAAATATATGCCAGACGTGCGACTGTCGAATCGGCTGGTATGACACGTTTGCCATTGGACATAATTAACGAGTACATGTACCGGTACCTGGAGTTGTTAAACCGTTGATTGGCTTGGATGACAAGCGTCGGGTCAGTTGCCTTACTCACAGTATATGCAGTGAATCAAATACAACCTCATTTCATTCATGTTTATCCAATAACCTACCATATCATTGAAAGCACAACATCTAATTATAATGATAAGTAATAATTTTTTTTAAAGAAAGACATATAGAAAACAAAATGCCTTTCTTACATTTTACGAACGAAGCCATTGTTTTCATACGTTGATATGAGATAAATCACTTGTATCGCTGATCGCTCTTTGCCTATAATTACATAATAGACGGTATTGTAGAAACGATATGCATAGCGGGGGGTTAATTCCTAAACTTCAAACCACGTTTTTATAATTCTTGCGTTGGTTTTGTGATAATCATATCGACAGTGTCCGGTAATGCAAACATCTTTAATCGATCGTTACTTATGTCCTCTTTATGCTTTATCAAAATTAATGATGAATTAGTTCCTGATACTTATTTGATAGACATATCTATAGAGTTGAAAGTGAATTGCTCATTTAGTTCTATCATCTCATGTACTTTATATTAGCGTAGTCATGAATTAGCGCACTTTGGACAGCGCTAATTGCGCTAAAATATAAATCCCACTAAAACGAGTACACGTGCAGTATTGAACTGAAACTTGGTATATAACTTTGGCGGGATGATCTACAGATCAAGTTCTGCTGTTGTTTTGATTGACTTACTATGGCAGGAGTTATTGCCCTTTGACGAAAATTCATTTTCCGGACTTTTTTCTCACATGCTTTGACTCATTGAACTGAAACTTAATATATATTTTTGATGTGATGATCTAAAGATCAAGTTTTACTTTTGTTGCAATTGATCTAGTTTTTTAAGAGTTATTGCCCTTTGACCTTTTTTCTCATATGTTTTGTCTTTTTTGACATACTGAACTGAAACTTGGTATATGACTTCAATGTGATATGATGATTTACTGATCGAGTTTGAACTTTTGTTTAAATTTCTTGTGACAAGACCCTTTAATAAGCACCAAATGTTAGCTTCGTATCAAGTCATGTTGACTACTATTCTTTACTGTCTTGTCATATAGGGATGAATTATTGCATGTTTCAACTTTGCTGCCATGGGGGTTTTGTCCCATTAGGACAGCTCTAGTTTTACTTGGACAAAAAAGATGCCATGGTTTTGTACAACTCAAGCCCAAACAAATCAAAAGTTTTGATGTTAGAAGGAAGGATATAAGTTTTAGAAAAGTCAGAGTAAGGGATAAGTACATGCCAAATTTCATTCCAGTTATGATGTCGTAAAACACAATTCAGAATATACTGAAATTAAGAATAACATTAAAAAGGAATTGTAAAACAGAATTGTAGGAGATTGTAAATACTTGGTTGTGTGCAGGAAGCTGTAGAAAAGAAGAAATGAACTAGTTGTATAACTTACTTAACTTAGTACAGGTATAACTCTTTACTGGTTGTGGTGATATTCACAAGGTTAGGAATTCTTGGAAGACCTAGATCTATCTATCTATCTAGATCATTTTATTACAACACCACATTACTGTTTAATTGTTTGCATTAAGTTTACTTAAGCAATGAAGTGCTAACTATCTGTGTTCTTTAATTGTAGATATGTGCCATCTTTAAGGCAGCTTCGTCAGAATGCTGTTGTAATGAATTTTCCACAAACGGAACCTGCTCGCCTTGCCAGTAGGCTTGCTGAGGTAAATGCCTAAAAGTATTAGCCTTTGTAAAAGTGTGCATAATATGCTCTAATATTAATTCAAATGCAACTCTAGTTTTTGTTTTTCTTTGTTTATGCCCCCCTTGGAAGAAAGAGGGACATATTGTTTTGCTGCTGTCGGTTGGTCTGTTGGTCAGTCCATTTACCGTTCCTGTTCATTATCTCTGGAACCAGTAAAGATATTTAATTAATATTTGGTATATAGATACATCTTAATGATATCTAGGTCAAGTTCAAACTTGGTTATTGTTCAATAATTTTTGTTATAGTTATCCCCCTTGGACTTAGAAAATTTCTGAAAATTAACGGTTTCCGCTCATTATCTCAGGAACGGATAAAGATATTGAATTGATATTTTGCATACAGATATATCTTATGTATATCTAGGTCAAGTGCAAATTTGGTTATGGTTCAATAATTTTTGTCAGAGTTATTACCCTTGTACTTAGGAAATTTCTTAAAATTGGCAGTTTCCGCACATTATCTCTGGAACCAATAAAGATATGAATTTATATGTGATATACTGATACATCGAAAGGATATTTAGGTCAAGTTCAAATTTGGTTATGGTTCAATAATTTTTGTGAGAGTTGGACTTAGACAATTTCTTAGAATTAGCAGTTTCCGCTCATTATCACAGGAAGGGATAGAATATTGAATTGATATTTGGTATACTGATACATCTTGAGGATATCTAGGTCAAGTTAATAAGTTATAATTAGGATACCTGTTGTTGGCAATTTTATTGACTGGATTGCAAAGCAATTCCGGTCTATGTATTGGCGAAAACTGTCTGTCAGTCCGTCCGTCCGCACAGCGTCAACATTTTGCGTTTAGCATTTGCATTTAGCTTGGTTTCTTTCATACCCTAAAGGGTACTTATGTCAAAGTTGGTAGGTTTGTAGATACTTGAATGTTCTATCCAACCAATACAAAAATTTAGTGACCTTGATCTTGACTTTACGCTTCAGTGAACACACACTGTTTTTTGCCATAAGGGTGACCACTTGCATACATGTATTGTTAATGTTATTGCAAAGCCATTCCGGTCTATGAATTGGAAAAATATGTCTGTCCGTCCGTCGGTCTATCTGTCCGTCCGTCTGTCCGCTCGCACAGCATCAACATTTTGTGTTTAGCATTTGCGTTTAGCGTGGTTTCTTTCATACCCTAAAGGGTACTTATGTCAAAGTTGGGTAGGTTTGTAGATACTTGAATGTTCTATCCAACCAATACAAAAATTTAGTGACCTTGACCTTGACTTTAAGCTTCAGTGAACACATACTGTTTTTTGCCTTTAGGGTGACCACTTGCATACATGTATTGTTTATGCAAAGCAATTCTGGTCTATAAATTGGCATAATTGGTTCGTCTGTCTGTCCGTCCGTCCGTATGGCGTCAACATTTTGCGTTTAGCATTTGCAATCCGGTCATACCGTCTTTGACGGTTTCTTGTTTTGATTTTGTTTTGTGTCAGTTACTCATGTCTAAATTAAATGAAGACAAGTGATATACCTGTTAATCATTAGACACAAACTTTTGAATGGAAAAAGTTTGTTTGTGGGTGATTATGAGGAGTAGATGACCTCTAATGTGGTCATGTGAGTTAAGCCCATGTTACAAAAATAACCAGGGGGCTAAATGTTATGTTGGTGTTGCTCTTGTTTTTTTTAAAAACAATGTAATTAGTAAATTATTTGTTCATGTGCAGTCTGAAATCTGATATGAATATCATAGCAATTCTAAGCATTCATGATTATAATTGTCCTGCTTGACATCTTTTTTTTTTTTTGGTCCCCGGATCGATAGATTGGAGGCATATTGTTTCTGACCTGTCTGTCTATGTTTGTCTGTCTTTTGTCAACCTTCACCATAACTTTTGAACTGTGAGAGATAGAAACTTCATATTTGGCATGCATACTCCACTGATGAGGCTTTTAAAAATTACATCAAGATCATTAACCTCATAACTTTGATTATGGCCTTTTGACCTACATTTCAAAATTTGTCTCATTTGGACTTTGTTGCCGACGGAGGCATTCATGTTTCACAAACACAATTTAGTTTCTTTTGTATATTTTCTATTTATTTTTTTCTTCTTTTTTGAGGTAGATTTATTGAAAACACTGTATTATTTCAGGTAATCCGATGTGAACAGTTAAGAGCAGATATGAACACCCTGCTGGCATTGTGTTCTAAAACAGATAATGACATCAGATCATGTCTCAATACATTACAGGTATTATAACTGAAAGTGTAGTACATATACAGTAAACAGTCTATTTCTTTAGAAACATGTATTACATTATTACATACTGAAAACTTCCAGTATCATTTGATTTCCAAAAAGAAAAGAAAAATCATGAAAATGATGTAAAATAAACTTCTTCATCAAAATAGAGGTTATTGACAGTATTTTTATACTTTGAATGTAGAAACAAGTATAAACTTCGTTATATGTTCATTTTATACCTCTTGATTGTCTGAAAATCACCAAAAATGTTTACTAATATTCCATTTTATTTAGTTGTAAGTAAGTAAGTTTTTTTTCAGTTTTGTAAAAGACAAAATAAGGAACTGACATTGAGAACTGTACAGTCTATGAATGTAGGAAGTAAAGATGCAAATAAAAGCTTATTCTCAATGTGGTATGATATCTTCTCAATGCCAAAACATAAAAGGTAAAAACATTTCAATTAATTTCTTTTAAACTACGATAGAACAAATGTGTATATATCATCATACTAAAGAAAAAATATTTTTGTTTTTAAGATATTTTGTGTAGTTTTTTATCTAGTACTTTATAAGTTGTATGAAAGTATTTTACAAATCAAAACATCAGCTTATGTTATCATCTATGCAATACACTTAAAATGTGTTTTCTTGTTACATTTTGAGATAAAGTTAAAAAAATCGTTTTGTTCTTTCAGAAATCGTTTTGTTTCCTTACAAGATATTAAAGAAGATTGGCAGAAAACCAATAACACTAGTCTGTCAGCCAGGTAGTGCGTTAGTTTTCAATTTCTTATATATATATATATAGAAACCATGATACATTGGTAAAGACAAACAGAAATTCAGATATAAATGATAACTGCTTCATTCAGATGAAGATGGGATATATATATATATATATATATATATATATATATGTTTGTCTTTACCAATGTATCATGGTTTCTCAATTTCTTCATTGAACCAGGCATGAGAAAATGAAAAAAGACAATGTACACATAAAACTAACAAAAAGTGTACTATTTTTCAGATTTGATAACATCCTGCGATTGGCCCAGGCAACAGGGGAATATTCTAAACTTATACAAGGCATGTTTGAGAACTTCCTGGATTGTAAATTTAAAGATCCTAAAATGGAAGGAGTAAGTAATTAATATATGTATGGTTGGTTGGTTGGTTGATTGGTGTTTTACGTCGCTTTCAACAATATTTCAGTTATATCGCGACATGGAAGCAGGAGGTTACCAACCTCTTAAACATAGTGGCGCAACCCGGGAATCGAACCCGGATCGTCGGCGCCGCAAGCCAAGCGCTTAACCACTACACCACGCCTGCCCCCTATATGTATGGTAAATGTGATATATCATGGAATATAGGCCAGATCATATGTATAAAGAACTGTCGAGTATTATACATCATTGTATGAATATATAACATGATTTTATGTTTATACTTACTAGTGAGGCCCATCGCAAATGACTAAGTTCAAATTAATCAAAATGCGTTGTTTGCAATTTTCACATCAATAATTTATCGGGAAATATTTTTAACATGTAAATCAGAATCATAACATTAGAATATTCATTTTGTTTTCTTCTCATTTCTTAAATTTCATCTCATTTGGAGAAGAAATAAAGGAATTAAGGCAATTTGAAAATAGCTAAAATCATTAAGATATCTAATGATACTGCGGCAGTACAGCGAGATGTTTATTTTGCCTTATAATTGACAGCGCGCTTAGAATCAATGAGCATAAAAGCGATATGTTCACTGGCGTTGTTCGGGGTAACCGTTGTATCATATCCAGTGAAGTGAGGTTTTTCAGGTAGATACGTCCATTACCTGTAAACAGCTGATCACCGAAGCGAAAACAATGGGCGATGCGGGCACACATAAGTTTTTAGCTCACCTGAGCCAAAGGCTCAAGTGAGCTATTGTGATCAATCATCGTCCGTCGTTAACTTTTCACATTTTCGACTTCTTCTCCAGAACCACTGAACAGAATTTGATGAAACTTGATAAGCATGTAGTACTCATGGTCCCCTACAAGTGTTGTTGTTTTTCGTCCGGATTCATCAACAGATGGCGCCACCACAGGCAAAAGTAGGTCAAAGAGGGTACCCTCCTTTAACAAACTTCATCTTCAGACCGGGGGCATACAGAGAAAAACCGAATGAATAGGAATGATCTAGAGGGATGTGTGAAGAAGTGTTGTTATTTTTGGTTCCGTTCCGAAATCAAATTTTTGACGTTTTTTTGACGTTTTTTTGTCCTTGGTAGTTTTAATGCAGAAAAGAGGTATTTTTTTCTTTTAGTAAACATTGATGCATTAATTTGGTTTAATTTGATCATTTTGATGGTAAGAAATACTACTGCGAAGAAAATTTTTCAATATTTTATGTTTTGGATTTTTTATGAATTTTTTAAGACTTTCAAGAAAAAGGGGGGTGGGATAATTGGTGTAAACATTTCACAGTTTGAACTTTTTCTTCGGAACCACTTGCTGGAATTCAATGAAACTTGGCATGCATCAAATACTCAAGGTCCCCGACAAATGTGGTCATCTTTGTCAGGATCCATGAACAGGTGGCACCACCACAGACAAAAGTAGGTCACAGAGGGTACCCTCCTTTGACAAACTTTTTATTCAGATCGGGTGCATACAGCGACAAACCGACTGCATAGGAATGATTTAGAGGCATATGGGAAGAAGTGTTGATAGTTTTGGTTCCGTTCCGAAATCAAATTTTTGACGTTTTTTTGACGTTTTTTTGTCCTTGGTAGTTTTAATGCAGAAAAGAGGTATTTTTTTCTTTTAGTAAACATTGATGCATTAATTTGGTTTAATTTGATCATTTTGATGGTAAGAAATACTACTGCGAAGAAAATTTTTCAATATTTTATGTTTTGGATTTTTTATGAATTTTTTAAGACTTTCAAGAAAAAGGGGGGTGGGATAATTGGTGTAAACATTTCACAGTTTGAACTTTTTCTTCGGAACCACTTGCTGGAATTCAATGAAACTTGGCATGCATCAAATACTCAAGGTCCCCGACAAATGTGGTCATCTTTGTCAGGATCCATGAACAGGTGGCACCACCACAGACAAAAGTAGGTCACAGAGGGTACCCTCCTTTGACAAACTTTTTATTCAGATCGGGTGCATACAGCGACAAACCGACTGCATAGGAATGATTTAGAGGCATATGGGAAGAAGTGTTGATAGTTTTGGTTCCATTCCGAAATCAAATTTTTGACGTTTTTTCATTTTTATTTTGGACTTTGTTATTTTAATGCATTAAAGAGTTATTATTTTCTTTTAGTAAACATTGATGCATTCATTTGGTTTCAATTAATCATTTCTATGGTAAGGAATGCTGGTGCGAAGGAATTTTTTCAATATCTCGATTTTTGAATTTTTTATGAATTTTTTAAGACTTCCAAGAAAAGGGGGGGGGGGGGGGGGACAATTTTTCATATCTTCAACTTGATCTACAGAACAACTTGAAGGATTGTGATAAAACTGGGTAGGATGCAAGTACTCATAGTCCTTTTCAAAGGTTTTGTTTTTTGTGCGGATCATCCAAATTGGTTAACAGATAATGCCACCATGTGTAAAAGTAGGTCTCACAATGGTACATATACCACTTGGTAATTGAAATATGGAGAGTAGTGGTTCAAATCCAGCTGTGGTCAAAAAAATTTTTTTTTTTTTTTTACACATCTAAATAAGTTTTTAGATGTTTCTCAACACTCAACATATGAAATTAGGAATTTTACGTTTAAGACTTCCAAAAACAAAAGGGGGAGGGGTTTGGCCATTTTTCACATTTTCAACTTTTTCAACAAAACTGTTTGAAGGATTTTAATAAATCTTGGTAGAGATAAGTCACTTATGATCCTCTTCAAATTCTGTTGTTTTCGTCCAGACCTCTTTACAGGTGGCGCCACCATAGTCAAGAGTAGGTCACAAAAGAGTTCCCTCGTTTAACAATATTCTTTTTCATACGGGCTGTATACAGAGACAAACAGAATGCATAGAAATGATCTAGAGGGATGAGTGAAGATGTATTGTTATTTTGGTTCCCTTCCAAAATCAAATTTTAGAATTTTTTTTGACATTTCTTTGGACTTGGTGATTCAATGCAGAAAAAAGTGTCATATTTCCTAGTTAATTGATAATGATGATTTCTTATGGACTATTGTGATCATAATTATGGTAAGGATTGTTACTTTGAAAGAATTTTGTCAATATCTCAATTTTTGGATTTTCTATGAATTTTTTAAGACTTCCAAATGAGGGTGTATAGGAACAATTCAATCACATTTTTCACTTCTGCTGTTATACCACATGAAAGATTTTAATGAAACATGGAATACATGAAGTACTAAAAGTCCTCTATCAATTTGGTAAATTTCATCCAAATTGGTTAACAGATAATGCCACCATGTCTAAAAAGCAGTTCTCACAATAGTACATATACCACTTGGTAATTGAAATATGGAGAGTAGTGGTTCAAATCCAGCTGTGGTCAAAATTTTTTTTTCATTTCTTTACACATCTAAATAAGTTTTTAGATGTTTCTCAACACTCAACATATGAAATTAGGCAATTTGAAGTTAGATCTGGACAGTATTTGAAACAATTGTTGTTCATGACCCAGACTTGAAATCAGTCAACAAAAGGCCCCACCTAAAGAAAATGACTAACTTGTTGCCCTGAATGACTTCTTGCAGAGACAAAGGAAATGCTTAATATCAAAATCACCAGAATGGATGTGCAAAAAAGTGTTGTTTTTTATTCTAGCCTGAAATAAAATTTGACATATTTTCAACATCTGTGTTGACTTAGTCACATTAATGCAAAAATAAATGAATTCTCCTTCATGCATGACTGATAATCTAGGTACTCAGGTGAGCGATATAGGCCCACTTGGGCCTCTTGTTATAAAAATATACCTAGAAATGACTACAAACATTTGAAAATAAAAAGATAGCGTCTTCCTCTTTGCCAAAAAAACGCCATATTGTTTTCACGAGTCATTTGATTACATCGATATACATAGTAAACAATCGTACATTATAAAGTTCACAAATAAGAGAACACATAACGAAAACAATGTCTATAGAAGTAATTATGATTATCCTATTTGTGAAAAAATTACCCCGTAGCTATTATTTACAAAGTTTTATTTCCCAAAAGTTTCATTTCATTATTCATGATGTAATCTAAAGCATGGCGTGGGCACATGGGTTAATACTTACCATGAATGATTTTTACATTCAAATTGATAATTATTAGTATTTCAATTAATTACATATTTAATGACTTCCACTGTTTACAACTTCAGACTTACATTTTAATTGTAGATAAGTCTAGACCTGTGCGAAAGGAAGGTAGGGGGGGGGGATAATTTATTCATATTTAAGGAATACATTTTTTGTTAAAGCAAAAATGACGAGACTAAGAGCCTATTTTGATTCAAATGATTTGGTTTCAATCCTCTTAATTAATTTTGGTATTAATATCAGTGGCGAATCCAGAATTTCCGAAATGGGGGGGGGGCGCACAAGTGAAAGTTCAATATAAACCAAAATTCTCTGCCAATTTAGGTGCAAAATCTGAAAATTTACTCATAATTGTGGCAAAAAGGGGGAGCGACCCCTATAAATCCGCCACTGTAGATATTAAAATGAGAGAACAAGTATATAACAATGAGAGAACAAGTTATATTAAGGTACTACGAAACGCCAATCATCGCATTACCGAAGATTTACGAAAAATAAAAAAGAAATAAAGGTTTTTAATTTGTAATTTTTTATTCAAATAACTGTGTAATGGAAGACTTTATTGAAAATAATTTTAATTTTAATATTTCCCCGATATACCTGTAATTGGCACTCGAAAACATGTGTTTTTCAGTACAGCTCGCATGAAAACACCAGCGACAGCCTTGACTCTTTGTCATGTGCAATCAGATGGCCAGTCCCAAGACAAATTCTATAATATCTTTAATAGTTGACTTCCTAATCAAGTTGCAATATTTTCAATATATTGAGGGTATGTCAAGGTAACGTCGTCTAGGGCGATCACCTGTCACCTGTGCGGCTAAATTATTACGTAATATCACCACAACCGGCTGTTTGACCCAGCAAATATCAACCTTCATTTTGTGCATTTTAACAGCTTTCAAGATATTAATTAGCGATCTTAATAAACTGGGTATTCATATTAATGAAAGACAAGGACTAATTATCAGGTTTCCTGTTTATTGTGAAGGATTATTATGAAGGAGACATAAAGAACAGGAATTGAAATCAACCAAACTTTACACTTTACTACATTCTGTATTTATGAAGAGTTCATATTTGAGATTATAACACTTGTAATAAGTTTTTATGTTTTTAAAATAATGAATATGATACATATACAGTCAAACCTCGTTATCTCGAAGTCGGAGGGACCGTGGAAAATACTTCGAGATATCCGTAGTTCGAGATATCCAAATTGCAGTTTCATTTGACATTTGTGATTATTACATGTATGGTAGATGTATGAGATATACATGTATTTATCAATAAATACGCATGAAGATGTGCATATTGTATTGTTCCTAAATAATTAATCTAAATCTCATCATACCTTTTATATTTTAGAAATATATAGAGAATATACTCCAAAACTGAAAACGTCATGTTTCCTTTTCAGTAACATCGTAATTTAAATCCAATACTGGATATAACTGTCTTATACTATACCTAAAACCGAGGACGGGCTAACACGTAAGACTAGATAAAACACACGTCATAATTTGATTTAATTACTATTATTTTGCATAAAAATACATAGACATACACACGGATTGGAAATAGTAATAATTAATGAACAGTGTAAAGAAATTTCTTAAAATGCAGGTATGAAAAAGCCTCAATTACAGTTAATGTTAATTTTCTAATTTTGTGTCGAGTTTAATAAGCTATCATCATTTATTAATATTTGGTATAAATAACTGGGTACGCACGGACGAGATCGATTATGTAATTACTGCGGCTTTGTTCACCGACACGGTCAATTGATCACACTACACGAGCGACCTGTCATTTAGGATAAACGCCGCGGGGAATATTGTCAAGAAGAAGCCAACTTCAAGATAAACCGGGTAAATAAGAACTTCGGGACTTGAAAATGTATTCGAGATAAGCATGGTATTCGACATATCAGTGTTCGACACATCCGGGGTGAATTTAATCATAATATGAAGGATTTTTTTCGGGACCGACGTTCAACTTCGAGATATCCCGGGTATTCGAGATATCAGTGTTCGAGATATCGAAGTTTGACTGTAGTAGATTAATATAAAAAATTAAGCTATACTATGATATATTAAAAGGTATGTGATATTTTTCACATTTTTTTTAAAGACTTATCCGTCCCTGATTTAGGTAAAAATGTTTTTGCTTATACAGAGCTTAAATTTTGTCATACAATCTAAATTCCTTGAAATATCCTTATAAGTAATCATTTTAAATAAGTTTTTACATTATTATGAATCCTTGTGTAAGTTTTTCGAAAAATGACCTTGGACATTTGGACTTTGTCATTTTCATCAAAGTAAAAAAACCATTTAAGAGATTATATTTGAGATAATAAGACTTACAACCAATGTTTTTATCTTTTTTCGTAATACCTGTAGTACATAAAGTAGATTAATATATGTAAATCACAAATTTTATGCATAACTGATTAAGTTATACACTCATTAAATTGCGAGGTGCATTTTCATTTGCTTTAAAAAAGGTTTGAAAATGCAATATTGTCCATTTTCAAATCCTCATATCTTGTAAAGTACTCGAGATAAACCGGTAAAATTTTCAGAGTTTGATGACTAAAACATGCTTTGTAACTTATTCTTTGGTATATTGTGATACAAATGAATTATTTATAGGTATCTAAAAAGTGTATCTCATGTGTTTTTAAGGAAAGAGTTTGGGCCTCCCTATACTTACGCCACACAACATATGCACACTTCTTGGTACATTCTATAACTCATCTACAACATTTTTAACAGTGAAGGAAAGATGACATATACATGAAGTTCTTTTCCATTATTCCTTTTCAAGATTTGGAAGTATTTACTGGATTCTGTTTTATAGGTATATAATCATTTTAGTGAAGCCAGCTTTGCACTGTCTATTGTGTGCTTGGCTTGGAGGAAAAGTGTCTTCTAGGTCTCACGTCACACTATTGACTTGATGGTGTTCTGTCTGTACTGTGTAGACAATAAAAAATGTAGGCCACGTGTCACAAACGTTGGCATTTTGAGGGTGACTTTGAGCTTCCAACAGGACTGTATGGGTAGAAACTTCTGTAATTACATCAGACAGATGTTGTAACTGTGTAATTGAAATAATCATGATGTGATGTCATACAAGAAATGATGAAGTCAGTGTTGTTATCATTACAAAGATATACTGAATACATGCTATCATACATTTTGTGTCTTTTCATTACAGCTGAATTTGTCTTTGGACTGGCTTTGCTTCACAGACCAAATTAACAGATATATAGGACAATCTCAAGACTATAGTCTGATGCCATATATACCATATGTTGCAGTGACCTTTCACCTTTTATTTGCAGCCAGTCAGATCCCAAAAATACAATATCCTCACAATGACAATGATGTAAGTATTTTCTCAGAATCTGAATAAATGTTGAAATTTAATCAAGTGTATGTGAGATTCTCAAAAATAAGATCATAACTGATACATGTAACTAATCACAAAGTAAGGATTTAGTATAATGTCTGCTGGCCTAGGTTATGAGGGTTTTAGGGTTTTATTCCCACCAGTTTTTCTTGCTTTCTTGTTCAAATGAGTATACAATGGAATCATAATCAGATGTCAATATGAAAATAGAGAAACCCTTTCAATTAGTCAATAATATCAGATGCATTGATCTAAATTTAGAACTAGCAGTGTGTGAACAACATTATCTAGATTGAAAAGTTATCATGTTGACATTAAACATTAAGCAAAAAATTATATAATTAAAAAAACCCCAATATTAATACTGATGAGTGTAATATTTTAGGAAATAGTATTCATATTTGATGTGAAATAGTGGATGAAGAGGTACAATCTTTGATGATTTAATTTTAAGGCATACAAACATTTATTAATAGGCACTTACAAAAAGAACTCATTCAGAAAATTTGGTAACGTCAATGATGTCTGATATGTCACCAATAGTACGGAAATTTATCAATGAAAGCTCAGCTGTAATGGAGATTCTACCTCCTCTGATGGACATCATTCAGCCAAGTTTACGACCAGTAAGTACACCTGTCTCTGTCTAGTAAGTTTAGCTGAATCAGTTGCAGTTTATCAGAACTGACCAGCTTATTAATAGATTCTCCATAACTTTATATAAAGGTCAAGTTGTGAAGTACAAGCACAGCATGTAAAGGTCCTTGGTAGTCTAGTGGGTCCTACTCGGGAACTGGCTGTAGGCCTCTCAGCAAGTTGGTCTGCCAGCGTACCAACTGAAAGTGATGGTTTTCCGAGAGTGCTTCAACTCCTGTTCAATGGCCATCACCACATAGGTGAACATATTCAGGTGTGGATGAAAATGGAAAACCATTAATTGAAATGGAAACTGATGTATTTAACACTTTCCATTTTAAGCGAGCTGGGACAAATGTCCAGGGAGCTAATTTCATAGTCCCAGTTTCAGCGTCTGATCAGTTGCGTAGACAAAAACTTTTGAATCAAGGGGTGTACAGTCTTGAAACTTTACACATGGATACATTGTGGAAGGAGCTTTCATTTGGGACCATGACCTTTGACCTTGAGACCTTTTACCATAATCACAATTCCTTTGTTACATCTGTGTATCAGTCCCTAATGTTTTGATTTCTGTTGATTATAACCTTGGAAGATGTGAAAAACGTATGCTTTATTGACTGTAATTAGCTAAACAAGATATTCTTTGAGAATACAAGCGAAATCAAACTGTTACGCTTTGTGCAGGTCTTGAACAAAGTGCAGTAATAGATAATAATTACCTCTTTGAAATTTAAGTTTGAACTTAGAATGTATGATTTCAAGTATTAGTTAAAACGACAGTACACAATCTGCTTCATGGGATTTTATCCCCCACTTTTCGCGAAAGCGTGAGGACATTAAATCTCATTTCTCTGTCCGTCTGTCCATCCATCCATCTGTCTGTCTGTCCTTCACAAAAACTTTAACCTTGGTCATAACTCTTTAACCGTAAGATGTTAGGCCTTCATATTTGGCATGTGTGTCCCAAATTGCAATACCTTTCCATTGATACCAAAAATTTTTATCATGTGACCTGACTGTGACCTTTGACCTTCTTCAATTTAACTTTTTAACTGTAAGACGTGGAGCCTTCAAATTTGGCTTGTGTGTCCCTAATATAGGGCTGCAGATACATGTAGACATGCACAAGTGACAACCATGACAATATGCCACAGATCACTGCACCCTTTCTAATAGAACCCAAAAGTGGGAGACCACATTTCTCTGAATTTCTATGTTTCCCTTGAAATCTACTCTGTTGATAGGAAGAAGTATATTGCCCTTTTCTTATCAAATTATATATGTAAGTGCAACAATTTTATTACGCATTATGTGAAAATGGGGTAGTTATTAATCCAGCTATTGTTCTTATGATTTGATTGTGTGGATTGAATACTTTAGGGAAATACTTGGCTAAATTGTTATAATGTAAACGTTGTAAGGAAAGACATCAATTTTGTAAGCATTGTAAGGAAAGACATTTAGCATAAATTTAAACACACTTTGCGTCACAGACTACAATTGGCAAAAGTAAAAAGGGCAAAAACATTTTCCCAGCACTTTAAAATCAAAAGGCAAATTTTTTCACAGCGGTTTGGTGTATGAAAAGATTCATATGTACATGTAGGAATGTTTTCATTGATTGTGGTGTTTAAAGTAAATATTTGGAAACTTTTGTTTTAGGTAAATACACAGCTATACAGCACTCGAGAGAAAGAAGATATGATGAATCTAATACGCATTATGATTGCTTACAATATGTCTTACACACAGGAGAAAACCCTTGAAGGACAATACACATACGTTCTTGATCCGTAAGTTATACTGATTAAAGCTGTATGATCATGTATGTTATATATTATGTTCATTCTTCCTTTTACTTTTTCTTTGGTATTTTCAGTGGTAAATGCTAAGTTTTTATCATATTCCTTAAAATGGCCCCTTATTGGTGGTCTAGTTGATTCATACCAAATCTATAGGAATTGAACTCTTCAGAATCCTCATAGGCACTTCACCCTAAAAATTTTGACATTTCTATCTTAGAATACATTGGATTATGAAGAGTTGATGCTAAATTATCTGCTAATAGTTAGGTTGATTAAAAACTATTAAAAAGGGGTCAGAGTCTTTGGAGTGTGCACACCAAAAATGATTCTTATTTTTTCTTGAAAGTTACAAGAAATCTTTAGATGTCATTCTTCTCCAATCTTTAGATATCATACTCTCCAATCTGGGATCAGTTTATTTTTTTTATGTCTTATAAAGTAAACTGCTGTTCATCATACATGTACAAGCACTAGTTTATCCAAAAAATGAGATTATAATTTTTTTCAAGTAATGTAGATGAAGTGGTCAGATTTAGTGGAATGAAACAACATCGACAGTTAACATATGCAGCAAAGCAACTGATAGCCAGAGAAGTATGATATTTGTATTTTCGAATTTTTTCCCGTAACTTTTGCTTGTTTAACTAAAGAACTTACAGCAAATTGTTAACATTTGATGACAAATTAAACATAGATATTTGTGGAAAACTGCATTCATGTTAGAGTATTTTAGGAAAATTTTTATGAACTCTGGAGTCTAAAATTTACAATTTGTTGTTAAGTTCTGTATTAAAATGGGCATCTGAAATACAGTTAGACTTTGATTTTTACACCAAAACAAGTTTTTAAATGTTTTGCAGCACTCTGTATCTATATTAAGGAATTTAGGGGGAAAGTTTGGAAAAAAAATTGACTTAATGATTTTGACACACGTTTGTGTCACAGTCTTTATTTATTCATTGTAGAGAAGCAAGTTTACAGTTATTTGTCATTTGTAAAAACACAGTAAGGAAGATTATATATGTATCTGCAAATTTTCTCAAACAGTCAGTTGTTTTTGAATGAGCGAATTGTACTCAAGTAAGCAGTGTCAGACTCACCTTGGCTTCTTGTTAATACCATGGGCTTAGATTCTCATATTAAGCTTTTATATTGATTAAACTTGTGATGTTCATTTTGACTTTTTAACTAATTTAAGAGACCGTATCCTTGGCTGTAAGTTTGGATCATTGTGACAAGAACTTCAGACTAATATAATTTTTGTGACCTTGAACATAAAGCAGGTTGAAAGATACCTCTTATGTTTTTGATCATATTGATTCCATTCATTGTAACTCGCCTCACAGGCTTTGTTTTCCTCTGACAACTTTTGTTTGAATTTTTGTTTTATTTCTTGTAGCTTTGTTAGTGAATAAGTAAGTCAAAATACTTTAAATATTGAAAAAAGCTTGATGTCCACAAATGTTTGGTCGCTTGGCCTTTATTAAGTGGAAACAAAAAAGGGCTGATTTAACAAACAGATGTGGATTTTATTTAGAGGTTTTGTTAGTTTTTGTTACCACTTGAGAAAGGCCAATTGGCTGAATATTTGTAGACATCAAATGTTTCCTGTTATTCTGTCAATTCACACTTCCTATGGAGGGCCTCTTATCATTTTTCAAAATACTCAATCTGCAATTCTTAGATTGGCTTAGAAAGATTGAGGAGAAATGAGATGGGAGCAGGAAAAGCTACTGAAAGGTAAGTTTAGGAAGTAATGCCTCAAAAAAAGGGAGAAGTTTCTTTATATACATGTATATTGATTGGAATATCAATAAATTAATTCAGTCATGTAAATAAGAATAAGAAAATTTTATTTCAAGTCAGCATGGTATATAACATATAAACATAAGCTCTCAGGAGCTTTTTACTGACATAAATAACATGTCATACAACAAAATCATGGGTCATGCATAACAATCCACAATACAATCATGCAGCACAACAAACAAGCAACATAAAAACAGGTAAGCAAGCAATACATGTGTTAATAAGCTGGTAAAAATTTAAAACTAGTAAGCAAGCATAGAATTGTGAATAAATTGTAGATGTAAAAAAAAATTATTCAAAATTACCATGACATATGACAGGTTGATATTACAGTTGCTTTATCACAGATGTTAGTTTTCACAACATATATTACATTTACAATCACTGCCATTCCAAGATTGAATAAGACTCTTAAAATGATTGAAGCTATTAGCATTTCTAGAATCATCAGGTAAAGAATTCCATAGAGTAGCAGCAGCATATTTAAAACTTTGCTTATCATAAGTGCTTGTTTTTACACTTTCTATCTGTAAAATGTTAGAATATCGAAAGTTATACTTGGTATCTTTCTTTTGTACAAGATCATGTAAAATAGGTGGTGATAGCTCATCAACAGCCATAGTAGGTAGTCATTTAACATGTAAAGATGACACCTGAGCCTTTTCTAATAATAATGAATAGCTACTATTATGTTCAGTATAGGTAAATCTCAAGGCTCACTCTTGTACCTTTTCCAGCTTTTTAGCATTACCTGCATTACAAAAGTCCCATGCTAATGGGCAAAAATAAAAATGAGACAGGATGAAAGTATAAAAAATATTTAATTTACTAAGATGGCACAGAATTGACCAAATACACTTTAAAACAGAAAGTTGTTCAGATGCTATATGACATAAATTAGATATATATCGTGTTAATATTCTGGACTTCAATAATTGATTATTCTAATGTACATGTATATATTTTTATTAAATGTTTTGTGTCTACATTTAGATCAACCAATTAATATTTAAGTATATGTACCAATTGATATATAAGCATATGTACCAATTAGTGTATGTCATTTTGCTTTGAGAGATAGTTTCTTAAAGTGCTATAAGAATGATCACAGTTTTTCTATATTATGTGCCTATCTACATAAACGAGTCGCTCACAAAATATTATGCTCATGCATGACTCCGATCTCAAGATATATACAATAAGCAATAAAAAGTTCGATCGCTTTTTTCAGTAGTTAATCACCATAATATGTGACGCCAGAAGTTGTACAGGTGCTACTTTTCCCTGATTTTTCATTATTACGTTAAACTTTGAATTGTGACGTCATACTTAATGACGTTAAAAGTTGTACAAAGGTTATGTAACAAGTTATTTTGTTCGTGATACTAGGCAAATCGGTATTTTAAAACATCTTCCAGAGAAATATTGAAGCAGGAAAAGTTGCAATTTCTATCAATGGAGGAATAAGTCAATTAGTATTACATGAAAATGCAAAATTCTCCAGCATTCTAATAATAGCACTTTAAATACCGGTAACAGTTTGAATTTCAAAGAGAAACATGAGCCTGTGCTCAAAATTAATACATGTATAATGCATAGAAAATTTCATACATATAGTGCATGTATCTAGAAATGTTATTCCCTTTCTTTAAATTTAGTACCTATGTCATTTTCTTTTACCACCCACAGGCAGAGTTTTTGACAGATATATAGGAATCACCCTGTCTGTCCTCTCATCTGTCCATTAAGTTTAGAAGTTTAAAAAGCTTGTATCTTAGTATAGATATGGATAGGGCTTTGATATTTCAAGCATAGGGTGTTTATTATACATGCTATTTATTAGCTCAATGATGATTGATCTTGACAATTGAGTTTGACTGTCATTTTTATACACTGGCATGAAAATGTGGGCATTTTCTGCTATATCATTGTTGTGCATCCATCTGTCTCTAATTCCCCACAATCTGGTCTGCACTTCTCCTTCAAAAACTTGTCATTGCTCTTGTCTTTAACCAAGACAGATGCAGATAATTTGGTGGTATGTGTAAGGGTATAACTGAAGCTGTGCACCTTGGTTTTAAACATTGGTGTGGCCCCAGGGGAAGGGGGAAATGAATGGTGTGAAATACAAAAAAAAGAAAATTTCTGTGCTTCTTCATAACCAAGATGAATGCAGATGATTTGGTGGTGGTATATAAAGGTCTGACTTGAAGTTGTGCACATGAGTTTTAAACTAAGGTCTGGTCCATGGGGTAGGGAAAAATGGGTGGGATAAAAAACATCTTGTCCACACTTCTCGTTAACCAAGACATATTTGGATGATTTCATGGTTTCATATGAAAGGTCTGGCTTGAAGTTGTGCACAAGAGTTTCAAACTGGGATCTGGCCCCTTTGGTAGGGAAAAAAAGAAAGAGTAAAAAAAAATCTTGTGTGTACTTCACCTCTTTATCAGGAAAAGGTAGATATCATGTGGACTTATCATGCACCCGTTTAGTGTTGCATTATTTCTAAAACTTCTTAATCTTTATCAAATCTTTTTATTGATAATAGTTTGGGGCTTGATATTTCACATATAGATTCCTCATGACAGTAGGTTTCATTGGTGCAGTGACAGTAGACCTAGTTACCTTACATTTAAGTTTGATCTTAAGTTTTAAAACTTCTTAAATTTTTATTATCTCATTTTAATGCCTTGATATTTCACACTTAAATTCCCCATGACTAAAACTTTCATTTAAGATCATAGTGATCTTGACCTCCATATTTTCTTCTTTGGCTGGATTGCAAAGTAATTCCTGTCTGTAGATTGGCGATGTCTGTGTGTCCATTGGTTTAAGGTTGGAAGCAAAATGGTATAGTTTCTGGTTGAAGCAAAATCTCAGCAACTAAGAAGAGAATAAACATAATACTTCAAACATAGGTTCCGTATAAACAGAGCTTTCAAGTTATATCGTGACTTTTGACCTAGTGACCTTGAACTTGGACTTCAACATACTTTTAAAAACTTAAAGTTTGGCAATATCTTTTAAATCAAAAGAGGTAGGGCTTGATACTTCACACATAGGTTCTTAATGACCAGAGCTTTCAAATGATACCTTGTGACCTTGACCTTGTTTTGAATTTGCTTTGCAGTTGGGCTATACCATACCATCTTTAGCAGTTTAATCCCAAGATCTTACTTGTTTCAAACACAGATATATTGTGACTGGGCTTTCGTTTGAGATCACAACTTTTGACATACTGATCAAGACCTATTTGTTATACCTTACATTAGATATTAATTGATAATGAACTGATTCTATCCAAAATTTGTTGCTGCAGGGGGTATTAGTCCAGTTCATTGACAAACTTTAGTTTCATTTATTACAGCTTGAATTACAAAGAGAAGAAAAGTAAGGAAAGTCAGGGTAATTCCAATGTACCTAACCATTTACAAAGACTTGAAGCTAAGCCTTTAATGAGAGTTGAGGAGCGAACTGTAAGTGTATTTTGAAATAACATTAACAATGTAAATTGTTTTGCTATTTCTAGGTAAAGAAATCATAAAACATTTAGTTTAGGCTTTCCAAGATGACAAGAATAATGGGTAATTTTGCTTTAATTTAGACCAAATATTTTTACATACCTGCATCAAAGTATGGGCGTTTTATGCTATACCACTGTTATCCGTCTGTCCCACCTACCTTGTCTTTGCAACTCCTTCTAAACTCTTTGGGGGATTTGGATGAAGCTTGGTACAGGGTATTAAAAAAATTTTCTACTATTTGAAATGTTTGTCATTTTCTTTATTTTGCATATATTATAATGAATTGCATATGTATATAAAATATAAATTCTCAAAGTTTTAAAGATACTAGCTTGCTTTAATATCCATAATGGAATAGAAATAAATGTGTAATTGGAAAATAATGGATATAGTTTTCTAGATTTGACGTCATTTTGTACGTTATTTACAGCATATGTTCCAGTATTGTCTGTTGTGCTGTTGCAGGTCGTCATGAAGCAGTTTTTCTAATATAAAAGTCTTGTTTCTTTGATCCACGAAACTGAACATTTTGCTTGTTAACCTTGGTTTTTAAATAGAAATGTGCTTCATCAGAGAACCACACATGGTTCCTAAAGTCATCTGTTTGATCAGCTGCCCAATTAGCAAAGCTTAAACAATAAGCATATCTGAAGATGTAAGGTGTTGCATTATTGATATTTTGTAAGGTTTTAATTCAAGCGTATTATATACCATTTAACTGTGCACTATATTCACCTTATGGCTAAAGGATTTTCCAATCCAGTTTTTGGAGAGGGATAGTATCATAAATAAAAAGGAAACCAGTACAGTTGATTTTTGTTTCCATCAATAAAATCCAGTTTCTGGATCATTTGTCAAAAGACAGTATATTCTTGAAGATTCGGTATTTCATGTTTTAAATCTAAGTTTCATTATTACTAGTCATGGGCAAACATCAACCACAATTTAATGCTTACACACTTTAGTAAAACTTTAACTTTATAGAAAGGTTCAGAGCTGTGTCAGTAAAAATGATCTGACAACTAAATTCTTTCACTGAGAATCGGGGGTTTTCTTTTTTTGTGTGTGTTTTTTTGTTGTTTTTAGCTCACCTGAGCCAAAGGCTCAAGTGAGCTATTGTGATCAATCACCGTCCGTCGTCCGTCCGTCGTCTGTCGTCCGTCGTTAACTTTTCACATTTTCGACTTCTTCTCCAGAACCACTGAACAGAATTTGATGAAACTTGATAAGCATATAGTAATCATGGTCCCCTACAAGTGTTGTTGTTTTTCGTCCGGATTCATCAACAGGTGGCGCCACCAACAGGCAAAAGTAGGTCAAAGAAGGTACCCTCCTTTGACAAACTTCTTCTTCAGACCGGGGGCATACAGAGACAAACCGAATGCATAGGAATGATCTAGAGGGATGTGTGAAGAAGTGTTGTTATTTTTGGTTCCGTTCCGAAATCAAATTTTTGACGTTTTTTTGACGTTTTTTTGTACTTGGTAGTTTTAATGCAGAAAAGAGGTATTTTTTTCTTTTAGTAAACATTGATGCATTAATTTGGTTTAATTTGATCATTTTGATGGTAAGAAATACTACTGCGAAGAAAATGTTTCAATATTTTATGTTTTGGATTTTTTATGAATTTTTTAAGACTTTCAAGAAAAAGGGGGGTGGGATAATTGGTGTAAACATTTCACAGTTTGAACTTTTTCTTCGGAACCACATGCTGGAATTCAATGAAACTTGGCATGCATCAAATACTCAAGGTCCCCGACAAATGTGGTCATCTTTGTCAGGATCCATGAACAGGTGGCACCACCACAGACAAAAGTAGGTCACAGAGGGTACCCTCCTTTGACAAACTTCTTATTCAGATCGGGTGCATACAGCGACAAACCGACTGCATAGGAATGATTTAGAGGCATATGGGAAGAAGTGTTGATATTTTTAGTTCCATTCCGAAATCAAATTTTTGACGTTTTTTCATTTTTATTTTGGACTTTGTTATTTTAATGCATTAAAGAATTATTATTTTCTTTTAGTAAACATTGATGCATTCATTTGGTTTCATTTAATCATTTCTATGGTAAGGAATGCTGGTGCGAAGGAATTTTTTCAATATCTCGATTTTTGAATTTTTTATGAATTTTTTAAGACTTCCAATAAAAGGGGGGGGGGGACAATTTTTCATATCTTCAACTTCATCTACAGAACAACTTGAAGGATTGTGATAAAACTGGGTAGGATGCAAGTACTCATAGTCCTTTTCAAAGGTTTTGTTTTTTGTGCGGATCATCCAAATTGGTTTAACAGATAATGCACCCATGTCTAAAAGTAGGTCTCACAATGGTACATATACCACTTGGTAATTGAAATATGGAGAGTAGCGGTTCAAATCCAGCTGTGGTCAAAAAAAATTTTTTTTTTTTTTTTTACACATCTAAATAAGTTTTTAGATGTTTCTCAACACTCAACATATGAAATTAGGAATTTTACGTTTAAGACTTTCAAAAAAAAAAGGAGGGGGGGGGGGTTTGGCCATTTTTCACATTTTCTACAAAACTGTTTGAAGGATTTTAATAAATCTTGGTAGAAATAAGTCACTTATGATCCTCTTCAAATTCTGTTGTTTTCGTCCAGACCTCTTTACAGGTGGCGCCACCATAGTCAAGAGTAGGTCACAAAAGAGTTCCCTCCTTTAACAATATTCTTTTTCATATGAGCTGTATACAGAGACAAACAGAATGCATAGAAATGATCTAGAGGGATGAGTGAAGATGTATTGTCATTTTGGTTCCCTTCCAAAATCAAATTTTAGAATTTTTTTCGACATTTCTTTGGACTTGGTGATTCAATGCAGAAAAAAGTGTCATATTTCCTAGTTAATTGATAATGATGATTTCTTATGGACTATTGTGATCATAATTATGGTAAGGATTGTTACTTTGAAAGAATTTTGTCAATATCTCAATTTTTGGATTTTCTATGAATTTTTTTAAGACTTCCAAATGAGGGTGTATAGGAACGATTCAATCACATTTTTCACTTCTGCTGTTATACCACATGAAAGATTTTAATGAAACATGGAATACATGAAGTACTAAAAGTCCTCTATCAGTTTGGTAAATTTCATCCAAATTGGTTAACAGATAATGCCACCATGTCTAAAAAGCAGTTCTCACAATAGTACATATACCACTTGGTAATTGAAATATGGAGAGTAGTGGTTCAAATCCAGCTGTGGTCAAAATTTTTTTTTCATTTCTTTACACATCTAAATAAGTTTTTAGATGTTTCTCAACACTCAACATATGAAATTAGGCAATTTTAAGTTAGATCTGGACAATATTTGAAACAATTGTTGTTCATGACCCAGACTTGAAATCAGTCAACAAAAGGCCCCACCTAAAGAAAATGACTAACTTGTTGCCCTGAATGACTTCTTGCAGAGACAAAGGAAATGCTTAATATCAAAATCACCTGAATGGATGTGCAAAAAAGTGTTGTTTTTTTATTCTAGCCTGAAATAAAATTTGACATATTTTCAACATCTGTGTTGACTTAGTCACATTAATGCAAAAATAAATGAATTCTTCCTTCATGCATGACTGATAATCTAGGTACTCAGGTGAGCGATATAGGCCCACTTGGGCCTCTTGTTTTGTTCAGCCACTTGGTCTGTATCAACTGAAATAAATTATAATTAATCCATTATTAAGTCTCTCAAACAAAGATTGTGGAGACTGATTGTTTTAACTGCGTCTCTGTGCTATTATTATTATTATTTATTGTTATTACTATTATTCTTTCTTACTTCTCCTCTTATCTTGTCCGTATGTTTTCTCCAATTATCTAAACTTTATGAAACTTAACAAGATAGTTGCCCACCTTGAGTAGATGTGCTCAAAAGTTTCAAAATCGACCTCATGAACTTTACCTTAGAGTTTGACCTACTTTTAAAGAAATTTAACCTTGGCCTTAACTTTTGAATGGCAGGTGATATGGCTTTGTTGTTTTACTAAGGAATTCCTTTATGACAAAAACTTGCAGTTGGCATCAAAATTTTTGACGATCTGACCTTGACCTTGAAGTTTGACTTACTTTTAAAGAAATTTAACCTTGGCCATAAGTTTAGAATGGCAGGTGATAGGGCTTTGATATTTTACATGTGCCTTCCTCTTGACAAGCTTTTTTAGTTGGCATATCGACCTTGACCTTGGAGTTTGACTTACTTTTAAAGAGATTTAACCTAGGCCATAACTTTAGAATGGCAGATTTTATGGCTTTGAAATTTTGTATGCAAATTTCTCATTACAAGAACTTTCAGTTGGCATAAAAATAAAAAATTTTGACCCAGTGAATTTGACCTTGGTTATAAAAATTTAATCTTGGCTATAACTTTAGAATGGCAGGTGATAGGGCTTTGATATTTTATGTGTGCATTCCTCTTGACAAGAACTTTCATTTGGCTTATCGACCTGGTGACCTTGACCATGAAATTTAACCTACTTTAACAGAAATTTAACCTTGGCCATAACTTTAGAATGGCAGATGTTAGGGCTTTGGTGTTCTACATGTGCATTTTGTCTTTCAGTTGGTATCAAAATATTTGACCTTGCGGTTTGACCTATTTTTAAAGAAATTTAACTTTAGTTACATCTTTTGAATGGCATGAGATAGGGTTATGATATTTTATATGTGTAGTCCATGGAAACTGAGAAGGGAGAATTTGATTTATTTACTTTTGGCATTTCATCTTAATGATTAGATATTTTCTGAATTTCAGTAGTGTAATTGGGCTTATGCCCTCCAGACCAGCCAAGCAAGGCTGGGTCAAGGAAAATCTGTCTATTTTTATTTTTCTATATATTGTTTTTGTCCTGTCTGTTTATGTGTTTGTCTGTCATCAACTATAACTTTTAAACTGTGTGGGATAGAGACTTCAGATTTGACATGCATACTCAGCTAATGAAGCCCTTTCAAATGACACCAAGGCTGATGACATTTTGACCTTGACAATGACCTTCATGCTAAAAATAATTTTTTGGTGCAGCTGAGGGGCATTAGTGGTTTTTTTGTCAGGGGATGCCCAAATCATCTTATATGGATGCAAGTCCACAAGGGTTTGATTATGAATTCTGGTTTTACACTGATTTTTGCAGTTTAAATATTAATGGGGTTTTGCTTCCACTGCCATTAAATGTATAGAATGAATTTTACACCTTTTTTAACCTCTGGTGCTTACTTTTTTAAAATCTAAGTCATGTCACGCTGGAATATTTAACACTCAGTGCGAGTCCATTCTTTACTGGGAAGAAGAAAAAAAATATCGAAATGAAAAATTCATATAAAATAAAGCAAAAGTAGATGAAAATGACACTTATAGATTTGTTTGTGTAATATAAAATGATATAAATTTTAAATAAAGAGCTGAAAGCTCGAGTGAGCTTTTGTCATAGCGCTTCGTTTGGGAGACTTTGTGGTTGCTAGCCTACATTTGCTTACATTTTTTATTATTATTAATCCATCATAACATTACAAATCATAAGAGTAAATTCACTCTTTGATCAAAGATTTACACTTATGATTTGAAATGTTATGATTTGATATGGATTTTACAGTGAAAGATTTAATACCATTTATTTCACTTGATAAAGGCCAAGTTGCCGAAACTTTGTGAAGAAGAGTGTTATTAATTATCAAAAATAATAGTTTGATAATGTACTGGTGTACTGGTAATCACAAATTGTTGTGACATTCACACATTTTAAAAATAAACCCTTTGAATGCATGTATACCGATTAATTCAAAGAATGAGTTTAAATCTGATACATATCTGTATGTATCACAGTACTTGTTGAAAACTATTGATATGTTACGATCTAGTTTTTGTGCACCGATACCAATTAAGTATTAATTATTAGTATCCTACTAAGAAATAGGATTTGGTATAGGTGTGCCAAAAGTAAAACACTTACCATAAATGTATTCACTCAGCTATGGTTTCAGTTTCTCTATATATGACGTATAATCTGCACATTTTGAGTCTTAAGCGATGATGGCCTAAGGAGGCATCATAATGACACATCTGGGGATCTTTTGGTCTGTCTGTTTTGTAGGAGTGTATAATATTGAAAAATAGATAGCAGACAACACATGCTCCTTTCAAAGCCCTTAATTTTGTTCATTTCAGGTACAAAAAGACTTCTTTGGAAGAGTGATAAAACAAAAAACACCTGAAGCTAAACCAACAAAGAAAAAAACTGATGATAAAAAAACAGATGTATTGAAAACAGACATTTGGTTTCATTTTACAGAAGGATTTTCAAATGCTGTTAGGCGTAATGTGAAAGTACAAGATTTTTTATGAACATTTTGAAATACTCTGTACAAAGCAAATAAAAATAAGAGTCAAAAATAGACAGTATAAAATTTAAAGGACCTACTTAATCTTTTGACATGGTTTCATACTAATTTGGTTAAAATACAATTAAAAATAACAGTTGAACTTGAGTAACACGAAATGGAGAGGACCTATAATATCTTTTTAGATGAAGTGGGTTTCTCTCTAAATGAGTTTGAAGAAACAAACTCGGGTAACCCAAGTTAGCCATTCATATTTCCTTTATAATACATGTATAAGAATGTATGCTGCCTGTGATTAGAGAACAAACATTTAAATCTTAATGCATTTCATAATGCTTCGAAAAGAAAGCTCACAAATTAATGAAATGCCTCTGTTCTTAACTGAAAATTTTGTTTGATGCATGACTGTCAAACCTACGAATGCAAGCCAGTTTTACCCAAAAGTACTTGCACAAGAAGAAGACTTGATAAGGACCAGTAATCACATTGTTAATGAAACATGTATGTGACATTAAGTCGGCAAGCAAACTGAGTAGATGATTATTAATAAGTAATTACACATGTACTACATTGGTATTGATATATGTAAACAAGTCAGGCATCACCATGTAGGTGTAATTGCCACAGGAGTTGGAGTTGAGTGCTTCCAGTAAACACTGGTATATATGTCTTTCATACTAAGTAGTATAGCTTCATTGTATGGATTTCATATTCTTTTAATGTTTCCCAAGTTTTTATGTTGAATGGTTCCTTTTAAATGTGATTTTATATTGAAATATAAAGAGATCTGGCAGGTAATGTCATTTGAAATATGAATCTTCTAATTTTGCAAGGTATGCATTGTGTGAGAGATATTTTGATAGAAATATTTTCATCTCCGTCAGTGTAAGGATTTAATCAGATATACCTGTTCATATTGTATGTTATATGCAGCCTTTGCATATACCAAACCTACACCGTGCTAATAAAATATGTGCTGGTATGCAGCCTTTGCATATACATAACCTATACAGTGCTAATAAAATATATACTGGAATTTGACTGATTTATCATTTTATGCCTATCATAGATGAATGTATTAATGTACATGTATGGTGCAGATTTTTTCTGCTTTTGTTGCAGATTGTAAGCCAGGTATAAACCAAAATTGTATAGCTAGGATTGTCAAACTTGACACAGATAATCCTTCTGCACAGAGAATGAAGCCTTTTATATTCAAGGTCACTTCAACACTTCGAAAATCATGTGAGCGATATACAAACTGCTAAAAGTCATTTATTCAAATTTGATGGGTAAGGGGAAGTAATGAAATTCAACCTTTTTTCCAGATTTCCTGTAAATGTTTTGAAAGTTACATTTTGGGGGAAACTGGATATTACCAAGAAGCTTTGTTCGTTACTGAAATGTTGTTTGCATCTCCCTCGGACAAATACAGACTGAACTACAACACAAAGATCTTTAAACTTTGTTTAGGTATCGCCTATCATAACAGAAAAAACACCTTTGGTTTTTGAAAGTTAGAGGTCAGGGGCGAGTTTTACTAAAGGTCGTAAGCCCAAATGTAGACTTAGACGTAAACTTTGCTAAGAAATATTTGTCTCCTCCTTAAAGAGTTCTAAACCTAACATACACCTTTTACAGCGTTTGCCAATATAATTGCGTATGAACATAGACTGCAAGGAAAATTCAATTAAGGTACACGTAAATTTAGACGGAAAAGTCTACGTCTGCGTTTGGGCTTACGACCTTTAGTTAAACTCACTCCAGGTCACAGCAGCGCTGAAATAAAAAACAATGGGCTGGTTATGCAATGTTGGCAGTGATTGCTCTCTTGTGTCCTTTGCTAAGTATAAGATACTACTTTGGTGATCACTTTGTCCATATGGTCACACTTCAGATTCAATCATTCTTGCACACCACACCTGTTACTTAGAATACTGCACTAATAAACCACATTGATATATTTTGGTAGCAGTTTTAGATGATCTTTCAACAACTAAGGTGAATAATGTAATTGCAGTCAGTCTGCTGATTCTTCATTTCTTCACTTTCCTCATCTCCAAATTGAACTTTGGTTGGACAGATTGTTTGAGGTAACAGTGATTAGATCCTAGATTCAGTGATTCTAGATGCAGTATTAAGGTTTTTATAAGAATAGAATGTAACAAAATGAAACATAGGTCAAAGTCATTGCCACTAAATCAAGAGTGCCAAATGTAAGCGGTTGTCATTGAATTTACATAATGAAAAATATGAAAGCTTCATCCCATACATTTTCAAGAACATAGCCAAGGTTAAAGACTTAAAGTATGTCACAGTCACCAAGTCAAAAGTTAAGGTACCAAACGAAAGCTCTGATCCTGAGAAATCTAAATGGGAATATGAATGCCCTATCTCTTGCCGCTCAAAAGACGAAACAATTAAATCTATCGCAAGATTATTTCCACCCATTTTTGTAGTCATTTTCTTGATTTATTCAATATAGAGAGGCAGTAAAGAATTTACTAGCTACCTTTTATCAAAAACTATCCATTTCAAGGGTAACACGAGAGTTTTATTTCAAAATTTAGTTTTCCTGATAATTTTCATTACGCCTGTCTTTGACGGGACGTATTATGGTATGGCATCGTCAGTCTGTCCGACTTTATAGGCAAGATACAGACCAAAATGTTGAAGCTAAGACTGTCAAACTCGGTACAGTTACTCCCTATGCCAAGACAAAGACGCCTATTATTTTTCAAGGTGGTAGATCAAAGGTGAAGTTCGTAGTACTACTTGATAGAGAACTCTTGTAGACAGGATACAGATCAAACCGTTGAGGCTAGAACTGTCAAACTTGGTACACCTACTCCTCATGCCAAGAGAAAACGCCTATTATTTTTCAATGTCAAGGTTGTAGTACTACTTGGTAGAAACGACCTTGTACAGGATACAGACCTAATCGTTTGGACTAGGACTGTCAAACTTGGTACACTTGCTCCTCATTCCAAGACAAAGATGCCTAATGTTTTTCAAGGTCAAGGTCGTAGAACTACTTTGTAGAAACGACCCTGTAGGCAGGATATAGACCTGGGGCCGTTGGGGCTAAAACTGTCAAACTTTGTACATTTACTCCTCGTGCCAATACAATGACGCCTACTGTTTTTCAAAGTCAAAGGTCAAGGTTGTAGTACTACTTGGTAGAAATGACCTCGTACAGGACACAGACCTAACCGTTGGGCTAGGACTGTCAAGCACGGTACACTTACTCCTCATGCCAAGACAAAGACGCCTATTGTTTTTCAAGGTCAAAGGCCAAGGTCATAGTACCTCTTGGTAGGAAACACTTGAAGACAGGATACAGCCCAAACCGTTGGGGCCCGGACTGTCAAACTTACTCCTCATGCCAAGACTTGGTACGCTAACTCCTCATGCTAAGAAAAAGACGCTTGGGTTTTTTTTCAAGGTCAAAGGTGAAGGTTGTAGTACTACATGATTAGGAAGCCCTGTATGCAGGATACATAATGAACTATTGGGGATGGAACAATTTAAGAAGGGAATGTTTCCATACTTTCAAAATCATCCCCTTCAGACTAAGCGACGGGCGTATTGTGCCACGCTAGGCGTTTCTCTTGTAATATATTATTGATATAGGTTAGTTTTGACATGTCAAAGGGAATCAGTTCAAATGCTGCAAGAGGTAAGGGTAATTTCTCTTTGCTCCTTTTGGAGCATGAGACAAGGCACAGACACCTCCACTTCGTCTTGTCTCTAGCGGTCTGCTCTCTTGATCTCCAGCTCAGCTATCACATCTAATTTCTCCTTTTTTTCCTTGGTTCTTTGTCACGTCTTCCTCGGTCTACCTCTCTTCCTTTTTACCTTGTAGGGTCCAGATTATGGCTATCTTTTCATTTGTTGTGTTGTCTTTTCTTAATATGTGACCTACATAATTCCATCGTCTTCTTTTTATTAAGCTTACTATAGAGTCAACTTTAGTTCTTTGTCTCAACTCATCGTTTGACCAATAAATCTTCATTAGTCGCCTGAGACATCTGTTTTGGGATGTTTCTAGCTTTTTAGACCCGTTTTTGTTAGTTTCAAACATTCTGATTCGTATAATAGCACAAAGATGATATTGCTGCTAAATATCTTGATCTTTGTTCTTCGACTGTAGATACATGTATTTGATTTCCAGACTTCACTAATAGATGTAAATGCTATTCTTGCCTTTTGTAATCTCGCTTCAGTATCTTTGTTAACCTTTGATCATAAGTAAGTGAGCTAGCTAACTTCTTCGATTTCTGTTAGTTATAGTTGCTATACTGATTGATTGATTTTTGTTTAACGCCATACCACGAATATTTCACGTATATGGCGATGGCATCTGCCTGATGCAGGGCATACAAATTTTGACCTTTGCAACGGACCCACCCGAAGCAATGAGGGATCTTTAACGTGCCATGCATACCACGACACGGGGTCTCGGTTTTTACTGTCTCATCCGAAAGACTGGACACCGGCATGACCAGAACGGGACTCGAACCCCGGCCTCCCGATCAGGAAGCGAGCACGATACCACTAGGCCACGCCGGCTTATATTGATTTTAAGACCAACCATATCGGCTTATTATTTGAGAGCTGTTGACTTGTTTTGAATATCAGTGTGTTTGCTTGATACTAAAGCAATATCGTTGGCAAAGTCTAGATCTTTTAACTTAATTGTAAACTTCCAACGGATTCCTGTATTCTTCCCTTCGACACTATTTCTCATGACCAAATCCATCACCATTAAAACATAAATCCTAAAATACAGCAGCCTTGTTTCACTCCACTTTCAATCTTGACCCAATTCGATTCGATTCTGGTGTTTATCGCACATATTTGATGGTTTTCGAATAACTTTTTGATGACGTTGATTAATTTTGGTGACACTCCGCACAGCTCCATAATCCTGCATAGGGTTCCTCTAGGTAAGCTGTCGAAAGCTTTCTTGTAGTCAACGAAGTTTATATAAAGTGCTACTTGCCATTCTACACATTGTTCTATCATATTTCTGAGAATAAAAATTTGGTGTGTTTCTTCGACCGCTTATAAAACCAGCTTGTTCTTTTCTCAGGGCGTCATCTATGCCTTCTTTGATCCTGTTTCCGAGATATTGCCAAGTATTTACTAGGTACAGAAAGTAGAATTATTCCCCTCCAGTTAGAGCATTTTGTTAGGTCTCCTTTTGTGGTAATGTCATTAGAAGTTCTTTCGACCATTCTTTAGGTGTGTCCTCATTCCATATTTTGTCGAATAATATATTAGCAATTTCATGGAGGTTTCGAGATCTGTCTTGAGCATCTCTGTGCTGATATTGTCTTCTCCTGGTGCTTGATGACTTTCAAACTTTCATCTTCAGAGATGTTTTGAGTCAATGCTATTATTAATTTGCCCTTTATCTATTCTCTTTTGTGGTTTATGTTTGATACTTTTGAGAAGTGCTCCTTCCATCTTTTTTTGTTTTTCAGTGTCGTTTGTTACCACTTTTCCATCCTTATTTCGAATAACACCATTTCCATTTTTCAACATTCCATTGATATTTTTGCTATTCTATACAGTGTTCCCTGATGTCCTTTCTGTGTCGCAATCTCAGCCTCAGTAAACGCATGTTCATGTGGTACCTCTCGTCTTTTCTGCAGTTCCTTTTTACTTCTTGGTTTACTTTTTGATATTCATCTTTAAGCTTGGCTAACAGCCTGTATGACTTGGTACCTGTTGATCTTTGATTTGATATTTCTCCTTTGCTCTATGTTATTCGAAGTTTCATTTGTCATCCAGTCTTTGATCATTTGTTTTTTGGAACCAATAGTTGTTTCAGCTGTTTTTTTTTTGTTTGTTTTTTTTTTGGGGGGGGGGGTGTTAAATTTCTTTCATATTTTTCGATGTTTTTTAAAGTGGAGAAGCGATTTCAAAGTTCTATGTAAATTACTCTTTAGTTCCTTTCTCTATCAGTGTTCATATATCGTAAGATTGTACTTTAGCTTTAACTTTTCTAAATTTGAGTCTAATATTACAAAATACAGGTTGGTGGTCGCTTCCTATGTCAGCACCCCTTTTCGATCTGGTGTCCGAAATGGATCTTCTGTATTTATCATTGACCATCGCATGGTCTTTTTGGTTGTTAGTGGTACCATCAGGTGATGTCCATGTGATTTTGTGGATTTCTTTATGTTTGAAAAGTGTTCTCATGATGACCAAATCGTTCTCATAACAGAATTCTAGAAGGCTACCAGAAGGCTATCTCCATTTTCATTACACTTTCGTATGCAGTACTTGCCAACTGCTTCAAAATTTTTATTGTTGTTTCCATATACCTCTTGATATACGTCTATGTCGTTTCCTACTTTCACTTATTATGATGCCTAAGTTGTGTAGGGGGATCCCGTTTATTGCTGCTTGTAGTTGCTCGTAGAACTCCATCTTTTCTTCTGTTGCATCGTTTGTCGGAGCATAGCATTGAATTATTGTGCTTTTTATGTGTTTTGAGTTAAAAGTGGCAATCATGTCTGCTATTGATAGGTTCCCACACTATCAGACATTTCTCTGTTTTCTTAGTCATTACGATTTGCTACTCCGCTAATATAATCTTCGCACCCAGAATAAATGATGGTATGTCTTGATATTAGCTTTGCCTTTCCTGATTTTGTCTATTTTACTTCGCTTATGTCACAAATGTCTACATTGTATCTTTGGAGTTCTCTTGTAGGTTGGTGTACCTTTCCTACCTGATACAAAGTCCGCACGTTCAATTTAAAATGTATTCCAGCACTCCTTAAGTCATACACAGAAAAAAAAAGAAATGGGAAAGAAATACATTTATGTGTCGTTTTCTTGATTTATTCAATCTATTGAATGCAATTGATTTAATGATGATACTTGGTAGATTGTGACTTGTAGTTCTTCACATGGCATATGACCCCTGGCATCCTTGGTCGAGGGTTACAATGCATCGGTTTAGTGGTGCCTTATTTTTATGCAAAATTTACAATATGACATAATACAATTTATTGGTAATCTCAAAGTTTTTCACTTTAGATTCGGGCGTATTAGTCCACCGGTATTAAACTGATTTTTTTTGCCGTATTCTGCCTCCCTCGTCTGTCTTTCGGATGATACTGGATGAACTGAGGCCTTGTGTCTTGCTGTATATTGGTATGTCATTGATCATTGACTGCTTCGGATGGAGGGTATGTTGAGGCCATCCATAAGCATCGTCACCATTTGAGTGAAATATTGCTGATAGGTCATTAACTAATTAAGAAATACTTTGTGCCCTTCTTCTTTTATGAAATTCTGAAACGGATGCTGTAATGCTGAGCTGAATACACATCTTAAGATCGTTCAAGAATGTAAATATATTTATTGCACCTCAGTTTTGAAAATCCATGATTTTCTAATTTTACAGTATATTTTCATTATATTTTCTTTTGGGATTGGGGATACAAAATTATTTCGTCAGAAATTAATTTTAAGCATACTGAACATGATTTAACTAAAATTGTTGAAACGATCTCGACCATGGTATATATGGGCTGATATGGGTTCAACATGCAGAGGGTAGGTTGGGGGTCAATATTCTGTATACTGGGGTACTTCGCGATGAAGGTATCGTTAAACAACTTTCAAGAACATCATTGTCATGTAACATCTTGTGCTTTCCATTGCACATCCTCTAGCATAAAAACATTTACAAATGTGTAACGGTAAAACGTTCATAGTATTCTTAGTGTTAATCAGTATTCCACAGTATAAATAGAACAGTATTTGGCATTAGATGTTTGTAGATGTGACGTGTACTTCTACGAAACACATGCCCGAGAAAAATGTTATTTTGTCACCACTACCACAAGCCATCACCCTATGCAATGAAATGATGCATGTACAAAACGTATGAAATCTACAAAGACATAGAAACCTTAGCATAAATATGTATGAAAATGTCGGTCCATCTGCTGAATTCCATAGTGACTATCACATTCAGGATGTCATAAAATGATATGCAACGCGGAGACTACGACAATAAAATTCGTGATATAAACAATTGCATGCATTGTCATCGCACAATAATATTGCTCTCAAAAACAATTAACAGATGGAGAGGTTATTACTTTTTCCTTCAAAATGTTTCTTACAAATGGAGATATAAATTTTATTCCGACACTAATTTCTTCATAAATCGACCCTAGAAGTGTTTTATGAAGAAATTTTCACACCTTAAATCCTTCGACAGAATCATAGTTGCAAAGTGATGCTGTTTGGATCTTACACAATATCATAATGTTTTTTCACCACTTTCCATAATTCAATAATTACAGGATTTATTACCGCGAACAAAACACATTTAACACCATTGAATGTAAGGCCCCTTCAGGTGGTAGGCCGACTTTCTATTCGGTTGTCCGCATTTTATGTTCCTTTCACTGACAGTTTCGCACCCCAGCATCCCAAAATTACCCATAATGCAAGTTTACGCGTCCCACTATTCACTTTCTGACGGCAGATTAAACAAGAAACGATGTTTAATGACGTTAATTCGAAAGTGGCGCGTGTACAGGGTCCCCGACGTGCGAGATATTCTTTCTCATTTTCACGTGCTGTTGACACGGTTTTCAGTCCTATAATGGATTTTATATCATTTATTGGCGAATAATCAAATGCAATTGGATCAGATATTCAAGTGGTGTATCCCCGTTCTACCGCTGCGGAGCATTCCTCTTTCCGGCGTCGGAATATTTATCTGGCCGGTGTTGAAGTATTCGTATTGACAGCGTAGGAGAATTGGTTTTGTAGGCGACGGAATGTTCGTCTTTACAGAATATGTATCTTGCCGGTGTTAATGTATTCGTGTAACCGGCATGCTAGCATTAGCGTGTTCATCTTAATGTCTGGTCGGTTTCGGGGTGTTGTTCTTGTTAAAAATACCGCCTTACCGACATAAGAGCGTTTGTCTTTACGGTTTGAATCACGGAGTAAGTCTAACATTTCGGGTTCAAATTTCGATGCGGTCATGATAAAGTCTTTCTAATTTACTGTATCTGAAATAATTTACTATGTCTTGCTAGGTATTTTGTGCTAAACATTTATCATTTCGGATGGATTCATTGCTTCGAAAACATCAAATGATTTGTGTAAGGAACAAAGTCTCTCCATTAAGAACTACAAGCCACAATGACTTCATATTTTGTATACAGCATTCTTATGACATGAAGTAAGGAAGGCTTTACTGCAATACTTGCCTTAATGTCATGAGTTGAAGGTTCTACAGTTCTGGGGTTATATTTACGGAAAATAGACTGTGTATATATTGCTCTGTTTGAAAGTGTAATTCCCAGTAAGATAGAATAAAGCAGTAAGAAGAAAGATAACTCTTACTGATCAAGAGTCATCTTTCCTCTATTTTATTCGTTATGTCTTACTATCACATTGAACATAATTTGTATGTCTTTGGGTTTGATGAGATTTTAAACTACTGAATTGGTTTTATCCATCATCTGACCATTGTAAGGTAGCATTCGGATCACGGTACATAGGAAATATCTTTAAAAACCTCCTTGAAGCCGGCGTGGCCTAGAGGTATCGCGCCGGACTCCTGATCGGGAGGCCGGGGTTCGATTCGCGCTCTGGCCATACCGGTGACCTGTCTTTCGGATGAGACAGTAAAAACCGAGGCCCCGTGTCGTGGTATGCATGGCACGTAAACGATCCCTCACTGCTTCGGGTGGGTCCGTTGCAAATGTCAAAATTTGTATGCCCCGCATCAGGCAGATGCCGTCACCATATACGTGAAATATTCGTGGTGTGACGTAAAACAAAAATCAATCAATCAATCAATCAATAAAAACCTCCTTTCAAGACCCACTTGCCACAATGACTTTGTATTTGGTATACAGTATCCTTAATGCTACAGTCAGTCACACCCGGCCGGATTTCGAACCGGGTCCATACGGAATTAAAACCGTATCGACCCGGCTCCACCCGTATAGACCCGCATCGTAACCCGTGTCAATTCCTGATGGATTCCGGGAGCTACGATACGACGGAGAAAAAGTTTTGGTCATGTTCAAAACTTTGCACGGATTTCAGTTCCGTATTGATATCCGTATGGACCAGTTTCGAAATGCATTGACCCGTATCAACCCGCTTTAACTGCAGCGTAAAACCGCATCGACCCTTGTCGGGTGTCTTCCCACTTAGCCAATATTTGGTATTTTCTATGCTCAGGTAAGGCAAAGAAATATTGGCTAAGTGGGAATTGGGTATTAGGTAGAACAATAGGTGAAAATTGGCGTATTTGCTATAGTCTGTTATGTACTTAACGTTGCGCACAGGTAATATATACATATAAACCATATAAGAATATTGAAGAAAAACATAAGTCATATCAGTTTAATTACAGTATTTAATCATGAAAATTTAACAAAAAGATTGATATGATCAACTTTACACAAAGTAAGTTTTGGTAATATAACTGCATAATCTGTGAAAATCATATACATTGTAAATAAATAAAAATCACATTTATTCCATCATGTTAAGTATAATTAGTACAATTATTGAATTGGGCACAATATCATTTAAATTCCTGGTTGATGAAATCGAAGTATATCGTTGCATAAACTTTAATTTTGTTATCACATGAATATGACACAAATGGGAAATGATTCAAATGAAGATCAATACAAAATCACACAAATCTATTCCATATTGACGAGATAAGATGCGGAGTCTGCAGACTGAAGCACACCTATTTCACCATTCCTGAATTTGGCTTTCAGCTGGTGCAATCTTGATTCTAGAATTCTGTATTTCTTTTTTCGGGGACGCACGAATCCTCCGGCTGCGGGTTGAATGAATTTCGATTCGTTGCATGCTTACTCTTTTTGCAAAAGTTTGATGAACACAAATACGTTGGGATGGGGACGCTGTGCCATCTGATTGAACTTGTGGTGCCACCCTTCTACTGCATTTGTTGTTCTAGGTCCTTCATTATCGTAATGGTTCCACATCATGCGGTTTCCCTCTACCCATGTTTCGGTCACATAATCTTTAAATTTCACAATAGCTTGGTCGTCATCCTCATTTTCTTCCAACGCATGTACCCACACATCTTCCACTTGATTGATGGGCACAAGGGGAAGCACTGCTGCACGACGCACTAGTTTTTGGGTGCTATAATCCTCTTTATAACGGATGGCTAGACCACACTCCTGTGTTTTCCTCCAAATACATTGTGTAAAGTGGAAAAAGCATCAACGAATAGAGGTCGTCGGAAACATCGTCTGTACGGCATTTCTGGCAGCGATTTCAAAGTCAATCATCCAGGTTTCTGGGTTGAAAGGTAATCCGCGGTCCACAACAGCACTCCTTAGTAATGAGAAAAGTCTTATGTAAGTAGCCTCGGTCTTGTTGGGAAGGAGGGCAAACACAAGGGGGGAAACGGGTCCTTCAACATTTGCATGGATGGTATACATTTGCGAAAGTAATCCCGTGCATGCATAAAAAGTCCCATCACTAAATACAACTTCAGCGGCACACAGCTTATTTAAGTTGTATGGGATTTGCTTCATCCCTGCATCTTTTTTTCACATTGGCGACAAAGGATTCTGCAGCCAAACCTATATAGTCGCTGTTGTGGTTGTGATCTGCACCAAACTTGGTAGGTAGATCATCCTTTGTTGTTACTGTGGCTGGACAATTCCTATCTACGCATCGCCAATAACATCTAACGTTTCCTCTAGTTCTAATGGAAAACTTATATCCCGCATGTAGTAAATAATGGCCACCTCTTCCATTGTCTAAGTAAGTAACTTCAACTTACGCATTCGCCATAATGTTGTCTCTTACAGATCGAATTTCAATATGAACATATACACATATACACTATACACTTACTTTCATGCTAATTCATTGTAAGAGTTAATTACCGATTATTTATTTAAAATGACCAACAATTAACATATTTAAGTTGCGATGATCATCTTTATAATTATTTTTTTTCTGCATGGAAATATGCTTATTAAACATGATACATTTCTATCAGCTTGGAGTAATTAAAGCTTAATTATATACATCGATCACTGAAATAGTATTACGCATGTAAATGTACTAGCTAAAAATAACACATCTTAATTGTTTATAAGCATTCTTTTTTATACATTCTTTTATTTCCTATTCTTAAACTAATTCACTTAAAATTCAAAATATCTAGTTATAATTCATGTCAGCTTGGAGTAAATTAAATTTAATATAATCCAAGATATAAAAGATGAATATTAATCAATAGTAATTTTATATACTTATTGAATCTTAAACAAATTTTTCAACAATATATAGATCTATAATTTTATAAAAGATTATTTAAAAATTTATCAAAATAGGTAATTCTTTACTAATTCCCTTAATTGTAAACAATTATAGAATAGACTATAGCGTAAAAACCGTCCAGGTAAGAAATCTGAAATATTGGCTACGTGGGAATACGGAATTTCAAAATATTGGCTAGGTGGGATTGAACCTTTTGTCGTATACCGCAATGCCTTCATGCAATGGATTTTGACAACGTTTACATCCGGGTCGATACTGGTCAAAGCGGATCGACACAGGTCGATAGGGGTCGAAAAGGTTTTAGTTAAGGATTTAAAGCGGATTTCTATACGGTTCGATACGGATGAACAGAAATCAAACCGGGTTGATAAAGAAATAATACGGGTCGATAAGGGTAGATAGCATTCGAAGAGGGTCATTTGAGAGGTGTCTAAAATTATATAAATAGAAGGGGCTCCTCTACTCTACATTCGTTCATCTTCAACATGAACAAAAAAGTAGTAGAACTGATGCAGGAGCTGCTGCAGCTCAACAGACAAGTGACAGACGTTGTTGGTAATGTCCTAATGCATGTCTTGCAGAGACAAGAGGACGACAGAAGGCGGCAGAGTAGGTGGTGTACACGGCCTTGGATCTTTAGGAAACCCATCCTGGGTCAGTACGACAGCCTTATGTGAGAGCTGAGACGAGAAGATCCCCAGACATTCAAGAACTACGTCCATGTGGCCCCCACCTCTATGATGAACTCCTTCTGAGGTTGCAGCCACAACTCCAGAAGAAATTCATCCACTGGAGGGAACCCATCGGGCCTGATTTGAGGCTGGCACTCATCCTACGTGTGGGATGGGTGGGCTAGGTGACTCCCTCCCTCATCTTACTTTGGACTTGCTGGCACTTCCCTTCTTGGGCGGCCTAATAGCTTCCAGTGAATAGCAGAGCTTCAGCTGTTGATGAAATCGTTGTGGACTCTTCTGTAGCAGGCGGTGAAATGAAAACCGTCTGCCAGCGCTACGGTATTTATTCCCGGCATGCGGACCGCATAGTAAACCGTTTTGACCCGTTTCGACCCATGTGGACCCGCTTCTAATTCCTTATTAGCCCGCAGCGACCCGCAGGGGCAAACTTCAAAGAAGCCGCTGTGACATCCGGTCCCACCCACGATGACCCGTTTCGACCCGCAGTGACCCCTATCGACCCGTACTTGCCTTTTTAAATTCGTGTACAAAAACCGTATCTAGCCGTTTGTACCCTGTCAGTATGTAAATTACCTTCCATTCCGGGACTAATCCGGCTCATTTTCACCCGGATCAAATCCGGTTCGTGACCCGGCCGTATGTGACTGTAGCATAAGAAATGCAGTATAATGTTTATTCAAGGGAAACTCTTGCTACAGTAATCAAAGGCCAACAGTTTTTACATAGGCTTATGTATGATATATCTATAAAAATGTTATCCATAATGACTACATATTTGATACATAGCATCCTTATGACGTGCTGTATCATGTCATGTGGCAATATTTGGGTCCATTCCAGTGGTTTACAATTTTACATGGGTAAATAACATATAAATGATATTTTTATAAACTATCTTTTTAAGAAACACTAGACACAATGACTTGGCATTACGTATAATTTATATATATGACAAGATGGATTAGACAGGCGCATTGATCTCGAGAACAAGGTAGGTATACATAAGTAGGACCATCTTTTATATCACTTTTATTCGTAGAAATGTTCTGTGGTTATATATAGCCCTGTCCCAGTGGGGGAAGGGGGGGGGGAAGGCCACATTTTACATAGGTTTATATAAGAAAGATATTTAAAAATCTTGTGAAAATCGACAAAGAATTAATTTTTCATTTTTGTACATAGCATATATATGACTTGTGATATCAAGTTTGTTTTTAAAACAAGGCGTTGTTGAAATGTTTTCTCATCCATGGATGGCATTTTGAAACTCTTAATTGGCTTTTACTACAGTGTATTTGTCCAGGAATTGAAAAAAGGAAATATTTAGTGTTATTCAGGTTATAAATAAACAAATAATCTTTTGTCAAGAAATCATGCCATGAAAGTTTTTTATTCAGATTTATTTTCTTTTATAAGATCGTTTAGCTAACATGAGCGTTGTGGTCCCTATGCATTTTGTTTCGAGGGTTGGGAATGGGGAATTAATTTGAACACTTTGACTCTCTTGAATTTGATTGTTTATTTTCTATGATTTTTAATGACCATGCGCATGATACGGGCGTATATGTATATTACACGAGTCTTGTCTTTGTCTTGAACAGAGCCGTCGATAATGAGCGCATACTACAAGTAGGCAGTAGGATTATCAGCTTCCATGGATAAAACTTCTAGTTCACTTTCAGATTTCATAACGTAGCCATGCATGACTTCTCCGCATAATACAGTAATGCTTCCAATATAAACTCTGATAAAATCATTTATACAATAATTTACTCCTATAAAACATGCATAACGATTTATTTTGAAGTCGAGATGATTTCATGTCTATATTCTAATGTTATCCACACTAATACAACAATAAATCCTCCAATCCTAACCTTTATGATCATTCAAACAGATTTCTGCGTGCACTAATTATGATTAGAATGTAATGAAACTTGTATTATGTCCACATTGTTCAACCTTCAAATCTATGCAAAGCCCCTAATCTTATACACAAACCACATTATTCTAATGAATTGGACTATATATCAGCATCTAAGGATCAGCTCAACAAAGAGGATTCTTTTCTTGTCCTATCGTCTCATTAGTCCCCTGGCGGTTTTACCCGGCAGAAGTTTTACATATTAATTTGTTTAATGTGAGGAGGCTAAATTACATTATGGTTAGTCAATTTGAATGGGCATTGTTAGATTCCGTTACGGCCTACCCAGGCTTGCGTCACGCTACATTGGCAGCGTAAATGTGACTTGCCGCTCGTCAGCATTCATCGCTTGTTGGTGTAAGGAACAGAGCCCTTGAGGGTTGACCATAAACCATTAAACCATAAGATTAATAATGAACATCAGATTAGATCAAGTTCGCAAAACAGCAGACGAGAGAGTATTGAAATATGAACAATGACAGTTAATACTACAACGTAATGGAGGACAATATATAGAAATATGGCTTTCAGGTGAGATTAATCATGGAGTGTAAATTCAAAAAATGAATAAGAGATGATGGAGAAATAAGGAGAAATTAATTAATTATAGCAAATTAGTTAAGTAACACGTTTCGTCAATATTTGCCAACTCATAAAAAAGTGTTACGGGTGTATAAATGATAGCAATGCTAATAATACAAAAGATCTAATATTAAGAAATATTAGTGTAGAGAAGATTCCTGGTGACCCTTGCTATCATACTCAAAGAACAAAAGGGGGTTACATTTTTGTATTTATCTAGTTTTGTGATATTATTTTCAATAACAGAAAAACCAAAATACTAGTTTTCAATCCATGCTATGATAAATATAAAAAACCCTTCAACATCTGAAAACCCTTTAAAATGTTAAAGACATTTCATATCCTCGGATCGAAAGATCAGGGCATATTGTTTTGTCCTGTCTGTTTGTCGATCTGTAAGTAACTTCAACCTTGCCCTTGATTTTTAAACCAATAAAGATAAAGACTTCACATTTGGTATGTATACTTCACTAATAAAACCCTTCCACATGACACCAAGATTAATAACCTTGATAGTCAGCTTTATGGCAAAAATAGATATCTTTCAGCACTTTCTATGTCTCGCGATATTTCAAATTTATCTTGAAAGACTTAAATGGTATTATTTAACATTCAGTATCAGGACATATGGTAGATACCTTTATCTGTTCGGTCTTTGTAGGGTTATGATACTGTCATTTGATAACTTTTGATTTTTCTGATCAAAAGTAATCACATCAATTTGATAAGAAAAATCAAAAGTTATCAAATGACAATACTTTGTATGCTAAATATAGCATATTCCGGTGTAACTTTAAAAAGTGACACCCGTTGAAAACTGACCCACGGGTAAATTTTCAACGGTTTAATGGTCGTATTTTTAACTTTGAAAATTAACTCGGTCGTTATTTAATAACCCCACCCACGCGTGAAAAAGTGACCTTTGCGTGAAAATGTGACCCTCGTTGAAAATTGACCCGCAATGGTGGATTATATTTTACCGTTAAAAATTACCCTCTCTTTTACTATTAAAATGCAATTCATACTTTGTACTTCCTGTTTGTTTGTTTGTTTGTTTGATTATTGTTTTACGTCACTCCACGATTATTTCACGTATATGGTGACGGCATCTGCCTGATGCATTGCATACAAATTTAGACCTTTGCAACGGACCCACCCGAAGCAGTGAGGGATCTTTTACGTGCCACGCCTACCGTGACACGGGACCTCGGTTTTTACTGTCTCATCCGAAAGACAGAACACCGGTGTGCCCCGGGCGGGAGTCGAACCCGCGACCTCTCGATCACGAGCCGAGCACCTTATCCACTAGGCCACACCGGCTTACTTCCTGTTTGCAAACAGGTCAGCTACAGAATGGTCTAAAAATTTCACGTTGGACAATGACATCTTATGCAGAGTATTATGCAAATTTCGATCTATTTAGACGTATTGCTTAAGAGAACTAATGCTTCAAAGGGGTCATATTTCAACATTAATTAATGTCTCCATATGAAAAAAGCCTCGGACTCCTGTTTATAATAGTGTGACTATTCGATTATTCAGTGGTAGATAAAATAGACATTAAATTTGGTTATTAGAGGTAGGGTCAAATTTCAACATTAAAACGACCCCATATTGAAAAAATCTCCGTACATATACCACAACAGACGTATTTAGATTAGTACACTGTATGTTTTTGTTGAATAAAGAGTGATAGTTTTGCGGAGATAATGCATTGGCATAGCCAAGGGAAAAAAAAGGGGGGGGTGTCATTTTTCTACATTAATTAATGACTCCATATGAAAAAAAAGCTTGAACTCCGGTTTATAATATAGCATGACTATTCGATTATTCAATAGGAAGTGAAATAAAATTCAAAATTGGGTATCAGATGTAGGGTCAAATTTCAACATTAAAAACGACCCCATGTCGAGAAAATCTAATAACAATACATTGTCAAGTATTTTGCTAAGTACATTGTCTGTTTTGTTAAATAAAGAGGAATGCTTTGTGGAGACAATGCAAGGACAGTAGCTGGGAAGAGAGTGTTAATATTTCAAGAGTAATTAATGACTCCCCATGGAGAAAAAAGAAATCGAACTCTGGTTTATAACATAGTGTGGCTATTTGATAGTAAGTGAAATGAACTTGAAAACTGGTGATTAGAGGTAGGGTCAAATTTCAACGACCCCTAGTCGAGAAAATCTCCTTTTTACCATACATGTACTGAGCTAGGTACACTTTCAGTGGGGTAATATTTTAACATTAAGAAAGGATCACTTTGATAGCCGATAAGAATGTCTTTCTTCATGAAATATCTGGAACGATCAATGCATGTAGATTAATTATACTTTAGTATATTCGTCCCTTATACTTTGTTTCTTCATTTATGACACTTAATACAATTATGAACTTTTTACATTTTAAATATACTGTGTTGATATACCCAAATAACAAGTTTTTTTTATAAATTCTACAGAAAAAAATTCCAATTACTGTTGATATCATGCGGTCTATGGAATTGTTAGAAAATTCGGCCTCTGACAAGTGTTTGTCTTCGAGTCAAATTGATAATTTGTTGCCCTCAATCCCAGACAATGACTGTGTAATATTCACAAGAAAATGAAATATTGACCGAAGAGATGCGAAGGTCAATGTGGGGGGAGGGGTCAGTATCTAGAGTACAGAGCCCATGCGGCCCAGTGGTAAAGGGTCTCTTTTTATGATGGAGAGGTCCCGGGTTCCATTCCCACCCTGATCATACCGATTTTCTGTCTTTCGGATGAAAATGTGAACAGCGATGCCCCGTGTCACGGTAGGCGTGGCATGTAAAAGATCCCTCAGTGCTTCGGGATAAGTCCGTTGCAAAGCTATAATTTTCTATGCAATGCAGCAGACATCTTCGCTAGCCAAGGCTCTATCCGATTCTCTCTACTCCCAGCAGCCTTGGACAGCAAATATGTACATGAGGAAGATGGCGTGACCAAATACGTGCAAAAGTCGTATAGTGATGTTAAACAAGCATCAATCAATCTAGAGTATATATTCCATTTTCCATTTTCTAAGGTAATATTTATGAATTTGTTTTTCATTAACACTTTGCATTCTCTTCATTCACAAATTATCAAATTTTCTGAAAGATGACATATACTTGTCCATATGAATAATGGTAATATTTCAAAAAAGATCGTTTGGAAACAGCACATGTTACCCAAAAAAGTCCGGTAACCGACCTAAAGTACGACAGTGTCACCGATCCTGATTTTTCTTTTTCGGTTGGAGTAAATTGTGAATGTTTTTATCTAAGTAAGATCTGTCATTTTATAAATCCCAGTAAAGTTCGAATAAAGCACTTTAAATTATCTGTAAAAGTATGCTCAAACTTGACGTAAATAGAACTTGTTTTGTAGTTATAACCAAATTTATATTTACTGGATTGTACTTATTTTATCGAGATTCATGTAAAGCGGAGTTCGTGTTGTTCTTAGTGTTTTAATTAATGATTTGCTAAAAATGTTTGTGAAGACATCATGAAGGACAATCGCAGATCAAGCTAATTTATGAATATGCTAATAAGTGTAAATCTAAAACCATATCATCAACATTTTGGGTGAAAATGAGGTTGCGTACAAATACAGTAATTAATTGTTCAAAGATGACATAAAGTGTATCAAGGAATTTAAGTCATAAAGGACTTTTGGACAGATGGACACCGGAACTAACAGCGTCGTTTAGATGACTATTACAACTGACCTGTCCTTTAAACGGCGACACGACTTTTCATACGTGGTCTGTTCATGACGAAAAGATTCTGAAAATAATACGATTAAACAAAAATGAATGAATAAATAAATAAATAAATAATATACGTATACTTTACGTCACGCCTCGACAATTTGTTATCCACATCTTCTTGGGAAGGAAACGCTACCACACTAAGACTCTAAAAGAAGCATGCCTTTCAAGAGTCGTTTAATTCGTCGTTTAAGGAGTGATCAGTCGAATACATGTATGTTTTGCAAGTGTATGAAATAATTACTTGCATTACTACTCAGTGACATAAATCAAGAGAACTAGTAAAGTTCTGATACAGATATATATATATATCTTAAACGTTGGTGTTATTTTTGAAGGGGTTGAATCATGATGCCAAATGTTATACGTTTGTCGTGAGGGTTTCTAGTCCCTGAATATGTGAAACATGTAAGACAAATCATCCTTCTATGAAAAAAAATATATTCAGTAAAAAATAAGAGGGGCTGACCATAAGTCCAGACCCCCATAAATATGATCCTCGCTTCTGTTCTGGATTTGCTGTTGTCTTTGATGTGGATGTTTTTAACTTGATCCAATGACCATATGCATAATGAGTTAAAGACAAACAAAAAGGTGATATAGTATAGACTTTTCCCAAAAATAGCCCCCCACACACACAGGGGAAATCGGCCTAGTAAATAGATTTTCTTCTTCGAAAAAAAAAGTATACTAGAATTTAAAGTTGTATATTCTACAGTTCGGCATAATTTTAAAAATTAGGGCATGTTACCATGTAAAGGAAAAACTGTATTTTTCTCGTATGGCTGAAGTTATTAATTTGCGTTAATAACATTTTTTGTTGTTTCAAATCCTCGGAGATATCAAAAGAAAAAGAAAATACTTCGTAAATAAAGCGGGTATTCCATAAATACAACCATAACCTGACTTCGCGCATGCGCAGTATAATCAAAGCAAATACGACGAAGGGAGACTTCAAAAGAAAACAGTTTCAGTAAATACTCACTTTAGAAGACTTGAATGCAGATTTTTAAAGTTACTCGTTAAGTTTATTTACCTCGCCCTCCATGATGCGGCGTCCGAATTAGATCACGTGATAAGTTGGTTGTAAACATTTTGTTTACCAATATCGCGTTATAGACAGCCGTCTATCACTTAATATGACGAATTTGATTACAACATTTGCAGGGGCCCTTTTTAGATATGCTTAAGGCTTATATATATAATCAAAACAATTTAGAATAAATTTACCTACAATATATACTGTACTAGCGAACATACTGTATACAGCTTTAAGAAATGCAATTTCAGTTTAAAATCATCACAAAACCACAGATCTCCCCCCCCCCCCCCCCCCCCCCCCCCCCCCCCCCCCCCCCCCCCCCCCCCCCCCCCCCCCCCCCCCCCCCCCCCCTTGTATGTATTAACTTTTTTCTGTATGCACAATGTGTGCCATTTGCGAAACCCGATTCGTTCCGATATGGAAGGAGGAGACAAAGGTTATATGGAAGAGGGAATGAGATGGAATGGTGAGAGACATCCTATATGTCCATCCCACTTCCATAGAAACTTGTATTTCAATGCTATGTATAAAATTAAAAATCGTAAAAAATGACCCCATGGGGAGTCAAAATTAACGGCTTGTGTCAATTTTCAACGACTTTTTGGGTCACCTTTTAATGTTAAACCGCCATATATAATGTCTATGACTCACAGTAATTCAAAATTACATGGAGAGATTAAATGGTAAAAAGATGCATTCAGTGTCAAGGGCTTAAGGATAATTCCACTGATTTTGATGAAATTCCGTTTTCATCGTTGCGGAGTCATGGTACTTTGTTTCTATGCTAAAAATAGTCTTTATTCAGGCATGAAATGTCTATGTCTCACAATAACTAAAGTTTGCCTTCAAAGATATTTTTTTATATTTTTTCTTCTAAGTTTCCATGTGAGCACTGATGGATTTCTTTTGCTTTTAATTAGTAGTGATCGAGAGTTGCAGATGCCCCTTCATATACATGCGTGGATCCAGAAATTTTTGTCAGAGGGGGTCCAACCAAAAAAAGGTAAATTTTTCTCTTAGACGAGGGGGGGGGGGGGGGGCAACCCCAAAAATGCCCAAATATTACCTTTTTTGTAATACCCCCCTCCCCCCTCTGTATCCGCGCATGATTGATATATATATATATATATATATATATATATATATATATATATATATATATATATATATATATATATATATATATAGGAACAACCCCCCCCCCCCCTCGTCTAAGAGAAAAATTTACCTTTTTTTGGTTGGACCCCCTCTGGTCCATAGTACTCCCAGGTGTTTCACTGATTCTATTTGTGCTTTATATGTTTATTTCTCTTTCAGTGATGTATCCTCTCAGGGGATCCGCCTGCGTTTACGTCGGGTAAATTCCTTCACTTTCCGCGGCCGTGTTGTCATGCATGCGATTAGCTAATGATTGGCTATTAAAGCTCCATTTTTGTGGAGCTCGGGTAGCTCAGTCGGTTAGAGGGTCGGATGCATGACAGCTAGGTGATTCGGTACCATAGGTCGTGGGTTCGAGTCCCAGACGGGGAACGAATATAAGTGAAATATAGGGTGCCTTGTTAACTGTAGTGTCTTTGTGCGTTATATGTTTGTCTAATTTGTCTTTATTTTCTACAGGTATTTCTTCGGAGATCCAAGGTCCATAGTACTCCCAGGTGTTTCACTGATTCTATTTGTGCTTTATATATATATATATATATATATATATATATATATATATATATATATATATATATATATATATATATATATATATATATATACTTAGCTGCGCCGCAGACCCATGTCAATGTAAATCAGCTTAAATACGTGGTATCTATATAGAATTCAGTTGTATGCACTTGTCATACGTGAGAGTTCATGTTTTCTGTAATAGCGAATTATCGCTAAACAAGATAAACTTACAAAGTATGTAACTTTATGTCAAAAAAAAATCTCACTCAAAGTACTTATAGTTCAGATAGACAATGACCTAAAATGGGTTAAGTTTGAAAATAATAAATGTTTTAAGTTTTAGTGTAACACATATCATTATATCTGTAGTAGACTGAGTATCAGGATCTCTTAACGATATAATTGTTGACCATATTGTCAGACAAAAATGTACCTCAAACCCCTGAAGTCTGCAAACAAAGTATTATTGCGCAACTGAACAATAGACTGAAAGAACTAAAGCATATCCTGAAGTACTGAAATGAGTATACACTGTCTAGCTGAATTTTGTTATTTATAGCTAAAACTAGCATTTACATTGCAGACGGTTATCATTGCATAAAGGAAATATCTTAAAATATCGCGCAGCGATAGCAAGCAAAAGCAGGTAACTCTAGTCTAAGGAAATGTATCCAAAAGATGCGCAGCGCAATCCGGCTAAGATTGCTTAATCGTAACTAGTCGGTCATGCCCGTAACGGATGCATAATATGTATTCTTACGCAGAATTGTAATCTTGCGTAGTCCCCGTATACATCGTTTTGAATACATCATTACATCATAGTAAATGCTTTCGTAAATAAATAGTTAGTTACTATTTGAATTTTCGTAATCGCAATTTCTGCTTCTGTGTATGTATTTAGCAAAAATAAAATGGATTCTCCGTACTATATTTTGGCGTAGACTTGAAGTTCGATGTAATCAGGTCAAAATCCAGGCAACTCCACTGGAAAAGACGTGGACAAAATTTTGTCTCTAAAAACTTTTCATATCATGACAAATGAACACTCAAGGAATACGAAGGTATAGCTTGATTTATAGTCTAAATCTGAAGTTGGAAATTTTCTCTCTCTCTCTCATGTTTTTGTCATGCACTTTTGTAAATTCCGTCAAGCTGCGTTGGAATAACATTGGTTCATTTAAATAAATAGATGCATAAACGTAAAACACATTCAATAGTATATCAACACTCGTTAAAAATTACTCACTGCATGGCAATGTTCAGATAATTTATGTACCAAGAAACAGATATGATTATTCGAATCCCCTAGCAATGGAACATAATCAGGGCATTGAAGTTAAGTTTGTACAAAATCAATTTATGGACGTGCTACTAATTGAATTGAGGTAAACGTTAATTTCCTTGGAGATTCCTTGGTCACATCAAATCAATTTGTGATTATCCCCGGTCATATTTCTCGGCAATTAGATTAATTATGATGTATGTGAAGCAATTGAACACGAATAAGGTGATAGGTCCCTGTGCAGTATTTCTTGACTGAAATATAATGGCAAATCCATGCTCCTCATTCTATACTCTGTATAAGAGGAACTCTGAGACACCAATGTAATCCTGTAGTAGTGATATGTTCGCCGGCAGTGACTTTAAAATTTGCCTGAAACTTTGTTTTGACAATGTTTGGTCATCTTGGGCGAATTGTGATCTTCGATTCCCGACAAGCGGTGCGTGAATTCGCCACTGTCCAGCACATTATTCTCTTTCATTGTAGATGGTATCTTCATGTGACCTTGATCCCTCATTGGGACATGATAACAAATCCTTACGTCATATTTCATGATTTTTCGTTAAGTAAAGACTCAAGGAACATTTTTTAATGCTATTCTTATTCTTTATTGTTAGTGCTTGTTCATGCTTGAAACATTCAATTCTCTTTTCACAAGATTGCTTATTAATATTAGCATCAGACCGTTCTGTTCATTTTTCAGAAATTTGTACCTAAACATAGTTTCTGTTCTTTTATGTGTTCCGCTCATTTTTCAGAAGTTTGTACCTAAACATAGTTTCTGTTCTTTTATGTGTTCCGTTCATTTTTCAGAGGTTTGTGTCTCGACATAGTTTCTGTTATGTGATTGTAGCACAGACAGTGTTTCTCTTATGCTTGGATATACATTTAAATTTTCTTTCATTTCTTACAGGTTCTTCCTTTCAATTTTCCTTTTACATATATGTCGTATGTTATATATAGCCAAGGCCTTACTCCACTCATTTCTCTCGAGCTCATGAACGTTTCAGAACGTTTACAGTTGTACATGGATTATGACATGTGACTGCCAGGTACTCTTGCAGTTCGCCTGTGTTAAATGTACAGGTCAATAGGCAAAGGTGTTTTCACTGACATACATAGGTCAATACTCGATACAAAATTCTCTTTCATTTATTTTGAAGAGAGATTCGTATAGGTAATGCCTGTAGTTGTACTACATACCGGTACTAGTACTACATACCGGTACTAGTACTACATTATATGTGCTGTAGTTTGATGAGAAAATCCCGAACTTCGGAAGATATTCGGGTCTCCAAATTATGTATCTTTATAGATCTTCAGGCCATTGAGGAGATTTCATTCAAGTCGATATTTTTGTATAAGTTAACTTTATATAAGTTTATAACATGTATGACTTAGAAAACCACCGTGTATGTTTAACAATACGCTGGTCGCTTGGTTTCAGCGTAGTTACTTTCTATATCGGGTAGAGAATTGGTCTTCAATAAAAATCGTACCAGATGTCTCATAACAATGCCACACACACAGTTTTTTCTTCAAGATCTTATCTAATAAATGACAGAAAAGCTTTGAACAAAAACTTATTTCAACAAAGAAAAAAGAGGAGTTACTGGCTCAAGTCACCATGGAGCTATACAATACATGAATATAAATAATATACTAGCACATATAACACATTACAAAAATATTTGATTGTAGTGCAATTACCTTACCGACTTAGGACGGTCATTTAATTTGACAAAAGCCAAACAAATGGTGTGGTTAACCGGTTTACGGTCCCACCTTCCCACTTACCGTAACAGCAGAACAATCAAAGGACGTACATTTAAAAATTTATAAATAATCCTCCATGTAAAGAACAAGGGTCAACAGGTATCGCATATTGAGAGGACAATAACCCTTAAAACGGATAAAACACAATAAAACAATAAAGATCAAACTGAATCTGAAATACTTCGTAATTAATTCACATGACAAATTTTATTTCAGTATTTCAAAGCAAAATGTCAAAGTCCGGAAAATTGATATTTTATAATGGGCAATAATTTTTTAAGGGTCAAAATATTGTCAAAGTCGGACGCAGTGTACAGTATTTCATAGCAAAATCACATAACACAATTCATTAGGATATTTCAAAGCATGATTAAAAAAGAATAGGAAAACTCATTCTTAACAATGTGCAATAACATTTTAAAAGGGGTTAAACTAATAAGTATCTTGAACTGTAGTGTTTTATTTAACTAAATGTCATATGTCAAATTTTAGCTCAACATTTCAATGCATGGCTAAAAATTTCCGGAAAATTGAGAAAGGACGAAATCCTCATCGCCCGTCCGCCTGGACAGCACCAACGACGGGCGTATAAAAACTATAGCATACTGATATACACACATGAATTCAAAATTGGAAAAAAATTACGAAAGTATATCTATAGTTAAGATATAACGACTCTCACTAAATGATTATCATGCCAGCTTTATCATGTTGGCATGTAATAACGAAATTGAAAAGTGTTATTGTTTTAGTACTTAAGATAAAGCATTGAAAACTTTAAAATTTATGATAACCTGTTAATGTAAATAAATGTTATAAATACTAATGAGTAGAATGGCTTCGATTATAAGAAATGATCCAAGGCAACCAGTAAAACCATATTATCTTTACTCGTTGTCAGTCGTGTTGTAAAGTATTTCAGAATTATTATGACCGTCATTGGGATGACTAACGGCTGTAGGCAAGCTGGTGCAGAGGGTAACGTGTGTTTGTTAATACCAAAGACAAACCATATACTGTCGTCACGAAGGTTGCGTCATGATATAGCATATGCTTTGAGTATTCCAATGGCAAAGTTAGGTGCTCTCACGTTCTAATCATAATTCTTGTTTAAACGCCATCAAACATTAAAACATACATCATTATGGATCGAAGCAAACGATTAAATAACCAGTCTGTTTCGATTTTGTCCTTAACATAATTCGAGAGAGAACGCTTGTTAAAAGAAAGGTTCAGTAACGTACCATAAAGTCATTTTGGTAACACTATCTAGACAAGATGCCGACGGTCGTATATCAAAAGTAAAAGAAGTCAACATATACGTCTCTTTTCTTGCGGCTAACATTATTTGATGGAGGGCCTAAAATTACCATGTTATTTCCATTGAAGAGCCAGTAAGCTGCACTTTATCACCATGATTGAATTATGATATGAAATTGGATAAATAATTTATCTCCCATCTTTGTTTCATATTTATAATGCTATAATGCTGTTCGTATCGTGAATAATTCAATTATAGCGTTTAGGATATGATCTGATTATGTATCAATTTATTGATGTGTTGCCGACCCCGGACGGCAAAAAGTGGAGAGAAAGCATAATTAAGGGGAAACAGGCATCCTGCTTAACTTTATTAGTAGACAAAGTCGAAAGCAATGCGCGTGATAATATTCTTGTAACTTACATATAATCGGGTTGCATTTAAATGGGAGAGGCAATACTGTCGGGTACGAAGGGAACGTTTTGACACGTGTGATGGGGATACATCAAATATAGTGTAACAGTCATTAATAACGCACATAAAATCAATTTGTGAATAATTCACCCAGGCAGAATGAAAGCATTTGACAAGATATTGTGTAGAAATGAAAATCAAAATGAATAATTTATGTATTTTCTTTCGGTTTTAAAAGGAAATCAGTGTAAGAAAGACATAGTAAATTGTCATTACGGAATGCACGATATTTATTATTTTATTTACTCTAAGATGGAGTGTAGACTATTGTAATATTTCGTGCCATTTAAATGCATTTAAACTATGAAAACATCCCGTGAGATAAACGAATTTCCACTTGGTGAAATGGGAGTCAGTGCAGTGAACTCCATTTACGATCCTTTTACCACAAACACGTTTAATAGATCTTTATTTACTTTATTATAACTTATTAATAGACCATTCATACACATATGAATAATTGATAAATCAAAAGAATAAAAGATGCAGATATGTGATACATTTAGACGATAAGAAGAAATGGTAATACTCGAAAAGGCAAAATACTGAATGCATGTTAAGCAATAAAAGATTACTGAAACAAGGTTATCAATTATGCAATAAAATATTCATGACAAGCATTTAAGGTATCGGTTTTGTACATTTTATAGTTAAATTTTCTCAATACAGATGTAATAAATACGGAATTGTGCACCCCGTTCGAATTAATAGGGCTTTATTTTCCCCCAGTTCTTCTGTCTCAAAATAATTGTTCTTGTATAAATGATATATTTATATACATATATAAATCACTCTTCTTTCTCTCTTTGCTCTCCACTAAATTTTTATTTATTGATTCAAATCAGTCAACAGTTTATACATGTTCATTACAACAGCAGCACCTACTTTCATGATATGTTGTTGTCTGTCTATGTGTGGTGTTTTATATATAACACATGCTTTCAATTGTTAATATTTGTTATATCGAATACGTTCAAAATTGTTCTCCTTACATACATATACACACTTTTAAAAAGTGATATTTATTAATGAATTACATTTGTAATAAGAGGGAAAAGTATCGAAATAATTCATATAAATTGATAAATGAATAAGAAAATATTGAAGAAAATAAATGGAAAAATAGATAATTTGGTAACATGCTAAAATAGTAAAATAAGTCATACAACGAATAGAAAAAGGTAAATACTTGTACTTATGCAACTCATTGATAAGAGGGCCATGTAGATGTCATTTAATACTTTGTATAAGCGACGTCATTAATACGAAGTATCGCAACTACTAAAATCCGTCATGGTTTGCATTTAGTCACCTACCAAATCCATTGTTCTCGATGTGGGCACTTTTATGTGGGCAACTTACATCATAATTATATGACGTCATAACAATCACAAAGTGCGCGTGTATGTTGACGTTATTGTAGTTGCGATATTTCGTATTAGAAGGCCATGTAAATGTTAATTTCCACTTGTCCTTGAATACATTTTTATTAAAGTATTCATTAATTGGTGTGCCGTGTAATTGTCCTTTCCACTTGTCCTTGAATACATTTGTATTAACGTTGTCATTAATTAATGTAATATATGATGCCCTTTTACGTTTCCTTGAATGCATTTGTATTAACGTAGTCATTATTGGTGTGCCGTGTGATTGTCCTTTCCACGTGTCATTGAATACATTTTTATTAACGTTTTCTTTAATTAGTGTGCCATATGATTGTCCTTTCCATTTGTCCTTGAATACCTTTGTATAAGCGTAGTCATTAATTAGTGTGACGTGTGATAGTTTTTTCCTAGTGTCCTTGATAACATTTGTATTAACGTAATCATTAATCAACGTGCCGTGTGATTGTTCTTTCCACGTGTCCTTGAACACATTTGTATTAACGTTGTCATTAATTGGTGTACCATATGATTGTCCTTTCCACGTGTCCTTGAACACATTTGTATTAACGTTGTCATTAATTGGTGTGCCATATGATTGTCCTTTCCACTTGTCCTTGAATACATTTGTATTAACGTTGTCATTAATTGGTGTGTCCTTTGTCCTTTCCACGTGAACTTGAATACAATTGTATTAACGTTGTCATTGATTAATGTGCCATGTGATTGTCTTTTCCACTTTTCCTTGAATACATTTGTATTACCGTAGTCATTAATTAGTGTTGCATGTGATCGTTATTTATACCGGTATGTGTCCTTGAATGCATTTGTATTAGCGTAGTCACGAATAAGGTATGCGTTTAAATCCCCTTAAATATGATTGATTGATTGATTATTGTTTTACGTCACACCACGAATATTTCACGTATACGGTGACGGTGTCTGTCTGATGCGGAGCATACAAATTTTGACCTTTGCAACGGACCTACCCGAAACAGCGAGGGATCTATAACGTGCAATGCGTACCACGACCAGGGGGCTCGGTTTTCACTGTCTCATCTGAAAGACAGGACACCGGCATGACCAGAGCGGGACTCGAACCCCGGCCTCCCGATCAGAAAGCGAGCGCGCGATACCACTAGGCCAGGCCGGCTTCCTCCTTAAATATGATTCTGGCAATAATAAGTACCCATGCAGTACTTGTACGTCATGAATAAAGAATAATTCGCACACTTTTTTGTATCGATGCTACCACCGAGTGTTTTATGATAGAAATATGTTTTCAATAAGATCAAGTTATGATATCTTTACGAGATATTTTGCTGATACACACTCACCAGGCATATATATAGGAGCTTGATCTACAATAATCTCACTTTCGTTTTGAGTTCAGAGTCAATAAAACACTCTTATAAAACATTGATCTTTACCTTTGGTATATGCTCTTATTTCATTTCTGCCTTATTCCATTATCCTTTCTCTGTTATATTAAGCGTAATTGGGTTATTGTATTAAGGGATAATTCTATTGAAGTAATATATGGGCTAACTAAGGGATACTGACAGTGTTCCATGTTATCAGAGTTATCTAATCTGATTCGTCTTCTGCCAAATGATTTTAATTTATTTTATATAGTTGTTTCTCTCCTACGGCGATACTGTCATTATCAGTTGTGATATGTTTATCTGAATTTATTAAGAATAAATTATGTCATATTGAAAAAATCCATATATTTTGAATGATTTATTCTTTGAATATAAAGCCTGGTAAATTCAGTGTTAGTGAATATTTATTATCTTTTCATCTTTAATTACAGCGAATTCCGACCTTCGATTAATTAAAATTTATAGGAGAAAACATTTGTTTATTCACAGGGCTTTCGGCTCGTTTGCCCCCCCTTTCAAATATACCAATATATTGCCCCCCCTTTCAAATATACCAATATATTGGTATATTTGAGGGGGGGGGGCAACGAGCCGAAAGCCCTGTGGTTTATTGTAATATTCCAACTATTGTAAATCTAGAAATCAAAATCAGATAGGACAGCAAATGAATTTTACTTGCGCATATTCAGCCTTTATCAAGAAATGCAGTAAAAAGTTTTCATCAAACATCTTTTGACTTAAATTTAACTTTGACACACTCTCCATTTCATTCATATTTTTCATATTTTGTTCCGGTATAATATTTATTTTAGCATATCATTCTTTGTATATACTGTATACAGGCTACCTGTCAATAAAGTACATCGACTAACAAACTATGCATCTTATATAATCGTTTTATTTAGCTTTGGCGATTATTTTATTTACAAAGTACGTTAATATATTGTGAGGATAGATCTCCTCTTTCCTTTGCTTACTTAGAAGTGATGTCGTGTAGTTGTAGTCTGTTGTCTATATAGAACGCGTTTCCTTTTTTTTTATTCAATTGATTGAATTCTATACTTCGAATTTCATTCTAAGAATATCTAGATAGTTAGGAATATGGTTATCAATTAATTAATTTATTTATTTTATTTTATTTTGATTTAATTTAATTAATATTATTTTGATTTAATTTAATTACTCTTATTTTATTTTATTTTAATTTAATTCAATTAATCTTATTATATTTTATTTTGATTTAATTTAATTAATCTTATTTTATTTTATTTTGATTTAATTCAGTTAATTTAATTTTATTTTATTTTGATATAATTCAATTAATCTTATTTTATTTTATTTTGATTTAATTTAATTAATCTTATTTTATTTTATTCAAATCGGTAAAAACGAAAACGTAGAACGTATTTTTTCAAAATGCTCAATTGTCAGAATAAAGATTAAAATGCTCGATTGTCAGAAATAAGATTAAAATGCTCGATTGTCAGAATAAAGATTAAAATGCTCGATTGTCAGATTAAAGAGTAAAATGCTCGATTGTCAGAATAAAGATTAAACTGAAATGTAAATGCATGTATATTGACTGCTCTTCTTCATCAGAAGCACTGGTAGAATGAAGAAAAAGAAGAAAAAAAAGGTTCATGGCACCTGATGTAATAGAAAAAAATTGGGTTTTTCTTTTGGGGGGGTTGTTGGGGGGAGGGGGTTGTTTGATTTTTAGTTTATATTGGGGTTTGTTTTTGTTTTTGGGTGGGGTTTTTTTTGGTTTTTTTTATGGGTTTTTTTTTCGGGGGGGGGGGGTGTATATCTCAGATTTTCTCATTGTAGGTTGCTTATAATGATTTGATTTTGTATATTTTCACTGATTTTACTATAATAAATGTAAATGGAAGAAAAATGAAATACAGAGGAATTTCTTGGATTTTTTTTCTTCAATTTTTCAAAGGTTAAAATACAAAAAGGGGGTGGGGTGGGGTTGTATTGATATTCTATTATTTTGTAATAATTAGTTATGATGGACCTCTCATTCTGATTGAAAGATTTTGATGAAAGTACTCACGGTGCTCTACAATTGTTACTTCTTTCGAGCAGATCAGTAAAGGAATGGATCCAGGACACGACAACACAAACCTCAGAAGTTGATTTTGACAATCTTCAGGCTGGCTGCATAGATCATCAAACTGAATGCATCAGGGTAATGTAATAAATGTTGTTGTTTTTGGGTCCTTCGAAGATAAATTTTTGACGTTTTGGCTTAATCATTTCCACAATTTTTGCGTCATTTTATCAATGTATTAAATACAGAGAAGCAACAAAGCATTTATTTGCAAACATTTATTTGGAATATATCTTTTTAAGGGTTATTTGAAAATTTTGTTTTCTGGATAAGCCATATTAGAAAAACATTACTGATTTAGTCTTTTCACTCATTGTTGTGCCATTTTGTTATATATTCAATATATAAAGAGAAGCCATATACATTTGTCAACTTTTATTTGAAAATATCTGTTTGAAGGGTTATTTGAAAGTTTCATGTGAAAATTTAGTGTTTCTTGGGGGGTTTTTTTTTGTGTTTTTTATATAGGCCAGTTCTACCATATTGAAGCGAAAGGGCTCAAACCCTGCTTTTAGTTGTTTATATAACACCAAAATAAGGTTTTAAAAATAATTTGAGAAATTGAAATGCGGAAAAGTAGTCCAACATTGGCTTATACTTTAATGAATGGATAAGAGATTTGGCTAGGTTTAATGATAGAATCGTTCACGGACATGCATAGCAAACAGTAAGAACATCTAAGATAAAACTACTTGATAATAATGTAATTGGGGCACCGACTTACGACGATAAGTGACAACGCTCAGAGGCTTTACTATGAACTTGCAATACCGACTTTGGACGATCAAAAGACAACGCTCAGATATTTTATTTATCATATTTAAGCTTATATGCCCATTTAAGTCATTCACTCAAATATACATAGACATTGAAATTGACCGTCTTATGTTGGTGTCGTATCTACCGAGTGATCAAAGATTTGTATATATTTGTATATATTTTATATGTAAAGTGACCTTTCATTGTCCCTGCTGAATTTACAAGATATTGGAGAAAACTATACGAGTTCGCTTCAGCACAGACAGCCAATTTCCATCTCGGAGACAAGCAGGGAAGCCGGAAGGAGATCATATTTCGATACAAAACGGTCGTTTTTCCCGCTGGGTTTGTTTCAATTTTAGAGGATGGGATATTTTTTTTTTTCGGGAGGTGGTTATTTTTGGTATGTACTATAAATAATTGAAGTTTAGGTAATGTAGCGATCTCGTGCGTGTATAAGCAACTATTGCACTATTTTCATGCTTTTTGAACGAATTCATTAACATTTTAACATTATTTTATGAATAAAAAATTAATATACAATGTAAATGAAAAAAAGAAGACACTTATAACTTTCCTTAATACAACTTCAAAGCAAATATGAGCAAGATAAAAGCTGTTTGTCATGTTTTATAATCCCTTCGTTTATTAACTTGATATCAGAATTAGATTTCATTAACTTCAATACGTTATGATACACATAAAATGCACATAGAATTCCCTGGACTGTATTTTCAGCCCTTGGGTTAGGATAACATCTTTGTCACAGTAAATGACAAACAAGTCTTTTCATTACTGGAATTTTCTCATTTTCCCTTCGTATACTCTTATAATCAAGTCAAAGATTGATTTGATTCCCTTAATTAGGTTCAGGCTTTAAGAACAATAATTATATCTAGTTTTAACAAGAAATTTTAAAGCAAACTCAAGATGTAATAGGATCTTGCAAATGGCGGAATTAATCCGCTATTCGCAATGAAAAACAAAAAATAATCCCCTAAATAGATGAAACCATATTTGCACATGACACAAGGGGGCTTGTTTTCCCTAAGCGGATTGCTTTGAGAACTTTACAATGTGTCTCCGTTACAGTGTATTCTAGTTTATGGTATTAGAAAGACGGTAATATAGGGGATCTTACATTGATGGTACTTCGCTCCTATTCATCAAAAGAAGTTTTCATCTTTAACAAAATGAAAATCTATCAAATCCCAGTGCATGATTAAGTTATAAGTCGAATCAGAAGCAAAACGAGGCCTGAATTGATGAGTATTAACTCGTTGAGGGTTCTCTGTCTTTCAATAGATCCAAAGGAATTACAGCTAATTGTAAAGGAAAATACTGAAAATGGTGGAATCTTCTAATTAGAAAAACACTTCATCTTTGGCAGATATTTTATGGATCTATTGACAAAGAATGGACAAGTGCTTAAACGCGATTATTCTATAATTGTTAATTTTGAATCGTCTCAGTAGGGGGACCTGCTCTTCTGAGAATGGAAAGAAGCCTTCATTATAACAATAAATCATGGATCTCTCTGCCATTATCAGATCATTATCGACGTAATTATATATCATTTTGGTCATTGGGTCTGTTACGTGACATAATTGTCAGAGTCACACGACAAACTGGTCAGTGCTTTAGCCACATGGTATAATGGTCATAGCTCAAGTCACATGATATTATGACCAGCGCCTTAGTCGTGTACATATCGTTCATGTTTGAAAACTGATTTGAATACTACAGTACAGACAAGGAAGTAAGAGATCAACCTCAATCACATGACAGAATCCAACTCAGGAAGGCAACAAATAAAGACAAGGAAGTAAGAGATCTGCATGTACCTCATTACATGACAGAATCCACCCCAGGAAGGTAACAAATAAAGACTAGGAAGTAAGAGATTTACTCAATCACATGACAGAATCCACCCATCCTCCCCAAGAAGGCAAGAAATGAAGACAAGGAAGTAAGTGAGCTAACTCAAGCTTATGACAGAATCCACACCAGGAAGGCAATAAAGTCACGGGACGAAGAAATCTGAAGGCATCTCCCACACTCCTCACAACCAACACAATTACTCTTAAAATTAATACAACACATAAAACACTCATCTTACCACACCAAAAGCAATGAATTTAAAATTAAAACTTTACTTAAATTATGACACGTATATTTAGGCTTTTATCTGTGTGATCATAACTGGATTAATTCTTATCACTTTTATTTCTGTACGATCAATATAAATACCCGATTTTGATAAGATATACATGAAAATAAACGTATGCAATATTAACGAAATAATTAATTTCTAAGATACCTGTCTTTTTCCACTTTCGTTGTGGTTGAATCATTTAATTTATAGCAACTCGAACGTGTATGTATGTTCATGAATTTATATATAGAAACTCTGTTCTCCTCCCGATTCTTGCTTTTTGATATTGTACGAAGTCACATATCTTATCGTCGAGTTTGGAATTTCGAAATTTAATAATATATTGCGTTCTCGTTATTGGCATACGTTTTTAATTTTTGGTATAAGTTTGCCTTAGAAATGAAAACATATATCTCTATTCATAGATATTCGTTTCTTCTAAGCTTAATTCACATTGAAAGTATGTAGAGCTTTTTTATAATTATTCTTTTATTTTCATTCATTATCTTGTTTTGTTGTTTACATGGTTTCGGCGATTGTCGGTCTCTGACATATTTCACAAATTATCCATAGATGTGGTTTAGTCACTGTGGATCTATTTTAGATGGATTTAATTGTTTTACATTACTCCACCGTCATTTTACATATACGATGTCGGTATCTGAAAATATTTTGCAAGGGGTTCAGCCGAAGCAGTAAGGGATGTGTATAAATGTGTATGTGTAGGTGTGTGTGTATGTGTAGGTGTGTGTGCGTGTGTGTGTGTTCAGGTTTTATATAAGAATGTATATTTGCATTCTCCTTTGTCTCTTTGTTTTGTATCTGATGCTTTATACGTATATATGATCTATACTATGCTAATGAGCTGGCTGAAAGCTAATAGAGAATCGACCTTTAACGTTCAACGTCTCATACAGGACACCAGTGTGCCCACGGCCTGAGTCGAACCCAGGATTTCTTGATCAAGAGCCGAGCCCCTCTTCCATTAAGCCACCATGGCTTAAATGCTACTTTAGCGGGGATTATTTCAGTAATACCTTGAGTGATAAAAATATAGTAAATCTTTCACATGCACAGGGATCATCTCTAGGTTTTAAATTTGTCTTGCCATTTGCGGCTAACTGGTCTGGAGATATTCATCTCTAACTGGTTAAGGGATACTCATTTCTTACTGGTCTGGAGATACACATGTCTAACGGGTCTGGAGATATTCATCTCTAACTGGTCTGGAGATACTTATCTCTTACTGGTCGGGAAATACTTATCTCTAGCTGGTCTGGGAATACTCATCTCTAACTGGTCTGAAGACACTTATCTCTAACTGGTCTGGGGATATCCATCTCTAACTGGTCTGGGGATACTCACCTCTATTTGGTCTGGGGATTCTCATCTCTAACTGGTCTGGAGATACTTATCTCTAACTGGTCGGGAGATACTTATCTCTAGCTGGTCTGGAGATACTTATCTCTAATTGGTCGGGAGATACTTATCTTTATTTGGTCTGGAGATACTCATCTCTAACTGGTCTGGAGATACTTATCTCTAGCTGGTCTGGAGATACTTATCTCTAATTGGTCGGGAGATACTTATCATTATTTGGTCTGGAGATACTCATCTCTAACTGGTCTGGAGATACTTATCTCTAGCTGGTCTGGGGATATTCACCTCTAATTGGTCGGGAGATACTTATCTTTATTTGGTCTGGAGATACTCATCTCTAACTGGTCTGGAGATACTCATCTCTAACTGGTCTGGAGATACTTATCTCTAGCTGGTCTGGGGATATTCACTTCTAATTGGTCGGGAGACACTCACCTCTAACTGGTCGGGAGATACTTATCTCTAGCTGGTCTGGGGATACTTTTCTCGCACCGGAGATCGACTAATCCCGTTTGTTATCAGTACTAGAAAATCCTATCTGGAACACTTTGTATCCTCCCGCGCGTCGTCTGGATTGTTTACAAAAAAAGAAACATTACAACATATTAGATTTTGTGTGTTATCGTTAAATTAAATGTAAAAAAAATCCTATCAAAATATAAAGTTTCTTCATGCATATAATGGTGTTTTATTTTATTGCGGCGGACTATCTTTTTATTCAATCAGTGATTCGGCCATCAAAGGAAGTAAACAAAAGCATTAAAAGTAGCTATAGCCTACATCGAGCTGCTAAGGTGAGAGAAAAATAATCAAGCACTAGTTTGAGTTCCAGATAGAAAAAGATCAGTCTCGGGCTGGATGAATCACATATTTCAACCTCGGCTAACGCTTCGGCTGAGATTTGTTGATTCATCCAACCCTCGACTGATCTTCTTCTATCTGGAACTCAAACTAGTGCTAGATTCTATTAATCTCTAACTGGTCTGGGGTACTCATCTCTAATTGGTCTGGAGATACTATCTTTAACTGGTCTGGAGATATTCATCTCTAAATGGTCTGGAGACAATCATAACTAACTGGTCTGTGGATGTTCTTTAACTGGTCTGTAGATTCTCATCCTAACTGGTCTGGAAGCACTCATATCTAACTTGTCTGAAGATATTCATCTCTAATTGGTCTCGAGATATTCATCTTTAATTTTCAAAGGGAAAAAGAATGACCACTGTATCCTTGCATGTCACAATGACATTACACGATATTTTGGTACTTTTCACAGATGTATCCATTTATATAACAATGACATTTCTTTAAACTTCTCGTAGTGAAAGTAATTTCTAACTATACCAAATTTATTTTACATATTTTTTTTCATTATTAATTTCTACAAATAAGCAGAGCGATGTATCTGAAAATAGAATACAAATACAATTATATCTATTAGGTAAAAGCTCGTGAAAGGCAGATATTACAGGAATAATACCAGATGTGTACCTTAACGAAATGTCTAATGAAGAACTGCATAGTTTGGAAATTGAGCTTAATAAAGCATGTCTAACAGATCACTTTGAGACAATTAACACCTTTATCTATAAAGCACTTACGGCTCAAAACAGATCTGTTTATTCATCACATTTGATTTAATAAACTGAAATTACAGGATCAAAACCGCTATAAAGCACATGTAAACCTCTAGATCAAATTTTAAAAAGAATTCAGTAATTTTTTCATTTTCCACATTTCGTATTCTATTTTAAAATTAGTTAGGTTTAGTGCATGTTATTATGTTTCTTTGAAAACCATTTAAAAGAGATCAATGTGTTTGTAATTCTATAATTTGATATATTCTTTTCTGCAATGTATATATTTTTAATTATCACGGGAACATTTCATTTAAACTTAATTTAATATTCCTTTATGTTTGTTTGAAGTTTGTAATTAAAAAGACATACCCAAATATATGAACTGCCGTAAAGAAGCAAAAATATTCATTTAAAATTCGTGTTGTAATTCAACGTGTTTAAATGCGCCATCGAGATGAATATTTCCTTTTTCCTATTAGGAACGTTAATTGACAGATTATTCCAAACATTTGCATAAAAATAGCCGTCACATGCCATTTACAAAATAATTTATATTCTTGAAAAAAAAAATGCAAAATTATTTGTGGGATAATCTGGAAATCAATAAGGACTCAAGCCATAACACAATAATCAAAGAGACGACCGATATTCCACTAACGACCTTGTAGACAGATTACTTCTTTTCATTGCTCAATTATTTTATTGTGTTCAAAGTATTTTACACAAATTGACAAATCAGGTATTTTTACTTTTACCGTCTTCCTCAATTAATGAATAAAATGGTTTCCGTTGAATCAAACATTAAAACCACACTGACATTTCCGGCGAGATCTGATTACTTCCGGTATGATTCGAGACTTCTATCCCTAGTACTACTTTGTCGAGAGGTTATCATGCAATACCTCTATCAATAATAGGTACTGATGGCGACATATATCACCAATAAAGACGCCTAATTTCATATAATGACGATGTTGTGTATGCTACCTTTGACTAATTAAGTTAGAAAACAAATGAGTGCATTTGACCTAACATCCAATTCCCGGAATTGTCATAAGCGAATTTCGCAACATTTCACATCATTATGTCTGACAAACATCAGGTTTTGTTTTTAGGCGTCTTTGTCATCATTATATTCAGCTCTAAGTGCCTTTTATAGTATCAAGTCTTTTGAAATCGATTACAAATTAGATTAAGCACGTAGTAAGGCATGGGATTATTCTTGTTGTCGGCCGTATGGTGGCGCTGATCCGACGTCTGATATTAGCCAATGATCGGTTGGTCTGGGATTCAGAGGCTGTAAGAGATAATCGTATCTTATTGCCGTCTTTTCACGTCATAGCATAGTGGGCTGGGCCTCTCTGTCTTATTTCCTTGATTAATCGAGGATTACATGCTGAAAACTAAATTATTGGAAGTGGTTGCAAATCGAAATGAGACTAAATTCTCTAAAATTACAAATTATGATAAAGCATTGTGTTCTTGAACGCCGTGTATTTGTGTAGTAACATGGTATGGCCGAGCAAATTTCATTAACGATCATAATATGAGAGAGTGTTTTAAGATACGAGTGACACATGATCCTTAGCCTTTGCGCATAGCACTGTCATAGCATCTGCTAGAACTTTGTCTTTTAGTTTGGAAATACTTCTTGGCTTAACACGATAGAGGTAAGAATTTACAATAGGACTTGTGATAAAACACTTAGAATTTTAAACAAAATTGTTTAATTTGAACATTGTTTAACATTATTTCGAACATGGAGCTTATTCTTTCAGAAATTACAATAACAATCATTATCATTTAGTTTGTTTGATAAATGTTTGCTTTTTATTATGTATTTAATATTAAGTGGATACATCAATTTCAGATTAAATAGAGAAACCTCTGTCATCATGTTCTGTTTTCACTGCCCGCCTGCCTTGCACCCTGCTGCTCGTCAGTTCAGCATGGACCTAGCATACCAACACCACCACCCATGTAAGTATGTCACTGCTAGTCTAGCATACCAACACCCCAACCCATGTATAGTACGTCACTGATATACTTATTCACTCCTGTATGACGGTGTCACTAGATCATTTTATATTGTTGTATGACTTATCAGTAGCTGTTCTATTTAGTGTATACGTTAGCAGTTATCAGTTGCTGTCACATTTATGTTTTTGATATCATTCTATCTAGAATAGTCAAACTGCAGTTACCATAGAGTTTCATCACATTGTCACTTCAGTAATTAGGATTTAGATTCATAGACAATAATCATGGAACTACTACATGTATCTAAAATTAGATTTTTTTTTAAAAATATTTGAGTGGAATTACATAGTATAAGCTTGACCTACATTATTACGAATGATATGTATTCTCTATAAGGAAAATAATGACAAAATTAAAAGAGGCATTTATTTATCTAATTTTATATTTAAATGTACACTCGGTATATTGTGATGAAAATGATGTAATAAAAACACATGCGCCTCACGAACTTATTCCTTGGTTATCGAACGGTATTGTTCTTCTATATACTGTCATCCTCAATCTGTATACAATAAATATCCATATGATAACAGGGAATCATTGAAAATCTATTGTATATGAAGTTTATGTGATTCAAAAAGAACCTTACCAATATGTTTCTAAACTACCCCATCCCGCCCTTAATATTACGTCTATATGAAAAAGATAACTGAAAGATTCTTATGTATCTGTCCAGCACTCGCAGGTTTGGCAGCTAGATTTCTGCGGGAAATATATATTAAATATATATTAAATTTTGATATTAAAAACCGTGACAATAATTGGATCCTAATGAAATGATTGCTCTTAGATATATTTGATTATCTGAATAGTGATATTATATCTGACTGCCAGTTTTGCCAGTGTTCAGTGGACCTCAGTTGGCTATGAATCTTGTAGTTATGATACAGACCCCTCCCTTTTCCAGTTTTGATGAACTTTATTTTAGTGTAATCAGTTATATGGAATGTAAGATATAAAATATGCGGACATTTGTGTATAAGTATGTGATATATTTCTGTTATGCTTTACGTTTTAATTTTATGTGAGCAGAAAATTAGCCATTCAAAACCTTGCCATGACGATTTACTTATTTTTACATGTTTTTATTGCTGTAACAGCACTACAAATATACATTTCTTACCTCAGCCGTTCATTAAAACAATTTTCACGCAGTAACCAAACGATGTCCCATGTCAAAAAATTTTTCGCCACTTGTGTATTAAATATTAAGGTCGTTGAACTGTTTTATCTTCTCACTAGCTAGTTCTTGAAATTAGTCTTTCAAATACATGCCATTGGCAAATGTGATTTGTCAATAAGTAAATGAAAGATGACATCCTTTTTTCTGAGATGCCACTACAACTTTACTCTAAGACCAAGTTTTCAAAAGGCATCATACCAGATTTTCAATCTTTTATTTTACACAGTTCTGTATAGTTTACAAAATATCAACAAACGTATATGAGATTTCAAAATTATATTTGTTGATACCGTTATATAGTTTTCAACTAAAACCCTGTTTGATCTTTTTATCTTTTTTTTTTATAAATGTGTATCTACAAATGTATAACCTGTAAGTCTTTGATGAATTAACAATACAATCATCAAAAGAAAATAATCATGGTGTCAACGAAAAATATCAACACATACTGCACAGAATGATTGTTTTCTGTGTAAGTATGACATTCCCTTATCAAACATACAATAAATTTTCTAACACATAGTTCTTATTTCAATATTCCTAAAATATAATTCAAAACCAGTGATGACTGAGTGGAGGTTGAACTTTACGGTTGTTGAATACGTGTAACACTATTACCGTACATTCAGCAGAAGGTCATTGGAACATATATTTCTTAGTGATTCGTGTTTTAAATTGTAGACATTTTCTCCATTTTTTGTGAAGCAGTTCCATATGCTTTTGAAACTGCGTCATCCTACATCCTCATTAATATTTGATTTATGAATTGATAAATGAAATATTATCCAAGAAAACCAAGATTTTAAGGGTATTTAAAACAAATAAAATCAAAGAAGAAAAGCATATTCACTGATTAGATAATAATGTAATTCAGTTTATTCTGAGTTTGCTAACTTTTTTTTGTATGAAACAAATTTTATTATCACACTTACTAAGCAAACTAAGAATGTATTGATTTATGTTAACAAAGTATCATTACACTAAATACTGATTGATATTTGCCAAAACGAAGTTTTATCCTTCAGTCTCATTATTACATTGCACATTCAGTGTGTTGGCGTCTTCTTTTGCAAATATTGGTAATTTCAAATTTCTGTTATTAGTACTGCTGATAAGAGTAGCGTACTTGAAATATGTGTACAATGGATAATATTGAAAAACTAGTCTAATTGATAAATCGCTATATCACCGTGTTGGAAGTTGCTGTGGGTGTCTTTAATTTTAGCTCGCTTTCGTGACAGCAGATATATACTTATATTTCTACATATACAATTTTACTACTAAACACACTCCATAGTTACTCCTGCGACAATGTAGATAAACATGACTTTGCCCTATCTATAATTGTTTTCGTGTTTATTTCGTCACATTATTCCTTTTTTCTTCGTCTGTCTTTCCTTTGGTAGCAGAGGCCTATGTAAATTGTTGCAGTTCTCAATTTGCACTACTTGTAAGTTTCTTTCTTAACACGTGTTTGCTTGATGTTAAACATATGTACGTTCTTTGTATGTTTTCTTTTTATACAATTATAGATGTTCAAATATCTATGAGACCTGTTACCTAAATCATTACATTAATTCATAGTTGGTTTTTCCCCTTTCTATCAGAGTTTAATTTGGCAAATTTTAAATAACTTTCCATCAATTTAAATTGTGAACGCGGAAAGATGGAGGTTTTGGTCCATAAACTAACTCTACCAATTCATCGACATTTCATTTATTGACATCCTCCGCTGGTTCCGTAATCGCAAAGTAGTCAAATACTAAGTTCTTGTATATTTCTTTTTTCTTTGTTTTGTTCTGCTTTATTTTCCTAGAGATACAAATCTTTAAAATTTTTTTAGACTTCTTTATAAACCACGAGAGGATTTCAACAATCTTGTATTTTATTTGCAAAGATTTCATTCGCAAATCAATGCATATTATTTTTACATTTAATTAAAAAAAAGAAGAAGAAAGAAAGAAAAAATAAAATAAAGAAATGAGATATCTGACTCAGTTGTATGAGAGAGGTCGCCACAAAAAATATAAATAATAACAAGCACACAAAAACACACAATTGTAATGTACCTGTGGTACCGACATAGGACGGTCAACTGAAATGACAATTGTCATTGACGATTTAAAACACAATTCACAGTGGGTTTTTTTTCGAAATACGTTTTCAGTTCATCATAAATGAAAAAGATGTTGACATATTGCGTAAATTTTACACATGACCCTTATATCAAAGAAATGAACAAAACTTGGATCAACTGCGTTTCCGCATGCGTTTTAATTGAATAAATAATTGAAAGTGTGGGAAATGCTGTAGATTTAAGTCAATTATAGTAGCACTTCGCACGAGCGAAATTTCCCCGAAGAATTCAAAATGCCTATGAGACAAACATAAATTAGATAATCAGAACCAAAAACGAATATGTCTTATTAGAGCTGCAATGTATTTGAACAAGAGACGTTGTGATACATTTCACTCGAACTGTATGCTGAGGGCAAAGCAAGGATTCGGTGTATATTTGTCCGTTTTAGATTGAACAGGCATTTCAGAAAAGTTAGATAGCCCATTGATATACACAATATATCTTTGTATGCTGGAATTTATTTCATCTGATGTCAGAAATGTCTAAGATAATCATGACTTTAATATTAATAATAAAGGACTCATCTGTCAGATATACCCGTTACTTAACGGCAAATTAAAGTACTTTAAATCCGATTACATTTCAACTGTCTGTACATTTCGTTCTCATTGCCAAAAGAACGCATGTAATTGATTTTGTGACCAGATTTCATTTAAAGACTGTCAATGAAGTACCCGGATTATAATGATTGAATGTTCTGGCTCAGTCAAAGGACTACTTGGCTTTCTAAGTTTTCTTTGAACTGAGGATATCTCCCGAACAAGTGACATAAGTCCCAGTAATATCTTTATTAATTCCATTTTCCAATTACGTGATTATACCCCATTTGTGCACGCAGACCTCTCTGATAATAGATGTTATTACTTTATTATCACTTTAAGAGAGACAACCTGTCGTAATATTAATGACCTGAAATAAAAAAGAGCCCCTTAATTTTACAAACTTAATGATCTGAAGTATTTGATAATTCACTGACATGTCCGTATTAAGATTTTGTTAGAAACGTTCATTTCTGTTTTGCACGGGATGTGTGATATTCTACTTACATTACCTCATTACGTTTACAATATGTCATTACGTATACAATATGTCATTACGTATACAATATGTCATTACGTATACAATATGTCATTACGTATACAATATGTCATTACGTATACAATATGTCATTACGTATACAATATGTCAACAGTTTAACAGTTATACCAATTAGCGAAATGATAATGATAAACCATTGATGATATTTTAAATAGATGAAAGTAACAAGTAACGCAGCAGTATGACAAAAGTCGCCACAGATATGCTGAGCAAACTATCACAAGTACATAATTAGATCTTCAATATTAAGTCATTTGTAATAAAAGTAAAGCATAGCACCTTGATTCATGAACTTTGTATACTGTCCTCTAAATGGTTTAATTCTCATTTAGATCTACGCGAATTGACCGTGGACATACACGGAGGGGAACTAACAGGAAGACACGTACTCTCATCATCGCTTAATACTTCGTGTTTCCGCTTGATATAATTGATGTCGTGTAGTGCCATATACATCAATTCATGCTTTTCAATTGAATTTAAGAAGCTTTTTTTTTGCCCTGTATATTTTTCATATATACTAAATATATGATAGCTTTGCTCTCTATTTATTTCCTTTATATCAAGAGATATGTTAGTTTGCCGTATTTATTTCTGTATGGTAAGAATATGTTAGATTTGCCTTGTTTATTTCTTTATAGTAAGGAATATGGTACTTTTGTCCTCCTTATTTTCTATATAGGAAAAATTATGATACTTTAATCCTGTTTAATTTCCTTTTACACATACATGTAATTTCTTAAATTCAAGTTAGGAAATATATAACACAATTGCTTTATATTGCAGTGTCTTTCTTGCAAATTTATTCATATGCAGTATTTTACTTGCAGTATTTTTTTTTGCAATATATACTTTTATTGCAGTATTGCTTCCTTCAGTTTAAACTGTTCATGAAAGTGTTCATATTTCCACGAATATTCTTTTTAAACTAGTGATTTTAATAGAAAGTGGCCAAAAGTAAGATACTTCTAACTATCTATAAATCTCGGGGCCCGTAAAAGGTATTTATGTAAAACATTGTACGGGCAATACCCCAAAACCAAACGAAATCAATGATAAATGATCTGAGGTATGTAGAAACACGTATCATAAACCTGTCATGAGGAGTCGAGGAAGAGGAAGTATTTCCAGTAAGATGGTAACGCCTGCTGTATATAATTACATAGTAAAATCAAAGTTGGTATTTAATTAGAGGTAAAAAGTAAATATAAATGCACTCAACATATAATCAAAAAGTCATGACAATAATAAATAAATATAGAAGTTGCCATGAAAAAACTTAACAGGGATCAACACTAATTTAAAACGGAATGTAAGAACATCTGATTGTCTTATGAGCTTAATAGACCATATTCCGGTTTTGATAAATGACGACTTTTTGTCCGAGCTAATACCTTTTGGCGTTGTTTTTCATGGTGACGTTATAATGAATCTATGTCATATATACATATATATAATAACAAATACCTGCATACGTACATACTATGCATGCACGTACAATTACAATTTGCAACTATATACTTAAATAAATTTGACATTGATAGATTGTGTGATTTCTCTTTATTCTCTTCATTAGTTTTCATATACATAAGTGTACCATGTGTTCCAACTTAGTTCATTGTTATGAATGCCACAATAAGGTACCACTAGTTACTGTCATAAGAGATAAGTGGTTTGTTTAGAGGATTTAACCATCTTGTTCATATGTATGATTCTGTGATTGCTGTATGTGTGTAGTCTTTGGTGATCTGTATGTGTTGAAAAGTCTTTATGTGCAGTCCTGATATTTCTCAATATTTTGTCAGCTATTATAATTATATCATTCAGTCTTTATCACATTTCTTTGAATAAAAATTACTGGTTGAATAAGTGTATGCTTTGTATGGAAGCCTAACACAATGTTCACCTGATCAACAACACAAAGAACGATATATAAAAACTCATAAATAATTTACTTCTCTGCGTGACCTAGGCGACACAGACATACTTTAGATCAAACAATTGTCTACATTTCAAAACTTGGTAGAAATATCATTGTATTGACAATACAGTGATATCAAAGGGAGTAATAACATTGCCATACTGCATCACCACATAGTGCTGAGGTTTGACCCGTTACCAGATGATTAAATACTGTGATTTTTGTAATATGAGACACCAACCCACTAATGCGACACCAGTCTTCATAACATTCTCGTTGTTCTAAGAAAAGTTTGATTACGAATTCGATCGAAACTGACCGCCAGGGGGTGAGATGTATTCTTTATTGAAAGTCTGAAGCCCATCACGTAAAGCTTAACTCCGATGTCTACTAATGTCTTGAATTAGCAATTTGTACACTGCCATAATGTAATTTAGCTATTATATGATTCTTGATCAAAACACAGCGCTTACGATTCCTCGTTATTCAATCAGAGAATAATTGCAATGTGTGTTTTCCTCTCACTTATTAGCCTAAAGCAATGAAGACCAAGTGAGACTAATTCTTCTTGGCACGCGAGCGCGTGCAAATGGGGAAATAAGAATCCAGCGTAATACTGTTTACTTACACGTCTAAGGTATCCCCTCAGCTTCAAGCCTGATGGTCGCTACCACCAATATCAAATTAAATTACCTTTGAAATCTGATATCTGCTGAGAGACAATTAATATAATGACAAGGAATAAATGTCATTAAAGTCCCCCAGATATCAGATTCAAATAATAAAACACCTGTTATCTGAAACAGCGATGAACATAAACAAGTTCGAATATGAAATAAACACCATAAATATAATCGCTCGGTGGACTCGTTATGTTTCAGCGTCATTAAGCATTGGAGACACATTTTGATTTTTTTGAATGTAGACAAACACTTTAATGCTTCAATAATCGTAGGATATTATTCTCCGAACATCGTTTAGTGAGTATAACGAATTATGAAGGACTGAAACTGAATATTGTATTGTCATAGACCATGTCCATAGGGGTATCCGTTGTCAGTTTACGCACATGAAACGGACATGATACCAGCAAAAATAAATAGTGGGAACCTCTAATCTATTAACAAAGCTTTCATGCAAATTAATTTATGCTCCAATCAATATAAGTTAATTGAATTATTAGTTAAGTAAACGGCAATTATTGTTAGAGATAATAGTATATATTCCCAGCAATTATAGTGAAGTGGTTAGTAAGAGTATAAGTGGTGTTTCTACTTTACGTCCATTATGATGGCCTAGCAATCATAGAACTTTTGTTAATATGACAATAACAAATAAATCATTGTAAGTTTGTCATACAATGTTCAAAAGAATTCGAATTAAATAACAAATATCAGTGAGTTTGTATATAAGAGAAATTCGATGAAGATCCGTGCTATCCACAGAATTAGACTTACTTAACGTTTTCGTATTTGTACTTTGTAAACAGAAGTAAACTCTATTGTTTTTGTGAAATCAAAGTTGACTATCTGCGTATTTCATAATATATTATTTGTTTCTGATTTTTTTCGTTTGCCAGCGATGGATTCTGATATTTGGTTGAGACAGATATCTAATCCTGTCATCAAGTTTCTGTTTTACGTTTTGAAATATTTGTTTCAGAAACATACATATCCATCAATCTTTAATGAATGGATAACTGTTTAAATTCAGTTTTGATATTATAATTGACAACGTACTGTTTAAATTTTGCACAAATGAATTCCTTCGAGGTAAAAAAATTTAACATATTTTTAATTGAAAACTGATTTTTGAAATATATATAGTTATTTGTAAAATACTACAAGTTACAAATTAGTCTTGCATTCTTTAAATTCTCTAAATCATTATAACACAATAGTTTTTTATTTGATTTACTTGGAAATCTTATTGATAATATACATGCTAAAATCCTCATTTCATAATACATATTTGATACATTCATTTTTCTTTTTAAATAAAGACAACATACATTTATTCCGTTTTAATATTTTAAGTTATATCTAAAATCCTTAATCACTGTATAATGAAGGTTACAGACATTAAGTTATGGCTAATTACAAATCAACAAAGAACAACAAAAATGATTTATTCTCATAACTGAACAAATACATATACAGTAAAGAGAAATTTGTATAATGCTATTTATATACAAAATTTAAAGTGGCACTTTTTAACCAGGAATATGAATATGAAAATAACAAATCCGTAAACGCAACCATCTTCGATGAATGGATGATTAGGCCAATTCAGTATTTGTATAATTATTTAGTTAATAATGAATATTCGTCAATGTTTTCAGGTAGAAAAAATAAATTTAAATACGTATAGTTCACGTGTAACGGGTATACAATACTATTCCATGTGCCCTGATAAACTAATATAAGAACACCCCCACTTGCTAATAAAGCCGAAATACAGGTCATGCACTGTTTATCTTTTGGTATTAAAAATAGACATAGAAGGCAAAATAAATCTTCACGGTATTTATACTATTTAATGATTTTTATTCCAATACAACAGATGCTGGTTATGGTTTAGCAGGTGAATTTCAAGACGATAGCTTTGCTAGGAGAAAGCAAAGAAGAAATAGAACAACGTTTACTCTTCAACAGGTACATGTATCTTCAGTATTTGTGAGATCTTATAAGAGCATAAAGAACAAATATTCATAGAAACCATATCGCATATAGTTATGTTCAGATTTTATGTAACCACACTAGGTAAATAAAGTATAAATATTCCTTAAATTCATTTTCTAGTTTATGCAGTATCTATTGAAATTTAAGTCTGAGGGTATCGGAGACCTAGAAGACTAATGTACACCGACTATATTTTACTCTCGCATAATTTTCACATTTTACGTATCAAATACTGATGATACAGTAACAGACAATTCGAATTCCTACTTACTGCTGAACTCATTCACTCTCTTTTAATTGTCAGTCTGCACCGGTTTTAGTTGTAGCCATCGACGATTTAAAAAAAAGGCGTCATCCAGATTAGGATCCAAATTTACGGATCATTTGCTTATCTTATTTCCGAAATAATGATAAACTTAATTCGTAGTATCTCCGTCATAGTTTTCACGAAATATTCTCCTAGTAATATAAAAGGGGAATAAGTAAAAAACGAAGAAGTACCGAAGGGTAAACCATATCTCATAGTCCATGGAATAAAGGGGACAATATCGTGTTTAGTGTCATATTCAGACAAATGCGAACCCCAATAAAATCGAAGTGAGACCAGGTGCCCGGGAGGAGTAAGCGTCCCCTGGGTGCATATAACATCCGTCGCAAAAGTCCTGCAATAACCTTTCAAATCGAGGAGGTAAATACATAAATATACACGCATGAACATACGAAGGAGACAGGAACACGAAGTCAAATTTCCCACTAAAGGCAAGAAATGCTGCCTGCCTGAAATTCCGATGTCGGAAACGCAGATGAACAAATATCTGTATATACATGTATACACGTATTATGTCAAATCAAGTATAGTCAAAAAGTTAAGATGGTTATTTAGTATGGTCAGGTCTCAAAATATCGTTAAATAAATTGAATATATTAAATGTTCCGTATGGATCTTTATCTAATATATATGTGTGTGTATTTATAATATGATAAGATATAATATGATATGATATTCTCAGCTGGAAGAACTAGAGAAGGCTTTTGCCCAGACGCACTACCCCGATGTATTCACCCGAGAAGATCTAGCAATGAGAATCAATTTAACCGAGGCAAGAGTTCAGGTTCGTATAACAACATGAAACTGATTTTTTTTCTAAATAGGGGAAATAGTTAATAGTTAAACTGTTTTAAGTATTAAACTGTTTTAGGTAATGCCAATCTGTTTCATTCGACGTGGATCTTCCCTTTAGGCTTAATGGATAAAATAGTTCTCTTGATTGTCTAATTGTGCAATTCGAATTTATAGTAGATTAAACCTGCATGAGACTCCTATAATTAGAATAAGATATCTTGATAAATTTGTTTATTCTCATTATGGCAAGATCACATCAATATTTTTATCATAATATTTCCATTAAAAGAATGACATTACAGTAATAATTAAGTTTTATCTAATGCAGGTATGGTTTCAAAACAGACGTGCAAAATGGAGAAAAAGCGAAAGATTCACACAACAACAGAAATCAGGACAACCTTGTCACGGGGAAAGCGAAGACGAAGCATTATCTGACACAGAGTCGAAGTCGCACGACCAGAACGATATTGACCCTGAACAAATGACCAGCACTACTGAATCGTCTGACGTCGACCCCCAATCTAAAACATTTGTAGATATCATTTCCACCAACACAGACGACAGTGCTTGTAGTGATGATCAGACTTTGGTTCCAACTTTAAAGGAAATAGAGCGCAAGGTGGAATCGAAAGATGAGGAGGAAAATGATGTAAAGGAAAGCACATATCATACTATATTTAAAGAAAATATCAAAACAGAGACTGACAGTGATGCTGTTGAAATCCCTGATGGAGTAACTTTTGTCAAAAATAGAACATCTGTAACAAAGAAAAGGAATGTGGATTCTGATGCTTCTGTATTTGTCGAAGATGACAATGACGCTGCAGCAGTAAATATTGAAGAATTAGATACCAAAGACAAAGTAATGACAGAAAATGGAAATTCAAAACAGACTATATCAAATATATATCCATCTGCATCGTTACCGGGATTATGTTCCTCATCAACAATGTTGATGAATATGGCAAATCATTCACAAGAAAACATGATGTTGAACAAGCCTCCATATTTTCAACCATCCTTTGTCCAGACTCTTCTTGCTCTCAATAATTCTGCAGTCAGCCGTCACAACTTGATGCCGTTTATGGAGGGGTAAGGAATAGTAGTATGTTTGTAAATCAGTTGAAATTCGCACTTGGTTTTACTATCAAAATATAAATATCTAAAATTCTTTTTTCAATATTATAATATGGACATTATGAAATTACACTATGCGTATGAATCGATGTACATACTATGTCTTGTATTTATCTTCCAGACACACTTATAAAAGTTATATGGAGAATTTGTTCGCAGGACCTCGGCATTTCCTTTCTCAAATGACCCATCCCGCTTTCAAAGGTAAGTTTTGGTAACTGAGTTTTCCGAGCCAATATATTACCACATGATCCATTAATATCCGAAAAACGCTTAGAAATGTGGGCGTAAAACCCATACTTCAAAGAGCAAAAACAAATTGATTGGCATTGAAACGCAAGTACATGTATTAAATCAAGTGTCATGTAGAAGTAGCTTCCTTTGTTGACGAGTCATTAATCGAATTTGAAATTTAAGTTATAGTCATCCAAGTATTGTAAGTCGTAGGTAGAAATATAAAATATACCTAAATGAGTTATTACACGTAAATATGGACCTGCTAAAAATAGAGGCGGGGGTCTCACTTTTCCTGAAGGAGTAAGCGTTCCTTGTCGGTATATAACACCCTCTATGGACCCGTAGTTTTCAGGATATAAACGCTAGTTATCTATCAAAACCGACGAATTAACATCTGCAATTATAAAGCGGCTGAGTCAATATATTATACTGTATAACAAAACTTTGTACTGACAAACAAGCAATTACAGCGACCATCAAATTTACTGGAAATTGACACAAGGCGTGATTTTTCATATCTGTTGATAGTAACTCTTTGATCGGTAGACAATTTCTTTCGGTATGAAGTCACCATACGCCACACAGGCGCTTGCATATCGAATGAGCTGAGAGACTTAAACATCGTAATCAGGTGATGGCAGGAGGACAAATTATGATAGGAATATTCAGGTTATCGCATTTGTCATATAACTAAACGGTTAGTTTGCCGTTCAAACCAATATGAAGAACATGTATACAGTCTAATTACGAAGAAGATGCACTGAATTCTGTCGTGTTTTAATTTCTAGTTCGTGGAGAGTTCTAGTAGTATTTAGATAGGTATTAAATTTATCCTTTTTAATGGAATTTTAGCACCTTCTTTATATCAGTTTTAGTGTTCTAATATTTAGAGTGATTTTAACAAATTATGCGTCTGGGTAACTAAATACAAGGTATTGGCACCTTTCGGACCCTTTTTAAGTAACGAGGCACTGATCTTTTTAAAAAGCATAAAACATGAGATTTTCGAACCTACGTGATTTTGTTAATAGATTTAAATTAAAACCTTTGTATAATTTTCTGATACAAAATTCTTAATAAGCATAACTCCATGTAGTACTTTCAAATATATCAAATCCTAATCCCAGACGATGAGGCAGGATGTAACTTGAATGATAGGGTTATTATCCCTGCTGCGTTGTAACGATGATATTAAATTTTCATGTCGAATATAACACCAAATTCTAATTTCTAGGATGCCTACCATTCTGTGGATGCTGTACAAACAGACCAAGTGTACCAGGTGTCAGTATAGCTCCGGATCAGAGGACGTCAAGTGTCGCTGAACTGCGTCGACGTGCACGTGAACATTTGGAAGCGATGACGTCATCTTCACATTCAGAACTTGTTATACCCAGATCTCTTCCGCAGTGAACAACAAAATAACACAGACAAATATTATTTGACTTATTCTAAATACTTAACAAAAACCAATATTGAGGTGAATTGGTGAAAAGGGGTATAAAATACCCAATAGGACTTTGATGTAAATTTTCTATATAAAATTGTTATTAGAATTATCATTCGAGCGGTAAGGATTGCGGGCCAAGGCTTACGTCGGCATATATATATATATATATATATATATATATATATATATATATATATATATATATATATATATATATATATATATATATATATATATATATATATATATATATACATATATATATATATACATATATATTTGTCTATAACAGACTAGTTCTCGTAAAATTGCTAAATTATTGCTGGAAAGCCTGTCATTCTGAAGATCCACTATATTACGAGAGGAAAAATAGAAAGATACAAAAGAGATTAAAATCGATGAGAACGGAATTCTGCGCATATGATGTACTTGTTGTAACTCTGCAACATCATCGTTTAACATTTGTATTCAATACGATATTGTTCTTTGTTGTGCCGAATCGTTTCATCTCTTTTTATGATATTTTTCAGTTGAATTCTTGTCACAAGTTTGATCCTGAATATCATTTGGTGCGACAACACTTGTTAGTTTGGAAATTGTGACTAATTATGTTGCAATAAACTTTGATATTAGCTTAAGAGTCCATCAAGCAACTTTATTTTATTTACACATTCAATCAACATTTGTGTAATGATTTCTCGAATTGTGCATAACAATATTATTTGCAATTGATGACATATCCAGTCGGTTTAGTATTCAAATCGATTCAGATTATCTAATTGGCCAAATAATTTCGCCAATTAGTCCACTCATTCAGAAAATAGTTCCTGCCAAATAGTTCGTTATTCGGCGGCGAAAATGGGCTTATAATTAATACCTTTAAATATGGTAATATGGGAAATTAGCTTTTCTATCCCAAAAGGGGCTGATTTCAACGAATACGAAGACTGCCATCCTGAGCCCCCATTCAATTCTCTTTCAGTATAGAGAATAGGCCGAAGTAAAATAAACGCATAACAATGTTAGGCGCTGACTGAGCATATTGAATTAGGAAAGCCAAGCGAAACTAAATTGGAAAATACCATTTTAGTTACAAACCTACTTCAAATTGCAAATTGACCAAATTAGACGTCGAGATGTAGTAAATCACATTTAAGACGACAAATCGTGGCCTCGATTTCAACAGGAGCCTCGATTTCACGTAGAACTCTTTGATAAGCACATATAATTTACAAATGACCACATCATAAAATAATTCTTAAGGCATTATATCAAAGGTATAATAAGGCTTTCTCGGACAAATCTATTTCATGAAGCTATCAAGGAGTAAAGCCCAGCAGAATGATATCAAATATAACTGTTAAAAATAGTTAACCTACGGAAGTAATTATTTATGAAAACGTTCACATTTATTCTTTCATTTAAACTTTCTGTCACATTTCACTGTAGATAAAATACCTAAAAATTCATAAATATGGTTCAAGATTTTTTTGTTTAAATGTTGGCACGATGTAGATTAGATTTATATATCAAGTTTTAAACATCAATTTAGTATCTGGGGATGTTGTTATCGGTATGAGCCTGTGTAGCTCATTGGATGAGATATTGGTTTGTGAATGAAAGGTCCCGAGTTCGACTTCCGCCATGGCTACACCGATGTCCTGTCATTTGGATAAGACATTGAAAATCGAGATCACGTAATAAATCCCTCGCTGCTTCGTGTGAGTCTATTACAAAAGTATAAAATTGTTTGTTATACCCTTAACATAATATCCCTATATAATTCATAGTGATTACCGGTCCAGTATTTTTAACTAGGACCAACAGTAAAAGTTATTGGACTGATGACGTCATTACTTATGCGACGTTATTACTGATGACTTCATTACTTATCTCGGTTTCAAATCTGTCAAACCAAATAACGTCGTTTGATTAAATTTTCTAACTTGGTGGCCAAAGAAGAAATTCAGAGGATACGCGATGATAGGGACAGTAAAAATACTAGGAATTTAATCAAGACAACAGAGAATGAGCTCAGCCGTCCGTCAGGTGGCGCTTGTGTACTATGAATTAGAAACGACGTTAAACGTTAGCAACCTTATGACGTCACAAGAATGCCTCATTGTTCTTTACGTCATCTTTGCGGGAATACGTTTTATTTCCTCCCTTAACATTAGGACCGCAGTTAATGGCGGCGAAGCCCATTTGTTTAACGAGTATCTAGAGGCAAAGGGAACGTCAGTTGAATAGTTTCATGATGTATCAGTGGATGAAATGTGCGATATTTATTACATTTATTACGAGTGCTATAATAAAACAGTGGGAAATACCGCCATTAACTGCGGTCCTAATATTTAGGGAGGAAATAAAACATATTCCCGCAAAAATGACGTAAAGAACAATGGTACGTTATTGTGGCGTCATAAGGTTGCTAACTCCAACCGATGTTACTAACTGATAGTACACAAGCGCCGCCTAACGGACGGTACTTCCCGTTGTCGACTGGGATTTTCGGACAACAGCTGATCTGTTGGACCCTCGGAAATTGTCGTTCTTTTACAAATTATTTGATATACTAAATGATATTATGATAATTTCCGGTACCGAGGGTCCTTGGGTATATTAGGAAATAAGAGTTTGAAATATGCAAGTAAGTATTGATTTACCAGAAATCCCAGAAAGATGACTAGCTTCTTAAAGGAATGTTTTTGAAATGATAAGGAATACTGAGAGCTTTAGTATTATTATGATTGGAACTACTCGTACAGGGACTGAAAATATTGTGTGCCAACGAGTAATGGTTCAAATTATATTTCTCCCAATTCATATATTCATATATTGAAGATATTGTTTTTTATTTGAACGGGTCGATCTCAAGAAGCAATCATATTTTACATATCATAAATTGTAGTATAAGTAAAACTAATAGTGCTTTATTTAATTTGTGACATGGAAATTCACTTATCCAATGTATACCTATTAAAATTAGGTCTGGTTAGCGTCATGGGCGGTGTTAATTGTGACACGTGATAGTTCCCAGAAGTCCTGCGTCTATCTACCACGCGCTAAGACCCGCGATAATTCACTTACGACAACGAGACGCCCGATATTAATTCAATAGTAAAACACTATTTCTCATTTAGTTTCCTACTTTAACCAAATATACACCATAATTTGGCGCAGTGGAAGCGAAATTTGTCACATTTTGCTGAAACAATTGGTTAATTGGCCGACCAGAGGTTCAGAATTGTCGGCGTAATTTATTAAAGTTGTAGTAAAGTAATTGAGATTATCTTATTTTCGGGTATAATGTACGACATTTCTATCCCTAACGAAGTTATACCGTATAATTGCTACCACAATCTCTGACCATCAAACTTAAAAGTTAATTATTTATGATTTGGGGGCCGTTTTCTACCCACTGATTCCCCTTTTAGGGATCCGGTTTCATTTTGCATTCGGTAGTAGCTGTCTAGGACAATTGACGTACGGCAGAATAAAAAGACAATTATTGTGTGGTCAATCACCTGCTTTGTGGTCTGAGGATGTAGCATAGCGGGGTACGTGTGTAGATCGTCTAATAAGCGCTGCTAATGAAAAATGAATGTTTACCTCAAACTGCAGATGACCCTTGTCCATGGGTGTCCAACCTTAAACGAGAAAGCAGTTATAACTGTAACCTGTTTAGATAGATTATGATGCAAATACAATCTTGTTTGCCATAAGTTAAATGATGGTTGGAAATACAGTACAATTTAATACAATAATCTTGAAAAAAGAAATAATGAAACACTCTATATGTCCTGTAGAACTGTCCTTTATCAATAAGTTATTACTGTAACTATATTTTGCTAATGTAAGACGAATGCTTTTTTTCTTTGAAGATGTGTGGCTTGTTATAATCGTCAAGTAGATATCTGGTAATGAAAATGATGTTTACTTAAAGTTTGATAACTCGAGTAAGGTAGTGAATTTGTTTTGAAGCGTAGTACCGTAGTATCACCATGCGATGATTGAGTTTAGATTTATCTGTTGTATTTTTCGTAAACTGAAAGTGTACAACTGCAAAAAGCAAATTTTTGATTACTTGTATTACTGGTTAATCACACGAAGTACAGAAATGTATTATGTAAATACACAATTTCTCGACGACTAAATTCCGCCACGATTTGCACTATTATAATAAAAGTTGTCCATATCGAGAATAATGGATGTGGAAGATGACTAATAAAAACCGTGTTTAGTAGTTGAGGAAATGCGTATTGGCGGAGTTGTGCCAGTTCACAGGCAATACTGCCAGGTATTTGTTATACCATATGTATATTCGAATATCATTTTCGTCTATTCTGTCAGGCCCTTAGGTAAAGTCATTTTCCCACCCTTATTTTCTACGTGCTAATATAACATGCAAGCAGTGTATCAATTATTCGGAAGGAATTCTCTCTTTTAGACTAAGTATAATGCAACTGGAACAAATCGTTGTTTTATCACATGACCACAAAATGTCGTATGCTGCTTGCATTAAATGTGGTAAAATTAAATCCATTCTTTTCAGTATGACTAAAAGCTGAAAAGCATATAACATATCAATCCGAAATGTCAGACCTAAGTATGAAATTTGGGTCTGAATTCCTCATATAGAGAGAAGCGGCGGGAACCGATAAAATTAAAACTTGTCTTTGTAGAATATTATTTACCATTCGCTTTGCCATTTACTTGTTTATATCCAAATAAGAAAGCTCGATAAATAGTTCGTAACAAGCGATTTTAAACATCCTTTGGCCGATTTTTTCACGATTTCTATTTTGAGGTTACGGTAAATTCTTATTCGATTGCAACATGAGGAAATTCGGAGGAAGAATTTAAAAGCACTTGCTACAGGACTTACATCCAACTTTCTGTTATAAAAGCATCATTTTTGTCTTTAAAAATTTGAATAACAAAGCGAATGGTGAGAAATAAAAAAATCAAAAAAATTAAATTTGGTCAATTTCCGTCGAATCTCTCTGTGGGAGGACTTCAGACCCAAGTCTCATGCTTGAGTCTGCTATTTCAGATTGATGAAAAATATCCACATCAACTTCAGTATAAACAATATTTAAGCTAATTTTAATAACATGTAATTACAGTTTTGCAAGGCGTTTATTTGTTGTCTCATTGCTTTATTTTTCACGCTAATTTACTCAAATCGGGCATTATCACTACACTTATCTCCTAGTCGTATTTTCAAACTTGCAATAAAATCAGGGGAGATGATCTTATTAGATATAGGGGTATATGTTTCTAGAGAGGAGGATATCAGAACGGAAAGGGGATACTCTTCCTTCATATGATCTACAATCACCCGGAATACCGAGTCGGTTCTTAATGTTATGTAAGAATAAAAAGAAAATACATGAGGGTAAAAGAATGGCAATTAATGGTGCATCTGATAAGCTGATCTTCTGTACGGAGAGAATGTCATTCTTTCAATGTATCAGTGGCTCTGACTAGGTAAAATTATTGAACATATTAATCTGTAAACCATCATTGATTCTGCTGTAAAAATATGAATTTGTAATTTATTACCTTAGTGTAAAGTTTTTATGACCTGGAAAAGTGTTGTTTTTTCACCTTAAAAATTTGGTATGTTGACCCCCTTCCAGCAAGATTTTCTCAACATTAAGGAGGATTACCTATCGTGAACTGTTAATATTTTGACAGAGGAGGGACTGACAAACATTTTGCTATGTGAGTTATATAAAGATAAGACATAGAAATCTGTTTGCTGGAAGTTTCGTAATTTAACATTTGACCCTATGGGAACAGGTATTACTCTGCATTATGCATTAACATACGACATATCTTTCATATGATTTTCGTATAAAAGAAACCGATTCGGTGTTCCGGATCCACCTTATCAGCCTCATTCACTGAATTCACTTTATTCACTGAAACTACCAATTATATTTGTACACACACACACACACACACACACACACTCACACACACACACACACACACACACACACACACACACACACACACATATATATATATATATATATATATATATATATATATATATATATATATATATATATATATATATATATATATATATATATATATATATATATATATATATATATATATATATACACATACAGGTACGCGTGTTATATTTTGTATCTACACCTTACTTAGTCCAACTGTTATATCGGTTATCTTTTATTCAACACATTTCGTGATTTGCGTAGCTACAATATGGCGTGTTGTGTAGACATAAGTGATATTAAATAAAAGAAGAATCTATAGTAATCTAGTCAATTCCACTTTTATTATATTTGCCTGTAATGTTGCAAAGCGACATTTTCGGTGTTTTATGAATTACATTTATTGACCCGTAGCGCTTTACTGTCAATCACACGAAGTGCCGTATCTGGACTATGTATATTACACAAATTATTGTTTTAAAATCTGATTTCCTTTAGTCTCGGAGGCGATTAGACATTATATAAAATATAAACCAGAAAATAATATTGTTAGCTTCGCCAATAAAGACAGCAGGGGATAAAATACGACTAGAGTTATTCACGCTTATTAAATTGTGTTCCAGTTTGTTCTTTATCATTGTTCTCTATTAACTTGATAATTTAATATTACTTGAATAATAACAGCTAATTTTGAGTTATATTCGTTTTGTTTTATTGGTCTTCTGGACATTATTTTTCCTTAAACTAGTCTGAATAATATCAACCATAAGACGTTACAAAACGAATTATGATAAATTTGTTCAGAAGAGTTCATTAGATTTTTATGCTGTTTTCCATCGTAGTATTTCCATAATTAATGCCGTAATTGACGCTATGTCAGAAATTTTATTGAGTTACGAATGTGCGGCAGAAATCTAAATATCAAAATAGATTTATATGGATAAATTCCTCGAAGAATTATATAGTGCAAGTAGGTTCCAGATGTATCAAATTCAGATATGTTACAAGAGTCGAGATATATACAACGCGGATAGGCTATTTACATACATTTGAATAATGGTATGTTTGTCTATTATATATTTGACAAAGAATGATTTACTCTATATGACACACTATGGATTAAGACAGGCTAAAATATTTTGCTACAAATAAATTAAACTTTAATAAAAACTAGGACAAACGTAATCAATGTACAGAGTATATATTTTTTTACAAGGTAGTACTCCATATATTGTTTGTGGGGTTTAATATTTTTCAGTGTCGGAAGATTATTCCGATGAAGAGGCAGAAATATAGACAAGGCCTTATTATTCGGGCATATCAGGCTTACCTAGTCATCAGTACACGTTTACTCATCGAAGGCACCTGATCTCTCCTACGCACACACCTACCTTCAGTGTACTCCATACTGTATTGTACATTCCAGCATTACCAATGTGATACTTTATTTCTTGGAAAAAGTAAACGCAACTTTAAGGTAAGGGGGAAAATGAAATTGAGTTATTTTCCATGAAAGGCTTCTCAGGAGTAACAAAATGCAAATAAGACAATTGTCATATATTATGTGGTTTCCTAAATGTTATATATTGTGGCCAGACCCGAGAATCGAACCCAGACCCTTTCGCTATCAAGACGTACGCTCTTACCATTGAGCTATCCGGGCTGATAACGACATCCGTCACACTTCTCCCCTGCCAGAGGTTTCCAAACCTGGAAACCAAACAGGAACCCCTAGTTCTCCCTTACACATGAGGGTTACTACTCTCACGGCAACAAAATCTGTAACAGATAGGTTGAAAAATTGTGGCTAGACCTGGGAATCGAACATAGAACCTTCCACTCTCAGAGGGACGCTCTCATCTTGACCTATCCGGGCTGATACCGGCGTCTGTCACAGTGTGAACCTACATAGCTCTCTTTTCAGACACAATCCAAGCAGAAGTAATATAAAATACTTTCGTAGATCTAGTATATATTAAGGATTGTCATCCGTACCTCTCTTTAATGAATACATTGACTGGGGATACGCGATAACATATACAGAGGTTTTAGGACATCATCGCAAGTAAACAATCAGGAAAAGGAAAATGGAACGGGAAAATTATAACCTTGACATTTACAAATAATTCGTATCGTATCAGTACTGTAACATGTACAATATGACGGCATGATAAATATTAATAGACGGACCCATAAAAATCAGAGTAAGAAGAAAATGTCCAGTGTCCATGGGGATAAAGTACGCCCAGGTGACTAGCCACTCCCGTCTTGAATGCATGACACAGTAATAATCAAATGACCAGAATTTGTCAGTTGTTTATATATAAAACTTAGGAAGAAAAAGTCAAGATAAGTATCGAAGGTTTATGTTTTCATCTACCGGGTATATTTTGTGGCAAGTTGTATGATAAAAGATAAAAGAGCCAAGTGGTAGTCAGAGAATAACACAGATGAACAATTCCAGAAACAGTCTTAGATTTTAGTATTAAAAATCCCACAATGTAAGTTAACTACACGTTATAGTATGTGTTAGTTAAAAATGGGTTTACCTTCAACTTTGGGCAAGTTTGATGTGTGTAATAAATATGTACATGTAATTAGTCTGATGCCAATAATATAGTCCATGTCTAATACACATACGTCTTCAGTAACTGAAGATATTGATATCATTATAATTACATGATACATGTGAACTCAGACAATCACAAGGTGTACAATTACATAATATAAATAAACGCATACAATTGCACAGTGTGTATATACTCATAGAATAGCATAGTGTATAAAAAAATGACTGAAGCAGATAAACTCACTTAATTACATGGTGTATATAAACTCATACAAAAAATAGTACATATGTATCAACACGTACAAGTACGCAGTGTATACAAACCGACACCATTACGTAGTACTATTACATGGCGTATGTAAACTCATCCCATTACATAGTGGACTCGTACAATTATAGGGGTATATAACTTGTATCATTAAATGGTGTATATAAACTCGTACAATTATAGGTGTATATAACTCATATCATTACATGGTGTATATAAACTCGTACAATTATAGGGGTATATAACTCATATCATTACATGGTGTATATAAACTCGTACAATTATAGGGGTATATAACTCATATCATTACATGGTGTATATAAACTCGTACAATTATAGGGGTATATAACTCATATCATTACATGGTGTATATCAACTCGCACAATTATAGGGGTATATAACTCATATCATTACATGGTGTATATAAACTCGTACAATTATAGGGGTATATCACTCATATCATTACATGGTGTATATAAACTCGCACAATTATAGGGGTATATAACTCATATCATTACATGGTGTATATCAACTCGCACAATTATAGGGGTATATAACTCATATCATTACATGGTGTATATAAACTCGTACAATTATAGGGGTATATAACTCATATCATTACATGGTGTATATCAACTCGTACAATTATAGGGGTATATAACTCATATCATTACATGGTGTATATCAACTCGCACAATTATAGGGGTATATAACTCATATCATTACATGGTGTATATAAACTCGTACAATTATAGGGGTATATAACTCATATCATTACATGGTGTATATAAACTCGTACAATTATAGGGGTATATAACTCATATCATTACATGGTGTATATCAACTCGTACAATTATAGGGGTATATAACTCATATCATTACATGGTGTATATCAACTCGTACAATTATAGGGGTATATAACTCATATCATTACATGGTGTATATCAACTCGTACAATTATAGGGGTATATAACTCATATCATTACATGGTGTATATCAACTCGTACAATTATAGGGGTATATAACTCATATCATTACATGGTGTATATCAACTCGCACAATTATAGGGGTATATAACTCATATCATTACATGGTGTATATAAACTCGTACAATTATAGGGGTATATAACTCATATCATTACATGGTGTATATCAACTCGTACAATTATAGGGGTATATAACTCATATCATTACATGGTGTATATAAACTCGTACAATTATAGGGGTATATAACTCATATCATTACATGGTGTATATAAACTCGTACAATTATAGGGGTATATAACTCATATCATTACATGGTGTATATAAACTCGTACAATTATAGGGGTATATAACTCATATCATTACATGGTGTATATAAACTCGTACAATTATAGGGGTATATAACTCATATCATTACATGGTGTATATCAACTCGTACAATTATAGGGGTATACACCTCATATCATTACATGGTGTATATCAACTCGCACAATTATAGGTGAATATACCTCATATCATTACATGGTATATATAAACTCGTACAATTATAGGGGTATATAACTCATATCATTACATGGTGTATATCAACTCGCACAATTATAGGGGTATATAACTCATATCATTACATGGTGTATATCAACTCGCACAATTATAGGGGTATATATCTCATATTATTACATGGTGTACATAAACTCGTACAATTATACGTTTATATAACTCATAACATTATATGGTGTAAATAAATTCATTCACGATACAAGCAATTAGAACACAACTCATTTTTCACAGAATGACATGATGTTTGTGATGCATATCGTTATATTTTAATCCCGCTCTGGTCATGCCGGCGTCCTGTTTTTCGGATGAGACAGTAAAACCGAGGCCCCGTGTCGTGGTATGCATGGCACGTTAAAGATCCCTTACTGCTTTGGGTGGGTACGTTGCAAAGGTCAAAACTTGTGTGCCCCGCATCAGGCAGATGTTGTCACCATATACGTGAAATATTCATGGTGTGACGTTAAACAAAAATCAATCAATCAATCAACATTGTATTTTAATGAAATACTATGGCCAAAAACAATAATCCATTTTCAAAGTCGTTGTTTATACAGTTATTGAATTTCTAAATTGTTTGCATTAGACCTGAAATATGTAAACACTAATAAAATGCGGCAAATGAATAGGCAGCTGCTTCTCTATATTCAAATAGTCCAGCGCATGCGTCAATAGATTCAGTCGTAAAATTTTGTCTCTAGGTAAATACAAAAAATACTTCTTAAAACCTCAAAACAATGGCCTGAATCTGACAATTATGTCTCGGAATGTAAATTATATTTTTGTATACATCGCATGCATTACAATTATTACAATATTTGAGAGGTAATGAGCATGCTATGCCATTTACATTTAAACTTTTCACTAAGTCAAATGGAACTGTTGTCAGGACCGACTCACCATTCAGCTTTATACTGTTATATCAAACCATCAACAAAGAAATCCCTTTTATGCATTTGCATCTTGGCAATGATATTCTTATTCCAATCAATATTATCACCAACAAGATCTTTCTACAGATTGTAAATACTCTTTATATGAAAATATACATAAATAACTTCAGTATTCATAATGCTTCTTTGTTCTTTGTTAAAATCCAATGTTACATAAAATATATAAATGCATAATACGTATATACAACCACGTCAGTAAAATAGCATTCCAATACTATTAATAATTAAATGAATCGGTCATTCATCTAGAAATTATTGTCCTTTTATGATGTTTCCTCTCGTATCTCCTCCTATTATGTAGATTCGAAGAAGTCCTCCAAAGGGAAGTCCGGACATAAAAAGTAAAGAAACACAAACACTCTGTATTGCAAATTTTTGGTCTGACGACCTTTATCGAGCAATTTTTCAGATGACAAATTGATGTGTATTGATTTGAGACGTACAATAAGTTTGGCGTTTTATGACATTTCTTACAATGCATTGCTTGATATTATTATGGTGTGGTGATATTGAAACTGATATACTGAAGATGAGGAAATTTTACTGAAAAAATCTAATTCACTATTCAGGAAAGATAGATTGGATCGTAATGGAGGGGTGTCATCATATAATGTGAAAACTTTTTAAATTCTAAACGTCGCTTTGACCTGGAACATAATGGCGTTGGATTTATTTGGACAGAAGTAAATACCAGTGAAGAGAAATATTGTATTGAAACTAATTTCAGACCTCCTAACACAGGTAAGAAGAGCAACGCCCTCCGTTTCGTTGAAGGGGTAAACATTCCCCCCTTAAATCCACCTTTGACCTTGAAAAACAATAAGCGTCTTTGTCTTGGCGTGAAGAGTAAGTGTACCAAGTCTTGGCATGATGAAGAAGTGTACCAAGTTTGACAGTCCTAGTTCCAACGATTTAGGCTGTATCCTGTCTACACGGGTTTGCTATCAAATAATACTACGACCTTGACCTATGACCTTTAATCTTGAAAAACAATAGGCGTCTTTGTCTTGGCATGAGGAGTAAGTGCACGAAGTTTGACACTCCTAGCTTTAACGGTTTGATCTGTAACCTGCCTACAAGGGTTTCCTACCAAGGAGTACTACGACCTTGCCCTTTGACCTTGGCATAAGGAGTAAAGTACCAACTTTTACAGTCTTAACACAACGGTTTGGTCTGTATCCTGCCTACGAGGTCAGACAGGCAAACAGAGGACAACGCCATACCATAATACGCCCCATCAAAGACAGGCGTATGATAATGTGTGTAGCCTAACTGAACACTCCACTGAAAAAGCAGTGGACACAAAGTTTAACTTAACGAAAGTCAAATTAGTCCCCAAGTCACCAAAGTAAAACATTTCTGTAATGAACTTAACTTTCACCAGTTCATAAAGCAGCTGACATTATATTCTGAAAACTCAGTGGCCTTAATTGATCTAGTACTAACCAATAATAAAAATATCATATATCAATGTGAGGCTGTGGAACCTTTCTTAGACGTCAACACACGCTATCAATCATAGCAATCATAGCAATTATAGACAACAAACAAGAAAAGCAAGAAATTGTGCATTTAAAAGAGAAATTTCGTATTATTACAAGAGCAACTTCAATGAATATAGAAGAGGGCTATCTGAAATTGATTGGAATACAATCATAGTGCCCTCTAGCCATATTGATAATACTGTCAAAAGATTTACAACTAAAATATTTGAAATAGCAAATTAATTAATATATACCTAATCGAGTAATAACCATCAGACAATATGATCTACCATGGATAAAAACTGAAATTCGTAACACCATGAAGAGTAGAGACAGAACGAGATACAAAGCAAAGAAAGAAATGTCCTGGTATTACTGGTCTAAATTTAAAGAGGCACTATCCCCCACAGCCTTAATTTACAACCATTGAAAAGAAAATCATTGAATTGCTATTTTCTAGTCTTCCCAAAGATATCAACTTTTCGTTAATACAAGACTTTAAAACCTTACATCTGCCAAGATCATGCATTATTTATAAAATAAAATGAATTTCTGTGTTGTGCCGCTTTGCGCATGCGTAATAATATTTTCTGAAGCGAGTCGTAAACAAAAGTATCAACAAAATGGAGAAAGTGAAAAGGAAACGGGGAAGAAAGTGTTTGTTTAGCGATTTGGATATGATAAGTATAATAGCAGATGTAAATAAAGATATCTTTGTCGTTTTAATGCGGTCACATGATTGATAGGTCATGAATATTCATTATCTAGACGTGAAATTTCAGAAAAAGCACAATATTTCCGACACTGTTTTCTCGTTAATGGTACAATATTTTCAAAAGAGTTTTTTTGTAAATCTTCGATGTAGTGTCTAATATATACATATGTGAACTTAAAAGCTTCTTGTAAGTTTCAAAACTTATGAATCCGCTGATGGACAGTGTTTCTTTCAACATTTACGAAATAAAACCAATGATCGACCTAGATCTGCCAAAAGTAAATATCACCAAACACTTTGCACTTAAAAACAAGAGAACAAATTCTCTAACAAAGAGTGGTGGAAAGCAGTAAAACAAATATCAAAATTTTTCAAACAAAACAAATTATATTAAAATGCTCGTTTCAGATGACGAAAGGTTCGTTTCTGATGTCCAATAGAAAAGTGCATTACTTCACTCTTTCTTTGTTTCCCATTGTCATCAGTAATTGACAATTCTCATGCAGATCCGCCTCTCTAAGAATCCAACATTGACATGAATCAAAATGTGTTGAATAATACACTGTAAAGGGATTTTTGAAAAAGGTATACTTCACTTCCTAAAACTTAGCGACTCCATTACGTAAATTATTTATCATTGGAACATAAAATATATTCATCTAAATGGAAACAAGCTAATGTAGTACCTGTCTCTAAAAAAAAGATGACCTCAAAGAGTTCAAAATTATAGACTAATATCTGTTATAAAAACTGTAAAGCCTGTAATATTTTAATTACTGACATCACTTTTTACAGTTACTTAACAAAAAGAAATAATGGGATGATCTTAACTGTAAATCCTGCAACGTTGTCTATAGTGTATATGTACATGCACTTTATGTGGACTAATTTATATTGATGACACTAAAGGCTCTCTTGGCAAAAGATTTTTCGGTAACTGATATAAAATTAATCATGGCTGCAAGCAATCACTTTGTAGATGTTGTTTATCATTTAGATAGTGGTAGATACCTATCGCAATAACAATGCTAATCATGACGTTTAACCAAATTTGACTATGGTATTATACCGTCTACCGAATGTGACCTCGAGATTATAAAAATTCGAGTTGGAAAATGCAGTGCAGTTACCATACTAATTTGCATATGCGGGAAATGTGTACATATACCATAAAATTTACATATCGATTGCATTTCCCTTATGTGCAATTTAGTAGGGCAACTGCACTGCATTTCCCAAGGTTTGCCATCGCTGACATGTGACCAATTCCTCGTAGAATTACGATTTCGACATTCAAAAAAGGGATAAACAGTGGATTGAAATTGTGAAAAAAAAAATTCATATATAAATATAAGGATTTTCCCCATTTTTTCGAGACATGGGGTATGCTTGCAGTCAGTCTTGGCAAAAATTCTTAATACAGCACTTCATACGATACAGATTTTCCCCCAAGACCGACGGCAAGCATACCCCAATGCCAAGAAAAAAAGAATCCTTAAATATCTATAAATATTATTCTTGAGTCATCTTTTTTTGTCTATAAAATTATGACAAATAATGCAATTCTTCATATCCAAACATTTAAAAATGAAAGCTAAAACACTTGTGTTTTAGATAATTAGAGTTGAATGGAGAATTACTTCCCAACTTCTAACTAACAGCTGATTGGCTGCATAACTGCTTTGTCATTTGAACACCTCGTTAGAAACTAGTCTGTATCAAAATTAGAAATAAGAGACCCAAATAGGTCGATATCGCTCATTTGAGAATAATTCATTTATTCACAAACAAATAAGTTACTGCTTGAAATTTACGGTTACATATATTCTCTTGTTTGTTTTGTTTTTGACACACTGACAAATGACTTGCTTCTCTACAATGAATAAATCAAGACTAAAATAACATTTGAAAAAAAAAGACCGCCAGAATTCTTTTTCCAATCATGTTTTTCTTAAATGATTTGGTTAACATATTGAGTTTTGCAAAACATTTAAAAACTGGTTATGGTGTAAATGAAATGACTGTTTTTACCTTCGGTGAGGTTTGAACCACTTTCCTTGACATGTCAGGACTTGCCTGCATCAAAAATGGAAAAATATGAAGAAGAAAATTTTGAACTTCTTTAGATAACCTCTGATATAGATTTTTTTTAATAAAAGCAAGAAAATGAATGCTTTATAACAACCCCCCACCCCAATTAAATAACAAATCAAAAACTACATATGCCGGAAAACAATAACGTTTGTACGGGACCCTGAGTGCTTCATTCATATTAAATTGCCTCAAAATCCTTTCAGTGGTTCTGAAGAAGTTGAAAATGTGAAATGTTAACAGATGGAGGGACGATAAAGGGCACACTATGATAATAGTTCCCTTGAGCCTTGATTCAGATAAGCTAATAAAGACTTCTACTCGTTTATAGAGATGAATGTTCAAATTCTGTAAGTATAATACTTAGTTTAAACGGTAACAGAAATTCTCAGTTATTGTTGAGCATGTCAAAATCTTTTACAGTTAGTTGAAATTCTTGTTAGTGTTTTGCGATAATTATTTACGTCATTTAAATATTTTTTATATATTAGTACAAATATTAAAGGGGAAAGGGTAAGACATCTGACTTAGCTGTAGAGCAGAAGTCACCAAGGAGATGTACAATAAAAGTTGATAACAAGTAATGAAATACATGCAATGACATTACAAAAATATCGATTGTACGACAGATACGACACCGACTTAGGACGGTCAGTTGAGTAACAAAAGATACTCCATTGGTGTGATTTACCGGTTTACAGGCCCATCTTCCCACTCATCGCATATGCAGTACATTAAAACGTTTATGTTCATATTTTTTCATTCCCTGTATCAAATGAAACATCAGAGAGTACTGATTATACACAGAACAATGTTCAGTACAAAATACAAATCTACAAATACAAGTCCATACTGTACAACAACTATATGTAATAAGTAATATATAGAATCGACAAGAATATACAAACATTACCTGCACACTCCATTAATCATAACTTTTATTTATTTATTTATTTATTATTGTAAACATACCTAAACGCCAAGTAAGAAGAATTTTCAGCTGAGCTTTTTAAAATATACACAAGAAGGAAGGACCAGTACGTTGTAAAATAATCGTGTATTAACATCTGATATTTTTGTAAATTATGAATGATTAAATGAATGAATGATTAAATGGTAGTTTGAGATAAGGACAACACCTTACGAGGAAAACGTTTATTGGTAATTTGATCTGATTCAGCTGATTCAGATATTATGTATTAATCTCTTTTTTTTTCTTGATTATTTCTCGTAGACTGTGACGGTATCTCTCTGATGCATTGCATAGAAACTTATACGTAAAGGACCACCCAAAGACGTGAGGGGTCTTTTAAGTGCCACGCCTACCATGACACGGAACCTCGGTTTGTACTGTCTCGTAGGAAAGACAGGGCACATGTGCGCACAGAACGGGGATCCAACCCAGTGATGTTGCATAGATTATGTAAAATGCAAAAAAACCACTCAGAAGACTGGAATTTTTCATCAAGAGCAGGGTACCCAAAAACTAATATACTTGAATCGGGGTCAGTTGGTATATTGATTCCATATACGTGACTGCTTCTTGAGTGACCATCTCTCACTGTGGTCAATTGACCATACAACTGAGGACAGTACATTGACTGAGCAGCCATTGCACAACTCCCATTCCACGCCTAAAAAGTACCTTGATAAAACAAGGGAAGATAACAAACCATGTTTAAATGGTATATAGCACAACATGCTGGGTAACTCTGTCCTTAAAAAGCTGGAGATCTCTATCCGTCCTTTTCTGACGGATTTCGGTATCGGACCTGATAGCTGAATGGTAAAAGCGTACGCTCTAGAGATGGAAGGCACTAGGTTCGATTCGTGGAAGCAACCACAATTGTTTACCTAGTCTGTTACATCTTACAATGTTGTTCGGCAGCAGACACAAATACAATCCAAGTACATTTAGCACCTTCATGTATGTGAAAGGCCCCCAAGTACGTGAAGCGCCCCAAGTATGTAAAGCGCCCTCATGTATGTGAAGTGCCCCAAGTTTGTGAAGCGCCCCAAGTATGTGAACCCCCTTAAAGTATGTAAAGCGTCCCATGTATGCAAAGCTTCCCCTTGTATGTAAAGCGCCCCATGAATGTGAAACACCCCCAATGTGTAAAGCGATCTCATGTATGCGAAGTGTCCGTATGTATGTGGACCATTCATGTATGTATCCCCATACTAACCCAAGCCCCTTAAGTATGTAAAGCTCTCCCCCTCCCCCTTGTATGTGAAGCGTTCCCATATATGTGAATCGCCCGCACTTTGAAAGTGAAAATATTGATATCAATGTAAATAGCTATCGTACAAATAAAGATAATACAACACAAAGCTAGTTAACTGTGTACATTTCCTCCTCGGTATTTAAGGTGATTCTTAATACTTGGGAAAATGTAATACATTTTGAGTCTAAATTTAGGTTTAAACAGAAAAATGATCACCATCTACACATACTTTCATGTCTAAGAATATAACATAACATTTTTTTTTCGAAAAGCTTTAATATAACGGTACAATATTGAGATGAAACAATAATTTATGATTCATACATATGGCAATGCAACATAAAGTGACTCAATACATGGATAAAAAACATCATAAAAACACATCAAAACAGGAAAAATCTTGTACTCATACATACAATAAAAAGTACGAGTTATCTCGCTTTGACCAGTATTTCAGGTGGTTGTGATATAAAATTTTTGACATTGATACAAAGTTGAAAAGTATTTATAAAACATATCTTAACATAAATGATTGAAGATATATACATAGATAAAAATGTAATTAATTTCGTAACCCTTTGACTATTATGACTATTATGTTATACAAATCATAGCATACCTCTTATATGACAAGAATAAGACAAACATAAATACTTCACTTAACGGTCGACTGCTATGTCTTCTCAGATGGTGCTGATGTTAGTCATTGTAAAATGACTATTAATGATTACGATTATGCAGGAATTTCAAAAACTTTCTGGAAATATATATATGAAAAGGCACATCCATCTTAATGAGTCTCCGCTACCTACTACATGTTGTTCTTGTTCAAAAGTCAAGAATACCAATCCATGAAGAGCACCAAGAATTAATGAGTGAATCAATGGAACTAACCTAAAGTAACATGGCTGATACTGTATTTTAATAAATATGTCATTTCCTACGGAACTCCATCAGTACGTCACATTCTGCGGAACTCGATAGCGAGCTCTTTGAGGGACCACGAGATTGATTTTAGAACTACTTATAGTTTCGTATTCTTTTGATTGAAAATATATATCGCAAATTCATAATTGCTAAAATAAGATTTTTCCACTAAAATGACAAAATATAGTAAATCACTGGGTATGTGTGATTGTGTATATGTCGTGTGTTCTGTGTAAGTGATAAAAGTGTGAAGGAATTATTGGCAGCTCATTTAAAACACATCCAATGTAAATAAAAGACGTAAGAAAACACAACATGTAAATACCATTTCCCCCAAAATGAATGTCTCGTTTTAAGTCGTTTCCATTAACATATTACACAGAGAATATTCCTTCTTTTTAACTGTTCAGAATTGTATTGATGTAAACGCCTTGATTTGGACAACGTAGAAGCAAGTTCCTGATTTCTCTCTGCTTTTGCGTATAAGCAAGGTGAGCAACCAAGCTAGAAAAATGAAAACATGTCTTTGTATACTACAGAATCCTGTAAGTTCATATTTGTTTTACTTATCTATTTAGGTACTTTTTTGTTTTTTGGTAAACATTTATGAACATTTTATGTAAAACATTTAAAAATAAATTTCTTTCCCATTAAAGAAAGAAAACCATTTACTTTACACAGTACATGGGATGACCATCATGTGATTATTCTATTTTTAGTAAAAGTAATAACATAAAACATATTCTATTGAAATAGAAATGACTATGAAAGATAAATTAGTATAGTATCTAAAACATTAAATAGTAACTATACATATTACATTCTAATTTAAATTCTGGTTCGGAAAACAAACAGTTTATTATATAAACAAATTATTATATATGTTCTCAATGTTGTTATGACAGCGAATAAGAAAAAAGATAACCCAAAACTATACGCAGAGACATATATCTACTGTAAAAAACATTGAAAATGAACTTGATCAACAGTTTCTAGATAAACAGTAAAGTGCAATATGACATTTTACTTTCGTGGTAAACAAAACGAGTTATCTTAATGATGATTTTCTTTTGCGGGGGAGGGGGGTGTTTTTCATCATATTTAATTAGATCTATGTCATTTCATTACATTTACCTTGTTTTTTATAGAAGTGTCAGCGCCTTCTGTGATCAGTAATTCCACAATCGAATTGCAATTAGCACGTCCTGCTAAGAAAAGCGGCGTGTAGCCTGTCTGCAAAAGAGAATATCCTATGACAGAAAGCAAATAAAACATATTAATTGAGTCAAGATGTCTGAGATTGAATATCATGTAACATACCAGAGTCTGACAGTCGATAGGGTGATGACATTTGAGCAAATAATTGACAATATCCTCATGTCCTCCAAGACAAGCACAATGTAAACCCGTCATCATATTCTGAAATCAAACATCATAATTGTATCAGTGATTTGATGTTTCCGATGTACAGTGTTAGATAACTGAATAGCAAATATCTATGAAAGGAAATCTGACTATAACAAGCTCAATATAAATATTTTGACTATAACGAGGCAACTCTCCACATCATTTAATTTAACAAATTGAAATACATGCATACATATATATATATATATATATATATATATATATATATATATATATATATATATATATATATATATATATATATATATATATATATATATATATATATATATATATATACATACATATATATATATATATAGAGAGAGAGAGAGAGAGAGATGCCATTCAATCCAAAATCATTTAATTTTCTTTGTGTTCATGGTTTTCCGGCGACTCTGATTGGTTAAAAAATTTAGTTCATTTCTGCATGAACAAAATTTTGAGTGCAGATATGTCACAATTGCCGGCGCTACTTTCCTCTGGAATGCGAAACCCCGTTCTATTTATGGAATCGTGATTCCCGTGTTGTTAATCGATTGCATAAAATTGTTTTGTTATTTATTACGAATGCAAAGTACAAAAGAAATCGCACTTCACTTCAGAAACTATTAAATATAGAATATAATTTCTTACTCTTATTAAAAACAATGTAAAATATAACTAGGTCTATCAGTACAGTGCTGTTTGGAAATGCATGCAGTCAAGTACAAAATAAAAACAGTACTCGTCTGCTACTAGCCGATCGTTTGACAACGGATGTTGATAACTAAAATGTCTACGGTATCATACCCGACTGAGCAAACTGAAAAAAGCACCAGAGCATGTGCTGCCTCCGATCCAAGTCCTTGAGCCTACATTTTCCACTTTGTGACACGCACGTGCACCAGTCAATACTCATACTGTATGCATTGCATTTCTAATGATACTAATACCATTTAAAATATAAATACCTTTGGTAACAGATTATCATCCTCATATGCATCTTTCATTAAGTCGTGTTTTTAATAATTGTTCATTCTTTTTCACTTCTAATCTTTTCAATAGACACTAGGATCAAATTTTTCGAATTTCGTCTTAGCCGCCATTATTGACTTCAAAATGTTGTTTACCTTGTTATTATATTACTACGCGATCAAGTCACATGTATTCAGAGATAAAAAGTGATGTAGTGCCATAATAAATTATGTTAATTGGACACTTATTAAATTTTTGTTTTCATATATAAGCTAAATAAAATGATAAGAAATGAATCCTATATTTTTTTGGTTGATTGAGGTATCAACCTAAAATTTGGACGGAAAACTTTTGCATCAATGCGCTTCGCGCACTGATGCAGTTTTCCGTCCAAATTTTAGGTTGATACCTCAATCAACCAAAAAAATATAGGATTCATTTCTTAAATAATGCATTAAGTTATTGCGGTATGTCCAAAATGTATAGATATAGGAAGAAAGACATTCTGTAGCACAGTAGAGCTGTTGACATCTTGATCCCGATTCTGTGTCGGCTGTCAGTGATTGTCATAATGTATAAATATTTTTATAATAATAGTAATTATTTGTGTCAAAGATGATCAGGTATCTACTGTGACTTAACTGTAAATGAAGATGCCAATGGTTTGGTAAACCTGTAAGACATGTTACTTTAATTACTGTGTTCAAGATAAGAATCAATGTATGAATTAAGTGTGTTAATCCGTGCATCATACACACTTTCAAGTAATACTTCACATTAATTCATCATAAATCATGATTTAAGATTAGTTTCTTGTTTTGGTGTTTGACTTTTTTACATACAACGAATGTTTAATATTTCTATCACTGATACTTTGACATTGGACGGAAATATTCTTTATGAGAGTTATTAATATTTCTATCACTGAGATACTTTGACATTGGACGGAAATATTCTTTATGAGAGTTATTAATATTTCTATCACTGAGATACTTTGACATTGGACGGAAATATTCTTTATGAGAGTTATTAATATTTCTATCACTGAGATACTCTGACATTGGACGGAAATATTCTTTATGAGAGTTATTAATATTTCTATCACTGAGATACTTTGACATTGGACGGAAATATTCTTTATGAGAGTTATTAATATTTCTATCACTGATATACTTTGACATTGGACGGAAATATTCTTTATGAGAGTTATTAATATTTCTATCACTGAGATACTTTGACATAGGACGGAAATATTCTTTATGAAAGTTATTAATATTTCTATCACTGAGATACTTTGACATTGGACGGAAATATTCTTTATGAGAGTTATTAATATTTCTATCACTGAGATACTTTGACATTGGACGGAAATATTCTTTATGAGAGTTATTAATATTTCTATCACTGATATACTTTGACATTGGACGGAAATATTCTTTATGAGAGTTATTAATATTTCTATCACTGAGATACTTTGACATAGGACGGAAATATTCTTTATGAGAGTTATTAATATTTCTATCACTGAGATACTTTGACATTGGACGGAAATATTCTTTATGAGAATTATTAATATTTCTATCACTGAGATACTTTGACATAGGACGGAAATATTCTTTATGAGAGTTATTAATATTTCTATCACTGAGATACTTTGACATAGGACGGAAATATTCTTTATGAGAGTTATTAATATTTCTATCACTGAGATACTTTGACATTGGACGGAAATATTCTTTATGAGAGTTATTAATATTTCTATCACTGAGATACTTTGACATTGGACGGAAATATTCTTTATGAGAGTTATTAATATTTCTATCACTGAGATACTTTGACATTGGACGGAAATATTCTTTATGAGAGTTATTAATATTTCTATCACTGAGATACTTTGACATAGGACGGAAATATTCTTTATGAGAGTTATTAATATTTCTATCACTGAGATACTTTGACATAGGACGGAAATATTCTTTATGAGAGTTATTAATATTTCTATCACTGAGATACTTTGACACAGGACGGAAATATTCTTTATGAGAGTTATTAATATTTCTATCACTGAGATACTTTGACATTGGACGGAAATATTCTTTATGAGAGTTATTAATATTTCTATCACTGAGATACTTTGACATTGGACGGAAATATTCTTTATGAGAGTTATTAATATTTCTATCACTGAGATACTTTGACATAGGACGGAAATATTCTTTATGAGAGTTATTAATATTTCTATCACTGAGATACTTTGACATAGGACAGAAATATTCTTTATGAGAGTTATTAATATTTCTATCACTGAGATACTTTGACATAGGACGGAAATATTCTTTATGAGAGTTATTAATTTTGTTAATTGTATTCCATTTAATAACACTGGTTTCATGCTTAGTACAAATGAGACACTGAGACCCATAAACCGGTTAACCGCGCCCATCAATTATACATCAATTAGTCTATTTATCGCTGTTTAACCGAATACTCTTACGGCAATCAATTTGATTTTTCTTTCTATGTTTCCAAGGATGGAATCTGCCGTGTGATCGTCATACAATGTATCTCTTGCTCCCCTTGTTTCACATAGACATGAGACCGACGTAAAGTGTGCAAGACTTGTTTCATTTTACCTACATACCCCTTGGTTTGTAACCAGGTCCTGAACATTGCGTAAATGAGTAAAATCTTTGACTCCCTGTAGATTCCCTGTGTAGGCTGCCACAAGATAAGCCTTGATTCGCGTATCAGTGATCTGTAAATACGAAAAAATAAAGATAGAAATATTATGATTTTAATTTGTTATATAAATTGTGAACTTCCACATCATCGACCTTGAGCATCCCCGAAGAGACATTAAGTGTTAAAATACCAATCTGATATAAAAGATCAATAATAACATATATGTTCTTATAGATACTGTTTGTTTAGTATCTAGTAAAGTTGTTGTTATACGTGCTTTGTCGGTAAAGTAAACTATAAATTCATAAACATTTAATCAAAGAACGGGAACTCATCTTGTCAACTAATTTACTTTCGGAAGCAGTAAAGCATATGATGTTCTAAACAATGTGTCTAATATAATATTATAGTGAATAGCTGATAACTATGTGACAGAGTAACTGACTAACAGGCGACAAACATACAGTCAGACAAACGGCAAGGAATTTTATAGTCCCCTTTATAGTTATCTTTTCTGGTAGAGAGGTAAAACATTTTTGTAAGCCAAAATTGAAACTAAAATGTCTGCACATATACACAACATCGTCAACTGGAGAGTCTAATCAGAAATTGTGTGTGATTTGACGCCATTCTTGGATTACTTTGCCTATATGCCTGTTGCACTGCGTCATCAGCTTGACTAACGGGTCAAAGCACAGTAATTCCATTTCCCATAGGGTCCCATGTTAAATTACCAAACTACCAGAAAGATTTACACAACATTCTACATTTTAGCTATATATTATCCATATATCAAAATGTTTTGTCAGACCCTCCTCTATCAGAATTTTAACAGTTTATCATAGGTTATCCACATTAATTTCAAGAAAATCATGCTGGAAGGGGGTCACCCCCAAAAATTTGCCAGATTTCAAATGTAAATAACAACCCCTTTTTAGGTCATAGAATTTTTACATTAGCGAAATGAGATAAAAATTCACTATTTTACAGCAGAATCAATCTTTATGTCATCTTTGCCGATTAACAAGATAAGATCGACTGAATGAAATATGTCATTTATTCCAAAGATGAATGGCGTAATCATTAAGCAAACAATGTCTAACACGGTGATCGCCTATAAACTACAATACACACAACGACTAGCGAAATGAGATAAAAATTCATGATTTTACAGCAGAATCAATCTTTATTTATAGATTGATCAAATAATTTCATCTAATCACCGTCCCTGATACACTGAATCCCTCTCTTCCTACATCACATCAGCCAATCACGAATCTCGTTAATGACTGTGCTTTGACCAAGGCATTAAACCTACCGGTTGGTTGGTTGGTTGATTGGTGTTTTACGTCGCTTTCAACAATATTTCAGTTATATCGCGACATGGAAGCAGGAGGTAACCAACCTCTTAAACATAGTGGCGCAATCCGGGAATCGAACCCGGATCGTCGGCGCCGCAATAAACCTACCGGAAACAGACTGAGTTATGTATCTTTTACAGATCAGGCTTAATCGTGACATGGGGCCTCAGTTTCGTTTGACCATCTCATTTGACTATGTAAAGGGACGCATCGGAAGATAGTAAATTGCTACAGAAACTTAAAAACTTTCAAAAAACAAAAATTGAAAAATGAATAAATAAAAACCAGGAAATATCATTTTAACAATGTACTATCAATTTTAGAATAAATAGACAACACAGTTTAAAGGTAAATCTGCCTATTGTTTGTGTGCATCAAGAAGGACGCGTTTGTATGACGTTTCCAGCGATAAGTCAACGTCGTTAGATTCAAAATGGCGTCGCGTTACAAGGGACGCTTCTTCACGTCCAAACAAAAACAAAGGCTGTTACACGCCTAAAGAAAGAGTTGCCTAGCAAGACAAACATGAAACGGAGACATGTCATTAAATGATGTTAAACTGCCAAGGACTGAAGGCAAACGGCGAATAATGGAGCCCACTGAAGTTATCAAACGACTGATCGAAGGGTGCGATAGCTGTTATAAGAGCTTGACGCTCACTAGAACCGTGCACGAAACAAGGGGTGGCCTAGCATCTATGTTGTATATCCTATGCGAGTGCAGGATGCTGAACAAAGTTAACACTGGCGCAACTATCAGGAATCATAGAACAAAACACTTCCAATTTAGGACATCAACTCCAAAACAGCAGTTTATAGACGGCGCTTACGAGGTTCAATTTGTCCGGTATCTGTCCGTCCTTCTGTCCTGTCTTTGAACTTGACTGTTTTGTTTTGTAATCACACCTTAATACTATCAAAGCTACCACAGGAGAAATGCGTGTTTCTTAATCACTCTATTTTACAATTAAATCACTCAAAACAGGAAGCACAAATGTATAAAAGCTTATTGTTGCAAAACCATCAAGTGAACATTTTAAGCGATGTATTAAAGCGGTCACATTCACCGTCACATGTTCTATGTAGTGCAGTGGTGAAGACCGTTGGTTGCAGACTATGCTTAAGACGTAAGGAGTCATCCTGAGGTCGTAAGTTCGAACCCCAAATAACCCTACCTGTCCATGGCCAGAGTGCCCGACAGGAGGTCAAGCCCGCTTCGAATACCGCCTGCACATCGATAAGTCGTCACATGTATGGCAGATCGTCGACTGTGACGATAACCAACAATAAAACAAACAAGCCGTCATATGTCTGGTAACAACTTACCAGTAACCGCATGTGATATTCGTGTTCCTTGAACCCTATGCTTTTAGATGATCCACTCAAATCAGGATGTATAGATTCAATAATTTACTTGTACGTCACACTTACACTTTACTTGTACGTCACACTTGAACGTCACTTATTCCCTTTGCAGTGTGGAGCTCGTAAAAAAGTTACCTGCGGAGGGTTTGCCTTAAGTGTTATTATACCCTTTTTTCCTGATATAATGTGGCTGTGACACTTTCTACACGGTGTTTGTTCACATTCATGGGTATGTATAGTACTGAAGTATATTGTTTCGTCTGTATATCAGGGCATTCAAGGCGGGTGTGGCTAGCCAAACAGGAGACGCTCACACCTCCCGGGAACCCGGTCTCACCTCTGAATTTCAGGGGTCCGTGAATGTTCACTGTGGTACATTGTTGTTAGTGCCATATTCATGTGACACCAGTTATGTTCGTATTTTGCTTGTACCAAGCAAAGGAAGAGATCTGACTTAAATGTATAACGAAACCTCCAGATCTAGAGACACACAGAGTAAGTATGACAGAAGACGCCGCAACTGCAAAACTTACTTGTAGGAAGTTGGCAAAAATGACGTTTTTTTTTTTTCTCTCCCGAATGCTCCGTATTACACCCCGAAATCCATTACTTTAGTAAAAAGAATATTCTAGAAAGAAAGTGTTTTTGTGTCACTCAGTGATATTTCAGTGACATGTATCCAGTGAATGATCGTCTATTTTCCAAATTGTGACTGCTGTCGGGCTCCAATTAGCACCTTATGGTCTCAAAAGTGCCGTGCTTATACTCCGACACGGGCACCATGTCGTCAGCGCGCTCCAATATCTTGCAATTGGTGGCATATCCACATACGATAAGGGCACACATGTTGTAACGTATAATGAAGTCCTTTTTCGTGTACGTACTGGACCTGGATTTTACCATAATCACACAATATATTTAACCCGTATTAACTGCAGATCTATATAGAAATGCGCTTGTACGTTCATCGTAATATCGCTAAGCACAATCTGACCACAGAATGTACACTGTCGTACATATTGCGTATGACGTCAAGGGACGTAACTCTTACGCAACGCTAACGCACGTCACGGATTTATGCGATCTGCGCGTCATATTTCGGGCATTATTTTCATTGCAATCTCGACGACCACCATATTTCTTTGCATTTGCGTTAGCGGACAGACTTCAACATGAATCATGTATACGCCCATGAATTTCTTGTCAGTAGTTTTTCCAAAATACAATTCTGAACAAATGCCATCAGATAGGAATTTACGTGAAAATCCCCAAAATTTCGTATTTCTCAAAATATTTCATCGATAGAAATCATAAGAATAATTGTAATATAAATGATTAACATCATACTCGAAAAATATTGCGAAATCTGAAATAAATAAACAGAACTATTTTAGCAATTAGAGGACAGATGAAAAATGCTCGAAATTGCTTTATTGTTCCCCCTAGATGGTGCGGCTGATTTCTTAATTAATGAACGGTGACCCCTTATTTTCTTTTCTGAATTGAATTCAGTATAGATTCGATATGTACCATGCCAAATATAATTAACTTCTTGTCAGTAGTTTTTAATAGCCAGATTTACCTTTAAAAGACTACGGAAGTGGATAGTGGTTTAATCCATCATTCTGCATAAAGATGGACTTTCTCAGAAAAAAAAGGATAAAATAATAATATGACTTTACGACAGGATGATGTTTAATGATATGTACGTTCAACCATATATTTTATACTTCGGGGAAATGCTTTATTGTAATGATTTATCCTACCGACTGGATGCTGTCGATTTCTGACTGAATTTCCTCATGTATACAACGTGTTACTGTGTTCTCGGCAAGGTGGAAGGCATCAGCAAATTGGTTGTCTAGTGTCTTATTTTTCTCTAAATTGTCAATAACTTTGATCAATTCTTTCAAAGCCTAAAAAGATTAATCATTTGATTAACAGATACAGAATCAGTTTTAAAGGCAAACCTGTTGAGTATGTAGAAAGACAATATTAAGCTATTTACAGGCGCAGTGGTGTATCATATAATCAAATTCAGTATTGAATAGGCAAACATGTAGAAACAAGAGGCCCACGTGGCTCACCTGAACACACTGCTTACATGATAGAATAAAAAAGTATTATAAGTGAAACATTCCAGACAACAGCACTGAATAGTTCCAAAACACGGTGATTGATCACAATAGCTCACTTGAGCCTTCGGCTCAGGTGAGCTATTGTGATCAATCACCGTCCGTCGTCCGTCGTCCGTCCGTCGTCTGTCGTCCGTCGTCAACTTTTCACATTTTCGACTTCTTCTCCAGAACCACTGAACAGAATTTGATGAAACTTGATAAGCATGTAGTACTCATGGTCCCCTACAAGTGTTGTTGTTTTTCGTCCGGATTCATCAACAGGTGGCGCCACCACAGGCAAAAGTAGGTCAAAGAGGGTACCCTCCTTTGACAAACTTCTTCAGACCGGGGGCATACAGAGACAAACCGAATGCATCGGAATGATCTAGAGGGATGTGTGAAGAAGTGTTGTTATTTTTGGTTCCGTTCCGAAATCAAATTTTTGACGTTTTTTTGTACTTGGTAGTTTTAATGCAGAAAAGAGGTATTTTTTTCTTTTAGTAAACATTGATGCATTAATTTGGTTTAATTTGATCATTTTGATGGTAAGAAATACTACTGCGAAGAAAATTTTTCAATATTTTATGTTTTGGATTTTTTTATGAATTTTTTAAGACTTTCAAGAAAAAGGGGGGTGGGATAATTGGTGTAAACATTTCACAGTTTGAACTTTTTCTTCGGAACCACTTGCTGGAATTCAATGAAACTTGGCATACATCAAATACTCAAGGTCCCCGACAAATGTGGTCATCTTTCATGTGTAATGCTATGGAACCCAATAGCTTTACTTGGCGTCTAAAGATTTCTACCATATTTCAACATCATGATAAAATTATGGAGAGGAAGCTGCTTTTCGCTTTTCAGATTTATCCGTTTTGTCGTTACAGAGTTATGGAACTTTGATTTTTAGCTCAAGTGACCTATTGTCATACTAGATTGCCCGTCGTTTGTTCATTAACTTTTTGACATATTCAACTCCTCTGAAACTACTGGGCAGAATTCATTGAAAATTTACATGCTTGTTCCTCAACATGCATACAAATTTTGCCCTTCGTTTCATCTAGCTGTTCAGGTGAGCGATATAGGCCCATTTGGGCCTCTTGTTTTTATTTTGGTATTTTACTCTAAGCAGATTATCTTAATTTCTTTTTACTAGTGAGAGTACCCTCCCCCCACCCCACCATTCCCACCTGTGTCTACTTTGTCCACACTACACCCATCCTCTAAGCAGACTTAGCTAAAACAATAAAACATTTATCGGGAGTCCAGAGAACTTTATCCTTGCCAAATTTATCATTTTTTCAGTAGTTCTGAATAAAAAGTCCATTGACCTAAATTGTATATATTCAGTGGTGTGCCACGCTTACTTTTCTGATCGAATTTAAAACAAAATCTTTTGTAAATCAATGGATTACTTCACAAAAATTTCTACGAAGTATTTAAGGTTTTTTCGTAACTTTTAATTAGACAAAATATGACTTTAAACTTCAGTCTGCAGAATAGGAAATGCTTTGTTGTATATTGGAATGAAAATTTCATCTTAAATTTGATAATTTCCATTCATGTTCTACCTATTTATCTTTTAAGTTTTCGTAAGAACTTTTGTAAAATGACCTGCAATTCTTGATCGATTAATCGATTGATGTATTAATGTGTTACGCCATTCCACGATTATTTCATGTACTAGTATATGGTGATGGCATCCGTCTGATGCATTGCATAGAAATTTATACTTTTGCAACGGACCCTCCCGAAGCAGTGAAGTTGGTTGATTGGTGTTTTACTTCGCTTTGAACAATTTTTCAGTTATATCGCGACATGGAAGCAGGAGGTAACCGATCTCTTGAACATAATGGCGCAAACCGGGGATCGAACCCGGATCGTCAGCGCCGTAAGCCAAGCACTTAACCACTACACCAAGTCTGCCCCTCCGACGGCGGGAGTCGAACCCTGAATATCTCGATCATAAGCTGAACATACATTTACTTAGCCACACAAACTTCAAATTAGTTCTCGAGACCAACATTTTTACCTAATATAAGAATTAATATACAAAATCAACACATTACAAGTTTTCTTTAATGAACAAAATCAAGGCAATTACTTGAAAATATGCAAATTTACAGATTTCGAAAAGACATAAAAAAGCATCAAAATATGAATCACAAAACCAAAAACATCAACACTTTGGTTCACTCTTATGCTATCGGTTGGTCGAGTTTTGCATCCTGCATTTTGAAGAAGTTTGTTAATGGAGAATATCACCCTTGGTCTATTTCGTTCGCCCTGCGCTAATTTCATGAATTTGACAGTGTAAAACTCCTGTATGGGACGTTGAAAACTTCATTTATGCCAAGTTTCACCCAAATTACTCCATCAATACTGATGACATTAATCAAGGCACACTTATGATATACAAACAGTACAGATCCCTTTCTCTTTCAATTTTGAATAAAGCGAGAAGAACATCCTGGAGATTAGTATCGTGTTTCCATTTTGTCAGAAACACATTTACCTCTCAAATTGGATAAACACACAGATTAGAACATTGTAAGCAATCTTCAATGAGATTTTCAAAACATTGCATGAAAATGAAAATTAAAGTTTCCAGAAAGACATCTAAAAAGTAATTTTAAAATTTTAATACAGAATGAAACCAAAAACAACAAAACTTCTTAAAACATCCCTCTCGATCAATATGCAATATTTGATATATCTTTACAGCCACTCTGAAGAAGTTAGTCAAGTGAGGGTATCCTCATAGTTCTATGTTGACCGCCCCTGATTTACCTCTTGACAGATCTGGGACCGGCGCCATAAACTGAGAAAATACTTAAGTAATAATTTCGTATTCTTCTGTTCAACAATGAAATAATAACGGGGATCTGGATTTTGGGGAGTTTTATTCTATCGCTGAGTAGAACTAAACAACGGAAGCCCATTTAGGACCTATCAAAAATATTTTTGAATTTCATATAACGAAATCTTGAAATTGTTAAAATGGATTAAACCATTCTGCATGACAATTTATTTTTATTTGAACGTTTGATAATGGAATGAATTACAATCAAATAATTTACTTAAGTATTTTCTCACTTTATGACGCCAGAACCTGGCGTTCCAAGTTCCATTAAACATGATATTTTTGCTCAGGTGTTCTGAATAAACCCTCTACAGCATAGTCATCTACATCTCACAAAATGCACATACCAATTGATGTGTTTTATCTGCATATTTTGAAATTGTGCATCTTCGTAATACCTAAACCAATATAATACAACATAAAATAACGTAATCTAATTTAATTATCAAATATTAGAGAATGATATATTTTATGAAGTAAAGGAAAACAATGTCTACACAGTTTGATTGAAGTTATTAGTGAGCTCGCATAATTACGTTGTATAATAAGTTCACCTCAGTATTTTTTCGTTTCGATCTATTTGAAAGATGAACCAGTAATATCGAAATGGTTGTTCTCCTATTGTATTGAAAGGCAAGATCCATGGCAGTCTGTCCCGTCTGAAAGAACCAACAACACTATACTAGTCTTAATAATCCTCCATATGTAAAGTCGATATACATAACTGTAGATCGACTGATCCTGAATTGTAATGCGCACTGTTTTTAATGCAATAACAACTTGACAGTAAGAAAATAGCACATCTTAAATCAGAAATTGTCAACATAAGATGCAACGAAATAAAATTTTCCTTTTGGAATACTTTGTATATTGGATTAAGACGTCATCTGTATATCCCTCTTGTATTAAGTGATACAATTCCATTAACTGGTCGACCCCTGAACTCCATTGTGTTATGCTTTTAGAGTTATATTTAATATAAAACGCAAGATAATATAATTATTCAGAGTGTTTTACAAAGACATTTTGGTTACCTTACTAAAATTTGATTATGTCACTTTTATTAAATAATTGTACACGTAAAAATGCTGAAGTCCCACATAGTATTTATGAGGTAGTTATAGCGTTTTCATTTAGCAACTTGTGTTAAATAGAGCCAGGGATTAAGATTCATAGAAACATACACTAAACCAGAGTATCATGCCATTGGAAATGCACAATTAAACAATGATTACCGTTTCATGACATTCTTTTTTTTTCTTTCAGAGCATCGAAATGTCCAATGTCTGATCTCAAAATATCGTTTAAGAAACAATTAAACAATATGCAGTGTGTATTATGTTCACAACATAATGAATATAATAGATAAAATAAAAAAAGAGCTAACATGCGAAATGAGTCGCATTGCCACCATGTCCAGGAGTGTCACTCAGTCTTTTGTCTTTTATGAAAACAAAAGAATGTTTAAAGAAGGTTTAGGATCACAATTAAAGTGCAAACGTTACTCGAGCATAATAGAATTATGACACGCTCAAAACTTGCAAGAAACAAATTGTGTAGATGTACCTCTGTATTCAGCTTTGTAGAATGGTCATACTGCAGTATGTCGGTAAGTATCTCGTCCGAGCCGTTTATAACCGATATATGCAAAGGTGTAAAACCAGCCTATAATAAAATCATTTATATCTTTTGAACATACATACATACTTAAAATATGGAGATTGTTCTCTTTATGTCACACTCATTCCTTTTACACGAAGTTCGTAAAAAATTTATCATGGAAAATATTAATGTTAATGGTCTCACCTCGATTTTATTGGGGTTTGCATTCGTCTGAATATGACACTACACACGATATTGTCCTTTTATTCCATGGACTTTGAGATATGGTTTACCCCTCGGTGCTTCTTCGTTTTTTCCAATTATAGAACTGTTATTTTCATTATACCATCAGCCCGATGTTTCGTGTTTGTGACAACTGAGGGATCAACTGATCCAATTTTAGCCAAACCCATTACGTAGTTTCATTGTGACATCACAATAAGATTAATGTTTGACGGACCATTTCAGTGGCGTAAATGCCATTACGCCAAATATGCACGTGCGTACACCTCTTTTTGTCAAAATATAGTCTCATGAGATTGAGATAGAGAGAGGTGGTTGTTTTCCTTTCCGGATTGATAGTACACTTATAATTCAACGTAATATGTAATTAAATGCTTATCCTGTCTGAAGTTCAAATGTCTATTTGTACTGTTTGAATGATGTCATTTCAATCGAACCATAAATCGTTCCCACGAAACAAAAGTAATAACGGCAGTTTGATACAAATTACAAACTCAGGTTCGTCCTACTCCGACATTGCCGCGCTGTCAAAACAGATTGAAATCATACTTAAAAAACAGCAACAATGACAAATGAGCGTCTTTCGGGTATCGCTTTACTGCATGCCCACAGATATATGAGTATTGATTCAGACAACGTCATCCAACGTTTTGCAGAGAGCAAAAGCAGACGTCTTCTCTTTATTTTATCAAAAGTAAAAGGTTTGAAAGGGTTGTAAGAAACATATGCCGGGTATCAATTATGCACCATCAGATATGACGCATAATATATTCAGTATTAATTTTTTGAATTTCAAAACTTGTGTATACTTGAAAGATGTTCATATTCTTAACATTTTTTTCCTCTAATAAATATTCAGAATGACGACTTTAACCTTCTATAAAACAATAAATTCCATTAGCTTCCAGGGTACTTCGAAACCTGGGCTCCCACCAGGGCTTTGCCCTGGACCAATTGGGGCTTCAAATTAGCCCCCAAACTTCCTGCCTTTCTGGTGCGTAAACAGAATTTGCACTCTGGCTATGCCCCTGCATTTATTTATGACGTAAAAATTAACAAGAGCAACGCCTAGCGTGGCTTTATACGCCCGTCGCTTACTATGGACGGGATCAATGTGAACATATGGTTTTATTACCCCCAAACTTGGGTCTCTTTGGTTATACTTTTATGAAATATTGAAATCCAAAAGGTGGCTTTCCCTACAGTTTTTAAGCATTCTGTATAAGTTTCATGAAAAAAACTGACATTTACTTAGGTTATCGCGTTACATAGCATCTCCATACCATTTTATCATAGTAAAAATCCATGTTCCATAACTCCGTAACGACAAAACAGAATTTGCCCAAAATCTAAAGGCCGCTTCCCCTGACCTATTTAAGCATTCTGTATTAGTTTTATGAAAAACAGTTGACATTTACTAAAGGTATTGCGTTCCATATCATCTTACTATAGCAAAAATAAAATCTAAAGTCCTATAACTCCGGAACGACGAAACGGAATTTGCTCAAAATCGAAAGGCGGCTTCCCCTACATTTTCTTAGCATTCTGTATGAGTTTCATGAAAAACAACTGATGTTTACTTAAGTTATTGCGTTCCATAGCATCTTTTCAAAGTAAAAATAAAATCCAAGTCCCATAACTCCGGAATGACAAAACGGAATTTGCTCTTAATCGAAAGGCGGCTTCCCCTACATTATCGAAGCATTCTGTATGAGTTTCATGAAAAATGACAGACGCTTAATTAAGTTATCGCGTTCCATAGCATCTTTTCATAGTAAAAATTAAATCCAAGTCCCATAACTCCGGAACGACATAATGGAATTTACTCATAATCGAAAGACTGTTTCATCTACATTATCTAAGCATTCTGTATGAGTTTCATGAAAAATAACAGACGTTGATTTAAGTTATCGCGTTCTTTAGCATCTTTTTATAGTAGAAATTAAATCCAAGACCCATAACTCAGGAACGACAAAACGGAATTTGCTCAAAATCGAAAGGCGACTTCCTCTACACTATTTATGCATTTTGTATGAGTTTTATGAAATACAGTTGACGTTTACTAAAGTTATTGTGTTCCATAGCGGACGGACGGACGGACAGACGGACATCGCCATACCATAATACGTCCCGTCTTTCGACGGGCATATAAAAACGTGTTAAAATGTGTGATGTCGGACATAAAGCGATCAGTCATGCACGCAGTGTTGAAATACAGTATGTGTAAGACAGTGTTGGACATTCATGGCGGGTGTGGCTTGCCAAACAGGGGACGTCAACTGCTCCTGAGCACTTTATCTCGCGTCTGATTTTGGGAAGATGAATATCCACCGTAATACGATGTTGTGACTGCCAACGTCAGACCAGTTGTCTGTAGTAGTTTGTATAACTCATTAAAATGATGATATTGTCCTTAACACGCACGCACATGATTTTTTGTCTCTCGCATTTCTTATCAATCGAATTTAACTTTACTACTAACCAAAATATTATATTAAAGAAACAAAAGGCATGCCTGGCATCAACATTTCCGGAAAGTGTACGGTCAGTAAAATTTTACTTTTCTTTAACAGTAGTGGTATTATGCCATTTATACTGATCATAACTATCGTTAACTACCGTTAAATAGTGATTGATTCGAGTTCGTTGAAATTTTGACCGATCGGTAAATGATGCTCCATGATATCTGATAAAGATATTTACTCAGATACAATATCAGACTAGCATAACTGAACTATCCAAACCTCTTTCAGAGGAGACATGGACCTGAATCTCGTCCCCTCTGACTGTTAGTCGGGACTCCTACAGATCTAGTGTCTTAGCTCGCTTTCAGACTGACAGAGCACGGTTTATCATGTTGATGTCGCATATATTTTTATACCATTATGTGTTTTACAATACCTTACGTGTTTATATTTTTATGACCTCTCAATATGCGATACCTGTTGACCCTTGTTCTTTACATGGAGGATTTTTTATAAATTTTTAAATGTACGTCCTTTGATTGTTCTGCTGTTACGGTGAGTGGGAAGGTGGGCCCGTAAACCAGTTAACCACACCATTTGTTTGGCTTTTGTTAAATTAAATGACCGTCCTAAGTCGGTATCGTAATTGCACTACAATCAAATATTTTTGTAATGTGTTATATGTTCTAGTATATTATTTATATTCATGTATTGTATAGCTCCATGGTGACTTCTGCTACATAACTGAGCCAGTAACTCCTCTTTTTTCTATCTCTCTACACTGACAGCCATTGGATCTTTTGCATGGAATATGATTTACAAAGTTTTCAAATGTTTGGTTTAAAGAGTATTTATTTTGAAAATTCCTTCAAAAGTTTTTTTTTATATGACATACAAGGTAGAACAACGAATGAGATATGTATATTGTGTTCTCTTCCATGAAATATATCATGTAATTATATTTGCATTTTACCAAACTTGATCACTTTAAAAGTTGTTAAATGTTAGGTTAAACCTGATACAAATTAAATCCATAAGTGAGAAAGAAATAAAGTACAATCAGTATAATTCCTAGTTGCATAACTTTTCATAACTTTTTCATATGCTTGTCTAATTAATAACCCTGTTTTCATGGCACATTCAAAAACCAAAGATTCTATACTAAATGAATTACTGAAGAGACACAACTTGTCGAAATGTGCATATTGTGCACAAAATTAGAAGGTATATATGTTTTATATTTATTATTAAGCTTATCTGTAGTATTTGGTATGTTCACTTTTATCTCATTTTTCTCTTTCTTTTTTCTTAATCTGAGACGTATATTTCTTATGTGTTTGATTTACGTTTTTAAGCTGTCTTTTTAACAATTTATACAGCGTTAAATTTTTTTTAACAGTTTTTAAAATGTTTTGTCCATCATAGTTTTCTTGTACCAACTATCTGATTTTAAACTTACATTATATGAGATGTATTTATATGCATAACGTACCTTAGAATATAGGTCACTAGTTGCACCGTTGTCCAAAAGAAGTTTGACTACGTCACTATGACCAAAAATCGTCGCCAAATGAAGAGGAGTGTTTCCTTTCTGTATCCATTCAAGTAACACGATAAAACAGAAGATAGAAAATAACATTCGGTGGAATTATATAAAAGTAATTATACATATGTAGCATGTGTTTCTAATGAAACAAAATCGTTATCAAACAAGATGTGTTTGCAGAACACTAATGCCCCAGGATGGTAGCAAAGGCTGAAGTTTTGAAAAGTAGGTAAGAGGTCACAGTCAAATTGTAAAATACTATGGCGTGTAAAAAAGAAGGTGTAATCACAAGAAATACACATGTGAAATTCAGAAGCCTATTGTTTGTAAATGTTTACAGGTTATAAATATTATTATAGTTTATAAAATGTAGATAAAAGGTTACAGTATAGACAACGTAAAATAATTGATAAAAATGGTATCATTACAAAGTACACATCTGAAACATCCAAAACTCTCTCATTGCTCAAACGTTACGGTTAATGTTTAAGTCTTTGCCACAGACAAATAAACACACTGGCAGAGAAATATACAGACAAACATGTCATTTCTGATACAAGGGACATCAGACTGAATAGGACCCATAGGAAACATCGATTTATATTAAATGAAAATGTTACCTAAATGCGGTGATTTTCATAATATTCATATTACTTAAATTTGGAATCACCGATGAAAAATACTGACCTTTGTTCTATCGTTCAGCGAAGCTCCATGGTTGATAAATTCGGATACTACAGGCGTTCTTCCTTGAATGCAAGCAATATGAAACGCAGTCCAACCTGTATTCTAGATTTAATAACATTTATAGCTATTAGATTTCGAAACAAACTAAACTCTACAAATCTACAGAGTTACAGAGCATATCCCAGTTTTGTATGAAATATTATCTACAAAATATTGTGGGTAGCGTATGTATACATAGCTTCGTATAGTTCGACTATAGAATTATTCAAAATGGATTGTTTAAATAATAAGTTTAAATATATGTACTAGTGTATTCAATATGTAACTGCGCATATGGTGTACACAATTAAAAGGTATATATGTTCTATATTAATTATAACCACTAGGCCGGTGTCACTGCTGGTGGACTGATAGTACCCGAGGGCATCATATGTCTAGTTTTCAGTGCTTTTGTACTGACGTGAAATATATACTTCAAATTTTCAGTCATCAAATTAAGTAAATCACTCCAAAACTAAGGAGTATCTCCCTCATGCATAGCTTTGTCCTTAGATAGATTCTTTGGTTCACTTTTCGGTCATTTTGGCTTCAACACTGCTCTTCAAATATTTATATATTATGAGAATTCCAACCATTCGGCCACGAGCATCACTGAAGAGACATAACTTGTCGAAATGCGAATATGGTGCACAAAATTAAAAGGTATATATGTTCTATATTTATTACATAAAATTCAATTAAACGATCGATCGGAATATCGACAAAACAAAAAAGTTATGGAAGACATAGAAATGAAAACTTAAAATTCCCGTGAGATTGTCAATGCATATTTTATACATATGTTTTTATATGTTTTTGTGTGCATGTCCTTGGTGATTTATGTCTTACAGCTTTGTCAGATGTCTTCAGTTTTCTCTTTTACAATCTTTTTCAAAAACATTTTCATGTAAATGCTTAATTACACTCGGTCGAAACGAAGTACGGATATCACATACCTGTTCAAACATCTTACTGTTTAAGTCATTACCTCTTCTTGAATGTCTAACGAAGCAGTGCCAGAAATCAGCATCTGCTTTATCCGTGAGAGATCCCCGCTTCTTACTGCGCGAAAAAATTGAGATGATGTTCTATTTCCATCTATAGTAGACACAGCTTGATTGATCTAAACGAAAATAAACTAAGAACACTTATATTTCATATCTACTAATTCATTTAAGATTGTGATTTTTAAAGTTTAATTGTGTCAACATCAAATACATATATATTCATACAAATTAATAATGCACGTTTACGTTTTGCAAATGTCATTTTAGATTTAACCGGAAAAGGTACCATTGCAGCAGATATCTCAAAATTATTGGGGAACTAAATCTTTACGAATATGAGACGAGAAGTACATGACATCACTGCCCAGTTGGCAGGAGGACTAGGCCGGGGAAGTATAGATCATCAAACAAACATTAATTCTGTAGCTGAGAATGAGTGATCATTTCATCGGCCATACGTAATTCCATGGTCATATTTGGGTATAACATTAATGAGAATTAAAGCAGAAACTATGTAACTAACACGTGTATACAAATTTATTTCTAGTGACTATCTCTGAATAGTATATGGAGCACATATACAATGAATAAGAATGCGACGGACATACAGATAAAAACACACATTAAAAATATTCAATTGTTATGCAGCTGTGGTAGCGACTTAGGACGGTCCATTTAATTACCGGTTGTCACTCAAGTGATGTGCTAAACTGGTTTACGGACCCAACTCCCTCTTACTATTTAAATCAAAGGACACGCATTCAAATTCATATAAATTACACAAATAATGGATATTTTGAATACCGTATTACTCATTCTATGATCCTACCTGGTTTTTTATTTCCTTATTCGGCTTTACATCATCCATCTCCAAAGAAATCGAATCAAACACATAATTGACTTCTTGTAATTTTAATGGGTTCTCCTTGGGACTAATGAATATCCAGTAGCTACAATAAAACAAATCCAATAATCTTAACCAACAGTAATCCAACCTGTCCGGATCCATTTTAATCCCACATCAGAAAAACCTCATCTACATGGTGGTAGTCAGTTTTAAGTGATTGAGGAAACCAAAGCACATGGGGCAACCATCATGTTTTGGTAGTTAGTGGAACTTCTTCTTTGTCCCGACATTGACGCTACAGAGAGTTGAACTGTAGCAAATTAGCGTTTTTTGCTTGAAAAAGAGCCGATATATATAAACACAAGTACTGAAATCTTCGTTTCATCTTAAACTGGAGTAAATTAAACTCATTACGTATAAAACTTAACAATTTGCATTAAATATAAACTCATCAACACAACAATAACCTTATATGGCTCACCTAAACACAATTTGCAGATACATATGTTCACTGGCTTAGTGTGTTTTGACAACGGACAAATTTGCTTCCCTATATTGAAACAAGACAATGACACTAAATATATGACAAAATTAAGGCTTTTTTTCAAAAGGATTTTTCTTTAATGACCCAATTTAGATATTGAGTACTACAATAAAACATCTAAAACCTGTTGATGTATTAATTGAACTAATACCAAAATTTGCATTTAACAGGGTAAGAATCACAGTCCTTCTGTCAAGATGCCAAAACTGGCATATATTAAAAAAGGACAAAACTCATTAAAACTCGAAATATTTAATTTTGAAATGAAACTTTTAGATAACCCTTGAAAAAGATGTTGTCTTTAAACCCCCCCCCCCCCCGTATTGGATCAATCGAGAAAATGTCGCAAAACCGTGTTGGAAAGTCGGCAAGAATCCAAAGTATGTGTCAAAATTTGATTTCGAATGGAACCAGAAATGACAACATTTCTTAAAACACATTTCTAGATCATTCTGATGCAAATGATTTATTGATCTATGCAGCAGGTCTGAAGAAGACGTTTGTTGTTGCCCCGCCCTGGATTCAACCCTTACCGGACCTGACCGATGAAAGGAACATTTGTAAGGGAACCTTAAATACGTCATACGTTTCCAATTAGTTATAAAGGAGAAGTCCATCAAAGCTTATTACAAAATTTTGGAATCAAATTATAGAATGCAATCCCCCCCCCCCCCGAAAAAAAAACTCCGTAAAACTTGTTTTGTATTTCATTTCTTTCCAACACCTCGTACATTTTTTTCAATGGAATCCGTTGAGATACACAAAATGAACGCATTTTGAGCAATGTACAGGGAGACAGTCTGAGAAATTACTTAAAGATAGACAAAAAGACTTGAAAAAGGTCAAACATTTGCTTTAGAAATGAAAATACAAAACAAACAAACTATCCACTTCTTTGGAACCTCCTAGATCATTCTGATACATTCAGTTTGTCGATCTATATAGCTGTTCTGAAGAAGAGGGTTGTCAGAGGAAGAAACACTCTTGGGGTTAGTTCGCCCTGCCTTTGACACTTCCCTTAATGGATCTGGCCAACCCCCCCCCCCCCCCTAAAACAACATTTGTAACACTCTTCAGTATTTCATCCCCACAAAGTTAGATCAAAATCCCAAGGTTGATAGTTAAAAATGTGAAAATTTTACGCTGGAACAACTGACAGGCGAACGGGGTATACAATAGTGAGTGATATATCAGAAAAGGTTTTTCAATCCCCATTGTAATGAAGTGTAAACCAGAAAAAGGGTGTATTAAGAAAACCCCTGTCATGGATTCCATCTCTGTAATGCAAGTATTCAAACGCTGTTAAGGAAATTTGGAAATTTTATAATTTTCACTGTTTTAAAGTTAGATGAAGGTTTTTTAATGGTCTGAAATAATGGTGTAATTATCTGTACTGTTAGAATAAAACTAGTTTAAAACTTATAGTTACTCGGAACTGGACGTATTCGGAACTGGGCAAATAACTGTACTATCAAAGTAATCGAGAAAGAGTATGACATATGTGGCTACAGATATACAGAGCAATCATAAGCATGTTTATAATGCAGTAGTGATTCCAAGTAAGGACGGTCAACTGAAGTGACCATCGAGCATAATTCTTGAAGGTGGAAGCGAAATAGAAAAAAATATGTGAATTACTTCGCTTCAGTATATGGTTTAAGTGCCACTTCCGACATACGGTCTCTGCTGTTGTCCGTTTCCTTACATAGGTGTGAGTTAGACCACCCTGGTACATCGTTGTGAGTACTTCATTTCCTACGTGTTTTACTTTCTCTTAATTAACCAAACAGGGAGTTGCAGTTTCCATAGAAATATTCCCAAAGAGTTGCTGTTACCAGTCAAATTATACTTTTCTGTGAAACGAAGTAATAGCATTTGGCTAATGTGTAGTCTAGGTACCAATCTTCATGGAAACGGTATTTAGCAATGAAATATATTTCTCCTGTCGAAGACTGTTTCTGCTAAAAATGAGCCACTTCGCATTTCTTGGATTTTCATTACGGTATTTCCGCCATACATTGAAAAAAAAAACTGCCTTATTGAAACTGATCTCACGAATAAGGAAACGTAAATTTCATTAGTGATTTGTTTATCATATAGTGACGTTGTTCCAAGGAGGCACATTTTTTTTTTTCTTAATTTAATGAAATATCATTCTCCTCGATTAAACAGAAATAAAGATATTAATTATTCTTTTACACATCTTGTTTTAAACAATATATAGGTAAGGATGCATTTTATTTCAGTTAAAATGATAGAAGTTCAGGATAGAGCAGCAATAAGAATGGCTTACATGTATGAAGAGCTCTCTCTGTTATTTATTGCATTTTAGTTTAGTTACTAAGATGGAAGGTCTAAAGCACTGATGCAAATTAGTGAACGCTATTCACATAATACGGGTTTGAAACCGCTGATAATGATTAATTTAATTTTTCCCACACATCTACTGGAGTTTGGGGTTTTTTCTATCGTGCCGAACAACATGTTGAAAACCACAGAAATGTAAGTGCCAATGATTTTAAAATATATATTCAAGAACACCAATATTAATAAAATCAGTAAACAGAATTAAAGCATCTCATAATAATTGCCTTTCCAAATTCCCACACTTGCATACACTGGAAAGATATTTGTCTATTATTTAAGACTAAATCTGCCCTTCAATATGATATGGCAGTAGGTCAACTACAATCGCCCTCCAAACTCTGGAGAAAGAGAGATGTATTAGATGATATGTTCAGCCAATAATCCCTCTTGTCCGCGCTCCCCCATTTGAATTGACATGATAACAATTGCTTTTGTCAAATTATTCCCACATACAAAAACTTTCTTGTAAATCTTCGGGTAGGTACTGTAAATCCATAAATAGAAAGTGACACCCATTATATCTTTTTAATGTGAGCTAAACCGGCGCGCTATAAGAACATTTCTGATATAACATAGAGTAACTGCAACTCCCTCATTATACTTGGATACATTTAAACATGAAAGGTTTCAGAAAGTGTTTATCGGGGCTCAGTCCATCCAGGGTGTCGAACCTATGATTTCGGTAAATTATATGAAATGGAAAAATTCATTTTTTAATACAATTTTAGGGGGTCCTGACCCCCATCCCATTTTTAAACAAGACATCTTAGAACGAGCTCCAAACACATCAAAATATTGTTATTTTTCTACGAGTAATAAACCACAACACCAACTCCATCCTTTGAAACTTGGATTACCATAGTCTGTAACCACTAAACCAATAAAATTTTGCAATGAGTAGGAAATGAAATGCACTCAGCCTTTCAACCAATCAATCACTCATGTAACTACATAAAACGTGACATTTTTCTCGTGAAAAAGATCCGCATTGCCAGTGCAAGTTGCAATTGTCACAAACAGTAAGTTTAAAGTGAGGGATACGCTATAGGATAAACATATTCATGAAGTATTGATGAAATGCTTCTACATTATTACCTTCCACAGATTTTGCTGCTAATATGTGCTACTTTGGTGTGATTGTTGCTAGTCATCCGCACGTCGCCGCCGATATCCTCCCAGTTGACGCTCATATCATCAACTGTGTAAATGATAAGTAAGTTAAGAAAACGTTATTATATCAGCTCTAGACATAGGCAATTTTCATTATAACATCCGTTTCGGTAAGTAATTATTATATATAAAATTATAAAGGGACATCATATAATTGTACATTGCAGACAATGCGTATAACGAATAATACTGTCTAAATGTCGATAATATTACAAAGTTGTAACTTGTGTAATATTATAAATAGAAATGATTACTTCTTAATGCAAATAAAAACTAAGAACCTAGCGTCAAAATCTAAAGTCATTATCCCAAAGAAGATGACGAAATTAAGCATTATTCATCGAGATGGAAGTACCATTTCAGAAAAAGGTTTAACACCCCGTGTTGGTGTAATATAACAGTTTTGCAATATGTAGTTGCTAATCATTGCATAAATTAATGATACACTATAAGCATTCTCACTATCGTTATTTTAGAGAGTCAATTCACGTATTATACTAAATCCATTTGTTGATTAATCGTGTGTTTGCCTTGAAATGTACCGTATCGGACAGATCAGCCAAAAGGGAGCAAATGTTACGCCATATGATAACGGTTGTTTATATTCTGTAAATGATCAGATTTTACAATAGCATAAAATGGAAAATTTGGAGAATAAAATGCCAAATTCTGCGTGAAAGCCGCTTCATCGATTCAGCTTCGATGGCAATGTAAAGTATTGTCGTATTACGCTAGTCGCCATCTCCTTTCCATTGATTTAATCTGTTGACCGATCAAGTAGCCCACAAACTAGATCGTTTGTCATATCAAGTATTGCTTTATGTAAAATTAATACTGTCTCACATTTTGTCCCTCAAGCTGCAATGTACAGAATACAAGATACCGTTTTGTGATAACTGAGATGTCCGGTTAACAAAAAAGGAGCAAGATGAAGTGTCGGTTGTAAAATGATTATAACACTATATGGGCGTAGTCAGAAAACATTCAGCCATTCTGCTATTCTTCTTTAAACAAATAATTCCAGTCTACATTTCCATTTCGTACGATATTCATTTTTTATTTTCTATTTTGTAGCGATAAAGTATTTGACAAATATTATAGTTTGTAGCAAAAAGGTATCTGACAAATATTAACAACCAATAATTGGTCTAACCCAATGGAAATGGATCAGAGTTGAATGAAATGTTATAAAATGTGAAATATATTACCTTTTGCCACAATTCAAAATTTCCTTACTTTGCTTCAAAGAAATTAAATCGACTATAGTGATTCCTTTGCAAAATGTCAAAATAGTTTATAAATGCTGACACAGTTATTTCGCTGAAGTTTTTTAGGTTGTGCATGTGGAGTTTTGGTAAATTTTCCCTTATATCTTTATACAGAGTTATGACGAAAATACACTCGAGCTGGAATCTGGATCATACGTCCATAAATGGAAGTCAAAATCGTTACCATACCGAGTTGGTAGGCATTGTCATTTAGTACAATATGCTCGGAACTAGTGAGCATTCCTTACTTACGCGCCTTTACCGCTGAACCAGCTCATACATCTGTCTACGAATCAAAAGATTACAATTGAAATGTGACTGTATTCAAACAAAATACGAAAGTAACTGGAGTCACATGACTATGGCACTAACAACAGTGTACCACAGTGGACATTCACGGACCCCTGAAATTCAGAGGTGAGACCAGGTGCCCGGGAGGAGTGAGTGTCCCCTGTTTGGCTAGCCACACCCGCCGCGAATGTCCTTACACACAGACGAAACAATAATAATTCAACACTATATATAAATGAATGTGAACAAACACTGTATAGAAAGTGTCAAAGCCACATAACATCAGGAAAAAGGTATAATAACACTTAAGTCAAACCCTCCGCGGGGAACTTTTTCACGAGCTCCACACTGCAAAGGGAATAAGTGTGACATTCATGCAAAATACGAAAGTAACTGGTGTCACATGACTATGGCACTAACAACAGTGTACCACAGTGGACATTCACGGACCCCTGAAATTCAGAGGTGAGACCAGGTGCCCGGGAGGAGTGAGTGTCCCCTGTTTGGCTAGCCACACCCGCCGCGAATGTCCTTACACACAGACGAAACAATAATAATTCAACATTATATATAAATGAATGTGAACAAACACTGTATAGAAAGTGTCAAAGCCACATAACATCAGGAAAAAGGTATAATAACACTTAAGTCAAACCCTCCGCGGGGAACTTTTTCACGAGCTCCACACTGCAAAGGGAATAAGTGTGACATTCATGCAAAATACGAAAGTAACTGGTGTCACATGACTATGGCACTAACAACAGTGTACCACAGTGGACATTCACGGACCCCTGAAATTCAGAGGTGAGACCAGGTGCCCGGGAGGAGTGAGTGTCCCCTGTTTGGCTAGCCACACCCGCCGCGAATGTCCTTACACACAGACGAAACAATAATAATTCAACACTATATATAAATGAATGTGAACAAACACTGTATAGAAAGTGTCAAAGCCACATAACATCAGGAAAAAGGTATAATAACACTTAAGTCAAAGAATCATTAATCGACATTATAATTTAAATAGACTAAATCATTTTTATGAAATTGCAACTAACATATTTCAACATGAATGTGCAATCGGAACGATTGCATGAATGTGCTGAAAATACTATTAATGGTTGATGTCACGACATCATTCATCATTGCAATATGCTTCTGTGTCAAAACAGATTACCCAAAAGATTACTGTGTCTTCATTCGATGTTGAAGCTTCCCAAAATACTAAATACGGTATAATATAGATTTAATCAAAACTATTAGTCTGCGGTGTCAATGTCCGATGTAACAGATTTACTTATAGTTCAATACTTATCTTTTCATATTCAATATTAGAAAGTTCACAATTAAGGTCTTGAAATATATCAAATAATGAAAATTCTTGCCAGAGAGTTAAAGATTCCTGCGAAACCATGATACCAGACTGACGATCATATGTCTCTTTCATTTTATGTTAGCGTGGCAGGTGTCCCTAGCCAACATAAAATTTCCACATATGGACATCCGATACTGTCTTATGAAGAGTTATGTTTGTGCTTAGTTTTATACACTTTACTCGGTAACTCTCTTTCTGTGACTTCATGGCTTTACAACTTCATAACATTTGTTTAAGATCACATGAAAATGTAAGATGTATATCAATATCCTGTCCCAATAACATGTTTAATTGTCATATATATACGCATATTTCAGGTGTAAAATTTTAATCACTTTCGTCGACCAGTAACTTTATGAAAATAGCAAAATCTTCAGTAATAACATGTAACGCAGAATACTTCATACACCTTATTGTTGTACGTTTAGCCGCACCCAACATACAGACCATCGATTGCCACTCAGTAAACGGAGATGTGCAGTTATAACGATATTCTAATGTCTTACTTAAAGAGAAAAACCAAATAAATCTATATTTTGATAAATTTATTTAGAATCTGAAACTGAGTTTGCGGTGAAGTTGAATATTTATGAAATTGGTTTATTCGCGGAATTTCATCAGTAGCAAATTCAATCATATGCATAGCAAACAAGTCTCTGGTTGTATTCTATATTAAAGAAGCACTAGTTTATTATATTAATTCTGTTCTCAACACATCAGCTACGTCCCGAGAGAGTGTCATGTGAAGATGATTTATTCTGTGTAGAAGATTTATGTACTTGTAAATTGATAGCTTGGTTGGAGTATACGTATGTAATATTTACTTAATCATGATGGACTGGGTCAAAGATCTATATCAACACAATTATATTCTCTCTCTCTCTCTCTCTCTCTCTCTCTCTCTCTCTCTCTCTCTCTCTCTCTCTCAGTGTGTGTGTGTGTGTGTGTGTGTGTGTGTGTGTGTGTGTGTGTGTGTGATTTCTTAAAATCTGTTTATGAATGTTTTATCCTCGTAAAAAATTCTACGTGCAAAATATTTCATTGCAAACATTTTATATTACAGCATTATGTATATGTTCCCACTTAATTTAAACACTTTTTCTTCATAACATAGACAGTTTGTCGATTACCATTGATATTGATGAATCAGCAGCGAATGAGATAGCTATAACGGAATCCATGTATAATTTAACACCACCGCAGACGACATGAATGCCATGAGAGGGTCGCAGACGACAAAATGAATGCCACGAGAGGGTGCGAACAATGCAGTGACAGCAAAACCTGAGAAAAACAATTTCTGCACCGGACATCGTTCGACAAGAAAAGCTTTCGTCTACATGAGAATAGAACGCACTACGTCTTGGAGGCATTGACATGAAAAGGAAATAATTGTTTTTAAAGGCGTGTTTCATGATTAAATTTAGTAATTCTGTTTGGTGGCTAACTGTGGGCATAGTTTTACATCACCTTAGGAGATAATTTCAATAAACAAGATATATAGATCCCAGTCTTAGTATTAAAACATAACTATCTGCATTTACAGTGTCATAGTTTTGTAAATCATATAAGCATAAGAAATGATATTAATTCAAAACAAAGAAGTAATATATTGATTTGGTTACTTTTCCGCTCACGTGACATATGGAGTAGATCAGGAGCGAGTTTTACTTAAAGTCGTAGACTTAGACGTAAACGTAGACGTAGATGTAGACTTTACGACTAAAACTACGTGTGAGTAAGTTGCGTTTTACTAAAAGATGTAAGTCCACTCGTAACGTACTTAGACGTAGTATCAGTCGTAAGCTAAGACTGGAATTTTTTAACAAGAAGACGGAAAATTTCATAGCAACCGGAAATCAATATTGCGTAATGTGTATACTTTCACTTTTGAAAAACAAGATGGAGGAAACAAGAAAGTCAAACTGAAAATGGAACGGCTGATGAAATGGGGGTGTTGGCAGATGAATTCCACGAATGCCCCCATCGGCAACAAAGTCGAAAACAGCTACTTTAGTATAAATGTCAAGGTGACTTTGGTTTTACTTGAAAAGGTTTCATCAGTTGAGTATGCATGCCAAATATGAAGGCTTTATATATATATATATATATATATATATATATATATATATATATATATATATATATATATATATATATATCAATGTAGATTAATGGGCAACAGCATACATACCAAGAAAAGTTGAGAAAAACCTCAAATAAATGATGCAAATAACACCAAACCCATTGACAACATGTTATGAACAATCACTTTGCAAACAACGTCAATTATAATGCAAATCCACTCATTTAATAACTGGGAGAAATAGTACGACGAATCAATTATAACCAGATTCACTGTCAATAATACGTGATCAATTGGTAAACAAATATATAATACCTCCAACTCAACAAATTACCAGGTTATGTTCAATCACTAAAAACAATATCTACTGCCAGACAGATACCAGCACATCAGCTATCGTATGAGCAGTAACCTGACTGATATAGCAATGCCAGCAAATATTCAACTCAACAGTTATAACCCATCACTCCATAAAAAAATATCAAATTAGAAGATGGGTTTATCTGCTTATATATACAATAGGAATTACGTAAACTTTCGATGCATGAAAATGGAATTTTAGCTGAAAGTTTTGCATCGTTTACAATCATTTCCGCATACAGCGAAATAATAATAATAATCATATCATAACCATTAACATCGTTCAATTCACAATTGCTTACTTAAAGTTCTTTTCATATCCATGTTCGCTATAGTACCCCGAACTAATACACCATAAAGATGCAAAACTACGGCTTGCATTTTAACCTGTAAACAGGTTGAATGCTATTTGGCTCTTGGTAAAATTGACATAGATGGACAGAACTATTCCAAAATAAATGGCATTTCATCATAAGAGGATACGCTACCGAAGGTCCAACAAAGGCATTTCCATACCTCATCCGGAAGTGGCAATGTTGATGCACATCGACATTCATACGTTCATTTTACCATAGACGTATAGATGAACGTCTATGATTTTACCAAATGCGACCCTGTTGCAACTATGACAAAACTGTCCCGCTCGAGAATACGTCTGTATAGGAAAACAGGTTCCCGTATATCGTTTCAAGGATATAGTTGTAAATTGTAGCAAAAGACAATGACTATTTCATAACTCTGATATTGAAAAATGAGTCTTACTATGTCTAATTTTATGAATAGAATTTGGTTTTCTTGATTGAGTCATATTCTCATACAAAACTATGAAATTCCTTCCCTAAAAGTATGCTGAATGGAGTGATAAGTAGGTTATTTTCAAAAATCAAAATTTTTTAGATAAAATCATTTGGGTATGTTTGCTGCTTTAAAAAATACATATCATTGATCTACTTATAAGTATATTTAACCTGAACTTGTTACATTGAAACACAAAAATTGGACTTTCCTAATCTAAGACGATTATTGACTACGAAAAATAATAGAAACGACCATATAGAGCATTACCTGTAGACAGTCGTATGTAACACTTGATTTCCTGTGTTGCAGTGTCAAGCTGGCCACCGGGGAACGGTATAGTAAGCTTAAAGAACCGCCTTAACAATCTTCTGGTGGGACAAAGCGTTACGATCGGGGAACAGTATACATTTTTCGCCAGCTTCTCCCGTGCTTCGTCCGGTACCGGTAGGATCTGTATTAATCAAATTTCAATTATCGTAAGGATATCTATAGCATGTTGTTTACAGTAGACGCTAACATTCTCTACACGCTTGGTTACAATTCAAATTTCAAAGAATTCTTGAATACCCACAATGGTGCGTTGTTGGGACTTAAAGTTATAATTATCTTTAACATTAAAAATGATGAAATGATAAAAACAAAAAAGAACGTTTCAGTTTAAATGCGTGTTCTAATACCACACCTGCTTCGCTTCATCGATATGATGGCGGTCAGTAATTAATGGTAAGAGAATTTCCATAATCAGAGAAAGCAATTAACCTTTCGACAAAACTCCAACATTTGCGGCAGGGCATTTTACATTAATGCTACATTCAAGCACAGGCCTTTGAGATCTTAATTTTTATGATATATAAAGAGAAATTCTATAGAAACATTCTTTAAATCCCATGAAACTGTCATATCAAAAACCGACAAACTGCATAGCACTAAAATAAATCAAAAACGATAAAGCCAATAATGATGTCTGTCACGTATCTTTATAACTGAAGTGTCTCTTCGTCATTTTGATCACCAATCTTGTATAATCCTAGTCTGGCGTGCCACTTAAACCCTTGGGTAAATATAAGTTTCATAATCTGAGAAACTCGTTTATGCAGGTCGACATGCTAAAATCGATGATGTCATCGAAACAAATGAAATAAAACCCATTCACACAAGCATTATACATAATTAAACATTTATTCATGTATGTTTCAATCTATATATGCGACTTAAATTCGTATTTAAAATCATTTAAATAAAAGATAATTTTAAGTAAATGTATATATACATGTAAACTTAAAATTAGACCAAATGCATATATGCTTCAAAGAGTATTTTTCTCACCTGCATCGACATTTGTGTCGTCCTTATAACAGCCCCTTTTGGGATATCAATTCTAAGATGGGGGAACTTCTCGAGGACAAGTGTTTCCCCGTGCTCGCTAATGAAATCGGGATCTTCCTGAACTAACCTCATAGCTCCAGATGGCCGTGGTTTACCTTGCTAAAAGTTCCGTGTAATAGTCCATATAGTGTTCATTGATCATCATAGCTTGTGTTAACATATGATGACATTTGACAAAGTCAACTCTCGGAAGATTTTCGACTATTCTGCGTCATGCAATCGATTATTTTCCGTGCAATAAATGCAGCTTCCGCTGGCCGCAAATGCCGTTGGGTGACACACGACTCCATGCTCTGTATTCAGTATAGGATGGTAATGGCACGACTGAATGCCTGGCAATATTAAGCGTAAAACGAAGGACTGATAACCGGTCCCATACCAAGGAAGTTGTTAGGCGAAAATCATTCTGCTAATGTTATTGTTTACTTTTTAGAGTAATCTTTTTTCGATATAAGATAAATCACGTCTCCGAAGTCGTTGGCAATAAGGAACTTTTGTAGTGACAACTACTAAATTTTCAGTAATATTGAATTCAAGTGAATTTCAAAATTGGACCAAGAAAGAAAGAAAATTGTATATTTTTAAAACTGGGGTTCAACAACGCACAAGTGTTGTAACAAGCATGCATGCTGTGTCAAAGAAATTTACAGATATTGAGGTAGGTTTTCTCCGAGCAGAAAACATTAAAGTTCATGGAATGATCAATAAAAACTATACATGATAGATGAGCTCGTCAGTAAGATTGATTTTAATAATAATCATTTTCTCTTTATAGTTATTGATTGCAGACTCATATTTGTGACTTTTCAAAAGATGTATTGTGTAAACAATTTATGTATTGGCGCTTTTATATTTATGCATATTTTGAAAGTAATCAAGATTCATTGTAAAGATGTTTTGCAAAGTCGGTATAAAGCTCTTAATGAGTAAGTAAGACAGAATTCGTAGACTTGTTTTAGATATTGACATATCTCTGTGAATCAGGCGTCTAAGACGTGTATTAAAGGGATCATTTATAATCATAAGTTCACACAGTATCAGAACTCCGTCACTCTCTAACATGAAACAAAAACTTCATATCTACATTTCCTGTAACAAGCTACAAGCGGCATTTAAAACACCCCCACTCTATCCAACAATACGCTAGATCTATTAGATAATTAATATATAAGTGGTCCTATATTTATTTGCGTTAGCGTAGCCGTGGTGGTCATAATGAATAAGGTAACACCAATATCTCTCTGATGTGGTGATCAACTTTTTGAGTAGCTCATTTGTTGTCTCACCAAAATCACGACAGAAGAAGGTTGGAGGAGCACATACCAGTATTATCAACTTAAGAAAAGTAACCATGTCCTTTTCCGGGTCCACAGTCAAAGACCTTAACCAAAATAATACATACACAACTAGACCACATATCTAACAAAATTAGACTGTAGTTGACTAGTGTCTTAAAAAGTCTATGAGTAGTGATCACAAGCTACTATTCACAGACAGACGGACTATAAGTAACACATGAGTCTATTACATAGATCTATATTTCTGTATATCAGGTAGCTTTCGTCACCATACAAATGTAATAATTCATGCGTGACTAATACAAACAGAAGACAAACAAACAACATAAGAATTGGTCATTTTAACCACCTTTGGGACCACTGAATGGTTTAAGTCGTTAAACTTCAATCATCTTTCCATACTGATATTAGTGAAATGCTTCATAACAATCGATCTTAAAAAAAACCCAGGAAATAATATGAGGGTAGACAACTAACAAATGGCCATTTCACAAAAGCGCTAACGACATTTTTAAGGATTTTTCGTAACTTTTACCTTAACAGAATGTGACTTTAAAATTCAGTTCGCAGAATATGGAATGTTTTGTTCTAGTTTGGGATGAAAAAAAATCAACATAAATTTAAGATTCAGGTTCCCCCATACTAGCAAAATATAGGGCTGAAAGTTACAAAAATCCATAAAAGTTTCTTAAGAATTTTTGTGAAATGACCTGCAGATAGCCTTAATGGCCAACTCAGTAAGTTACAATATACATATAAATTATTATTTTTTGCACCCCTGCATCTCTGATATATCTAAAAGTCAGTCTTTAAGTAACGAAATGAAAGAACATATACAATAACAAGAGGCCTAAATGGGCCTAAATCGCTCACCTGAGCACAAATTGCTTATTTACAATAAAATGACAGCTCATTTCTGTAGAAAATTTTGCTTTTTTTCTAAAAGACGTTCTATAAAGTTAGGTGAAATTCTGTGCAGCAGTTCTGGAGAAGTCGAAAATGTGTCAACCAATCAGAGCCAATGGCAGCCATCTTGGATTATGGATGGGCACAATAAAAACACAAACTTGGTAGAGGACCTTGAGTACTTACTTTCTATGAAGTTTGGTGAAATTCTGTGCAGCGGTTCTGGAGAAGACGAAAATGCGTCAACCAATCAGAGCCAATGACAGCCATCTTGGATTATGGATGGGCACAATAAAAACACAAACTTTGTAGAGGACCTCGAGTACTAACTTCCTATGAGGTTTGGTGAAATTCTGTACAGCGGTTCTGGAGAAGTCCAAAATGTGTCAACCAATCGGAGCCAATGGCAGCCATCTTGGATTACTGATCGACATGAAAAACACAAACTTGGTAGAAGACCTTGAGTACTTACTTCCTATGAGGTTTGGTGAAATTCTGTGCAGCAGTTCTGGAGAAGAAGTCGAAAATGTAGAAAAGCTAACGACGGACGGCGATTGATCACTATAGCTCACTTGAGTCTTTGGCTCAGGTGAGCTAAAAATGGTTGTAATTCCTAGATGCTTTAAAAAGAAATGTTTTCAATGCAGTCAAGTTTCTTTACTATAAAAAATGGATTAATAAGACTATATACATATACACGAAAAATGACTTAGTAGTGATTAAAGCTCCAAAACATGTCAGAATTCTTTTATATCACTAGGAAACATTCAGCTTTTCAATTCATGGAACCAAATTATAGATTTTCTTAAAGAAGGGTACTCTGTTTACTTACTGATCCTACCCTTGGACGCACTCCTGAACTGATCTGGTCAAAAGCAATAACCATTGTTGGAGACCTGGAGTATTTCATTTCATACAAGCTTTATCAATCAAATCTCTATGGCTGGTTCTTGGTAAGTTTAAAATATGCAATGTCTATCAGCAATATGACCTAATGATATGAAGATCAACACAAAGACAACAAAGATATCTGTTGATCAAAAAGCTCACTCGAGTTGTAATCTCAATTCAACAACACAGCAAGGTTTTCAACAGTAAAAATATTTTCATTTATTAATTATTACCAAGCAAATACCTACACATGTTAATCACAATTCAAATCAACATAGAATTTTTTTAACAACTACTAATCACAATTCTCTAATTAATTGTCAGTCAGCAAACAAATTTATATTGAAAAATTTAAATATTTCAATCTTAAAGAAGTCCATTTCTTATTTTATGATATTAACAAGTAAAAGCAATGTCTACGATGCATATCACTATCATAACTTAATATCAGGGCAGCAACTTTGTACAAAAGGCAAAAACCATTGTAGAATTAAGTCGCACACAATTAAAATTGAATTAGATCAATTTTTTCTTGTATAAAAGTCACAAAATTGCAAACACATCACTTTCCCATAAAGAACAACATTCTATGGCTAGACAGAAAGTCTTTATCCGGTTGACAACAACATTGACCTCAAACATATTGCACCTGCTTCAAGGTTGTCAAGGTTATAAAATAGCTTTTTCCATTGAGAATATTTCACTGAAATATTAACTAATTCCAATTAAGTGTGCAGAGATTATTGGCCAGACAAAAATATTTGATCAAAAATGTCAGTGACCCAGACTTGGGACGCTTGATCTTGGGAAACAGATATGACATATGGGTATGAGGTATGATCATAAAGTTCTCAGCTCATTGTACTTAGAAATTACCAGAAGAGAAAGAATTGCCATTATTTTTCAATATAAACTCCCTTCATCGCAATGCACGTTCTCCATCTCTGTTCCAGTTTCTGAATCCCTTCAAAATAGAATGCTTCATTCTGGTCCCCTAAGTACTCATACATAGCATCCATGACACCTTCATTGCTTAACAATTTCTAACGACATAGGAAAGATTTTAGTTTTTGAGAACTGATAGAAGTCAGATGGGGCCAAAACTGGAGAACGCTAGGGATGAGGAAAAAACTTCAAAGCTGTATTCTGTTGCAGCCATAATTGCAACTTGGGAAGTATGAGTGGGTACATTATCCTGCAAGAGCAGAATGCATTTGATTATGTTTTTTCTCTTCTTTTTCTCACAATCTCCTAATTCAGCCACTTTAACTCATTTGCATAATATGCACCATTTACCTTCCTAAGAAAATCAATGATGATTATTCCCTGACTGTCCCAGAAGATAGAGTCCAAGACTTCCCAGCTGAGGAAACTCCCTTGAATATTATTAGAAGGGGGTGAGCCAGAGTTAATCCATTGTATATTTGTTTCAAGATTCAGGATCAAAATAGTAGACCAAAGTTTCATCCTGAGTGATCATTCAACCCATAAAAACCTTGGTGTCATCCTCAAAGCCCGACAAAGATACAAAGAAACATCATACCAGTTTCCCTTTTGTTTTTAAGTAAACATTCTAGGGACCCAACTAACCGAAACCTTAGATATGATATTTGTTAAAATTAAACACTCCCATAACTTATGCAAATTTCTCTGGCTATATCTGGAAGTTTAGCTTTATGTCATACATGACAAGAGCACAATATCAATACTTTCATCTATGGTAGCTCCATGGGATGTACAGGCCGTTCATCATCTTCAAGGCCCTCATTCTCACTTCGAAATTCAACAGCCCATTTTTACAGTACTTTAAGATTACTCCTTCAAACAGATTTTCATGAAGTCTTCATGAATTTCCTTGGGAGTCATCCCTTTTTACATAGACACTTAATGACTGCTTTAACTTCAGTTTTTTAAGTTATGGAAGTCTGACTAACCCTTCAACCTTTAATAGCAAATTCCATGTATAATCAAAAGATTTTAAATACTACTTTCTCTACCAAAAATGTCAAATATGATTGAATTATGGTTTGATTGGGGTTTTATACTTATTTATAGTATCATAGTATATCTGGCTGAGAACTATTTATCATAATTCATACTCCTAACATTTCTACCAAGTATTAACATTTACTAATAAGTCTAGAAATTGTAAGTTAGACATGAAAATTCCTCCTGTATTTAGTGACCTTGAATTTTAATATATGACCTTAATATAGAACCTTTTTACCATCTATGAACTTATTCTAATGAAGCCTGCAGAAATTTGGTCTTAGCAAAGTGTTATGGAAGGACACACAGACGGACAAAAACAGGAAGATGAAATGTTGTTGTACCATGACATGCTCAGTCATAGAAAGACCTATGAAAAGTTTTTCATTTTTACCATGACAAATGCTGTTTATTTCATTTAAACACATGATGTACTGTTCTATAAATAACATATTAATAATTTTTTCTTTACCAAAAATCACAAAAAGGAATGTTCTCAGACAAACTTCCTTAGAAATGAAAACTTATGCATGTATATGTAAAATGAAAAACAAAGTGATTTGTATACAAGGTTTATAAACTTCATTTTTCTTAATACTCATACTTGAATACAAGATTACTTTTCCTAAACTATGATATAAATCTCTATATTCATGTGTTGTGTCTAATATGAATATTTGTAGCACTTTCAGCATAGAAAAGGAAGCATTACATCAACCATATATACAAAATTATGCTGCATTTATGCAAAATTTGTATATGCACTAAATAAATATATAAATATATATAATAAAAATTTCATAGAAACTGGATACATCATAAATGCAGTCTTTGATGCATCATTACAGTGGAAATGTACATAAAGGAATGGAAGAAATGTAACTCTTCATTAATACAAAGCAACAGACAGGGTATTTACAGATATGTAGGATGCATTTATCGAAAAAAGAAAAACTTGTAAACAATTTGTGTATACCAGTAATACGTTGTTTTTCTGTTCCTAAAAAACTGGTTGGAACAATGGTCTGATTTGGGTGTAGTGTAAAATTTTGTGCATTATTTAACCCTTTTAGAAGTATGAACTCAGACTTGAAGAATCATCATTATCTGTAAGGTCTTTATCAATAGCCATTTGTCTTTTACTCTATAGAACCTCCTAAACTGCATAACACAGCAGTATCATAGTAAAATTCTTATAAAGATGCATCTGTGGTTCATTATCTAGATTCTGCAACAATCTTTATACAAGAACATTGTAACTTATTATTGTGAAAAAAATATGAAATTACAATATATTTACAAAATATAAATAAATTCACTAACATCAAGAAGCTAAATCTATTCTTCACCCTAAAGTCAATAATTTCTATACACTTAAAATATTTATCTATTTATAAGTTCATATTACATCAACAGTAATCATTGATCAGAATGAAATTCAAATGCAAACAATCATAAATATTCAAATACATGTAAATCTCTTTTGATTCTTTTGCAAAACTTTCTTCCAGTGTAAAAATTTATAAATATATATATTTAGGCATCATACATTTCTTTATTTGGAGACAGAGCTCAAGGCTTTTTTTAAAATAAATATCAACACTGGTGAAACTTCATTAAATAAGTACTAACAAATCAATTTGTAGACTTCCATAGTAGTATTACATAAAGCTTACTGAAAATATATACAGTAACATCTTACATTCCAAACTATTTCTTTTTATCATGACAAAATTTTATTATGGTGTAGATTTGTCTTTCTTACCAAAGGAATGTTCTACTTATACTTTGGGTTAATATAATATACAAATCTCATCCCTTTTCTTAACCTGAGAACTGAATTGTAAGTAGACTAGTTTTTGAACTTATTTACAATAAGAGCTTCATATAATTTGATATGTCTACTCTAAAGAAACCATATCTTTTAAAATATGTATAATAGATATGATTTTCCATAAGATTCAAGTAATGGAAATACTAACATTTGTCTTCTCTAACAATTTTGTTATGAAGATATTCCAACATTATTTTGAACACATTGATATGGTATATACAATGTTTTCTGCACTCCATATAGGAACAAAACCAAAACAAAATTTACTTCAAAACAGACAACAGAATGTCACAAAATATCTTAACTTATTTGAAAAAAGGACTATTAGATCTACTTAAGAGGATATCTTATCTATTTTACCCTGAAATTCACAAAATACTCGTTAACTCTATTTTCATATTTTACTCTAAACTGTTCTTTAAACATTCAAATCCATCTTCAGGAAACACAAAAGAATTGATACCTAACATGTATCAAAATTTTCACAAATCAAATTCAATCTAACTACAAGTATCAGAAGAATCTTAAACTGCAATGTTTCAAAATCAAAGTACAATAGTATTGTAGTACTATATATCCATAAAATTTTCAGTTCCTATATAAATACCCTGATAAAGTTTACTTTTTTCAATTGTCTTTCTTGTTATTATTGCTAACTTCAATGGGTTCATAATATTCTCTGGCACACTGTCTTGGAAACCAACCTCTTATTCTCTCTTTTTTATCTGCAAATGTGCAAAGTAATATGACAGATACCAATGCAAGGCTTTAATTTATCATGTTACGAAAATTTACGAAAAGAATTTAACTGCAAGAAACTAGATTTGTCCTAATACTCCAGACCCCATGGCAACAAAATCATATTAGACAGTAAAATTGGACAAAGGCTTCTAGTAATATTGGAGATATGACCAGAGGAGTGTGGGGAAAAAATGTTATTTCAAACTAAGAACTGAATCAAAAGTAAGTCAACCATTAAAAAATTCAAACTTGGTCTGTTGTTGATTGAAATAGAGTTTGTGTACTAAGGTTTAGTTCATTACCTCAGAAGATGTGTGAATCAAAAGGCATAAGTGGCCTATACTGCTCTTTTGAGCTCACACTAGAATCTACCCTAAAATATTGCCACATCCTTATAGCGAAGACTGTAATACATTAAGCTTTTTGTATCTATGCAGTTTTTTTTAAATTTCTCTTCGTAAAAGATGGTATCATTTTGGATATACTTTCTCCTGTTCTGGATATACCATTGAGCAGATCTAGCCAAAATACAACAAGCAAATTCAGAGAATTGTGGTCCCCCGCTTTCGGGGTTCTATCAGTAAGGTGCAGTGATGTGTGACATCTCATCTTCAAGGACAAGGGGATGCGCTAAGTAAACTTCTCTATCTCCTCTTGACTGATTGCACTCAAAAGTCGCGGTTTTTGATGGCACCGCCTAGCGAAAAGTATTCAATATACATGTACTACTAATCAACTGACCAATGAAATTATGCCTGACTTTGTGAACTTGGTTACTAAGAAAAACAATCATGGCAACATTCGTCTGCTCTGTGTATTGTAAAATTTCTGAAATGTTTTCTACAGACAGCTTTAAAGATTTTCAATTGAAAGGCACAGAGGCTTTAATGAAAGGGAAAGACCCTTTCCTTCCACTGATCACATGCACTGGATCCATGATTTTCGTTTCATCATACAATTTGTTTCAAGGCTTCTGATTCGTTCATGTGGGGAGCAAGGGAACCAATCACGAATTGGCCCATGACTTTTCAATGTAATCAGCCAAGGGGAGAGAAAAGTTTACATAGCGCATCCCTTTGACTTGTGAAGATGGTGACTTAATGGCATGGTTGTGCATATCTACATGTATCTGCAGCGCCATTAGGGACCAACAAGCTAAATATGATGAACCATAACCAAATCTGAACTTGATCTAGATATACTTAAGATGTATATGTATGCAAAATATCAATTCAATTACTCTATCCATTCCAGAAATAATTTAAATAATTTAAACTTGACCTAGAAATAATTAAGATGTATCTGAATGCAAAATATCAATTCAATATCTCCATTCGTTCCTGAGATAATGAGCGGAAACTGCTAATTTTAAGAAATTTTTTAAGTCCAAGGGAGATAACTATAACAAAAATATGAGTATCAGTAAATCTGATGGATGCTCCCAAAAGGGCAGTTACAATGCAGGAAAGTGATGAATCAATTCATATACAAAAAATCAGTAAAACTGATGGATGCTCCAAGAAGCACAGCAATAATGAAGGAAATGAATGACTCAATATATAGAAAATCATTGTATTGATTGATCACTTGACCTTGATCAGTTATGAAATAAGAACTTTTATCGTGAACATGACCTTTCAGAAAGGACCCTGAGTGATTTTACTCAAAAGCCTTTAACCTAAATAAAATTTTGGTGAAGTTTGATCAAATTCTGATGAAAGGTGTAGGAGATACCTACTTCATGGTATTTTAAGTCTTAGTTAATAAGTAACCTTGACCTTTCAGAAATGACTTTGAGTGACCTTTGTCCAAAAGTCCTTACCCTAAGGACTGATTGATTGATTATTGTTTTGTGTCACTCCATGATTATTTCACCTATATGGTGACGGCATCTGCCTAATGCACTGCATACAAATTTAGACCTTTGCAACGGACCCACCCGAAGCAGTGAGGGATCTTTTACATGCCACTCCTACTGTGACACAGGACCTCAGTTTTTACTGTCGCATCCAAAAGACAGAACATCGGTGTGCAAAGGGCAGGAGTCGAACCCAGGACATCTCGATAACGAGACAAGCACCTTATCCACTAGGCCACAACGGCTTTCTTAACCTAAGGAACATTTTGGTGAAATATGATCAAATTCTGATGGAAGGTGTAGGAGACATACATACTTCATGTTACTTTAAGTCATAGTTAATAAGTAACCTTGACTTTTCAGAAATGACCTTGAGTGACCTTTATCCAAAAGTCCCAAAAATCCAAAAAACCCAAATAACATTTTGGTGAAGTATGATCAAATTCTGATGAAAGGTATAGGAGATATAAGATATATCATGTTACTTTAAGTCATAGTTAATAAATAAGTAAATATTTTGGTGAAGTATGATCAAATTCTGAGGAAAGGTATAGGAGATATGAGCTCGAATGGACAGATGGACGGACAAACACACGGATAAAACAGCAACTATATGCTTCCCTGAAAGTTTTTGGAGAAAATATTAATTGAACAATTAACAAGTCTAAACTTGACCTAAATATCCTTGAGATGTATCTGTATACTAAATATCAATTCAATATCTTTATTGGCTTGAGAGATAATGAGCGGAAACTGTAAATGGACCGACTGACCGACAGCAACAAACCAATATGCCCCTCTTTCTTCGAAGAGGGGCATAAAAAGGATCTATTGTTATAGTTTTAACATTACATCACAGTCTCCAGTTGCAAGCATATAAACAAAGTAAACCTTGTGGTTTAACCCAACCTAAAAAATGTAAACATACCTTTATCATAATCTGTCTTCAATTTGGTTCCATACAACCAAAATCTGAAAGTTAAAAAGTTATATACAGATGGGTAAATATTTTTCATAGAGAGAGTCAAATTAAGTTTTTAACAATAATTTCATCAATATACTCAAATTTGCATATACATGTATGAAGTAATATTCAATAGGCAATTAAAAAATGAGTGGTAAAAGGAGTAGTTGAGACTATATGATGTTACAATTATCTCCATTTTAATTCATTCTATTCATATTATAGGCATTCTGTCTATAAAAGTATTTTAAAGAATTAGAAAGTAATTTCCTGAGGTCAAGGTCACATCGTCTGCTTCCAAGTCCAAAGAATTTAGAAAGAACAATATTTGATCCAATATTCACTGTATAGGTCCTTGCCAAGGAGGGTTTAAGATTGTTTGTTTGTTTGGTAGAGAATTTGCTGCTGGATTTTTCTCAAAAGCATCTGTTTGTTTGAAAATTTCACACAGTGATACATTATTACTGGTATGTAATCTGGTACTTAACTAATACCTCTAATTTTCATAATTTTATCCACGTGCTGATGTTGTCACAAATGAAGAAAATCAGAATGCATATTCAAACTTTAAAGCCTCATAGTAAAGAAAACATTATTGATTAAATTCTGACACATTATATAACTTTAGAACAGTTATAACATGAGCAAAATTTTACTTACTTCTTCCAGCGAGTAACCTGCACCCTATCCCCTTTTGCTACAGGGATTCTGGGTTCATCTGAAAATGGAATTCTTATGCAGACTTTACATCCCTTATTTATAGGAAACCAAGCACCATTGTAGTTTTCTACTATTCGATACTCAACTGTCCTCTCTCTTTTCAAGGCTTTTTGCATTTTTTGTTCCAGCTAATGAAAAAATATAAACATGGCACTTTCCATCAATCAGTTGTTATATTATGAAAAACAATAGAAAATATGAGGTCAAAATGGGCCTTTTTTTTTTTGCTCTCACAAGCACAATTTGCTCATCAACAAACAAAACTGACTGCTTGAAGAAATTTGCAGATACATATCTTCTCTTACTTAGTGGGTTTTTGACAATTGACAAAGGACTGTAAACTTACTTTTCTACATTGAATAAATCATGACAATGACACAAAAATATGTGAAAAGGTTAAGTCAGAATTCTGCTTTCCATACTTTTTTTCTTAAATAGTATATGAAATCTTGTTTTGGGATTAAATGTGTGAAAAACATTTTGCCTTGAACCACATTCCTTGGCATGCCAAAACTGTCCTTTATCAAAATTAGAAAAAAAAGTCATAAAAAACCAACAAAACTAAACTTAGAAATGAAACTTTCAAATATCCCTTCAAATAAAATTGATTGATTGTTGTTTTATATCACTCCATGATTATTTCACGTATATGGTGATGGCATCTGCCTGATGCATTGAATACAAATTTACACCTTTGCAATGGATCCACCCGAAGCAGTGAGGGATCTTTTACGTGCAACGCCTACCGTGACATGGGACATCAGTCTTTACTGTCTCATCTGAAAGACAGAACACCAGTGTACCCAGGGTGTGAGTCAAACTCAGGACCTCTCAATCATGAACTAAGCACCTTATCCACTAGGCCGCACAGGCTTTCTTCAAATAAGTATTTCCTACGGAAAGTTGGCAAATAAAACTTTATGGTTTCTTAATACATTGAACAAATGAAAAAAATAACACAATGTGTGCAAAAAGACAGTCCTTTTTTTCTAATATGAGGTAATGAGTGCTGCAAAACACTTAAATACTTGTTTTTGTGTAAAATTAAATGAAAAATTGCTTTGCCTCCAGCAACACATGGATCCTTTGATTACATAATTACTATATAGTTGATGCTGTATTTCGTTATGAAAGGGCTTATAGGTATTGATGAAACTTTATTTCAAACCATCATGACAGAATAAGTTACATTTTGTTATACAGGTATGTACAATGTTGACCAAAATTATTCTTTTATCAGTAATATGACATATACTATGTTTTTATTTTATTGCTGGTTAGATTTCATGTAACAATAAATGGTAAGTTAATTTTTCTGAAATTGTACATGTTTCCTCCTACAGTAATACCACATATTCAAAAGTTTAATTTCTGGATAATCATTATAAAAATTGCTGTTTTTCATTAACAGTATACACAGATTATATTCCTATGCATCTTAATGATAAGAAAACTTTTTCACTCAATAATCCATCCTACTGCATAATTTACAAGAATGTACAATATGATGACACAGTCATGTTATGTATGGTTTACGGTAAGCACTTGAAAGCAAAAGATAGTATCATTTTATACACTCATTCCTTGACTGATGTTAGGACCAGATTGATTGATTGACTGATTTATTGTTTTATGTCACTCCATGATTATTTCACATATATGATGATGACAGATGCCTGATGCATCACACAGAAATTTATACCTCTGCAACAGACTCTCGCAAAGCAGTGAGGGATCTTTAACATGCCAAGCCTACTGCGACAAGGACCTCAGTTTATACGGACTCATCCAAAAGACAGGACGCCAGTGCAGCCATGGTGGGAGACAAACCCGGGCCACCCAGTCATGAGCTGAATACCTAATTCACTAGTCTACACTGGCTTTATTATGACTAAAACAACCAATGAAATACTCTGACATCAATAGATAAATACTGTAAAACATGGTAACTCCCTAAAGAAATTAGGAATCAGGAAATCATCTCATACTTATAGGTCCCTTTGCCCATGTTGCCCCAATCCATTGTTATTTGTTTGAGATTAATTATCTAATTACATGTAACAAAAAAATTGGGAATAAAAATTAAAAATTCTCGTGTAATGCTCCTGGTAAATCGCATTCCTAATTGAACAAGCTGTGATTGTGAAACACTAATGCCCCCGGCGGCACCAAAGTCCAAAAAGTTATTTTAAATGTGGTCATTGCCAAGGTCAAAAGGTCATCAACCTTGCTGTTATTTGAAAGGGCTTCATTAGTTGAGTATGCATGTCAAATATGAAGTCTCTATCCCTCATGGTTCAAAAGTTATAACCAAAGTTAAAGTTAACAACAGACAGACAAACAAACAAACAGACAGACAGGACAAAAACAATATGCCCCCTATCTATCGATCCAGGGGCATAAAGACATCAAGCATTTCAATGAAAAGAAAGGAATTAATAATTTCTAAACACAAATCATAATTGACACAAAAAATATCATGACAATCAAAGAAATTATCAACAAGATTTGTCAATGGCAACATAACTCTCCTCGGCATTGTCAGAAAGCATGTAATTTCAATGTTTTCTTAATTGAAGGTCAAGTCCAAGGTAGAGGTCAAAAGTTAACCAGATAAAAGCTCTGGTCACAATGGATCTAGATGTGAAATCCCTATCTCTTGTATTTCAAAAGAAAAAGCGCCAATAAAGTTTTTGAAAAGTAGGTCAAATTCCATGGTCAAGGTCAAGAGTTCAAAAGTCATGGTATCATTGACTGATTGATTGATTTTTGTTTTATGTCACACCACGAATATTTCACGTATATGGTGACGGCATCTGCCTGATGCGGGGCATATAAATTTTGACCTTTGCAACAGACCCATCTGAAGCAGTGAGGGATCTTTAACGTGCCACGCATACCACAACACGGGGCCTCGGTTTTTACTGTCTCATCCGAAAGACATGACACCGGCATGACCAGAGCGGGACTCGAACCCCAGATACCACTAGGCCACGCTGGCTTTTATGGTATCAAAGCCCTATCCCTACTGCTTTAAAAGACATAGCCCATGTAATCCTTTCTAAAAAGTAGGTCAAAGTTCAACATCAAGGGTCATGCTATCAAATGAAAGCTCTTGGCATAATGGACCTATGTATGAAGTTATCAAAGCCATACCCCTAACGGTTCAAAAGATATAGCCCATGTTAAAGTTTTTGAAAAGTAGATCAGTTCAAGGTCAAGGTCACAAGATCAAAAGTAAAGGTATCAAATGACAGCTCTTGACATAAGGGACCTATGTATAAAGTATCAAAGCCATACCCATACTGGTTCAAAAGATATAGCCCATGTTAAAGTTTTTGAAAAGTAGGTCAGTTCCAGGTCAAGTTCACAAGATCAAAAGTTAAGGTATCAAATGAAAGTTCTTGTCATGAGGAACCTATGTGTGAAGTATCAAAAATTCTACCACTAATGGTCCAAAAGATATATAGCCCAGGTTAAAGTTTTTGTGCACATGCACAGATGCAACTCCGACGCAGACGTGCGAGGGTATGACAATAGTGCTCCAAACATATCATTCCTGCAAGCTAAAAATCAGTATGATTACAGGACCCCAAAAGGACTTTGCTTTAAGTCAGTTCATTAACAAAAATGTGTCACCCACAAAAATTTGGTCAGTTGACAGGTTTGGTAGTAATATGAAGACAATATTCTAAAAAATAATTTATGATTATGAAGTGAAGGAATAAAAAAACAAGTACTAATACTGCCACGAAAGGTAATAAATTAAATTGCGAAAAAGTTTATTCAGATTAATTATCTTCCATTTTTCAATAATCTATTTAAATAGATCTTTGATTCAATTGAGAGTTTTTTATTACCTGTTATAAAGCAAATTAGATATGTCAGTTTTGGATTGAAATAGATACATACAGTAAGAGTAAACTGATTACAGCCAGGAACAATATTCCACTTAAAGCCATCTGATTTGGGCTGTCCCGACCATGTGAAAACTTCTAACATATTACGTCTACATCCTAGATTATAAGGATAAACAAACTCTCCTTCCTCCTCCTCTCGAATTCTATCTTTTGCCTGTTAAATACAATAAATTACTTGATACATGTACTGATAATCTGTATAAAGCTTTAAATGACACAAAAATAAATATAGATAAACTACAGTCAAACTGAAGTCAAAGTCCAAGGGACTAAGGAAAATGCTTCCAAGATAACAATAATTCGAGATACCTGATCCAACTCTGATTATACGGCCCTAAAACATGCTTAATAACATTGTACGAGGCATACTGAATAAAAAATAATTAAATATTTTATTGGTCAATAATCAATCTCATTTCATTTATAACTTTTATCAATAAGAAATCAAGAAAATGTACCCCAAAGATGTGATAAGTAAAAACCAATGACAGCCTCTAATAAGAGGCTATTACCATTTATGTTACCATATTATTTATAACAATTAGTACAGATAATGGGGTATGCAAAACCTCTTAGATGAATGTTCAAGGTATGTAATTACCCCAATTGTACATGTATGTGTCAACATGGTCAACTGAGAAGACTATATGTGCAGTCTGTCAATTAAAAGAAAACGGTGGAAATTATGGCAAAATGAAGCCAACTTTGAGATATCACTGGTAACTTATAACTTCTGGGCCTATAAATGTATTCAAGATAAGTATGGTATTCAACATATCAGAAAAGGGTCAAATATACAGATTGCAAGATAAACAAACAGATGGTACAAATGTCATATGTGCTCCCAAATCTTCTATCCATGACATAACATGGAACAAATCCTATGAACTAATTATTTTACAAATGTGTATATCATAAAAAATCTACTGAAGAATGGTCTAATAGAATCTGTAATATTCTACTGTATGTACTCTGAATCAATTTTCAATTAACTAGACCACTCTAAAGGAGGTGAGACAACAATCCAACAGGCTTATAATATAAAGTAATGCACTCTAATGATTCTACAGAGGAACAAACAAGAATACAATACAATACAAGAAGTTTTATAAAGACAGAATCATGATATATAAACATAATGATAAGTCTATTTAAATATTGATGGTCTTCAGAAACTCACTTTTTCTATAATCCAGGATTCAATCCCTGTCTCATTGCGAATTATGCTTTTCATCTGAAAAAGAAAACAATGATCACTCAATAAAAGTTTTAAATAAACTTTAAGTCAATAAATAAATGGTAACAAAACTAATTTTTCATAATATGCCTTAGCTTATTTTGAAACGGGTTAAACGAATGTATGGAGAAATTTCCTTTCCCCATTATTTATAGTTTCAAAACTGCCCCTCTAATTTTCTACTTAGTTTCATTAAAGAGGCAAAACTCTTGAAAGATAATGCTAATTTAACCTTGGTTCAAAGTCATGACACACCTTTGGGACCTGGGCAACAATTCTGTGAAATATTTTTTCAAACCATTTCAGGCAGTAAAGAGTTAAGGCCTGGACAAGGATTTACTTTACCTAAGCACTGTGACCTTGACCTTGCGATATGACTTTCAGCAATAGGGTCTGTATTCCAGTTATAAGAAATAGTGTGTAAAGTTTAAAAGATCTAGCATAACCAATTTCGTCTGTGTCTTGTTTACAAGGTGCATACTAAAAATCTAGATGTGTCGATGCCTCACAAATGCCCCTATCGACAACAAGTTTTTCAAAAGGATATTATTATTTTGAAATTAGGCGAAATATGTCAAAGGGCCATAACTCCTGTAATTATTTTTAGACTGGATATTCCCTTTACAATAGAGGAGTTACTTATCGTGATCTGTATTTGTACCATGCTATAAGGAAATCCTCCTGAGGATCAAGGGGGAGTTGCGAAGACAAGGTGAATCTAATATATATGCATAAAAATCTTAACTCCAAGGGCCATAACTCTTATAAAACTTTTTTGAATTTAGGTGAAGTATAAGTCAATGGGCCATAACTCCTGTAAATATGCAGAGTTACATATTTAGATCTGTATTGTACCATGTTATATGGAGATCCTCCTTAGGGTTAAGGGGGAGTTGCGAAGACAAGTTGAATCTAATATACATTGTATATGCATAAATACATGTATCTAAGTCTAAGGGCCATAACTCCTATAAAACTTTTTGGATAGCATTCTCTTAAAAATAGGCACATCTACATCAATGTTTTTACCAAATTTCATTTAAATCCTTCCAAAGGTTTACAGTGATTTTCACACAAATTTTCAAAGCTACCTGGTACCTTAGGTCTTTGTTGCAACTACATCGTCATTATACCTATGTACAAAATGCTAATAAAATTTGCTCTCTTCATACTATCTTACGGCAAAGAGTTTGCAATTGCTTGTATCCGAAATGAATGTGCAATCGACAACTTCATGGCAACAAGTTGTACTGCATTGTTGTCACGAGTCGAAGCTGAGCCAAGGAACGACATTCCTTCAAGTGGGACATTAAATAACCATCTTATTCACGATTCTCATAATGTTTTAACATCATTTATATTTAGAAACATACAACATTTACCTAAATATTTATATTGCATTTTCATTATCAGAGGAAATGCGGGAAGATCGATCTTTAAATTTGTCATATATGTGAAAAAGAACTAAAGTTCCAGAACATGTTGGGGAAAACTTTAATTGAAATATCTCGATAAAAACAAGCGATACAAGATCAAGACAAATGCTTTGTCCGGAGAATTACACAATCAAGTACATCCGAAGGTGTCATTGGTAAACAGATCGTAAAGTAGTCACAACTACATATTATTACGCGAAATTTGAAAACATTTTTGCAACTCCTTTTTCGAGTTATTGAAACTAGTTTATGTTTAGCTTAAATTAACTGAGCTAAAGGTACATTGTCCTGATCAAGAATTTTTAAGACAACATCAGTAATTTTTCGGCACTTTATTTTTCAGCGGCGTAGTAAGCTCTATATCGGTAGTGAAAGTTATAACCCCTGAAAAGAAAGTGATTGCAATGAGTGCGGCTTCAACGAAGCCGAATCAAAAATGGAGAAATTGTAAATTTTTCATGTCTGCAAAATTATCATAATATTGTACATGTATTGTTCACACTTTGATTTAAAACTGAAGTTTTCTCTTTCTCTGTCTATCTTTTGTATATATCAAGAAGTTTTGTCAGTAAAATATACGTGCGTAGGTACAGCCTACAGGAACCATACACGTAACTGACTCGGAGTCTAAATGGTCATCATTAAAAGTACATCTATCAGCTTCGCCTATCAGATCCACATTGGTGTCCTGGCCCTGTCTTGTATAATGTCACTGACGTTCTGATTGACTGTTTTTGGAGAGACAGTTCTGCAGTAGGTTTGGTCACTTGTGTGTGCAGTACAACTTGCAATCGTATAATGTCACTGACATTCTGATTGATTGTTTTTAGAGAGAGACGGTTCTGCAGTAGGTTTGGTCAACTCTTTCTTCATGCAAATTCTTTTTTTAAAGCGTCCATTATTTTAATGAGACCTTTAGAATTCTTTGCATGTAATTTTTTAGCTTAGCATTTCTTGTTATGAAACACCTTCTTTCAGATATCCTCTTGTTTCTCTCGTGTTGTCTATGTCATATAAATTCTTGAATACATTTGATTTGTTCATTGTTTTAAACATTTTTATTATTGAGATTTACTGACCCAGATAAAATGAAAATTACTATTACAATGGTTTCTCAACAACTACACAAAGATAACCACAAAACAAGAGGCCCAAGTGGGCCTATATCGCTCACCTGAGTACCTAGATTATCAGTCATGCATGAAGGAAGAATTCATTTATTTTTGCATTAATGTGACTAAGTCAACACAGATGTTGAAAATATGTCAAATTTTATTTCAGGCTAGAATAAAAAACAACACTTTTTTGCACTTTTTTGCACATCCATTCAGGTGATTTTGATATTAAGCATTTCCTTTGTCTCTGCAAGAAGTCATTCAGGGCAACAAGTTAGTCATTTTCTTTAGGTGGGGCCTTTTGTTGACTGATTTCAAGTCTGGGTCATGAACAACAATTGTTTCAAATATTGTCCAGATCTAACTTAAAATTGCCTAATTTCATATGTTGAGTGTTGAGAAACATCTAAAAACTTATTTAGATGTGTAAAGAAATGAAAAAAAAATTTTGACCACAGCTGGATTTGAACCGCTACTCTCCATATTTCAATTACCAAGTGGTATATGTACCATTGTGAGAACTGCTTTTTAGACATGGTGGCATTATCTGTTAACCAATTTGGATGAAATTTACCAAATTGATAGAGGACTTTTAGTACTTCATGTAATCCATGTTTCATTAAAATCTTTCATGTGGTATAACAGCAGAAGTGAAAAATGTGATTGAATCGTTCCTATACACCCTCATTTGGAAGTCTTAAAAAATTCATAGAAAATCCAAAAATTGAGATATTGACAAAATTCTTTCAAAGTAACAATCCTTACCATAATTATGATCACAATAGTCCATAAGAAATCATCATTATCAATTAACTAGGAAATATGACACTTTTTTCTGCATTGAATCACCAAGTCCAAAGAAATGTCGAAAAAAATTCTAAAATTTGATTTTGGAAGGGAACCAAAATGACAATACATCTTCACTCATCCCTCTAGATCATTTCTATGCATTCTGTTTGTCTCTGTATACAGCCCGTATAAAAAAGAATATTGTTAAACGAGGGAACTCTTTTGTGACCTACTCTTGACTATGGTGGCGCCACCTGTAAAGAGGTCTGGACGAAAACAACAGAATTTGAAGAGGATCATAAGTGACTTATTTCTACCAAGATTTATTAAAATCCTTCAAACAGTTTTGTAGAAAAAGGTGAAAATGTGAAAAATGGCCAAAACACCCCTCCCCCCCCCCCTTTTTTTTTGGAAGTCTTAAACGTAAAATTCCTAATTTCATATGTTGAGTGTTGAGAAACATCTAAAAACTTATTTAGATGTGTAAAAAAAAAAAAAAAAATTTTTGACCACAGCTGGATTTGAACTGCTACTCTCCATATTTCAATTACCAAGTGGTATATGTACCATTGTGAGACCTACTTTTAGACATGGTGGCATTATCTGTTAACCAATTTGGATGAAATTTACCAAATTGAATAGAGGACTTTTAGTACTTCATGTAATCCATGTTTCATTAAAATCTTTCATGTGGTATAACAGCAGAAGTGAAAAATGTGATTGAATCGTTCCTATACACCCTCATTTGAAAGTCTTAAAAAATTCATAGAAAATCCAAAAATTGAGATATTGACAAAATTCTTTCAAAGTAACAATCCTTACCATAATTATGATCACAATAGTCCATAAGAAATCATCATTATCAATTAACTAGGAAATATGACACTTTTTTCTGCATTGAATCACCAAGTCCAAAGAAATGTCGAAAAAAATTCTAAAATTTGATTTTGGAAGGGAACCAAAATGACAATACATCTTCACTCATCCCTCTAGATCATTTCTATGCATTCTGTTTGTCTCTGTATACAGCCCGTATAAAAAAGAATATTGTTAAACGTGGGAACTCTTTTGTGACCTACTCTTGACTATGGTGGCGCCACCTGTAAAGAGGTCTGGACGAAAACAACAGAATTTGAAGAGGATCATAAGTGACTTATTTCTACCAAGATTTATTAAAATCCTTCAAACAGTTTTGTAGAAAAAGGTGAAAATGTGAAAAATGGCCAAAACACCCCTCCCCCCCCCCTTTTTTTTTGGAAGTCTTAAACGTAAAATTCCTAATTTCATATGTTGAGTGTTGAGAAACATCTAAAAACTTATTTAGATGTGTAAAAAAAAAAAAAAAAATTTTTGACCACAGCTGGATTTGAACTGCTACTCTCCATATTTCAATTACCAAGTGGTATATGTACCATTGTGAGACCTACTTTTAGACATGGTGGCATTATCTGTTAACCAATTTGGATGATCCGCACAAAAAACAAAACCTTTGAAAAGGACTATGAGTACTTGCATCCTACCCAGTTTTATCACAATCCTTCAAGTTGTTCTGTAGATCAAGTTGAAGATATGAAAAATTGTCCCCCCCCCCCCCCCCCCCTTTTCTTGGAAGTCTTAAAAAATTCATAAAAAATTCAAAAATCGAGATATTGAAAAAATTCCTTCGCACCAGCATTCCTTACCATAGAAATGATTAAATGAAACCAAATGAATGCATCAATGTTTACTAAAAGAAAATAATAACTCTTTAATGCATTAAAATAACAAAGTCCAAAATAAAAATGAAAAAAACGTCAAAAATTTGATTTTGGAATGGAACCAAAAATATCAACACTTCTTCCCATATGCCTTTAAATCATTCCTATGCAGTCGGTTTGTCGCTGTATGCACCCGATCTGAATAAGAAGTTTGTCAAAGGAGGGTACCCTCTGTGACCTACTTTTGTCTGTGGTGGTGCCACCTGTTCATGGATCCTGACAAAGATGACCACATTTGTCGGGGACCTTCAGTATATGATGCATGCCAAGTTTCGTTGAATTCCAGCAAGTGGTTCCGAAGAAAAAGTTCAAACTGTGAAATGTTTACACCAATTATCCCACCCCCCTTTTTCATGAAAGTCTTAAAAAATTCTTAAAAAATCCAAAACATAAAATATTGAAAAATTTTCTTCGCAGTAGTATTTCTTACCATCAAAATGATCAAATTAAACCAAATTAATGCATCAATGTTAACTAAAAGAAAAAAATACCTCTTTTCTGCATTAAAACTACCAAGTACAAAAAAACGTCAAAAAAACGTCAAAAATTTGATTTCGGAACGGAACCAAAAATAACAACACTTCTTCACACATCCCTCTAGATCATTCCTATGCATTCGGTTTGTCTCTGTATGCCCCCGGTCTGAAGAAGAAGTTTGTCAAAGGAGGGTACCCTCTTTGACCTACTTTTGCCTGTGGTGGCGCCACCTGTTAATGAATCCGGACGAAAAACAACAACACTTGTAGGGGACCATGAGTACTACATGCTTATCAAGTTTCATCAAATTCTGTTCAGTGGTTCTGGAGAAGAAGTCGAAAATGTGAAAAGTTAACGACGGACGACGGACGGACGACGGACGACGGACGGTGATTGATCACAATAGCTCACTTGAGCCTTTGGCTCAGGTGAGCTAAAAAAATATCCCGATCGATAAATTGGGAATTTTAGGTCAAATTTTGGGGAGTTTTTGCACAATTTTGGAAAAGAAAAACTACCGAATTTCAGCGGTAAATTTCAGGTATGAAAATAAAATCACTGGTTTAAGGTAAGAAACAAAAGGATGGAATAATGTTGAGGTGCAATACTGTATTCCCCCAGCCATATATGGCTGGTGCATAAAAATGTATAAACAAAATATTATTCTCCTTGTCACAGTTGTATCAAGAGTGAAGATCACAGTAAATATCACTGTGACCTTAAAATACATCAAAGTATTCATTAAACAAGGATGAATACAAAATACAACTCCAAACACCTACATGTCCATATCATACAATGATTGACTATTTGTGAAGGCAAAACAGTCAATTCTCGATTTATTGTCATTCGAATCATCATCCTTTCGGTAATACCAGTATACTTTTTCAGGCACATTTTTCCTACTATGTAAAATTCCCATTAAACTGCTAAGTCTCTGATGCATTTGCCACAGTGTTTTGCAAACAATAGTTCATTTCAAAGTATCAATTATCTTGTTTTAACACCATATGTACAAGTGGTCAGTGAAGCAGCTAAGCAATCCCCAGTGTAAAGCCAGTCAGCAGTAGTAAGACCAGGTAAATGAAGAATTAGATAAACAATATAATTACTTAATATGAACTATTTTTCTTTCTCCTCAACCAGCATTCAGAGAGTATTGCTAAAGCAATGAAAGTCCCCTACTGGTTCCAAGAAATCCATAAGGGGCTGAAAAGTAAGTAAGTGTCTGCCAAAGGGTAACAGGTATTCTGTGAGTTTTAACGTGTCTATTAGCTAGAGTTGCTCTTTTTTTTCCTTTCTTTTTTTGTTATAAAGTTTTTAATTTAGGTGAACCTTCGTGGTCAATGTCAAATCGTTAAGTCAGATAGATGTCTTTCATTTTTTTTCTCGATGGAGAAACTTGTTTTTCCATCACAAAATAAGGGAGTCAAAGCATTCTACATCAAAAAGCCCTCATATGTACTGTAATTTAGTGTCACTACAACTTTGAAGAAAGGGCAAAAACACAATATAACTCAATAACTTAGTTCAACTTGATCCCAAATTTCAGCTTGGTATCAGAAAAGTGAATTTTTAATAAAGGGCAATAACTCTGGAAAAAGTAAGTCAACAGTGACCCAAGTTAAACCTGATCTGTAACTCCTCATGAGGAAGCTTGTGCCAAGGTGCCAAGGTCAAAGATCATGGTCATAAATGAAGCGGCCTTCCACAAGATATCCATGTGTGAAGTTTCAAAGCTCTACCCCTCGTTTTTCAAAAGTTATAGCCAAGGTTAAAGTCTTAGAAAAGTAGGTCAAACTGCAAGGTCAAAGGTCATGGTGCCAAATGAAAGGGCTTTTCACAAGGTACCCATGTGTGATGTTTAAAAGCCCATTCCCTTTTGTTCAAAAGTTCTAGTTATGTTTTAGTTTTTGAAAAGTAGGTCAAACTACAAGGTAAAGGTCAAAAGGTCAAAGATCATGATCCCAAATGAAAGGGTCTTCAACAAGGTATCAATGTGTGAAATTTCAAAGCCCTATCCCTCTGGGCTCGAAAGTTTTAGCCAAGGTTAAAGTATTTGAAAAGTAGGTCAAACTGCAGGGTCTAGGTCACAAGATCAAAGGTCATGGTTCCAAATGAAAGCGCTTTTCACAATGTATCAATGTGTGAAGTTTCAAGGCTCTACCCCTCTTGGCTCAAAACTTATAGCCCAGTTTAAAGTTTTTGTCTACTCAACTGACACAGACATTAGCTCCCAGGACATTTGTCCCAGCTTGCTAAAAAGGGAGTCAACTATGACCAACATTGATCATGACCTGTAACTCCTCTTATGGAACCTTGCTATTATGCTTCAGCTTGATATCTGTAAGCATGACCAAAGAAAGTGCAGAAAACTGATTTTGAATGTAGGGCAACAACTGTGGAAAAAGTGAGTCAACCATGACAAACATTGATCATGACCTGTAACTCCTCTTGAGGAAGCTTGCTATGATGTTTCAGCTTGATATCTGTAAGCATAACCAAAGAAAGTGCAGAAAACTAATTTTTAACATAAGGCAACAACTGTGGAAAAAGTAAGTCAACCGTGACCAAAGTAGAACTTAATCCTTAACTCCTCATGGAAAAGCTTACTACCATGTTTCAGCTTGATATCTGTAAGCATGGCCAAGGAAAGTCTGGAAAACCAGCATGACAGACAGATAGACAGACAAGACAGACACAGAAAGAGTGGAAACCTATAGGCCCCTCCAGTTTTACCAGTGGAGGACTAAAAACATGCACACACAAATACAAACACCCTAGCACACACACATACACTCATGATAGATAAAATAATTCCCACTTCAAATGATGCTAAATCCGTTTGGAAACTATGAGTTGGTTTTGTGAAAGTTTGAACAACTCATTATATCGCCACAATACCTTAAATACATACGGTGGTGGTTTATCAAAAATTGACTGTATATGATTTACTGGAACCAAGACAACATGTTGCAATCACATCCAGTCAATATTTGTTGTTATACTTTATTCTGAGTAAGGCCTACACAATGATATGATTTCATCGGCAATGTGACCTCATCCATCCCAAAAACAATACTGGCTGCATGGTCTATCATTGATGTACATGTTACTTACTAAGCAAGGACATTTGTTTCAGAGATTTTGGAATAAAACATATGTATGGAGAGGATACCATTTACAGACATATTGCTGCTAGTTTAAGTATGGTCAACAGTCAACATGAAAGCACTTGTTTCAACTCATAGCCTCTTATACTACATCTAAAGTCTTAACCACTGTGCTCCTCTAAGAGGATATTGCTCATAAATGCACCAATCTGAAATGACAAGGTTTTACCTGTATTACGAATAACATGCCAACAGCAATGGTTACTCCTATAGCAAGGCCCAAGGCAAACATAACAGACAGAAATCCTATAAAATCCAGATGAACAACAGGTTCTCTTGTACGGTACATATAGTAATGCTGCAAAAGAAAGCAACAGAAAATAAATTGTACAATTATGAAAATACATTTAGGGCTTTTTGTTTGTCGTTATAGGTGGCAATAAAACCTGTTCCCAAACAGGACCTAAACATACCTGGTAGCTTGATCAATATGAAATCTTACAATGACTTCAATGACAACACTTTAATCCATTCAGAAATGAAGCCCTAATAAATCTTCAATCAATCATACAAAATAATCTCTCATTAGAATAAACCTTTATAAGGGAAATATCGTATTTTTACTATTGAGTCTCTTGGTTAAAGAGAGTTATTTCCCATTTGGGACAGTATCTGACATAAAATGATTATGATATCATAAATTTCCTATGGAAACAACACTTTTATACAATTATTTCCCTGAGTTTTAGACCAGTTTCCATAGAATTTGATTATGTAACAATTACTTAAGTCAGATACCATCCCAAATGGGAAGTAACTATGTAACGAAAAGACCGATTAACGAACCTTGCATTATAGGGAAACTAATTTTTCAAATAAATTGAAAATGATATACTTAAAGTTTCTCTAAGTAATTTTCCATCATATAAACTTTATTTACATCCATTGTTCTTGAAGCCTTACATATGTTTTCTACGAAATTTGAATAATAATGATTTTCAATTTCTAAAATTCTGCAGCCCTTTTCACTAAAAAAACTTATGAATTGTCGTAAGTTTTTAACTTACGAACTTCGTAAGAGAGTTCTTAAGTCCTTTTCACAAAAAAATATGTAAGTGAAATCTTACGACAAAAAATTACTAACAAACTTAGGACAAATTTTCCCCAGAAAGTAGTTAGCGCCTGTGTCCTTCAAACTTCTGATGTAAAATTTTTATGTGTATATGTATGTATGTATGTACTGGTATTAGCCAATGCTATGCTATTCTTCATTTTCATACTGTGCTCACATCATCATGTATATGGAATGTTATACCTGAGAGGGCCCAGGAGCCTGTTTCATCTAACTCCTGGCGTAGCCGTAGGCTTAGATTGGCGTAAATACCCGACTAGTCTAAATTTCAAACTATTTTGCATTTCATTGACATCATGCTGTGTAACTCTACGTTTAGTGTAGATTTAGAAAAAACTTTATGCAAACCTATCTACCTCTTTTAAGTGTTGGCATAAATCAATGTAATGACTTCTAGGACTTCTTCTTTAATGCTTCCAATTAGTAAACAGTAAAACCTATCCATATTTAATTGGAAACATAGTTTGCCTTAGGGGGAATTTCGTCGCAATTTGCGGTCCGCTTGACTTTATAGATCCTGTTAGTGATGACATATTTTCAAGTACTGCATACCATCCAATAACGTCACTACATGTTTAAAAGTGCATCGTGTGTAAATGTATTTTAAGTTAAACATCTGTAAGAAGTACTCTTGGACATACGAAAATTAATATTTCATTATACTTCATGCATGCATTTGTACTGCGTAAAGTTAGTCAACTCACTAGTCGGATCCTTTCGTATGTACACAGTTACACATGTTATGAAATACACATTTCGTTGAACTTAGAATGTACATATGTAGACTTACGCCATTTACGTACTGTAAGATTTAGTTTGTCAAAAATTTACACATGCTGATGAAATGGGGCTCCAGGGCAGTTCAAGGCATCATGGGACAATACTAAAGAGAATATTTAACTTGTTGCTATGGTATGGGACCTCTAAGTCGATCCCTAAATGTAAGAATGTGTTCTTGTCTTAATCATCGATCTTCATGGAACAAAATAAAAACGTAGCAATCTTTTTGTACTGTAGTCTGTACAGTAAACTTATGACAAAAATTTTATTCTTATGAGTGGTATAAATCAGTTGTAAAATTACGAACAATATTTGACTTAGGAAGTTAAGTTTTTTTGTGAAACGGTACCAGTCTGTAAGTTTCTTCGTAAGAGAAATATTTGTTGTAAGTTTTTTTGAGAAAAGGGCTACTGATTCTTACATATATGTATATCAATAAGAAATTGTACTTGATAATCTTACCCAATTCATTGCTCTATAAACTGATACGATAAGAATATAACCTGCATGGATGCAACCAAGAGGTGCAAAAAGCAGAAACCATGTGAAGTTTGCATGATTAAAATGTCCACAACAAGTATTGATCCATGGGCAATGATGGTCCATCTTCATCACACATCTAAGACAAAGAGAATAGCAGAATATAAAATTTCTGAAACTCTTATATTCCAAGATTTAAAAAAAAATAGTTTAAGGTAAATAATGAAGGTAGACAAAATGAAAAACTAATCATTGAATATTCTTGTATATCATATATATTAGTATCTGATCTATCATATAAGATTTCAATAGACCTTTCATTTTCATTGCTAAATTAAAGACTTATTCCCTTTATATATCATGTACATAATATCTTCAAAGGAAAAGCTTTGAAATAATTCATCAAAATGGCATAGTTTTATAATATTTCTAATATGGGAAGTATCAAATGAAAATTTTCTTCCCATCATAATAAGAGGTACCACATGGGCTTATATAACTCATCTGAGCAGAATTTGCTCATTTGTAAACAACTAATGGACTGCTTTTGAAAACAATTGAGATACATATATTCTCTTGTCTATTGTGTTTCTGACAACTGACAAATGACTATAGACTTGTTTAACTACAATGAATAAATCAAGACAATGACACAACCATGTATGTTAAAGATAAAACCAGAATTCCTTTTTCTAATTTTTTTAGTTAACATACCGAGTGTTGCAAAATATTTAAAAATCATTCAGTGTAAAATGATCTAAAAACAAAATTTGCCTTAAGCACCACTACCCTTAAAAGCATACCGGATCTGGCTTATATCAAAATTAGAAAAATAAATCCATGAAAATTCAAGGAAACTAATTTTATCCTAACACAAAACTTTCCAAATAACCCTTGAAATAGATATTTTCTAATAAAAGTATATAAATGCTTTATTGCTTATATACATATACTGAATAAATAACAAATGACACAAAAACGTAGAACCAAGTTAGAATTTTGGTTCTAATATGACCGAATGCTGTAAAACACTGGTTTTGGAGTAAAATGAAAAGAGATTTTTCTATTTGACCTCCAGAAAGTTTTGAACGGCTACCCTTGAGTGGGACAAAAATGGTCTATATCAAGAAAAGGAAAAGAAGTAATAAAATATCCACAAAACATTCTTTTAGCCATTCTAACAGCCCCTCTGAAGAAGTTTGTCAAAGGAGGGTACCCTCTGGCACATTTGTTGCTCTGCCCTGGATCCACCCATTCATTTATAAGGCTGAAGAATAACAACAATTGAAAGGTAATTAGAGTATTTCATCCCTACAAAGTCTGACTGAATGCAATGATTGGTTCTGGAGAAGAAGTTAAAAATTTGAAACGTTAATACACGATGGATGTGGAATAACAGGCTGAGACTTCCGTAAGTTAACATGGCATAATTTGTTGAATTAAAGAAATTCATAGAGAAAAACAACACTTTTTAGATACTTTAATCTTTATATAAAATGTATCATAATTTCTATCATCAAGCAGTTGCTTTCAATCAATTACAAAACAAGAGGCCCAAGTGGGCCTATATCGCTCACCTGAGTACCTAGATGATCAGTCATGCATGAAGGAAGAATTAATTTATTTTTGCATTACTGTGACTAAGTCAACACAAATGTTGAAAATATGTCAAATTTATTTCAGACTAGAATAAAAAACAACACTTTTTTGCACATCCATTCAGGTGATTTTGATATTAAGCATTTCCTTTGTCTCTGCAAGATGTCATTCAGGGCAACAAGTTAGTCATTTTCTTTAGGTGGGGCCTTTTGTTGACTGATTTCAAGTCTGGGTCATGAACAACAATTGTTTCAAATATTGTCCAGATCTAACTTTAAATTGCCTAATTTCACATGTTGAGTATTGAGAAACATCTAAAAACTTATTTAGATGTGTAAAGAAATGAAAAAAAATTTCTGACCACAACTGGATTTGAACCGCTACTCTCCATATTTCAATTACCGAGTGGTATACGTACTATTGTGAGACCTACTTTTTAGACATGGTGGCATTATCTGTAAACCAATTTGGATGAAATTTACCAAATTGATAGAGGACCTTTAGTACTTCATGTATTCCATGTTTCATTAAAATCTTTCATGTGGTATAACAGCAGAAGTGAAAAATGTAATTGAATTGTTCCTATACACCCTCATTTGGAAGTCTTAAAAAATTCATAGAAAATCCAAAAATTGAGATATTGACAAATTCTTTCAAAGTAACATTCCTTACCATAATTATGATCACATTAGTCCATAAGAAATCATCATTATCAATTAACTAGGAAAAATGACACTTTTCTGCATTGAAATCACCAAGTCCAAAGAAATGTTGCAAAAAAAAATTCTAAAATTTGATTTTGGAAGGGAATCAAAATGACAATACGTCTTTACTCATCCCTCTAGATCATTTCTATGCATTCTGGTTGTCTCTGTATACAGCCCGTATGAAAAAGAATATTGTTAAAGGAGGGAACTCTTTTGTGACCTACTTTTGACTATGGTGGCGCCACCTGTAAAGAGGTCTGGACGAAAACAACAAAATTTGAAGAGGATCATAAGTGACTTATTTCTACCAAGATTTATTAAAATCCTTCAAATAATTTTGTAGAAAAAGTTGAAAATGTGAAAAATGGCCAACCCCCCCCCCCTTTTTTTTTGGAAGTCTTAATCTTAAAATTGTCTAATTTCATATGTTGAGAAACATCTAAAAACTTATTTAGATGTGTAAAGAAATGAAAAAAATTTTTTGAACACAGCTGGATTTCAACCACTACTCTCCATATTTCTATTACCAAGTGTATATGTACCATTGTGAGACCTACTTTTTAGACATGGTGGCATTATCTGTTAACCAATTTGGATGAAATTTACCATATTGATAGAGGACCTTTAGTACTTTATGTATTCCATGTTTCATTAAAATCTTTCATGCGGTTTTGCAGAAAAAGTTGAAAATGTGAAAAATGGCCAACCCCCCCCCCCCTTTTTTTTGGGAAGTCTTAAAAAATTCATAAAAAATCCAAAAATTGAGATAATGACAAAATTCTTTCTCAATAATATTCCTTACCACAATTATGATCAAAATAGTCATTAAGAAATCATCAATATCAATTAACTGAAAAACATGACACATTTCTGCATTGAAATGACTAAGTCCAAAAACATGTCAAAAAATCGTAAATTTCTATTTGACGGATCTTAAGCATGAACACAATTTTTAATAACCCATCTTTATAGATTGTTGAAATGCAATTGGTTTCCCCATATATGTACTGGTTCTGGAGAAGAAGATGTTTGAAGAGGGGTACCGTTTTGGGCACTTTTGGCAACGCCCTGGATCCATCCCTGAGGGAACCTGGATCCCGAACACATTTTAGTAGGGGACCTTGAGTACATCATTTACACACAGTTTGATCCAAATCTGCAATGTAGGTGCAGAGAAGGAGTCGAAAATGTGAAAAAGTTATGATGGACGGACGACGACGATGGACGACGCACTATGACTATAGCTCACTTGAGCCTTTGGCTCAGGTGAGCTAAAAAGAGGTTTTTTGTCAAAGGTGCCTGTATTTTTTTATTCTATTTGCATAATACTAAAAGATCAATATTTGGGAAAAATTTAGACAAATTTTGGGAAACATTAATGAAATTTCCATTAGGATGGGTCCTTATAACGGACCTGATTTGAAGAATCACTACAGAATAATAATTCAATTTTTCATTATTATAGTGTTCATTTATATGATTTCATCATTGCTTATGAATTTAAGCCATGGTCATGGAGATGAATTTCAGGAAATACTTGCCCTTTCTTACTGACCCCAACCCTTTCTTTCTACAATAATAGTAGAGTATACTTATATATATATATATATATACATAGGGATATATATATATATAGGTATATGCAATACAAATTTATTACAAGAATGTTAGGCCAGTCTCTAAATAGAAATGTAAAGAGATACATTTTAAAATTATTCTTTATAAAACAATTTTGAATATAACATTGAAGCAAGTTGAAATATCACAAGAATTTCAAATTAATATATCCGAATAAAATAATTACCCTGTGTTACAGACCTTCCAGGTTTTGTAAACATATATGACATGAAATCAAACATTTTGAGTATATTCAAATGTTTCATTTATGGCATTATTATGTCATTAGTGAACTGACAAATTTTGCCAAAAAAAAAATCATTGATATCGTTCTGTGGCTATCTTAAAGGGATTAGTTCCACAAGTTACTTAAATCATTTCCTTTTGCACTTCATAATACCATATCAAAATGTAATTATAGCAATATACTCAGTTAAGTATTTTGTTTAATATGTTTAATGTCTGCATAAATATACCTAACATTGATTTCATGTCTGTATATTAAATATAACATTAGTTTAATGCACTCATTATAGATGTAACAATGAACTGCTGAATAATTTTTTATCATTGTAGCAAATGTTTCAATTCATAATACAACAAAGAGAACTCTTGGTATGGTTTCTTCTATGATCAACACTCAAAATTTTCTTTTCCTAGTCCAATCTTATGTCAAGAAATTTATATTTCCTGGATGACATATATGTTTCTAAGAATGTCAATTCTTTAAGAATAAATTTTACAACCACTGGTGCAAATCCCCAAAACAAATTTTTACAAAGTAATCATTCACTCTGATTTTTAATCTTAATGATCTATGCTAAATATGAGAATTTGAATATTGTCCACATACCTTTTACACTTTCTGCAATGATGAGCTCTGGGAGACTTATATCCCTCACAGAATTGGCAATACTGAAGAAACTGACGCTCTGACTCTCTCTATGTATAAAATTACACATGCTGCATTTACTCACCACCAAAACATAAGGATACGGAAAATATGGCAGATATAGTGCTATCTTTTCAATATACATACTAGGAAGTATTGTCAACACCAAAATTAAACTGTCAAGATATTTAGTATAATAGACAGTTAAAAACTTACTATATATGAACTGTAAGAGCTGATAATTTAATATTTGTTAGATAAATTAAATGAAAAATCTATTACATCACAAATTTTTCACACACATGTAAAGGTATCATTAAATGAACTGATAAACCATGTTTATAATTATATATAACTCTGACAGTTTTAAATATTTCCATTCAATTTATTTTTCAAAAGGAGGTTCAGCATTGTAACTACAATAATGTTTCCTATAAAAACTGGAGTTTCAATCTGAAATGTTCCCATACCATTCTGATTTGGATATCAGAATCACCTAGCTCATATAAACAGATATGATGAGCATCACACTCTATTCACAGATCTTCAGAACATACCCAGGTGTCACATGCCTTCATATCAGATCTTTGTTCAGTATGTGGGAACCACTTTTGTCAAAAGCAATCATGACTAATCAAGTCAAGGAGGGAGGTGTTGGCTTTTTCCATTTCAGTCAGAGCTGAAGTAAGAGACTTTTATCTTTCCTGTGTGAATGGTGGTAGTGATTGGGGTAGAGAGAGGGTAGAAAGGAATACTGCTAGATGTCTAACTACCATCTTTTTTCACATTGTATTGTTGCATATACATATGTGTATTAAAACATCAGTACCATTTACTTAATATGAACTGCAATCTGATTAAAATCATATCTTTATTCTGCTTCTCTATTAGTCCCATTGCAATTAAAGATCTGGCGAACCCCGTAAGAGGTCATGTTCTCGTGTACTCTAATGACATTTCAGTCACTGAAAGTGTTATTTCCCATAGCCATTATCAATGACTCGACTAGGCATGTGATAGTGACGTAATATTTAACAAACACTGTTCAAAATCTACCTTGTGGGTCACGCATGCTGTGGATGTTAATTACATTCCTAAAAATTTGTAGCCGACCCACTGATTGGCTGAAAATCAGAGTTCACCAAAACATGACCCCTTACGGAGTTTCGCCAGATCTTTATCCGTAAACGGTAAAGACAAAGCGGAATAAAGATATGTTTTAATCAGATTATATGAACTGGAACGTGTACATGTACAAGCAAGACAATTATGTGTGTACTGACATATATGGTCTTGCAAAGACCCAAAAATAAATAACTTTTGTAATTAGAAATTAAAATCATAAATGTGGTGTAAAAGAACAACTTTATATCAAAATCAATAACGAAATGATAAAGATAAAAAATGAGTGATTATCAGCAGTTTCAAAGTTCTACTGCATGATGACTTACACCATTCATTCATTTAGCTAGTACTAGTCAAATGTGTACTGGAGTATTTAAGATTGATATTCCAATACATGTAGCTATTTCTGTATAACTGTAGAGAATGAAAAATTTCATTAATTAAATAAAAATGTGCCTCCTTGTAACAAAATCATTTTCTGACAGTCTAGTACTACATGTATAAATTCACACATGTTTTTCATTAGAGTCTAGACTTGACCAATATTTATAGGAAGCAGTCTTTCTATAAATTGGGTTTTTTAAGCACAAAATTCTTCAAATAACGACATATTTAGTTGTTAAATATTATCTCCTTGAAGATTGGTACATATAACTGAATACATAAACTCCTTCTCTGACATTCTGCAATCTGTTTTCACTATTCCTGACTCTTTCTTTGACTAAATACTTTTTTTCCAGATTCATAATAGACCTTCAATTACATACATTTATGAGTTTATCAAAACATTTCATCTCTAAAAGCATAAATTGTAATACTTACTGGTTTCCAACCAAGGGGTACAAATCCAGGTCCTTTAAAGGCTGCCAGAAAATAATTGTACAAAATGAGAAAAAGCCAAGTGAAATATACAGTCAGGTTGATCCAGCTTCCTTTCATGTATGTAGGCCACCACATTAAGGCACAACGGAACCCAACAATGGTAATGATGAATATCACAGACAATGCAATTAAAGGTCCCCAGTGAAAAAGTTGAAAAATGCGGCTCCTAGCCATGATTCCTACCTATAGAAAAAATTCAAAAATGCTTATTAAAAAAAAAATTGTTAACAGCCTCTTTGATGATCAAAGTAATAAGACACAAATGGTAGTAAATTGTATGGCTTTCACAAAATCCTATTTCTATACCTTACTTGACCAAGGTCATTGTGGTCTTGAACAATGATAATACTGATCATGCTGATAGTGAAATGAGTGTGAATGAAACAAATCTCATAACATTCATCTCAGCCAACTTTAAATATTTTCAATACAACACAGTACAATGCAGACTTAAACTTTCAAAACTATTCACAACATTTAGAAAAGATAAGCCTTGATGTTTGTTTTACAACATATTTCATGAATATAAATTTAAGGCACTATCTTATTCTATGATATAATTCCAAAATATTACTTTAAAATTTAAAGTATTTTTAATCTTTCTTATGTACCAAACTACATTATATTATCAGTGATCATTTAAATCCCATGAATAGATCAATACTTATGAACAGACAACAGATACAATGGAATTTACTCAACTCAAGTAAGACCTTTTAACTAAGAATTTATACAGGTAGCTTAAACTAATATACATGTAAATAACTTTTCTAGACAGTAACATATTTCTTAAAATATCAGACATTAATTTAGCATATGCAAACAGGTCAAAATATGCTTATAATATGGTCATACAAGTATGTGTGAGGCAAAAGCAAGAGGCCCAAATTGGTCTATATCAATCATCCTAACACTTTGAGCACATGAGAAACAGAAAGTACCGAAATGTTCTCAATGACAGCATCCTTTTTCAGAAATTTATTTCAGAACTTATTCAAACGCAACACTATATAATTCTAGAACACTTTCATACATTCATTTTTTCATTCCAAGTAATCCATATAGAAATTCTCTTTACAAAAGATGGTATCTACCTGGGTGGATTCAGCAAAAAGAGCAAATTAATATTTTTAAACAACACTGAGTACTTCAAGTTTGGTCAAAATCTTTCACTTGTTAAGAAGAAGTCCATTAAATCTTTATACATTAACAATATACAGTTATTCACTGCCCCACCACTACTTCCACTCTATTTTCTTTTTAATAAAAATAGTAACTATTTTAAAGTGAAAATTCCATTACAAATCCCACCTCATGGCACATGGCCAGGTGTGTACATTGGATACCTATGTCTGACTGTCTATCTGATCCTTGGTACACAATGTAACTATCATCTGACCCCTCCCCAATTCTCTTTGCACTTTTAAACTGATCTCAATCTAATTATTATTGAAAAGTGCATAGAAAATTCAAATGATTGATTTTTGTTTAACGTCACGCCACAAATATTTCATGTATGTGGTGACGGCATCTGTCTGATGCGGGGCATACAAATTTTGACCTTAATGCAACAGACCTACCCGAAGCAGTGAGGGATCTTTAACGTGCCATGCATACCACGACACGGGGCCTCTGTTTTTACTGTCTCATCCGAAAGACAGAACACCAGCATGACCAGAGTGGGACTCGAACCCCGGCCTCCCAATCAGGAGTCCAGCGTGATACCACTAGGCCCTGCCGCATAGAAAATTCAAAATTCTACAGAAAAGCAGGAGAGGTACACAGGATAGAAACTCAGAATACAGTGGCACCATTTGGTTTAATTAAAAAGACACAATAATTATCAAGTGGAATGGGATACCACATATGCATTTCGCGGCATGACGTCAATCATATCATAAAAGCACCACCGCAAATTCCGGTGTAGGAGCGTGTTGCCATGCGTGCAGTTTCACAGAAAAACGTCACTGTGACTTAGCAAGACAATAGAGACAATAGAGATATGTTTTGGACTCCTCTGAATGTGAAGACAGTGAAAGACAACAACATGTGACTCTGCAACTGTGTAATTTCATCGTTTTGAAAAAGGCATGTGGCTGAAACGTTAACTAATTGAGCACAAATAAACGGATGTAAATATATATTCCTTATGGAATTTTGGACGGATTTAAATTTTGCAATTAATACAAAGTTTATTATTCATGCAAAACAGAAAAAATAAGATATTGTCATAATTTATCCTTTTTATACTATAATTTTCCAGTCTCGGACAGGTCCCTTTAACATATGCCAATGATGCTTGTGCAAGTAAGTCATTGTCATTGTCACATTTGGAATTTGGTAATGGTAATGGAAACAGCTAGCCTTAAGGGTTTAGTACGTCGACTCCAGCAGATCATGCTGAATCAGTGAATGGAGTGTTCACAATTAAAAGTCGTTCAAAAATACTACTTTATACCCCAAATCACCTTTATTAGCTTTCCATACTAATAAAAAGCGATAAATATAGGTATTACATATACAAAATTAATTTATAAGTAAACAAAAATGCAACTTCTGTTGCACAATATGACTTTGATGCAGTCTCCACAGGACTGTACAGTTCTCAGGTAAAATTCAAAGTGTAAAATTCTGAAAAAATGTCCAATAAATTAACTTTACCTATACAACAACAGTTGGGTGTTAAATTTTCATAAAAGTTATATTTAGTTCAAACCTTGCAACTTTGTATGACTACCCCTTACCTGATTTCAGCTAAGCGATACAAGTACACAAGTGGAAAATGTGTCAACAACGTGGGGCAACACAGGGTTATATGTAGTAAAGAAGCAATATTTAAAAAGAATGATTTCATCAATATTAATTTACTGAAGTAAAATTTAGGTTAAATAACACAAAAATATTTTAGAAATATATTTTCTTATTAAAATAAGTCGTTGTCAATGTTCAATATGAAAAGGGTAATAATTAATTTACTTCATCCCCTTACTACTACAGCAAGCCACAAATAATTTTAAGTTATGTAAATGGACGGTCAATGGGAATCTGACTTTTTGAATTGTTAATTCGATCTATAATGTAAGATGACTATGATTGTCCATAAAAGGTAAGTAATACATTAGTCATTGAAGTATATTGAATATGCACTGCAATTGTTCTGGAGAAGTGTCATTATTAGAGATCCATCATGTTTGTTTACATATACTTTACACATGTGCTGAAAGTATGTCCTTGATAACAGTACACTGTCGTCAGAAATGATATGCTTTCTCAAAATTGAAAGGTACAAATACAAACCGGAATTCCAACTGTTATACTTACAATTGAATATTTATATTGTAAGTCACTCTTGCACCGGCGAATTTGCACATGTTGTTAAGCTGGTGTGGCCTAGTGGATGAGGTGCTCGACTCGTGACTTAGAGGTCCCGGGTGCGATTCCCACCCTGGACACACGAGTGTTCTGTCTTCTGGATGAGACAGTAAAACCTGAGGTTCCATGTCACAGTAGGCGTGGCATGTAAAAAATCCCTAACTGCTTTGGTTGGGTCCATAACAAACGTAAAAATTTCTATGCAGTGCATCAGGCAGATGCCGTCACCATATATGTGAAATAACCGTGGAATGACATATAATAATAATCAATCAATTGAACATGTTTTTAAAGCAGAAACCGTGCAATCCGTGAAAGGTTTTCAAATGTTGAATCATTTCAATTTTAAAGTTTGACTTCATGCTGAATGTGTACGTTAACATTTTGATTACTTGTAACTCTTTTGCTCACAAAATAATGGCCTCGAAAGGTGAAAGACAATTATTTTGGGGGACTTCAAATTTTGACCGTCAATTTTGCTAGGATCATAATTAAACACTGTTAAAGATGTGCGAGCATCGCTGTCGTCGAGTAGATCTATTTGACCATTAATAAATCTCTCTGCACTGATTTTATGTTCTTTCTCGGATATCTCTCACTACATTACTGCCGTATGAATCCAGAGATATTATCATCAAAAATATGAGATCACAAAACTTGGGTTTTTTCCGGAATAACTTACTAGTTAAACTATTTAGTCCGAATGCATTTGTGAAGTTCCTGTTAAAACTATCCTTTTTTTCAAATATACTTGATATAGAAATATCGTGTTGCTCTTATTTTTAACTAATTTATTATCTCACTAGAATGTTGTATAAACAATCTTACATAGACAATATTCTATCAGTTTACTTACCAACAGTGAAAACCAAACAGGATTTACCTGGGGACTATTTCAAAGTTGAGAAATGAGGTAAACTTTTGCGCACCGACGCAAAGGAAATCCACATCTAAAATAAAATGTAATCATCCAAAATATTATTTCAAGCTATACACTTTTGACTACATATGATTCCATTTGATTCAATTCAAAATGTTTGGGGAACATAAAAGCCTAATAAGAATAAGAGATATAAACGATATTCCTCGGTATATGAATGAAATATATCGCATTCGAATTAACTTTATTAAGAACGATAACCCTTTCCAAATGTCGTCTGCTGAGATCATGAAAGGGATCAGTTTTAAGAAAATGCAGACCAAGAATTTTTCCTCATTGATCAATATTGTATAGTCAAAGTGCTTAGATCTTATTAGAACAATTTAACTTTTCTTTGAAATCCACAAAAAATCTGTGTGTGTGGCCGTTATTATGTAACTTCATTTACAAATACAATATTAGTTATACCTCAGTCTGGTCAGTTCAATTAGCCTTGCCATTTGATTGAATCTAACTGGTAGTGCCAGTGGATTTTAAGTTGTAGTGATTTAATACTATATAATTACTGCATTAGTTCATCATTACAATCTACTCTAAATAAGAGGATATTTCTGATTAAAATGTGCATGCTTTGTAGTTCACCTGTTATTAGCACGCTGCGAAGTATTGGCTCTGATTGGCTGAGTCATTTTCAACTTCTCATTCAAAACCCTGTATAAAATGTCACCAGACCTTAAAGGAAGTAAGTAATCAAGGTCTTCTAATAAGTTTGTGTTTTTTTACTTAATTAATTGATCCGGCCATCATTTCAAGATGGCTGCCAAGGGCTTTAATTGACTGACACCTTTTATGACTTCTCATTTAAACCACTTCACAGAATTTTACCAGATCTTGTAGCTATTATAGTACTCACTGTGACCCAACAAAATAATATATCTTTTGACCAAGATGACGACTTCTGAATCCATTAACCACTAAACAGAATTTCAGTAATAATTAAGTTCTCAAGGGGACTATTCCAGATTTTTTTATTTTGACCTGATATGTCATCCAAGATGGCTCCTGAGGACTCTAATCGGCTGTCACAGTTTTGACTTCTTTTAACTAACAACAGCAGCACAAAATTTCACAAAACATTACAGAAGTCAGAATTAAGTACTCATGCATGCAGTCTTCTACCAAAATATAGAGCCGTTATTTGTTTGTAAATAAGCAAATTGTGCTCAGGTGAGCAATATAGGCCCACTTAGGTCACTTGTTTAGTTCCACAAATATGTGTTTCAATTAACACCTTTTGATTGGTCTGGAAGCTATGTATTAAATACCAGGAATTAATAATTGGACAACATTCATATATTTTTACAAATTCTGTCCTCATGAGACAAAATGGTATGAAATAACGTGTAATGAATTATATTTGTGATTAAGTAATTCCTTCAAGATCTCACAGTCCAAGTACGTTTCAGTGAAATTATATTTAGATCTATATGGCTAGACAGTGATATTGCAACATGCAAATATCATGTTCAGACATTGAAGTTTTCAATGTCATAAAGATTTTATTGAAAATAATTGTACAACAGATTTTTTTGTTCACCTGAACCAAAGACTCGTGAATGTGAGTTAAATTTTAGTGTAATGTCCATCAACTTGACAACTGTAAACATTTTTGCATCATGATCGATCTCTTTTGTAGAATAATTGAAGGGATGTTGATTTAAGGCTTGGTAGTTATGAGCTGCAGGTGCTCAAAATCCTCTACAAGTGTTGTTTTTCAGGGTCAATAAATGTTAAAATTCTTAGTAATTCTCAATTTAAATACTTTGTAATGTAATTGTAGGTCAAAAATAAATACTCACAGTACCTACATGGCTGTGCATCGTTGTATACTTACTTATTACAGAATTTTGATCCCAGTATATCAATCTTAATGTGAAAACTCACTGGCTGGACTCCCAAGGTTACCGAATTTTTTGCTGGACTAGTGAAAGTTGTCTAACAGAATATACAGTGGGCTAGTAAAATTTGTCTGCAGGTTTTCATGAAGACTGATATACATAGTATATTAATTAGTACCCATCAAACTGCTCTTTAGAATGTGTGAAACAAAATTCATCAATTAAATTTTGCAAAATGTTTTTAATGAAATATCATATTTTTAATATATTTTATTTAGGAAGTTAAACATGGCAGCTGAGTATCATTCACCAATAAAGCTAGGATCCATTTCTACTGAGGATAAATTAGGATCAAGTTTACATTTGTCAGCTTTAAATGGGAGTAGAAAAAAGATAAAAAAGGCAATAGAAAAAGGTATCATGCTACCAGAAAGTAAACGTTATCATTTACATGTATTCTCCTCATTGATATTGATTCTATGCTTTTAAGAATGTTTAAAGGCTTAGTCATCATCAGAAAATGGCCAATTCAGCTTACCATGGCCATTGGATTGTGGCATTCTGTCTTTAGTAAGGTATTGTTGACACTCAAATTAGATCATTAGTATCACAAAAGGCCAATATGGCATAGACCTTTTCCTCAGTGTATGTATATGCTGTTGCTGTTTATTCTGCAAATCATCATATGAAATTTGCTAATCAGTCTGTATCATACTATTAGTTATATATATTTATCAGAGTAATTTCAAAATAAAATTACAAATTATCAGAAATGTTTAAATAAGAACAAATGTTGGATGTCAGAACTGAACAAATTTTAAGATGAAGGAGACTTTTTTTTCTCGTGTTGGATTAACATGATGTTCCTTAGGATTTTCATCTCCAGATTGTGATGAGCTCATCAGAGCACAAAAAGGATTAGACCACTGCCCAAACATTAATTACAATTTTAATCAGGCAAGTAGGAATAGGTTAACACTAGCCAGATTCATCTTAAGAAAATGCCAACACTGGTTTAATTATTTTTTTCTTATTAATATGGATAATAGAATATCGAATTTGAAAAAATTTCCCTTCAAATTTTACAAGTTATTTCCTGTTTAAGTTTTGTGGTTGATTGATTGATTGATTATTGTTTTCCGGCTGACTCCACGAATTTGGGGTTGAACTATATGATTATCCTTTTTAGCTCACCTGAGCCAAAGGCTCAAGTGATCTCCAGTCATAGTGCACCGTCCGTCGTCGTCCGTCCGTCGTTAACTTTTTCACATTTTCGACTTCTTCTCTGGAACTGCATTGCAGATTTGGGTCAAACTTTGTGTAAATGATGTACTCAAGGTTCCCTACTAAAATTGTGTTCGGGATCCAGATTCCCTCAGGGGTGGATCCAGGGCGGGGCCAAAAGTGCCCAAAACGGTACCCCTCTTCAAACATCTTTTCCTCCAGAACCAGTGTATAAATGGGGAAACTAATTGCATTTCAACAATCTATAAAGATGGGTTATTAAAAATTGTGTTCAGGGTTAAGATCCGTCAAATAGAAATTTACGCTTTTTTGACGTGTTTCTGGACTTTTGTGTCATTTCAATGAAGAAAAGTGTCATGTTTTTCAGTTAATTGATATTAATAATTTCTTAATGACTATTTTGATCATAATTGTGGCAAGGAATGTTATTTTGAAAGAATTTTGTCATTATCTCAATTTTTGATTTTTTTATGAATTTTTTAAGACTTCCAAAAAAAAAGGGGGGGGGGTTGGCCATTTTTCACATTTTCAACTTTTTCTACAAAACTGTTTGAAGGATTTTAATTAATCTTGGTAGAAATAAATCACTTATGATCCTCTTCAAATTCTGTGTTTTCGTCCAGACCTCTTTACAGTAGGTGCCACCATAGTCAAAAGTAGGTCACAAAAGAGTTCCCTCCTTTCACAATATTCTTTTTCATACGGGCTGTATACAGAGACAAACAGAATGTATAGAAATGATCTAGAGGGATGAGTGAAGACATATTGTCATTTTGGTTCCCTTCCAAAATCAAATTTTAGAATTTTTTTTCGACATTTGTTTGGACTTGGTGATTTCAAGACTGAAAAGTGTCATAATTCCTAGTTAATTGATAATGATGATTTCTTATGGACTATTGTGATCATAATTATGGTAAGGAATGTTACTTTGAAAGAATTTTGTCAATATCTCAATTTTTGGATTTTCTATGAATTTTTTAAGACTTCCAAATGAGGGGGTACAGGAACAATTCAATCACATTTTTCACTTCTGCTGTTATACCACATGAAAGATTTTAATGAAACATGGAATACATGAAGTACTAAAAGTCCTCTATCAATTTGGTAAATTTCATCCAAATTGGTTAACAGATAATGCCACCATGTCTAAAAAGTAGGTCTCACAATGGTACATATACCACTTGGTAATTGAAATATGGAAAGTAGTGGTTCATATCCAGCTGTGGTCAAAAATTTTTTTTTTTCATTTCTTTACACATCTAAATAAGTTTTTAGATGTTTCTCAACACTCAACATATGAAATTAGGCAATTTAAAGTTAGATCTGGACAATATTTGAAACAATTGTTGTTCATGACCCAGACTTGAAATCAGTCAACAAAAGGCCCCACCTAAAGAAAACGACTAACTTGTTGCCCTGAATGACATCTTGCAGAGACAAAGGAATGCTTAATATCAAAATCACCTGAATGGATGTGCAAAAAAAGTGTTCTTTTTTATTCTAGTCTGAAATCAAATTTGACAAATTTTCAACATTTGTGTTGACTTAGTCACAGTAATGCAAAAATAAATGAATTCTTCCTTCATGCATGACTGATAATCTAGGTACTCAGGTGAGCGATATAGGCCCACTTGGGCCTCTTGTTTCAAAGGGCTAGGGTCAGTAACAATAGTGCGACAGCCTTGAAATTAAGGGATTTTTCAAAATAAAAATTTTAAGATTTTATTTTCTTAATTTACTTAAATAAGACATATTTTCATTTGCGAACAAAGAATAGTCAAAAATCATTTATTTTCATGTGCTACAGGATGGAGTAGTAGCACATGATAGCAATTGTATAATCCATATATCAAAACGTTTGTCAGATCCTCCTCTATCAGAATTTTAACAGTTTACTATAGATCATCAACCTTGATTTCGAAAAAATCTTCTTGGAAAGGGGTCAACCCTAAACCCCCCTCCCCCCCAAATTGCCAAATTTCAAATGTTAAGCACTTTCTTATGTCATAAAATCTTTATATTAGCGAAATGATGTTAAAATTTGTGATTTTATCATACAGTCAGTCTTTATTTATAGATTGATCACAAATAATTTCATCCAATAAGAGCCCCTGATACATTGAAATAGTAGTCCTGATGCATTGAAATAGTAGCAACAGCGTTGCAAGGGGGATTATTGTAATGATACTGTTGTGGGTGGGTGCATGTGTCCGAAACAAAATCTCGTAAACACCCTAGACACTACAGTTTTGGCCCTATTGGGATGATACTTCACATATGACTTAAATATCATGAGAGAAAGATCCCTATTGATTTTGGGGTTAAAAGGTCAAAGGTTAAGGTCAATTGAGGTCATCATAGAAAAACCATGTAGACATTCTAGAAGTCACAGTTTTGGCCATATTGGGTTCATACTTCACATATGGCTTAAGGAACATCCCTATTTACTTGGGAGTCAACAGGTCAAAGGTCAGGGTCAGTCTAGTACCATGAATTTTGCTGCCGTATGATTGGCGTTGATCTCGTTCCTGTTGTTTCCTTTGTAAATTAAAAAAAATCATTTCGAAAATCCCATTGCCAATCCGCTTATTTTTTTCTGAAATTTCTGATAATGTATGTTGTTATATAACATAAGAATTGTCATTTATTCTTCTGCAATAAAAATTGCATACTTTAAACTCAGAATATCTATCAATTAGTGTTGTTTCGATTATCATGATTGTCGCTGACATCGTCACTAGACCCTTCAAAAATCGATTACGATTTGAAAAATCGAATATGATTATAATTATAAAACTTTGAAAAAAAGTTGGGAAGAACGAAATGTTTTTGTACGAAACTGCTTCCGGTGTTTATTAAATGTAATATGGGGAAGATACGAAAGACTTGCGGCAGTACTCATGATAGCGTTGGCCCCGAAATCCTTAGTCTCTCAGGGGAAATTAAATCCACAGTGTGGAAATTTTTTGGGTTCCTTAATGAAAAAAACCAGGACCTGTTACGAAGGATAATTAGACATGAACAGGGCCGTATGCTGAATTTGTATGAAATCTGATATGCCTACAAAATTACGATGATTTTTTAAATTGGATAAAAATGAAAATTGATATTAATTAAATAATAGTAGATCTAATATTGATATAAGTAAATAAGAATAAAAACGTTATATATAGGTAACGCCGTAACGGTGAAAACATTCTTGTTATCGACTTAACGGCTGTCTGGTGATTGAGAGGTCCTGGGTTTGAGCCCCGATGGCACACAGATGTTCTGTTTTTTGGATGAGATACGTGACATGTGGTTTAAATCTAGGCAGGACATGTAAAAATCCCTCACAGCTTTAGATGAGCCTGCTGTCGCACTATATGTGAAATAATCTTGGCATGACATAATATCAAATACAAAACATGATTATATGATAATTTAGATAACTACACCTGCTTGGCTACTACTTTATTAATGGCTGTTTCTGTTAGAGGGCACTTTGCAATAGAATACTTAATAATCGATTAAAATCAATTAATCAATCGAAAAGTATTTTCAGTTAATCGATTATTGTTTTCTCAACGATTCCCAACACTACTGTCAATACATATCTTGACCCCAATGACCTCACTCTTTTACTTTTTACTGATTATTTACAGAAATCCATGATTTTTCATCAACAAAAGCAACACCAACATATAATACGTCTATCATATATTATTTCAAACACAACAAATATCTAATTGTACATATCTTAAAAAGATTTAATCAATCAAATGCACTGTGACCTTGACCTTGGAGGTATGACCTTTGTCAAGGTCATGTCACAACATTGAGAAATGGGCAACAATTCTGTGAGATATTATTTAAATCGGTGAAGGCTGTAAAAAGTTATGGCCCAGACAAGTTGTACCCATCTAATATATTGCGACCCTGACCTTGGAAGTGTAACCTTGGCTCAAGGTCATAACACACTGCCTTCCCATTTCTACCAACTATGAAGTTAATCCAACAGGGTATATAGAAACTAATAATAATACTAATAAGACAATGTGTTACCTTGATTAGATTCCAAGAATCTCTGATTTTTCATCCAAATTCAAACTTTTGCCATCAAATTTATAAAATATGAGAAATAAAGCATGAAAACTTCCTCAAATACCTAAATTCAACATTTTCTATCTGAAAAACAACAAAACCTTTGTTTTCAAAGTGGGGCAAAATTAAGCCCTTACTGATCCAAATCCTTTTCTGGTTGATTTCATATTCCATCCGAGGTTTAGATTTAATTAAGTTGTGTGGCAGTAACTTTTTGGATATATGATTTCTTCATTTATTGCCACGTTGAATTTGGTGAAACATACTGTAGTGTAGTGCCACAAGTGGAGATAAAAGAAAAGAACCACTACCAAATCCCATACTTCAACTTTAATATAGATGAAATTCAAAAGGCAAAATAAAAAGATTAACAAGGTATATTTCAGGTTACCTGACCGACTGACCCTAATTTTGGTGGCCATTTTAATTTCCCTTTTTGTTGGGATTTCAGCAAAATTACTGATTTGCTCATACATGTATATCTGGAAATAGATAATTTTAAAAACAACAATGTTGGTTTACGTTTATATTAGTGGCCAGCAGTTTGTGTATGATCGATCATGTTACTATAGTTTGTGTGTATGTTACAAGTATTACATCAGAGTATGTATTCTGCTCAAATTTTGGATCAGTATTTCTGGATATGTCTAAATTCAGGTTTCAATGTTTTGTCTCATCTGGAATGATTAAAAAAAACATGTCTAATATATCAGAATATCAAATAGTATATGTTATGGTTCATTCACAAAAAATCCAGTTATGCCTACAAATGCACTATACACTGGAAATGGAATTCTCTTGACTCTGACTGAGTACATCAGAATCAGTGGGCTAGAATTAAGATCACCTAATTCTACCCCCTCTACGAAGAAGGATGGGTATACTTGATTCACCATGTCCGTCTACTCGTCTGTCTGGCACATGGTTTTTCAGACTATTTTCTCACAAGCTTTGACATATTCATGTAAATCTTGGTATATAACTTTGGTGTGATGATCTACAGATCAAGTTTAACTTTTGTCGGGATTGACCCACTTTTCCAAGAGTTATTGTCCTTCGACCGAAATTCGTTTTCCTGACTTTTTTCTCAAGTGAGAGGCAGGCTTGGTATACTGGTTAAGCACTTAATTGGCTTGTGGGGCTGCGTGACGATCCGGGTTCGATTCCCGTGTTGCACCACTTTGTCAGTGAAAATGAAATACATGTATTGACGCCAGTCCTGTAAATAATCTTAAATTTCAGGACCGATTGTCCAGTGTTTTCCAGAAGTGATTTTGGCTTCAAACTTATTTCTAATATCATCATGATGTACATATTGCTTTCAGTCTTGTAAGAATTGCTTCGATCTGGCATATTGTCCTATAGTTTACCAGACCGAACGTCCTACAAATATTTTTACAATTTCATATTCACTGCTGTGTTTAAGAGGTTAGTTTCCTCCTGCTCCCATGTTGTGATATAACTGAAAAATTGTTGAAAGTAACATAATAAAACACCAATCAACCAACCAATTTTTTCACGTGCTTTGACATATTGAACTGGAACTTGATATATAACTTCAATGTGATGATTTACATGTCACGGATGTGAAATTATTTTTACATATTAATAATGGTTATATTACTGATGTTTTCCTTCTTTACAATAATTTCTTCTTATGAATGGATGTATGCATGAGTAAACACATGAATGAAGGAGTGAGTGAATGATTTGACATTGACCAATGGACAGATTATATGCTTGCGCATGCGATAATGATATACCCGCTTTACCTGGCGCGCTTTAGATCATAATTTGAATATCTATTGTAATAGCCAGACGTTGATATCATTCAAAGATTTATCTATTGACTATTCTCAAATTATCGCACAGGTATGTTTATGTTATACATTTGTATAAGTAACTTTTATATTTAAAATCATTTGATTATTTTACATATACATACTTATCAAATGATGCGCTTGGCTAACTGTGTATCTATCCGTGCATTTATTTCAAATATTTGCATATGGTCATTTCTACTGTAAATATTATAATTTTTTGTATTGGAAAATATTGGTAATACATTATTGTTAATATTGTAGGACATTTTGGAATATATCATCAATTTATAGCATCTCTGAATAAAAATAAATATTCAGCATAAACTATGTGTTCTATATTGAGTCAAACTCTGGACATAGTATTATGATAACCCGGTGACATACAGATCAAATTTCACTTGTCATGATTGATCAACTTTTCGAAGAGTTATTGCCCTTTGGCCAAAAATCATTTTCCAGACTTTTTTCTCACATGCTTTGATCGACCTATTGAACTGAAACTTGGTATATAACTTTGATGTGATGATCTACAGATCTGCTTTCACTTTTGTTATGATTGACCCATTTTTCCAAGAGATATTGCCCTTTGCCTGGAATTCATTTTCCGGCTTTTTTTCTCACATGCTTTGCATGATATATTGAACAGAGACTTGGTATATAACTTTGATGTGATGATCTACGAATCAAGTTTTACTTTTGTCGCAATTGATCCACTTTTCCAAGAGTTATTGCCCTTCGACCAAAATTCATTTCAGGACTTTTCTCTCAAGTGCTTTAACATGTATATTGAACTGAAGCTTGATATATAACTTCGATGTGATGATCTACAGATCAAGTATTACTTTTTTCGCAACTGACCCACATTTTCAAGCGTTATTGCCCTTTAACCAAGATTTATTTTCTAAACTTTTTTCCTCATGTGAGGGGCAGCCTTGGTGTAGTGGTTAAGCGCTTGGCTTAATGTGGCACAGCAATCTGGGTTCAATTCCTGGGTTGCAACACAATGCTCAAGAGATCGGTTACCTCCTACTCCCATGACATGATATAACTAAATAAATTGTTGAAAGCAACATAAAACACCAATCAACCCACCAATTTTCTCACATGCTTTGACATATTATTGAACCTGAACTTTGTATATAATTTTGATGTGATGATCTACAGATCGAGTTTTACTTTTGTCACGATTGACCCACTTTTCCAAGAGTTTGACCAAATTCATTTTCCAGACTTTTTTCTCACATGCTTTGACATATTGAACTGAAACTTGGTATATATAAACTTTGGTGTGATGATCTACAGATCAAGTTTACTTAAGTCGTGATTGACCCAATTTTTTCCACAAGTTATTGCTGTTTGACTGAACTTCATTTTCCCCACTTATTCTCTCGTGTGCTTTAACATACTGAACTGAACTGAAACTTGGTTTATGACTTCAATATAATGATCTTTACAGATATAGTTTTAACTTTTTTTTAAATTTCTTGTGATGTACAGGAACCTTTAATAAGCACCAAATGTTCAGCCTCTTATCAAACTGTGTTGACTACTCTTCTTTTAACTGTGTTGTCATAAAGGGATGAATTATTGCATGTGTCAATTTTGTTGCTGCGGGGAGTATTTGTCCTGTTAAAACAGCTCTAGTTTACTTAAAATGTTATAATACTCATGTCTTGAATGTGTACTCATGTTAAAATGTAAATCATAATGTGAATACGGATGAAAATACGCGACATGTAAGTTACTTTGAAGTCATATATCAGTTTTGCCTTATCTTGAATTATATCATGCTTTTGTCAACACTTTCAGTCACCAGACAGGTGCAAAAATTATAGGTCTGTAATGATTTGAAATCATGTTGCCTTAATAATACTCAATAGCATTTGTATAAATTTCTGATAATGCTGAAGTCATTCTAAGTTTGAAAGTAATCATATGTATCCAGATACCCCTCCCCCCATCACTTATATATGAAGCTGTTTCTTGTACTGTCATAGAATAGATGGACTAGTAAAAATCTTATCTGGGCAAGTGAGACTGAGCTAGTGGTAAAACCTTTTTAGTGCACACTGATATACATTCAAATTTTTTAGATGTATTGGGAAAACAGCAGTAAATGCAGTGTGAAAAATAAACATAATTGAGAAACCGGTTTTAACTGGAACAGTCTATTGACATTTTTATTCCTTCTATTGCCAGAATAGTAAATTTTTTTAGACATTTTGCAGGTATCCATGTAGATTTCCCTAATGATCTTGGACAGTCACCATTGTTTTGTTCATGTTATGAAAATCATGACAAAGCAACTGAATTGCTACTCGAGTTTGGAGCCAATCCTAATGAGTATGTAACTTTACTAGAATTACTTACTGTGGATATTCTTCTAGACTTCTAATTCTATAAATATTTTTAGTTTACTTAAGTCATAGACTCTTGTGAACTACTGTCATAGCACATTATCTGTCGTCTGTCCAGAATATTTTTTTTCACATTTACAACTTCCCTGGGACTATTGAAAGAATTTTGATGAAACTTGGTAGAGCTAAGTTCCTCACAGTTGTGGTTGTTTTTCAGCCAAATTGGTCAAAGGATGGATTAAGGTGGGGTGATCGAAACAGGCTCCACACTGTACCCTCCTTTGACAAACTTCTTTGTAAAACCAAATACATCAGAGTGATCTAGAAAGCTGTCTTGAAAAGTGATGTTGTTTTTGGTTCCATTCTAAAATCAACCTTTTGACATTTTCTTGATGTCTTTTTGGACAGTATGTCATTTTACCTGTATCAGGTAATTTCCTAGATTTTCTCCCTGTAGGGCATTGCTTTTTGTGCACTGGAGCTGATTTCATTGAAATAATAGTAATAGTAAAGAAACAAAACTCAAAAATGGTCTTTGGGATTTTTGCAGTATTTTTTAAGATCTGTGTAAAAAGCAGAGATTTATCTTATAACTCTCTTCTTCAAGCCAATAACATAGTTCAATTAATTGAATACACATGCATGAGTTATCAAAAAAGGTGTCAAAAGAAATGTTGATTATGTTTTAATTGTTTTTTGTTCCATTCTGAAATTAGATTCAGGATGTCTTTTCAAATTTTGTTGTTTTAGCACATTTTCAAGTAAACACTCAAGATTTTTATACCCTTGTTTTAAGACATGACATATGAGTTACGGTGCTGTCTATCCATCAGTCTTGGGTCATGTTTTCGGGCCTTTTTTCTGTAACGGATGCATATACAGTGTTGATATTTAGGCCCCCCCTTCAAAGAAGGAGGGGCACATTGCTTTGCTGCTGTCGGTCAGTCCATTTACAGTTTCCGCTCATTATCTCTGGAACCAATAAAGATATTGAATTGATATTTGGTATGTACAGATACATCTCAAGGATATCTAGGTCAAGATCAAACTTGGTTATTGTTCGATAATTTTTGTCATAGTTATTCCCCTTGGACTTAGAAAATTTTTTAAACTTAGCAGTTTCCTCTCATTATCTCAGGAACGGATAAAGGTATTGAATTGAAATTTTGAATACAGATACATCTTAAGTATATCTAGGTCATCTTTAAATTTTGTAATGGTTCAATAATTCTTGTAAGAGTTATTCCCCTTGGACTTAGGAAATTTCTTAAAGTTAGCAGTTTCCACACATTATCTCAGGAACCAATGAGGATATTGAATGATATTTTATATACTGATACATCTAAAGAATATTTAGGTCAAATTTAAATTTGGTTACGGTTCAATAATTTTTGTGAGAGTTATCCTCCTTGGACTTAGAAAATTTCTTAAAATTATCAGTCTCCACTCGTTATCTCAGGAACGGATAGAGATATTGAATTGATATTAAGCAAACAGATACATCTTAAGGATATCTAGGTCAGGTTCAAATTTGGTTATTGTCCAATAACTTTTGTCAGAGTTATTTCCCTTGGACTTAGGAAATTTCTTAAAATTAGCAGTTTCCGCACATTATCTCTGGAACCAATAAAGATATTAAATTTATATTTGATATACTGATACATCTAAAGAATATTTAGGTAAGGTTCAAATATGGGTATGGTTCAATAATTTTTGTGAGAGTTATCCCCCTTGAACTTAGAAAATTTCTTAGAATTAACAGTTTTCACTCATTATCTCAGGGAACAGCCAGATATATTGAATTGATATTTGGTATACAGATACATCTTAAGGATATCTATTTCTAGTTAATAAGTTATAATAAGGATACCTGTCTTTGGCATATTTATTTTGATTAAGTCAGTTAATACTGATGTCTAAATTAAATGACGACAAGTGACATATCTTTTAATCATTAGACACAAACTTTTGACTGGAAAATTTTGCTTTTTGGTGATTATGAGGAGTAGATGACCTCTAATGTGCTCATGTGAGTTATGCCCATGTTACAAAAATAACCAGGAGGGGGGTATATGCTACGTTGGCGTTGCTCTTGTTATTTACAATGTTTATCTCAAAAAGTGTAAGAGTGAGTTTACAATTCAGCCAGATTGATGCTCATTTCAGTTTGCATTTTAGCTGGATTGATGCACTATGACCTAGTTTAGGAATATTAGTAGGTCAAACAGTTTTCCGTTTAGATATGGATAAAGATATTGCCGTGGTATTTAGTCACAACCTTTCTGGTAGGTGTCTGCTCAGTTTGTGCACCATGACCTACCTTAGTGCTGAAGGTAGGTTAAACAGTTTTCTGGAATTTTTGGGATTCTGGAATCAGGTATTGCCCTAAAAACTTACAACCTTCCTCTGAAAGAAAAACAGAATTTAAATGGAGTGATGCACCTTGACCTTCTTTAGGGCTACAAATAGGTCAATTTCCCAGATTTTTTTCATTTAATATGCATACAAGTATTGCAAAGAAATTTATCACAACCTTCCTCTCAGGAAAATACATGTTCAGTTTACCGTATTCAGTCGTGTATAGTATGCATCCGTGTATAATATGCACCCCCAACTTCTGGAAATAATTGGAGAAAAAGTCTACATCTCATGTATAATACGCAGGTAAAATTGGCACATAAGCAAGTGGTCAAGAACCATGAGTTTACATGTACCTAGAAAAAATCTCTGTATTGCAAGCAGATTTTACTTTACGGAAAACACAATTGGTTACGCACCTGAACCTTGAGATATTCAATTGCCGTGATAAAATTAATTTGTGATAGATAGATAGATTTATTCGTGTAAAAATCAGTGCATGATACAGGATAAAATATGCATACTAATAAACAGTTATAATATATCTGATGGCACAATACGTTGAGAACATTAAACTTGCACAAGTTAATTCACTAATGATTAATATCAATGGTTTTAGATGATATGACATTGGTTTAAGATAATTTACGATAGATAGTATCAACATGATCATATATGGTAATCATAACTAATTTATATCACAGATGGTAAATCATAGATATCACAGATGGTAATTCATAAATAATATCGCAGATGGTAATTCATAAATAATATCACATATAGTAAAGGTTTATCACATTAGATGTTGTAATATTGCTCACTGCATGTATCTATGATATCACAGAAAGTCACTCATATCACATTTAACAATTATAGGTATCACAGATGATACTGACTTTGACTTTGGATTACCCATTAAAGCGTGAATGCTTATTTCCAATGGGGTCCATTTGTAACAAAAATTAACAATGTGAAAATTAACAACATGAGTTTCAGTAAGACTTAGGTAGGTATATGTTTACACTCTTGTAGTAGATTGAAATTCAGAATTAAGAACCCTGTATCAGAACATTTAATTATATTAAAAATGTCTAAAAATATACAAAACATTTGTGATCCAAACATTGTGTTAATATAAAGAAAACTGTAAAGAATGGGGAATGAAATTGTAACAGTTAGCCACTGTAATGAGTATTCTTGATAAAATACCAATAATGAAGGGAATCTGCCATTTTCTGTTATTGCAGAGTGTCAATGTTTGTACAAAATAAATTGATTAACGCAACAGTAAAGGTAGAAGAAATGCGAACAACCAATTATCTCAGTGGGATGTACGGTAATGACTGATTGTTTGACCGTGAAGCCATTTCACTACAATCGACGATGATAAGATAATTGGATTGCATCAGCACTTGTTATTCTGAAATATTGATTTGTAAAAACATCTTCATTTCAGTGCATATTGCCAAGTGTTCAACACAAGGAGGTGAAACTGTAATGATAATCTCTTTATCAAGTGTCTAAAATCTATTTCAATGGTCAAGTTAGGGTTCCCAAAGTCTAATGGTCATCTTCTGATCGTTGTCAGAGGACATTTACAGCAATATTGCTGGGTAAATATGAATTCTTACGTCTGGAACAAAGTTTCTTGTTTTAGATCTTGTGTATGATACGCACCTGGAAAAGCAAAGTCAGATTTTATGAAAAAAGAAAAAGTGTGTATTATGCATGAGTGAATATGGTACATGTACATGTCATTAGGATTGGTGCAGTGGAATCTTTATAATAGCATTAGGTCAAACAGTTCTTCAGACTCTTTTTCATTATGGATACAGGTATTATTTATGTGACCTATGTAGACCTTTGCTTCTCTGAAATTAAATGATGGGCTTAATGCCTTTGTTGAATATGTAGGCGTTGTTTTTGTTTTATGAAGGGAATCTTTATGGAAAGAAAAGGAATACAAAAATAACTTTTGGAGCTTTTTAGCTCACCTGAGCCAAAGGCTCAAGTGAGCTATTGTGATCAATCACCGTCCGTCGTCCGTCATCTGTCGTCCGTCGTTAACTTTTCACATTTTCGACTTCTTCTCCAGAACCACTGAACAGAATTTGATGAAACTTGATAAGCATGTAGTACTCATGGTCCCCTACAAGTGTTGTTGTTTTTGTCCAGATTCATCAACAGGTGGCGCCACCACAGGCAAAAGTAGGTCAAAGAGGGTACCCTCCTTTGACAAACTTCTTCTTCAGACCGGGGGCACACAGAGACAAACCAAATGCATAGGAATGATCTAGAGGGATGTGTGAAGAAGTGTTGTTATTTTTGGTTCCATTCCGAAATCAAATTTTTGACGTTTTTTTGTACTTGGTAGTTTTAATGCAGAAAAGAGGTATTTTTTTTCTTTTAGTAAACATTGATGCATTAATTTGGTTTAATTTGATCATTTTGATGGTAAGAAATACTACTGCGAAGAAAATTTTTCAATATTTTATGTTTTGGATTTTTTATGAATTTTTTAAGACTTTCAAGAAAAAGGGGGGGGGGGGTGGGATAATTGGTGTAAACATTTCACATTTTGAACTTTTTCTTCGGAACCACTTGCTGGAATTCAATGAAACTTGGCATGCATCAAATATTCAAGGTCCCCGACAAATGTGGTCATCTTTGTCAGGATCCATGAAGAGGTGGCACCACCACAGACAAAAGTAGGTCACAGAGGGTACCCTCCTTTGACAAACTTCTTATTCAGATCGGGTGCATACAGCGGCAAACCGACTGTATAGGAATGAGATAGAGGCATATGGGAAGAAGTGTTGATATTTTTGGTTCCATTCCGAAATCAAATTTTTGACGTTTTTTCATTTTTATTTTGGACTTTGTTATTTTAATGCATTAAAGAGTTATTATTTTCTTTTAGTAAACATTGATGCATTCATTTGGTTTCATTTAATCATTTCTATGGTAAGGAATGCTGGTGTGAAGGAATTTTTTCAATATCTCGATTTTTGAATTTTTTATGAATTTTTTAAGACTTCCAAGAAAGGGGGGGGGGGGGACAATTTTTCATATCTTCAACTTGATCTACAGAACAACTTGAAGGATTGTGATAAAACTGGGTAGGATGCAAGTACTCATAGTCCTTTTCAAAGGTTTTGTTTTTTGTGCGGATCATCCAAATTGGTTAACAGATAATGCCACCTTGTCTAAAAGTAGGTCTCACAATGGTACATATACCACTTGGTAATTGAAATATGGAGAGTAGCGGTTCAAATCCAGCTGTGGTCAAAAAAATTTTTTTTTTTTTTTACACATCTAAATAAGTTTTTAGATGTTTCTCAACACTCAACATATGAAATTAGGAATTTTACGTTTAAGACTTCCAAAAAAAAAAAGGGGGGGGGGGGGGTTGGCCATTTTTCACATTTTCAACTTTTTCTACAAAACTGTTTGAAGGATTTTAATAAATCTTGGTAGAAATAAGTCACTTATGATCCTCTTCAAATTCTATTGTTTTCGTCCAGACCTCTTTACAGGTGGCGCCACCATAGTCAAGAGTAGGTCACAAAAGAGTTCCCTCGTTTAACAATATTCTTTTTCATACGGGCTGTATACAGAGACAAACAGAAGGCATAGAAATGATCTAGAGGGATGATTGAAGATGTATTGTCATTTTGGTTCCCTTCCAAATCAAATTTTAGAATTTTTTTCGACATTTCTTTGGACTTGGTGATTCAATGCAGAAAAAAGTGTCATATTTCCTAGTTAATTGATAATGATGATTTCTTATGGACTATTGTGATCATAATTATGGTAAGGATTGTTACTTTGAAAGAATTTTGTCAATATCTCAATTTTTGGATTTTCTATGAATTTTTTAAGACTTCCAAATGAGGGTGTATAGGAACAATTCAATCACATTTTTCACTTCTGCTGTTATACCACATGAAAGATTTTAATGAAACATGGAATACATGAAGTACTAAAAGTCCTCTATCAATTTGGTAAATTTCATCCAAATTGGTTAACAGATAATGCCACCATGTCTAAAAAGCAGTTCTCACAATAGTACATATACCACTTGGTAATTGAAATATGGAGAGTAGCGGTTCAAATCCAGCTGTGGTCAAAATTTTTTTTTCATTTCTTTACACATCTAAATAAGTTTTTAGATGTTTCTCAACACTCAACATATGAAATTAGGCAATTTTAAGTTAGATCTGGACAATATTTGAAACAATTGTTGTTCATGACCCAGACTTGAAATCAGTCAACAAAAGGCCCCACCTAAAGAAAATGACTAACTTGTTGCCCTGAATGACTTCTTGCAGAGACAAAGGAAATGCTTAATTTATCAAAATCACCTGAATGGATGTGCAAAAAAGTGTTGTTTTTTATTCTAGCCTGAAATAAAATTTGACATATTTTCAACATCTGTGTTGACTTAGTCACATTAATGCAAAAATAAATGAATTCTTCCTTCATGCATGACTGATAATATAGGTACTCAGGTGAGCGATATAGGCCCACTTGGGCCTCTTGTTTTTTTTTTTTTTTTGCCATTTCTTTTACGATTTAAAGAAGTGGGGAGACTATTTTAATACCCTCTTTGATAAACTTTTCTTCAGACCAGCAGCATAGATAAATAATTTCATTGCACTAGAGTGATTTAGAAGGGTATTTTATGAATTGTTGTGCTTTTGGTTCCATTCTGCCATCAAACGGTTGACACATTTTTTCGTGAAGTGTTTATTGCTAACCTTTTATTTGAAAATATCTGTTCAAGGCTCATTTCAAAGTAACATATCAAAATTTATTTTTCTGAATTTTGTATGATATATTTTTGTGTATTTTTTGTATAGGCCAGTTCTGGAAGGCTAGCAGGTCAAACCAAGTAGGAGGTAAAATTATTTTTAGTTTCATTTTGTATCAAAATAAATTTTTACGTGTTTTGCAAATTGCAGTACTCAACAAGTCATACTAGAGCAAAACATTTTGACTGGATCCATTTCACACATATTTAGTCATTTTCTCATTATGTACCCCATTCAAACATATTGTTTTTGTCAATTTTCTTCTTCTTCTTCTTCATCCAAATTTTGTGCATGCCATATCTTGAATACCCTTTGAGGTAAGAACTTGGAACATAGAAAGGTGACAGTGAGGAAAGGTGCACGGCATAAAATTTTTTTACCTTGACCCACATTTACAATCTCATGGTAAAATTAAAAAAAAAATTGTCCAGGCCATAACTTGAATACCCTTTGAGGTAAGAATTTGAACTTAGAACTTAAAAAGGTGACATTGAGGTAAGGTGCACAGCATAAAAGAATTTTTTATCTTGACCTACATTTACAATGTCAAGGTCAAATTAAAAAAAATTGTCCAGGCCTTAACTTGAATACCCTTTGAGGTAAGAACTTGGAACATAGAAAGGAGACAGTGAGGCAAGGTGCACGGCATAAAAAGTTTTGACCTTGATCCACATTTACAACCTCAAGGTCAAATTTTAATAACAATTTGTCCAGCTCATAACTTGAATACCCTTTGAGGTAAGAACTTGAAAAATGGAAGATAGAAAGGTGACAATGAGGCAAGGTGCATGGCGTAAAAATTTTTGAACATGACCTACATTTACAATCTGAAGGTCAAATTTTAAAAATAATTTGTTCAGGCTGTAACTTGAATGCCCTTTGAGGCAAGAACTTGAAACTTGGAACATAGAAAGCCGACAGTAAGGCAAGGTGCATGGCATAAAATTTTTTGATTTTGACCTACATTTACAATCTCAAGGTCAAATTAAAAAAAAATTGTCCAGGCTGTAACTTGAATAACCTTTGAGGTAAGAACTTGGAGCATAGAACGGTGACAGTGAGGCAAGATGCATGGCATAAAAATTTTGACCTTGACCCACATTTACAACCTTTAGGTCAAATTTTAAAAACAATTTGTCCAGGTCGTAACATGAATACCCTTTGAGGTAAGAATTTGAAACATTAAACATAGAAAGGTGACAATGAGGCAAGGTGCACGGCATAAAAACTTTTTACCTTGACCTACATTTACAAATCTCAAGGTCAAATTTAAAAAAAAATTGTCCAGGCCATAACTTGAATACTAGTCAGATTCTACCACTTGTACTGGTCCATTCTGAAACACATCCATATGGAAGGGGAGACGTGATTTAAAAAAAAAAAAACAATATACACTAGTTTGATTTGATATATATAGAGATGTAAGGTATCTATTTCAATGGTTATTTGGAAGTTTCATGTTTAAATTTAGATTCTTTGATTTTATATGACTTTTTTTTATTATTATTTTGATAAACCTGTCCTGGAATGCTAAAGAGTAATAGCTCAAACCTGGCTGAAGTCAATTGTTTTTAATTCATTTTATACCAAAATAAGTTTTTAAATGTTTTTGAGCACTCAGTATGTTAACCCAGTCATTTAAGAAAATGAATTGAAAAAAAAATCTGACTGACTCTTTTCACTCATTTTTGTGTCGCTGCGTGGATTTACAGTGCAAAAAGCAAGTTTACAATTATTTGTCAGTTGTCCACAATAAGGGGGAGAATTAATGTATCAGCATGCTTTCCAAGCAGTTAGAAAGTGAACGATATAGTCCCATTTGGGTCTCTTGTTTAAATCTTGGCGTATGTATAAGTTATATTTTCTCTGAAATACCAGTATGTATAGAATTAAAATGGTGAAGATTAGCTACATATTATGGAGGTGTACAATTGCCAAGGCTAGATACAGTGCATATTACAATACATTTGTCGTCATACCAAATGTATCATGATTTGTTTCCCATACACTACACACCCAAAATTTAGTATTTTTATGGTTATTTTAATTGTTATAGGAACATGAAATAAATTTATGTCTTTAATTTGTATTGTACATCTCTATTTTCATACACCCATCTTCAGATAGGGCATATTATGTTATGGCATTGTCTGTCCAGTATAGTTTTACAGGCCATAACGTTTTACTTAATGCATGGATTTGAATAATATTTTACAGAATTGTTGCCCAGGACCCAAGGGTGTGTCATGATCTGGAACCAAGTTCATATCTGCAAGGTCAAGGTCACAGTACATATGATGGGTATATCTTTGTCTGGACTAATGAAAATTATAACTTTTTTCACTTGCATGGAGTTGAATAATATTTCACAGAATTGCTGCCCAGATCCCATGACTTTAAACCAAGGTCATAATTGCAAGGTCAAGGTTGCACTGCATATGATGGGTAAATCTTGTCCAGGCCATATTCTTTTACCCTTTGCACAGACTTGTTTTTCAGGCTCATAGGGTGTGTCATGACCTAGAGGTCATATCTGAAAGATCAGGGTCACAGTGCTTATGTAAGGTAAATCATTGTCTGGGCCATCACTTTGTATTAGCTACATTGATTTGAATTATATTTAGGGGAATTACTGCATCACAAAGTTGTGTCATGACTTTGAACCAAGGTTAGATTTCATGATTAGCATTATCTTACAACAGTTTTTTCTCTTTAATGATGAGTACAAAATTAAGGGGGCAATTTTGAAGCCCTAAATAAGGGGGTAAGGAAATTTCTTTATAAATGGGACTTAATTCATCAAAATTAAGCCAGTTTGTCTCATGTTGCACTGTATCTGAGGACTGCTTGCTGTAAATTACTTCAAATTTCATACAGTTCATTTTTGTGATAACCTCTGTCCTCACAATATGTGTATTTTTTGGTTAAATTTCTACACATTTTTCTGCACTTAATGAAACTAATTATAAAATTTTGGTCAATTTTTTACATACATGTATCTTGCATTGTCTTAGGACTGCTTGCTTTGATATACTTAAGACTTCACACAATTGTTTGTTGTGATAACTGCATTTTCAGTGTACTTTTTGTTGAATTTTGATTTTTCATTAGGTAGTTTTTGGACTTTTCGCTAAATATTTACATATTGTGTTGTAAAATCTTAACCAATTTTATCATACAAAATTTTCTACTTCATGGGATGCAATATACAAATAAATATACAGAGTTAAGATCACAAAATTGCTCTTGTCTACAACCAGGCATACTATGCGCTTATGGCACAGCTCTTTATTTTTATTATTCTACGTAAGTTGTATTTTTCTTTAGGAGATGTAATGTTGGAATAACACCTGTCCATGTTGCTGCATACACAGGCAATATAAAGATCCTAACAGAGCTTTTAGCTGATGGTGGAGATTTAAGACTTCATGACAATAATGGAAGAACAGCTAAGGATTGGGCTCTTATGCAGCCAGATCCAAAGAAGAGGCTCAGAATGATAGAATTTTTGGAAAAGACTAGACTCTTTGCACTGACTAAGTCTGGACAAGATGTTCGTATCTCTGCAGAAACATCACATCATGACAGGAGGTGACAACATGTGAAATTTAGTGAAAATCTGGGAATTAACTGCTTACTATTATCATTTAGTTTGATTTCATGTGGGATCTGTATGGCCTTTAAATATGGTGGGCATCTTAGATTTTGAACAGATCAGGTACCTTGTTATAAATGACAAATTATTATACCTTTATGTTAAATTTTAATCATAAGGCAAATATAATAAGCAAGTTCTCAGACTTTCATTTAAAGGTCAAAGTGGAAGGTAAATTATTTCACATAATTTATAGCTATAGCCTATATAGCTGATGAGATATATGACTCTACACAGTAGTATGTTGTTTTCACTTAAACATTCAAATTTTCAGAATCTCAGGACTTACCAGGAATAATTCTATAGTCAGAATAATCAGAGACAGAATCAAAGGAGAGTCAGCTATTAACTTGGAACATCTCAAAAGTTCTCACAGTATGGGATACGGAAAAGTATGATAGCTCTATATATAATTATTATGACTACTCAAGTAATTAGGGCCCAGCATTCAGATGTGGGAGCCCTGTAGGAATCAAATCTGTGTGTCTGTCTGTCTATGAACACTTTGGTTCTAACACAATAGCTTCAGTAGTTCTTTTCATACAGCTTTCATAGTCTATACATAGATGCAGAATGATAAGAGAAAGATACCTATACATTCTGGGGTCAAAAGGTCAAAGTCAGAGTAATATATTTCAATACTTTGGTTCTAACATGATAACTTTAGTAGTTCTTCACATACAGCTTTCATATTTTATACATAGTTGCAGGACAATGAGAGGAAAATATCTATACATTCTGATGTCCAAAGGTCAAGGTCACATTCATATTTTTCAACATTTTGATTCTAATACAATGTCTTCATTAGTTCTTCACATATAGCTTTCATATTTTATATATAGATGCAAGATCATGAGTGGAAGATATATATACATTTTGGGGTCCAAAGGTCAAGGTCACAGTCATAATTTTCAACACTTTGTTTCTTTAAGCTAAAAATAGCTTTTTTGACATCTTGTTCTTATGTTAGAAAGTTGCATGTCCTATAAAAGATTGCCTATGCTGCCTGCTAAATATGTGTATCATATGATGTGTTGATGCCAAGTAAATTTCGAGAGGCAGATTCTTTCTTAGTTTGAGAAACCATTGACCTCTTCAGTTATACTTTAAATAAGTGATATTTCTGTGCAATTTGAGATCTTGTAAGGTCTTCTCAAAGAAGCCTATGAGTATTGTCATTTTCTTGAAAATATAACAGAAAATACATGTATACAGAAGTTCCATGACAAGAAAAGCACAGAAAAGGAAAGTTCTTTTCAAACATTTCAATATTCTGGAATTTTTCAACAAAATGTTCTTGTCAATTGCTTCAAAATTTTTCAACTTTGGACATACTACAGTGACCACAAACAGATTTTCCTTGATTTTATGGAATGAATATTTACAACTTGAAACATAAACAGGTATATAATATGTGTGTTTTATTGATGTTGATACTTTACAATTACATGGTTAAAGTAAATACATGTAGATATTGATTTACACATGTATCAGAACTGTGAAATGGTAAATTTCTTTGGTAGCTTTTTGCCTATAAGTAGGATCTAATTCTTCTCATCAACAAATAATCTTTGGCGGGTCCTTCATGACTTTGTCAGTGTTCTAGTTTTTCTTGCTATGAAATAACTTTAACAAGAGATATAAATGTTATATTTATGCCCTGAATTTAGTTACACAAAAGATGCTTCCTTGTGACAATCACAGGTTTACCTTGACCATGAAAGCACAGGAGGAATTGTAAGTACCATCCCATTAATCAGCGAAAACTTCCTGAAGCATGATAGTAAAAGGGTAACATATGACAATGGAGCATTTTCTGTTATGCAAAGGTATGGCATTCGAAGTTCTTTATAAACTTTATTAACATTTGAAAAACTTTAAAGCTATTTTCATATGCTTGTAAATTTATGTCTTTAATATCCCTTTTTATCACAATATTGTCATTATGCTGATCTTGTCTTTATACCCTGCCAAAGTTGAATTGACATGATGAGGTCATGGCAAGCAAACTGTCCATGAATTGTGCCTTTGAATTTGTGTTTGTTGGTACTTTTAAACATGGTTTAATGAAATTTTGAGAACAGATATAAAAAAGTTATACATTGCTTTACATGCTGGTGCTTTATCTAATTTTTCTTTGATTATCATTGGAACTTGTAGGAAATGCTGGTTCAAGCTGCATCGTTCTCACTGTCATTTCTTGCTTAAGAGGAATGGGAACGAGATGATAAAGAGGGATATGGATAGTGAAAAGGCAGTCTTCATGTAACACAATGCCTGTGATATATACAATGCACCACCGGTCTGTGAATAAAAAGTATCATATCTTGTACGTAGGCAATTGTTAATTAAACAGTAATTTTTATCATTATTCCTTCTTTGAATTTCTTGTAGCATGATGTGGAGAAAAACCAAAGTGACAGCAAAACGTTTACATAGAGATACTGATCCTGGTGGTGAAGTGGATCTTCTTATCAAGGAGAGTGATTACATGGGGTATCTATTATTCTAAAAATGTTTACAGAAAATATTCTATAAATTAGATATATACATTCAATTAATGGGTAAAGAAATGTGCTCATTATCAGAATGACAGCATATTAATTACTTTTCTTGATTAATATTAAATTTCACATGTAAAAGTAATGTCATTTAAGCTTTGTTGCATTTCTCTTGAGAATAAATGTTTCCTTCATTACTGGTATGTATCCAAAGGGTTTTCGACTCTTCCCCCCTCCCACCCATTATTGTCTCAATGTAAGAAGGGATAGAATTTCCGATTTGCCAAAAGTACACCTCCTTTCTTCTCCGTCTTAGAACTTTTTAAAATCTTGTCATATCGTCTCAAATGTGGTATCAAATAAAAGCAGACATATTTATCTACATGTCTATATATAAACTGTCCATATCCATGCAAAACTAAGGGCATGCTGAGCCACGAAACTTGATATTTTGCTGAAAAAAGTTTAGTCGGACACGAGGAGTTAAACAGGTCAGACCCATTGCTACGGTGTAAAGCAACCACTCACCGTTTTCCCTATTAAAAACCGGCATCTTGAAAAAGAGTATCGGCTTTTATGTGTTACTTTTTTCACTTAGAGTCACCATATTACATGTATGGACTCCCCATGGGACATGTGATCCCTATTGATTTTGAGGTCAAAAGGTTAGAGGTCAAGTGTACTGGACATTGATGTAGGTAAATGGTTTCTAGGCTCTCACATGTTTCACAATTTCAATGCAATTCTTTTCAATTCCATTCAATTTCCCATATACATTGTATATTGACCCTTTGCCTTTGTGGGAGAGGGTCAGAGAGACTTTCTTCATCAAAAGTTGGAATTTTAACGATACTAGCCGGAATCAGGATGTACAAGTCTCTGGTGACAAATAAATGTTTGCCCAGTGAACTTCCAACCTATAATCCAATAAATGAACATTTAACTTACCCAATCTTAGCAATTCCTTTTCCAGATAATAACTATAACCAGTGGCTTAGCTACCATTACGCCAAATACGCACGTGCGTACACATCATTTTGTCAAAAATATAGTGTCTCATGAGAGAGAAGTGGTCGTTCTGATGTGAAGTTAAGAAGTCTATTTGTTCTGTTTGAATGATGTCAGTTCAATTGAACCTAAACCTTTCCTTCGAGGCAAAAGTACCCGATTATAACGAAAAGTAACAGCGGCAGTTTAAAACAAATTAAAAACTAAGGGCCGTCCTACCCCACATTGTCACGCTGCCAGAAGCAGATTGAAAATATGCTTAAGGAGAGCAACAATGACAACTGAGCGTATTTCGGGCTTCGCTTTACTACATGCCCTCACAGATATGGGTATCGATTCAGGCAATGTTATCCAACGTTTTGCAGAGGGCAAAAGCAGACGTCTTCTCTTTCTTTTCCAAAATTAAGAGGGTTGTGAGAAACATATGCCTTGTATCAATTAGGTATCATCAGATATGACGCATAATATACCATTCAGTATTACATGTTTTTGTATTTCAAAGTTTGTGTATACTTTGAAAGATTTCATATTTTGAACATTTCTTTCCTTTAATAAAGATTCAGAATGACGATTTTACCTTTCTTTAAAACACTAAAATCCATTAGCTTCCGAGGGCTTCAACCCTCAGGCTCCCACCAGGACTTCGGCCTGGACCCACTGCGTGCTTCATTAGGCAGCCCTCAAACCCGCAGCCTTTCTTGTGCGTACACATAATTTGCACTCTGGCTACGCCCCTGATAACTTTTACTAGCTGCTGTTTTATCTGAAAACATGACAAGATTCTCCATTTCATCATTTGTGTATAGAATATAACGTCAGATCTCCCAAACGCGACTTTGCATTCATGATGAGATTGCATCATGATCCTCACAAATATGTGTCAGCTGCTGAAGTGTCACAAATGCAAAGTTGTGTTCTGCAAGATCTGACATTATACTGATTACACAAATGGCAAAATGAGAATATTGTCATGTTATCAGATAAAACGGCAGCTAGCCGAAGTTATAGATCTTATTTGGACAAGGTACCACTATGATAGAGTAAGTCAAATGTTAAAATTCATTTATTGGATTATAGGTTGCAAGTTTGCTGGGCAAATCTCACCAGAGGCTTGTACATCCTGATACCAGCTGATAATGCTAAATTTCCAACCTTCGATTAACAAAGTCTCTCCCACAAATTGTTGATATCAAAAGTGGGAGAAGGGCAGAAAATCTTGGACTAAAACTAAGAGTGTGTATGTGGCAAGTCCTTCAACAAAGGCCTCTCCTCTTGGGTCAGTATCATCACAACACACACATCTCTCAAGGAAAGCAACTGCACAAGTTCATTCTACCCACAACTTCCCCTTCTCACCTAGGGTATTGTCAGGCCCTTAACCCGATCACTACAAAGTCAAAGCCATATTCAAAGAATCATTCTGTCCAAGGGGGGTATTTGTGTCTGCCCCATGGTAACAATTCTTATTTAAATAAACATTGGTACAGTGTTAATAAGTATATGAAATTTGTGCATATATATATTATTTACCCATTATTTGAAGGAGAGCAAGACATCCCAACATACTTCTGTTAATGGGAATATGCCAGACAGACAACCTTGATGGATTAGTGCTCATATATGAAAATGTTGACATGGGATCTCTTTTCTATTTTCTGCATACTAAGGTACATTTTACACTTTCTTATAATAGAATGAATTAATGATATGTACTATATAATGAATTGACTTTGATAATCATTGTATTTCTTATGTCAATTTATTTATTTGTAATTTTAAGCAAATATTTGTATTTCACCAACAAACCCACATTTTATGATTCAAAACATAATTGTTTAACTGACACTGACATGATAACATTCTATCATTAATCGTCTTCTTTTTATTTAGTTGGAAAAGTTGTCCACAAATCAAGTTCAGGAGATGACATACCAGATTGCAGATGCAGTGCAGTTTCTACATAGTCAGAACCTGTTACATTGCTATATTACATCACATGCTGTCAATATCATTAATCCTCATCTTGCAAAATTAGGAAACTTTGAATATATGATAGACAGGTCAAATATAGTTTTATATATCAATACATGTACACTAAATTTTACATCCCCTCACCTTCTACGAAGTTTGGGAAATTTGTAGAAATCTCCCTGTATCCATCTGATTTAGAACATCTGAAAATATCTTATTTATTCAGTTTTAGGAATTAGATCTGCTTCAAAACTGAACCAGTTTCTTCTTATGGTCTATCATAGAAACTCATAGTGACATCTGATATGGTTACCAAATGAAATTTTAGAGTTTTTTCAACTTTCTTGATTGACTGATTTAAACATTTTTCATGGTCATATGCATGTATAGGCAAAAACAAACATTACTCAATCTTTTCTTTTATGGCAGACATTTTCTCTTCGTATTTGAAATAAAATATATTGGATACATAATCCCTTGAATGAAGTAAAGAAATTGAAACTTTTCCAGTGAAAAGACAGAGAAAATCTGTGTTTGCTATATTCCTGGCAACCCTGGAGCTTTATTCATGACTGAATTAAAGTTATCTTTCTTGTCTGCATTTGATAAGAGGAACTCTTTAGTACAGAGATATAAAAGTTTTGCGAGCCAGTTATGTCCTTAACTGTTTAAATGTCTATCGTAGATGAACCTATTATGTCTGTCTGTCTGTGCATGTGTCTGTCTGATGAGCTTGTAAACATGATAGAAACCAAAATGTTTGGGCTAAGACCATCACACTGGGTACACATACTACTGATTCTAAGTGGATGACGTCTTTTATTTTCAAGGTTAGGGCTCAAGGTCAAACACTTAACATTATTAATAAACCTTATAAACGAGATACAAATCATACTGAGTGGGCTAGGGTTGTCAGATTTGATACACATACTCTTTATGACATTGTTGATAAAGCTTACAAGCTTTTTTCGCTAGCAGCATCAAAGTCAAAAGTCATTTTTTTCCAAGGTCAGTGATCAAAAGTAAAGGTCACCCATTAAACATTGTTGATAAATTTGTAAACATAATACAAAACAAGTCTTTTAGGCTAGGACCATCAGACTTGGTAATTGTATTACCAATGCTGAGAGAGCGACACCTTTAATTTTTCAAGGTCAAGATCAAGGATCTGATCACACACTTATAATTGATGATAAACTTTTCAAACAAGATAAAGAAAGACCTGCTTGGGCTGGGATCATCAAACTTGGGAAACATACTCTTAAAATCAAAAGGATGATGCCCAACATTTTCTTAGGTCAGTGATCAAAGGTCACGGTCACACACTTAGTATTGTTGATAAAGTGCACTTTGCATATCATATACAGAAACAAATCACTTGTATCAAAATTTCTATGGAGATGTTTGATTTGATTATATTCAAGTTAAACTCAGTGTGTATGTTCACTATGAGGCCTTTAAATGACTGAATTTTAGGACACCTGTTTCAAGTGTTTCTGCCTTTTAGTAATTGTTATTTTTGCCCTTTGTAGAAAGTTGCTTTCCTGAAATTTAGTGATGGACGTATTTTGTAAAATAGGTGTTGGTCTTATGATATAACTTGATTTGCTGTATACTCTGAATTATGCTTCATAGTTTACCAAATTTCATGCTCCTAGAAGAAATCCAAGGGAGCATATAGTTACAGTCGAATATATCCAAGGGTCTTCAAATTTTTTCAGGACATTTAGTCTGCTAGGACATTTTTCTTTACTGGACCAGATGATAATTTACCTGATCAAATAACAAACTGTCCAAATTTTAAGCATGATAAAAAGACAATGAAATTTAGTGTCTGCAATTGTATTTCATGTAATTGCATTGATATAGAATTTCAGTCTCTGCAGAACTCATAAAGAAGGGCCCAGATATCATTCTCACTCCTGAAATCTAGACAAAAGTCAACCTTTTTTTAGTACAAGTCATCACTTCTTTCCCTTCATTGAAGGCCAACCAATCCCTCCTTCCCCTCCAATTGAAATAAACTTCTAGGTGTTCTGTTTTCCTCAGATTTCTTACTAGTTTGCTTCACTGATACGTGATTTACATTGAGCCTTTTTACCAGGGATTGCCCTTTCTACATATTTTAAACAAAAAATCATGATCTCATAAATGTAGATTATCAGAGAAATCAAAAAAGAAAGTGTGATGCCAAATATAACATATTTGTGAAAACTAAACTTTGCTTCATTGTCCGTATAATGACATCATCTCAACAGCTGTGTCAATGGCTATTTCAAACACTTTTACTTAAATGCATATATATGAACAGTAAGGGGCTTCAAATTTTCCTCAATCTACCATTGTATCTGCCGACTGAAACATATCCTACCACTGTGAAGGAGCAGTCCACAGCAGTAGATATTTGCCGGACATTTGTTCCAGCCTGATTCTAAAGTTTATCCAACGAACAGACAAATCTTTGGAAACACTGGCCAATCAGAATGTGCATCTGTCCATCCAGATATTTCAACTCGTATCTCCTACACTGTTCTTCAAAAATTGATCATACTTCACTCGATTGTCACTCAGATTATAAGTTTTGGGACAAAAGTCACTTCTGAAAGGATACCTTTACTCAGAAAATGGAGCTTAATATACCAAAAAAAAGGTCTTATATATATATGATTATGTATATAGTGAATTTTCAATAAACAGTGGTAATACTTCATACAATGTTAATTGCCATTCAAATACGGTCTTTTGGACAAAGGTAATTCAAGGTTATTTTTACAACTTCAAGAACACTCAGAAAATAGAACTTTGAATGCCAAAAAATGGGCTTATATTTAGTGAATTTTCAACAGGTCACAGTGAACTCATCACCAAAATGGTTTTCAATTCCAAATCCATGAAACTTTAACTGTAACATGGATCTGCTATGTTCTTCACATGATTTTTGTCCTCGACTCAAAGAAATGTTATGACAAAAGTGCAAAGTCCCTCATTATCTCCAGGGGTAGTACATGTCACAATAACTTTACTAAAATGTGAACATAGATTCCTCTTAAAAGTAGTACTTTGCAGCCAGCGAGGGTGTTTGTCCCTTTAGGACTGTTCTAGTTTTCTTTAGTAAGCCTTCTGTTATTTATGGTTGGTTAATAAATAAACCGTACTTTTTGTCTCACCTCACAAAGTGAGAGGGAGCTTATGCTATCATCCCGTCGTCGGCGTCTGTCTAAGCAATAACTCAAGAACTATTGAGCTAGGAAGTTTAAACTTATATGGATGATGTATCTTTGTGTGTAGATGTGCATGCCTGTTTCAGATTTAGGTCATGACCTCCATTGCACATGTACGGAAAATTTGAGTAAAATGTAAAAAAGTTTTATTTTTTTATTTGGATAGTAAAGAAGTCCAAACTTGCAAAAATGATGTATCTATATATGCCAAAATGGATGCTGATTTCAGATTTAGGTAATGACCTACATTTTCCACTCCAGTGCACATGTTAGGAAAAATTGTGTAAAATGTTAAAAAGTTTTATTTTTTTATTTGAACAGTTAAAAAGTCCAAACTTATACAAATGATGTGTCTATATATGCAAAAATGGATGCTGGTTTCAGATTTAGGTCATGACCTATGTTTTCCACTCCAATGCACTTGTTAGGAAAATTTAAGCAAAATGTTAAAATGTTTTATTTTTTCATTTGGACAGCTAGGAAGTCCAAACTTGCACAAATGATGTATCTATGAATGCAAAGATGGATGCTGGTTTCAGATTTAGGTCATGACCTATATTTTATGCTTCAGTGCACTTGTTGAGAAAAAAGCAACATGTGGAAAAGTTTTATATTTTTTTTATTTGGACAGCTACCAAAGTTCTTGGTTCTGCTATAGGGATTATATTATGTTTTATTGACAAATATGCTATGAGGTGAGCTTTGTACTCTATGTTTGAGATTGCTTCAAACAATTTTTGACATAAATAACTTTATTGCACATATATAATCAAAAAGAATAGATATAATTATAAAACATAGATGTAAATGAACTTCCTTTTAACTCACTGGGACGAAAGTCCAGAGAGCTAATGTCATACCTTCATTGTTGTCGTCTGGCATCTATAGACAATTAACACTTTAACCTGGGCTCTATCTTTTGAACTGAAAAAGGTACAACTTTGATGTTCCATATATGGATTCCTCATGACCAGGGCTTTCAATTGGTACCATGACTTTTGACCCAGTGATCTTGACCTTGGATTTGACCTTTTAAAAACTTTAATATGTGGGCTTATCTTTTGAACGGGAAAGGTTACAGCTTTTGTATACCACATATGGTTTTTTAATCTCCTTAGTCCGCGAATGCCCACTGTGGTACATTGTTGTTAGTGCCATAGTCATGTGACACCAGTTATTTTCGTATTTTTCATGACCTGGGCTTTTAGTTGGTACTGTTACTACCATGACTTTTGACCTGGTGTCTTTGAACTTGAACTCTGACCAATTTTTCAGAAACTTTCACCAATGCTTTACATGAACAACTGAAGAATTGCTCATACCATTAAGTTTTATGAATTTTTTTTTATGAAAAAAAATTTGACTTTGCATTTCAAGGTTAAAGGTCAAGGTCAAAATGCACAATAGAAGAAAAACATTATTATAGAGTCTAAAACCTTACATGTATGCTGGCTATAGTAACATGAAGAACTCTATTGATGTTCAAGTCTGCAATATTTTAGTCAGTATCTTCTCTTTAGATATCTTTATGAGGTACATGTAGGGAAACACAATTTCCTGAATGATCTGCTTTTTACTTTTTTTCTCTTTGAAAATTAACACCCACTTCTGGCGAACTTGGTTGTCTTCTGACATCTCTTGTTATAACATTATTGTTTGCTTCTAATAGTTGCTTTTTCTGTCGGAATTACTTATAACTTTGCAAAATTAATGTGGTCCACTATATTTTTACATGTCTGTCATGAAACAAGACTTGCATGATTTATTCTGTATGCTGATATATGTTGGTAAACAAGAACATCGTTAAAGTTGTTTAGAACTGAATTGATGTATAGAATTAAGAACAATGTATTAATTTTTGTTATCTATTCTATATCATACTTCTAGGAATAAAGCAAAACTTGGAAGAGCTAGTGTAGTGTATAGGAATATATACCAGTGTGCAGCTTATAACTGGATGGCACCAGAGATTATGAATAAATGCCCTCCATCACAATCATCAGATATGTACAGCTTCAGTGCTGTGGTGTGGGAAATGTTACACTGTAAGATTGAGAATTATTTCTTTTTTAAAAACAAAATTGTACTTAGAAAATTTTAGGTTTAAAGCACTAAATTCTATGAGGTAAACTTTTCACATATATAATTTCATCATTCCATTCTAGAGATTTGATGAGAAATGGTATGGATATACCATATGACCAGAAATTTTGGCAAGTATCTAATTTCATGATTCAGTTTTAGAAAACAGATCTTTATTTTCACAAATGCAACATTTCACGATTTCAAAAAAAAATATTACATATTCTTTAACTAGAAAATAAAAACGACTCTCATCAAACAACTGGACAGACAACAAGCTATACCCGCATCTCTGTAAATCAGTTTACCTATATGTATAACTGTACTTGTTTCTGCTCAAATCCATGGGTTGTAGCTTGTACTTCAGTGCATTCGGGGGAATTGCATTTTAAGTAAAAGAGATGCCTTGACTTGAGATGTGAATGGAAATTATCCGTAATTTGTTTATGGAGGCAGTCGAAAATGACAAGAGCTTTTTGACTTGAAGTGGCAGTTAAATTCACGGGCATATAATTTTTTCAACATACTGAATCATTGATTCCTCGTTTGTCCAGTGGTTTTCGGAATGAGTTATGTGGAATTTGGAGGGGAATTGGAATTTCGGGTGGCACTTTTCAGTCTACCCAGCGTAAATGATCTGCATGAGAAGGAACACTCTGTCCATTGACCCAGCGAAAGTACCTTAAAAAATAAATACAAACTGATTAAGGAATAGTCGGACACATACAGTGACTTTGATTACCATATGCTGTATTCATTCACGCATTGATTATTGCTTGTTAGATATTGACAAATGTGTGAAACTACTGACATAACGAAATTTAGTTTGTCATCGATCCTCTGGATTTCTACTTCTTTTGCCCCCTAGATGTCCATGGTCCATTGAGAAACGGGAATGATATTAATACCCGTTTGGTCCCCATGTTCTGGAGTAAAAATTTTCATGGTAACTTATTTTTGTGTTTTCAAATTACTCGCGAAGATAGCCAAAAATTTCTGGTTATACTGTAGTACTCAAGTTGGTAGGAAGGAAGTATTCTGTTCCCCTAAATGTGTTCCTGTTTTTCTGCCAAACCTGTCGAGGTGAATCCAAGTCATGGCAACAAATTAAAGCTCTACTTTATCATTTTTCTTAGTCAGACAAACTGCAACTAGCTGCATAATGACAAGCAAATGGAATACCCCAGAACCATCCAGAAAAGTATTTAAAGAAGTGTTTTTGTTTATTGGTTCCATTCTGAAATAGAATTTTTGACCTTATTTTGGCTGACACTTGAGTCTCGGGCTCAAGTGAACTTTTGTCTTACTGTGCTGACTGTCATCCATCCATCGTATTGCAAATGCCGCAAGCGGAAAAAACTCTACATGATGTTTCATGAACGATACTTTCTATGGCGTCATAGTAACAACTGTTGTGACGTGGCATAAACACATGCAGTGGCGCGTCTTCCATTACATGCTTCAATACAGATGGAATGTGATATCTCGAATAAGGGAACACATTTGCTCTTATTTATTCAAATGTCAAATTCATATATCTCACACATTCTTGTAAAATCCAATCAAAATGTGAATCTGAATGTTAGTTCTAGATTATAAGACAATAAAACCCAACAAAATTTTCCTTAAATTAATTATTTTATTGGATAACCACACGTTTTGCCATGAACCTTATGGTCTGGAGATAAGTATGCTACCAACATCCCTGGAAAGCAAAAATTTGGGGTTTGGGTAAGTAATAAGGTGGCGTCAAGTACACAAGTAATGCGAGTGTTATCTATAGGTATGGGGTTCAGACACTTTGGTTTCTCTTGGCTGTTTCTTAGTTAAATTTCGGAACATTTTGATATGAACTAGATATGAAACTATCATCTGATTGAAATAAAGGGTGCAAGCTCTCTTGAAAGAATTTAATTGTACATGTAGTCATAAGTGGTTGAATCCCAATTCTTTTGAGAACCGAGATTATTGGAAAAATCTTTGGATGACAGCACCTTTGAGGGATGTTGTCTCTCTCTTATGTCAACACTAAAACTTCACTAATCTATATTTTTCTATGCATCAAGTGAAAGAGTAATATTCCAATTTGTTTTTAGGTGTAAAATTTTAAAAGGTTTAATACTAGTTTATGGTGATTTTCTTACTTAAAAAGTGCAAATTTTGCTTGATTTGTCGTGGAATTGATTTTACTCACTTCTCATCTTAAATTTAATTTTAATTTCTTCAATACATTGATATAAGTTTCAGGTTTTTCATAACTTTTCCTGATCTTTTGACACAAATTATAAAACTGTGGAACATATGAAAATGTTTCTAAAAAAAAAAGAAGCAGAAAATCCCTTGTTCTATTTTTAGACACAACTTCAAAAATTCAACTCCAACACCCAAATATTCAGGTACAATTCAGGTACTTAAGAAAAAAAGAAACCATAAAATTTGAAAATTCTTGAGGAGTATTTTAAGAGCTTATTGTAATAAAATTAATTAGAAAGAAATGAAATTATATAGATAGAATTTATAAGATTTATTTGCAATTTTTAAAGATTTAAAAAAGGGGCATGTATATGCTCTTAGTATGTTATAAGTTTTGATTTTCTTTTCCCTCCGTAGACAAAAAAAACTTTAATCTGGATCATAACTTTAGAACCATCGTAGACACGGCTTAAGTATTTCACATGTGTATTCCTTGTGCCCAGACCTTTCATTAGGTACCAAAATTTTTTTACCTTGTGACTTTAACTTTGAAGTTTGACCTGCTTTAAAATATATTTTAACTTTGGTCATGAACAGTAAGAGATAGGGCTTAAGTATATTGTGTGTATTCCTTGTGACAAAACCTTTCATTATGTAATAAAACAATTTTTACGTTTTGACCTTGACCGTGAAGATTAACTTACTTACATAAAACTTTTGCTATTTAATTTTGGTTGCCATGGTTTGTTTTTAGACCATTTGTTTCCAGACCATAAGTCCAATATGTTTAGTGCTATTACAATGAAACTTCATACACTTACTCGCCATGAGTGGAAAATGTGCCCTATTGTTTCTGGTTTCAAAAGGTTAAAGGTCAAGGTCATAGGAGTGGGGTATCAAAAATTAGTTTCCGGACTGTACGTCCAATACCTTTAGTGCTATTGCAGTGCCTACACTTTCTCACCATGAGTGGAAGATGTGCCCTATTGTTTCTGGAGTCCAAAGGTCAAGGTCATAGGAGGGGGTATTAAAAATGGTTTCCGGACTATAAGTCCAATAAGTTTAGTGTTATTGCAATAAAACTTCATACACTTACTCACCATGAGTGGAAGATGTGCCTTATTGTTTCTGGGGTCAAAAGTTCAGAGGTCAAGGTCATAGTGTTATGGACCATAGACTGAAATTTTTTATAAGTGTGCTGCAGGTAGGGGACTCTTATCTGTCTCAAAACAGTGTAGCAAGACATTATTCACTCTGAGGTGCAAGTTTTGCAACTCAGAACTTTGCATCACATCTCTTTTTTTCTTTTCTTTTTTTTTTTTTATTGCAATAACACTAAACTTATTTAACTTTTTTTTCAATTCATTTTAAACTAAAATTTTTAAGTGTTTTGCAACACCCAATGTCATATTAGAAAAATAATTACTGACTTTGTCTTTTTTCACACATTTTTGTATGGAGAGAGAGAGAGAGAAGCTGTAAACTATTTATTTGTCAACTTTTATGAGAAAATAACTTTTTGAAGGATTATGAGAAAGTTTCATTTCAAAGTTTCTGGGTTTTTATCATATGCCTGTCATAAGACAGGACGTATTATGTTACGGCTTGTTCGTCCGTCTGAGGTCATGTTCTCCGGACTTTTTTCTGCAATCTTTCAAGGTATTGGATTGAAACTTGTGAATATAACTTTAATGAGGGTAGGTACCAGTACACATTTCAGTATGATTGACTAGGTTTTGCCAGAGTTATGGCCCTTGAACTTTGAAAATTTCAAGGATTTTACAGTTTCCCGAACTCTTTTCTACAGTCTTTCAAGGTATTGGATTGAAACTTGGCATATAACTTTATATCAATGAGGGTAAGTAAGTAACATATTGCATTTCGATATGATTGGATTGGTTTTGCCAAAGATATCGCTCTTGAACTTAGAATTTTTTTTTTTTTTTCATTGATAGCATAATGGCAGTTTCTATGGGATTTTCCGTAATAACTTGAATCAATCATGAATTGATTTTCATAAAACTTATACAGAATACTCTTATGAAGTAAAAGAATATGCCTTTCGATTTTGAAAAAATCCCTTTTGTCGGTACAGAGTTATGGATCTTTGATTTTTTTTATTTTTTTTTTTTAAATTTTTAGAAAGTTATTAAAAAAAAGATATTCTCACTCAATCTCTTCAAAATTTAAATTTGTGCTAGAATTATATATGAACTTTAATATAAATATTTCTTCTGTATTCTTTTATTTTTGACATAGAAGAAAAAAGGGGTGGGGGTTTAAATTCTTCTCTTGGTCATAATTTCTTGCTGCCCTTATTGATTTCAGTAATATTACACGGTGTTGTTGCCCTGGGCCAAAGCATATGTTATCTTGAGTCCAGAATATTTGAGGGTGGAGGGAGGAGCCTCCATGGTTTAACTTTTTTTTCACGTCAAACTAAGGGATGGGTGTATTATAGATCTGATGCCTCACTTGGCATAGCTCTTTTTATTTTATTTTTTTTTATAGGTCAGTTCTGACATGCTGTATGGAAACAGATCAAACCCTGTTAAAAGCAAATTGTTTATGATGTTCACTTTACAGCAAAATAGGGTTTTAATTATGGGGGAAAAATTGAAAAAAGAACTCTGACTTAGTCTATTTTCATATGTTTTTGTATCATTGTCTTGATTTATATCATGTAGAGAAGCAAAATTACAATCTCTAGTCAGTTGTCAAAAGCACATTAAGCCAGAGCATATATTTATCTGCTAATTTCTTAAAGGCAGTCTGTTCTTTGTGAATGAGCAAATTGTTCTCAGAATAGCAATGTAGGCCCACTAGGGTCTCTTGGGGTGGGTTTGTTTTTTGGGGGTTTTTTTTCAGTTTTTGCACATTTCAGCTCATTCTTATCTCATAGTAGGTTTCTTATGATGCATTAATTTCATATATCTCATCTTCTTATTTTACTAAATGTAGTACTCAAGGTCTCCTAAAAGTGTTGTTGTTTTTCTGCCAGATCCATTAAGGTTGAATCCAGGGCAGGTTAATGTAGGCCGAAGAGGACAAACATCTTGTGACAGGCTGTATAATCAAATCTAATGCATTAGTGTTAATTACAAATGTGTCTCAAGAAGTGGTGATGTTTTTGGTTCTACTCTAAAATCAAGTTTTGACAGTGTTTTTCTTTTTTTTCTTTTTTTTTTCAAGTTTCTTTGGGCTTTGTTGTCTCTGCACATTTTCAGGTGTTTTCTTTGATTTTTTCAAAATGTATGAAAGTGTTTTAAAATAACATGGTGGTGTTTTTCATATAGTTCAAATCTCTGAAAGGAGACTTTCACTAGAGAAGATTCTGATACATTCAACATGTGCTCAGGTGAGCAATATAGACCCATTTGGGATTCGTTTGAACTTAATGTGTGAATATATGAACTACTTGATACTTTGAAATTGTTGTTCATTTCAATTGAGTGAACAATTTATGCTTGTTGAACATTTTTCAAAATACATGTATTTAAAACTTGCATACATGATGGAAGTCAATGCACGATTTGAATAATTGGTCACTAAATTTATAATTTTTAGCTGAAATTCCATGGAACCAGTATGAGACCGAAAGAGTAAGAGAAAAGCTACTAGAGCATAGAGAACCACTGCAAGTAAATAAAAAACAAGTCCCAGAAATATATCGCGCTATATTAGATTTTGGTTTACAGATGGATCCATTGCATAGAAGTTTGAACTTTGGCCACATCCTTGATATTTTGACAATGTCACCAGAGGTTTGTATTTCTTATCAGTGAATGTAAAATCTAGAAAGCTTTAGAGTGTTTTAATACTTTTTTTTAAGGGACCTATGACTATGTCAGATGGTCATCCAATATTGATTGTGTTGTCTGTTTGTCTATCTGAATTAGGGTTCAAACTGATTTCTACTAAGATTCTGATTAAACTTAAAACAATTACTCACAATGATCCAAAGGTGTGCCATTCTCGGGGTTACAGGATTATTAAACTAGGCTTGAAACTGTGTCAGGGCTATATCACTGCCATTTATGAATGGATCTTAATCAAACTTCACAAAAATACAGTGATTCAAGGATGTGTCATCACCATGACTCAAGGGTCATGACTGCCGTTTTTAGTTTTCAGTTGTAAATATGCTTGAAATTGTGTGTTATATTTCTACCAATTATAAATGGATCTTTTCTAGAAATCATTAATTCAATTAATTCTTCATAAGTGCTCCACTGATCTTGACTCAAGATCACGTTTGTCATTGTCTGTCTTAAGGTCAATTGTGCAAGTTCATTAATTTTGCTATATATAAATTAACTTTTGCCATACTTCGCACAATTGCTATTTATGACCCAAAAGTATACCATAACCTTTATGCATGGACTGTTTCTTTCAAGGTAAGGTTCCAAATACCAAATGCTGGTTTGCAACAAGGCCTGAATACTTTTTTGTTTTGTGGTGATCTAGATCAAGTTCTCTGCAATAATTTTTATGAAACCAGCTACCAAATGAATAATTAAACGGGGGTGAGGGAAGAATGAAGAAGAGGTCATTGAAAATTGGGACCCCAGTGATGGTTCTCATCACCAATAATATGTAGTTTACCTTAACATTCTTCAAAGTATGCTTTGAAATGGAATATTTGTATATTTAGTTACAATTCTATTCATGCTAATGAACTTCAACTCAAATTATCCGAAAAATTATGATTGTATTATATGTTGAAAAAAAAGAATTTAATACCATACTTCTGTGCACTTAAGTTTATTAATTCATAAAGTTTATGACTAAATTTTCATCTATAGGAAATTAATACATATGTGGACAAAGCTGTAAAACCAAAGATGCCAAAAAGTAGTCCATTACCAGACAGGGAGCATGTCAAAGCTAAGATTAAGCCTAATATAAAAAGCAAAGATTTTGAAACATATCAAGGAAATTTTGAAACTGGTCTAGATATGCAGAATGATGGAAGAAAAATTAAACCTGAAAGAATGAGAAAACAAGAGCAAAAAAAGGCGTCTAGTAACGAGTATAAGTGTGTTAAATGAAGATATATTTTTTCTGTCCTAAATTGAGTTTCACCCTTGCAGTTGAATTATGAAAATATTTCAACGTATCACGTAAATAAATATTATGCTACTCAATCTTTCCTTATCAATTTTTTTCTTACATACATATTTGTGCGCTTGATGTACTGTAACTAATTATTCATACTGAATGTCTTTGTTTCTAAATCATTGTAACTAGATTTTAATTTTTTTTTACTTATCTTTCATTAAATGATTCACTTCATTTATTTTAGCTGTGACTGCAATCAAAATGGGGACATGAATGCTGAGAAGCTATGCAATAGAAACCAACAAATGCGATTTGTAGACAATATGAATTTTACTCACAGAAAGTGAGTAGTATTAAGGCCATAGCTAAAAAATTGTTTGTTTCCCCTCGTCCGGGTCAGGAAAAACGCTGCTGAGTCAAAAAAGTTTTAGCTAAAAGTCCCGATATTTTTTTTCCCGAAATGTACATGGCCGCCGACGCGGACTTGAGAAAGTCCGACTTGAAAATGAAAAGCAGTGATCACTATAAAAGTTCCAAATATTTCTTTGTGAAACTTTCTACAGACATTGTAATGGATATGTTTATTCTTATCAATGCCCGATATTCACAACTTAAGTCCTAAATTTATCATATTCAGTTCTTTTTTTTTTCTTGGACTTGAATGTTTGTTTTTGTTTAATTTGTTTATTTTTTGTTTTATTCCACTTAAGTTTACTTCACTAATGTGGTTGTGGCACTTCATTTGTGCATGGTTTCATAATCATATGCAGTGAACTTACCCAAAGGTCTTTGACTTGTCAATGTATACCATGACAAGAGTCTGAGTTTATATTGTCTCATCTAAATGCCAAGTAGGAAAGCAGAAGATTTCTTGAAATTGCACATCATAAAAGAACATCAGACATTTGTAGATGGTGTGTTTATTTAAGATAAAAAAGAATGAATAAATTTATTAGGAACCAAGGGTACTTCTTAACTGCTTCATATAGTTTATTTGATAATGACTATGCATTTATACATTTTATCTAATAACATGGTCTACTTCTTATATGACATAATTGTCTTTTACAGCATTGACTGGAACCTGCAAGAGGAGCAACAAGGTGATGAGTATTACTACAGCATAGGAGTTAAGCCAGCAGATATCACAGAGAACTATTCTCTGTGTCATGTAAAAGAAAATGGTGGGTGTGTGTCAGCACAAAGTGACGAAGAAACATGTACATCAAGTCAGGACCAGCTAAGGTACAACATAATTGAAAAAGTTGTATGTTTGTCTGCAGTGCTCATATCAGTTAAAAAACAAAAACAAAAAAAAACCCCAAAAACAATACCAATTTAGTTGGACCCAAGCTTCTTTATTTTTATCAATGATGAATTAGATTATTCTAGTCTTATTGTGCAAACTGAAACATCTTTTATAATGCAATGCCATATTTATGTCATTTTTCCTGAACCACAGTATATGCAGACAGAACAAAATGAAATAAAAATTTTTAGATGAAAGCACACTCAAATCTGACAAACTCTGAAACACAGAAAATACTTCATTAAGGTCACTTTTATAAGGAACCATGATTAATTGTTCTTAATTGTGGTAGTTACAATGAATTTAACCTGAAAATATTCATGAAGGATCTCTTCAAAAAGAAATTTATCTTTAATGTTCAAAACATTTTCATGGTATGTATAACTTTAATGAATAAATGTTACATGTTAAGTCAAGATAGTCAGCTAAATGATCATGGACTTGAGAGGCCTATGACCACAAGGTTCAGCTATTTACAAGTACAGCAATCGGCTAGTCCCCCAGGAGCGTGTACCATCAAACCTGCCAGTCATTGCACTGCACCAAATGTTGAAAAACCAATGGAAAAACAACTAACAACAGCAGGCAGCATATATGCTCTATACAACATGACAAGTACTGACGATCTGTACACACCTTGTCGCCCAAAAGGACTTCTAAAAACCCCTGCTTCTACGATGCCAAGGAAACGAAAGAGAAATGAAGCAACTCCAGAAATACGACCAAGGTATACATCTCAGTTTTAGGAGAACACATTCTCTTGTTAGCATTTAAAAAGATAAAAGGCCATGCTGTAGTTTTTATGCTCCCTGAAAATTTTTGGGGGAGTATTTAGTTGCTGTCTGTCCGTCAGTCTGAGTTCATGTCTCCTGAACCTTTCGTCACCATTTGGTCATACTTCACCAAAATGTTATTTAGGTTAAGGGCTTTTGGACAAAGGTCATTCAAGGTCATTTCTGAAAGGTCAAGGTCACTTATTAACGATGACTTAAAATACCATGAAGTACTTATATCTCCTACAGCGTTCGTCAGAATATGATCATACTCCACCAAAATGTTATTTAGGGCTTTTGGACAAAGGTCACTCAAGGTCATTTCTGAAAGGTCAAGGTCATGATAAAAAGTTTTATTACATAACTAATCAAGGTCAAGTTTACTTATTTTAGTTTAGAATACTGTGATCACTTGACTCAATTGGATATCCATATGATACACTGAGATTTGAAATCGTAATCAATTAATATAATGATCTCCTATATACTGAGTCATTCTTATCCTTCATTATTGCTTTGCTTCTTGGAAAATCCATCTGTTTTACTGATTTTTTGTATATGAATTAAGGCATCAATTTCCTGCATTATAATGCAAAATACGAAAGTAACTGGTGTCACATGACTATGGCACTAACAACAATGTACCACAGTGGACATTCATGGACCCCTGAAATTCAGAGGTGAGACCAGGTGCCCGGATGGATATAAGTATAAATGCTGTTCGGGGATCATCCATCAGTTTTACTGAGGGGGGGGGGGGGGGGCGTATATAGGAATCACCCTGTCCGTCCATCAGTCTTTCGTACCATCTGTCGTGCCGTCCCGATTCGTGTCCGCTGCATAACTTTTGTACCGTAGGACTAAGGATGATCAAACCTGGTATGTGGATTTGTCATGGGAAGGGGATGTGTCATGTACCAAAATTAGGTCACTATTACCTTGACCTTGGCTTTGGACCGCTTTGATAGTAAAACTTGGGCCACTTCATGTCCGGAGCATAGCTTTTGAACCATAGCATCTAGGTTTATCAAACCTTACATGTGGATGCATCATGGGAAGGGGATGTGTCATGTACCAAAACTAGGTCACTTTGACCTTTGACCTCTATGATAGTAAATAGCACCTAGGATTATTATACCTGTTCTATGGATGCATCATGGGAGGGCAATGTGTTGTGTACCAAAATTAGGTTATTGCTTTGATTTTGACCTTGACCTTTGACAACCGTAATAGTAAAACCTTGTTTATCTAAAAAATAGTTAGATTTCCACCCCTAAACTATATATTTTCTGATTCCTCATGACAAGACAAGTTGTATAGCATAAGTTGGGATCCATAGGGTCATTTCTTTCCCTTCATTTCAGGAATCTTCAATTATTTCAAAACTGGTTCAGATCCCAATTCCTGAACTACATATTTTCTTATTCCTCATGACAAAACAGATGTTGATGCATCAATAATGTTTTGTTTGCAGATTTATGGGGATCTGAGTTACATTTTTGCCTGACAATATGGTCAACAAATCACACAGGAGTCTGATGTTATGTACAATAGAATTCAGTTTTTAAAATGGCAGCATTACTTTTATATTCTGCAATAATCAAATGACCAATATTGGTAAATGCCCCCATCTATCTGTAGTATCAATAATTTGATTACTAGACATCATGTTACATAATTGTGTAATTGTGAAATATGCATCATATGCCTGGAACTTAACAGCCTAGCTACTGTTAATTTAATTTTGTTTTACACTCTTGTATGTCATTGTGCTGACCTGAAAATTTAGCATATACATGCAATAAGTATTTTTTTTTTTCAATAAATTAATATAATATTACTGGCTGTGTGATTATTGAACTTACACTGATGATTTATTTCCTAGATCACACTTACTTAAAGGAGATAAAGACTGGTTTGGTGGAAAAGGTAGTGTGAAAGATTTGGTAGCTCTTTACCAGAATCAAGTATTTGAGGTGAGATGTCTCTTTTTCCCGAAATTTACTTATATTATTAAACCCAATTATATTATTACTGAAAAAGTTTTATGAAATAATTCTGTAGAATTCTAAGAAATTCTATTCACATTTTATTTTCAAGCTTAAATTCTGTTTTTGTTAATAATTTTAAATTATTTGAATATAGCACAAACAAAAACAAGATGTCCTAGAAGGAAAGTTGGACCAGGTATGTAATATAAAAAATTTAATATAGTAATTAATGGGATATCATACAAGGTCAAATCATATATCAAAAAAAAAAAAAAAGAGAATCTGGCTCTAATTAATGTTTTAATCTTAAATTCTTAGTGGTTCTTAGAAATTCAAAAATTATATAATACTGTATTTCTCATTCTTTCTTCAATGAAATAAAATATTTTATGTGGTAATGTAGTCATTCAAGCATTTCTTCAATGTACTTGACAAATAAGTCCATTGGTAATGTTATACTTTTTCTCAGCAGGACTTTAAAATTCAACAAATTTACTTTGGTATCTTTACTGAAGATCTTTTTTAAGAAAAACTGTAAATGCCATGTTAATTATTCATATTGATCTATACATGTATTGTAGCATGCAACAGATCCACAGGCAGGACATGCAAGGAAAATAGACTTCAACCACATGGAAAATCAACATAAAAGTTTATTTCATTTCTTTTACAATTAGATAAAGATAATTCTTATTTGGAGTAAAAGCAAATTATCTTAAATTATAATGCATAGAATGTTATAGTTGCTACTAAAATTTATTAACCTTTTCCGGTTTGCGCCCCCCCTAGCGGATATCCTGAAATTCCAAAAACAAAATCGTAGTATGGGAGGGCATGTGGTATTATATGCATGAATCTCATTGTTCATTAAGGATGTGTTTTTAAGAATTGTTTTTTTTTTTATGAATTTTTGACTGCTTAGCATAGAACTGTTAAGTATTCATATGGTTGTGTCTTTCATTTTTCTGAAGAGTTGTAGCTTGCAGTGCTAACAGGCATTAGTCAAATTTTGTGAAAGGTGTAAAGCAGGTTTATCACCTGTATCCCCAGGTTCCTCTAGCAAAAGTCTAATGCGACATTTCTTAAACTGCCGTCTGTATTATATTATGTAATTAGCTTATTGGATATAAGTCGGCTGTTTGACCCGATGATCTGCTGGTATAATGTTTTACTTTTGTGTTGATTGAGGCAACAATAACTTTAGTAATTGGATTTTTATAAAACTTATACAAAATACTCTGATAAAATAAAAGAAGATGCCTTTCGATTTTGAAAACATCCCATTGGACTTTAATATATACAGAATTTTATTTCTTCTGTACTCTAACATTTTAGGCATAGAAGAAAAAAAAGGAGGGGGTTAAATTAAATTCTTCTCTTTGCCACAATACCTTATGTCTGCCTTTATGGATTTCTATAATATTTCACAGGATTGTTGCCCAGGACTAAAGCATGTGTCATCTTGAGGTCCTGAATGATAAAACAAAGGGGGAATGTTTCCATACTTTAAAATCTTATCCTTTCAAACTAAGTGACAGACTTATATACATGTATTATGCCAACAGGGGTCAATTGCGTAAAGGAAGGGGGACCTGATAGTATAGTATATCAGGTCCTCCCCCTTCCATTTACACCCTTGGCCCTTGTAATTATTCTATGCTAGGCATTGCTCTTGTTTAAAAATCCCAAGATATGCCTATACTAATAGTTTAAGTAGACTGTACAGTGTAGCAAACAAAATCATACATCAATTAAATGAAACATCAGTTAAAAATTTAGGATACTATTAAATAAGTTATATATAGGGTATCATTGTGTAGACCAGAAATGTGAGAAAAATATGTTTAATTAAAATGTTATGTAATTTTGTTTTGTTACGAGTTTTGGATCAAGTACCAAAGTAATAATATCCTATAATTTCTTTCAGCTTCACCAATTTATCCTAATTTGAATCAAGATGGATTAGTAACAAACTCTAGTAGCCTCACAACTGTCTCTCCAGAAGGTATTTCATCTGAGTATTAAATCAAATTTCAATATCTCGGACTCTGCTGTCTCAAATACATTGGATTTTAGGAAGTCAAATGCTGATTCCAAATTTTTATATGCCAGCATGAAAATGTGTGTGTATTTTGTTATATCACTGTCATCCATCTGTTGGTCTGTCCCACCTATCTTGCCTTTGCAACTCTTCCTAAACCTTTGGGAGTTTTATTGAAACTTTGTACAATGAAAGAATACTATATGAAAATTTGTATATTGGAAGGGGAGTGCTATCCAAAAAGAATTACAAGAGTTATTGCCACAAAATACCTTATCTTCACAACTCCTTAAACCCTTGGAGGGATTTTGATGAAATAATATACATTGTATATGTGGTACAAAGAAAAAACACCATATGAAGGTATGTAAATTGTAAGATTAGTGCTATCCAAAAAGCATTTACAGGAGTTCTGGCCCTTCGACTTAGATTTTCTTTAAATACCTTTTCTTCGCAACTCCTCCTAAACTTGGCATAAAGAAAGAACACTCTATAAAGATATGCATATTGGAAGGGGAATGGTATCAAAAAAGAATTACTAGAGCTATAGTTCTTGTACTTAGATTATTCTATGCAAAATATCTTGTCTTCACAACTCCTAAACTCTTGGGTGGATTTTGAAGAAATGTGGTACAAAGCAAGAATAACATATGAAGATGTGTATATTGGAAGGGAAATGCTGTCAAAAATTCTTTACAGGAGTTATGACCCTTGATGCAGAGTACTTTGTATTTGCAACTCTTCCGTAACCTAAACCCTCTGGTGGATTTTAATGAAACTTGGTACAAAGAAAGATCACATTATGAAGATGTGTTCATTGAACAAGAAATGTCACATCTCAAAATTTGATACAATTGTAGTCAGTGTATTTATGAAAGGAAGGGGTGTCAACATGGGAAATGATGGATGCACGAAGATGATCAATTAACTTACATTTAACAATTTACAATGAAAACTGAACAATTTCAGCAGTATCATTGTAATCAAAATTTACCACAGTTAGATTAGATATTTAATCGTATTTTGTATGACACCTAGGATAACAAAATATGGACGTATTACATGCTGTTTAGCCGTGCCCTATTTTTAGCTTGACTGGAAGAATCATAACTTTAGTATCATTACAGACAGGGCTTTAATATTTCACATGTGTATTCCTTGTGCCATGGACTTTCTTTGGGTATGAAAATTTTTAACTTTCTGACCTTGACCTTGAAATTGGACCTACTTTCAAAAAACTTTAATCTTGGTCATAACTTATTTACAGTAAGAGATAGAGTTCATATGTGTGTGAACTCTATGTGTTCATATGTGAATTTCATATGTGTATTCCTTGTGATAAAACCTTTATTATGTATAAAAATTTCAAAACAATTTATGTTTTGACTTTGACCTTGAAGATTGACCTACTTACAAAAATCTTTTGCTTTTTGGTTGCCACTGGTGAGCTTTGTTGTCTTCTGACAACTTCTGTTCATTTAACAATATGATTCATTTTACTCCAAACATGTTAAACAGCAGTATGTTGAATACCACCTAAAAGTATCTCAAATACATTTCAAGTCACTAAAATTTCATTTACCAATCTCAAAGTTGGCTTCATATTGACATATTCATGGGCATTTTCCTTTACTTGATGGACCGCACATGTTATAAGCAATGACAGTACAGCCAAGGTAATGACACACCAGTACATCAAACCGAATGCATCAGAGTGATCTGGAAGGGCGTCTTCAAAAGTGTTGTTGGTTTTTAGCTCACCTGAGCCAAAGGCTCAAGTGAGCTATTGTGATCAATCACCGTCCGTCGTCCGTCCGTCGTCCGTCGTTAACTTTTCACATTTTCGACTTCTTCTCCAGAACCACTGAACAGAATTTGATGAAACTTGATAAGCATGTAGTACTCATGGTCCCCTACAAGTGTTGTTGTTTTTCGTCCGGATTCATCAACAGGTGGCGCCACCACAGGCAAAAGTAGGTCAAAGAGGGTACCCTCCTTTGACAAACTTCTTCTTCAGACCAGGGGCATACAGAGACAAACCGAATGCATAGGAATGATCTAAAGGGATGTGTGAAGAAGTGTTGTTATTTTTGGTTCCGTTCCGAAATCAAATTTTTGACGTTTTTTTGACGTTTTTTTGTACTTGGTAGTTTTAATGCAGAAAAGAGGTATTTTTTTCTTTTAGTAAACATTGATGCATTAATTTGGTTTAATTTGATCATTTTGATGGTAAGAAATACTACTGCGAAGAAAATTTTTCAATATTTTATGTTTTGGATTTTTTATGAATTTTTTAAGACTTTCAAGAAAAAGGGGGGGTGGGATAATTGGTGTAAACATTTCACAGTTTGAACTTTTTCTTCGGAACCACTTGCTGGAATTCAACGAAACTTGGCATGCATCAAATACTCAAGGTCCCCGACAAATGTGGTCATCTTTGTCAGGATCCATGAACAGGTGGCACCACCACAGACAAAAGTAGGTCACAGAGGGTACCCTCCTTTGACAAACTTCTTATTCAGATCGGGTGCATACAGCGACAAACCGACTGCATAGGAATGATTTAGAGGCATATGGGAAGAAGTGTTGATATTTTTGGTTCCATTCCGAAATCAAATTTTTGACGTTTTTTTCATTTTTATTTTGGACTTTGTTATCTTAATGCATTAAAGAGTTATTATTTTCTTTTAGTAAACATTGATGCATTCATTTGGTTTCATTTAATCATTTCTATGGTAAGGAATGCTGGTGCGAAGGAATTTTTTTTTTTAGATTTTTTTTAGATGTTTCTCAACACTCAACATATGAAATTAGGAATTTTACGTTTAAGACTTCCAAAAAAAAAGGGGGGGGAGGGGTGTTTTGGCCATTTTTCACATTTTCAACTTTTTCTACAAAACTGTTTGAAGGATTTTAATAAATCTTGGTAGAAATAAGTCACTTATGATCCTCTTCAAATTCTGTTGTTTTCGTCCAGACCTCTTTACAGGTGGCGCCACCATAGTCAAGAGTAGGTCACAAAAGAGTTCCCTCGTTTAACAATATTCTTTTTCATACGGGCTGTATACAGAGACAAACAGAATGCATAGAAATGATTTAGAGGGATGAGTGAAGATGTATTGTCATTTTGGTTACCTTCCAAAATCAAATTTTAGAATTTTTTTCGACATTTCTTTGGACTTGGTGATTCAATACAGAAAAAAGTGTCATATTTCCTAGTTAATTGATAATGATGATTTCTTATGGACTATTGTGATCATAATTATGGTAAGGATTGTTACTTTGAAAGAATTTTGTCAATATCTCAATTTTTGGATTTTCTATGAATTTTTTAAGACTTCCAAATGAGGGTGTATAGGAACGATTCAATCACATTTTTCACTTCTGCTGTTATACCACATGAAAGATTTTAATGAAACATGGATTACATGAAGTACTAAAAGTCCTCTATCAATTTGGTAAATTTCATCCAAATTGGTTAACAGATAATGCCACCATGTCTAAAAAGCAGTTCTCACAATAGTACATATACCACTTGGTAATTGAAATATGGAGAGTAGCGGTTCAAATCCAGCTGTGGTCAAATTTTTTTTTTCATTTCTTTACACATCTAAATAAGTTTTTAGATGTTTCTCAACATATGAAATTAGGCAATTTTAAGTTAGATCTGGACAATATTTGAAACAATTGTTGTTCATGACCCAGACTTGAAATCAGTCAACAAAAGGCCCCACCTAAAGAAAATGACTAACTTGTTGCCCTGAATGACTTCTTGCAAAGACAAAGGAAATGCTTAATATCAAAATCACCTGAATGGATGTGCAAAAAAGTGTTGTTTTTTATTCTAGCCTGAAATAAAATTTGACATATTTTCAACATCTGTGTTGACTTAGTCACATTAATGCAAAAATAAATGAATTCTTCCTTCATGCATGACTGATTATCTAAGTACTCAGGTGAGCGATATAGGCCCACTTGGGCCTCTTGTTGGTTCTCTTCAGAAATCAGACTTTTGACATTTATAAACATCTTTTTAGACTCGATCATTTCCACATATTTTTGTGTCATTTTATTGAATAATTTAGCAATACTCATGAAGTTATATTAAGGGGGAAAATACTGACTTAGTCTTCATTCACAAATTTTTATGTCGTTTTTTTATGTATTTTTAATACATGTCTTTATTCCCCCAGAAAACTCTATAGTTCAATATGATTCTATAGACCATTAGTACTAGCACTTGTACAGAAGTTCGTTAAAAATAGATTGATGGCAAAATCAGATATTCAAGATGCATTTATAAGGATCATACCAATCCACCTAGACAATCATCATCTCCTGGGAATTTCATGAAAGAAAAGCCATAAAGCGTGTTTGGTAAACGTTTATTAGAAAATATCTATTTGTAGGGTTATCTGAAAGTTTCAAGTCAAAGTTTCTCAGTTTTTAAGATATTTTGTCTATATTTGACATAGGCCACCTCTGGTATGCGAAAGGGAAGCAGTTCAAACCCTACTAAAGGCAAAACATTTTTTAGTTCATTTTACACCAGAATAAGAATCTTTTAAATATCACTATTTTATTTGAAAAAAAAACAGTGTTCTGACTTAAACTGTTGTTTGCAAATAAACAAAATGTTTTGGGGTGAGTAATATAGCTAGGCCCACTTGGGCAGTGGTGGGGGGTTATTTTCAGAAAATTGCAGATATACATTTTGTGATTCAGATGATATTCAACATCCTGAATTACAAGTACATGTATAATCAAGCTTCATATTGACTGTTAAAATTTAATTAAACCTAAATATACGGTAACCGTTCAGCACCAAAAGCATGGTCACAAAATTGTTGTCCTGTGATTGTAGTTGGTAAATTTACAAATCCTAGAACAGAATTTAACCAACCCTCAAATATCATTTGCCTCTCCAGCTATATTTCGTAAATGAGGGCAATGCCCCACTTTGTAGTGCTCTCTTTTTTTTAACATCAGTATACTGTCAGTCTTATTTTTAAGGAGTTACCAATACTAGCAGTGTGGAATCTGCAATTTTAGAGAAATGGGTTTCTAAAGAAGTTCACAAAGTGCAGAGTTCATTATCTGATGAAGTCTTTGGAGTCCTTAATTCCATGAAAGAAGAAGGTACATAAACTTCTAAAGCAATAGTTTAGCAACAATTGAATTTTGTATCGGTACATGAATTTAGTTTTGTTATGAATATTTGCTTGTTTACATTACAAAATATTACTAGTACTTCTCTGTACATGCTTATCTTTGTCCTTCTAGTTTAATATGCATGTCCAAGCATACACCTTTTTGAAAAGTGTATATCATTATTATATGTTCTTGATAATTGTGAAGCCAACTTTGAAACAGTTCACTTTAGATAAATCAAAGAGAAAAGATCACATACTGATGTCAAAGATGATGAATTAATGGGTGGCACATACTACATTTAAATTTAGATATGAAAAACAATGGTATTGTGGAGACGATTTTTTTATTTGATTTATATGTCTTCTGTGATAATGCTTTTTCTAAAAATAATGCAAAAAATTACAATGATTCTTGATTTAACAGAATGTTCTTGTAGTCCACTTCTGTTCGAAGAAGATGAAAACCTAGGTCCCCAAAAGGAAATGAAATTGTCTCCAGAAAATACACACAAAAAATGCCCTCTGAGAAATAAAACTAATAATATAAAACAGGTGGGTGTTTGCATTTTTTTTTATTTGCCATGCAACAAAAAAGCTTCTGTTGAAATAAAATTAAGAAATGAGCATCATTGTAAATCATTTTCCTAATTGGAAATAATGTACCAGTAAATCTCTCCTGTAAAGTTTCAACAAAATTGCTACAAAAATGAAAAATTATGTTCAAACAATACATTTATTGCCGGGGTTACACAGTTTGTGCATCTGAAACTACAATGAAACTATAATGACATGTTGAGTATATGTACAATTATTTCAGAGGAAATGCAAGCAAGATTCTGAAGTTGAAGAGTTTTATTTTGATGATGATTTACAGTGTAAAAAAATTCAGGAAGAAAGTCATATGAAGTTACAGGGACTTGAAAGATTAAAACAGAACAGCGATTTGCGGAGTTCTTTTCATAATATAGCTACAACTGTTACTAAACAAAGTTATAGTAAGCTCTTGTTTGTATATATAGATATATGAGCCATTGTAGCTCACTGAATGAGGTGCTTGGATCTTGAGATACCAGATTCAACTACAAGCAGTGTCTTGTCTTTTGAATGAGACAGTGAAAACTGAAGTCCCATGCCACAGCAGATGTGGCACATTAAAGATCTCTCACTAGTGGGTCCGTTGCAAAGTAATAAATTTCTATAAAATGCATCAGTCAGATGCCATCAGTATATACATGCGCGGATACAGAGGGGGGGGGGGTTAGGGGGGTCTGGACCCCCCCTGGAATCCGAAAATTTTACCAAAAAAAGGTAATATTTGGGCATTTTTGAGGTTGGACCCCCCTGGTCTAAGAGAAAAATTTACCTTTTTTGGTTGGACCCCCTCTGACAAAAATTTCTGGATCCGCACATGATATAGTTACATGAAATAACTATAAAATGACATTAAAAATGATCAGTTTAAAAAAAAACTATATGTATATCAGCTGTACTTTATATAATGGTCTTAGTATACATGTACATGCATAACAAGTTGTTATACTTAACCTCCCTATATTATCTTTACCTCTTTATTATCTGGGCAATATTTCTGTTGTGAGAAACGGTGTATTAGTCTACCTACAGATTGCAAGCTTTCTCCTCCTAAATGGTTTACTTCAATTCCTGGCAGTTTACTCTATCAATAATATAGCCACTATATAGACAGTATGATGACAAAAGATGTCAATATACAAAGTTAGGTTTTGTCATCAAATCATAAACTGTGGATCTCCCATTTTTTCATGTGTTAAACTGTCATTATGTATTTATAGGACAAAGCCCAAAAGCTAAAAAAGATGGAAACAAAAGAAATTGCTTACTGTCTGGGCCACGTCTAATGCCAGCAACTTCTATGCTTCATTATGAAAAACTAAAGGTTTGTAACAACAATTTGCTTATGGTTATTACAGTACCTGTGTTCTTCAATTGTACAAGGTTACAGATTATTAGGACCCCACATCTGGTTTTACTTAGACTGGTTTGTCATTTCTATGTGTATATATGTATTTGAGACATTTACCAGTATCAATGGAATTTCACTAAACTTTACATGTTTACTAAAACTCAAAACTGTGTCAGGACTAGAAATATACCCGGTAGTTTAATTTTTTTTTTTCCCTAAATGTTAATTTAAACTTCTCTTCTGGTCAGAATAAAGCAACTGAAAAAGGAGTGTATCAAAGTACAGTGACCATCAAAACTAGTTCTGCTGAACCTGATCGACATATTGTGACACACACATTAACAGATCTTATGGATGGAACAACTAGTACACTTTATGGCAAAGAAGTCAAAGCCAACAAAATAGCTTCATCTCTTTTCTCTTATACATAATATTTGACTGTATCATTCTGTTTCATTTTACAGAATCTGAAAATCACAAATTACCATAAATGACTGTATGCAATTATAGACTATATAAATATGACATATACATTTTTATGTTCTTGCCAGGTATGTCTAGGGGCATTAAGTGTTTGCTTTGTCTGTCCTTCTGTACATCCGTCACACATTGGTTTTCCGATGATTACTCAAGTATGTTTCATCATATCCAAACCAAATTTGGATATCTGCTTACTTTTCAAGAGAGTAAGAACACTATTGATTTTGGGGTCATGAGGTCAAAGGTCAAGGTCACGTCTGATAGAAATGGCGAAATTATTGGTTTCCAGGTGATTCTCACATATTATCATATATTAGAAAATACTCTTCAGAATTTGATCATACTTCACATGTTTTACAGGTCAAGTTCTTTTAAACAGAGGTAATTTAAAATCTTATTAAAAGGGAAGGATGCCCATAGATTTGAGGGTCAATACGTCAAAAGGCCATACATGTACTACACTACTGGTAATATTTATAGAAGTTATGGCCCATGAAACTTATAATTTAGGAAGGTTTGTCGCTGCTATGAATTGAGACCATGTGGGGGCATATGTTTTAAAGACATGCTCTAGTTTTATACGATGTATGTATTTCAATGCAAAAATTGTTCTAATCTGTGATTTGTAATTAATGAAAGATTTAATTAAGAATTGAATTTCACAAGTTCTGTTGTATTTAAGCTGCATCTGTGATAAGTGTTATTCATTAATTACACCGTTGAATGTACATTTTTGAAAACAACATTTATTTATTTTCTTGTTTCCTTTCATTTCCTTTCCAATTGCATTTTGATTAAGAATTTTTTCATTCCATAGAATATTTGTCACTAAGCTATATCTGTGATACACAACCATGTTAATTATTGTTGAACAGTTGTTGGTTATAAATTCTTAAGGACAAAATCAAGGTTTTTTTTATATATGATTTAACACATTCCCAGAATATTCTTTCTGTAGTCTGTTTGGTGGTAGAGGAAACTGAAGTTTGACACAATGTGCTTGTGGACATTCCTACTTATTCCAGACTGGGAATTAGCTTGCACTAGACAAAGAAGAGAGTTACAGTGAACAGAGTGATTTTATGTGGTAAAAAAGGACCTCTTCATACACTTGTTTCCCAGGACTTAGGTACTCTAACAGTGTACATATTTTTGAATGATTATTAATCTCATACCAGCATATCTGGAGGAAACTAGAGGTATTCTGTCTGTAAATCATTTCAAAACAAAATGGTTGCCAGATGATAACTAGTATTATACATCAGTCATCACATTCAAATCAAATTTAAATATAGTTTACATCAGAATCGATCTAGTTTGGAAATACACCTAATTAAGAGGAGAGAAATATACCTATTGATATTTAATGAAAAGATTAATGGTCAAGGTCATATCAACTGATATAAATGAATTATAGAAAAAATGTCAAATCAACAAAAACGTTTCTGAAACAATGATGCTCAGATGGCAGCCAATATTAGTTGTCTGCACCACAAACCAAGTGCTTAACCACTACACCAAGCCTGCCCCTGTATTCAAATGAAAACTTGTACATGTATGTAGCTTTGTTATAGTAAGTTGGGAGTCAAATTTCAGTTTTATCGCAATTAACCTACTTTTGACTTGAAACTTGCAAGAACCAGTAGTGGAAATGTATTTCTTCAGCAATACTTTCAGAATAATTGTGAATTAATATTTCCAATATGTGGAATTCAAATTCAACCTTTTTAATTTGGCAGTTCGATCTGCCTCTTTCTTTATACAAAGATCTTCATGAACACTTATTTAAGTCCATTCACATTTAGAAACCATTTATAGTGTAGCTTCAGAGAACAGTAATAAGTCAGATCTCTTGAAATGTAGCACACAAAATTAGTGCCCAAACACAAATACACCTATGGCACATACATCTTTTATACAGACTTCAAAATATATGGAAAGGACAAACTATGAACTACTTGTTACTTCTAACACTCCTTTATTTCATCCCAAGTTCGAAATCACTGACACGAAAGGTATTCTGTAATATCTTGAGACTCCAAAAAGTAGTTATTCATCTACTTATTTAACATATATAGACTCTACATGTACACAAAACATACAATTATAATATATAAAATGATGTAAAGCAGAGGAAAAACAAAAATGAAAAAAATACATGTACATCCAAAAGTAAGAGCATAACATACAGATATACTGCTCTGTAAGTTGAAGATGAGGTCAAGAAATACAGATAATTGAAAAGAACATTTAAATCTGCCTGTTGTCAGTGTTAATTCACAAGGTCCGGCACCATAAACTGAGAACATACTTATGTCAGTATTTTTTCCATTATCAAATGTTCAAATAGATTCTCATGTACAATGGTTTAATTCTATTTATCTATAGAATAAAACTCAGTAAAATCCAAATCCCAGTTATAACATCATTGTTGAATAGAAGAATTTGAAATTATGACTAAAGTATTTTCTAAGTTTATGGTGCAGGACCCAGTATGAGGTTTCACTAAAACAAAATTCTTGATGATTTTTCAAACTTAATCATTCAAACACATTTTCTCAGTCTACAAAATGGAGTATGGTAATCTGTTTGGAACCATATGTAAAATATATCCTTTGGTTGACCCTTCCACCAAACTATTTGAAAATCTGCATGGATCAATAAAGAAGGCTACAGCAATGAGTCTGAAAAAGAAAAACATACATCATTTGACCTTAATCAAATTTACTTCAGAATTTTAAGATCTAAAAAGTTCGAACTTTAAGCAAGATTGGTCCTGGTTGATAATTTTAGATCAACCTGGCCATAGAATGGGGGCCAAAAAGGCAAAAAATCAGTAAATCTTTGAAAATCTTCTGATGAAGAATTACAAGCCACAATGACTTCATATTTGGCCTTGAGCATTCTTGCATGTATGATATAAAGTGTCATGTATGTTCAAGGATTGAAGGAAGGTTCTGCTACAATATCTGGGCCCACCCCAGGGGTCTACAAGTACAAGTTTACGTATGCTTATATACAAATATCTTTAACAAGATGTGTTTGTGAAACACTCTGCCCTCATGGTAACAAAAGTCTGTGAGTACTGAATGTGTTATATTTAACTTAAAATACTATAATACATGTAAATTTTTCATTTAAATCTTTCCTGACGAAGTTGAGTTTTTGTGAGATATGGACAATATATACATGTACCTTAAAGCCTATTTTCTAATTCTTTTAAACATACAAAGTACCATACTTGGCAATGAAAGGACAAAAGATCCTAAGGAAATTGAATGTGTTACATAGTATCATTTAAATCTTTCCAGGCAAACTTGAGATATCAGTTGAAACATAAAAATCTATTTTTAACAAAAAGGTAATCCTTCCATCGTTTAAACAGAGAGTCTACGATAGAACCAGGCATAAGTCAAAAATCTCAATTTCTGATATTTTTCCAGATGTCAATTTTAAATGAAAAATGAAGAAAAGATGGTTACAAAAGAAATATAAGTAATATCATGTTCAAAAAATGACTTTCATTATTCTCCATTTCTCTCCTCTATAAATGTCCTCTGAAAAAGTACTGTTTTTTCTTACTTTCTTGCAATAAAAATTATGGTCATTTACATATTTTGTGACCTGAATCAACATAAATTTATTATTTTCATCTTCACACATCTAAAAATATATTTGAATACATCAGATTAATATTGCAAGTTCGTTGCTGTCATGGCAATGAGATGAAATCCTGGTTGGAGTATGGAATGTGAAAAAAGAGAAAAATAAGGCATTTTCAATCGAGAAATTTATAAATTTTGGACTCTTTCATTTAAATCTCTTTTTTATTTTTGAAAAAATGACTTTTTGAATATATGACAGATAAGATGAAATATTACTATTGGCTTTTTCCAAATAATTACATGTGTCCATGTTGTACAAATAGACGATCTTTGTATTTTACATGATATAAGCAATCCAAGACCCGACATGCAACCCTTTGCTGGATTTTCAATCTGGCGTTATTGCTTAAATTGTGACGTCACTATCTAGTTCTTTACGTCAAAATGAAAACCTCATCAAAAAGTAACATGTCGCGTCTTGGGCCACTTATATCATGTAAAATGTGAAGATCATCTATTACCAATGCTAATTTTTCCTATGGCTTACAAATCTCATGTTAAGCTCTATTTTGATGGCAAAAAATTGCCGAAATTTACGATAAGTTATTTTAAGTATTTTGTTTAAAACAACCAAGCTATTATGATATCTATATATTATCGTATAGTGCGATGAAATCATGGTCAAATACAAGGATTGCTTCCCTAGTGTTCACTCTTTTGCGACTTAAGGAGGTTAACGAATTCAGACTTGAGAAAAATGGCAGCTCCCGTGGCAATTAGTTCTATGTGTAGTTTTTCTAGAGCATGTAACTAGAATAAAGTTAAATGTAGTGAAAATAAATTTTGGTTGGATTGCAAAGCAATTCCGGTGTATAGATTGGCTATGTCAGTCTGTCTGTTCGCCCGTTGTCCATCAACATTTTGGTTATAGTTTCTGGTTGAAGCAAAAAACTATTTTAAAAGAGGAGTATAAACACAACACTTCCAACATAGGTTCCTTATGACCAGGGCATTCAAATTATGCCATAACTTTTGACCTTCCGTAGTGACCTTGACCAACTTTTAAGGAACTGTATCTTTTAAATAAATAGGGATATGGCTTTGATATTTCACACACAGGTTCTTTATGACGTTCTTTCAAATGATATCACCACTTCTGACCTTGTGATCTCGACCTTGTTATACGCCCGTCATAGAAGGGACATATTATGGTATGACGTTATCTGTCCGAGGTCATGTTTTCTGGACTTTTTCTGCAGTTTTTCAAGGTCTGATTAAAACCTTGGCATATTACTTTATATCAATGAGCATAGGTACCAGTTCGCATTTCAGTATGATTGAATTGGTTTTGCCAGAGTTATTGCCATTTAACTTAGGAAATTTCGAGGATTTTACAGTTTTCCGCACTTTTTTCTACAAACTTTCAAGGTATTGGATTGAAACTTGGCATATATAATAAAGATAAGTACCAGACCCCATTTCAGTATAATCGACTTGGTTTTGCCAGAGTTATGGCCCCTGATATGTGTTTTTTCAATAATAGCATAATGGCAGTTTCTATTTCAGTAATCAAATCAAATTTATACAGAATATGCCCTTTTTGGAAAATATCCTCTTTGTTGGTACAGAGTAATGGGTCTTTGATTTTTTTTTTAAGAAAATTACTAAAAATTCATTTCTCACTCAGTCTCTTTAAAATTTAAATTTGTGATAAAATCATATATGAACTATAATATAAATAATTAAATATATATTACAGGTCTTTATTATACTTTGTTTGGGGGAGGGGGTGTATATCTTGGAATCACCTTGTCTGTCTGTCTGTCTTAAACCTTTAACTTTCGATACTAAAAAAAATGGGGTCTTCATACTACACATGTGTATTCCTTGTGGCAAGACCTGTCTGTCAGTGCCAAAATCTTTTACCTGTTGACTTTTATCTTGGTCTTTGCCCTACTTCAAATTTTGTTGCTACGGGGGGTATTTGTCCTGTTAGGACAGTTTTAGTTTCTTCGTATTCATACATTGTTGACATAGAAGAAAAAGGTGGGGTTTAAATTCTTCTTTCTATCTTTATGAATTTCAGTAATATTACACAGAGTTGTTCCACGGGGCCAAAGCATCTGTTATTTCAAGTCCTGAATAATTGTAAGGGGGGGGGTGTCCTCCATGCTTTATAAATTTTTTCCCGTCAAACTGAGCAACTGGCGTATCATGCCACACTAGGTGTTGCTCCTGTTTCAAATTTACTTTGCGATCCAGTCATGTCGTTTTTAGCAGTTTCTTGTTACCCATACCTGAATGTACTAAAAATATAAATGTGAATCTTGTTCGATGCCAGGCATCTCCTTTTATTCAAAATATTGAAATATCTGAGGGACTCTTGATTTTATTCAGAAGTGAATTTTTTACGCTTAGAAATATGCAGAAATCCCAGAAATGTTTTTTTCTCCTTCTGGATTAATGTTTTTCATTTATATTGAGAAAATTAGAAAGGAAGATTTTTAGAAATATGCAGAAATCCCAGAAATGTTTTTTTCTCCTTCTGGATTAATGTTTTTCATTTATATTGAGAAAATTAGAAAAGAAGATTTTTAGAAAAACAAGAGTATCAGTAAAACTGATGCATGCTCCCGAACGGCAGTTATGATGCAGGAAAGTGATGCCTCAATTCATATACAAAAAAAAAACAAACAGTAAAACTGATGGATGCTCCAAGAAGCACAGCAATAATGAAGGAAATGAATGACTCAATATATAGAAAATAATTGTATAAATTTTAATAGTTAATAAGTAAACTTGACCTTTTAGAAATGACCTTGAGTGACCTTTGTCCAAATGCCCTTCACCTTAATAATATTGTGGTGAAGTAAGATCAAATACTGATGAAAGCGTAGGAGATATATGTACTTCATGTTACTTTAAGTCATAGTTAATAAGTGACATTGACCTTTCAGAAATGACCTTGTGTGACCTTTGTTTAAAAGCCCTTAACCTAAATATTTTGGTGAAGTATGACTGTATGATCAAATTCTGATGAAAGGCATAGGAGATATACATACTTCATGGTATTTTCGGGGAGCATAAAACTGAAATTATCATCTTTTTGAATTACTGTTGTGTCAAAACTGTTTGAAACCCCAAAAAAATCTTTATAGTAAATAAATAACCTTATTATTGTCTGCACATCTTATATGAAGAGAACAAATGGAGTGTCCAAGAACCATTTAAATATTCTCTAATTATGTACTTTTTGGGGGGCATTTTGCAGTATTGTCAAAAGGTGTATTTAGACATGAGTTATCTTTCCTTGTTTATACAAATTATCTCCCTTTTTATAAAATGTATTTTGAGGATTTAAAATAGATGTACCATTATCAGTATTAATATTACAATTTCTGTTATTTATAACAAATTTACGAGAATTTGAATTTTAACCTTTTATGTGAAATTATTGCCTAAATAGTGTATAGTTTAAGTGCAAGAGTTATCTACCTTATATGAGCCAATAGGCAAGAGTAAACAAGAAAAAATATTTAAGTAGAAATTCACTTGGCCAAAGACATAGATAGACAGTATCTATGTCTCTGACTTGGCATATAGCATAGTATATTTCAGATTGAGTATTGTGAAATTCTATGACATGAATTGCTCCCTGCCTGAATCTATCGTAGACTCTCTGTTAAGTTCATCCTCGAAAAGGGTAATGGTCAAGCTCATCAAATAAAAACCTTACATGGCAATTTGATAACTTAAGAATTAACTTCAAGTTAACATCCTTGCTCCTCACTCTTCGCTGAAACTAAGGCTTCATTCCTGAAGTACACATGCCAAATATGCAGTTTTTACCCTTTTTTTGGGGGTTATAACATTATGTCAGGATTAAAGTAATCTATTTTTGACATAAAGATCACTGACAAAATCACAAAGTCATTGATCTTGGTGTCATTTGAAAAGGTTTTGTTAAATGATTAATGTTTAACAAATACACTTTTTAGTTACATCTTTTACCATGTCTTGCAACATCTATTAATTTCATTTTGATAATTGTATAATCAGAATTTGGGAAGCAAACTTAGTTACGGTACCTCATAAATGCTTGCTTTATAGTGCAAATGATTAATGTTTATTTCACACACTGTTTCACAATGTTAAAGAGACTAATGATCTAATTATGGCTTTCAAGCGGTGTAAAACCCTACAAGCACTCGTTTAAATACCAACAAGACTTGGTAGCGGGTATATCCAGATTTAATCTAATGATGGAACATTTGTACTTGACTACATCTATGTTACTGACAACTACGGATGTTTAAATACCTAATTTTGTTTGTGCACTAAGGAGGATGATTTCTGGCAAATCACACATGCACAACTAAGCTACTAAGCCAAAAGTATGAGATTATAACAGACTTTCAGTATGAAGTAGCCTGCAGATGATTTGATAGCACAAAGTAATAAAGGGAAATCGCCAATCCTCTTTCTATAGGCCCGTGGAAGAAGAAAATTCACCAAACTCACACATGCAAAGATTGCATGATGCACAACCATACTAATAATTGTGTAGCATAACATATTGATGTCTCCTTGTCAAGAAATCTTGGAAGATTTGAGACTAAAATTTAAATTCTGTCAATACATTAAGAAACTGACCATGTTTCATTTTGGGGTGTCAATAATATCTAAAGACGGAGGCAGATTTTGCTATAAAATCCAAAGGCAGAGCCAGAGATTCGCCTTTGGGTTTTATTAGTCCCCTACCGGCATCGCTGAAGGGGACTATAGGTTTGCACTCCGTCTGTCTGTCCATCCGTCAGTCAGTCCGTCCGTCACACACAAGTTTTCTGGACTTTTTTTCTAAACGCTTGTAGATATTCATCCAATTTTTAGTATGTGAGTCTACCACCATGAGTTACAGATCAAGTTCGAGTTCCGTTTTGTTCCACTGATTTTTGATGGAATTATGGCCCTTGGAATTAGAAAATTTCTTTAAAGGTTGTGATCAAATACTTAATTTGCTGGCAGCCTGAAAGACAGTATATTATGTGTGTGTAGGTGTGTGTGTGTGTGTGTTTTGGGGGTCTTAGTTTTCCATTTGCTGGTAGGGACTTCAGAATTCTTGTTATTTTCAATTTTTTAATATATATAAAACTGGAATATATTATAAGATATATATTTGCTGTGATGGGTGAAGCACAAGCAAAAAAAACCTGTCGATGCGTAATTTAAGAGTCGAGTTGGATTTAACTAGGATATTTTTGCTAGGTATGCTGTGAAGGATGAGCTACCAAACAAATTTAATGTTTATTTATATATATATATATATATACCAGTATATTGTAGTATATAATTTTTCTTATTGTATAATTATACATGTGATACAGAAACTTCCTACTTAGCATTGCCCATAGAGAGATGAAATAATATAAAGGGACGACCATTTGATTCTGAGGGGGTGGCCCTGGCACTTTTCGGAAATAAATATTCTGCCCCTGAAAATGCTGGAATTAAAAAATCTGGCTTTGATTGAAATGAAAATAAATATTCTGACTACGAGTAGTATGTACATATACCAGATGATGCAAACATAAAGCTGAATGTTCTATAGAAAACATGTTAATTTTTTTCTGGCTCGCTTCGCTCACCAGGACCGGGTTGCTTGATCCTTGGCTAAAGTTATCCACTGGTTAAATACCTCGCCAGATTTCTCCCTATACTATAAAGTGTAGTAGTTTAACTGTATAACTCATATTTCAATGGAATTTATAGCATTGGACAAATCATGCTATTCAAAATGTTCAACAAACTTAATAAAACTGTTGCTTTTTAAAAAATATATTTGCATGTCCATTTTGAGGGGCAGACAGGGGACAAGGGCTCTACCAACTGTTTTCTGTCTCTTCAGATTCTTGTTCAGAATTATGTCATTCTTGTCCCCTTGTCGCCAGTTTCCAATCCCTTTCCCCATCTTCCCCTCGAGATGTCATCTACATCTATATGCCAGATACACCGATATTTTAACGTTAAAACGGGTGGCCAAAACGGGTCTTCACTGAATTTGTCCCATCTCCTACCCTAGCGCATATTCAAAGTTGATGTTTCCATTAAATCATGTGTATTTCAATATTTATGGTGGCCATATTTGTTGACAGTGTTTTATTCCTTTTAAGTTTTATTGGTTCAGATCAGTGCAACAGGACATGCATCAGATGATTTTAACACATTTATTCAAAGGTAAAATAAACACAAACATAACTTTAAAATGAGAACAATACCAACACAAACGTGATAACAAGATTAAAAAGAGTCCCAAATTGGCCTATATTGTTCATGTTAGACATAGAAAACACTGCACAATGATATTGAACAATGATTGTAGATGGCCATAAATCTTTATTTTCTTTAAAACTTTTAAAACATGTACAATTGTACTTAACGAACATCTTTGCTTAATATCTACCAAGCTTTCTCAATTTGAATCTAGAAGCAGTGAAGACATAGTTAAAAATGTGAAAAATCAATACATCAAATATATCAAAAATATTTATGAAATGCTTTTTTGCATTAAAATAACATAGTTCAAAGTAAGTCAAAAACAAATGAAATAATATCATTTGAACAGGAAGCCAAAACAGCAACACTTCCTCACACATCCTTCTGTAGAGATAAATTGAAATTCTTTCCCTGGATACGAGAGAGTATACACTTCACTATAAAAACTAGTGGTATAAAGACCTATGCAATTAAAGTAATGTTTGCATATTATTTTAATTTTCCCTTATACCTTAGGATCTTCTGTGTACGCTAACCAATTAATTGGCCACTGTGTCCGCCTCTATGATATTTGTGTTGCATGACTTTACGTGACTTCTGTCGGTCGATACTGGGCTGTTTGCAGTAAAGTCGTACAATATTTTTTCATTTTTCCAGTGGTTGTCGAGTTTGATTTCAAAGTCTTTCACTGATTTTGCTGAAATGATTTCCTGTGGAAGGCTGTTCCATGTGTCTATTATTCTGTTTGTGAAGTTGTATATTTCCTTATATTTAGCCTACAGTGATCTTTTTTCAATTTCTCTGTGTGCCCTCTTGTTCTAAACCAAATATCTTTTTTAAGAAAGACCTCTGTTACCTCTCTGTCATAAATTCCTGATGTTTCTTATAAGTCTCAATCATATCTCCTCTTAATCTCCTATACTTAAGCGATGGTAGTCTAAGTTTACGAAGCCTTTCAGGGTAGTCCAAGTCTTTTAGTGATGGAATAAGTTTAGTGGCTCTCCTTTGGACGTTCTCTATGTCCCCCACTTTGTATGGGGACCAGACTGCAGCTGCATACTCTAGATGGGGTCTTACTAATGCTTGAAAGAGATATTTAAAACTACTTTCATCCAAATGAGTGTAAGTTCTTCTTATTAAACCCATGATACTATTAGCCTTGTTTATTTGGATCTGCATGTGTTTGCTGAAGTTGAGATTTTCATCCACCATTACCCCTATATCTTTTTCCCCTTCTGAATTTTCTAAATAAGACTTCTCTTCTCTGGTCATCGTAGAGATGATATTTCCTGTTGTCCTGCTTTGCCTTGCTATTTGATATAGTTACAACTTTACACTTATTCGGGTGAAGTCTTAAAAGCCATGTGTCGGACTACTTTTGAAGGGCATTTAGATCTTTCTGTAGGATGTTAATATCTTGGGATGTGCCGATTTAGTATCGTCTGCAAATAGGTAGGTTGTTGCTTCTACAATATCTGGCATGTCATTGATTGATTGGCCCGAGCACACTCCCCTGAGGGATTCCACAAGTAACATTGTGTGTCAGAGATGTTGCACCATTTACTGTAACTGATTGTTTTCTGTTGCTGAGGAAATTTTGTGTCCAGTTTATGGTTGAATCGCCTATGCTGTAACATTTCTTTTTTTCTATCAATCTCCTAGTGGAACCTTATCGAAAGCCTTCATAAAATCCATATAGAATAGACTGAATTGATTTTTCCCCCTTTGTCAATTATTTATGTCCAATCATCCAATACTTTCAAAAGCTGTAGAGTTGTTGACCTACCCAGGATAAATCCCAATTGATTCTTATTGAAGAGTTTGTTTATTTGCATATGCTGTACTATCATGTTTCTGACTAACTTCTCTAGTAGTTTACACATAATGCTGGCAAGATTTGCTGGCCTATAGTACCCAGGTTCGGATTTAACCCCTTTCTAAAATAATGCCACTATATTTCCAATTTTCCAAGAAAATGGAACCTTTCCTTCTCTCAGTGACTGGTTGAAAATAAGCATAAGAGGCTCAGCTATTACTTCTTTGAGTTCTTTTAAGGCTCTAAGATGAAGCCCATCTGGTCCGGATGATTTGTTTACATTATGGTCGTTCAGAGTAGTGAGCATCTCCTTTTTCGTTATAAGCTTATCCTCCCATTTATGGTCTATATTCACTTTATCTAATTTAGGTAATTCACCCTCTGGTTCCAATGTGAACACACTATTGAAAAAATCTGCTAAGACCTCTGCCTTTTCATAGTCACTACTAGTCAGCTTAATATCTCCTTCATTGTCCATAAATTTTAGCTCTGATACTCCCGATTTAGTTTTCCTCTTTGAGTTGGCATATTGCCAAAACTTTTTTGAGTTGGCTTTTAAATTTTTGGCTATTTCTTTTCCATGTTTAATTTTGCTTTTCTTACAAGAGACATATTCCTGGTATTTTTTACCATCTCGGGTTTCTATAAATCTTTGCCAGCACCAATGTTTTCTGTTTATCTTCCTGATTGTTTTCTCATCTAAAGGTATATAGTTGTGCTTCTTTGCTTTTGCTTTAATTTTGTTATTAATCTGCGGTATGCATTTAGATTTTGCTGTATTATATGATTCCATAAATAAGTTAAGCATTTCATCTACATTTTTCCCACTAAATTTTATATTCCAGTGATCGCTCATTTCTTCTCATCTTATTGAAGTCTCCTTTGTGATAATTCCATCTCAATTGATGATTTTCAGACATTTCATAATAGCATCTTAAAGTAAAGACAATAGAGCAGTGATCACTAAGGCTGGGGGGGGGGGGGGGGGGGGGTGTGATTGAGATTTTCTATCATGTGTTCCTCATTTGTAAATACAAGGTCCAATGTACTAGGTTCAAATATCTTAGTTATCTATTATGTGCTGATAGAAAAAGCTGTCTCTGACACTTTCTATAAAATTTACTCCTTCCTTGTCTCCACTGTAGCTCCAAGTTTTCCAGTTTATTTTCGGAAAGTTGAAATCTCCCATTATCAACACGTGAGTGTACTCTTTCCTCTGTGATACATATCTGAACATGTTGCTGAGATTCTGTAGATTAGTTTCATCGCTACTTGGGCTTTTGTATATGCACCCTAATAGTAGGGTATCTTTTCCTGTTAGCTTAATCTTGTACCACACACAATCAAAATAATCCTTATATACGATAATCTCCTCAGCAGTAAGGTCCTTTAAATGTAGATAGCTACTCCTCTTGACCCTATTACACCTTCATTTATATTTAGTTGATAACCATCCAAGTCTTGTTCTGCCTTCTGTGGTTTAAATCTACAGCTTTTTAGGGTAAACCTCTGTTATGCTGATAATGTCATATGCCATTGTAGAGTTTTGTAAATTGGATTTCAGTTCATCTTATTAGTTTGGCAGACTATCCGCATTTGTGTAGAAACAATGCAGTCCATTAAAAGCCTTCACCTCAGAGTCTGATTTAAAAGCACTATTTACAATTTTAATGTTTTTCTGATTTAATGTATTTTTTGCCTTTGCCTCTTCAAATTTCTTTCTATTCATTTTTCTTTCCTTTTGCGTCATATCATGAACAATGCTCAAGCTACTATATTTATCCTCTGCTTGTCCCAGATTTCTTCAGTTTGACATAAATTTGCCTTTTGATTTTCGTCTTCAAAGATTACCCTTATGGGGTGTGGTTTATTGTCATTAGATTTTTTACCAAGTCTTGTGATGTTTTTACAGCCCTGGAGTTTGCATCCATGATATTACATAATTCTTCTATAATTTTTTTGTCAAACTCTTTTCTAGTTTCAATATTTTCTAACTCAGATTCCGTAGCTTTGAATATTATGATATTATTTCTTCTTGCAACACTCTCTTTATATTCTTCAAGATTCTCTAAGGCTTCAAGGTTACCTGTGTCAGAGTTTCCAACATCAGGTGCCCCCTTTTTTTCATCAATTATGGCTTGAACTTCATCAAATCCTGGTTTTGTAGCAAGTTCCTTTTCTAAATTGTTTAGCCTTGTTTCAAACTTATTGAAATACTCCCTGCATCTTTCCTCAATTTCTCTGTCTACGACAACATTCTTATATTAGAATGTGTTTTGTTAACAAAATATAATTACAGAAGGATGTGTGTTAATGGCATATATTACAATGCAATTCTAACAAGTATTTATTGGCAACAAAAATGTCAAGAAAATAAATAATCTGTCCCAGGATATTAAGGAAATAAATATTCTATCCTTCAAAGATCTGAAAATAAATAATCTGACAACCAAATTTGTCACAGCCCCCCCCCCCCTCAGAATCAAATGGTCGTCCCCTAAGTACTTAATCAATTGTTTGTAGATCTCTTTCAATATTATTTACACTAGGCTAGCTAATTGTATGTATATTTATGTGGAATAGGCATGAGAATAAAATTAAAAGTTAAAAATATAAAATACACTAAAAAATAAAATGCATCCATCTTTGTGCAAAGAATGTCCAGTTGTGATCGGAAGTCTGGTTTACATATCAATTTAATAGAAATGATGGAAGTAGGAACTGCGACTCACTCAGCTGTCCTATTTCATTTTGGGTATACCAATGACATATCAAATGAGTGCATATCAATCTTTATGTACAGGTAATACTTCTTGATCCAGGCGCATAACAAGGCTTTTGCATCGATAAAATGTGATTTTTCATTCACATCTAATTATCCAGAATATTCACTCCTCAAAAGCAATATAAATAAAAATTGAAAATAGTAAAACCCAGAGACAGATCTCCGCCTCCATCTTTGGATTTTATTGCAAAATCTGCCTCCAGATTTTATCGACACCCCTCATTTTGAGCCGAAGGTCCTGGTAGTTAAGGCTCCAACAAAATTTCACATGCACAACTACTGTATGCCAAAATACCAACAATCTGAATTTGAATCAAAACAAATAGGTTTGTACAGTGTTTTTGGTCGTTGGTACATAAACATAGCTCAGTTGTCAAATCAGGAAAACCCAAATGAAATAACATATAAAAGAAAGACTGAAGGCGAATGGCAACAGTAAACAACAGCATAATAAATGGCGAATTGTGGTAGTTTCAGCACCTGTAAGTTGTTTCGGCACCTGACATGTACGTTTCGGCACCTGATATGTACGTTTTGGCACCTTGTGGTAAAGATTTGCTATAATGGGCCATTTTTTCTTTAGTGTTCTTGATATGTAATGATATTTTCTTTGTGATAATTTCTTACGGATTATAGACAAACATTTTTATTCAATGCAAACATTTATTATTCAATTGGTGAAGAATAATAACATCAATACTACTACCAAATCTGTTATTGAAAGATAAACGTGCATATTAATGAAATGATAATTAAGTCATAGATAAACATATTTAAACTGTTTTATTACAAATTAAAATGTGTAGGTGTCAAACTGCTTTGTTGGGTGTCAAAACCATTTTCAGTCAGTGCCCGAAACAACTTTAAACTAATAAACTGGTGCCAAAACGTCCTCTAAATCGGGTGCCGAAACAACCAGGTGCTGAAACGTCCTGTACCCATAAATAGCCACGAGCAAGAATCTTAAGAGATCTAGAGATTACCAAATGTCTATTTTGAAGTTCAAATTTCCAACAAAGATTGAAATAATTTTAATTTACCCACAGGGGCTAGCTACACTGAGATAGTAAACAACCAAAGAAAGCTTCAGAATTACAATTTACAAATTCAAATATTGCCACTAGAAATGAATATTAACTCCTGAATGGAGGATAACAAGACTTACCCCTCTTTGGATGAAAAGTTCTGAGAGGTCTGAACGAAGGCAAAGATTATTCGTTGTGGAGCGTATCAGTATACATGTATTTTCTGCATTTTGCATTATGTAAATCATATTGAGTGACAAAAAACTGTGTATTGCATTAAAAAAGAAACTCTTTCGAGTTTGTTACTACAAAGATAGTGAAAACTGATGCAGAAATAGCTGTGAAACGGTTTCACAAATTACCAGAATGGCACTTCAATAACCAGAATGGCAGTGTATTTACCGGAATGGCACTTTAAATAATAGTTTTGGGGGATGTTATACTTTATTTGGTAGAAATATATTTAAAACATTTTACTTAATTTAAGCTTACAGTCCTTGCAGAAATGGTGATACCAGATTTTTTCTGTTTCGTTTCACAGACAGTGCGTACTAATATATAATACTATATACCATATAGATTTATATAGTCATACCTTACTCACTTGCAAAATTTCAGCTGAAATTTTCTTATTACATAATCCTCTCCAAATTGTACATTTGCCCATTTGACTTTAAACATTAGAAACTGCCCCGCCCCCCAAACCCTGTCATTTGTTGACCTCCAAACTTGGAATGACAATATCTTACACACGAAATTTCGGCTGAAATATTTTTCTGAACATAATCCTCTCCAAATTGTGCATATACCCCTTCAATATACATAGCATAGCATAAACAAATCCACATCGGAACAGGAACAGTTGTGAAATGACTTGTACATGTAGTTAATATTAATATAGAACTTTATATACCTTTTAATTTTGTGCACGAGATGTGCATTTCGACAACTTATGTCTCTTCAGTGATGCTCGTGGCCGAATGATTGGAATTTTCATAATATATAAATATTTGAAAAGCAGTGTTGAAACCAAAATGATCCAAAAGTCAACCAAAGAATCTATCTAAGGACAGAGCTATGCATGTGGGAGATGCTCCTTAGTTTTGGAGTGATTTACTTAATTTGATGACTGAAATTTTGGAGTATATATTTCACGTCAGCACAAAAACACTGAAAACTAGATTATGATGCCCTAAGGGACTATCAGTCCACCAGCATTGACACCAGCCTAGTGGTTTACTGCTTATAATAAATATAGAACATATACACCTTTTAATTTTGTGCACCAGATGCACATTTCGACAACTTATGTCTCTTCAGTGATGCTTGTGGCCGTATGATTGGAATTCTCACAATATATAAATATTTGAAGAGCAGTGTTGAAACCAAAATGACCGAAAAGTAAACCAAATAATCTATCTAAGAACAGAGCTATTCCCGAGTCGGAGTGACGTCGCTGTCTTTATTGCTCTACATAGTTAACCGAGGAGTCTGTCTATGATAGTTGGGGTAAAACTCTGGGTTTATCGTTTGCGCCAATATAACTTTAAGCTCTTCTGTGTCATCTTTAAAGGGGTTTTATTGTAATTATAAATACAATCGGAAATGTATAATTATAAAACATGTAAAATGATGTATTCAAAATTTACTTACTTGAATGACAAAATATTTTAATTACTCCTTTTTACCAAAATTCCTACCGGAGTAAGCATTGCTCTCTATGGTAAAGTCCCATGCTTTACCCTAAACATTCCAAATGCTCTTTATCAAATACCTGGATGTCTGACTTCGAGAATGAGCTATGTACGTGTATGAGGGAGATACTCCTTAACCTAAACTATTTCGAAACACCTTTATTCATCAAAATAAAGTGCCATTCCGGTACTTTTATGTGCCATTTTGGTAATTCTGGTGCCATTTGGTAAATAGGTGCCATTCAGGTTACCCGCCATCAAACTGACGATTGAATCAAGCGAGTCACAATTTATGTATTCCCATGGAAGATAAGAGAAATGGAAGGAAAGTGTAAGGAACTGTTGTTTTTGTTTACTACCTCTACATAATGAGACCCTGTGATTTAATTCAATTCAGCAGGTCAAAATCAGAGATTGTTACTCATTTGAGTGATTATCTCTCATTAATTTCTATTGAAACGATGGGCGTACCTAATTGACCAACATTTATCTCGACATTATTATTAGAAAACAATTTCAAATTCATGTTTATCATCCTATAAAAATGTATATTTCACAAAAAAATTATAAAACTTTGTGTTTTTATAGCATGTTATAAATCGTGTAAGTCTTCTCAGTGTGGATCAAAATGACCGCCATTACAGCTGTATACTCAATAGTCCGACAAATCTGACGAAGGGCATTTTTATCATTTGTCGTTATGCCCTACCGTCAGACTGCTTTATATAGCCAAATCGTGAGATTTTATGGATTGTAAACAAAAGATATAATGTAAGTATTACTCACCAATTCATGCATATTTTAAGTCCCAACACAAAAACTAATTAATAAATTTCACTTGTATATTTAAATTCTTATTTCCAAACAATCAGCAGCCATTGAAAACTCATCAGCCAATCAAGTCACTTGCTTGTCTTTGGTTGGCCATGTGCTTTTCTAAAATGAGATCTTCTCGCGATGTCATCAAAACTGCTGATGATAACTAAGCAACTTGATTGGCTGATGAGTTTTCAATGGCTGCTGAATGTTTGGAAATAAGAATTTAAATATACAAGTGAAATTGAGTGATTTGCGGCATTTAAACACAGAAATGAGGCATAAATGAGGAATTTATTAATTAGTTTTAGTGTTGGGACTTAAAATATGCATGAATTTGTGAGTAATACTTACATTATATCTTTTGTTTACAATCCATAAAATCTCACGATTTGGCTATGTAAAGCAGTCTGACGGTAGGGCATAACAACAAATGATAAAAATGCCCTTCGTCAGATTTGTCGGACTATATACTCAAGTGTGCTGTAAACATACAATACAGTAGTCAGAACATATCTGATCTTATTTCTTTATATATATTAATGTATATTTAAACAAAAATATCCGCTCCTGAGCTACAATATCACATTTTATAAATGGCATTGAATTTTTAATTACTCCATAAAATTGTAGATCTAATGGCGACCATTTCGATCGAAAGAAGACCTACACAATATTTTGGTCAAAAATGCAGTATAAATTATCAATATTACAGAAATAAATATTTATATTGCCTTTATTTAATAAGGATCGCATTTCTCATAACAGTTTTTAATAACAATGTCTCTAGAAATGTAGGTCTTCAATTAGGTACGTCGGAAACGATTCGGTTCAGCCTCAGTTGAAGGGACCGCAGTTGAAGTATGAGCCGAACCGTTTCAATAGAAAATAGTCCCTAACCTGTTTAACAAATATGTAAATAAACTTACTGAATAAATTTTTACATATATGTGTGTTAGTCGTCGTCATCACTTGGTACAAATATCTCACTGTCTTCGAGAAAAACTGCCCCCTTTTCTCCAACAACCGCTCCGAGGCAAAGAAACGGTGACACAGTGACGGCAACTTTTAGTAGTCCAAAATTTGTTTTCTGAGGTTCAGGAAGAATTGCTCCACTTTCCTTGCAAACCATTGTTCTTTTAGTAATTTTATTTGGAGTTTCTATGGCTTTGCTCCCTCGTAAAATCGTAGATCTGCATCTTGAAACAACAGAGCATAGTCTGGATGCCATATTTGTTTCGGATCCCTTTTTGTTTCTACACAATCAGCGTCACAGTGACGCTTCCTGTTACGGTTCGCGGTTTCGCGTTTCGTTCTTTTTCTCTTTCGTTCGAAAATCTATTATATCTTCAATGGCAGATTAAAGTTTATGACACAAAACAAAAAACAACAACAAAAATGGTGGCACCACCTTATCTACCCCTTTTCTACATTACATTAAATTAATGTTAAGTAAAAGAAATAATTTAAGATAATTTAGAACAAATTATATATTATAAGGTTTTATAAGGGCAGTCTAAAATAGAAACATTTACCGTAAAATTATTGCCGTCATATTATGTTGATTGTATCCTGCGTCGTTTGGGGGAACCAGGAACTTAAAGTGCCACTTCAACCTATTTTCAAAATTTAATTGTTTCCACTCAATTGGTGCATGTTCATACAACAAATAAATTGCCGAAAACCCGAAGTTCATATCAACTGTAGATAACGAGATGCGCGCTGCTAAGCCACACCTGGTAAATATACAAAAACGCCAGATTCTGCGACGAAGAGATGCTGACGTCATGTTTTGTATACAGTGCTGGATAGAAGTGTCCGAAGAGCAGAGTTGTTTAATAATATTGAGGAGGAAAAATGCCTCGTGAAGACAAGGGCGGGTAAAGCAAAGTCGGGGGGAGGATTGTTCGTTGTGTTGCTATGGTGTGTCAATGCACGGTTTTCCTAAGACACCCAATGAACGACGCCAGTGGATTCATTTTGTTAAAGAAAAGCGAGCAAAATGTTCCTACAAAATATTCTCTGCATTTTACACCAGAAAATTTCCCATTCGCTTTGAAATGCAACAAAGCGGGAAAATTATCACTTCAATGCCTTCTGTCCAATGTCGACCAGCAAACGCATTTGATTCACCTGGGGAGCAAGTAACCCTTATTTGGAAATTTTAAGTCCGGATGAGAAAATGGCAAGTCAAACATCAGCTCAAAAAAAAAATAAAATAAAATAAAATAAATGAATAACAAAAAAAATAAAATCAGAAGAGCGGATTTAAAGAGGGAAGTATCAAGAGTAAGTGTTGCATTATCACCTTTTTTATACAAGAATATACCGAGACGCTGATCAGGAGGAACAAGACAGTGATCAGGCATAATCAGATACCCATGCAGTGGCGGATCTAGGATTTCCGAAAAGAAGGGGGCCAAATGAGTTTTAGTCAAACTTCTCGGCCATTTTGGGCGCAAAATCTGGATTTTTACTGGTAAATATGTGACCAAAGAGGGGACGGGGGCTCCCTCTAAATCCGCCACTGCCATATAGATACAATGTATGTAGATGAGGTAACTAGAATATAAGTGATGGATTCAGGAGGTCAGTGGGAGGGTGCAATCCCAACCCCTCACTCACCCGGAATCCCTAGCATTATATGGTTCACACATAGAACTCAATTCTTTAAGGTTAATTATTTTCATAAATAAATATATACATAAGATATCTCAACTTCATTTTACATTACAATATATTGATGAATTACGTACGGCACATACTAAATACTGCGAGAAACATTATTGAAATTATGTTGCATTTATGAATGTTACAGAGCAACATGGAAAATGAAGATTTGACCCAACCAACAAAGAAGTCTTCTTCTTGTCAATTTTCAATAAAACCGAACAAACGGTTGAAATCATGTCAAACAACGTCAAAATGGATTACTGGTACGCCTCTGCTGACGTGCGCAAAGTACCTTGGATTACATCACCTTTTTTCTCGTCACTATCATGTTCACCTTCTTCGAATGACGATGTATCGCAAGAAAAATGAACATCACTCTCGTCTAATAAATCTTAATAAAAGAATCTTGTGTACTCATTGTTTTGCTTACTAAATTTCATATAAAAAGCGGCCTATTTCTACTATAATATATCCTGTTTCCATGAAGTGACCACATAATGTGACGTCAGCGATCTCGATTCCACACAACAGAGATTCATTGATATTCTCGCACGCGCGGCCGCGTTAAACAGGTAAACATCTGGAGCAATAGCTACTTATTGCAGCATCTGATTGTACAAGATTTGGCACCAAGGGGTTTTATTTCCATTAAATTAGTATGAGAAAAAAATTGGTGTAGTGGCACTTTAAAAGTCCTTGCGGTAGCAGACATAATTTTGCGACCCCAAAAACGTCAGTTAAAAAGCCAACAGGGTCTGTTGTATTGTTTATCTAGTATTTCACTCACAGTGACCTTCTTCTTCTTTATTACTCATATATTTATTACGAAGTGTTATTCATATGATATGATTACCATGACAACATTTTGTCATAAATTCTTGTAACAGAATGAGCAGGCAGTGTATTTTTATTGATCTTTACATTCTATTGATGCACAACTTCATAAATACTTCTATTAAATACAAATTAACGAAATTTTCAGAAATTCAATAATACTGGAGTAAATCAGTTACACGCAATTAACAATTGAATACACATTAAATTTGTTTTGATAAGCTGAAAAGTCAACTTTCATAAAAAAAAACATTTCTAAAAATATTAATTTAAATAACAAATAAAAAAATGTATTGGAAAAAATGTGAAGATTTCCATTTTCAGCGGAAATTTTAGTCTAAATTAAGACATGAACTTGAACTTGAGGTGAATGACCTGGAATAAAAGTCAAAGTTTATCAATTAAAGTAGTAACACAGTACATTTCCTTGCATAGATATAAAATAATGCTAGTTATACTGAATGTATACATAAAACTGCTTTGAATATGTGGGCATTCACATCTGAGGTTGTTATAGCAACCATTTTTGATAATGAAAATTTAAAAAAAAACTGTTGATTTCTCCACAAATAGTTTCAATTAATCTAATTCAACTGGGACCTTTGTTTTGTTTGCACAAAAGCAATGGTCTTTACTACTTTACATTAAAGTTGTATACCCTACAATTCGATATAATTTCAAAAATTTGGGCATGTTAAACAAAAACCGTATTTTTTTTTCGTATGGCCGAAGTTATTAACTTTGCGTTAATAACATATTTTGTTGCTTCAACCCATCGGAGATATCAAAATAAAAAGAAAATGCTTCGTAAATAAAGTGGGTATTCCATGAATACAACCATAACCTGACTTCGCGCATGCGCAGTTTAATGAAAACAAATACGATGAAGGGAAACTCCAAAAGAAAACTATTATAGTAAATACTAAATTTAGCAGACTTGAATGCAGATTTTTTAAATTACTCGTCATGTTTATTTACCTCGCCCTCCATCAGTTCCATGATGCGGCGACTTCCGAATTAGATCACGTGATAAGTTGGTTGTAAACATTCTGTTTACAAACATCGCGTTTTAGATAGCCATACCTCACTTAATACGACGAATTTTATCACAACATTTGCATGGGTCCTTTTTTAATATATTTTATGCTTATATTTTTAATCAAAACAATTCAGAATAAATTAACCTATAATATACACTGTACTGGCGAACATAGGGTATACAGCTTTAAGAGACGTTTAAACTTGATAAAGACCAAAAACGAACAAAAAATTAAATTCAATATCCATGTATTTTATGCTAACTTTTTACTTATTTTAACTAGATATGATCAGCTGCCTAACATAAACTATCACATAACTTTGAAGGTATATTTAGGACTGGGGATACAAAGACTAAAATGTGTTATTTAAAAAAAAAAGCCTTGATGATGGCAACAAGATGTCCAAAAAAGGCTTACTTGACAGTCTCGAAAGAATACCATAAACACCAACCTCGTTGCCATATGGCAACCTAAATTCAATTTACCTTCATTTTCACCTTTTGTGCATTTATTATACTAATTATAGAGAAAACACAAAAAGATATGACATGTCGTGGCCAGCTGATTTTGATTCTTACAGACAATTGATATTAAATATCACAACTGGAAGTAGTGTTAATCTAAAACTGTTTGTGCATTGCTTCTCTCTCTCTCTCTCTCACACACACACACACACACACACATAAACGAACCAAGAACTTATTGTCCCCCGCTTTTCGTGTAAGCGTGGGGACATCAAATCTCACTCGTCTGTCTGTCCGTCTGTCCCAAAATCTTTAACCTTGGTTATAACTTTTAATCGTAAGACGTAGGGTCTTCATATTTGGCATGTGTGTCCCTAATAGCAATAGCTTTCCGTTGGTACCAAAATTTTTATCATGTGACCTTTCACCTATTTTAATGTAACTTATAACCCGTAAGAATTAGGGCCTTCATATTTGGCATGTGTGTCGGTAGACATGCACAGGCATGACAATTTTATATTACAAGGGAAGAATGTGTATATTTTGCAGTATGAAACAATTTTGTATAATTGATTTAATTTAGGTATATAAATATATTCTAAACGACTTCGAGCACCTTTTTATCGGATAAAAAAAGCATAAAGACATCTGACTCAGCCGTATGACAAAAGTCATTACAGACAAAAAAGCAAACAATAAAGACATAGATAGCCATTACAAAATGTCAGTTTGTAATACATTTGGGCACCGACCTATGACGGTCAATTGAAGTGACGTTAGTGTAGCTAACCGGTTTACGTGAATTTTTGTCCATGGATTTGTTCGGACCTGAACTTCTTATCCCCTTATCGGAACTGGATAATATTTCACACAATTGTTGTCCATGACCCAAGGGTGTATCATGATCTGACCCAACGTCATATCTTCAAGGTCAAGGGCACAGTGCACACCTAGCCAAAATCTTTGTCCGGGCCATAACGTCTTACTGTACAGATGGATTTGGATAATATATCTCAAAATTGTTGTCCATGACCCAAAGGTGTGTCATGGCATTGATTCAAGATCGTATCTCCAATGTCAAGATTAAAATGCACAGTTGTCAAAATCCTTGTCCAGGCCATAAATCCTTCCTGCTATGTTGCATCTGGGTAACGTAGAATGAGATTGACCATGACATAAACCGGCAGACCATTTCATAAACGAGGATTTTTCGTAATTTTCACTCAGAAAATGATTTTAGATTTCAGTATGCAGATGAATTGTTGTATCCGGGGTGAGAAATATCGTCATCTACTTAACTATTTCCAAATTCAGGCTATCCGTAGTCGCAAAACCTGGGGTTGAGGTTTCGGAAAATTCTTTAAAAATTCGTGTGTGATCTTTTGGGAAATGACCTGCAGTTCTATGAAAATTCAATACAACTCTACAGAGACAATATTTCACAAGTACCGAATTCAACTTGTCAAAAATAACTTAGTGGCAGATGAAGGGAGCGCTCGCCCCCTCCCGGCAGTGACCCAAAATTTTACCAAAACCCTGTATTTTGGTCCATTTTCTGTTTTAAAATTGACAAAATTCGCCCCCAACCCCCGGCAAAGGGGGCGCTTGATCCGCCACTGGATAAAGAACGAACATCAATTCACTATGCATTACTTCCCTCGTGTATGCAATGTCAGAGACATATATACACATACATGTATATGTCTCTGGCAACGTTAAATAATTTACTCCAATCAACATACACATGTATCAATAATAGTCTAACGGATGATTGGGTTAAACAGCCGACATAAATCCAGTAAGTTTATTGAGTAATACAGACGACAGTTTCTCGAATGTCGCTTTCACTTTTGCCAAGGAGACCTGGACTGAGATATTACTGACCACAGGTGACAACCTGGTTTTGCACCTGTTACACAATCCATTTTCTGTTAGTACAAGCTACAACTCGATATAGAGACATGGATCGAAGCAAGGACTTTTTGTTTATAGGTCCTTGATCGAAGTAACAATCATGGGAATAATCAGAGACTTACATCTCTGAAATAATTTAATTTTAATAGATCAGTTCTAAACGGTCAATTATTCATAAAAAAACCCCATGTTACCAGAGACTCTGAGGTTCCTTAGGCAACCCATGGCAAATAGTCTGTATTTCAGTCGTGATCACTGTCAAGACAGCAAAACCGCATAATATAACTACTTATTAAAGATAGAAATGATGAAAAAAAAAACAATAGAACAATAGGTAGTAACAGCTGATGCAAGGACGGTTTAAAAGTCTTTGGCCGATGATACGAAACTAGGCTTACGATAGCAATATTCAGTACTTTATTGGCGGATATAGGCGATCAGAAGATGGCCGCGTCCGTGTATAATGCGCAGAAATGGTACACACACACACGCAGATATATATATATATATATATATATATATATATTATATATATATATATATATATATATATATATATATATATATATATATATATATATATATACACACCACAAGAGCTGTATGAGTCATAAAACTGCTGAAATTCATTGAGGAATCTTACGAATATTGTCCCCCTTTTCTTTTTAAAATTTGATATGACGCCAGTTTGAAGAAATTAGATTTCAGAATATCAGATTTCTCCTAAAACGAAGATAAATCCCAAGACTTATCCCCCAACAGATATTGCACATACTGGGTCATGTGACCAATCCGACTTCGAGAACAGAAGTCGGTTTTAAATTCAGTAAAATAGAAATATATATATAAATCATTAGTGGTTTGGTTTTGTTTTGTTTTGGGGGGTTTTTTTTGGTTTTTTTTGGGGGGGGGGTTCTTCTTTTTTAATATTCTTAATTTTACAAGTGAAATATGTACCGAAACGCCTTTTAGTATACACCGAAACATTTAGATTGTACCGAAACATCTGTCCTATGTATCAAACCATCATCGTACCGAAACGTCTATAAATCGAAATGATGATGGATTGAATTGTCTAAGATCAAATTTATAAATAAACATTTGATTCACTAAGAAAAAGCAAGATGGCGGACGACGAACATGATATGGACAAGTAAGGCACATTTCATCTATTAGTGTGTGTCTTGAATGTAATATATCTGAAAGTATTGTAACTTAAATGGCAGTGCAATATCCTGTTATTTGCCATGCAGCCGGCGCTACTAAATGAAGTCCGGAAGGAAAATACGGGGGTTAAGTGTTTGGAAAGGGCATCCGGAGATAGATTAATCATTAAGATAGCATGAACCAATGAAAATTTTAGACAGTTGTGGTGACTACAGCAATTATTCCATGTCATAGAGCTATATATTTAAAACTCAAATCCGTTTGAATTTTTGGAATCGCTCATCAACTTTTTTTTCTATGAATTTTTGAAATATATATGTAAGGGTCCACAAACTTCATCAGATTCAGAATTTTACCGGTTCTACTACTTACCGAAATTACCCGGAATTACCGAAATGACTCATTATTTACCGAAATGACTCAATAAGTTACCGAAATGACCCGTTTTTCATTCTTATTTCACCTGATATGGATAGAAAGGTGACAGTTACATGTTATAGATTACTTTTCAGGCAAATACCACCTTGCAATAGATATTACCGATGGCTAGAATTTCCTCTGTTGCGTCAAATACGTAAAGAGCGATAACTCCAAGTTCTTTGATGGTAACTTATTATGAATTTTTAAAAATTTGTTTTATATTTGTCTTTGTTTAATTGTTTGTTTGTTGTTGTTTTTTTTTTAACAAATCGCAACAAGGTGTTGGTTGGTGGGTAATTGTCGAAAGATTATGATAAGAGAATTCAATGAAAAAAAAAACCAAAAAAGAAAAACAAACAAAACAATAAAATATAACACGACAAACTAGCGAAAATTCAAATTAAAAAAATCTGGAAGACGCAATAGATTAAAATGTACATTAAATAATATTATCCTTAAACTTCTTACCATCCTTCATTTTTATACATCTAAGAGCTTTATAATTCATCCAACCACAATCAACTGGTATTATAAATACCCTCTACAGTACCCAAATTTTCACTAAGGTAATTTTAATAGATGGTCCCTTGTTTTAAAAAAAATGTTTGTGTATGCAATCTATTGGGATCATCTGCACTTCTCAAGAACTATCTTCCTACCAAATTTGAAGCTTGTGATACAGTGTATGAAGCGTTCTCGAGTTGGCCGTTGCACAAGGTAAGGGGACCGACCGACATACCCACTGACGTGTGCAAAGCAATAAACCCCATGCTTCTTCAAAGCTAAAATAAAGCTAACATATAACTTTTAATGAAACAGTCAATTATTTTCTTCAAATTTACATGACTAGCAAAGCAACAGTATGGAACTCCTAATTATGTGTTCATTAGTAGAAATTGGCACACCGTGTCCTAGGCAAGAGAAGAACGAACATTGTAAATGATGAACAACAAAGTATCTCATAAAATTGAGTAATATATGTAAGTTAAATATAAATATCTTTGATAAGTTCTTTACAAGCCGACAAGTCTTCTTTGTCTCACTCTCTTTATATTTTTCATTTTTGCATATATCTTGTATATATCTTTATGCCATTCTTCATTTAGGTTTTATTACTTAAAAAGAAATCTTTAACGATTTGATTGAAGCTAATTTATGTTATTTACAATGTATTTGTATTTGACTATATACTCATAGCATTCTACATTTCGTTCTTAGTTTCTTTTTAATTATCACCGTTTTATGTATGTAATATTTTGATGAACATACGTAAATATTGTCATACGTTTATTCCTATTTTTATTCAGTTCTGTCTTTCATTCATTTATTAATTATAAAATTATTATATTTATATACTATTTCATCGTTCAGATGAGTATGAATGACATCTAAATTATCTTCTTTACAATATTTTACTCTTAATTCCTTTATTAAGTATAATGTTCGCCTTAGAATTAGTTGTAAATTTTATATATCATAATTTTTCTTTATTTCATTTTTGTATTTTCATTTTTCTTCCCTCCCCTTTTTTTTACAGTTTTATTTTAGGCTGTTATAGAGGTGGCCTCCACGTGACAAGAGCTGGTAACGTTAAGAAAAAATAAGTTGCAACATTAAATGGCCGAAAATGACCTTTTTTTGAAAAAATTTCATCCAAACCACCGCAACCCTCCCCCTAAATCCGCCAATGCTCTGATTCATAAAATATTATTGTCAAATTGTCTGCAATTCATCGTGGGTATAAATATATATATAACCACACTACAGTACAGATCCCGATCCAATATCACGGCGCTCGGTAGTTGGAATTCACGGGGGAAATTTTGTGAGCCTATAAAATTAAAACTACTCAATATATTTGGATGAAACTTTTATATGTTTTAGATATTATCATAATCTATCGCTGGATGCCCTTTCCAACCCCTCACTCCCTGTACTTTTCTTCCAGACTTCATTTAGTAGCACCCCATGCAGCTTTCAATTGTTGTATATATAAGGTATATAAATATGACTTGTTAAATGTAATAATTGATGTTTATATGATGAAATAAAATATTTGCAAGTTTTTATTGATTTCCATTTGCTTTATTCAGCATTATATGAAATAAAACGAGACATTGTAAAACGTTTTGGAGATAGCGGGGCAAAAGACACTAATTGCCTTGCTGTCTCTAAAATATTTCGTACTGTCTCATTTTATCCCGTATAAAACTAAATAAAGCAAATCGAAATTCTGATTCACGTATTTTGTTTTGACAATTCTGATTGGTCCACATAGTAGCATTCAGATATGTATAACCACGACATACCGTCCTCAAATGTATTTCTACATTGTACCTACTCTTTCTCCACTTTGCCTTTGACTCCAACTATCAAAAATACTGTCTGTAATAACTTCGTTCAGTGCTCTTAATGTCCATCTTAAGTCTCATATCAAGGACGATTTGCAAGTCCTACCATTCACATGCACAATTATTACAAACAAGTTGAACCAACAAAACTGACAACGTACATAACATGATGAAGTACCACCATGGAACATGCTTTCCAGCATGTTATTTCATCTCACTGCACCGCAGCAAAACTGCATGTTCAGCTGTTTACGATGTGATGTAAAGTCACTCATGTATGACGCAATTGGTGATTTATAATTTAATCATAAAATTCTAAGAATATGAAAATGAAGAAACTCATTATTTCGGTGCACTACATGTAGATATTAAATTGTTTCTCAGAAGACTTTTAGACATTGTGTAATTCGTCCCTTAGCAACAAGGAATTTGAGGGCAATGTCAAAGAGAAAGAATGATGTTTGTGTTATTGTGAATTAGAATGGGGATAAACATACTGTGTTTGATTGTTTCCGACAGGTATACAGTGGTTATACTGTTGGAAACCTCCATTTTCGTGGCTCCGCAAGCATCGCCAGGAAAACTGTTTCCAACAGTATAACCACGGTATACCTGTTGAAAGCAATCAAACACAGTAAGTTTATCTCCTAATTAACTAACTTACTAACATGTATTCTGACTACTCTGCAGTCTTACTAATAAACGCCAAGAGAGAAACGAATGCCAAGGATACGCCAAGGGCCATATGCCTTATTATTTTGTTGAACTTTGATTTAGCGATACTTATCTAACATATGTTAACCTACACACACCAAATATTTGTATATGTAATCATTGTAATTTTTTTATATACATCTGTGAATGAAGTCATATACATAATTTCAAATTTAAAAAAATATGAAATATCATGATGGAAGAACTGGAAAGAGCAGATAACTCACTCTCGTCCATTTTCTGTTTGAATGGGTGGGTATTTGTATCTGAATGCGCAAAGATGCGCTTCATTTGTCCATTTTGTTTGCAGTGCATTGAATACATTAGGCTCACATTGCAGCTCACCTGATTTCCAAAATGGCAGCCCCCTGGTCAGAAAATACGTTACACAACCAAGAAATATTTTGTAAGATTGTATATGATAGGAAATATTTCGCGCTTTAAAGAACAATTATTTCATGAACAAGATATTTAAACTTGTAACATATGGTACAGGAGAGATGAGTCTCTGTTAATTATATCCAATTATTCACGAGTTACCAAGACAGATTAACACTGTGACAGGTATGCAACGAACAAAAATGGTGGACCTTTGACCTCGTAAGTTTAAGTTAAATAAATATCAATTATTATGTACAACATACGTATTTATATACCATATATACAACATACATATTTATATACTGTATATATACAACAGTTGAAAGCTGCGATATAAATAACAGGATGTTGCCATTTAAGTTCTATGTATTCATTGAAATATTAATAAGTGCCACAGGCCGCTTTTGTAATGTATTTACATATGTATCACAATAATTTTTGACGTCGGCGTGACATCACTGTCTATAGTGGTCTATATATATACCAGAGGAGTGTGGTTAGGAGGCTTAGGGTAAAATTCGAGGTTTTAAGTAAGCGACGTTACAATTTCAAGTTCTTGAACTTTTTCTGTATTAATTCTAAAAGGTTTTGCTCATAAAATAGATCAGAAATGTTTAAAACATGTATTTTAAATTTACCTGTTTGAATGATAAAAATATTTTAAATGTTCCGAATGCCCATTATCAAATACCCGGTTGTCAAACTTCAAGAATGAATGTATTCTCATCCACAGCCCACTGACATCGTGTATATGTATTTTAATATGTATATGTGTAGCACGTCAGTAGATTGATTTTTGTTTAAAGTCACACCACGATTATTTCACATGTATATGGTGACGGCATCTGCCTGATGTGGGGCATACAAATTTTGACCTTTGCAACAGACCCACCGGAAGCAGTGAGGGATCTTTAATGTGTCATGCATACCACGACACAGGGCCTCGGGTTTTTACTGTCTCATCCGAAAGACAGGACACCAGCATGACCAGAGTGGGACTCGAACCCCGGGTGGCGAGTGCGATACCACTAGGCCACGCCGGCTTCACGTCAGTAGAATATGTTTTTATATATGTAGCTTATAATACACACACAATAAACAAAGGTAAGTCACACAATTCTGAATGCTCAAATTCAAAACAGAAAATGAAAGTTTGCATACTGACATCTTGACTTAGCTTTATGCTGTAGGAACATGCAAGTTAATTTCCAACATTTTGTTAGATCTATGCATATCTCAAGAAATATCTGTATTTTTATCGTCTGATCACCTTTTGTCACCATCAAGAGTACACCCTTTGGAGGCAAAAATCAAACAGCAGAGGCAGTTTTAAAACCCTTATATTGTTCTTTGATGAGAACTTTAAAATTTCTTCTTAGAGGTATGAAACTTTAAGAAGTAATGTAAGCTCTGTTATACTTTACCAGTGTATGGATATGATAATGACTTACCAGTACTCCTTATCATCAATAGAAAAGATTTGATGTAGAATGCCTTGTTATACCATAGAATAAGATGGTATTTTATAGTAGAACAACTTGCTTTTCTCAAATAGCATTAAATATAAAACTGAATCTGTAAAAAATATATAGAGGGGATCCTGTAAAAAAAAAGTTCAGATCATTCAATGTAGAAACTTTTCAGCTAAAATGAAAAATTTACATCTGTTTGAAAATTTAAAATATACATACCCCTGTCTTCCACCAAACAATACATCCTCGGTATCTACATATATTAATATATGAACAATTGTTTAAATTTCAGATATTTGGACAGACAGATGAAGCAAATGTTACATGTATTGTAACTGTAATAGATCAGTATGCCCCAAGGTATTCATGACCAGGGTAGTAAGAGGCATTTCACAATCATGCCATGTACATTTTGCAGTTGATAAGTAGCAAAATAGCATATTGGTAATCATATTTAATTTAAGATTTGTAAAACATTTTTGTTTCAGTTTTGATGATGATGTAGATGACAACGACGAGGATGAAGTGTTAGATGAACCAATAGAACAGAATGAGGTGAATGAGAATCTTGACATGTTTATCATGTGCCTTATGTTTTATTATACAATTGTTGTACATTGTTTTTCTGTAACTGACATCAAATTATATATGTACATACTTCAATAACTTTCCAGTACTTTAAACATTGGAGAAATGTATTTCAGCCATATCAGAATATTATTTAGCTTATATACAAGGAGCATCATTACAAATAAGTGATAGATACAGATAATGAAAGCAGACTGAAGTAAGGGTTCAAATATATTTATTTTGAGTTTATCCTTTTCTCATGGTGGAAATTTCAGTTTCTTTGTTTCTTACTTTCTTTTCCATAAGGATGAACAAGTAGATATACTCCCTGTTGATCCAAGTCAACCAGTTGAGCCAGCAAAACGGATAACTACACCTTATCTCACTAAATATGAACGAGCCAGAGTGCTAGGAACTCGAGCCTTACAAATAGCGTAAGAATTACAGTGCTTTGAATGAAACAGATACATGTATGTCAAATGCATAACACCATTTATGTTCTAGAGCCAAGAATCTTATTTTTTATAGAAGAGGTTTTTGTTTGGCTTCGATCAAGACACAATCACAATGGAGTTACCAAATTATCGTCACATTACTAGTACATGTACTTCCATAAATACTTAACGATATCATTACATGTACTAAACATGCTTTATATTATAGTTTATCACAATATCATAAACTGTTTCTGGCTATTATTGTTGTAAGCATATTTTTGCAGTATCATTATTTTTGGGTCTGAATTGCATTAGCAATTTCAAACCTATAATTTAGTTCAAAGATTGTAAGACAAGAAAACCTTTGGAAATCCCATTGAAAAGTTTAATTTTTAGCACAGTTAACCTTTTTTTCACAAGAATAGTGCAGGAGTATTTTTATTTGAAAAAAAAAATACAACATGATTCTGTTTAGTATAAATATACCGGTAATTGAAATCAGCTGAATTTCCTTTGATAAATTTGATCTGGTAATGAAAGTTATATTTGAAGGTTACACCATTTTTATACGCCCATCGAAAGACGGGATGTATTATGGTATGGTGATGTCCATCTGTCCGTCCGTATGTCGTATTGTCTGTCCGTCCCTCCGCTATGGAACGCCATAACTTTAGTAAACGTCAGCTGTATTTCATGAAACTCATACGGAATGCTTAGATATTGAAGAGGAAGCCGCCTTTCGATTTTGAGCAAATTCTGTAGTGTCATTCCGGAGTTATGGGACTTGGATTTGATTTTTACTATGAAAAAATATAATGGAACGCAATAACTTAAATAAACGTCAGCTGTTTTTCATGAAACTCTTACAGAATGCTTAGATAATGTAGAGGAATCCGCCTTTCAATTTTGAGCAAATTCCATTTTGTCCTTCTGGAGTTATGGGACTTGGATTTAATTTTTACTATGAAAAGATATTATGGAACACGATAACTTAAATAAATGTCAGCTGTTTTTCATGAAACTCATACAGAATGCTTAGATAATGTAGCGGAATCCGCCTTTTGATTTTGAGCAAATTCCATTTTGTCCTTCCGGAGTTATGGGACTTAGATTTAATTTTTACAATGAAAAGATGCTTTGGAACGTGACAACTTATATAAACGTCAGTTGTTTTTCATGAAACTCTTACAGAATGCTTAGATAATGTAGAGGAATCTGCCTTTTGATTTTGAGCAAGTTCCATTTTGTCCTGCCGGAGTTATGGGACTTGGATTTAATTTTTACTATGAAAAGATGTTATGGAATGCGATAACTTAGATAAATGTCAGTTGTTTTTCATGAAACTCATACAGAATGCTTTGATAATGTGGAGGAAGCCATCTTACGATTTTTAGCAAATTACGTTTTGTCGTTCCAGAGTTATGGGACTTGATTTCATTTTTGATATGGAAAGATGATATGGAATGCAATGACTTAAGTAAACATTTTTTTTTCTCATGAAACTCATAAAGAATGCTTCGATAATGTAGAGGAAGCTGTGTTTTGATTATTAGCAAATTCAGTTTTGTTGTTCCGGAGTTATGGGACTTGGATGTTATTTTTACTATGGAAAGATGCTTTGGAACGCAATGTAAACGTCAATTGTTTTTCATGAAACTCCTACAGAATCTTTTGATAATGTAGGGGAAGTCGTCTTTTGATTTTTGAGCAAATTCCGTTACATTGTACGGAAGTATTGGACTTGGATTTTATTTTTGCTAAAGTACGTTGATATGGAACGCAATAACTTTAGTAAATGCGAACTGTTTTTCATGAAACTAATACACAATGCTTAAATAGGGTAAGGGAAGCGGCATTTTGATTTTGAGCAAATTCTGTTTTGTCGATACAGAGTTATGGAACTTGGATTTTTACTGTGATAAGATGCTATGGAGATGCTATGTAACCTGATAACTTAAGTAAACATCAGTTGTTTTTCATGAAACTTATACAGAATGCTTAAATAGTGTAGAGGAAGCCACCTTTTGGCTTTCAAATATTTCATAAAAGTATTACCAAAGAGACCCAAGTTTGGGGGGTAATAAAACCATATGTTCACATTGATCCCGTCCAGAGTAAGCGATGGGCGTATTAAGCCATACTAGGCATTGCTGTTGTTTAATTGCTTGCACTATCATGTGTGAATAACTATTGTAACCCATCTATTTATAAAATACAAGAGCATGAACATTTCACAGTTCACTTCAAAACAATTTTCACTTATTTTCGTCTGATGTTTTTGCCCAAAACATTGAAAATTTTTCATAGAATAGATTAATTTACACAGAATAAATTTGTACATATTTCTCTTGATCAGGTATATTTCACAATGCCAAATCCAAGCATAGAATAACATATCAGATACATTTTAGAATTTCTTATGTAAGATCAGCAACATTGTGGAAAATTAAAACGAGAAAATATAAGCACATTGTGATTTTCATTTTATGTATTTCATTTATAAGCCTGGTTTGTTTACATTGGAAGAAAACCTCCCTTTCAAATATTTTGCAGAAAAGAAAGGAGGGCACGAGAGAGAATGATTCCACGGGCTCATGTTATAGTAATATTAAGAAATTTTGCTGTTTTATTGAATTTGTTACCACATCTTATATTACAAGCTCCTGATACATTATAATTAGTCATTTGGCAGTTATTATCATCAGAAATATTAAGATAGAAGTACAAGCTATTTAATACTGCTTGAGTAGTAACTGGACAAGTGTGTGGAGCATGAAAGTGGTTTAAACCATGCTTTCTTCATTAATAAGATACTTACTACAGGAACAGTATTGAACAAGAGCAATGCCAAGTGTGGTATCACCTCACATGGCAAGGAAATCCCTGGTACTGAATTAACCTTGGCCTTTGACCTTTTGACTCTAAAATCAATAGGGATCTTCCTCTAATTATACTAAAGCCATATGTGAAGTATGAATCCAATAGGGCTAAAATTGTGACTTCTAGTGTCTACAAGGTTTTTTTTTTTTATGATGATCTCTAGTGACTTACTTTTAACCATTTAATCCCAAAATCAATAGGGATCTTACTTTCATCATGCTTAAGCTAAATTTGAAGTAGGTACCAAATAGGTCTGAAGCTATGGCTTCTAAAGTGTCTACAAGTTTTTGTTATGGACACACACACATGCTCCCAAACATGAAAGATACTATTACTGTACCTCCACCCCACCCCTCTGCAAATGCTGTTGTGAGGGGATCATAACAAACTTATCACATATTTCATACTAAATTAGTATTCTTCTTTGTATTGAAAGCTATATGATAATAAAAGGATTGGAGGTTTGGGTTTTTTTCACATGATAATCAGTTCCTATTTTTAAAAAAAATGGTTCAGTCCTTTCATAATGATATTTGTATTGGCTTGTTTTCACTTCTTCCAGAATGTGTGCTCCAGTTATGGTGGAATTAGAAGGGGAGACAGATCCACTGGTTATAGCCATGAAAGAACTTAAGTGGGTTATAGGTTTATCTTTTTCAAAAGAAATGAAGCAAATGTTGTCTTCGTAATTTATGGGATCTTTAATACATTACAGCATGACATAGATTATCCAATTCTTGAATATACACTTTCTTAGGTCATAAATCATCTTAATAATAATTCAGTCAGCCCTTGATATAACTATCATTTTCATTCGCAGCATTTTGTTGTTGTAGAGTAAATACATGTACTGTTATTTCATTCTGATAGCAGTTTACACATCAGAGTTATTTCTCTTCCTTTATAGTGCTAAATAATAAGGATGTTTGTTAATATACCAGTGTTTAGTACATGTGTATCTATGATGGTTAATTCTATGTTCAAATATTTATTAATTCTGGTCTTATTTAAGGGAAGTATTCTGTTGTAATAAACCATGATAATAGGTTTTGCATTTGTTACCGACATATTTCTGCATGTAACCAAAAATATTGATGTATCAAGCGCTGGTGTAACAAGAGATGACTTTTCAAATTAGGTTTTTATTCTCAAAACCTTAAATTTTAGCACAAATTTACAAATTTGTCTGGTATTGCAGATAATTTCATGAAAATTAATGGTATGTGTTGCATATAGGTCTGTGAAAAAACTTTGAGTATACATGTATGAGATCAACTTTAATATAAGTGATTCATTGTAATGTGTGCCCATGTGTCCACAAATTTATTTAACTCCATATACTGTGAAGGTTTTAATATTAATTCATCTGTTTAACAGAGCATAAATGAATGAATTAACAATCAGACCTCAGTTCTATTTGGAGGTAAATATATTTGCAAGAATCTAAAGACAGCAGAAATTCCACTTTATGTATACCAAAAAACCAAACAAAATATCATTCTTGCTGTTGACTGAATGTGTTAAAATATGTCTTCCCAAAGTCATTGATTGATATAAAAGAATATGCATGATTTATTTTGTACATGTATTCTGCACAAATATCAAGAAAGGATATGTATCAAGAAATTCAGTACATGTAATAGATCCTTGTGTTGCATATTTTGTCCACAACTTTTAACTGGTCTTATTTTACAAGGTTATAAAACTACGCAGTGAGGAATTATCCACAGTGTGCTGTTGAATTCTGTATACATACAATAATAGAGAAAGCAGAATGTCTGCTGAGAAATAAATTTCCTCATCATTATCCTCAGACCTTTCAGTTTCTATCCCATTATCATATAATGTATATTCTGATAAATACACAACATATAGAGAAAGAATTATTTTGTTTTTACAGAGCAAGAAAGATTCCCATCATTATAAGACGTTATTTACCTGATGGCAGTTTTGAGGACTGGGCTGTGGATGAACTATTAATGACAGAATAAAAGTCAATGCAGCACTGTATTCTTTATGACATTGAGATACAGTCATTCATCTCTTTCATTCATCTAGATCAACAACATTTATTTATATGCTTAATATAAACCATCGTCATGTTTTCCATACAGAATTCATTGTTTGAAAACTTTCAAATTCATATTTAAGTTATTGATATATTCTATGTTCAGGATCTTTGTCATCATACATTCAGAGCACAAAACTCAAATTACTCATAAATGTGCTTATAAATAATTTCTGCCTTTAGTTGGTTATATTTTAAATTAGATACAGGTATTTTTCCTATTGTGAATGTGTTACATTGATTTTTTTATGTAAATAATGTATACCAATGTACATATTTATGGTACAATTTGTAATTTTTATAAAAGAAACTAACTTCTTGAGAGTTCTTCTTCTTCCGTTATGAAGTGTACTCATGAAATCAAAAATAGTTTAATGTATGATTATTTCAAGTCAACTTTACCAAGTGAACATATTTAGCAAATAGAATGGAAAACTTTGGACTATAATAGCATGGGGATTCAGTTCATCCATTACATTACAGTATTCTACTGACAGACAGAGGATTGGATTTTAGTTTACTGCTACATAAATGTTTGTTCCCAAATCCATGATCACAGTCTTATCAATCAGGGATATAGCCTAATATTTTATGCCACAGCTATGAAAGTTCCCAAGTCTTGCATTCATTGTGCTGTTCTGTTGATAGTTAGGATTTTGGACTGTTACTGCTTCTCAGATATGAATTTTGAAGTGTCAACTAAGATACAAACAAAATCAGTACAAGAATTTCTCTACCTTGTAACACTCTAATTTGCATGTTATTTGATGTTTGGAAGTGATATATAATTTGCATAAGCTTCATTGGAATAATTTCATATTTGGTCGAATTATTCCTTAAAGGAAGGATTTTCTCAGCGTGTCTGGTGTCCATCCGTCATCCAGTCATAAACTTTTCACATTTTCCACTTCTTCAGAACCACTGGAAGAATTTGATGAAACTTTGTAGGCATGAAATACTCATGGTCCCCTAAAGTGTTGTTGTTTTTAGTCCCCTACCGGCATCGCCGAAGGGGACTATAGATTTGCACTCCGTCCGTCAGTCACACTCACGTTTTCCGGACTTTTTTTCTAAACGCTTGTAGATATTCATCCAATTTTTTGGTGTGTGTGAGTCTACCACCATGAGTTATAGATCAAGTTCGAGTTTCGTTTTGGTCCACTGATTTTTGACGGAATTACGGCCCTTGGAATAAGAAAATTTCTTTAAAATGGCAGTTTTCCGGACTTTTTTTCTAAACGCTTGTAGATATTCATCCAATGTTTGGTGTGTGAGTCTACCACCATGAGTTACAGATCAAGTTCGAGTTTCATTACGGTCCACTGATTTTTGACGGAATTACGGCCCTTGGAATTAGAAAATTTCTTTTAAAATAGCAGTTTTCCGGACTTTTTTTTTAAATGCTTGTAGATATTCATCCAACTTTTGGTGTGTGAGTATACCACCATGAGTTACAGATCAAGTTCAAGACAGTTCTAGTTTTCATCATCATCAAAGGTTGTGATCAAATACTTAACTTGCTGGCAGCCTGAAAGACAATATGTTGTGTGTGTGTGTAGAGATATGTGTGAAGAAGTGTTGTTTTTGTTTCTATTTCAAAATCAGATTTTTGACATTTTTTCCTCATTTTGATGCTCCCCGAAAACTTTTTGGTGAGAATATAGTCGCTGTTGTGTCCATGTGTCGTACGATCCGTCCAAGCTCATATCTCCTATACCTTTTATCATAATTTGATCATACTCCACCAAAATATCATTTAGGTTAGGGGTTTTGGGACTAAGGTCACTCAAGGTCATTTCTATAGGTCAAGGTCACTTATTAACAATGACTTAAAGTAACATGAAGTACTTATATCTCCGATACCTTTCATCAGAACATCATACTTCACCAAAATATTTAGGTTAAGCACTTTTGGACGAATCTCCTATACCTTTCATCAGAACTCGATTATACTTCACCAAAATATTATTTAGGTTAAGGACTTTTGGACAAAGGTCACTCAATGTCATTTCTGAAAGGTCAAGGTCACTTATTGACTATGATTTAAATACTTTGAAGTATGTATATCTTCTACACCTTTCATCATAATTTAATCATACTTCACCAAAATGTTATTTAGGTTAAGGACTTTTGGACAAAGGTCACCCAAGGTCATATCTGAAAGGTCATGGTCACTTATTAACCATGACTTAAAGTAGCATGAAGTACTTATATTTCCTATACCTCTCATCAGAATTTGATCATACCTCACCAAAATGTTCTTTACATAAAGGAATTTGGACGAAGGTCACTCAAGGTCATTTCTGAAAGTTCAAGGTCATTTATTAACTATGACTTTAAACATCATGAAGTGCGTATATCTCCTACACCTTTCATCAAAATTTGATCATACTTCTCCAAAAATGTTATTTAGGTTAAGAGCTTTCGGACAAAGGTCACTCAAGGTTATTACTGAAAGGTCCTAATCAAGGTCAAGCTTACTCATTTTAGTTTAAGATACTGTGATCACTTGTTGTTCTACTGCTGACTCAATTGGATATCTATATGATACATTGAGATTTGAAATCTTCATCAATTAATACAATGATTTTCTATATACTAAGTCAGTCATTTCCTACATTATTGCTGTGCTTCTAGAGCACCCATCGGTTTTACTGATTTTATGTATATGAATTGAGGCATAAAATTCCCACATCATAACTGCCATTCAGGGAGCATACATCAGTTTTACTGATACTCTTGTTTTGGACTTTAAGATTTCAGTGCAGAAAAGTGCAGTTGTTCTCCTTTAAGTGATAATGTTGCTTTAATTTGATTTCTTTTCATCATAATTATGGTTAGGAATGTAACTGTCCTATTTTGTCAGTATGTCAATTTTTTCAAGTTTTTATGAATTTATGAAAACTTCCGAAAAAGGGGGAGGGGAACATTTTTCAACAATTTCAATTTCTGGTGCATAAACACTTTAAGGATTTTGATGAAACTTGGTGGGAATGAAGAACTCATGGTCTCTTTTAAGTGTTGATGTTTTTCACCCAGATTTGTCTACAGGTTTTTGAGCATTCATTTGTTGTAAATTATCATAGATTTAAGGGTTAGGAATTTAAATTCGGTCTGCATAAACAATTGCTTAATGTTGATGATGACTCAAATTTTACACTCGGTTTTCAGTACAAAATGTAGTCACAACCCAATAAACATCAGGAATATATATATATATCCATCTGCAAATTTTTCAATCTGTCAGTGGAATAAGCAAATTGTGTTCAAGTGAGCATTATGGCCAACATGGGCCTCTTGTTAACATTTCTTCTGAAGAAATGTTCTTGATGTGAAAGCCTTCTGTGATGACCTTGAAAAATTTGAAGGTCATAGGTTAAGGTCATCAATTTATGCTTTGCAGAAACAATCCTTATAGATGGAGTTGTGTTCTAACCTTTGCTCAGGGTCATGCATCCATAATCATGGTCACTGGTAATCAAGGAGAATTTTTTTTGTGTGACCCATAATTTCTATGCTTTTCATTAGAGTAAGTTCATATTTGGTAGAAATGTTCCTTAATATGAGAGGACAGTATTCATGACTTTTACTTAGGATCATGCATCCAAAGTCATGGTCACTGTCACTTCAGGACATACTTTCATGTCAAACCCACAATTTGTGTAGGTTTCATTAGAATTTTTTCATGCTGGGTTTAGGAATTGGGAGGGAATATGCCATAAACAGTCACGATCATAGATACAAGGTCACTGTTAATTTAAAAGAATTTTTAGTCTGGCCCATAATTTTAATTGTTTCATTGTGTGAAATTCTTACTTGGAAATTTTTTTTATACTGGAAGACCCTGTTTGATGACCTTGAAAATCTTGATGCAAGGCCATCTCTTAAAGGTCATGGTTACTGTCAAATTGAGTAGAATATGAGGTGCTTTTAATTTTGAAGTTATCTTTGATAAGTTACATTCCTGAACAAAAATAATAATAATCTGGTTTGATTTTAATAATGGGTGATCTTATTCAAGAGTTCTTGTCATTTGTAGAAATTTGCTATCCTGAAATTTAGCAACAGACTTCTATTGCAATGCAGGTGTTGCTCTCGTTAGTTATTTTAAAGTTGAGTGTTGAGAGATGTCAGCAGTATTTTTGAATAAATATTCCATCCTGAAAGCTGAACTAGCAAACAGAACTACTAAAACAAGTCGAGTGAGCCAAGATCTCTTCTATAGTCAAGTATGATCTGGATCAATGCCATTTTAACTGTCATGAAACAGGGTCAGAAATTATTATATGGGATTTCCTCAAGTTTCCTTGTATCGGACTATTATAGGGTAGTCACCTCATACCCTGTCTATTTGGTATTGTATGTGTAAACCTACTTAATTATTTTATTACTTAATTACCTAAATACAAATACATGTACCAGGTGGGAATTTTATCTTCAATTTTAAATGTCTTTTACTTGTAGTTCTATCCATAACTGTTATAAGATCGTACAACATTGCTGGTAGGAGTAGACGCAAGACATGACCCATTTTTTATCAAATTAATATTAAATAAACAGCTGGTAATGATAATTAAACCCCAATCTGTCACTGAAAGGCAATACACAGAATTTTTAGAGGTTTTTTTTCGATTATGAATTGTACTCAAAACTTGAGCATTACACTTCATGTCGCAGTCAGGAGTAAAGCCTCACGGGGCAGTATTTTACATTTAAAAGTTAACGACCTTGCTCCTCGCTCTTCACTGAAATGGACTGGTGGGTCGCTGCCCATTACTGTCCATAATCCTCCAAAGGATCTCTGCTTTCCTGTCCCAGTAATTTCTTGTTGCGAATAGTGCTGATGTTCTAAAGCCTCTGAAATTTGGTATTCCACTTAAGTTATTGCTGATCGTAACGCCCAGGTACTTGCTTGAGTCGAATACTTCTAGTTTGTTGTTGTGTGACTTGTAGTCTGCGTTGATGGTCTTTCCTTGTGAGGACAGATAAATGACGACGTATTTCTCTGAATGGAAGGACATTTGCCATTTTTCTTCACACTTCTCAAGTGCTGCACGGTCTTGTTGCAAGCTGTTTCGACCCTGTTGACTATTAATTGGACGGTTATAGTAGGCAATCATCTGCAAATAACATGGCATTGTTTGATAACTTCTGCGAGGTCGTTGATGAATGTGACGAAGAGCAGCGGCCGTGTACTTTTCACTGTGGCATTCCAGATAGGACATGTCCTCCTCCTTTTTTTTTTTTTTTTGTTATTCAGGAAGTCTCTATCCATAGTCTCATACGCCGTAGTTCGGCCGCTTATATAGTAATTTTAATTTATTATGTGTCGAATGCTCTATAGAAGTGAGGCAGAACAACGTCGACCTGGACTCCTTGGTCCAAGGTGCAGACAATAATGTATATGGTGATACCTGAGTTTCTCAGGAATGCTTGACCTTGAAGCCTTGCTGACTGCTAGTGAGGATAGAATGTTAGTCAAAGTGGTCCATTCGTTGACAGTGAATGATACGCTTCAGTAATTTGCACAAGATGAAGTCAGGGACACTGTAGTTGGAGGCCTGATGTTTAACACCTTTCTTGTATACTGGGACGATAGAGGCTGTGCGTCAGTCAGGTATGGTGCCTGAGTCCAGCAAGATCTGGAAGATTTTGGTCAGTGCTTGGGCATTCAGGTCTGCATATTGATATAGAAGTCTGGCTTGGATTCCCTCAGGTCCTGTTGTGTTATTGGAATCGGGTATTAATTTGTGGATTCCTGCTTGGCTGACTCAGATTGAAGGCATCCCTGGGTAAGGACTACTCGCACCTTTGTTGGCAACGATGCACTATCCTCTCTTGCACATACTTCTGTGTTGGATTCTGTGTCACTGTAGAGGAGGCAATCTATCATTCTTTGTGGTGCTACTCGTTGTGCGTCCTAGTATTTACTATTCAAATATGACCAAAATCTCTTGCTGTTGTTTTGAATCTCGTCACATACTGTCTAGTCCATGGATTTCATCAGTACCGTTTTGTTTTCTTGGTTTTTTTATATTTGGGGGGGGGGGTTGTGCTGTTGCTTTGAAATGACGATATTGAGCTTGGTTCTTGTGGATCTTTATATGGCGTGATTTCTTCAAGGCTCTCTATTGTCGGCACAATACGCGCTTGACCTTTGTTGTCGAATATCAACTCTTACTGCTCTTGGTGAGGATTGTGTCATCAGCTATAGTTGAGATGGATTTTCTTAAGTCAATCCACATGTGAAATGCTGATGAGTATGCCTTTCACCATGATGTTGGTTACTGCTGCTGTAATGTGTTGGTTGGCCACGTCTCTGTTTGCTTTGTCTACATGTAGTCGAATTTTTCGAGGACATGAATGCTGATGGTATGTAAGGAGATCTAACTTCACGGTATCGTGGTCACTTTTTCCACACGCTGGTAAACCTTGTCGACTACGGATAAATGAGATGTGAAGGTAGTGTCAAGGATAATGCTGTCTCTGATACGGAAAGTCACTATTTGCTCTAATGCAAGGAAGGTTGAGATCGACATCATTCACTTGTCTCGGGACAATTCAGTAGTTGATAGTTCCAGTCTCCCATCAATGACCAGTAGATTGGAATCTCCTACTAAGAAGTAGGCTGATTTATATTCGGTTCTCACTGTTGTCATGTCAGTAATTAGTGCCTGTTTATATTCCTCATCTGTCCTGTTCGGTTCTGACTATTGTAATGTTTGTAAGTAGTGCCTGTGTATACTCCTCATCTGCCCTGTTCGGTTCTGACTGTTGTAATGTCTGTAACTAGCGCCTGTGTATACTCCTCATCTGTCCTGTTAGGTTCTGACTGTTGTGATGTCTGTAACTAGTGTCTGTGTGTACTCCTCATCTGTCCTGTTCGGTTCTGACTGTTGTAATGGCTGTAACTAGCGCCTGTGTATACTCCTCATCTGTCCTGTTCGGTTCTGACTGTTGTAATGTCTGTAACTAGCGCCTGTGTATACTCCTCATCTGTCCTGTTCGGTTCTGACTGTTGTAATGGTTGTAACTAGCGCCTGTGTATACTCCTCATCTGTCCTGTTCGGTTCTGACTGTTGTAATGGTTGTAACTAGCGCCTGTGTATACTCCTCATCTGTCCTGTTCGGTTCTGACTGTTGTAATGTCTGTAACTAGCGCCTGTGTATACTCCTCATCTGTCCTGTTCGGTTCTTACTGTTGTAATGTCTGTAACTAGTGTCTGTGTATACTCCTCATCTGTCCTGTTCGGTTCTGACTGTTGTAATGTCTGTAACTAGTGTCTGTGTATACTCCTCATCTGTCCTGTTCGGTTCTGACTGTTGTAATGTCTGTAACTAGTGCCTGTGTATACTCCTCATCTGTCCTGTTCGGTTCTGACTGTTGTAATGGTTGTAACTAGCGCCTGTGTATACTCCTTATCTGTCCTGTTCTGCTCTGACTATTGTAATGGCGGTTACTAGCGCCTGTCGATACTCCTCATCTGTCCTGTTCTGTTCTGACTATTGTAATGGCTGTAACTAGTGCCTGTGTATACTCGTCATCTATCCTGTTCGGTTCTGACTGTTGTGATGTCTGTAACTAGCACCTGTATATACTTTTCATTTGGCCTGTTCGGTTCTGATTATTGTAATAGTTGCAACTAGAGCCCGTATATACTCTTCATCTGTCCTATTCGGTTCTGATTGTTGTAAAGGCAGTAACTAGCGCCTGTGTAAACTCCTCATCTGTCCTGTTCGGTGGTGTGTAGGCTGCTGATATCAAGTCTGATTTCTTTAACGCTGATGACTTCACAAGTCTTTCCAATAAGAACTGTAAAGCTCACCATCGAACACTTCGTTGCTATCAGTACTTTTCCATGGGAGTTGTCTTTTCTGACTTTCCCGAGCAGTTCATATTTCGCAGGGAGTTCACGTCAGGTCCTATCTAAATCTCAGTGCCAGTAGTCGAACTCTGCACCGTTCGGCCATGTACTGAACACCTTATCCGCTGAGCATCATCGGCTCAACCTTATGTCGAATTTGCCAGTTTGACTATATGTTGTCTGAATCATTCACAGTTTTGTTTGACTGCATCTCGTTGGCAAACGTGTAGTTGATTCAGATTTGCGTAAACACGAAGAGGAATCTTACGCCTTACGCCTCGTTGGTCCCCCATATTCTTATATTGGTATGATTGAGGAGAGGGAGACCAATAAGGCGAACATCCAGTGCTTGGAGTATATTTTATCTCAAAATTCTTAAATAAACAGACAACGTAGTATATAGTTTAACAACGAAATGAAATCATCAAACACCGATTTAAAAGTGAAGTAAGACAAGGTACCCGGGAGGAGTGAGTGTCTCCTGCTTGCACGCAACATCCTCCGAAATGCACCTGTAGAAATCTAGTGACAGGTTCACAGGCAGACCCAGGTTTTTGACAAATATAGGCGCATCTCTCTCTCTCTCTCTCTCTCTCTCTCTCTCTCTATATATATATATATATATATATATATATATATATATATATATATATATATATATATATATATATATATATATATATATATATATATATATATTTGTGTGTGTGTGTGTGTGTGTGTGTGTGTAGAGAGAGGGAGAGAGAGAGAGAGAGAGAGAGTCAGACATATACAAATGTGCCTATATGTATGGTTATGTAAATAATTTGTTTGGCCTTCACCATGATGACTCCTACTGAGAAGTATTTTTGTATGATTATATATAATTATATCCCAAATCTATAAATACAAAGGTGAGCAGAAATTACGGCTTTGGGGATTTAAACTTAATATATTTATGAACAAACATAGATAAAACACGTTAATCTTAGCAAATGAGTCATTATGTCAAAGTAAACATAAGTGGACATCGCCACCTACAACCATACCTACACATTATATTCTGTACGTATGGTATGTATTGTGGTTTTCCGTCAGTAGAACTTGCATACGTACAATGTACAAGGTGTGATCAAAAGGTTCTCGGTCCCATGTACTTAGGGAAACTCAGGATTGAAAAAAAAATTGTCACTGTTGTTTCAATATATATAATTTCCCTTCATTACAATGCATTTTTTTTTCTATCTCTTCCGATTTCTGAATCCCTTCAAAATAGAATTCTTCATTCTGGTTCCCTACGTACCCATATACAGCGTCCATGACACCCTCATTACTTCCAAACATCTTACCACGTACAATGTAGGTGAGATTTTAGTTTTGGGAACAGACAGACGCCAGATGGCACTAAAACAGGAAAATATGAGGGACAAGGAAGAACCTCGCAGCTATATGACGTCCAAGCTGTCATTGCAACTTGGGGAATGTGAGCGGGTGCATTATTCTGCGAAAGCAGAACGCCTCTGCATGGTTAGCTAGCCAGGGTAAACCCATGGCATGCTTCGTTTCTTAGATGATCAGGATCAAAATGGCGAATCCAAGTTTTATTCTGAATGACAATTCGACCCAGAAAATCCTTGGGATTATCCTCATAGCGAGACAAAAATGCAAAGAAACATCATACCTATCTTCAGTCAACATTGTAGGGACCCATCTAGCCGAGACCTTAGACATGTCTGAGATGTCGATTAAGATGGATAGAACAGCCCGTAACTTATGCCAATTTTCCCTCGCTATTTCTCGGAAGTTTCACCTCCTGTCACACATGACAGGAGTGTGCACAATATCAACGTTTTCGTCTGTGATATCCTACTCCTTGTGACGTCCATACCTTTCCGGGCAAGTGACGAAGGAAGCAGATCAAAAGTGGGGGATGGGTTCAAAACCAACATTTCATTTCATGAAAATGTTTTCTCGATTTTTCTGGTGTACCCGGAAGTGGGAGGGTTTGGCACCAGTTATCCACACCATTTGCTACATTACTTTGAAGTAGATGGCCGTCAAAGTTGGTGTCGGTCACACCGTTAGCCTCAGATTTAGTTAATTTTTCGGGGGTAACTATTGATTCTACCCGCATTTTCTAACCCCTGCTTGCATGGCGATGATGATAAATACAATCTACAAATAAAATATATACTATTAGATATGACGATATCTAATCCCAATAATGATACATAAGGATGTAAGGAAATCTGGACCATTAAGTTTTCAACAGTATTGTTTTGAAGAGTAAAATTTATTTAATTTAAATAATTATTTCTGTTATAATATTATCGCATTTCCTCTCCCGATGATTCCCTTCCCTTTCTAAATTCAGCAGCCCAGTTAACTACTATAAGAAGCTAACTCCTTCCCAAGGATTTCCGTAAAGTCCTCTTGAATTTCCTTGGGGTCAACACCTTCTCACATAGATACTTCAGTTTTCTCCATAGTCACGGTATGTCGAATTCCGTGCATAATCAAAAGCTTCGAAATACTACGCGCTCTCTCTCTCTCTCTCTCTCTCTCTCTCTCTCTCTCTAAACGTTCAATATAACTGAATAATGGTTTGGTCGGAGGGTTCTACTTATCTATTGTATTAAAGTACTAGTATATAGGGCCGAGAACTTTTTTATCAAACCTCGTAGTTTGTGACGCAGATAGTGTTATCTGCTTAGATAGTTGAGTTGGTAGAACATTCGCACAGTATGCCGAAAGATCCAGGTTCGATTCTTTTTTCACTCCGCCTCAGACTGTTACCGAATTGGAGATTCCATTAAGTCTTATCAGATGATCGTATTTGTGTGGAGGACACTACGAGAGGAGGATTTGGATTTGTTCAATTTCCCAGAAACCTCAAATTAGCGGGGAGAAGGAGGACAGACTGGGGTATCGACTCAGTTGGTAGAGCAGTCGTGCCGCGGTATGCCGGAGGTTCTGGATTGGAATTCGATTCTCTTTTCACTCAGTCTGTAACAGAATTGAAGGTTCCTCTGTCTTCAGTCGGCTATATTTGTGTGGAAGTCACTATGATAGTAGGACTTGAATTAGTCCGAGATTCTCTGTCCTTCTCCCACACAACCGATATCAAAAGTGGGGGGAAGGGCAGAGAATCTCGGACTAGACTTGGATATGTAAGTTTCGGGGTGGGGGGCTCAATCTGGCAGTGAAGGAATGTGGCAAACTGAGGTATAGGCCCAGATAGTCCAATTGGTCGAATATCTACACAGTATGCGGAAGTTTCTGAGTTCCAATCCCAATATGGTAATAAATTTTTCATCCTGCCACATACAATATCACTGGGAGAGTTTGTGTAAAACATTGTGTATTCGAGACAGAACCCCCGTGGAGGTTCTCTATCCTAGAGTTTGGTAACTTCCTGCTTCCATGGCACTGTTTGAATGGAACGTTGTTGAATGTGACGTGAAATCAATCCTTTGAAGTAATATGTAAACATGTGTTACGTCAATAATATGTAAAACTATCGCAACCAAGACTTAATGTGAATTATAACACGTGTACAACGAATATTTATAGAAAGTAGTGTGTTACAAAGACATTTTAAATAATAGACTATAGATCGCTTTGGCTTTGAATAACAAATTACTTGTTCGTAATCCTCGCCTTCTAGAAAATTACCTCTAATTCAAGGCTGACATACAAAGGTACCCTTAAACTTAAATATATATTAAACTTCCTGTTGTGTGCTATTAATACAGAGCTCGTATGTAGATATTGCAATTCTTTTTTCTCCAGTATGAAAATGACTGTAATACAAACGTCTTTTTCTAACTTTAAATTTGTGAGTTAAAATGAGCACATGAATAGTCACACAAAAATTTAAAGTTAGAAAAAGATACAAGTACTAATCCTGCCACTGTTTTCGTCATGCCACTCGCTCGCGTTCTTAGTGGCGGACTACCAAGCGAGCTGGGTCCTTTTGCCGTGATCCATGACGATATCCGAGAATGTTTCATCAGAAATCTCTTGTCCGTTGCAGTTAACATCATAATCATGAGATTTTTATTGAAACAGAAATCTAGTAAATTTATTGTAGACATAATAATCCTGATTTTAGTTCAACATATCTGGAATATCTGTAGGGGGAAAACCATCTCGGCATAAGAATTTACTTGTATACATGTACCATACCGTTATCCCTTAGTGTTTACACTCTATCTAACCTCGACCTTCTGCAATTGGTATTGTGTTGAGTTACGTTGTACGAATGTATTATTAAATGAAACTTTGATTATATTTAATATAAAGAAAGAAAAAAAAAGACCTCAAAGATCAATTATACAAAAATTCAGATTTCATCTTGACGTCAAGAGATCCATCTGAATGTTTGGGGTTATTATTATTATCTATATATTTAACGCCACGCCAAGGTTGTTTCGTCATCATGATGGCGGCAGGGGATTTAGCTGATAGTATTCTAACCAAGATTTTACACAAAAGAACGGCTACAATGAGATGGAGTGCAGCGGTATTTTGCATAAATCTTCAACAATATTTTTAAATCATATTCAAAATTAAAGTGCGAAGACACCGAGCGGTATTCAGTAAGGAAAAATCCTCTTCCTTCCGGACAGTTGACCTTAACCCTCTTATAACGTATTACGGCGTGAAAGGTCATATGGGTGAATACTGAGAATTCACCTTTCGGTCAACTTGGGGTAATCTTGCCTATAATGTAAGTATCAATACGTCCACAGCATTCCGAATATACGCAGACTTCCAAGAGATACCGAAGAGAAGTATGTACCACTACCTTTAGGACAATCTCATGGCAACTTTATCATTCTGTTTGCTTTGCTTGTGGCTTTATGTCTGACTATAATTATTTTACTTGTATCGCAGTGACGTTATCTGTCAGATGCATTGCGCAGAAGATCTACCCTAGGCAGTGAATGATCTTTTATAAATGTGCCAGCCAACGTCGATCGTTACATAGAAACTCGGTTATATTACTATCTCGCCCGGAGGACACGTCGACGAATTGCCAGTCGGGCTTGAAGCCCGGGACCTCTTGTCCTTGTCGGAGCTATGCGGCTAGCTCGTCCCACGCGTGTAATGTGCGACTACAGATAACGTCATTAACCGAGGTGTGACGTTATTTGAATTCAAACAAACAAACAAACAGATAACGCGAAAAGTTCTGTTGTCACACAAACATTGGCTTACTTTATCTGAGTCAAAACTATGTCAGTAGGGACAAACAGGCAGTATGTACCAGTTATCCTGTACTATAAACACTTCAAAACTGTAAATATGGTAAACTTTGACTTCATAATTTGTACATGTATATCATTATCATTGTTGCCAATTTTAAAAAAGTACATGTACACTCTTTAATCGCCTTGGAGATAAGGTAAATATATATATATATATATATATATATATACGGGCGACTCGCAATCTACTACCGAGTGAGAAAATGAGATGTTAATACAGCTGTTTTTGTTGTTCTGCTTCTCTTGTTTTTTCTTTCACACAGACTACTAACTTTGGCGTTTATTCTGAATTAGGTAGGACTCCTCTATAGTAATAAAGATAATGAAATAATGGTACATGTTAGATCGAACAATCGTCTAATACAAACGAGTCGTCATTATCAAAATATGCATATGAATGTAGCTTAGAATTACACCAAATTGGGAAAATCTCCCGGTACAGTTTCCACTTTCCTTGGCTATGTACCACCTAGGCGTACATGTATAAGTGTTACGTGGGACCTCTTTTTAAAATTATTGAATCTGCTTCTGATTCGATATCCCAGTTTGGTTAAAAAGCATGTTTTACAGGTAAATAAGAATATATACTCTAAAAAACGTTGTCTTAATACGTCATTATGTCATACGTCATGCATGAACATGCCAGTTGCAAGTCGACCGTCACAAATAGATCTCTCAAAATGAATGAAAACGTGCGCCCACATGAAGAGAAACGCATACGTTTTACGTGCACTTCCTCACATACAACAAGATTTTTTTTTCGTGAAGACATACAATCAAACCACACAATAAACTCTAGTTCCACTGAGAAATCCACAACTCAACCCAACCCATTCAATGTCTCACTTGAACGCATTTATTCCGAAAACGAGTAATCCGCAACCGGAATCTTTAATCGTATCTAGTTACCTACGTACTATTTATATACAACCAGGATTTGCTGCTGTTTGGCCCGCCCCTTTATACTTCGTCATTCAGGTTGATAAATCATGGTTTGAGACAAATTGGAGTTACTAATCTTAAGATTGCATAGTACGCTTATCTCTTCTACCCGGAAGACGGAGACGCAACAACAGCTAGTTGCGTGGTGTACATAGAAATAAAACGTGGCATATTGGATAACGAAAGTAGCTTAGTAGATCTATCAGGTAGTGGAGGGTTAGTTGACAACACGTTAGGCCATGTGTGGTAAGTAGTTAATCTTCATAATGTGTGTTGTTTATCTGAATTGATATCATGAATAGAAAATAAAACTCAAATTAGATAAATGCAGTACTTGATTATATAATTTAGATCGAATGATCGCATGCACGAACGCAGAATGAGTATTTATAAATAATACAGTACAGTACCGTAGGCCCTATTGCAAAGTGTTACAAATAATGCAGTAAACTAGATATTCTGCTTTGATCAATAGGTTTCATTTGCCAGGTCACTGGTCTAAGAAGTCCCTATGTGAATTTCTTCACGTATGTACTTTACCAAGATTCAAGTACATGAACGGGCCTTTTGATATTGACGTTCGTAGACCGAAAGGGCTATTCCCCTCTTTCTCTCTCTCCCTCTCTATACAAGAATATCCCTTTCTACCTACAAACATAATTAATCGCCTGATTCCTGTGATTCAAAATGTGATTGTAGATCTTAATTTACATGTTTTTATTACATGTTACATTATTTATATGCAGACTATAATGCTTGGATCTGACATTTTAAACAATGCATTTCCCTGAACAGTGTACATGTAACAAATATAAAAGCTAAAATTTGACATCTACAGACCATTTCCCAAAAGTTCTTACAAAATTTTTTAAGGGTTTTTCACAACTTTCACCGAGATAAAATATGAATGTACATGTAAACATCAGTATGCAGAATATGAATACTTTTGTTGTAGTTTGGGATGAAATATATTATCAAATAAAATTTCCAGCATAGGTTTCCCCCTATTTGCAAAATCTGGAGTTGAAAGTTACAAAAAATCCTTAAAAATTTTTGAAATGACCATGCAGAAGATCTTTTATTGATAACTCATATAAGTATTGTGTAACACAGTTTTGGTCAAACATAGATTGAACTTGCTACAATTTTGAAAGTTGTATTGAAGTCCAGAGTAATTTTATTCATATTAGTACAAATACACATGTACAGGAATTCTGGTATGTACATGGAGATGTTTTCTAACCCCATCTTCTCTATAGATCTGCCACTGACCTGGAACAGCCTCAGTGTCTTCAATCATAGAATGCTATTTATTAATGATACTAGGTTCATGTGAAAGAGATATGGCCAAAAATCGGGCCAATACCAGCATCTGTCACAAAAGATATAAAAGTTTGCTGGATATTAAAATCAACTTCAACAGTACCTAATATTTATCCATAGTACATTCTAATGATTACACATTCTCTCCCTTTTTGAGGGGGACTTAGTTTTATCTTTTTACTTCAAATATTTATAATGTTATCAGGTTGAAGTTTTTAAACTTTGTCTTATTATCATCACCATGAGTATCACAAAGTATAGAGTGAATCAGTATACACATTGTAGTTATAATTAAGGTAGATGTAGTCACATGAAAGAAACCAAATGCAAATTCATATGAAGTGTTAATGATCAAAATGTTAATTAACTTATTGCTTGAGCTAATAATTAATAGTATTGTAATTGACTAAACATTATATAGACTTATGTGTTTATGATGATGGCAAGATGATTTTGTCGTGAAGAATAGCTTGTTGGACTGTACTTTTGTGCATCTTTTTTCTGATCAGAAAAGATAAATGAATTAATACCAACTACTAGGGTAGGATTATCAAACATCATTAATATATAATCATCCACTCAGACTAAATCATTTCATTTGTATTCATAAAATTTATGTTTTCATACATATTGTGCATTTGTCAAGATTCACAATCTCACTGTGTTCATAAAACTCATGCACTCCCAAGGCAAACATACAGATTCGCAGACTCACTGTTTGTTCTTGAAGACTTAATGCAATCACAGAACAAAACATACTTATGTACAGGTTCACAGACTCATTGTGTATTCATAAAGATGCATGCACTCTCAAGGGAAACCTACAGATTCACAGACACTGTGTATTCACAAAGATTCATGCACATACAGTGCACACATAAAGATTCACAGAATCATTGTGCATTCATGAAAATTCATGCACTTAAAGTGCAATCATGTAGATTCACATACTGTCAGTGCATTCTTAAAAATTCTTGCACTCACAGTACATTCATAAGAATTGATGCACTTACATTCATTAAGATTAACACACTCACACTGCATTCATATAGTTGTAGGGTTGGTTTTTTTTCACTCATTAGTACATTCATTGTAATTCATGCACTCAGATTATTTATACATGCATAAATTCATGTACTTACAGTACATATATAATAAAAGATATTAATGCACTCACAGTATTTTCAATGCATTTAAATTCATACACACAATATATTTACATCTTGGATTTTTTACAACAATATGAACACATATATGGTAGGTTCCCCGTTCAAATACTTGTACTTCACCTTAGTAGTGTTTTCCGGGATTTAACTCTGCTTGCTTTCATTGATATTTTGTCATATCAGAACATACCGGTAATAATGCATACCAAGATAAACCAACTGATCCCTTCGGCACAATTGGACAGAAACGAAACATACAAAGGCTACTCTCATCACACAAATAAATTGTTTTTCTACTACTCTTATACTACAAAAGACAAAAATGTCATTGTACAATATCATCATTATGCATGACATGCTATTTTACCCCACCGACTTTGCGAAGGTAATCTCATTATCATTTGTTAACAATAACCGGTCACCTTAACACATCATAGTCACGACAAACGTCGGTCACCGTGACGTATCATGGTCACGACAAACGTCGGTCATCGTAACACATAATGGTCACGACAAACGTCGGTCACCGTAACGTATCATGGTCACGACAAACGTCGGTCACCGTAACACATCATGGTCACGACAAACGTCGGTCACCGTAACACATCATGGTCACGACAAACGCTCCTCACATGATAATCATATATCCTTAAATACATCGTTCAGAGTGGTAGAAGAAAGGGGTACTTGGCGGTCGAATGGACTAAAACCTGCGCTGTTACTATGAGTAGGCACTTTCCTCTTTACTCTGCCACCGAGTTCGAGTCGTGTTCGAGGAAGATGGGAATATCTGCCAATCTGGTTCCATTCACTCATTATAATTTATACATGTATGTTTGTTATTATATATCCTTATAATCTCAGTTGTACCTCAGGTTTTCTTAGCACACGAGTTCATTAAAACTAAATTAACTCCTCGGAGGGAAGGTGGTATACTTACAGAAAGCCACGTGGTGATTCATAACACAAAGAATTTGTCTTTTAGTATATTTATTATCAGGGTACATTTGTATTTAACTTCAAAATTGGGTACTGTATTGTTCTGTATCTTACAGCTCAATAGATTTTAGCCTGAAGTTTTAATAATTTCATAAACTCTTACACAAAACACATTCTTTACCTATGTAAATTAACCAAGTAGAAGTAGCATTCACACACATCTTAATGAATCCTTTTGACATGTATATGTATGTTTGCCGACCTAACAGGCCTTTTCAATGTCGCACACTCTCACCTCCTTTCTAAATATACTTTTAAACAATCTGGACTTGTAAATTTGTTTTGATGTTATCTGTTACACCCAAGCATAGACGTATCTCAAAAATACTTAAAATGCAAAGTAAGAAGTCTTTCTCAGTGGCCGATCCAGAAATTTAGATAAAGGGCGATTGATTATTGTTTTACGTCACTCCACTACTATTTCACGTATATGGTGAAGGCATATACCCGGTGTATTGCATAGAAATGTATGCATTTGCAACAGACCTTTCCGAAGCAGAGAAGCATCTTTCATGGGCCACGCCTACCGCGATTCGGGACTTCCGTTTTTACTCTCTCATCCGAAAGACAGAACACCGGTGCGCCCACGGCGGGAGTCAAACCTGGGACCTCTCGGTCACTTACCAAGTACCTCATCCGCTGAGCCACACTGACTTAGATAGGGAAGCCCAACCACAGAAACTAGAGGGGAAAATAAAAAGATACATGTTTATCACGTTATATTGTGTCATTTCCTATAAAACATACTTAAAATTTCAAATTGTCATTGTTAATAGTTTACTTTGAAATATACACATGTATTTGAAATGAAAATTTTAGAAATGACGCTAGCATTATGATAGGATTTGAATGAAAAATGATCCTCCATTAGACGTTGCATTTGGACTAAGTGTAAGCCTCTGACCTTTGTCCAGTCTGTTATGACTTTTAAAAATGATGCAATACTACATAAAAATCTGACCGTAGGCATGTCATATAAGACACCAGTGATACATCAAATGGTTTACTTTTTTATCCGATCGGGTTAGAATATGTTTTAAATCGATATATTAGAAGAATTATGCGAAAGTGTGGGTGAATTCCATAGTGTTAAACAGCTTTTAAACACTTATTACTTAAACATAAAATGCTATTCATAGACGATCCATCCAAAACAGAGAATGAATGTCAATATGCATGATAAAGTTGTTTTATAATTAAATATAATAACGGCGTAGTCAATATTGATACATACTTTTTATTAAATGTAAAAGAATATTTCATTTATATGGTAGCGCGCCTGGCACCAGCAAGTTTATATTAATATGCTCTGCTTCTTTTTTTTGGGGGGGGGGGGGGGCGGCAGTCAAGAAGTCTTTACCCTGGATAGTTCAGATTGACTCCCATGTACCTATGTGCATTTTGATACAGATGTACCTCGGTAGTTGACAAAAGTGATAAATGTTCAGAGGTTTCATTGCTTCGTTTTAAGTTCTACAATTCCATGTGATGATGACAAAACATTTTCAATTACTGGAAACCTATCCCAGGATGTACCACTAACATGTATTACTTAGAAAAACGAAACCTAATACCCGAACAACATTGTTGGGACATTTACCTTACAGTTACATGTATAAGAAGAGATACCGGATGTAAATGAAATAATTAGAATACTTCTTTAACATTACGGTCGATTCTTGTGTAATTTGTTTCGGAATATCGCCATTTCGTAATACAGTGAATGTTCTGCATTATCTTTGTATGTAATCTACGTCCATTTAGGGATAAATTTTGATGTGGTTAACGATATCCATTATATCATTATCTCGTAAATGATATTATCTGTAATGTAAGCATACTATTATTTGTATTACATAATATTGATTCACCACGAAATAAACAGTGAAGTAAAACCCATCAAAGTGCAATAGATACTACAACATGGATCCAGTGTAACTCAGCAGACCATGTACTGGGTTGAAGACCACGTAGTTAGGGAATCGAACTCCGCTATGCGCCTCACTTTTGTTCAGTCAAGTCATTTGCTTCATTTTCATACGCGTCCGACTTTAAAGTGATAGAAGATTAAAACAGCACTGTTCTTTTCACATACATATATACTTCACACTTTACGTAATTTATAGAGATCTGTAATCGTCTACGAAGGTTAAATAGGCTGATTTTACAATCTGCAGACTTGTCATTGACTAAGATGCAATAGTTGCGCATGCTTGGAGTAACAGGATTCGTCATAGGGAATGCGCCATTAGATTCTGCGGATACTTGGTACCAGTACTAACATAGGTCATCACATGCATGGCAAGGGACTTTTCGTCATGTTAAATGATTTCCGAGTGGTCAAGTTGACAAGGGGTACATTTCTTTTCTTTACATATAATAATGCAGTACAACAAACTCTGGAGCAAATGAAATATTAACGCAAATCATTTTCACTCAATTAGGATCGACCAGTTTGTCATTGACGAACTTCTACACAAATGTTACATGCGCCATACATTGATCGCGCCATGAAATTGTTTATAACAAAAGATATACATGTTAGGCAAAGAACAGCTGTAGAACAAGAATCATGCAAACAATCTATTACACTCCCTTTCAAACGTCCGCTTAATGGCCGACTTGATGTCTCGTATTTTGTGATCTCGACGTCGGTAACAATTTCAAGGAAATCAGTAGTTGCCTGCACTACCAGACGTATCCAACTCAAGTCAAAAATAGACCCGAAATAAACTTGGGTAAGTTATTTCGGACTAGTCCATACTGTCTACAAGATATTGTTGGTACAAACGAAAGAGATATCGTCGGTATAAACGACTAAGATATCGTCGATATAAACGACAGAGATACCATCGATACATACGACAGATATATCGACGGTACAAACGATATCGTCGATACAATCGACAGAGATACCATCGATACATACGACAGATATATCGACGGTACAAACGATATCGTCGATACAATCGACAGAGATATCCTCGAAACAGTCGACAGAGATATTTCGTCGATATAAACGACATAGATATCGTCGGCACAAAAAGACAATGATGTGCATAGCTAGTAAAGTGTAGGGTGCCTGACCCTTGAATTCTGTAACACTCGTTTGAGTGAAATTCAAATTTTTACATGAGCAATATAAATTGACTCGTACAAGGGCACTCTTTGGGTGTGTTCATAGTAGCTATATACATGTATTCATACATGTATATTATTCTGCCTGGTTTGCGCTGGATTTGCAAACTTCCCCCCACCCCCACCCCTTTTTTTTTGCAAAAGTCAGACATGCTGCAAAGTGACATTACATATTAAGATGTGTCAAAAATCTGAGAATCATAGACATTAGTCTGTCTGTAGTTCAGTTCATTTGCTTACTGTTGTTTTAAATTGGTTTACGAGTTATAATTGTTCTAATGAATTCAGTCAGATTTCCATGTGTTAAAGATTTAGAATAAATTATTTTCATGTGCATACTGCTAGTAAATATTTCATGTTTCAGTATATTGATTGAAATTTGTTCATGCTCTGATTAATCGTTTGGAATGTTTAAATATGTTAGCAATATTTAAACTTCCTCGTTGAATTCTTTTGACTGTTGCCATGCATGTATTTTGTGCTTATCAAGTACTAGGAAGTGTTGAAATGTATACCGTTTCTTCTTCACGATTGGACCAAATAAGACAATGTCTTTAAAGCTCCGCTCCATGGAACTTTTTTTACGAGTGGAATTAGGTCTGCAAGTATATGCAATTCTTACTGAGATTTTAACAAACTTGGAAGCGTAAAACTTTGTCACGTTAACATTGTGATAAGGAACCATGCCAATGGTGTCTGCAGCTGAGCAGTTAAACTTGAAATATGTGAACGGAGAAGGTCTGCACTTTAGTTGAACTACACTTTGATACTTGTTTTGCACATGCATTTTATGAAATGTTAACTTGATCAAATATATTTAATCAATCTGACTTCGTCGAAACCAAGTGCTTCAAAAAAGTATTCTACCGCTATAGAGAAAAGCACGTATTGTGATAAATTCTTATATATATATATATATATATATATATATATATATATATATATATATATATATATATATATATATATATATATATATATATATATATACTTATCTTAGCATGATATATAGAATAACGGACTGTAATATCCACATGATTCAAGTTGATTTCTCTTGAAATGACGGTCCAACACCAGAGAACTTAAAATTGACACCGTGAAATGAATCGTTAAAATTGACGTCTAATATGCTGTTAATGATACCTCATCAACTGTTTTAAAAATCTGGAAAACTAAATAAATGTGGAATAGTATGTGTGAGATGAGTGTTCACTCTTCATATTCCTACCGACAAGCGTAACTCGTACAAAATGAGTTTAGTATTTTGAGATACTTTGCCGACAAAAGTACAAACAAAAGTGTTGAAAGTTGATAAAACTTTTCAAAGTATACTTTCTTTTGAAGTAAATTTAATAAGATGTAGATAGACGAAGACAAGCAAGGATTCCAAATTTAAAATTTGCATTGTGAGGAGGTGTACTGCTCTTTATTCTTCGACTTGAGGGACCAGTTGGCTAATCACCTATTGCTGGAATCAAGGCCGGAATCAAGCTATGTCACTGATACATTCAGTAAAGACAATATGAGAAAGAGAGTTGACGTGACTTACATTGTCGCCGTTGCAAAGGTACACATACTTGTGGAGTCGGCTTGTTTATGCTCCTGCATACATACATGTATTTGCAACGGCGATCGATTATTTACAGGACAACATGGAATCTTTGACACCTCCTCTAAACAGTCCAGGGTCCGGCGCCATAAAATGAGAATATACTTAAGTCAAAATTTCAAATTCTTCTGTTCAACAATGAATGAATAAGTGGGATTTGGATTTCATTGAGTTTTATTCTATCAATATTTGAACGTTTGATAAGGGAATAAATTAAAATGAAAAAAATTTACTTAAGTATATTCTCAGTTTATGGCGCCGGACCCTGATCTGTCGCCATGTGTCTTCTTTTAACTCAACGTCATTAAACATTCGCTTAGAGGAACACCTTTTGATATCGTAACAAGCGCTCTCTATACCACATTATGAACTGCTGATGTAAAGACCATACAACGGCATTAACGGTGTATACGACTGGAGCATTGTGTAGAAACACACAATTGTGTGCTTAGAACATAATCAATGCTTTTTATTGCCACTTTCAACTATTTTTCATCAGTATCCAGTGCAGACATATTTAATGGCGACATTGACTTATTACATAATTATATTTAATAAAAACAGACTTTTATTATTTGTAAATGTAAGCAGAATTTTTGAAGTTTATTTTCGTCTTTGCAGGAATTTTTGCGTATTTGAATTACTTGGTACCTGCCAAAAGAAAAGATATTCTCGAAAAACTCATAAATGGACTAAAAAGATTGGAGTACAGAGGGTATGATTCCGCAGGTAAGAAAACTTTTTAAGATGCTGTTTTACATCCAGTTGGTCAGTGTTACCTGTCAAACAGCATACGAGTATTTAGACATATTGGGTAGACTGGTGTTAGGACTATGGTCCAGCAGTGCTGAAACGAGTCCAGGCAAAGCCTTTGACCATCGAAAATTACACTTGTAGAAGTCAGTTTACTCTTTTACACCAGCCGAGGTTATTTCACTGATAAGGTGGCGGCACCCACTTGTTGTATAGTTTCGTTTTATGCCCCTGGAATCGGAGATTCGGAGCAAATATATTTTGGTCCGTCTGTCTTATTGTCTCTCTGTCTGACAGTCGAAAAACTTAAACGTTTTTATTATTTGTAGACAGCAACAGATAGGAATTTGATATTCCATTTGTGTATTTCGTGTGACACTATCTTTTCGTTACGGGGTCTTGGACTCTTTGGTATATTCTGTTTCATCTGAAGTTTAGAAAAGGAGGCAGCAAATTATACATCACTTTAGAAAAAAATTCTCTCCTTCCTAACAGACGGGATCGAATCTGGCTGGTCAAATTACACATCACATTAGACAAAATCTTCTCCTTCCTGACAGACGGGATCGCATTTGAGGGATCAAATTACAGATCTGATGCAATTCTAGCAGACCGACCTGCCCGTGCTTAGGACATTTTAAAATATATTGCCGTTTACAGGTTCTTTTGTAAATCATTTCTCTCAATTCAACTATGAAGTAAAACCAGTATGCCACATTTAATTTACACCCAGTCTTGTAGAATATCCAATAGCTGCTAAACGTGTTAGGCCTAAAAAAAATGTGTGTGTTTCGGGTAACCCGACCCTACCTACAAAAACACGCCGACCCTAACATTTTTTCGTTTAAAAACAAAAATACGATTTCCGTTTTTATTCCAGTCCGTTGCTCCTTACAGAAACAATCGTACACATGGTACAGAAACATCCGTACATTACAGTACGTATCTTGCAGAGTTCTTGTAATCTTTCGGTCCTGTCGGCATAACCGATTAAATTCAAGAATGTCCGATAGAATACTGCGCCGACGGTCCTACTATTATACGCCCAGGATAAATTATACGCCCAGGCATACGTCCAGAGGCATCCAGGAGATTATCCTTGTGACCGGCAAATTCTTCACCTCGATATTGCGATTTAGAAATTCTGATCCAGAAGAAAACTGTAAAATATTTTATCTTTATAAACGTCTGATCAACTGCTGATGTTTAAAACATACAAGTATACTACGAAGAACGGCTGTTGTCCAGTTGTCGTATCATCTTGGCAACTAACCACTACGACCTTCGCTCTGTAAGTTTAATTAACCGCTCGCTAAAGCGGAATCACCGCAATAATAGCAACATGCATTGCAGCAATCTACGGTAATCTTACAATCTACGAGTATGCAAAGAGTGGTTTCCAAAATGTGCATACGTGTAGCTATTAATTGAATGAAATGATAACAGATGTTTGTATTTTGAATCCTTTATCACTCTGGTCAGCCATCAGACGTCTTTATTGTGAGATGATTGAAAGTTATGACGTCTGTGTAGATGTATATTTCTTTACAAATACGATGTATAGTTGCTATCAACCTGTTGCCACAATGTTGCGGCAAATCACCGCTATTGACCAATTGCGGTGGTGAAGTAGGTGCGGTGATTTAATGCAATCTGAACGCGACCATCTGCGTCACAATAATTAGCCACAATTTAGTAAACGTAATGCCCACACATTAGACGCTTCCTCAGCCCAAAAGCAGAAATCGTTCGAAGGGTAATTGTCTGGCAGGGAAATTCAAATCAGAATATAAGTAGGGAAGGGATAGTTTAAAATATGATTCAAAAACGGGCATGACATGTACTGTTTGGTTTCAAGTCGGTACTAGTAAATTCGGCCCAAAACAAACTTGGACTTTCCTTTCAGATTCTAAAAACTGCTATTTTTCTTCCCTTCAATACAGACAGTAAACAGAAAATCATGCAGTGCAACTAAATAATAAGCAATCTGTTGAACAAAAAACTGTAGTTACACTGATTGAATATGTAATTAAACAAATCAAAATAAAATTTCGTTATATACATGCCTGCATTAAATTGAACAGAACCATAACAGACTTCTTTTCTTTGTGAAAGAATAGTGTAAATCTGAGTTATTCTTCTGTAAACCATTATTTTTTTTCCCCCTTTTTTGGACTGATTAGTTTCTGTCCCGACTGACGTGTTTGTGGCAAATGTCAGTTGGAATGATTGACACCCGAAAAAAGATTTCAAGAACTCTATTATCCTACTGTCTTTTTCTAACTTTAAATTTTTTGATATTTTAAGTGAGCACATCACTTTAAATAACAAAAATTTAAAGTTAGAAAAAGACACTACCATTAAAATAGTTCAGTCATCAGAAACAGCCATGCAAGTATATGTACATGTATACATGTACATTAAAATCCTCCTCACAGTTGATTTAGCAGTGTGATTACATTATCTTTAATATCAGATACAATGTCAAAATGGAAATAAAATTAAATCTGTGTTGAATGTATTATTTGTTAACTGAGTTGCATGTTCAAAATAAGATAAGTATGTTATTCACAAAGAAACTTGAGTCCAAGCATATGATTTTAGACCTATAATAACATGTCTTAATTATGAGAATTAGTCAAAAGTCTTGTGAATAAAACTGTTAACACTATCGTTGCCCAATTGTGCGCAAATACCTTTAAACTCAAATCTACTTGTATTAAAAGTAATAACGCCTACCTACCCTACCCATTTTTTTTTTCATGACCGTTACCCTAAACACACAATTTTTAGGTCCTACTGGGCACACTAGGAATCGATGATCAACTGAATATTGCATGACATACATAGGACATGAAATACATAGTTGAATTAGGCAAGATAAAAATTAACGTAATAGTTTAGTGTACATGTGTATATCTCTTCAAAATAGGCACATGGCAGTTATTTTACAGTACATGTAAACCGTTATCTTATCAATACTGCAATATTGTAGCATTCCTGTATATAATCTTAAGGCAACTCTTCGGAGAATATCCGAAGTGTGAACTCTCCAGAGTATTCATTCCATTTTTTTTTTTTGGAGAGAAAAAAGCTCCCATTTATCATTTGACTGGAGGACATGTATATTTACATATGACAGTTGTCATGGACACATCCATCTGACAGCGGTTCGTGGCATATCCACATGTAGATGTCTTGTACCCATACTACATCTGCCCTAACATACCAGGGGCAGACTCGGTGTAAAGGAAAGTGCTTGGTTTCAAGTGCAGGTGTTGTGAGGTGATCGAGCTGCGTATCGTGTTGTGATTGAATATTGTTGTAATCAACGTAGAATAACACACCGGAGTTTGATATGAAAACTGTCTTCATTAAATGTATATAGATTAATGTAATCAGTAATTGAGAATGTGAACTTATAAATCTACACGTTCTTATACAAGTTTTGTAAGATTTATTGGGGATCAATCAGCAAGGTCCTGTTAGAGAATCGCAAGCTGTTGTACTATGTTTTTAGATATTTTCTATGAAAGATGTATAAATTGTTTGACCACTCACAGTGGATTACACTTTGTCATATACATGTATATGCACTGTGACACCAATAAAACACCATTCCATTTTTCTCAAATGTTAAATCATTTAGCACAAACATTGATTGTAACGACGTCGTTTTAATCTAGACCTATAATTGTTCTCTGATTTTAGGTAGTACATTTTTAAAACGTTCCTTGTATAACGAGTTTCAGAAGACGAAATAAGGCATTCTGTCATCGCCGGCTATAACAAGACAGTATATAGAAATCATATATGTGCGGTAGACCTGTCATTTTCTAGACTTATGTATAATAGACAAATTCGTCCATTACTGATATCATACACTTCACCCGTTTGTCTTTCTGTCAGCGACTAATTTAAATTAAATAATTCAATAACTTTATGCGAATATGCGTTGTGAGATCGAACCAACTGCCATATATCAATTAACTGAGTCATAGTATGGGCTGCTTTATTCATATATATATATATATATATATATATATATATATATATATATATATATATATATATATATATATATATATATATATATATATATTCGTTGTTGCAACATATTCCCATACTTAGAAACGACCATTGCGGGCCGAAATTACGGATATCATGCAAGGATATAGAAATGTATAAACAAGATGCATATTACTTGAAATTTTCTTTTCAGATAGAATCACATGAATAAACTCAAAATTGATGTTTTGATATAATATGCCATATATATATATATATATATATATATATATATATATATATATATATATATATATATATATATATATATTCATTTATTTATAAGCATTGTATTTAATGCAGATGTTGTTTGAAAATTGCGTCAGAAAAAGTCCAGTAATATATGAGCTGTATTACATCAGTTCTTACATCAGATCAGGCATCATAAAGTTACAGTAAAGTTTAAAACATTCTATAATAAGGTGTGCCATATCAGAAGGAGAAGACTGCACTTTCGTCAGAAAGCTGACGTTATGCAATGGACCAGTGCACATGCCTAGTTACCAATATATGTTACTTGTATTATACACACGCCTTCATCCATGATAGAGATGTTTAGAAGTCTCTCAAGGGTGATCTGCATGCTTTATATCACATACTAATTCTACCGAATACACTGACGTAAATATGTATGTGTATTTTAATTTCTCAATTATTACAGTCACGTTAACGTTTATATTTGTAACTATACAGGGCGGGTCTGTGATGTAGTCGGTTTAATTATGTTGGAGTAGATGTATACGAACAGTGCGTTGTGGATCCAGAATCCTAAATAAAAGTCCTTTTCAGATTCACACGTTATAGGGATTGCTTCTAAGCTAAAGCAGCGTTCATAATCTCTTAACGAACTTCAGATGCTTAACAGAGGTTCAGTAATAAACAAAATAGAATAATGTAAATGTGTGTGACGTCTGAAGATGTTGTGACACACCTGTAAGTGTCAAAATGATTTACATAAATGTACTCAAATAAATACATAAGGCTAACACATAATATAGATGTGTTTGTGAAGACCAGACTGAGATGCAGATGTGATCTCCGGATTTACAGTTTATTTATTACACATTTTGAAAATTATACCAATAGTTTATATTGAAAGTTTCCGGACTGATATAGAGCCGTAAATGCCCGCAAACTTCATATCATCCCGGGGACTGTTTCCAGCTATGTGACGTCATACTTATTTTTGACGTCATACCGTACGCAAACAAACATGGCAGACAGTACTTTTAACGAAAATACTTCGATTTATAGAATTAAATGTAGATGGACCGTTAAATATGTAATAAAAAGGTTATTGACTGAATACGACGAAATATGACCACTCAAAGACCTCGGGCGGTCATATTTTGTCGTATTCAGTCAATAACCTGTAAATATTGCTGTTCTGTTGTAACGTGGTTGTCTTCAAGAAGTTTCTCGGATTTTCTTTCATCTCACGTGTAAAAGATGAAAATAATTTGCCTACTTGATTCCCCGATAAAAAAAAGAAAGAAAGAATACAAACAGGCAAGAAAACAGGATTTTATGTAGCCCATTGAGTCGCATGGTCTGTTCATCATGTCTAATTCCTAGATGAAATCACGCAATGGGATTCTTGACATCTTATTCGTGAATTTCGTATTACGTACTACTTGGGAAGGTCAGAGATATGTATACATGTCTCTGGGTAGGTGTCGCACGTCAGAACCATTGTGATATATACCATTGGGGTAGGTCAGAGATATGTATACATGTCTCTGGGTAGGTGTTGCATGTCAGAACCATTGTGATGTATACCATTTGGGTAGGTCAGAGTTGTGTATGCCTGTCTCTGGGTAGGTGTTGCATGTCAGAACCATTGTGATATATATCATTTGGGTAGGTCAGAAATGTGTATACATGTCTCTGGGTAGGTGTCGCACGTCAGAGCCATTGTGACGGCAAGCATATCCCATTGAAGCTTAAGTTTTGTTCTTTCATTTTCCGTATCTTTGCAATGGTTTTCATAGAACTGGTTTACGCCATGGTCAGTCTAATTAAAATCAGACCTACTTCCCTCGTTTTGTTTAATCGCCTCTATCTCGATTATAGAAATGATCAGCGAAGTAGGTCAGGTATCGTCATCAGGGTAGATAGTAAGAACAGACCTAACAAGTTTTGCTTTATCATGCATCAGTGCTATTACGGTACTTTGTGTCGAGACAAAAAATCCTAGTATATAAGTGAAATAAATTGTTATAGATAAAAGTCTACTGTTTCCTTTACTTACCTTATCTTTTAGGTGTGTTTGGATTTGCATTTGAATTGCGCATTATCTGATTTACTTTATTTTGGATTTTTTATACGGGATATTAATTATTTTTGTCACAACAAAATGTTATGAAATATATTCATGTATACTTATATTTTGTTACTACACTGTTTTCAGGTGTGGCTTTTGAAGGTACCAATACAGACAATGGAGACTTTTCCATTCGCATGGTCAAAAAGACGGGGAAGGTTGCAGCACTGGAGGAGGAGCTTAGCTGTTAGTATTGTCTCTCTTGTTACAAAATATGTGGCAGAGGCCATAGAAATGAAGTTGAAAACATTTGTTATTTTGTTTTGAATGATATAGTGTGTTTGAATAAGTCACAACATAAATATTGTAGATAATTGACTTTGTATTTTTGAATGTACTTCTTTAAACACTGTATATTGGTTGATTTTTGTCTCTTTCTTTTGTTTGACTGTAAACAGCATGTCAGGATTTGAATCTAGAGAAGGAATACAATATTCATGTTGGTATTGCACACACTCGCTGGGCGACTCATGGTGCACCAAGTTCATTGAACAGTCATCCACAAAGATCTGATAATAATAATGGTAAGATTTGGCTTCTGCCTTTGAGATGGTATATTAATATAAAACATGGAGTTTGTTATGATGTGTTCTAGCAGGTGTTTGAAAGGGTATTATCATTGTGTATATGGGGATGAATGCATTTGCCTTTCATATATATTGCAAGTAATGATTTTCTCTGAATGCCTACGGGCTAGTAAGGGTTTTCTTATTGTGTATATACCTTGTAGCAAGGGTATTTGTTATAGCGCTTATATCTGCTAGCAAAGGTTTTCTTATTGCACCTATATCTGCTAGTAAGGGTTTTCTTATTGCACTTATATTTGCTGCAAGGGTTTTCTCTTGTATACACATTTGAAAGTAGAAATGTACAAATGGGTAAGAAAGGTTATCTTACTGTGAGTGTAAAAGGGTTTTTCTTAATGTGTATTTTTGAAAATTTATTCTTTTCGTGTATATTTCAATGTCAAACATTTTCAGTTAGTGAGGATTTTCTCAACCCTTGATTCAGTAAAAGGAGCGTAGTTAGAATTTCCTATCTCTGTGTCTTTGTATTAACAATTAAAGTGTAATTTAGCATGATTTGATGCTATTTTGTACCTTGTAATGGTATGGCAGTAATTATTGTCTATTTTGTACCTTGTAATGGTATGGCAGTAATTATTGTCTATTTTGTACCTTGTAATGGTATGGCAGTAATTATTGTCTGTTCTTTTCTCCACAATATACAGATTATTCACTACATCACTATGGCATAAAGTGCTGTATATGGCAATGGGGTTTCCTTCTGAAAATTTGGTTAATAAGTTTGAACAAAAGTTTTGTACAATATTTCTACTCTTAAAGGATTAGAAGAAGAAATGATTCAATGATCAGTTGAAGCTTTTACAACAGAAATCTCATAAATTAGTCAGACAAAGGATGTTCATAATCTCCTCTTTCTATGGTGGATATGACTGAAACATTGTTTAATGAGATGGTAAACCCCTTACATACAAAACCAAGATTTTTTTTCTCATTTTAGAATTTATTGTTGTACACAATGGTATAATCACAAACTACAAAGACCTGAAGGCATTCTTGGTAAGTAAGGGTAGATCAGTTTAAGATTGATTAATCTGTGTGACAGAATGTATCATTATATCTATAATTATCTGGGTAATATACTCTTTTTTCTAAACATTTCCCTGTTTGAATTTTATGGGATGTTAAATTTTGATACGTTCACCTGTACTAATGTTGCTGCTTTGCATATAAATGTAGTTTGACTTTTATCATTAGGTTTCGAAAGGTTTTGAGTTTGAATCTGAGACAGACACAGAGGTTATTGTGAAGATGGTGAAACACATGTACAATGAACATAAGCATCTGAAGATATGCTTCAGAGAATTGGTAGAGTTGACCATTCAACATCTTGTAAGTTACTAAGCGCTAGTACATGTGCTGAATTGCTTTTATTTCTTTCTCCATTCAGATATGCTGTAATGCCAAATATGCATGTCTTTGACTGTAAACTAACCCTACAGTAGAGTCCTAAACACAAAGAAAGTAGTTATAATACTAACTGTTACATCCATTCAATATGTAATTAAATAAAGGAATTTCCAAGTGATTATAAAATAAACCTGATCCGTTTATTTATATAACAATATATTACAGTGCATGACATATGATTAATTTTTCAGGAAGGAGCCTTTTCATTAGCCTTCATGAGCACCCACTATCCTGGAGAATGTGTAGCTACAAGGTGAGTACAATTCATCTCATCTTAAATGTAAAGCTTTAAAGGGAATGCAGTGAATATGACATTGAGTGTTCAGCAACATGGTGAAGATGAGCATAAATATGCATCTACAAAGTGACACTGCTCATATGAGTTTAGATACATATCTATACTGATGCATTGTATGATCATAAGTATACTTAGTATATACTGAATACAATTAATGTGGTGATGAAAGGACAATCTTTATACTGACATGCTCTTCAGATTTTTTTTAGTGAATATTACCAAAATCCATTTCCTCAAAGAATGTGACATGTATATTGTAAGTGTAAATGTCACAAGTTTTATTATGAAATGCTGAAGGAAGAGGTTTTTAATCTATAGTCTTGAAATAGCATAATCAGGTCTTCCTAATATTGAAAATACACTTGTATCGTCATAGTCATGGATTTATAGTACATAAAGGACAGAAATTTACTTAAAGCACCTGAAAATATATAGTATGTCCACATTACACAAACACAAGGTCATATCAAAATTAAATCCAAGTCAGAAAGGTTTCTTATTTATTTTTGCGGTAATTTCAAACAAGAAAGGTCAGAATTGTCTAATACTTTATCAAGTATGTCATACGTTGCACTTCTCTGTACATGTCAGAAATTTGTGCTTTTAAATCCTATTCAGTGGATTTCATTTCCTCTACAGTAAGAATTTTTAACATATAATTTTACTGTACTTTATACCCTATTTATTGTGCTTGGTCTTGCTTGAGGTTATAAAGTCTTGATCACACATTTAAAAATAGAATTAAAGAATAAAAGTATTCTGCTCATGTATTTTGACAAGAAAATATATTAAAATATCCTCCCTACAGCATTCAATGAAATGTGGCCACAATATTTATTATTTGCACATTTAAGAATAATTTATGATTTTATGAAGTAGATATTTTCTGACATAGATATAGCAACACCTTTCCTTCACTGTCAGATCTGATGATATCTTGATCTTTATTTATGCCTCCAATGTTTACATTTGTCATTTATTTCCTCTTGAATTAATAACATAAATATTTACGATTAATAACATCAGTATTTACATGGCCATAGATTATAAAATTCAAACAAATCTGTGTTTATTTAGGTCGGAATTTACAATTTTAAAAGTAAGTGTTATCAGAAAAAGTCAACAAACTTGCTTGATAAACCAAAAAGAAAAGTCCTAGGGTTACAAAATTATGTATATCTATGCAAGGGTTTAGAAATAAAAATACTGGTAAACAAAAGTATTTGGTGTTAATTGTCTGCTCTCTAGTATCTTACTTTGATACATTATTAAATTATTGGTGTTATAAGGAAAAAGTAAAGAGAAGACCTTATGTGTAGTTCATCTCACTCTTGAGACGTGAAATTTTGCCTTGGGATTGAATGAACAAACTTTCTTATAATCTTGTAAAGAATACCGGTACAAGAAGTTTCAGTAACTGTATGAAGTTGTCATTTCATTGCATTGATATATCTTATTTGGTCTCTTAAAGACATGATCTATTTTGATCTTATAAAGACAATGTCCTATTTTGGCAGGATGGATGTAAATTTTAGGTCTTACTTTATGCCCAGTTTAATCAAATACAATCTTTAGACACAATAATGACACATTACACTAATTTCAGGAGAGGCAGTCCCCTATTGGTGGGAGTAAAGAGCAAAGCGAAACTATCAACAGACAGTATCCCTATCCTGTATAGCAAAGGTAAAACATTTATAAAAACACAAAATATCAATCCCAAGCAGGGTCTGTTTAAATCATGTTGTTGTTGATGATGATGATGATGATGAGAATGATGACGATGATAATGGTAATGAAGATGATGATAATGATGATGATGATGATGATGATGATGATGATGATAGATGCATATACATATTGTTTACATTTTTTCTTCATATAACACAAAAAGACAAAGTTTACAAAACATACCATCAATACTTATTATCCATGACAGGGAATTCATAAAAATCTGTCACTTGAAATCAGCGATGTATTATAGTTTGATATTGTAGAGGTGAGACCTCATTATCAAGTTTTATTGATAAATGTCTATCTTTCCTTTTTAATTGCAAGTAAAGTATTTCCCAATTAGCTTTTAACATTTAGAACCTTACAAATAGAGCTAACACCTTTTAGCATTTGTTTAGGAATTGCATTTTATTAATGTAATGGACTTTTTAAGCATTGCATTGTATCTAGACATTGTTCTTGATTTCATTTTGTTATGTACTTCAACTTTTGAAATACAAAAAAGACCTAGGTTATAGTGAAGCATCATTTCTGCATCCCTTCCCTACCATATACATATATGTTAAGAGCATAAAGGCAGTCTGTTCCTACCTTCCCTTTCTCCTTATGTAGTTTACTTGTACAAATCTTGATTCATTATCTTTTATTGTCAGAAATGTACTGCATACATTATTCAAAGGTTTGACTTTAGGTAACGGTGTAGTGCTTTCATTTTGTGTAAAGGATATTTAAGAATTATAGAGGTTGTTTATAGGTTGTCTTTGTGAAGTTTTGAGAAGACATTAAAGATGTTTCAGGGTTGGGAAGTCATCTGGAATGTGTCCATACTTTCTCAAAATAGATCCTATTATACTATGTATACTTGCTACAATTATTCAGTGGGGTTTGCCGCCATTAACTGGGGTCCTAATGTTAAGAGAGGAAATAAAACATATTCCCACAAAAATGACATAAAGAACAATGAAATGTTCTTATGATGTCATAAGGTTGCTGACGTTCAATGTCATTTCTAACTCAGTACACAAGCGCCACCTAACGGATGATAATGGATGGCGAAGCTCATTTGGTAATTAGTTCTGTTGTGGTTAGCCAGAGGGCTTTTTCCTCTCTGTCTGTCTGTGTGTCAGTCATTCAGTCACTAAACAATTTCCAAATCACAACTCGAGTACCATATATCACTCTCATATATCACTATTTATGGTAAATAATACATCAAATATGAGTTTGATCATGGTAGAAACATATATGCAGAGTCATGCCCTTTAACAAAACAAGTTATGTTGCTTTGCTATGGTTAGTTACAGTTTTGTAATAGCTGACTTACTTTTGGATCAAACTATTTCTGGGAGCAGTTGGGACATAAATTAGTTTATCAATAGTTTTTAAATTGATGTGATCTGTATGTTATGGTCCCTTTTTTTTAGCAGATTGCAAAGCAGTCTTGTCTATGAATTAGAGAAGTCTGTCCGTCCATCTGTTCGGCATCAAGAATTTGTCTGGCATCAGCAATTTGCATTTAGCTTGATGTTTTGCATAACATTAATGTTACCTATGTCAAACTTGGTAGATTTGTAGATGTTGGTGAGTTCTTCTTAATTGATGGAAAATTTGGTGACCTTGTCCTTTATTTCACACTTCAGTGAATTTTTTCGTTAAGATTGATTTATTGCATATCATTGATACCTACGTCAGACTTGGTAGGTTTGTAGACACAGATGATTTTTTCAGACTGATACATAATTTGGTGACCTTGATCTAGATGTCATGTTTCAGTGTACACACAGGGATTTCGCATTTAGCTTGATTTATTGCATACCTTTTATGATACCTACATCAAACTTTGTATGTTTGTAGACATTGACAAGATTTTTTTGCTTGATACAAAATTTAGTGACCTTGACCTTGATATGACACTTTAGTGAACACAGATTAATTTGCTTTTAGCTTGATTTCTTGCATAAAATTAATGATACTTACTCATTTGTTAAGCATTTGTTGTACTTTTTCCTGTGTTTTTCAATGTATGGATAGATGGCTTTGCAGTCTGGTCATAACATCTTTTATAGTTTCTTGTTTTTTCTATAGAATAAATTGGTATTCTTCCTCTTCTTCCATTACAAAGTTTGCTTATAAAATGAGGGTTATACTTCATAATAAACATTCATACTGTTAATTGCACATTTTTTAAAAATACATAACAAACAGCATTGTTGAAATTAACAAAAGTTTGCTAATGCTACTTAATTTTCCATTTCTTACAAACCTCTTTAAAATCTAGCACATAATATAACTGAGTAGACTGTCTTCATTTTAGCCATTAATATTGCAGACTTGGGTCAGTATTTAATGCACAGCTTTAACATAGAAGCACTAACTGCTGCTATATATTGTCTGGGTCAACCCTAGGCTGCCACTTCACATTAAGATATATATCTTCTTTCTCAGTATATATTATATACCTGTAATTAGTTATATAGATTATAAATCACAAAAATACAAAAGTATAGTCATGAATAGGAATAAAACTTAAAATATTCATTATATTTAAGCTTTTTGATTTAATTTATTAATTTTGTTAATTTGATAGTAGAATTAATTCAGTAATATTTAAGAGTTAAGTGATATTATTTATGCCCTTGCCATATATGGCTGGGGCATATAGTATTGCTACTCTCCATCATTCTGTCATTCCTTCATTCCATCACAATACAGATTGTCTTCACAACTCCTTATAAAACCCTTGGAGGATTTTAATAAAACTTGATACAAAGATCACAATATGTAAATGTGCATATTTTAAGGGGAATGCTGTCCAGGGGGCTTTACAGGAGTCAAGGCCCTTGGACTTAGATTTTTATGCATATACAGTAAATTCAACTTCTCTTCTCAAATCCTCCTTACCCTTAAGAGGATTTCATTGACACTTGGTACAAACAAAGTTCACATAGGTAGCTGTGCATATTGTAAGGGGACGTCTATTCATAAAGTTTACAGAAGTTATATCCCTTTGACTTGGACTTTCATGCATATATGGTAAATTCACCCTGTCTTCGCAACTCCACCTTTACAGTAAAACTTGGTACAAATACAAATCAAATTATGTAGATGTACATTTTGTAAGGGGAATCCTGTCCAAAATTTTATACTTAGGGCCCTTGGCCTGAAATTTTGCTGCTGGCAGAGGGATTCGTGGCACACTGACACATCTAGTTTTGATGTAATATTCTGTTCTTATTAAAACTTTTAAATTCTGCGTCTTGGAATCTCTGAATCTTTCAGTTTTATTATTTTTGGTCAAGTTATTGAGTCATATCTGATAGTTTCAACATTTTAAAGGTCAACCCATTCTGGTGAGCTTTGTTGTCTTTTGACACCTCTTGTTTTTTTTTAAATTTTAGCTCATATTTTGCAAATTAAAATTTGTAAAATCTTTGAAAATATTGAGTAAAATGGAAGTGTTAGAAATATCTTTATTCTATCATGGGTATTGTTAATAGATAGTATATGATATAGACCTGTAATTTTTGTCTTCTCAGTACTTGTATATACTATTACTATATGATATATGATATAACTATTTTCCTCTCATTCTTGACTATATTATTGCTAGTGCCTTGATCAGTATTATGGTCCATCCAACAACATCATACATACACTTTCATATAATACCTTCTTGGTAGATAGGATGTCATACACTTTCATATAATACCTTCTTGGTAGATAGGAATGACATCGTAAGTCATGCCCAGTGTATCATGGCAGTGATTGATAGGAATGTTGCTTGTTATAAGCTATGAGAAATAAGGGTACATGATATACACATTTGGTGACAGAATCTGTTATAAACTGGAGAAATACCAAATGCATCATAAGCGGATTTATAATCATGTCAATGTGTATTAATATTAAAAATGAAGGTAAATTAAAAAACCGAATATGGTTTAATTATTTACACATATTTTCAGAGCTTCTTTTTTTTTTTTTTTAGATCTTGTTTACCTTTACGTATATATATATATGTATACATTTCCAGAATTTGTCTAATTTGGTCTTGGTAGAGAATATCATTAGGGCAACATTAAGATTACCTTTTGCAGCAGTAGCCACCTTTCTCTCTCTACTAACTCGGTCAGATACGAAATGTGAACACATCCACACCAGACCTTGCATGCTGCTCATCATATTTCCAAAGTATTTTGTAATCACAATTTCTTAATGTACTGAGTAACGATGGCGACTTCTTCCCCATCATGCAAGTGCATTATGTTAACCTGCAAGATAATTATGTCAACCTGTAAGACATGGATGTGAAAATGCAACAACTTCTTTCTGTTTTCCTACAAGAAAATTGTCTAATGACTTTGACAGAATACTTGTCAAATTTCGTGAAGTCACAATACATTTTGAATGTTAGTCCAAAGTTTAACAGCGGTATCAAGTATTGTGACATCATCTTAACAATTTTTCAAGCATAAATTCAATAGTTATCTACTTTTGTATATTGGCATTCTTAATATCTTGTGTGAATTGCATGTTGACATTAAGTTGCATGTTGACATTAATATCTTTTATGTTGATATATTCTATAGAAACTAATTGGTAATTAGAGTACAAAAATATGTCATTTAATGTAATTAAGATTCGAAATGGTAATATTCCACTCCTCTAAGATACCAAGATATATTAACCATTAATGTGGATTCACTTCAACACAACCTTTGTCCTAAATTATAAAGTCATAAAGTTGAATCGGTCAGTGGAAAACATTGTGTTGATTTGTAGTCTTAAAAGTGGTTGTTCAGTTTTGGTATTAAAGCGTAAGGTAGAGCAGTGGAATATTACGAATCAAATGTTTATTAGATGATGTGAGATGGTATGCCATGGTACTGAGGATACAAACATTCATACTGATGAAAACTAGATTATCATGTATCATTTTACTGTATATGAAATATTATTTCTGATTGATCTTTACAAACCAAGAGCAGTGACTGATTTTGTCTTAGAAAAACATGGTATAGCATAGACCACCACCAAAGAAACAAACACTTGCATCCACCAAATAAACAAACACTAGCCACCACTATAAAAACAAACACTGGCCTCCAACATGTAACACTAGCCACCAATATGTAAACAACCACTAACCACCACCATATAAACAAACACTGGTCACCACTATTTAAACAAACAGTAGCCACTACAGATAAACAAATACTAGACACTGCAAAAAAAACTCAAAACCAAAGAGTGGCTACACCATATAAACAAAAACTGGCTGCCACCATATAAACAAATGCTAGACACCACTATATAAACAAAACTGGTCACCACTATATAAACAAATAGTGTCTTAATTTACACAATATTTAGCACCCGACAAATCATCTCATTTGTAACTTGTGAATTGCAGAGATGTTGCTGCATATGAATTAAAAAACTATATTTTATACAAACATGTATGAACTGTTTTGAAATTTGTTTAATATCTCTTTAAAGTGATTGCTCTACAAAACTTATGTTATAGTGCATCAAACCAAAGTTTACTCAGTCTTAATTTCTACCTTTTTTTGCCTTAATAGACAAAATTGTTGAGTAATGTAACCTTTCTGTATATAGATTATAATGTGGAATCATGTGAAGGTACAGTTCTATATAGCTGATTCAATTATTGCCTATGTAGAGAACAGTATGCTGTGAAACTTTCAATAACTCTCTGACATAAATTCTCCTTTATTTCTGAAGTTTATATTTTAACATCATAACAGCTTTGGTACATAAAGCCTATTCACGCGTTTTCAAGAACTTTTTCAAGAGTTGTAGATAGGCTTATCAAAGTACATGTAGTACAACCCTTTGAAGGATATTTTAAGATACATGATGGATTTTGATACTGTTAGTAGGTCATGTCTCACTAATTGAAAGCTGCATTTCATTGTTCAAATTGTAATAGTTTAATTTATTTTACCATGTCTTAGGATCTTGCGATTGAAGGAAATCTACTGCTCTGTTCTCATCATACTAAGGTTTTAAAGGTCTTGGAAGGACAAGTTGTAAATATGTATAACAATGGAAGATTTACACAGTATTCCAACATCATGGATTAAGTTTTTAATGTATTGTAAGGTTAATGAATAAATGTATGGGAAATACCATGATGAATTGCTTAGGGTTTCAGGGTCACTGGTAAACACATTGAATTTCTGATAGGAGAGACAGCTGGTCTGTCTGTCCAACTTTCCAGAGTTTTATTTAAGTAAAAGCAGATTTTTCCTGCCAGGGTCATTCGAGGTTTAAAACTTGTGTGTTATTTAAAGTATTTTAAAGAGAATCCATTCAGAAATATTTTGTGAAAAATGTTTCACATTGATTTAGATAAGCATTGATGCAGTTTTCAGATATGCAAGTTTCCAAGTTTATGTTAGTTCATTTTGATTTCATACGGTTTATCTCTGTATTTATACTGATTTGGTACTGGCAAGGTACTGGCTGTGTACTTACACTGATATTGGCAAGGCACTGCTTACTACATTATATACCTTAAGGAATGGGCATATGATGAGCTTCACTTACCTTTTAAACTATCAAAATATTTATACATTTTAAGCAGCGTACTGAAAATGCTAATGATTTGACATACTGTACAATGTTTTATATTGCCTATCCCTGCAAACCAAGCTCTGCTTATTTTGGGTTGACACAGTGTGATGATTTGCATATTCACTTGTTTAGAACTTGATGCTTATTACATGTATACCAGGGTAGAGTACTGATTATTTCCATCAATTCTTATGCTTATCTGTTCCATCACATTTAAAGCACAGGGTAAGATTCATGACATAAACTTATCTTTTATTTTTCAATAAAATAGCAATGCCAAGAAATGAAATGCGTACTTAACAAAGGTAACAGAGCAGATTCAAGTTCTAGAATTCCCTATAATATTTTACATTTGTGGGGTCTGGAATGATTCACAACCAGTACAGGTGGGATAGTCAGACAGTGTACCTGCTGAGGGGGCAAGTATTTCCCTGGTAATCTAGCTTTCACCACTTCTAGACACTGACCACCACCATATACATGAGAGGCAGGATAGTCAGATGGTGTACCTGCTGAGGGGGGCAAGTGTTTCCCTCATAATCTAGCTTCCCTCACTTCTAGACACTGACCACCACCATATACATGAGAGGCAGGATAGTCAGATGGTGTACCTGCTGAGGGGGGCAAGTGTTTCCCTCATAATCTAGCTTCCCTCACTTCTAGACACTGACCACCACCATATACATGAGAGGCAGGATAGTCAGATGGTGTACCTGCTGAGGGGGGCAAGTGTTTCCCTCATAATCTAGCTTCCCTCACTTCTAGACACTGACCACCACCATATACATGAGAGGCAGGACAGTCAGACAGTGTACCTGCTGACGATGCAAGTGTTAGCCTGGTAATCTAGCTTCCACCACTTCCAGACATTGACCAAAAGCATATACATGAAAGGTGTAATAGTCAGACAGTGTACCTGCTAAGGGGCAAGTGTTTCCCACGTAGTCTAGCTTCCCTCACTTCTAGACACTGACCACAGCATACACATGAGAGGTGGGATAGTCAGACAGTGTACCTGCTGAGGGGGCAAGTATTTCCCTGGTAATCTAGCTTCCACCATTTCTAGACACTAACCACAGCATTTACATGAGAAGTGTGATAGTCAGAGAGTGTACCTGCAGAGGGGGCAAGTTTTTCTCGGGAAACCTAGCTCCCACCACTTCTAAACACTCACCACCACCATATACATGACAGGTAGGTAGTCAGATAGTGTTCCTGCTGAGGATGCAAGTGTTTCTCTGGAAACCTAGCTTCCAATTCTAAACACTGACCACAGCATATACATGAGAGGTGGGATAGTCAGACAGTGTACCTGCTGAGGGGGCAAGTATTTCTCAGGAACCCTAGCCTCCACCGCTTCTAGACACTGACTACCACCATATACATGTAGGGGAATGAGTTATCAAATTCATCCATAATGAAATATATTTTTGGTGTATAACAAACAATTTAGATAACACTTTTTTTAAAAACAAAATTCTATCTTCTTTCCTGAAACGTCTGATGTTTTGTGAAGGAATGTGATACTAAATATTTTAAATGCATCCTCTGTTATTTACAATTACTTTTTCTCAGTTTAGTTGAAGACATTTTATATTTTGAAACTGCATTATGAACAAAATATAGGAAGTACTTTTGCATTTAATCAACACCTTTTTATATTCAAGTTCTAATTGGTGTTTTCAGTCTGTTAGTGTATTTTACAATAAATCATGATCTACTTGCATGGATTGTCGTGCATATGCATGCATTTATGAAATTCAGATGTTGTCTTTTTAAAGGATCTGAGTTATTTCTAGCATGTCTCTTTCACTTTAAAAGATGCTTCTGGGGTTGTATGCATGTTGATGCTAGAATATGGAATAGTAGAGTTGATTTCTGGAGATATCCTTTCAGAACATGCTTTAAAAAGGGGCTACTTTAACTACATTAAAAATACGATATTAAATTTTCATATTTGTAATTTTTCTTGGTCGAGAAGCTTACATGGAATATTCTGATCAGTTTGAATATGTTGTTTATGTTTGAATAAAATATAACTTTGCCAGTGTGAGCATCAAGATTTATTTCAAGGAAAGGTTATGACTACCAGGTTTTAAAAATTAGAATCAGAAATTTTTTTGAACATGTAATCCAAACTTCAGATATTTAATCCAAAATTGTGTGTAACATAGGGTTTATAATTTAATGCAGATATGAAACAAATATTTCTATATTGTAAAAATACTTGAATGCTTCTTGAGAACCTAAGATGGAGAAGATAAAAATTTCTGAACAAACCTTGATGCAATATCAGAGAGTATTGCTGGGATTTCAGTTTTTTTCTACCATACTATTGAAAATTACTCATGACAATTGCAGAAGTATACTTGACTTAATATAGATATAAAACTACTCAAATATTACACATAATACAGAAAATAAATGAGAAGAGGCCAGAATGAGATAAATAATTTTTGGTCATTGTTCTTTAGTGTTTATTTGAATTTTATACTTTAAACATAGGATTCAAATGACAGACACTGGAAATTCTTATTTTTATTCCTACATTTGTGTTGGCTTTTCTAACAATTTTTTTATGAATAAGAATCACATAGATCTAGAATTGCCAAATTTTTTTTCTAACTCTCTAAAATGCCATTAAGTCCATAAAATCATCATAAACCATGATTAAAGTAAAAGCCATTCTGACTCAATATTTTAAAATACTCATGAGCTTCAGTTAAGATAAACATGTTCTATTCATTCTTACCTTTTGCATAATATATATACATGTAATGTTTGGTCTTTATTCCTTTAATTTTGATTTAGTTTAATTGTCTTCATTATGCATTTGTCTTCATTTCGTAACCATGGTGTTGTATCTGTGCTACAAGAACACATGCTTTGATTACAGATCAGAGAAATTACACTGGATCTTTCCGACACTCCATGAGTACAACAGAATTTCATCCAGTGGGACCAGAAAAAGAAGTGGAATATTTTCTGGCTTCAGATGCTAGGTATAGAGTAGATTTATTTCATATTGTATAATGCATTGAATTTCATATGTGGGTAATCTATTTTCAGTGTAAAATGTAATGATACATTGTAATTGCTTGTATGTTTGTGTATTCAAATTAAATTTATTTCATAATAGGTCCTAAATTGTGTCAAATGTTCTGAAAAAGATTTATATACAAACGTTATGCATTTTAAATCGTCATTTGTAAAAATATCAGTTATTAATGATTTGATAACAAGTAAAATGCTACGATATAATATATTTGCATAGTTACATGTACATCAAATATACACATCTCCTTATCATTACTATTCCTCTTGTACATACACATTTCCTCTCAGCGATGGTTAGGCACATGTAAGTTAATGTATAGATTTTGAATTGATGAAGGCTTTTTGTTATGTGTTTATTATATCCATGTTTTGTTACAGTGCTATCATAGAGCACACTGACCAGGTGATTTTCCTGGAGGATGATGATGTTGCTGCTGTCTGTAATGGTTGCCTTACCATTCACCGTGTCAAACGAACATTGGACGAGTCCACAACACGAGAGGTCATTACCCTCAAGATGGAAATTCAGCAGATCATGAAAGGTTTAATACTCATATTATTTGTTTGTTTCCTGTTTTATGAAGCCGGCATGGCCTAGTGGTATCGCGCCAGACTCCTGATTTGGAGGCCGGGGTTCGAGTCCTGCTCTGGTCATGCCAGTGTTCTGTCTTTCGGATGAGACAGTGAAAACCGAGGCCCCGTGTCATGGTATGCATGGCACGTTAAACTGCTTCGGGTGGGTCCATTGCAGAGGTCAAAATTTGTATGCCCCGCATCAGACAGATGCCGTCACCATATACGTGAAATATTTGTGTTGTGACGTTAAACAGATATCAATCAATTCCATTTTATGTCACACCAAGACTATTGCACTTATATAGTGATGGCATCTGCCTGATGCATTGCACAGAAATTCACACCTTTGCAACAGATATACCTAAAGCAGTGAAGGATCTTTCACATACCACATTTACTATGAAACAGGACCTCAGTTTTTACTGTTTCATCTGAAAGACAGAACACTGATGAGCCTCTAGTGAGACTTAAACACAGGACCTCTCGGTCCTATGTCAAAGACTTTACCCATTGTGCTACTACTGATATTAATTCTCTCTCTAACAATCTTCATTAAGAGTTACCTATCATTTTATTCATATGCTGTATATCCATGTTAAAATAATAACTGTAAATAAAAGACTAATTTTTTATGTATACATGTACTTTTGTTTGACAAGGGAAAAGCTCAAGGAAAAAATAAGTCTAGTTTTTGTCCAGTCCAAGAAAAATAGATGCCAACAAATCTTACACTATTTAACTTTCCAATTTGGTTCTGGACTGCTTTCCTCAAAATATAAATATGTTTCTACTTACAAGAATGTTGACTATATACAGTGTGGATCCCTGTATTGTATACCAATAATGTAGTCATTCTCTATCAGTCATTTATTTGATATTGAAAGAAATGTAGATCTGTTTTACTTTTGGTTTAAAGTGCTAACAGAATGCTGAGGGAATTTGCATTTTTTTTTTTATAAAATCCTAATTGAATTATTGTAAAATTCATAAAAATTACCACTCCTTCTGCTTCAGTATTTTTCTCAGAGATAACTAATTATACCCATTTGCTCTGTTTTATTGGAAAACCCACTATGATGTCACAATTTGAACATTAACATCATAATGAAAACCCAGGGAAAAGTAGTATTTACACAACTTGTGATGTCACATATAACAGCTCATGCATGTTACAATACACTTATTATATAGGAAAATTGTGAACATTCTTATAACATATTAAGGTTTTTTGAAACACTTATGAAACTGAATTATTGACTATCAATAATCATTCCTTACCATTTTAGGAAGCTTTGGATCCTTCATGCAAAAAGAGATTTTTGAGCAGCCAGAATCAGTTGTGAACACCATGAGAGGCCGTCTGAATTTTGAAACTAATCAAGTGGTATTAGGGGGCATTAAGGACTATATGACAGAAATCAGGAGATGTAGACGTCTCTTGTTCATAGCATGTGGTACCAGCTTTCATAGTGGTGTTGCAGTAAGTAGCTCATAGGATTTTGTTTTGTATAATTTAAGTGAATTGTATCGTGTCAATATTTGACTGGATTGCAAAGCAAGTTTGAACTATTGATTGGCAAAGTCTGCCTGTCTGTCTGTCCAATGTCAACAATTTGAATACATGTCATAAATGATACTGATTTCAGTTTTGGTTGATTTAAGGACATTGGTAAGTTCCTTTTGACTAATTCATAATTTAGTGACATTGACCTTGATTTTACATTTCACTGAACACTAAATGATTACATGTTTAGCTTGATCTCTTGCAAACCATTAATGATACTTATGTCAAACTAGGCAGGTTTGTAGATATCATTAAGTTCTTTCTTTGATTGACATCGATTTCATGCTTCAAGGAACATAGATGTTTTTGTGTTTGTCATACTATGTCTGTTATGAAAATTTATGTCAAATAAGATATGTACATGGACATGATTGTACAGGTGAGGTTTTAATGTTATTGGCTTCTGCTTTGCATTCTGGTCATACCATCTTTGACGGGTCTTTGTTTCATGTAAATCTGAGGTTAGCATGGTTAAGGATTAACAAGAAAAGCAGGAATTTGGCCCACAAGACTTATGGAAAATTGGTCTACAGGATTTAAGGGAGATTAGCCCACAGGATCTATGGGTTATGATGTTGTTGTCATCTGATGGCTTGTGCATAAACCCATATCAGAGATTGATGTACAATATGGCTGCCGACATTGAAGGTTCTTGTGTATACCAGAAAGTGGTAGTGCCACATTGATAGATGATGTAAAACAACCACCATCAAAGATTATATTGTGTATATTAAGACCTTTACATATGTTTGATTACCCCCAGTATATACCTAAACACTAAACTGTGAGTTTATGAGTTTATTTTATTGAATAACTCTAATTGATCCTTATACCGGTATATACCATAATTATTTATTCAGAAGATAAATAATAAAAACATTGCACACTTTAGACAAGGCAATTATTGGAGGAGTTAACAGAATTACCTGTCATGGTGGAATTGGCCAGCGATTTTCTTGATAGACAGACACCAGTGTTCAGAGATGATGTCTGCTTCTTTATCAGTCAGTCAGGTAAGATTTTTTAATACCATGTAGTCAGCTTATTCACATTAATTGCTAAACTACAACATTAAAAAGTATAGTTTTTATGATCTTTATTACTGAGGATAGTCAGTACGGTATGAGTACTCCTGTTTCCTCATCAGTAAAAACTATTCAATAATTGACCTTCCAAATACGCTGGAAATTTGTAAAATTGGATGATGTCACATTACATGATGCCTTGGTCAAACATTGAAAATGTATTATGACATTACGAAATTCAACAAATATTGTACGAAAGTGATGGGTCAAAATGAAAGTACCTATATTTTAATTTGATTCAGAAAGCATATTGTTATATTTGATATGCTGATGTTTGGTAGTTATTTCAGGCTTTTCACTACCACTAAACACTATCCACCACCATACAAGAGAAATAATCCTAAGTGGCCAAATAAATATACTTTTATTCACTACTGTAGGAGGCATTTTTTGTTCTACTTTAGGGGAGACTGCCGATACCTTAATGGCTCTGCGGTACTGTAAACAAAGAGGAGCCTTGATTGTGGGTATTACTAACACTGTAGGCAGTAGTATCTGTAGAGAATCTCATTGTGGTGTACACATAAACGCTGGACCAGAGATCGGAGTGGCCAGTACAAAGGTAAGGATTTATCATGAAGAAAATAAAAAATGAGGTATGACCTCATTGTTTAGTTTGTTGTATTTTGCATTTAAATTATGAAAGGTATTGACATGTGCATTCACCATAACAAAAATGATAAAAACTGTTCGAGTGCTAAATGTTAAACTTCACTATTTATGCCTTTTCTATTCTAATCTGTATACATTGAACTTAATAGCTATCTCTCCCCTTTCTATTCCAATCTTTACGCTATGAACTTGTAGTTTTCTATGCCGTTTCTATTCTAATCTATGTACATTAATCTTCATAGGCGTACACTAGTCAGTTTATCTCCTTGGTAATGTTTGCCTTGGTGATGTGTGAGGACAGAATCTCTATGCAAAGTCGCAGAAATGAAATTATTCAAGGATTGAAGAATCTTCCAGGTAATGACATTTTGTTCATAGAACATCATCATAATCTATCATTCTGAGCTCTCAGCAAGCTTTTCTTAATGATATATTATGGTATTACTGTGAACATTTGTATTACATTTATAACATATAGCTATAAGTATCTGTGTTATTAAATGCTTCATTGACCACTGTGTACTCTTTAACTTGGATGGAAACAGTGTGTTATCCTCAGTCAGGGCAAATGCAAAGATCTACCAGTTGTATTTTTAATAAGTCAATGGTTTGCTCTTGGTTTTCTCGTTTCATTTGATAACAATTCTTGGCCTGATTAATATTTTCAAATGCAAAAGATTTTGTAGCATATTCACTGAACAAAAAGTCTATTATTGTATTTTATTTTGTTCAAGGTAGATGTCTATTTTTTATTTTCAGATCAAATAAAACAAGTTTTACAGATGGATGAGCATATTCACTCATTAGCACAAGAGCTTTATCAGCAGAAAAGTCTATTAGTGATGGGGCGTGGCTATAATTTTGCTACTTGCCTAGAGGGAGCCCTGGTGAGTCTTAAAGTTTGAAGTTGGACTTCACTGTAACTTTCCTGCATGTTAAGTAAAACATTCACAGGTTTAATGGGGGACTCTTGTGAGATCTGCCTGTTGGGAAATTCATATTACAATGTATTACGAAAGAGAAGACCTTTTTTTGATAAAGGATAATTCCTCTGTAAGGGCTTGAAGATAGATTTATTAGGTTATAAACCGATATTAAATCCTTCATAAGGGATGAAATTAGGCATTGTATCACTATTGCAACACTTGATAAAAGAATTAAATGCTTAGTGTTTGTATTTTGTTATAATTGTATTTTTTCAGAAAATCAAAGAGTTGACATATATGCATTCAGAAGGCATCATGGCTGGTGAATTGAAGCATGGTCCGTTGGCCCTTGTTGACAAGGCTATGCCTGTCATGATGGTAATTACAAGGGATAAGGTCTACCCGGTGTGTATTGCTTACTAAATATTTAGGGGGAAAATTTATTTTCATTTTGAACACTGTGAAAATTGAACTTAAAGATCTCACTGGTCTCACCCCTGAATTTCAGGGGTCCGTGAATGTCCACTGTGGTACATCGTTGTTAGTGCCATAGTCATGTGACACCAGTTACTTTCGTACTTTACATTACTGTCACACTTATTCCCTTTGCAGTGTGGAGCCCGTAAAAAAGTTCCCCGTGGAGGGTTACCCTTTTTCCTGATGTTATGTGGCTGTGACACTTTCTACACAGTGTTTGTTCACATTTATGTATAAATACAGTGCTGAATTATATTTGTTTCGTCTGTATGCAAAGGCATTTATGGCGAGTATGGCTAGCCAAACAGGAGACACTCGCTCCACATGGGCACCTGGTCTCAACCCTGAATTTCAGGTGTCGTGAATGTCCACTGTGGTACATTGTTGTTAGTGCCATAGTCATGTGACACCAGTTACTTTTGTATTTTACATTAAAGAAATTAATTTCATCTGTGTGTGCCTTAAAGCATAGATAATAGGATTACAGTCATGTCATGTCGTTTTGCCCCAAACTATTACGCCCCAACTTCAGAACGCCTCACTTTCATTATGTCTCAATCTGGTTTTAGTAAGCCCCAACTTTGTCAAACCATTTCATTACGCCCCAACATAGATTCATTATGCCCTATTCAGTTTCATTATGCCCCAAGTCAGTTTTCATTACGCCCCAAGTCAGTTTTCATAACGCTCCAAGTAAATATCTCTGTATCCCCAGTTCAGAGCTTAGTACTCCAATACTATAATGAATATTTTTGTATCTCTTCAGCTTCTATCCTTTAATCATTTCATTACGCCCCAGCATCCTGTGCATCCCAATTCCCTTTTAAAAAGATGAATTGAAGCACTTTTTAAGGTACAAATTTACAGAATAGATGCATTTGAACAAAATATATCCAAATATAGATTTGTTTGATATTACCTATCAATGAGCCTCTAAATTCCAAAAATGTTTAATTATTTGCATAACGGCATAGGTTTGCACCCCTAGCAGATTTCCCAAGATTCCAAAAACAACTCAAAATGTCAGTATTTAAGGGCATGCAGTAATATGTGTGAATCTCATAATAAGGATGTGGGGGGGGGGGGTTATGAATTATTGACTTCTTAGCACAGAGCACTTAACTTAAATTAGTCATATGGTTGTGTCTTTCATGTTTCTGTAGAGTTGTAGCTTGTAGTATTAAGAGACATTTGTAAATTTGGTCAAATTTTGTGACAAATGTAAAGCCAGGTGTGTCACCTGTATCCCAGGTTCCTGTGGCAAATGTCTAATGTGACATTCCTTAAACTGCTGTTCATATTGCATTATGTAATTAGCTTATTGGATATGAGTCAGGTGTTTGATGGGATGTTCCATACTTGCTAGTATAATGTGTTACCTTTGTGTTGAGTGGGGCAACTTAATTAATTAACGGTACTTACAAATGTACATGAGAGCAATAGTATTTGAAACTTTGCATGATTTAAGCAACACTATTTCTGATGATCTGTGTGTAAATGTCACAAAGCCGTTTACGACACTAGTTTGTCAAGCTTTGATTGACTTATCATCATGGAATTAAAAACATACATAGTTGTTCCAAATTCTGTGATCGCCAATTTTATTTAACAGTTTTTCAAGATGTCAGAGAAATGTAGTAGAAATAGCTGTGTAACTTCAGAAAATATGTTTCTAAGGGAAAAAAGGCTCTGCAAGTCTCAAAAAGGAAAAGCGAAAGGGACATACAGACATGTACTACTCTGGGATGAACAAATATATCCTTTTCATTAACAGCATGTTATATACAACCTGCAAAAGTTACTTTAAATCAACCTTGTCCAAAATTACTCAGATAACAATGCAGTACTACTGCCCTCACGTACAATCGCATGTACCGTTAACTAATCAGGGTGCCCCAACCAACACAAAGGTAACACATGACGCTAGCAAATACAGATCATCGGGTCAAATAGCCAACTTATATCCAGTAAGCTATTACTTAATACATACGGCAGTTTAAGGAATGTCGCATTTCACTATTGCCAGAGGAACCTGGAGATACAGGTGAGAAACCTGCTTTACACGTATCACAAAATTTGATGTCTGTTAGCACTACATGCTATAACTCTTCAGATACATGAAAGACACAACCATATGAATAATTTAATTTAACATGCCTACGCTAAGCAATCAATAATTCATAAAAAAAAACCATTCTTAATGAAAGATGAGATTCACACATATTACCACATGCCCTCTTATACCCCCATTTTGTTTTTGGAAATCCGCTAGGGGCGCGAAGTGTTTTGAAGACAGTTGTGACATGTCTTATCACTGTCTAGATAACAATGACGTTTACCAGTACCTCATATTGAAGCATACATGACATTTTAAATATTTCCAGTATAATCCACATTTTTGTTATTTCGATATAGACAAAGACAGCGCAATAGATTGTTTTAAAAGTTTAACTTACATAATGTGGCAATTAAATCCCCACAGGCATCCCAAAACGATTGTGTGTGACGTTAGCCTTCTTCAAAACTTTAACCAACCTGTAGCCCAAGGGCGTAATGAATCTGACATGGTAACATAATGAAAATGACTTAGGGCATAATAAAGCTGCTCTGTTGGTATTTATCAACCACTATCCCACCTGGTAACTTTCACACGAGTGATTTCACACCTTCCTGAAGAAGCTATAAATTTATAATTGCAAATAATGAGGGGATTTAAAAAACACTGTGATTCCTGATTTTCAATCTGAAAACATCTGAAATATAAAATACCATGTTGTCTGATTTTTCTACAAAAATGGACTGTATATTGTAAATGTCAGGTGCGCAATAAAACTGATATTGGGCGCGAAATTGACCTGGGGCGTAATGAATCTGACTTTGGGCGTAATGAATCTGACGTGGAGCATAATGAATCTGACATGGAGTGTAATGAATCTATGTTGGGGTGTAATGAACATGGTTTAGGGGTACCAAAAGTCAGTTGGGGCGTAATGAAACTAGACTGGGGTATTATGAAATTGGGGCTTTCTGAACTTGGGGCGTAACAGTTTGGGGCAAAATGTAAATAGGGCAATATGACCTGCACCCAAATGATATACTTCAGAAATTACAACCTTCTAGATCACAGAATTTTATGAAGATATTCCTCATGTTATATCAGGCAATAAAATGACAAAATACTGGAGTATCAGCAAAAGGATATCACATTATTTCATATCTCCAATAGATTATTTGCAGTCCCTGGATGTGTGTATGCTTCTTTTGATTTCTGATTTTTTCCTTCATTTTGCAGAAATGCATGAATGCTTTGCAACAGGTGAAAGCCAGACATGTAAGTACAAGTAGATAAAATGGTTGAACAATGTTGAAAATTTACTTGTATTTGTTTTTAATATGAAATTAATGTTGGTCATAATATAAATTATTTAATGAAAAAAGTAACAATGTTTAAAATTTTGTAAAAGATAATTTTATTTATACAAGTTTATCACTTTTTCTAATACATGTAATGAGAGATTTGTTTTTGATTAATGTTTCTTGGGACTTGAGAAGTCAAAAGTTGCTGTAACCTCTGATCTCTGACAGCTATGTTTCGAATGTGGGTTCTCCTAGTGTGAGAATGTCTAGTGGAGAGTCTGCCATTTGTCTTCTGTCTATGGTGGTCCTTTGGTTTCCAGTGATACTCGCACCATTTTTCTGAGTTGTAATTGTGCATTAAAGCCATCATTAAATTTGTATGTGAGAAGAATATCTTTGTGATTGTGGGAGTTTGATGCTTTGTGCAAGATAATTATGATAAACAAAGTATTTCAGTCAACAATTCTATATAATGTAGAGGGTTGGAAAAACAAAGCTGTGTGACAGCATGCTCTCATATTTTGAGATTCTCATAGACCTAAGGACAGACAGAAAAATCCAGAAGATTAATTTGAAATATTTATTAAATATGGGATAAAGTTAAAATTACTTGAAATTAGAATAAATCTGCGTCTAAAAATTTTAAAGTGTATTCACAAAACTACTGAATTTTGTATAGAAAGGTAGGGATCAGAAAACCATTCCAGTGTTGAGATTTTGAAGCATTACATCTGGATTGGAGAATGGTAATAAGGTACAAGCAGCAAGCTCCCATGATTCTAATTTCACTAAATGAAGTTATTGGATAAATAGTTCCTATTTACTATGCAACAATCTAAGTTTAAAGTGCAAAATATCTCCTGGAAAGTTTTATGCTATCACATAGTAAATATATATCTTTTTTATAGCTTTTGGTATTTCAATTTCCTCAAATTTTTGTATGGAATATGATTATGATATGAAACTGTACAGACAATATAGATGTTGTATTGTGTGCATAGAAACAGCAGGAATGTGTACCCTGATAATGTTGTAGAGTGCTTCTAACATACACAGTGTGATTTGCAACCACTAACATACCTCCATTGTATATAATTACTTTTTGTGTTGCTTGCAAAGCATAACAACACTTAGTGGTCATTTTGTCTATCGGTCATTTTCCACACCTTGTGTTTGATATCTTTGCAGGCGATACATACGTTCCTCAGAACACCACTTTGTTATTATTTGTATCTTATACCTCAGATTAATTCATCAAACAAGTGTTCTGTCATGAGTAAAAGGTCATGTGATATAGTACTAGTAGTTTCTATCTTTTCAACTGAGTTCTGTCAACTGAAATTGTTCATATCTAAAAACAAATGTGTATTTTATTGTTGCTGTAAGTGAGACAAGGGCCCAATTAAAATATGTTTGTTTGGTGTACTTCCATCCTTCTCTTCATGATGGGACAAGAACATCAGTCTGGCTTTTTCCAGCAGACTCTTAAAACTAAACAATGAATGTAAATGGTGCTTTTTACAGGTATTGTATAGTAAAATAGAGCATGTCCAAATTATTTCAGATATAATATATTTTACAAAATGTTGCTTTAAAATATTACATCTAAAGGGTAGAAAATACCAAACATGCATTTTTTAATTTGAGTCCTACAGTAAATCAAAGACCAATGTATTTGTAATTTTCAATGTCATAAAATTCTTATGCATAGTTGATTTATGCAGATTTGAATGTATTTAAAATACCTTTTGATAAGTTGAAACTGAATCAAAATTTTTCAGAAGTAGTATGAAAAGTTATTTAATTGTTATAAGTATCAAAAATAAATATTTAAAGCTTTTGATTCAATGCTCTTTCAAACAACCTGTGAATATAATGTGTGCGTCTGTGAATCACGTATGCATTTGAAGATCATGTACTTCTCTATAGGTTATTTTACAATAACCGTCTTGGATATAAAAATTCATATTATAGTTAGTTATGTTCTAAAACTTTCAGTGTCTCATTTTGAGACAAATTCATTTTCCAAATCATTAGATCTTTTTTTTATGCCACATGTATATGTAATTCAATAAATGACAGCATCCTTTTTGTGAAGATTCATCTTTCTTTTAAGCATGTATCTTATAGCATGATAATTTTGAGAATGAGCCTGTACCATGCTTTGTATTGTAGGGTGATCCAATCTTAATAGGCAATTGTGATGACAAGGAAACTCAAAACCAGGCCACCAAATTTATTGGTGTCCCTTTGACTATCGACTGCCTTCAGGGCATTCTGACAATCATACCTATGCAGCTTCTCTCCATGCACATTGCTCAGTTACGAGGATGTGATGTAAGGCTGTCTCACTACGTAATAAATGAGTTTGCAAACAATGCATAAAGACTGGGTTATGATGCTTACAGTAAGATCCATATATCAGTCAACTTTATTCTTCATGTTTATCTGTATAGAATGATAAATGTATGTATTTACAACTTAGATCAAATTTAATGGTTAGAATTTTTACCGGTTTTTTTTCTCTTGTTCTAAGTTGTCTGTGTTATAAAATTTAATCATGTAAATCATGTAAGACAGTGTAACCCAGAAATCTATATGCAGTGTTATAGTGGATATATAGTCAGAGATGTCTAGTGTAGCTGTAGTGTTAACTTGTCTTGTACTGCACTAATCCCTTAATTCTGTACTACATTCACATTTTTCAGCTTGCATCTTCCATACAAGGAAAGTTCAGCTGAGATATGTGTGTCTTTCACTAACACCTATACTAACTTGTCTGTAGATGTTCTATGTGATGAGGATGGATCTGAGGCTCTTGTAACCATAGACATAGCTTCTAAAATGCAAACAGTACAATTCACAACTCAGTGTAAACTGTCTCTAATTTTTTAGCATTTCATTTACCTGGGATTTGTGGGGTTTTCCTTTGAAAATGAAATGCCATAAACAAAATCTTTTATAATGTATTCAGTTTGGAATTTAAATTCAGATACATGAACAACTTTATCAAAAATATAAAACTCATCAATTTTTGAAAGAGGGTTTACAGTATTGAAAAATATACAAAATGATCAGACTGTGGTTACAAGGTCATCATTTCCATCTTTCACACAGCTGGAGAATTTAACCTAGGTAAGGAGTTATCTTCTCCTGGACTTCATCAGTGGTATGACTTGCTTGCTAGATAACAAGAGTTGGTATTCTGGTATAATTATAGGGTCGTCCTATCTTGCTTTGCTCTCAAGGGGATGAGGAAACCATAAAGTATGCCTACAAATTTGTGGAGGTGCCCCAAACTGTAGATTGTCTGCAAGGCATTCTAACTGTAATTCCCATGCAGTTACTGTCTTTCCATATTGCGGTGTTACGGGGATATGACGTAAGCCATGTTAATATACCTCTTGTTCCTATATTGCATGACCCTGGGTGTGGTAGGTAAAAGCATCTTTCAGCACATTTTTTCTTCACATGAAAGCATCCCCTTGAATTTGTTTGAGAAAAAAGGTTTATGAATTTTTGGGTGTTTTGTGAAAGGACAACGTTCTTCAAGGGTACTGTTATACTTTATGATCTTAGAATGGTGAAGACAAAAGAAAAGATCTGTGTAATAATGTAATCAAAGCAGAAATTAAGAAAACTGATTCTTTTTAGATCTGAATCAAACAAAGATTATATACAATTCATCGTCTTCTGGTAGATTTGCTGAAGTTGAACCTTGTCCTTTGGGAGTTTGGTGGATTATGAATGCTAAGGAGTAGTTTTAAATTCATTACACAGTTTTAAATTCCATACCTTTTTAATGTTTATTATTTCTTAACATTTATATTTCAAATCATGGAGAGGAAATCAGCAATATTTTTTTTTGTACATATTTTTGTGATTATATCTTCTAATGCAATTTTTAAAAAATGAAGAGACATGTTACAATTTTACAGTATGTTTAACACAAAAATTCAACAAGACCTGAAATGAATAAAATATTTTTTTTTCTTCTAAAGAGCATGAAATGTGGGTTTCTTTTTAGTTTCATGGGGATGACTTATCATGAATCTTATAGCAAAAGCAGCCCAATCATCAACTTATTTTTAACCAGAAGAACCCAATATTGGGTATCTATGGAAAAACAACATCTCTATGCGTCTTTGCCTGATGCCTTTTACTTGTCTGATTTTCACTGTAATACAAGTACAGCAGATGTATTCAGATTGTGCTCTCAGATTGATTACATAGAACTTGATTATCAAGTACCAGAGTAAGTATGGTTTTCTGGGGACTTTAAGTGCTATGCTGCATCATTGGAAATCACTATATCTGCCCTGCCCTATAATAAAAAATAGTCCAATGAAGTGAGCCTGCACCATTGAGAGGTATAAAATAATTTTTTGTTTGTTGGAATTTCATGAAATTTTTAATTTGATTTTAACTAATTTTTTGGGTTTGGTTTTTTTTTTTTTTACTAATTTGTTTTAAATTTTAGGTTCCATAACTTTTTGATGTGTAATTTCTAAATTTTATGGATAAACAGTGTAAATAGATCAGGCATTTTTTATAGATTGACTCATTTTTATAGAAATGCAATTCATCATTAATATCCTGAATTAAACTAACAAAGTCAATATACATAAGGTATGTAAAGCACCATTTGTTGACAAGTCATTGCTATACCTGTAATAGGAAAGGAACTTGGCAGGTGTTGCCTAGTAAGATGGATAGGAATCAAAATGATATGAGAAACCTTGAAAAGTACAGTACAATTACTTACTATCCCTGTACAATACTGTTGTTAATGGGTATAGTAATTCCACCATTTAATGTGTGAAGAGGAGGAATCATATTGAATTTAGGGTCAAATTAAAGAGAAATTCAGCATTGTGGGGTCCTTATCAATATTGAGTCATAAACAATAATATTGTAATAGTGTATTTTTTCCAGAACCATATTCTAAATATGTACACACAGTGCACCATCTTTATTTCTTTTGTTACAAACTCATGTGTTCTTCCTAGACACTGCATAATGTCAATTCAAGAACTATGAAGCTTTCTTTGATTTTATTGTACAGTTATTTCATTGTTGTTTGTAGTCATTGCTTCGTAATGTTTTTAAAATAACAGTTTTATAGTTAATATTTGATGTTATTATTCTATACTTGCAAGTGGATAATTCACAATCCTTTGAAAGGCAAATTCAGTACAATATAATTCATTTAATTTATTAGGCTAGATAAAAAAAGATTCAAATTTGGGAGCCACAAATTGGAACTAAATTATGTAATTAATATTTAAAGGCATCAGAAAGCGAAGGAAGAGGTATAATATGCTTTGATGACTCTATGATTCCACAAAATAGCCTAAACGATAAACATTGATATTACATAATGAGAGGCCAACCAATGAAATTTAGACACATCTTTGTAAAGATTATCATTCTTAATTATTTTTACAAGTAAAAAGATAAAATGGGTTGAAAAATTTTATACAAGTTAAGTTTAAACTAAAAATTAAAATTTCATAATTGAAACATTTTAAATATGCAAGTATTGCAATTAAAAAGCTATGACTCTTACTAAATATACATCTTTGTAAATGTTAACATATCTTTGCTTATAAATACACATGTAGTGATGAAATATTGTTATTCATCATTAATATCAAAATCCCTAATTAATCAAGCTGGAATATGGTTGTGTGTTTATATACTACATTTTGAAGTCTGCTAGTTTTCCTCTCTGTGAATAACCTGCTTCTTTGTGATATCGTTGATCACCATATGGTGATTTTCTTGTTTCATACAGGTGGACATGCCAAGAAATCTTGCAAAGAGTGTCACAACGGAATAATTTCACATTCCTGTTTTAATCATGTAAGCATTGAGAGAGTATTGTCTTGCTATGGTGAAAAGCTGTCAATCCACCTTGTAGACTAGAGATATAACACTCATTTAAAACATGAATCAATTTTGTTGTCAAAATTCAAAAACCAATTAAAAGCAAGGGTTTTTTTCAGCATTTTATCAATTTTTATTTCTTCCCTTGAAGTTAGTTTTCATTCTTTTTTTGAAATAAATATAAGCTGTATTTATTGATTTCTTAGCAGATGCATATTATTTCTAATGGATTTCTTGATAACAAAATACACATGTAACATTTATTTCAATTAGAACTGAAATATTTTATTTGAATACCACTATGTGTATTCATATACTCGGTACATTTGTGCATTCTAAAAAACTGTAACTCTAGAAACATCAAACACAATTGATTCATTCTCTGTTCTCTAAAATAGAGCACTCTTTTTTAACATATAGTGTATAGTGTCAAACTTTATTCATTAATGTGTATAACTGGTAAAACATATAGTACATGTTTAAGCTTTCATATAGTAAGGAAATATAGCTATATTCTCAATGATTTATCTACCAGACAGTGACCATTATGGAAATCCAGTTCAGTCCTGTATAACTTCTTTTTTACTCAAGTTATAATCCAGTTCAGTCCTGTATAACTTCTTGTTTACTTGAATTGTCAGTAACATGTTTTGAGCTATTAACAATAACACAGTGTAAAGCATAATTTACTATAAATTTCCATTGTTTAGAAGACCTCTAATAATTTACATAAATTGCACACAGTTTATACTTAGATTATCAAAATTCATCTTTAAAGCAAATTGTTTAATCAAATATTAAGATGGGGAACACTTACCCAACCAAATGCAAGTTTGGTTGCTTTTCAAAATGAAAGCTCTATGAAAATATGTATGAATAATTCATTAAAATATGAAAGGCTAAACTGCCATGTGTCCAAGGGAACTTGTTATTTTATAGTAATTTAAAAGCACCAGATCAAACCCTAAGTGTTTTTCATATATTATCATAAGTAGAGCATAAGTGAAATTTTTGTATTCACTATGTGACCTTTTGATAAATCAAAATTTGAAAATCAAGATAACAGTTAACTTTTTTGGAGTCAGAATTGTGTATTTGAGCAATGAAAGTACAGGCTCTCTTCGAAGAAGTTTTGATTAGTTTGGGATTATATTATTGCCTCATTGATTAAAAATACACACGAAGTAATGTTAACTTGTAGTAACCCTTTTGGATTCATAGGCAAAATGTAGCTCTAGAATCCTGATATTAAAGATGTATGCATATAAATATGAGAATTGCAGAACAGGGCAAGAATTAAGCTGGACAAAATAAGCATATCTTTTTTCTTCTTCCATGTATTTGAATTTCACTTTTTAGCTTTTTTTTTTCTTGGATATTAGAGTTGGAGGAAATTCTGAACTACAATGGTTTAAAAAAGGGTGAGGATGGAAAATCAGTAAAATAATGATTTCTAATGCAAGCAATAGTAATATGTATTTTTTTAATTTCCCAATTTTTACCAAATCTTTACCACATCTGCAAGTTTAGCCCTAGATGATACCAAGCAGTTTGGCAATAGGTACAACTTGGGAAAGGGGGGGGGGGGAATATTAATTCAGGCACATCCATAATATATGTTTTCAGATTTATTGTATTATGACTATAAGCCAGATATGCTTCAATTTAGTTATACATTTATATATTCATGCAATTCTGACCCCGAGAACTATCAGTTCTTTCATTATTTAGATCCATCCAAGTATGCCTAAAAGCCCTAATCTTCTCCAGAAGGGGTGCATGAATTTAAAAACTAATAGCATCTGAAGGTTCTAAAAGAATGCGAGATTGAAGTTGGTTAGTTTTGTTCAAATCAGAAATAATTTTTAACACATTTTTGGAACTTCGTCAGTTGTACATTTTCACGTAATTTATGTGATTTTCTTATTGTACATATATTTAACGCATTAAGTTTGTGTGTGCCATCAGTTTTTTAGCTGGCCAGGATGAATGTTCGGAGAGCTATTGTCATACCCGCATCGTCACATTTGTTGTTGTCGTCATCTAAATACAAAAACTTAAACCTGGATCATAACTTCAGAGACAGGACTTTAATATTTCACGTGTGGATTCCTTGTGCCAAAACATTTCATAGAGTACCAAAGTTTTTGACCTTGTAACCTTGACCTTGAAGTTTGACCTACTGTATAAAACTTTACCTTGGTCATAACTTATGAACGGCGTGCACATCACAGTGACCAAGAAAAATTAAAATGTGACTCAAAGACATCCATATCATATGACAACTTGTAAGTGTCACATCAATTTGTGAAAACATTAATCTTCAACTTTTTCAAAATCAAAAAGACTTTAATGTTAAGAGGTAGATTCAAGTTCAGCTTTTATTGTGTTCTACATATATTCTTCAATATTAAACGTCATTTCTTATGACAAAAATAGTTTCAATGTTATCAAGATGTAGTCCAGAAAGCACGGCTTTAAATTGAATTTAACAAAATTTTCTCGGGGGAGACCCTCGAACCCCCACTTGCAAGAGAGGGTGATCCCCATCCCCCTCTCAGAGCTGCGCGCGCCTTGTGAGAGGCTTTCTTTGCGTGCACATTGAAAATTTCTAGCTACGCCCCTGTATGAACAATAAGAGATAGGGTTTAAATATTTCATGTGTGTATTCCTTGTGACAAGACCTTTAATTACAGATCATTTTTAAGGCGTCGAGCATTTGCTCGACAGTCTTCTAGCGATCGTAAAAATTTTACCTCTGCACCGCCTTTTTAATTCACGTAACAAAGTAGTACCTTCTTTAAAGTAGTAAAAGTTCTTGCAAAACCGGCTTTGTTATCCTTGTTTTTGAAATTTCATTGCACAGAAATAGGTTTAAGTATAGGTCTGCTTAACTTAAATTATCAATATATTGCCCTTAAACACTTATTATTTTGTCGCTTATTGTGCGTGTTAAAATATTCATTCGCCGTAATGACGCAGGCCGATTATGAATTACAATCGCACTTCATGGGAATTTTTCCAAATATGGGGAAGACCACGTAACATAATGCCTTATTTGGAGAAATAGTAGTAGAACGCTTGTAACACACGCGATCAGGGCCTAATTTGATATATAAGCGCCAATATGGAAACCGATCGCGCGATCTTCGAAATATATATAATAATATATTTAGATGTTAATTTCAGTCTAAAAAAGAACAAATAAAATATTTCATAGTATCCTAAATATAGACTGGCAATATATAGACAGGTGACCACTAATTCATAACGAGACTGACCTAGGTTCAAGTGACGCGTTATCGGTTATTTTTATCTTACTGAATTTCGTTTTGTTTCATTCATTTAACCTAGAATCAACAAATATCGACAAAATTAATTACATCTTCAAGGCTAAACATCACGAGCCTCTCGTAAATTACATCAGATACTGTATACCTATGCTGCGTATGCTACTGCAAACGAATTTTAAAAATATCTACACGCAGTGTGTACAGCTTCTTGTCTGCCCTTACCGCCTTTGCTATAAATAACACTTGCGGGACTGGGAATAGCCTCTACAAAATGGCGGTGGTCACTTGTCTCTTCGCGCTAGCGATAGCAAGCAAGAGCAGGTAACTCCAGTCTATATTGAACAATCATAGCTTTTTAAAAAAAGATTAGGTTGCAATCGGAATAGCATTAAATGATCAAGATGTTGGTCACAACGCCTAATAGCTTTTTATATGTAAAAATTACTTGTTTTTGCGTAGTTGTGTATTTTCCCGCTAAAATTTCTGAAGCCACGCCTCATTTTTTCCTTATTAGGGAAGTTGTGTATATATCACATGGTCTTCAACATATCTGGAAAAGTTCCAACGAGGGTATAAAAAAATGGCAGCTGAGAAAGTTTCAAAATCGCCTACAAAATTTAATGCGATGTAAAGGATGATAGCATGGATTAAGACAGAATTTTAGATTGAATGCATGAAAAATAAATTACGTAGAACTTTAATGTGAAGGTTTTATTCCAAATCAACCGATAAAGTGCGATTGTGATGCACAATTGGCTTGCGTCATTACGGTGAACGGCATGGCGTTGTAGCCCTTACACGTGCACATACAATAAACGACCGAATAATAACTAGTGTGTTTGGACGACATACACAAGCTGTTGGCCCTAGTGTCAGTGTTAGTAGCGTAGACAAAAACTGTAACCGAGACCCGACCATATCTTAAAACAATTTAAGCATAAGGCTTCCATGTTTTACAGGCAGTGGTAACAACTCGTCCATTTCTATCTTTGTAAAAAAAATGGCAATGGTGTTCGATTGATTTGACATGTACATTCTTTATAAGACATTTGACATATTTTTGCAAGAATGACGTAAAGAACGATAAAATGTTATGATGACATCTTATATGATATATGGCCGTTGGTCCTTAAGCTTTTATTTTTACTCTATTCCAAAAATTATCGGAATTCAACGAAAAAGATGAACACGACTGGTCAATTTCTGCTACTTTTGACAGCTTTAAATTAAATTTAGCTCGACGCCTTTGTGGCTCTTCAAGCCTTTGATTTGTTTTTACATTTTAACCTTGACCTTGACCTACATAGAAAAAACTCTTGCTATTTAAATTTAGTTGCCACCAGCAAGCTCTGTTGTCTTCTGACAACTCTCGTAAGGAAATAAATTGGGGTGAGGATTAGAATTGTTTTTATAGTAAGAAGCTTTATAGTGTCTTTAAAAGTTGTGGTGGACTTTTTTTTCAGAAGTAGGCAGAATTTTGATGACATTTGATATGAATGGAATGCACGATGTTCCCTACTAGTGTTACTGATTTTGGACAGGTCCATTAAGGGATGGATCCAGGGAAAGCATAAACAAAGGCCCCAGATGGTACCCTTCTTTCGCAAACTTCTTCAAACTGGGACACCCAGATGCACGTTTTCAAGTTATAGCTCTCCTGAGCCCAAATCTCAGGTTAGCTATCTGATCACACTTTGTCTCTTAACTCTAAACATTTTCAGCTTTTTCTTTAGAACTTAGTACTGAGCCAAACTGTGCACAAAGCATCCTTGGAGGAAAGAGATTTGAAGGACCACACCCTTTCAAAGGGAAAATAATAAAATAAAAAGATAACCAGCTAAAATAGGGTTGGTGTCTTAAAATATCTTCTCAAGAACCACTGGTCCATAAATCTCAAATTAATGCATCATCATTTAGTAAAGATTCAAGTTTGTTAAAATTATGGTCTCCAGGACCGAAATTGGGGTGGGGGTGTCAAATTTGGGGAAATAAATGAAAAATAGGAAAATTACATGTCAAATTATAAAAAGGTTTTCATCAAAACCAGAGCATGCATGAATCATTCTTGGATAATGGGTATTCATGTTTGTTCAAATGAAGGAGTTTGCTTTTTCAAAGGGATCATGAGTTTGAAAAATTAAACAATTTTACTTTCAACTTTTCTTACCAAGAACCACTGAATTTTATATAACCCAAAGTAAGCGGAAAACAACATTAATGTTGCAAGAAAAACAAAGATGTGGACTGGCCCCAGCAGCAACATAGTGCACATATTCAAGTTTTTGAAATGTAGGTCCGGGGCTTTGAGGAAATTTTGCAGTGATGGAAAGGTCATCACCAGGAATACCCATATAAAATCCCTACCTCTTACGATTAGGTGTGGCCTAGTGGATAAGGTGCTCGTGATCGAGAGGTCGCGGGTTCGTCTCCCGCCCGGGGCACACCGGTGTTCTGTCTTTCGGATGAGACAGTAAAAACCGAGGTCCCGTGTCACGGTAGGCGTGGCACGTAAAAGATCCCTCACTGCTTCGGGTGGGTCCGTTGCAAAGGTCTAAATTTGTATGCAATGCATCAGGCAGATGCCGTCACCATATACGTGAAATAATCGTGGAGTGACGTAAAACAATAATCAAACAAACAAACAAACGATTCAATAGTTAAATAAAATATCCAAAAAATTTAAATGTAGGTCAATGACCTTGGTGTAATTTGAAACAGCTTGATTAGTGGAGTATGCATGCCAGTTATGAAGTTTCTCTCACAGTTCAAAAGTTATGGCTAAGGTTAAAGTTGACAACAGACAAACCCAACAGAAAGGACTAGAACAATATATTCCTAATCTATTTATTAGGCATAAAAAATGATTTTGTTCAAATAAAGGAGGATGTAATTTTCATTAGGGAAATATTTGGGAAAAAAGAAAAAGCTTATATTCATCTTTCAAAATGTTGCCTTCTCAACAACTAATGAACTAGTTTAACTAAAATTGGTACAAATCATTCTTATGTAAAAAAAAATTATTTTAAGGGCAAATACATGGTACAAAATATACTTTAACAAGATTTTCAATATTTTTAGAATGATTTTCCTATGCATGTACTTGTACTTTTAAGCAAATATATTGTTTGAAAGGTGCTTTCTTGCTTTTATCAAAGGAAAAAATCTAAAGAGAAGAGTTGATAAAAGTATGATTCATCCCCTTCCTTGAAGTAAATGCAACTCGAATGAGCCATATGGCCCATGAGCATCTTGTAATAATTTAGGAAGAGATGGCCCATGAACATCTTGTGTCATAATTCAGGAAGGAGTCTGGGTGGCCCTTTGAGTTTCTGGTGACACATGATAGCTCTCTGAAGCCTACCTTTTAAGTTGGGGGGAGAGGGGGTAAGAGTAAGTAGGAAAGTCTCTTACTTTGGTTTCTTGGTCGGAGAGGAATTCTGTTTCTTGGTCTAAGTTTGCATTACATAGTGAGCCAGGAGGTCAGCACTGCTGCCTACTATAATTTGATGGCCTTTTTCCTGGTACTCCACTACTAAACACAACACCATAATCCTGGTATGGTTAAAACGGATTCATAAAAAAGAATGGCCCTCATTACCTTTCCCATATGATAGAAAGATGCTGCTTGCTTATGTTTATATAGGAACAGCTTTGCTTATCATTTTACATTACTATACTATTTAAGCATGCTTCGATAAACATTGAAAATGTGTTTCAAGGTTGAGTGATGTTCATACCAGTAATGATTTCATCATCTCGCTCAGATGACCACTTGGTACATCATAAAAGAAGAGTTTAGACTCCCTTAACAAAGTTTGAAATGCATGATCCCCAGAATGAGTTTAATCCCAGCTGGTCAAAATGACCATATAATGATAATGTACTTTATACTTGAATTTTTATGATTTATAAAGGAAACTGAATATATGGCTAGAAAGAACACAAAAATCATTTTAAAATAAACTGAAATTCATGACTTGTGGAGAAAGGGTTCCAACACTTTGGCAGGTCCAGATATTTACTTTAAAGTCTTAGTGCAGTGGCAGTAGATGCAAATGACCAAAAAGGCAAATGGACCTCTTGTATCATTTATTTAAAACAAATCCATAAAATGCAAACCAGTGGCTGCTTCCATGTAGATAACACTCAAGACAGATTTGGTTGACATTTTCCATGATTTAGGGGGACTTTCAACAAGTCTCCCACACCAGTAATACAGTTCATTCTAATAATGATTTGATAACTTCTTATATATTCTTTGTTGTCATGATTGTCACATCTTTTTCAGGTGGATCAGCCCAGGGCACTCCTGAAGACACATACAACACAAATTGGATAATCTCAAAAAGACACGAGCAGACAAATTATTTACTTTCTTTTCCAACATTATTTATTTTCATATTTGATAATTTGGATGTATACAACACAGAAATCTCGAAATAAGTATCTCAGCCATGCATTTATTTGTTTATGAAAGTTTATCCTCTAAAATAGATCGCCATCAATAAACTGAATGTTTTGTTACCTGAAGTCTCTTGTGCAATTTACATGTAGGGCATATCCAAAAGCTCATTTTACAATATTTATACATGTATTATATATTATAATGTTTATTTGTTCATGTATTGTAGAATTATATATGATACTTTAAAGTAACAATGTAAATGTTAATCATGATACCAGTTCTATACTAGTACATGTTTTAATGTTAATCATCGTAACTGTTCTTACAATTTTGTGAAAGGTATAATAGAATGCTTCATGTAATCCTCAGGATTTCCTGCAGTGTCTAATTTAATATACATAAAACCAACCATTCAAGTACCATATGTGTATGCAATAATGTGCCCATATGATTTTTGATTGTACAGATGATCTGCTTTTGTGGTTCAATGGTATATATATTTTAAACCATTAAGGTGATGTTTTATGAATGGAACTTCCATTGAAGTACCATGCTATATGGGGGACCAATCATGCATTGTTATTCTTTATGTTCACTGCATTTACAGTTTTGTCATACAGTTTTCTAGACCACCAAATGAAAGTAACCATCATTTTAAGAAAGTGAAAAGGGGTGTTTTCATGAATTTAATTTAATATCAAAGATAATAATATTTTACAAGATAATATTGCATTGATACTGTTTATGTTTCCATGGGATTCCTGTACTTTATAAATAATGCAGTGTCACAGTGAGGTGAGGTATACAAGTAAGGATCATGAGAGAGAGTTCATTCTGCAAGACCCCTATATTCCTATTTGTAATATGATTCCTTTAATCTCCCTCCCTAAAATGATGACATATGTATAAATTGACATTATTAATAACCCTGACATATTGAGTGAATAGTAAAAAGCCATTAATCAATTTTTGTGTTCTTGTGTCATTTATGGATTATCTGATTATGTTACTATAGATCGTTTGTCCTCAGTTTCATCCTTTGTTCAATACTTAAAGGTCATCATATTACCCAGTATTTGTGATTTTGCATTTATAGATATAGGATTTTTAGCATGTATCATGACCTACATATGTTGCTTTAGATAATCAAGTTATTTGATTATTGTATAGTTGGTTATTTTACAGCCAGGAGAGAATTCCTGGAAAAAAATATGGGAGTAAATCAATAAAACATTCAAAATTTTGTTTTATGTATACAAAATGTGTTCTTCCTGTCAAGGGAACTGTCATGGCCATATGGGCTAAATTGATGAAAATCCCCCCCCCCCCCTTTCGAAGAAGAAGCGTCATATTGCTTTCCTGCTGTCGGTCTATTTACAGTTTCCGCTCATTATCTTTGGAACCAACCTCTTGTTGAATTTAGTAATACAACAGATTCCCACCATAGAATGTTACAATGGAAGGCCATGCTTCTCTAGCAATCCTCCATTGCCATAAATGGTTCTCTTGACCTCTGTACAGGTAAACATTTCTGTACAAGTCAGAGAACAATCTATATTAGACAAGAATCAAGTTATAACATAGGATGTAAAACATGACTCACTCTGTTGTACTCTAATGAAAAATAACTTCGGAACAAATGCGGCCATTGAAACACAGTATAAAGCTGGAATTAGCAGTTATCTTCTGCCATTACTTAATTACCGATATTAAACACATCTCTGAAAGAACAAGTATTTGTAATGTATGATCTCAAAGGCCAATCAAACAAAAGGAGAGTTTTTTGCTTGACAGAGAATGGGTATCATGCAAGCAGGCATGTAGATGTACCAATATACTGTGTCTGATGCATGCTATGCACATGTAGGCCACACCTGTGCAGGGTTCGAAATTGTTATCTTTGATTGTTTGGGTGTATATTTGAGTGTAAATGCATTATACAACCAAACAAGATGAGTTTTGTTCCTCTCTGGAGCTTGGTCTTGCCTCCCGATTTGAAGAAGTCCATTAATATCCACCAATTAATATACACCACTATTTGGAATGCTAGCGCTAGTGATAGCGATTCACCGGTCTTTCTTTCCCTCTTCACCAGACCACCCACACTTGATAGATATCTGTAGGGTTGTATTAATTAAAGCATCCAATACAACATAGTACCCGTTACACCTCAATTTAAAATTCTTTCGAGCCCGTTAGTTAAACTTAGATGCTGCCGGCGAGGTAGCCTGATCATCTTGACCAGAAATTCCGTGTACTTGTAAAGCAAGTAAAGTACAGCAAAATTTCAGTTCAGATCGACCAAGCTTAATTTCAATATATCAAGAAATGAAATTAGAAAATGTGTGCACTCTAAAACTTGCAAAAATATTTTATCCTCTTCAGAATAAATGTACCTTAAGAACTTTATGGCGCTGTATTTCGTTCAGCATCCAATAATGCGTTCGTTAAACTTCATTGCTGTCGACGAGGTAGTCTGATCATCTGGACCAAGAATTCCCTGTACTTGTAAAGCAAATAAAGTACAGTAGAGTCTCGGTTCTGGATGACCAAACCAAAAAATCTCTACCTCCAAGGAATTTTTATACTATTCGTTAACTTCTTGCTGTTGTCGTGCCATCCTCTCACCTGTACTGTATCTATCCACAGATGCATCGTTTCCCGCTTGCAAAGTAACGTCATCAATGACGATTCCATTTTCAATTTTAAAGGGTTGCGTGATATCACGGCAGTGGATGCAGAATGAAAATCACATATCAAATAATGATTAAAGGGCAGACAATAATACAAATGGCCAACAATCAGATTTTGATGTTTCTTTTATCAAAATGTTGTGGGAGAATTGAAATTGCAATATTTAATTTAACAATATATCCTGCCCACCCACAAACGATAGAATAATCGAAATGCTTTACTTCAGCGCCAAAATTGATACAGCTTTTTAACGTGGGAATACGGACGCCAATGAGGGCCACGCAGGGGGGGGGGGAGGGGGTATTTAATCGTGAAAATTCAACTTACTAATTTAAAATTTTAAAACTATCTTAAAAATTCAAGAAACTATCTTAAAAATTCAACTTACTAACTTGAAATTTAAACTGAAATATCTTGAAAATTCAAGTTACTTTCTTGAAAATTTACCTTACTAACTTGAAAATTCAGCTTAACAATCTTGAAAATTCAGGATACTGTTTCGAAAATTCACTTAACTATCTTGAAAATTTAACATACTATCTCGAAAATTCAACTCAATATTTCATTGTTACTTAAGTTGAAAATAAGTTTGTATTAAGTTTTCTCTGCTTATACGATGTTCATCCATATCAATGCCTATGCACTAAACTACCCAGAAATCCGTTTTGTTAGCTGGTATGTGAACAAGAGTTTCCTTAATTCAAGCCCAAGGCCGTGGGATAAACAATTTTGATACAGACAGAACAAGTCTAGCCATAATGAATATAAATGAGAAAATATTAAAGTTTTACCTCATACAGACAGACATGTCTTACTTGATACAGACAGAAAAATTCTGGCCACAATGCATTGATGAATATAAATGTGAAATATGAAAATTTTACTTCCTCCTGCCCCCCCCCCCCTCCTTTAGTTGACGAGTTATGGGCAAGGTTAAAGCTTTTGAAAAGTGGGTCAAACTTCAAGGTGAAAGTCGTGGGGTCAAACGTTTTTGCAAAGACAGAAAGTCTAGCCATAATGATCACAGATATGAAAGCTCTTCCCCAAGTAGCTGGGCAAGGTTAAAGCTTTCGGAAAGTAGGTCAAACGTCAAGGTCAAGGTTGCGGGGTAAAATGATGGCACCAATGGCAAGGTCTGCTCACAAGGAATATACGTGAAATATGAATTCTCTAAGTTTAATAGTTTTGAATGCATGGGCATTAAAGTTTTTGTCTGTGCCGCTTAGGGACTATGCAATATTTATCACCGTGGTGGGACCGGTGCATTTGAAAATTTGATTTAAAATGTATGTGTCCTACGCATACTTCTTTCAGAAAAAGTAATTGTCCCATATCAATTTTAAGTGAAAAAAGTACATATCCCATCACAAATCACAATGTTTGGTATAGTTTTAATGTTTATGTATATAACACACTATATAAAATGTTTGTACATGTATATGTATTTGGAAATATCCATAAGTAAATTACTTTTCCTAAAGCATTGTGTAATTTATAAATTGTAAAAATATAATACATATCATTTACTGAAGTTTAAAAATGATACTAATAACAAAACTGTTCAAATGAAGCATTTTTATGTCATATATGAAAGTGTGACCCCTGGCCATACTACCTATGTCTTTTTCTATCACACACACAAATACTAGGCAAAGGGATCCATTATTATTATTATACTTTACATATGATTCAATCACACAGAGTATCTTTATAAGCACAAATTTATGACATTGTTTCATGAAGTCACAAGGAGTAATCTTGCAATCTCAGTGGTAAACGGATGGAATGACATGATGTATGGGAAATAACAGGCAATAAATTCAGATTCACTATCTTCAGATTCATTTGCAGATTTTTCAAATTCAGTTTTATGGTCATCAAATTACAGAGATTTCTTTAGCCATGTACAATTATTCCTCTAATACCATCAGCAGCAGGGATCATGCTTGCCTTAAATCATTAAAAGAGGGTGGCTGTTTTTCGTGACGAGGCACTTGACTATGTTTCCTCTTTTATGTAATAATTCTTGTGATTGTATACCTTGATGTGTTGGATGATATTTCATTTATTTTTGTGTTGCAAAGCTAAAGAGTGGTTGTTTTATGATTTTGTTTAAGTTTATCAAGGTTTACTTTTATTTTTTATGTTTTGGTTATCCATGTTTTAGTTGTTCAAAGTTTATTTAACCAAAAAAAAAAAAAAAAAAAAAAAAAAAAATCAGTGCATTGTTGTAGTTGTCCCATGCAGAATCTCTGTGAAAAATTTCTCTGTCCCATGTTGTATGGTCATAAAAAGGTATATGTCCCATCACATTTTGCATCCCCCGTGATAAATATTGCATGGTCCCTTACACCGACGCCGACACCAGGGCTTTGTCATTAACTCTCCGGACATTCACCACGGCGATCTAAAAAGGGTATATTGAATATTCAAGATAGTAAATTGAATTTTCTTCTTCAGGAAAATCATTGATCACTATTCACCAATTGTCCCAAACGATAGACGCCATGATTCTCCCTGAGAAAACTTTTTATATTTTTAGAGGAGCCAGGGTGATTTTGTTTCTTAGATTCAGGGTCAAAATTGCGTACCCAAGTTTTATCCTGAGTGACAATTCGACCTATAAAATCCTTGGGATTATCCTCTTAATACAAAAGATGCAAAGAAACATGTATCACAGTGGCGATTCCAGGATTTCCAAAGAAAGTGGGGAGGGCATATGTGAAAATCAAGTATAAGCCAAACTACTCAGCCATTGTGGGTGTCAGATCTGGAGTTTTACTTGTAGATATGTAGCGAAAAGCCGACCCCCTCTAAATCCGCCAATGGATCATATCTGTTTCTCGTTTGATCTTCAGTCAATAATCTATGGGCCATCTAGCCGAGACCTGAGGTACACCTAAGATGTTTAAAATTGATTAAACAGCCCCATAACTTTTTCTGGCTATATTTCGGAAGTTTCGTCTTCTGTTACACAAAACGAGAGTGTCCACAATATCAACGCTGTCGTCTTCAATGCTTTCCCTCCCCCTTCTAAATACAGCAGCCCATTTTGAACAGTATTACCTAAGGGTTTTTGTAAAGTTCTTATGATTTTCCTTGTGAGTCATCCCCCTGTTACATAGATATCACTGCACGGACTTCAATTTTCTCCATTTCAGCAGTTTGACTAAACCCTTTAGCTTTTAACAGCGAATTCCGTATGTGATTAAAGACTTTGGAGTACTGTCCTCTCAGACCCTCTACCCAAAGCGTTCAATAGGATTTAATAATGGTTTGATTTTATGTTTTATATCGAGGTATATATCGAGCCGAGAACTTTTTGATTACACCTCGTACGTCTTATTCGTAGTGAATATGGAGATGGTTTTTGTTCGTGTTGTATTTGGAGATGGTTCTTGTTCATGTTGTATTTGGAGATGGTTCTTGTTCGTGTTGTATTTGGAGATGGTTCTTGTTCGTGGTGTATTTGGAGATGGTTCTTGTTCGTATTGTATTTGGAGATGGTTCTTGTTCGTGTTGTAATTGGAGATGGTTCTTGTTCGTGGTGTATTTGGAGATGGTTCTTGTTCGTGTTGTAATTGGAGATGGTTCTTGTTCGTGTTGTATTTGGAGATGGTTCTTGTTCGTGGTGTATTTGGAGATGGTTCTTGTTCGCGTTGTATTTGGAGATGGTTCTTGTTCGTGCTGTATTTGAAGATACGTCTTGTTCATCGTGTATTTAGAGATAAGTCTTGTGTGTGGCTCCAGATATAAAATCCTCACCAGCAATGCTTTTCAGTGAAGAAATAATCATTATACAGTTAGTGCATAAATCTAAATTAAAATTTCAAAAATATCTAGAAGATGCCTTTACACTATACGTGAAATAACAGTGGAGTGACGTAAAACAATAATTCATAATCAATCAGTCAACATATCTTATGTTATTTAATGTGAAAATCGCATGAGTTGTTCAGGCTTTCTAGGTTAGCATATACTTTCCTCAATATAAAGTACATTATAATTATGTTTGCACAGCCACCTTACATTTTATGCTTGCGTTTATGTAATATTTACACTAGCTCAATGTGAAGTAAAGCAGATCTATGTAGATATTATAAATAGATGAAAAGTTTTAGAATTGATCTTTTCTTTTTCCTGTATGTGTTATGTCAGTAATGATAATAATAATATCATCATCATCATCATCATCATCATCATCATCATCATCATCATCATCATCATCATCATTATCATCATCATCATCATTGTTATCATCGTCAGTATCATCATCATAATCAGTCTGATCAATCCGAAGGATGCTATGAGTTTCTTGTCTGTCTGTCTGTCCGTCTGTCTAAGTGACCTCGTCACTGCACGTATACTTCCTGAACCAATTTACTGATTTCCACATTTCTGGCACAGACGAAGAAGAGCACATGGAAAGTCAGTTTTTTTCTGATATGACGTATTAAATGCTGCAATACACATATAAACTTGTTATGGTGTAAAATGAAATGATTTTATTTTGGCCTCCAGCGGAGCTCTAAGCTTCGGCTAACAAATGCTATCAAATCAATGCTTTATTCTCTGTATCGAGTAATTCAATAAAATGATACATAAATGTGTTGAAATGATTAAGTCTAAAAATGTCGAAAGATTTGACAACAAAAGGGAACTAAAGTTAACAACATTTTAAATGCACCCTTTGGTGATGCATTCAGTTTGATGATTTTATGAGGCAAGTCTGAGGAAGAATTTCGTCAAAGAAGGATACCCTCTGGGGCTTATATCGTCCCACCCTGGATCCGACACTTGACGGATTTGGTTGAAAAACAACAACATTTTTACGGAACCTTGAGTACGTCATCCCTACAAAGCTTCATAAATTTCTTTAATTAGCCCTGAAGGAAACATCTATCAAAGCTTTTTATAACATACTAATAATACAATGTATATATACCTTTTATTAATCTGTAAAAAAAATGCACCCCTCCCCCCCCCCAAAAAAACCCCCAAAAAATAAAAAACCAACAACAAACAAAAGTCATGGAAGTTATTTTAGTCTTCCATCTCTATTGCAATAAAATCAGTAACAATGCATTATAAGCAACGTTTCAGGGGACATTTAAAGAAATTAAACATAGTCAATAAACAACAAAATCCCAACAAGCGTCGCTTAAATGTAGTTCACTTTTAATAGTACATTTTGAAGAAATCTGAAAGTGAACAGTTTACTTAAAAACAGAGCGACACAGCAGCTCTCATGAACTTTAAGTTGGTCTAGGTAAGCTAAAGTGATGGTTTCTGCGAGGGTCACTTTCTCTTTGTATGTTTTAATTATTTACATGTAATATATTAATATAATGCTTTGTGAGCAGTGAATTGTTAGCAATGCAATCTACATATGTTCATACGCTCTTCTCAAAATATATCTCTTCAAATTATCCAAGCGTTTTGAGTGAATGACATTTTCACCCCTTTATCACACATAACATATTACATTATGGATGCCATATTTGAACATGGATAACTTATTCTTAGTACTCTTGTTGTCTTTACTTTTGTACATTATGCTTTCCCTCTTTATTCACCCTGCGTATGCTAACTTGATATTTTTGATGTTGTATTGTTAGCTAGAGAGATGAATTAAGATAAGTATTTAATACTTGTTTTCAAATCTCTAATGCATTGCTACTATGAAATTTCTTTGTATTGTTGTATGATTCTTTTCAAATAAATGTTTAAACTAAAATATATCTCAATGTTTTGCAATGAACAATTCAAGGACAAAATCATTTTCGACCCCAATGGTGATGCGCCTGTTAAGTATTGTAGAACTTACATATCGCTTGAAGTGTTGTAACGAAGGTAATGTTGAATCGAGTATCGTGATTTATGCACTTGCCATTGTTTATAACAATGTTATTTTGCTTAGTCACATTTGGTTTTATAAAATAACAGATTGTATTTACTCCTTCATATATCCATTAACAAGCAGTTTTAAATCTTTTACGTCCCTAGAAGAAAAAAAACCAGACATCTTTGTATGGTTCCTAATAAGTCGCTATTGACGTCATTCGCGCTTGGCTTTTTGTATGATTAAAGTCATGGCAAATGCAATGACGCACTCGGAACTGCTTTGCCTTTTTCCGGCTAAAACGCCGAGGCGCTCCGAATGAGACAAGATCTTCTTAACTAATACTTCCCTTTATATGATAGTACAGAGACATACCGGTATATTGTGTATATATTGGAATATAACTTTTGATTGGTCAAGAGATTTTCATTAAGTTACACCGAATAGCCTACGTCGACTCAAGAGTGAGTGATCACCAACAGTATCATCATTATTAACAGATCGGATTTGCAAAGAGGAAAGTCGCATTTACTAGGTAAATAACTCTCATAATTTAATTAAAATCTGAATAGAGTTTTTTCTTAGCGCATTCGAACATATTTTTGGTCTCAAAATCTGCAATGCCAGAGTATAAAATATGTCACTCCGATATATCAATGCAAATCGAAGCGAGGTGAATATAGGTGAAGGTAACAGGGTGTATCCTGCCGGAGTTATAGAGTGAGCCTTCCTCCATAGCCAGACTTCTCCCGGCGGTCCTACTCTAGAGTGAGCCTTCTCCCCTTGAGGGGAACACTCACTCTAGAGCCAGCCTTCCCCTCTGCATAATTTTGAGTGAGACTTCCCCTAGGCGGTTCTACTCTTGAGTGTCCCCCCTCCTCTTAGGGAGTAAGACTCACTAGAGCCAGTTTTCTCTTGCCTAATTTTGGAGGCGCATAGCTGACGTTGTGCCAAGTACGCACGGGCGTACACATCATTTTAGTAGAGAGAGAGAGAGGTCTTACTTCTCACTGAATGAAAATCAATATATTTGGCGACGTTTGCGTTAGTTTCAGTCATGGACGTGTAATAATGGACATTTATGCTGGTACGTTGTATTTCAAACTTGATATTTCTTTAACTCTTTTGAAAATAAAAGGTAAGAATAATATATTTAACCACCTTTAAAACTCCAGAACCCGTTTGCTTCCGGGTACTTCGCCGCGGGCCCTCTCCAGGGCTTCACTTTTGACCCATTGGGGCCTCAGGGCTACCCCATCCCCATCTGGTGTGTACACATTATTATGTCCCTGGCTACGCGCCTGTTTTGATTAAGAACCAATCCCCGTATGATGATATAATTGTAGTGAAACTTTACGGATCAGCTTCCCCACCTTAATTCAAGTCTCATTCCGTCCTAATCGGTGCCTTAACCTCTTTACAATTAAGCTTTTATGCAATGTCTTATTGTGTCCGTATCTTTGCTTGCTCGCCTATGGCTGATTGTGTCAAGCGGCTCGCCCATGGCTGATTTTGTCGTACGACTGAGTCAGATGTCTTTTTCTTTTTTATAGTTGCAATCTATATTTCAATGATAGCTCCAGCAATGTTACTGGTAATCATGCCCCATGTGGTCACCTTGGTCTACGTATGTCCATCTGTCTCTTACAGATTTTGTCTGAATTATAACTGTTTAACCCAGAGTTGGACAGTAAACTTCAAAAGTAAACATGTTAATCAAAGTGTTGATAAAATTAAATCTATTGGAAATTCCATTAACCTAAATGTAACCTACAAAGGTAACGTTGCAGCAGACAGGACAACGCGAAGCCCAATGTTGCTAGGCTTTGTCGTGACATTCTGACTCAAAACAACGTCTAAGCTCTTGATTGGCGACCATACAGTCAAGAATCGTCCATAATCGAGCATTTGTGGGATAAGCGGAACAGAATGCTTAGGAAGTGCGTCAACTCAGACAGACCCTTATTGAGCAGTGCAATAATATCCTCTAATTGCAATAAACACCTTGAGGGGGTCAATGTTAAGGAGAATCTCTCATCCTCCTCAGCAAGGTCATAGGTGGACACACGCTACTGATTTAAATCAGAAAACGGCGTTGGAAACTCTTGTTTTAACGCTATTCACGCAAACGGCGTCTGTGATGGGACAACAAAAAAAAAAATATTCAGAAAATAAATATTCAGTAATGATAAATAATCGACAGACCAAAACAGTGAACTTATCGTCAAAGAATCAAGTAAAATAATAACGAATAAAAAAAACTTGTGTATCTTTTTCCCGCTAGTATAGTATTTACTGTTGTCAAAGTAATTCTTACTATCTACTAGAACTGTCTTACAGAGAAACAGAAGACATCTGACAAAGCTGTAAGACACAAATCACCAAGGACATGCATACAAAACATGATAATAGTAGAATATACACGGGAAAAACATTACAAAAATATTCGATTGTGCTGAAGTTACGATACCGACCTAGGACGGTCAATTGAAGTAACAAACGTCACTCAGTTGGTGTGGTTAGCCAGGCGCCCACCTTAAATAATCCACTGCCGCATCATCACTAGCCAGTGATATCCAAAGTATTGGCTGTAGGTTACACTGAAAGACTGAGAAATTTTGTGAATTGGGCTTTGATATATGACCTCGAATTCAAAGTCAAAATCACAGGATCATATTTAAACGAGTAAAGTATCGGTATACAAAACGTCAATGTTATGACCAAGACAAAATTTTGATCATGGCATGCATTGTGACTTTGACTTATATACAAACTTCGTTAAGGTCATCATTCCTGTGGTATCAACAACAGTTGTGTGAAATTTGATCCAGCTCGAACAAAGCAGCGAAACTGATGGCTCAAAAATGAATTTACAATTACAACTATGACCTTGACTTTAGATATACTACATTGGTTCAAAGCCATTTCCCATGGGCCCTTTGGGCATGAACAACAAAATCAATCACGTGAAATACGTTCCTGATTCAAGTCAATAGAAAAAGTAGTTACCACCCGCACACGAATTTGTGAACTTGACCGTGCAGAATCCGGTATTAAACCCTGGATTAAGGTCATGACACACCATTGGGTCAAGGACAATAATTGTGTGTAGTATTACCCAAGTCCAATTTATCATTGTAAAATTCTGGCTTAGACACGGCTATCGACTATATGTGCACTGTACACTTGACCTACGAGATAAGACCTTGGTAAGGTTAAATATCGAGGTATATCCTTGGGTCATTGGTAATGTGAAAGAAAAAAGAGGAGTTACTGGCTCAGTTATGTGGCAGAAGCCACCATGGAGCTATACAACACATGAATATAAATAATATACTAGAACATATAACACGTTATCCGAATACAAGTTATCATTGTAAAATTACAGGCACGAATTTTGACAATATGTGCAACGTGACATTGACCTTACCGACATGACCTTGGTTAAATGTCATGACACACTCTTGGGCCATGGATAACCAATCCATGAAGTATAATTATTATGTAAGGTAGCATAAAAAAGTTATGGCCCGAACTCGATTTGAACAGTTCCGCGGACAGACCAGATACAGACATACAAGTAGGTGAAGACAGACGGTGCTTCCAAACTTGTAGAAGATTCCTATATACCCATCCCAAACTTTTTGCAGATGAATAATCACTTTATTTTAGCATGTCCTTTATATAGAAATTTACGTAGTAAGGTTTTGCCAAAATTCTGTCACTCATGGCATAATATGCAAAAAATTGTGAAATTATTAAGTCAAAAGCGTAAACATTATATTAATCTATCCAATTATATATTTTCGGCTTTGAAATTAAAAGATGAATTAATATGAATATTGTTATGAATATGTATTGGATTGCTATATTAAAACCTGTTTTTTGATAATTTAATTTATTTACTAGTATATATTTATATTATGAATATTTACAATATGTATGGTTGCTTCTCACGCATGTAAATGAATGTATATATGTGTTATGCTATAAGCATGTATGTGCCTTAGAGCTCAGTAAACTAATAATAATAAATAGCATTCGTAAAAGAGAAAACAGAAGACATCTGACAAATCTGTATGACACGAATCACCAAAGACATGCACACAAAACGATACCGACTTAAGACAGTCAATTGAAGTAACAAACGTTACTCAATTGGTGTGGTTAACCGGTTTACGGGCGCCCACCTTTCCACTCACCTCAAAAGCAGCACAATCAACGGACACACATTTAAAGGTTTATAAATAGTCCTTCATATAGAGAACAAGGATCATCAAGTTTCTCAAAAAGAGAGGTCATAACAATTCTTATTACACACGAAAAGTTAATAGAATAATATGATGCTATAAAAATATATAAGGCGACATCAACATAAGTAAATCGTGCTCTGTCCGTCTGTAAGCGAGCTCAGATTTTTAGTAAATAGGAGTCCCGACTTATAGTCAGAGGGGACGAGGATCAAGACCTTGACTCCTCTGAAAAGGTTTGGACAAGGTTCGTCATAGAGTTCCCTGTTAGTCAGCGTGCAACGCTTAAGCAAAAGTCTGCATTTTCAAATACAAATGTGGTCCACAATTGTCCCCAGACCACAAGTTTGATCTTAATATCAAAGTCATAGTAATTACCTGTCATTCAAAAGCTATGACCAAGGTTTAATTTCCTTGGAGTCATTTGAAAGGGCTTTATTATTTTATTTATTTTTTTTTTTTTAGTTTGTTTGTCAAATACAAAGTCTCTATTTCTCGCGGTTCAATTGGTTGGTTGGTTGATTGGTGTTTTACGTCGCTTTCAACAATATTTCAGTTATATCGCGACATGGAATCAGGAGGTTACCAACCTCTTAAACATATTGGCGCAACCAGGGAATCGAACCCGGATCGTCGGCGCCGCAAGCGAAGCGCTTAACCACTACACCAAGCCTGTCCCTTCTCACGGTTCAAAAGTTATGGCAAAGGTTAAAATTGACAACAGACAAACACAAAGATAGGGTAAAAACAACATGCCACTAATTTTTCAATCCGGGAGTATAGAAATAGGTTTAGTTGGTTTAATGTGCGCCTTGCTTTATGTCTAAATTTGTACCCGTGGCCACAAAGTGGTGCCCGTGGCTGCTATCTTGGAATAATGTATATATGGAGTCGTCGGTATTTGAATACAGAGGTTGGTTTGTTTGTTTGGTTATTGGTTGACGTCACACTATACACGATACGTCACACACGATAAAAGGACAATATCGTGTATAGTGTCATATGCAGAAAAATGCGAACCCCAGTAAAATCGAGGTGAGACCAGGTGCCCGGGAGGAGTAAGCGTTCCCTGGTTGCATGAAATGCCGTCGCAGAAGTCCTGCAACAACTTTTCAAGTCCTCCAACAATTTTTCAAGTCGAGAAGGTAAATACATAAATATACACGTATGAACACATGAAGGAGACAAGAACACGAAGTCAAAATTTTCTATTCAATGCGAGAAATGTTGTTTAACTGAAATTCTGGTGTCGTAAATGCACGTGAACAGATGTCTGTATATACGTATTATGTCAAATCAAAGACCGACAACGGCATGACCGGAGAGGAGCTCGAACCCGAGATCTCCCGGTCGCGCGACGAGCGTTCGACTACTAGACCACAGAGGTATTCTCCGCCCAGTTACGTTATACATGTACAAATTCGACAATAAAAGCTTGAACGTTCTAGAGAACGATGTTACAATACCAGTCCTTACACTGTTAATTGCAGAAAAAAACGTGACCACTACGTAGTTATGTTGTTAAAACAACAAAGTTTGTCATAGACACGACGTAATATATTGTTTCTGGGGGAAGTCTTGCTCTAGCGTGATACACCCCCCGGTGGAAAGTCTCACTCTAGAGTAGAACCGCCGGGGGAGGGGGGAGTCTGGCTATGTGGGAACGCTCACTCTGTAACACCGGCTGTTGGCTCAAGTAAAACCCATAACAACCTGCATCCTTAGGGCTTTTTATATTATACTGAAATAATTGAACGAAATGGTGAATATTTGTCAATATCCAACATGAATTAAAGAGCTTGGACTTATATTTATTTACTGAAGATACTTTTTTCAATAATGATATGGCCATAATTCTATTGAGAAAAGGCTCAAGCACATATACCAACAAAACATTCTTTTAGATACTGCAGGATCATCAAAGGTATTTTATTTCAACATCTAATAGATAATTTTGCCATGAAAATTTATCTGCTTAAGGTATGTAAACCATAATAAGCACTAATTAGCTCTCTCTCAATGTATATAAATTTGAAATGAGTGTATCATTTTGAAACATCGTACAAAATAAGACCTTTTACCAAAAGGATTTTTGAAAATAATGGTATTCCATCCAAACACGGATAATTAAAGTTTCTATTGAACCTTATGGGTATTACTATATTTTACTCATATTTTTTCACAGAAGACAATTGAAGAAAACCTACATGGTTAAAAGTTTCATAATATTTTGACATATCATTATGCATTAACAAAGTAAAGTTCACCCTGCAGTATTTCAGCACTTTGTGGTTCTTTATGTCCCCGCTACTTATAGTTGGGGGCATATTGTTTCACCCATGTTCGTCCGTTCGTCCCATTTGGGAAAAATAGCTTATATATACAGAGTATGATCTCTGCATAATCTTCGAATAGAACGCGAAAGATACAATGACAAAAACAGAAATAGCAGATTATGTACTCACTGCTTCAACAATAATATAGAAGATGAGTTCCATTTTATACTTATCTGTTCATTACGCCATCGTTATATCAAGTCTCACTATTATAGAAGACCCAGTTTTTTTCAATCTTGTACTGTTATTAAGTGTAAATAATGGTAAAGATTTACTAAATCTCGGTAAATATCTGTATCTTGTTTGTAAACTTGGATCTTAATGTCATTCCTCTACGCACACTCCATATGCTCATTCAAATTATATCTTCATAGTGTATATGTTTGTTTGTGTATATGTATGTGTTTACATGTAAGTGTGTGTATGTGTTTGTTTGTGTATATGTATGTGTTTACATGTAAGTGTGTATATGTTTGTTTGTGTTGTGTATGTGTTTACATGTAAGTGTGTGTATATGTTTGTTTGTGTATATGTATGTGTTTACATGTAAGTGTGTATATGTTTGTTTGTGTATATGTATGTGTTAACATGTAAGTGTGTGTATATGTTTGTTTGTGTATGTGTATGTGTTTACATGTAAGTGTGTGTGTTTGTTTGTGTATATGTATGTGTTTACATGTAAGTATGTGTAAGTGTTTGTGTATATGTATGTGTTTACATGTAAGTGTGTGTATATATTTGTTTGTGTATATGTATGTGTTTACATGTAAGTGTGTGTGTTGTTTGTGTATATGTATGTGTTTACATGTAAGTGTGTGTGTTTGTTTGTGTATATGTATGTGTTTACATGTAAGTGTGTGTATATGTTTGTTTGTGTATATGTATGTGTTTACATGTAAGTGTGTGTATGTTTGTTTGTGTATATGTATGTGTTTACATGTAAGTGTGTGTATATGTTTGTTTGTGTATATGTATGTGTTTACATGTAAGTGTGTGTATGTTTGTTTGTGTATATGTATGTGTTTAGATGTAAGTGTGTGTATGTGTTTGTTTGTGTATATGTATGTGTTTACATGTAAGTGTGTGTATGTGTTTGTTTGTGTATATGTATGTGTTTACATGTAAGTGTTTGTATATGTTTGTTTGTGTATATGTATGTGTTTACATGTAAGTGTGTGTATATGTTTGTTTGTGTATATGTATGTGTTTACATGTAAGTGTGTGTATGTGTTTGTTTGTGTATATGTATGTGTTTACATGTAAGTGTGTGTATGTGTTTGTTTGTGTATATGTATGTGTTTACATGTAAGTGTGTGTGTATGTTTGTTATTGTAGCTGTATATATTGTACATACTTTATGTTTTGTATTTCCTATATGCTGTATTTGCGTTTGAAGATGCGCTGAATGAATGAGTACCAAGCAGGGTATAACCAATGATAAGTTGAATTATACAGCAACATAAAATATGGATAGCATAGTGGTTTTAATTGGAACATATATGGCATGCCGTCGGGTATAGGAGACAAGTTGATTGGGAAGCACATCTTGCCGGCTAGAACCGTTCGTCATGTAGTAACCGAGTTCATTATGGAGTCAATCCGGCTGTATGTAGATTTTATTCAAACTGAAGTATATGTTGATACCGAATTACCAACGCTGTTGTAGCAAACGGACAGACGTGGTAAATGTAGTAGATCTAAGCTTACAAGCATTCTTTAATTAAATACTTAGCTAAATTACACAATTGTTTTCGTTTTCGTTAAGTTGGACTAGTTTGAATATTGAAGGATGCACTGAACAATACGGTTTCAAATATTTTCTCAAATCAAAATAGAAAGGGTAAATTAAATCAAAATGCTACTCATCTTCCATTTCATTACATACATTCTAAGAATACATCTCTTTCTTGCAGAAAAATATCAATTAATCGCTGTTTCAATGCAGCTAAACATGACATCATTGGGAACATCTTTATCTGACCACACATCATCAAAACCAGCTGTCCATAAGATATTTCGAATATTCAATAACCAACTATTAGAGAAATTGATTTAAATACATTTCATCAAAAGGTGACTTTAAGATACAATTATCAATTTTCAAAATCTTCAGCTACTATTTAATCATTCTTATTTTACGAGTGGAGTACAAAGGTAATGATTCGGTGTACACCGTTTTACCTTTAAAATTCTCTTATAAAAATTTACATGTATTTTTTCAACATCTTCACCATGATAAAAATATTTTGTAACAGTAGTTCAAGACAAATGATACGTATGGATGAGACACTAAACAAGAGGACTATACTTCCCTGCAAATACTAAACAATATTTTTTTACCCTGCATAGCAATGGCATTTTGGTTTTTTGTTCAATTTACCATTAAGCTTTAAAATCGCATCTGATGGTACATGTACAACCCTAACCTGAACACTTATAAAACCACGTACCAATTTTTAGTAATCAATCACCACTTCTAAAAACAACGATTTTTAATTTTAAATTAATAAAACCAAAATTTTTATGCTAATATCTTGAAAGTAAAAAGATTCACATGGATAACTTACGAGACACAGCTCAAAATCATGGATGTACATAGAAAAAAAAAATGGCGACAAGACCTCCCCTTGCATCAAACCAATTGTGCAAGTGAAAAACTGTGACAGAGAATTTTCATGGCGTGCACAAGCCTTTACATCTAAATACAATCTTTGAATTATATATGTAAATGTATTTAGAAATTTTCCCAGTAATACCGCTTCTAGCAAGTTTATAGCATAATTTGAACTTATTCACAAAATCAAATTCTTTTTATAGTCTGAAAACATACAGATATTAGTGAATGTAAAGCTATTGCAACAGCAGATTGATGTACTGTTCAGAGGAGCACTTCAACAACCTATTATTCAATACAGATGTGAAAATCTTAGCCCAGTTACAAGTTATGATAGTAATACCCTTATCATTGTTTGTAAAGTTGATATATGAGGGATCTTCTTGTGTATTTCCATATTGTAACTATATATCGTATAGATCTAGAACAAAATCGTGGGTCATAAAGTCTTCAGATTGACTGTCATTTAAATCTATGATCATTCTGCTTAAGGGGAGGGAGGGGAAGGGGTTGATCCTTCCCCCTCTTTGGAGCTTATTGATTGATGATTGTTTTATCTCACTCTACGATTATTTCACGTATATGATGACGGGATCTGCCTGATACACTGCACAGGATTTGTACTAGTCAGGTTCCCAAGACCCCTCTAGACGGTAAGACCCAATGCTAAATTCTAGAGGGATCTCGGGAACCTGACTACATTTATACGTTAGCAACAGTGAGGGATCTTTACGTGGTATGTTTACCATGACACGGAACTTCGTTTTTTACTGTCACGTCCGAAAGCCTGGACACTGGTGTGCCCACGGATGGAATCGAATTTAGGACCTCTCGGTCTTTCGGAGAACAAATCATCGTACCAAGGAATGAGAAACAATGTACCGAGCATCGGACTCTATCCATACACCTTTTCTGGTTTGAGAAAAATTTTGAGCAAGGATGTCTTTGATTTTAGTTATTAATTTGTAATAAAAAAGGTAACTGATCTGTAATAATAAATTCATTATTTGTAATAACAAATTACAAAGTTGTTATTACAAATTACTCTCTTATTATGACAAATTACTGCATATAATTTGTTTTACTAACTTATTAATTTGTAATAACAAATTACAAATTATACAAAAGAAATGGTGTGGCCTGAATAAGCTTCCGTAGTAAATGTATATACAGCGGATGGTAAAAATTTCACAGAAGACCATTCATTGTCCTATAATTTTTCTATACACGTAGCACACTTTTCCTTAAGGCTTTCTAAACCTTCAAAATTCAGTTCGATCCTCAAACAATGCATTTATGGCAGCCTCGAGTTCATCAACTGTTTCCACACAAACTGAATTTCACATTTCTAAACAGTTAATATAATCAATGGGGCCAGATTGGGACTGAAGTGAAGGATGAACTATGAGGGTTTTTGAACTTCCATTCACGTAAAGTAGTTCATGTACTCGAGAAAAAGAATTAAATTTTGGTCAACTATCCTCTAATATTTATCTTTATTAGCAACTCTCCGAACTCTCAGCTGCTTCGTCAGAGGTCCGGGTATTAATAAACAAAAGCCAGTGGTAATGATCGTGCCAGCTGATAGTTAGGTTCGATTTTCTTCCCTTGCATGGAATCTTATTTATTTATCGGTATTATTTTTTATAATTATGGGAGGGTCAGGGTTTCTTAGGGGATGTTTTGTTTGGGGGGAGTGTTTGTTTTTTGTTTGTTTGTTTGTTTTTGTTTTTGTTTTGTTTTTTTGGTTTGGTTTTTTTTTTCGGGGGGGGGGGGGGGGGTGTTGGAGTTCCACTGATGTTTCACTGCTTTTACTGGTTGGTTGGTTGATTGGTGTTTTACGTCGCTTTCAACAATTTTCAGTTATATCGCAACACGGACGCAGGAGGTAACCAACCTCTTAAACGTAGTGACGCAATCCGGGAATCGAACCCGGATCGACGGCGCCGCAAGCTAAACGCTTAACCACTAACACCAAGTCTGCCCCCTGCTTTTACTGTACTGTTCTTGCCTTGTACAATACTGATTATAGAAAACCTGTTACACAGTTATGATTATCATGTCATAAATTAGAAATTGAAAATGGTAGATATAAGAAAATACCCAGAGAACATAGATATTGAAAAATTAATGGGACCCGAATTGGCAAATGAAGTATCTTGTACTTCCGGCTAGACTGAAGCTTTTAGACGTGACCCTGGACTTTAGGGGCTTATTTTGCGAATACCTTTGACATCCTAAGATGTTGTAGATCATCGTGTATACACTGGGTAATCTCTCACCCATGAATTATCTCATTCATTTCTTTCGACGATTATTCATGAAGGGTTTCCATAGAAGAAATGATTTCCTTTATGATGGCAGGCCGATTTGACTAGTGAATATCGCCCAGGTTTAAAGGAACACTATTATTAAAGTGTCTATAATGCCCAGGCGATCCTTTAACAAAGAAACCTATGATTAAGTCGTAAGTCGCAAGCCTTAAATCCTCCGAACTAACGACAAAATATGGGAGCCTTTTACGACAAAATATGGGAGCCTTTCACGAACTGTGTCGTAACCCAAAGTCACAAGTTCCAAGTTAATATTTATCAACATAACCTTACGTTAATATTTATCAGCAATACCTTACGTCAATATTTATCAGCATTACCTTACGTTAATATTTATCAGCAATACCTTACGTTAATATTTATCAGCATTACCTTACGTTAATATTTATCAAACATTAAAGTAGTTAATAAATTATCGAAACATTACTGGTCTCCAAATATCAAATATAATTCTTCAGCATTTCGAGAAAATTCCAGTTTAATCAGATATTATTGATAATATGAATTAAATTTGAAGTATGTCATCAACAATAACGTGTATCTGTATAACGTGTATTTGATAAATAGTCTTCTTATTCTGCCATTCATGCTCGGGCTTAGGGACGGAAGTCCGGGCCCACCTGTGATTCCACAAATAGACTTTCCTTGGTACATTTTTGTTTCCAAATAGCTAAATTCACGCTTCCAACCAAAGTTGGTCCTTATCTTTTAAAATATTATCTAAAATGGATCCCTTCTACAAAATTTCTGCCTGTCATCGTGCTATTTTAAGCATTGAAGCGTTAAAGGAAAGCATCTAGGCATACTACTATAACACTGAAATAATAAAACATTAATTTATATATATACAATGTATATATTAATTTGCTGCAATTGATAAAAATATTTTGTTGAAATGAGATTTATTCAGACAACACACCTTATTTATATTGCAATACAACCACGAAAAATGTGACGATCACAATCCACCTTTTTTCTGTCCGTTCAGATGTCAGATGACAGATGTCAATCTTTAAAGTAAAATTGATCAATAAACTGCTTAATTCTTTTTTATTCCGATCTTTCTTAGTGAATAAAGCAAATTCACTTTCTATTGATTCGTTTGAAAATAGTTGTAAATCTTCGGAATCGTCTTTTTCTCCAAAATAGATTGTAGTCGAAAACCTTTGGGCGAGTATGTCGTCTTCCACAAGCTCATTCATATTCACAGAGTTAATCCTGCAGTGAAATCATGAGACCTTCGTAGGTGGTTCCAGGTTCGATTCCTGGAACACCCCGAAATACCTTTACATATAACAAGGACATCTTCGTTTGATATTGTACTTGCACATGCATATCACTGGCGATTATGTCGCCTGGGTTCGCCTCTCTCCTGTGTAACCCTATACACAGGAAAGGGACGAACCGAGGCGACATAATGGCCTGTGATGCATATAAAACCGTGTGTGTGTGTGTGTGTGTGTGTGTGTGTGTGTGTGTGTGTGTGTGTTTATTTGTTTGTTGGTTTGTTTGGGGTTCTTTTGTTTTGTTTTTGTTAGTAAACTACTACAAATGTCATAATAGGACTGGGGCACTGGCCGATTTCTAGATGATCCGTCCACTGTGACAAATTCCGGCGTCCCCAGACGACCCGTGCCTTAATTATGCGCCCACTAGTTTTACCGTCCACGTCAACCGTAGTCTATCTGTCCATCGTTTAATCGTTAGTGCCAAAAATTAGAATACGTATAACTATGGACGTATATACACGTCCCTGATTTAACTGTTTACAGTTTATCTGCAGTCTAACCATCTGCTGTTAATAACAGTGATAATGAAATATATTCAACAATTAATCACACCCCTTCCCCACAAAGTTTGGGGGATATATAGGAATCACCCTGTCTGTCTGTCTATCCGTCTGTTCACATTTGTCTGGGCCATAACTTCTTACTCCTTTGTCGGATCTGGATAATATTTTACACAATTGTTACAATATGTACATACAAATGAACGTAAAACTATACAGTATATGATTACTCACTATGTAGACAATATTGTTATTTAATTATTATACATATTGTATGATATGTTATATGTTGATGAGCCATTCGGTTAAAAGCCAATAAACTATACTATACCAAGATGTGAACGAAAACTACGCTTTGCGATCTAAATTGGAGATGAGTATCATTACATTCTTTTTAAAAATGTAACAACGTTGATTCCATATTCATAAAAAATGTGTTTACCTTAAATATACCTTGTCAGTCCTAATACATTTAAAAATGCAAATCTTTTGTACTCCGACGATAAAATTTTGTTGTCAAAATTATGTAATTTCATAAGTCATAACTTATATCAAGGACAGACTTCAAACTTCTGGTTGATTTGTTTACTGTGCATGTGCAGATATGTATTGTATACATGAATATATCTTGTATGTTTTCTACACTGATATATGTACAGTCTGTGAGAATAAAGAAATTGTCAATTAAAGTAGACGGTGTATATCGATTACATGATAAGTTGTTTGTATATGAATTGTTGCTGTTATTTACAAGTATCTGGAGACTGAACTGAGGACAGTGTTAACAATGGAAAGATGACGATAGTGGACGGTGTAATCAGTGGATGTATAGTTCTCTTACCGTCGGGGCACCTATGTTAGACGCCTAAACTGGGGACAGTGTTAACAATGGAAGGATGAAGATAGTGAACGGTGTAATCAGTGGATGTATAGTTCTCTTACCGTCCGGGCACCTATGTTAGACGCCTAAACTGGGGACAGTGTTAACAATGGAAGGATGGAGCAATTGGACGGTGTAATGAGTGGATGTATAGTTCTCTTACCGTCGGGGCACCTGTGTTGTGTTAGAAGCCTAAACTGGGGACAGTGTTAACAATGGAATGATGGAGCCAGTGGATGGCCACTAGTTTTACCGTCCACATCAACCGTAGTCTATATGTCCATCGTTTAATCGTTAGTGCAAAGAAATTAGAATACGTATAACTATGGACATATATATATGTCCATGAGTTAACTGTTTACAATTTATCTGCAGTCTAACCCTCTGCTGTTAATAACAGTGATAATGAAATATAATCAACAATTAATTACAACCCACCCACCCCCCGCGCCAGCAAACAAAGTTCGGGAGTATATAGGAATCACCCTGTCTGTCTGTCCGTCTGTTCACATTTGTCCGGACCAAAACTTTCTCCCCCCTTGTCGGATCTGGATAATATTTCACACAATTGTTGTACATGACCCAAGAGTGTGTCATGACCTGATCCATGGTCATATTTTCAAGGTCGAGGTCACAGTGCACACATAGCAAACATTTTTGTCTGGGCCGTAACTTAGTATCCCCTTATCGGATCTGGATAATATTTCACACAATTGTTGTCCATGACCCAAGAGTGTGTCATGACCTTGACTCAAGATCATATCTCTAAGGTTAAGGTCACAGTACACACTTGATCGAAATCCTTGTCCGTGGTCTGGCGCGATTTGGATTTTATTTAGTTTCATTCCATTGATAAACAGAATTAAACCATTCTGCATGAGAATTCATTTGAACGTTAGACAATGGAATAAATTAAAATGAAGTATTTGACTCAAGTATATTCTCCGTTTATGGCACCTGACCCGGTCCATAATTCCTTACTGCTATGTTAAATCTGGATAACATTTCACGCAATTATTGTACATGACACAAGGGTGTATCATAATCCCTGGTCATATCTTCAATGTCAAGGTCACAGTGCACACATTGCAATTTTTTTTGTCCGGGCCATAACTTCTTATCCCCTAATCGGATCTAAACAATATTTTACACAATTGTTGTCCATGACCAAAGAATGTGCTATGCCCTTGACGCAAGATCATATCTCCAGGGTCAAGGTCACAGTGAATGCATTTTCAAAATCCTTGCACGGGTCATAGCTCCTTACTGCTATGTAGGGTCTGGATAATATTTCACACCATTCTTTTCCATGCTCCAATGGTGTTTATCACATTGTCCGTTTGTGTGTCCGTCCGTCTGACTGTCCATGAAAATTTGTCCGCGCCATAACTTCTTCCTTTTACTTTGGAAGGAGATCAAATTTACACAATTCTCGTTCATGACCCGAGAGTGTGTCATGACCGTGAACTAAGGTCATATCTTCAAGGTCATGGTCACAGTGCATACATAGCCAGTATTCTTGTCCGAGTCGTAACTTCTTCCTTTTAATTTGGAGGGAGATGATATTTTACACAATTATTGTCCATGACTTAGGGATGTGTCATTACATTAAACCAAGGTTATATCTACAAGTTCAAGGTCAGAGGGCACATAAACCAGATTGTTTTCATTGATTATACATCCAAGTGCACAAGTGGGACATACATTACACTTATACCAGTGATTTGTCTTGGGATGGATTATTACATGTTTCAACTTTGTTGCCGCGGGGGGTATTTGTCCCGTTAGGACTGCTCTAGTGTTGTCTTGAGTTTAGTTTCATTCTCAAATTTGATGGCTGTTGTCTTCTATATTATAATATTATATCTTATAAAGACAGACAACACGTGTTGCATTTTTGTTTTATATCTAATAGAAAATAATTAACGACAAGCAAAACACAAGCAACCAACAAAATACAATTCTATTGTAATACAAAATGTATATATTTATCTATATTATCATACCCCCTGCAAACAAAGTTTGGGGGGATATAGGAATCACTCTGTCTCTGTGTCCGACTGTTCAATTGTCTGCGCATTCACTTCTTACCCTCTGATCTGGATAATATTTCACACAATTATTGTAATTGTATTGTGTTATCACCTTGTACCAAGGTCATATCTTCAGGGTTAAGGTCACCATGCACACATAGCAAAAATCTTGTCCGGGCCATAACTTCTTACTGCCAACTTAGATCTGAATAATATTTCACTCAAGTGTTGTCCATGACCCAAGAGTGTGTCATGACCTCCACGCAAGGTCATATCTTCAAGGTCAGGGTCACAGTGCACACATATCACAAAAAGTCATTGTCCGGGCTATAAAGTCTTTCTTCCAAGTTGGATCTGGATAATCTTTCACATACCTATCTTCAAAGTCAAGAGCACACATAGCAAAAATCATTGTCCGGGTCATAACTTCTTATTACTATGTTAGATCTGGATCACATTTCACACAATTGTTGTCCATGACCCAGGATGTGCCATGACCTCAACCCAATGTCATATCTTCAATGTCAAGATCACAGTACACACATAACCAGAATCCTTGTCTAGGCCATAACTTCTTACTGCCGAACTGGATTTGAATAGTATATCACACAATTGTTGGCCAAGACTCAAGAGTGTGTCATGACCTTGAACCAAGGTCATATCTACAAGGTGAAGTTCACAGTGCACACATAGCCAAAATTCTTGCCGGGGCCATAACTTCTTACTGTCGATTTTAATTTGAATATTATGTCACACAATTGTTGTCCATCACCCAAGGGTTTGTCGTGACCTTTTACCAAAGTCATATCTACAAGGTCAGGTCAAAGACTAACCACAGCCGGAATTCTTGTACGGGCCGTAACTTCTTTCTGTTATATTGGAGGGACATTATATTTTACACAATTGTTGTCCATGACCCAAGGGTGAGTCATGACCTTGAACCAACCAAAGTCAAATCTTCAAAGTGAAGGTCACAATGCAAAAACAATCATGATCGGACAACAGCTTCTTCCTTATAAGTTATGTATGAGCTACACACACACACACACCTACACACACACACCTACACACACATACATACATACACTATATATATATATATATATATATATATATATATATATATATATATATATATATATATATATATATATATATATATATATATATATATATATATATTGTTACAATATGTACATGCAAATGTACGTATATACGTATATATGATTACTCATTATGTTTAAAACTACTGTTGTTGAATTATTATTATTATTGTATTATATGTTATATGTTGATGAACCATTAGGTTAACAGCCAATAAACTATATTATACCAAGATGTGAACGAAAACTACGCTTTGCGATCTAAATTGGAGATGAGTGTCATTACATTCTTTTTAAAAATGTAACAACGTTGATTCCATATTCATCATAAAAATGTGTTTACCTTAGATATACCTTGTCAGTCCTAATACATTTAAAAATGCAAATCTTTTGTACTCCAACGATAAAATTTTGTTGTCAAAATTATGTAATTTCATTAGTTATAACTTATATCAAGGACACTTCAAACTTCTCGTTGATTTGTTTACTGCGCATGTGCAGATATGTACTGTATACATGTAAATATCTTATATATGAGAATAAACAAATTGTCAATTAAAGTAGACGGTGTATATCGATTACATAATAAGTTGTTTGTATAGGAATTGTTGCTGTTATTTACAAATATCTGGAGACGCCTAAACTGGAAACAGTGTTAACAATGGAAGGATGAGGCCATTGGACGGTGTAATCAGTGGAGGTATAGTTCTCTTACCATCGGGGCACCTATGTTAGACGCCTAAACCGGGGACAGTGTTAACAATGGAAGGACGGAGCCATTGGATGGTGTAATCAGTGGATGTATAGTTCTCTTACCGTCGGGGCACCTATGTTAAACGCCTAAACTGGAAACAGTGTTAACAATGGAAGGATGAGGCCATTGGACTGTGTAATCGGTGGATGTATAGTTCTCTTACCGTCGGGGCACCTATGTTAGACGCCTAAACTGGGGACAGTGTTAACAATGGAAGGACGAAGCCAGTGGACTGTGTAATGAGTGGATGTATAGTTCTATTACCGTCGGGGCACCTTTGTTAGACGCCTAAACTGGGGACAGTGTTAACAATGGAAGGATGAAGCCAGTGGGCGGTGTAATGAGTGGATGTATAGCTCTCCTACCGTCGGGGCACCTATGTTAGGAACCACTCCCGGGAGGGGGGGCGCACGTGCCCGTATTCCTCGGTACAAGTTCAAGTTCTTTATTCCTTATGTCATCCGACACATCAGATAGACACAAAGTGCTTATGTAAATATATAATGACCACAGCCACAGCCTTCCCTGGTAACATCTCAATACGTTAGTCCGACGGTTCGATAGTCCGATGGTCTGATAATCCGACGGTTCGTTAGTCCGACAGTCCGACAGTTTTTGTCTCCTGGTACATAAAAGTTTAGTAAAGTCTTACTGGGGTTTTATTTATTTATTTATTTATTTATTTATTTATTTATTTATTTATTTAGGGGGGGTCTGTTCTGCATATTCAACTTCGGTCACGTGACAATGGTTTATAAATATTCACTATTTCTCCACATGAAAAAAAAAGAAAAGAAAGAAAAAACCCACAGGTCTTAATCATCTGCCTGAGCTATTTTGTTATATTGTTTCTAGACAGTGTCCCCCGCTGCAGGGGCATAAGTGAAGCATAGTCCTTCCTTTGAAAAATTTAGAAACTTTCACATCATGATCATAGTAGTTCTACTGGCATAACATCAGCTTCATCCAGCTTGTTGTCTTGAACAGAAAGGTTTTTTTTACATATTGTTTCTAAATTAGTCCCCTGCCAGCGAAACTTAAGGGGACTATAGTGTTTGTCGTTGTCCGTCTGTCTGTCCGGATGGTTTCCAGACAATAACTTCACTGAGGAATGACAAATTTGCTTCAAACTTCATACATTGTTAGCTTATGTAAAGATCTTATGTGGAATTGATTTTGGGGCCAAAAGGTCAACTCGAAGGGTCACTCTTACTAAAAATAGACATCTATCATTGTATTTCGGTTTCCAGATGATAACTTGTGTTAGCGTTTACTTATGTTGACGTCTCCTTACATATTTTTAATAGCAACATATTATTCTATAATTTTTTCGTGTGTAATAAATTTTTATGACCCCTCCCCTTGAGAAACCTGTTGACCCTTGTTCTCTATATGGAGGATTATTTATAATTTTTAAATGTGTGTCCTTTGATTGTGCTGCTTTTGTGGTGAGTTGGAAGATGGGCGCCCGTAAACCGGTTAGCCACACTGACTGAGTGGCGTTTGATACTTCAATTGACCGTCCTAAGTCGGTATTGTAACCGCAGCACAATCGAATATTTTTGTAATGCCGTTCCTTGTATATTCTGCTGTTGTCATTTTGTGTGTGTGTGTGTGTGTGTGTGTGCAGGTCCTTGGTGATTTGTGTCATACAGCTTTGTCACATGTCTTATGTTTTATCTCTTAGGAATGGTTGATTTCTTTCAAACTTCATATAAGAATACATCATGTAAAGGTCTAGGGTGAGATTGATTTTTGGGTCAAAAGGTCAACTGTTACTAAAGTAGAATTTATCACTGCATTTCCTTCGCCAGAAAATGACCCATTTGCTTCAAACTTCATACAATGTTAGTTTATATAAAGATCTAATGCGGGATGGATTTTGGGATCAAACGGTCAACTCGAAGGGTCACTTTTACTAAATAGACATTTATCATTGTATTTCGATTGCCAGATGATAACTTGAGTTAGGAATGATAGATTTCTTTCAAACTTCATATAAGGCTAGCTCATGTAAAGATCTAGGGTGGGATTGATTTGGGGTCAAAAGGTCAATTCTAAAAATTACTGTTACTAAAAATATACATTTATCACTGCATTTCATTTGCCCGACAATAACTTGAGTTAAGATTGATTGATTTCTTTTAAACTTCAGATAAGGCTAGCTCATGTAAAGGTGTAGGGCGAGATTGATTTTGGGGTCAAAATGTCAATTCTAAGGATCACTGTTACTAAAAATAGATATTTATCACTGCATTTCGGTTGTCAGATAATACACTGTAACTTGAGTTAAGAATAATTGATTTCTTTTAAACTTCATACAATACTAGCTTATGTATAGGTCTAAGATGGGATAGATTTTGGGGTCAAAAGGTCAACTTTAAGGGTCACTATTACTAAAAATAGACATCAGCATATAGTTCAGTTGTAGACTTATTACTGAAAGTAGTGATTCATCACTGTATCGTAAAGATATTTTCACCATTTACAAGATTCTCATATATTCATTGATCATACGTGCGATTCCCACTTTCAACTCTATATTTTCTACAATTTATTCAGGAAGTTGTAAAAGCATTTAAGTGACATCTGTCAAATTCCTGTTTTGTACAAAGGTTAAGTGTTATAACCAGAAGGGACAATATAAACTTTAAATACTTACTATATCCATTATCAAGCTGAGTGTTATAGCCTACAGACACATTGTTTATCTAACTATAATTGTTTTGTTAATCCTTTCTACAAATATCTAATTGATTTACTCATTTATGTCACCAGCCTTTGTTTACATGTTTTACTATAAATTCTCGAATTCCAATTTCTACGGGACTTCGGAAGTCAGACTCGCTACTAACAACACCCGACTGGATCCACTCATTGAGTACGGATGTCAGAATAGATTCTGACATTGCCGACTGTGTTATTGTTGTATTCAGATCCATTGTTGTTACTAAAGTGTAGAATCGGACTTTAAGTCTCATTTTCTACTTCAATAACGTATACGACATCGTATACACGGCAACAATCGACGGGAATACGGCAACGTCATCCACGCGACATCCACGCCAATATTTCCCGTTCCTCAACGTGTATACCATATTCAGCATACAATATTATGAACCTTCGCTGTCATAACTGTTTCATTTTCCAAATGATGACTATAGGTATTGATGCCAAATATGAATATAACGATACTGTATTTGTTTGCTGTCAATTTCACTAGAACTTGATCAGGGACGTATATTTTTGTTTTAGATATATACGTCCCCGACTTGATATAAACTTCACAGAATGCAATGTTATTTCGTATCAAATCATGCAAAAGGTTACCAAGTTCACATAACTGTTTCATGTTACTAATAAGGTATTAGTCACTTCGAAGGTACAGGCTGTGGCAGGGGACGAGTTGTGCATGCAACACTGACTGAAAGCTTATTTTAAATAGCTACTTTAAAATTGTGTCCCTGTACTATAGAGAATTGTGAGGGCCTCCCATTGAACAAAGTTAAATCTGTATGGTAAAGCAATGATTCACATACAGTATCAGGTTCAGACAGCTTGCTGTTCTTGATGTGAAATTTTTAAACATTGGTTTTATAGCTATTTTTCGGATGATGCCTCTTTACTGTGGGGACATATGTGATGGGAGAGTCCCTTGAACAAACGTATATCTGCATATCATAGCAATGTTTCATGCTTAAAACCAGTTTCATCCACCTTAATTGTTGTTCTTCAGAGAAAAAAATATTTAAACACATGATTTTAGCTATTTTCATATTATGTTCTCAAATTGTGGTGGCATATATGTGGTGCGAAGACCTTCACTTGAAAATACATAAATAAACAAAAATAATAAATTATATAGTTTATAATATTATATTATCATTTATCATTATCATTTTTCAGGAGACGGGGTTGGGTAGTTCGAGATTCTCTGCTCTTCTCCCACTTTTCACGGTTTTTGGGAGACCGCCGATATAAAAAGTGGGAGAAGGGCAGAGAATCTCGGACTAGGTAGAAGCTCTGGCCGGAATGCTCTGTCATTCGGTCCGAACATCTTTTCTCTTTTTATTTCTGTTACCTTTGTTAATATCCCCCCTCCTTTGCCTGTTGGACTATCGAACCGTAGAACTATTAAACCGTCGGACTATCGAAATATCGAACCGTCGTGTAACATCCTCTTCCTGTTTTTCCCTCCCCCCCCCCCCGGTCCTAGACTGGCAATGCCTGCCTAGATAGTTTAAAATATAGCAAGCAAGAGCAGGTAACTCCAGTCTACCCCCGGTCCCCGCTGAATCAGTAGACTGGAGTTACCTGCTCTTGCTTGTTAAGATCCAGACAAGCATTGCAAGTCTACTGAATCCGCCCCTGGCACACACACATGCATATAAATTTATGCCAATATATATATATGTAGGTGTGCACCGAATATTTATATCTAGACACTCTTTCTTTATTATTAGACATAATATTTCTTTATTGTATTATTTTTAGCGAGATCAGTCTTCACAATATAGCAATGTGAAGGTCACCATGGCATTGTTGACAAATGGAGTCGGTTGATAGAAGCCTTCCTAATAGTGTATACTTCGCACGGGTTGTTAGGTACAGACGCCGATAAAATGCAGGAAAAATTGTCCTTTAAACAGACCATGCAGATGAGAAGCAATTACTTCGGGTAAGTGGAAGCTTTTCCCTATTTCCCCATGCCCATGGCCATGGGTGCGTGCACGTGCATACAAGATACAAGTGTGTAGTCCGATAAATCTGAAGAAAGTCATTTTTATCATTTGTCGTTAGGTAGGACATTTGTCGGACTAAAACGTGTGTCATACTGACTACTGTACCATCTAGTACATGCCAAGGAAGTCTAGTCTAATAAGTCACTGGCCGAAAAGTTTGTATACGTATGTTTTCAGTCTTAGTTGTGAATCTGTTGAATATTCAGTTTCACGAATTATAGTATGACTGTCAAAGAATTTAATAAAAAATTTCATTGGATAATCCACACGAAAATCCGTATCCGATATATATATTTACACTTAAGATACCTGTGACCCTTGTGTCATTTTGTGCGAAATTGATTGGTCAATTTGTAACTTACAAATGTAAGGTTAAAGGTCAACATGGACGTTGATTATGAAACTGGGAATGTTTTCTTAAATGTGAATTGATATTGCATTGACATCATGGACCACATCTCTTACAAGTAGGTAGATATCTATTTACACTGAAAGATTTATTTTTTTTTCTTGCACAGAATCTGAGAAGCAGCTTTTCTTTGCATTTAAACAGAATTTATTGTAGCCTAATGCATAAATTTTTAGTTTAGTTACAATGATGGAAGTTCATAGGATTAAGCAACAAGAATGATTTATAAAGAGCTCTCAGGGGATCAGGAGGTTCAATTATATAGAAAAGACCCTTTCAACGTTACTGCGGGACTTACATTTTGGTGAGGCAAAATGATAATTATTAACTGTTCCTGCTATATGACATCAGGGACAATCAATTATTATTATGATGTCAAACAAAATTTTATGGGAAACGTTATCATTTGCGAACCAAAATGTTAGTGCTGTAGAAACGTCGAAAGGGCCTAGAAGAAATATATAGGAAAGTAATAATAATGATAACTGAAGATACAAAGATGATTACCAGTGAAGATTGTAAGAAAAAATGAACAAACAAAAGCGGGATGTATACATGTATGCATAAAACTTTATATGGAGAATGGAATGTATTAATAACCTCATGGCTATGGGTAAAAAGGTAATTAAACAGAAATTAGATGATGGGTTGGTTAGCCAGTTTGTAACATATCAGAACATGATCAATCTGTAACAGTAACATTTAAACTAAGAAAATCTAAAAGCTCTATCAGACTAACTCTCATGAATAATTACTTTTACACATTCTTAAAGATAGTTTTGTAAAGTGCATCACTATAAAGGGGTCATCCATTTAGCAAAATTTTAGAGTTGAAATTTACAGGTATAGTATTAGATACATGTATGTTGCTCTTACATGTACATGTATATAAAAAGGACGTTCAATAAAAAAAGAAGCACTTTTTAGCTCACCTGAGCCAAAGGCTGAAGTGAGCTATTGTGATCAATCACCGTCCGTCGTCTGTCGTCCGTCGTTAACTTTTCACATTTTCGACTTCTTCTCCAGAACCACTGAACAGAATTTGATGAAACTTGATAAGCATGTAGTACTCATGGTCCCCTACAAGTGTTGTTATTTTTCGTCCGGATTCATCAACAGGTGGCGCCACCACAGGCAAAAGTAGGTCAAAGAGGGTACCCTCCTTTGACAAACTTCTTCTTCAGACCGGGGGCATACAGAGACAAACCGAATGCATAGGAATGATCTAGAGGGATGTGTGAAGAAGTGTTGTTATTTTTGGTTCCGTTCCGAAATCAAATTTTTGACGTTTTTTTGTACTTGGTAGTTTTAATGCAGAAAAGAGGTATTTTTTTCTTTTAGTAAACATTGATGCATTAATTTGGTTTAATTTGATCATTTTGATGGTAAGAAATACTACTGCGAAGAAAATTTTTCAATATTTTATGTTTTGGATTTTTTATGAATTTTTTAAGACTTTCAAGAAAAAAAGGGGATGGGATAATTGGTGTAAACATTTCACAGTTTGAACTTTTTCTTCCGAACCACTAGCTGGAATTCAATGAAACTTGGCATGCATCAAATACTCAAGGTCCCCGACAAATGTGGTCATCTTTATCAGGATCCATGAACAGGTGGCACCACCACAGACAAAAGTAGGTCACAGAGGGTACCCTCCTTTGACAAACTTCTTATTCAGATCGGGGGCATACAGAGACAAACCGAATGCATAGGAATGATCTAGAGGGATGTGTGAAGAAGTGTTGTTATTTTTGGTTCCATTCCGAAATCAAATTTTTGACGTTTTTTCATTTTTATTTTGGACTTTGTTATTTTAATGCATTAAAGAGTTATTATTTTCTTTTAGTAAACATTGATGCATTCATTTGGTTTCATTTAATCATTTCTATCATCTATGGTAAGGAATGCTGGTGCGAAGGAATTTTTTCAATATCTCGATTTTTGAATTTTTTATGAATTTTTTAAGACTTCCAAGAAAGGGGGGGGGACAATTTTTCATATCTTCAACTTGATCTACAGAATAACTTGGAAGGATTGTGATGAAACTGGGTAGGATGCAAGTACTCATAGTCCTTTTCAAAGGTTTTGTTTTTTGTGCGGATCATCCAAATTGGTTAACAGATAATGCCACCATGTCTAAAAGTAGGTCTCACAATGGTACATATACCACTTGGTAATTGAAATATGGAGAGTAGCAGTTCAAATCCAGCTGTGGTCAAAAAATTTTTTTTTTTTTTTTTACACATCTAAATAAGTTTTTAGATGTTTCTCAACACTCAACATATGAAATTAGGAATTTTACATTTAAGACTTCCAAAAAAAAAGGAGGGGGGGGGGGGGGGTTTGGCCATTTTTCACATTTTCAACTTTTTCTACAAAACTGTTTGAAGGATTTTAATAAATCTTGGTAGAAATAAGTCACTTATGATCCTCTTCAAATTCTGTTGTTTTCGTCCAGACCTCTTTACAGGTGGCGCCACCATAGTCAAGAGTAGGTCACAAAAGAGTTCCCTCGTTTAACAATATTCTTTTTCATACGGGCTGTATACAGAGACAAACAGAATGGATAGAAATGATCTAGAGGGATGAGTGAAGATGTATTGTCATTTTGGTTCCCTTCCAAAATCAAATTTTAGAATTTTTTTCGACATTTCTTTGGACTTGGTGATTCAATGCAGAAAAAAGTGTCATATTTCCTAGTTAAATTATAATGATGATTTCTTATGGACTATTGTGATCATAATTATGGTAAGGATTGTTACTTTGAAAGAATTTTGTCAATATCTCAATTTTTGGATTTTCTATGAATTTTTTAAGACTTCCAAATGAGGGTGTATAGGAACAATTCAATCACATTTTTCACTTCTGCTGTTATACCACATTAAAGATTTTAATGAAACATGGAATACATGAAGTACTAAAAGTCCTCTATCGATTTGGTAAATTTCATCCAAATTGGTTAACAGATAATGCCACCATGTCTAAAAAGCAGTTCTCACAATAGTACATATACCACTTGGTAATTGAAATATGGAGAGTAGCGGTTCAAATCCAGCTGTGGTCAAAATTTTTTTTTCATTTCTTTACACATCTAAATAAGTTTTTAGATGTTTCTCAACACTCAACATATGAAATTAGGCAATTTTAAGTTAGATCTGGACAATATTTGAAACAATTGTTGTTCATGACCCAGACTTGAAATCAGTCAACAAAAGGCCCCACCTAAAGAAAATGACTAACTTGTTGCCCTGAATGACTTCTTGCAGAGACAAAGGAAATGCTTAATATCAAAATCACCTGAATGGATGTGCAAAAAAGTGTTGTTTTTTATTCTAGCCTGAAATAAAATTTGACATATTTTCAACATCTGTGTTGACTTAGTCACATTAATGCAAAAATAAATGAATTCTTCCTTCATGCATGACTGATAATCTAGGTACTCAGGTGAGTGATATAGGCCCACTTGGGCCTCTTGTTATTTGGCCACATTGGCAAAGATCTGACAGAGGAGGAGACATGGTCTCTGTATAGATCAGCTGATTCGATCGAGAGCTGTGTCCTAATACTGAGACTAAGTCTGGTATGCAAAACTTGATTTTTCCTGTCACCATTATATAAGTAGGATGTTATATACATGCATTTCTTTATTTCTATTAAGATATATTTTAATGAGTTAATGGATGATAATGACTTACCTGTAATACTAATAGCACTGTAGGAAGGGCAATTATTCCAGTTAGTAATTGTCTTAAGGAGGAAGGAGTTTTTGAGACTAAAAGTTAGAGCGAGGTACATGTATATCATTAGCAGACCTAATATTTCTATCATGTACGTAGTTTGAGGTGGGAAGGACGAGTGAATAGAGAGATAAGCTGGAGTTTATTTGTTGACCACCTTAAAGAAAATAGCCAATTTATGTATATTTCTTCAGTATCATGTTTATATTTTTAGTATTTTAAGTTTCCCACCAAGTTTCATTTGGTATATTTTCCATAGATGATGATTTTGTTACACCAATAGCTATTAATTGATACTCTCAATTTTTGTTTGGATTTTATCAATTTCAAAACTTTCGTTATTAGAACAATTTAAAAAACTTTTCTTTATAATTCAGTTCAATTCAGAGATTTGTTAACCATTTTAAGTACAGTCAAACCTCGATATCTCGAAGTTGGAGGGACCATGGAAAAATTTTGAGATATCTGTACTTTGAGATATCCAATTTCGCGTTTAGGATCACAAATTTTGAAGTTGTTAACATACGCTGGTACATTTGACATGTATGGTTGTTATAGTGCGTGATGTATTTATCAAGAAATATGCGTTTATGTACATAGTTGCAAAATGATTAATCTAAATCTTATCATATCCTTTATTTATAAATATTAATCTCAAAAGCAGAGTTACGGTCCTTGCACTCCCTTTGTAAAGGAACGACAACTGTGCTTTGAAGATTGTATAAATATGTAAAGGGAATATACTCCAAAACTGAAAACGTAACTGTCGTATACTATACTTTAAACCAAGGACGGACTGATGCATGAGATGAGGTGAAGAAATTTGTCATAATTTTATTGACTGGATTGCAAAGCAATTCCAGTCTATGAAGTGGCAAAAACCGTCAGTCCGTCCGTCCATCGTCACGACGTCAACATTTTGTGTTTAGCATTTGCATTAAGCTTGGTTTCTTTCAAACCCTAAAGGGTACTTATGTCAAAGTTGGTAGGTTTGTGGATACTTGAATGTTCTATCCAACCAATACAAAAATTTAGTGACCTTGACTTTACGCTTCAATGAACACACACTGTTTTTTGCCTTTGGGTGACCACTTGCATACATGTATTTTTAATGTTAATGCAAAGCAATTCTGGTCTACAAATTGGCTAAATCGGTCCGTACGTCTGTCCGTCCGTCCGGGGTCAACATTTTGCGTTTAGCATTTGCAATCCAGTCATACCGTCCTTGACTGTTTCTTGTTATTCAAAACATATCAAGCTACTATTACTTTGCATAAAAATACACAGACATACTCACGGATACGAAATAAAAATAGATTAACGAACAGTGTAAAGAAATTTCTTTAAATAAATGCAAATATGAAAAACTTAGTTGATGTTAGTTTTTAGCTCACCTGAGCCAAAGGCTCAAGTGAGCTATTGTGATCAATCACCGTCCGTCGTCCGTCCGTCGTCCGTCGTCTGTCGTCCGTCGTCCGTCGTTAACTTTTCACATTTTCGACTTCTTCTCCAGAACCACTGAACAGAATTTGATGAAACTTGATAAGCATGTAGTACTCATGGTCCCCTACAAAAGTTGTTGTTTTTCGTCCAGATTCATCAACAGGTGGCGCCACCACAGGCAAAAGTAGGTCAAAGAGGGTACCCTCCTTTGACAAACTTCTTCTTCAGACCGGGGGCATACAGAGACAAACCAAATGCATAGGAATGATCTAGAGGGATGTGTGAAGAAGTGTTGTTATTTTTGGTTCCATTCCGAAATCAAATTTTTGACGTTTTTTTGACGTTTTTTTTGTACTTGGTAATTTTAATGCAGAAAAGAGGTATTTTTTTCTTTTAGTAAACATTGATGCATTAATTTGGTTTAATTTGATCATTTTGATGGTAAGAAATACTACTGCGAAGAAAATTTTTCAATATTTTATGTTTTGGATTTTTTATGAATTTTTTAAGACTTTCAAGAAAAAGGGGGGGTGGGATAATTGGTGTAAACATTTCACAGTTTGAACTTTTTCTTCGGAACCACTTGCTGGAATTCAATGAAACTTGGCATGCATCAAATACTCAAGGTCCCCGACAAATGTGGTCATCTTTGTCAGGATCCATGAACAGGTGGCACCACCACAGACAAAAGTAGGTCACAGAGGGTACCCTCCTTTGACAAACTTCTTATTCAGATCGGGTGCATACAGCGACAAACCGACTGCATAGGAATGATTTAGAGGCATATGGGAAGAAGTGTTGATATTTTTGGTTCCATTCCGAAATCAAATTTTTGACGTTTTTTCATTTTTATTTTGGACTTTGTTATTTCAATGCATTAAAGAGTTATTATTTTCTTTTAGTAAACATTGATGCATTCATTTGGTTTCATTTAATCATTTCTATGGTAAGGAATGCTGGTGTGAAGGAATTTTTTCAATATCTCGATTTTTGAATTTTTTATGAATTTTTTAAGACTTCCAAGAAAAGGGGGGGGGGGGGACAATTTTTCATATCTTCAACTTGATCTACAGAATAACTTGAAGGATTGTGATAAAACTGGGTAGGATGCAAGTACTCATAGTCCTTTTCAAAGGTTTTGTTTTTTGTGCGGATCATCCAAATTGGTTAACAGATAATGCCACCATGTCTAAAAGTAGGTCTCACAATGGTACATATACCACTTGGTAATTGAAATATGGAGAGTAGCGGTTCAAATCCAGCTGTGGTCAAAAAAATTTTTTTTTTTTTTTACACATCTAAATAAGTTTTTAGATGTTTCTCAACACTCAACATATGAAATTAGGAATTTTACGTTTAAGACTTCCAAAAAAAAAAAGGGGGGGGGGGGGGGGGGGGTGGGCCATTTTTCACATTTTTAACTTTTTCTACAAAACTGTTTGAAGGATTTTAATAAATCTTGGTAGAAATAAGTCACTTATGATCCTCTTCAAATTCTGTTGTTTTCATCCAGACCTCTTTACAGGTGGCGCCACCATAGTCAAGAGTAGGTCACAAAAGAGTTCCCTCGTTTAACAATATTCTTTTTCATACGGGCTGTATACAGAGACAAACAGAATGCATAGAAATGATCTAGAGGGATGAGTGAAGATGTATTGTCATTTTGGTTCCCTTCCAAAATCAAATTTTAGAATTTTTTTCGACATTTCCTTGGACTTGGTGATTCAATGCAGAAAAAAGTGTCATATTTCCTAGTAAATTGATAATGATGATTTCTTATGGACTATTGTGATCATAATTATGGTAAGGATTGTTACTTTGAAAGAATTTTGTCAATATCTCAATTTTTGGATTTTCTATGAATTTTTTAAGACTTCCAAATGAGGGTGTATAGGAACAATTCAATCACATTTTTCACTTCTGCTGTTATACCACATGAAAGATTTTAATGAAACATGGAATACATGAAGTACTAAAAGTCCTCTATCAATTTGGTAAATTTCATCCAAATTGGTTAACAGATAATGCCACCATGTCTAAAAAGCAGTTCTCACAATAGTACATATACCACTTGGTAATTGAAATATGGAGAGTAGCGGTTCAAATCCAGCTGTGGTCAAAATTTTTTTTTCATTTCTTTACACATCTAAATAAGTTTTTAGATGTTTCTCAACACTCAACATATGAAATTAGGCAATTTTAAGTTAGATCTGGACAATATTTGAAACAATTGTTGTTCATGACCCAGACTTGAAATCAGTCAACAAAAGGCCCCACCTAAAGAAAATGACTAACTTGTTGCCCTGAATGACTTCTTGCAGAGACAAAGGAAATGCTTAATATCAAAATCACCTGAATGGATGTGCAAAAAAGTGTTGTTTTTTTATTCTAGCCTGAAATAAAATTTGACATATTTTCAACATCTGTGTTGACTTAGTCACATTAATGCAAAAATAAATGAATTCTTCCTTCATGCATGACTGATAATATAGGTACTCAGGTGAGCGATATAGGCCCACTTGGGCCTCTTGTTTAATTGCAGGGTCAAATTTAATAAGCTTTCAACATGTGGTAGCAATTAGTATAAATAACAAGGTATGAATGGACTGGATCGATTATGTAATTACTGTGGCTTTCTACATTGTACACCGACACGGTCAATTGATCAAACTGTGCGCGCGATCTGTCAACTATGAAAGACGCTGCGGGGAAAAAGAAGCCAACTTCGAGATAAACCAGGTAGATAAGAACTTCGGGACTGGAAAGTAATCGAATAATCGAGATAAGCATGGTATTTGACAGATCAGTGTTCGACACATCCGGGGTGAATTTAATCATATTATGAAGGAATTTTGGGGGAACCGACATCCGACTTTGAGATATCCCGGGTATTCGGGATATAAGAGTTTGACATATCGAAGTTTGACTGTATAAGTTTAAGTCAAAAAGTCAAAGCCAAATGAAGTTTGGGTAGGTTTATTGGAATCACCTTATTTGTCTGTCTGTCTGTCCATCAGTCTGTTTGTTGGTCTGTCTGTCCAGAAAAATTTAAAATTGGCCATAATTTTCGAACCCAAAGAGATGGGGCCTTCATACTAAATATGTGTATTCCTTGTAGGAAGACCTTTCCTTCAGTACCAGAATTTTTTACCCTATGACTTTGACCTTGACGTTTGACCTACTTTTAAAAAACTTTAACCTCGGCCATAACTTTTGAAACAAAAGAGATGGAGTATTCATAGTCATACTACACATGTGTATTCCTTGTGGCAAGACCTGTCTGTCGGTACCAAGATTTTTTTGACCTTGACATTTGAGCTATTTTTGAAAAACTAAAACCTTGGGCATTACTTTTGAACCATAAGAGATGGTGCCTTCATACTACACATATGTATTTCTTGTGGCAAGACCTTACCAAAATTTTCGACCTCTTGACCTTGATTTTGACGTTTGAGCTATTTTTGAAATACTTTCACTTTGGCCATAACTTTTGAACCAAAAGAAATGGGGTCTACATAGTACACATGTGTATATTCCTTGTAGGAAGACCTTTCTTTCAGTACCAAAAGTTTTTACCCTGTGACCTTGACCTTGATGTTTGACCTACTTTTGAAAAACTTTAACCTTGGCCATAACTTTTGAACCGAAAGAGATGGGGTCTTCAAAATACACGTGTATTCTTTGTAGGAAGATTTCTGTCAATTTTAAAATTTTTGACCTCGTGACGTTGGCATTTGACCTACTTTTGAAAAACTTTAACCTTAGCCATAACTTTTGAACCAAAACAGATGGAGACTTCATTCTATACATGTGTATTCTTTTAGGCAAGACCTGTCTGTTGGTACCAAAATTTTTGACCTCGTGATTGACGTTTGACCTACTTTTGAAAATTTTTAACCTTAGCCATAACTTTTGAACCAAAACAGATTGGGCCTTCATACTACACTTGCTTATTCGTTGTAGCAAGACCTGTGTGTTGGTACCAAAATATTTGACCCCATGACCTTGACCTTGATGTTTGACCTACTTTAGAAAAACTTTAACCTTAGCCATAACTTTTGAACCAAAAGAGATGGGCATTCGTATTACACATGTGTATTCCTTGTCAGAAGACCTGTCTGTCGGTACAAAAGTTTTGGCCTAGTGACCTTTACCTTGGTCTTTGCCCTAATTCAAATTTTGTTGCCGCAGGGGGTATATGTCTTGTTTGGACAGTTCTAGTTCAGTTTTGCTACCGTGTTTGGTAACATGTACATGTAGGTTCCTGTGACTAGTCTGGCTTTAATTCCTGCCTAATATGTACCGCTAGAGAGCCCACATTCATGTTCAACTATATATTATGCACAACTTCCCTCATAATTCTATAGGCTGTTTTGTTCAGATATTTTAATAATTTCAGTAAATCATACCGGTAAATTGATGGTAGTTCATACTTTTCAAATATTTTCTTCACAACCAACTGGATGAGGATTCATTGCTACAAAGGATGTGTCCTAGCTGAGTGATGTTTTAATATGGCCAGCTCAGCTTCAATTGCATGGATGTCCCCAGTAAGAATGTACACAGCAGCATCAGCAGTCCACTTTGGCAAATTAATTGCTTCAGAAGAGTTTTGTGAAATTGATTCATGATTGATACATATATGTCTTTTTTTTTTTTTTGGAGGAATTAGGACTTGAGGCCATACGGAATGCAGGTTTCACATACACAAACCACATTCTGATGTTAACTCCATTGTAACCATGGAAACCGGTACCTGTAAGGGAATATGTAGTCATTTTAGCTAATTTTATTGCCTTTTCACCTTTTCCTCCAGCCTTTGATGTCCCATCACTATTTCCTTTAATGTACTTTGGCTGTTTAAGTCTTATGTGTAGTTGAAAAGGATTCTGAACACAAACATTAGCAAAAATACTTCCATGTAATCCTGAATCATGTTAAGTGCAACAATTACTGGAAGAATTGAGGTGTATATGACTGAATTATTATCACTGTTTACTTATAGGAGGGCATGTAAATTACACTTTGAAGTTGCACCCCTGAAGATTATACGAGCATCACGGCAGTATTTATTCGATGATCAAGGTTCAGAGTACTTGGACTGCATCAGTAATGTCTCTCATGGTATGTAACAATCCTACAAAGTGTCAAATGTTTATAGTGTGTGGACAGACATGGCTTAGTGATTAAGATCAGTGTTTTGTTCTTAGATTTAAACATCAAAATTATCAACCACCTAATATATACTAATATTTATGATAAACGTGAGGATTTTGGATTTCCTATTGTAAATTTCCCTTACTTGGATGGCGATGTCCCTCGACTCCCATCATATGGTATCTATATATCTCAATTAGTTCGATTTGTCAGAGGCTGCACCGATGTTTTAGACTTTCATAAACGAAATTTACAAATTAACTCAGGGTTACAGATATCACAAGCTAAGAAAAACATTGGCAAATTCTTCAGATCTTATTCAGAACTTCTATCTAAATTTGGAAATATTTCTTTTCAACAGTATGTATCCAATGGAATTTTCCATCCTTATTTTTACGGTGATCTCGTATATAAACTAAGGAAAGTAAAAGGCTCCGATAACGTTATTTTATCATGTAATAAAATAATCAAACGTCTTCTAAATAGACAATATGATATTGAGATCATCAAAAAGACTATAGGTCTTGTATTTGGCCCCTCTACAGCCTTATGCAGACTTTTACTTGAACATTGCACGCTGACTAACAGGGCGGTGGGGACTATATGACGGGCCTTGTCCAAACCTCCTTCAGAGGAGACATGGTCCTGAACCTCGTCCCCTTTGACTGTTAGTCGGGACTCCTACAGATCTAGGGTGTTAGCTCGCTTTCAGACTGGCAGAGCACGGTTTATCATGATGATGTCGCATATATTTTTATACCATTATTTATTTTACAATAACTTACGTGTTTATATTTTTATGACCTCTCAATATGCGATACCTGTTGACCCTTGTTCTTTACATGGAGGATTATTTATAAATTTTTAAATGTACGTCCTTTGATTGTTCTGCTGTTACGGTGAGTGGGAAGGTGGGCCCGTAAACCGGTTAACCACACCATTTGTTTGGCTTTTGTCAAATTAAATGACCGTCCTAAGTCGGTATCGTAATTGCACTACAATCAAATATTTTTGTAATGTGATATATGTTCTAGTATATTATTTATATTCATGTATTGTATAGCTCTATGGTGACTTCTGCCACATAACTGAGCCAGTAACTCCTCTTTTTTCTTTCATATCAAGTCCATTGTAAAAGGACCCTCGTCAATGAAAATCTCATAGATTTTTCCCCAAAATTGTCTAAATTTTTACCAAACATTGAGCTTTTAGCATAATGCAGATAGGACAAAAATTCCCAAATGAAAAGGTACAAGCATCTTTGAAATAAAAAACCAAACCAAAAACCCACTGAAGATGTTTGACTATAGATAAGAAAGTTTTGCCTTTGAATCTTGCTGGAGTTTGTATGTATTCTGTCATACTGATGAGATAATTAAAACAAAAGTCAGTGGAAACTTATGCATGTGAAAATCTTTATTACTTAAAGTGGGTCCATTGCATTGTATTAAGTAACAACCAGCAAATATAGTTGCCACCATTTCTGTGCAAGACCTTGCATTGTATAAAGCAATAGTCAATCAATAAAATGATGACAAGATACATTTGTACCAAAGCATATTGAGCAACATACTAGTAGTGAAATTTCATTTTACACCTCTTGCAAATGTAGTTGGGGGGGGGGTATATCAGAATCACCCTGTCCATCCATCTGTCTGGTTAAGTTTAATGGAGCAAGTTTTTCAATATGTGCAAGTGGGACAGCCATTACGTTTATACTGGTGATGTATTTTCAGATGAATCATTGCATATTTCAACTTTATTTTCAATAGGGGATAGTTGTCTCATTTTGACAGATCACATTTGAATAACATTATGACAAGAAGATTTAATATCTTCATGAAATTTAACTAACTTGTTTAATGTCATACCTTGTATCACATTGTAATATACATGTTCCAGTAAGTTTTGTTATCTTTTTAGTGGGGCACTGTCATCCGCATGTGGTGCATGCTGGTCAAGAGCAGATGGGTTTGCTGACCACATGTGCTGGCTTCCTTGATGACAAAATGGTGGAATATGCCAAAAGGATCATTGAAACATTACCGGACCAATTATGTGTCTGCTTTTTTGTCAACTCAGGGTATGAGATACATTTATTTTTCTACTGAAAAACATTCTTTACCAGCTAATTACTCATGAAGTTTATTGCAGTACAATCAGAATTCGATTTTTAAACTCTGGTATCTCAAAATGAGGGCTCTCTCAGGGTCAAATGCCAATGCCGACAATGAAATCCATAATGATTTAATAAAATTCATCTCACATGCAGATCAGTTGCATACCATGCTTATCTCACATATATTTTCAAGGTCTGAAATTCAAATTTACCTGATTTACGTTGAAGATCTTCTTTTTGGCAGTTTGGTTGGTGTTTTTCATTTACCGCGTAATTTTATTTGTGGGCACACCATGATTACTACTCATTTAATCTCAAGCCAGTCTGGAGGCAAGCTTTTAAATGTTCAAGCTGCTGATTTTGGTTTGAAGCCGAATACCATTATTGATATTATTATCTACTATGTATAAGTAGCATAGCTTGGTCACCATCCTTCACAACATAACACTGACTACAGAAACTAGTCCAAGTGTTCAAGTTTATATATATGTACCATACTAGAAAAGCAATTATAGTATTAATATATACTTGTTGTTTTTTATGTAAGATGTTGTTTTATTTTGATTCAGGGTTGTTGGTTTTTTGTTTTTTGGTTTTTAGCTCACCTGAGCTGAAGGCTCAAGTGAGTTTTTGTGATCAATCGTAGTCTGTTGTCTGTCATAAACTTTTTACATTTTCCACTTCTTCTTCAGAAAGGCTGAACAGGATTTGATGAAACTTGGTATGCATGAAGTACTTATAATGCTCTACAAGTGTTATTGTTTTTCGTTCAGATCCCTCAACAGGTGGGGCCACCACAGGCAAAAGTAGGTCACAGAGTGTACCCTCCTTTAACAAACTTCTTCTTCAGACTGGGGGCATACAGAGACAAACCGAATGCATAGGAATGATCAAGAGGGATATGTGAAGAAGCATTGTTATTTTTGGTTCTGTCCCGAAATCATGTTTCAGACTTACTAATTTCAATGCAGAAAAGTGTCATGTTTTTCAGTTAATTGATCATAATTATAGTAAGGAATATTATTGTGAAAGAATTTTGTCTATATCTCAAGTTTTGGATTTTTTATGAATTTTTTAAGACTTCCCCAAAGAAAGGTATTAATGTGATGGTATTAATGATTGAAAAAGTGGTTGATTCTATTTTTAGGTCAGAGGCAAATGATATGGCGTTGCGATTAGCTAAAGCATATACCAAGAATCAGCATGTAATTGTAGTAGATCAGTAAGTATAGTTGTATATAAATGTTTTGCTTTTATTAATTCAATGCATGCTAGTGTAATGAATTGATTGTGTTGGCACATACATGTACTATTTGGAATGAGTACAAATTGAAAATACATGAAGAATGATTTTTGTAAAACACATTCTAGTTGCGAGAATTTGATTTTATTTGCTTAATTTCAAATTGATCAAAATGCATTGTTTGCAATTTTCACATCAATAATTTCTCAAGAAATATTTTTAACATGTAAATCAAAATCATATCATTAGAATATTCATTTTGTTTTCTTCTTGCTTCTTTAATTTCATCTCATTTTAAATAGATTGATTGATTGATTGATTTTTGTTTTACGTCACACCACAAATATTTCACATATATGGTGACGGCATCTGCCTGATGCGGGGCATACAAATTTTGACCTTTGCAACAGACCCACCCGAAGCAGTGAGGGATCTTTAAAGTTCCATGCATACCACGACACGGGGCCTCGGTTTTCACTGTCTCATCCGAAAGACATGACACCGGCATGACCAGAGCGGGACTCGAACCCCTGCCTCCCGATCAGGAGTCCGACGCGATACCACTAGGCCACGCCGGCTTCATTTGAAATAGAAATAAAGAATTTACGGCAGTTTGAAAATAGCTACAGCGTACAATTGTACTATTCAAAGACACGAAGTCGCTTCTTTATTCTAGTGTAATAAGTGGCAGATATTCAATTAAGTGATGGACACTGTATATATATATATATATATATATATATATATATATATATATATATATATATATATATTTATATATAAACACACACACACACACACACACACACACATATACATGGCTTCTTGTAAAAATTATGTCCTGTAAATAATTATAAAGAGTGAGGTAATTGTGAATAAAAAGTTTTGCGAAATATAAGTGATTTATAGTATTCAATTTCACAAGCTATGGTGTCCAGCAAATATATCTTGAAGGTAAAGGCACTTTTCAAAAGAAATTTTGGAAAAAAAAAAAAAAAAAAAAATATATATATATATATATATATATATACATGTATTATAAACTTCACATGTCACTTCTCTCTATCATCCTTTACATCTGCATTAACTTTGTAGGCAATTTTAAAACTTTCTCAGCAGCCATTTTCTCTGACTTCATGGGAATTTTTCCAAATATTGGGTAGACATGTGACATATTGGGTAGACATGTGACATATCAGACATCATCTTTATTTAGGATGGTATGAAATACTTCTCTTTATTCTTATTAGAATGAAATTTAAATCTAAATACATGTACTATATAGTTTCGAAGATCGCTCGATATATTTCCATATTGGCATGTGTTACAAGTGTTTCACTAGGATTTTTCCAAATAAGGCAATATGTCGCATGGTCTTCCCCATATCTGGAAAAACACCCAGGAAATGCGATATTGATTCACCATAATCTTGCGTCATTACAACGAATGGCACGGCGTTGAAGGCCCAATACACACAATAAACAACAAAATAATAACAAGTGTGTTAGGGTGATATATTGAAGTCAGGGTCTGATCTGTACAGATCACAAGGATGACTTTCAAAACATTGTGCAATTAGCACAACTAGCTTTGACACGTCCAGCTAATACAGCTGGATGTCAGCATGGATTTTCAGTACAGAATCAAACGTTGACTCCAGTTGCCCTAATACAGAGACTAAAAGGTCAGTTAATGAGAATAAAGATTAATGGTGAAAAACTGGAAGATAATGATTTTGTAGGAGCATTATTTTAATGGAAAAACTATACTAACAGGAAACTGTTTAGTATTGCTGCAAAGAATTGGATATAGGAATTTTGTGCATTGATTTACATACCCATCATTTTTACTAACGAAAAATAAGTGGCCTTAGATATTTTGAGATTCAAGACAAAATGGCCTATACTTTTCTTGATGAAATAGGACATATGTCCTATAATATTCCGTTTCAATCTGAAACACTGTATATAAGTGAAATTTCTGTATGATGCATCGGGCAGATACAGTCACTATATAAGTGAAATTTCTGTATGATGCATCGGGCAGATACAGTCACTATATAGGTGAAATTTCTGTATGATGCATCGGGCAGATACAGTCACTATATAGGTGAAATTTCTGTATGATGCATCGGGCAGATACAGTCACTATATAGGTGAAATTTCTGTGTGATGCATTGGGCAGATACAGTCACTATATAAGTGAAATTTCTGTATGATGCATCGGGCAGATAAATCACTATATAGGTGAAATTTCTGTATGATGCATCGGGCAGATACATTCACTATATAGATGAAATTTCTGTATGATGCATCGGCAGATACAGCCACTATATAAGTGAAATTTCTGTATGATGCATCAGGCAGATACAGTAACTATATAAGTGAAATTTCTGTATGATGCATCAGGCAGATACAGTCACTGTATAGGGGAAATTTAGGTATGATGCATCAGGCAGATACAGTCACTATATAAGTTAAATTTCTGTATGATGCATCGGGCATATACAGTCACTATATAGGTGAAATTTCTGTATGATGCATCGGGCATATAGTGTCACTATATAGGTGAATAATCTTTATGTGACATAAAACACTAAAGAAATGAAACAAATCTTCACTAGTTGTTGACTTACATTTCAAACATATGTCCATTACATAGACATAAGCTGAGGGAAAGTAACAATTTGGTATTGCCTGCAAAGCAATAAAGCATATAGGAATCACTTTGACTGGTCTTTATTTGTCTGTCAATCTGATAGGAGTCATACTTTTGAAAAATGGATAGCAGGAACTCCAATTGATACATATTTTGATTACAAGTCTGTTTTCCTTAGTCTGAAATTAGAAATTAATCAAACGGGAAAATTCCTCCTTTGATTTGCCAATGTTTTGGGGGGAAAATTATCACATTTTCTGTCAAATTTCATGACAGTTATGTAGGAAAATATATGGATTTTTCAAATTTTGGTTGCCTTTGACTCTTTTAGTGCATATCATGGAAATATAGCCAGAATGCTTGATATCAGTCCACTGAAATGGAAAAAGATGAATACTACACAAAAGGATTGGGTACATGTGGTAAGTAAATCAATAAAGTTTGATTTAGGAGAATTTTCTATTTCACTCAGTATTTAATTGAAAGATAAAAACTAGTAACATATTGTGAATTAGAGTGTATCAACAATTTCTCCTGATGAAGCTGAACATAGTAGTTAAATAGAAAAGAAAGTAAAATGGTTTATGTTAAAAGGGGTATCATAAATTTAGTGATATATTTTGATTTACTATTATGAAGCATGATCAACTTTATTAGAACAGCAGATATTTTGTTTAAACTATGGTTTGTAATACAGAAGTACGTCTAAATTTCATTTTTAAGAATAGTATTCCTTCAATTTCATATGCTTGTTTAAAAAATACATGTACCTATTTAAAATACAGAACCTTTTTCAACCCTTGTGATAAAAGGGGGATAAAAACTCAAACAAAAGTTTACCAGATAAATTTTGTAAAAGGGAGAAATCTAGGTGATACAAGTTATCTATAGTCATAATCATAATTCTGTTCTTTTAATTATAAATGGTTCACAATTTATCTTCATGGTAAGTCTTGTTTATCTTCATGCATCAACAAAATATTTATATTCATAATGTGTAATGTTGTGCAAACAGCAGATGTGCCAACAACAGGTGATTATGTTAGGCTTTCATTTAGAACTCTGATAGCTTCCATTGCTGCTTCTTTTTCTTGAAATTTGAAAATTTACATATTTTGACAACACCCTATCCATGCATGTATAGCCAATTTTTGACATATTGAAAAAAAAAACTTACACATGCAAATGTAGTGATCATGAGGTCTTGCAAAATTCATCTTATATCTCAGTTGTAAGCTCACCTAAGCCTAAAACTCTCTTGAGCTGTTGTGATCACTCTTCATCCAGTACTGTCCATTAGTCTGTCTGGTGTAAATTTTTAATACTTGTTCGTCGTCATACAATGCATGCATTTCAGTCAGCACCCAAGGTGAAGTTATGGTGCAAGTTTGGTAACTGCAGCACTTATATTTTCTCCAATACTTAATTACCTCACACTAATTAATGGAGTCATGCATATGGAAAATGTAGGTCAGATGAATCATCTGATGCATGCACTTAAGTCAGCATCCAAAGATGAACCTAAGGTAATTGTAGCACATATATTTTCTCCAATACTGAGTTACTCCAAACAACTGGATGCAGATGGGAATGTGGATGCCAGAGGTATAGCATAAGCTCCTCTCGACTTATTGAGATCAGCTAAAAATAGTGGTTACTAGTATATTATTAGTGTGTAATAATTCTTTCCGGGCTCTAACTCCAACAACTATTTAGGTATGGTATGAAACTTTACACACATACTCTTTATGAGTCAAGGATGTGCCCTATTGATTTTAGGATCGAAAAGTCAAAGGTCAAGGTCATAATGATAAAAGGTATAAATCAAGGGTATGAAAACATTTTGAAACTTGGCCTATTGCATCTTTGATGCAACTTTTTCGTTCTAATTTTGGTAGAGGCCAGTCCTAGTATCCTAAAAGATAGTTGTTCAAATCTGTTAAAAGCAAAGTTTTTTTTATTTCATTTTACAGAAAAACAAGTTTTGAAGTCATCTAAGAAAAATATTTTTGAAAAAGAATTCTGACTTAATGTTTGACATATATTTTTGGGGAGTTGCAAAACTCAGCTCTTAATTTGATGTGAGGCGGGCGGTTTACAGGCAGATGTCTGTCAACAATTGAATTCCAGATCATAAGTCCTATATGCTAAGTGCTATTGCAATGAAACTTCATACATTTACTCACCATGAGTGGAAATTGTGCCCTATTATTTCTGGGGTCAAAAGGTCAAAGGTCAAGGTCATAGGAGTGGGGTATCAAGAATTGGTTTCCGGACTATAAGTCCAATATGTTTAGTGCTATTGCAATGAAACTTCATACACATACTCACCATGACTGGCATGAGTGGAATATGCGCCCTATTGTTTTTGGGGTCAAAAAGTCAATGGTCAAAGTCATAGGATGATAGGAGTGGAGTATCACAAATTGGTTTCCGGACCATAAGTCCATACGTTTAGTGCTATTGCAATGAAACTTAATACACTTACTCACCATGAGTGGAAGATGTGCCCTTTTGTTTCTGAGGTTTTACAACTCAGCACATTGCATCTGTGATGCAAATCTCATGTGTCATTGTCTTGATTTATTCATATGTAGAGAAGTAGCTTTACAGTCATTTTCAGTTAACAAAAGCCCAATAAACAAGAGAATATATGTGTCTGTCAATGTCTTCAAGTAGTCATTTGTGTGTTTATGACTATTTTTTGTTCAGGTGAGCTATATAGGCCCATTTGGGTCTCTTCTTCATGTTTCTTCTGCACAATTTTGGAATAGATATTATCGCAAGTTTCAATACTGTACGTGTACATATATTAGCACAATCAAATTTTAGCGCAAAATGCTCGACAGAGGGGTCGGCAGTATTTTAGCGTAGTCATGAATTAGCGCATTTGTCATGTTCGATTAGCGCAATTTATCCATTAAATCAGCGCATTCAAAACAGTTGTTGAGTAAAAAATAGTGCATTTAAGTATCTTACTTACGAGGAATTCAAATATATGCCACACGTGCGATTATCGAATCGGCTGGTATGACACGTTTGCCATTGGACATAATTAACTAGTACATGTACCTGGAGTTGTTAAACCGTTGATTGGCTTGGATGACAAGCGTCGGGTCAATTACCTTACTCACAGTATATGCAGTGAATCAAATACAACCTCATTTCATTCATGTTTATCCAATAACCTACCATATCATTGAAAGCAAAACACCTAGTTATAATGATAAGTAATATTTTTTTTAAAGAAAGACATATAGAAAACAAAATGCCATTCTTACGTTTTACAGACAAAGCCATTGTTTTCATAAGTTGATATAAGATAAATTACTTGTATCGCTGACCGCTCTTTGCCTATAATTACGTAATAGACGGTATTGTAGAAGCGATATGCTTAGCGGGGGATTAATTCCTAACTTTCAAACCACGTTTTTTTTTAATTCTTGTGTTGGTATTGTGATAATCATATCGACAATGTCCGGTAATACAAACATCTTTAATCGATCGTTACTTGTGTCCTCTTTATGCTTTATCAAAATAAATGATGAATTTGTTCCTGATATTTATTTGATAGACATAACTATAGAGTTGAATTGGAAGTGCCCATTTAATTCTATCGATCTCATGTACTTTATATTAGCGAAGTCATGAATTAACGCACTTTGAACAGCGCTGATTGCGCTAAAATATGAATCCCGCTAAAATAAGTACACGTACAGTATCTATCAGTCACTGTTCTTTGAATATCCCTGGTGACTTAATTATTTATTACATTTAATGCCAACAGGTTGATTGTCCAGATACATATCGAGGCAAATATAAAGAGGACACTTTGAATCCTGGTGTACTGTATGCTAATGATGTTAAAGTTGCTCTCAAAAACATCCAGAAAAAGAAAGGAAATGTAAGTACATTAATGAGCTCACCTGAGCTGAAAGCTGAAGTGAGCTTTCCTGATCTCCTTTTGTCTGTTGTTTGTCTGTAAACTTTTCACATTTTCTACTTCTTCTTCAGAGTTTCTGGGCCAGTTTTGACCAAACTTGGCACAAAGGATCTTTGAAGAAAGGAGATTCAGATTTGTTCTAATTGAAAGACCAGGTCCTTATAGAAGAGGAGATAATTGAAAATCATTGAAAATTGGGTGGATGTCTCAGAAAATCTTCTCAAGAACCAGTTGTACCTTAATCACAAAACTTAAGCAATATATTCTTGAAAGAGTAAGGATTAAGGTTTGTTAAAATATGACGCTTGGGGCTAAATTGAGGCCACAATAGGAGGTTTTAGTAAAAATCAAAATTGAGAAAATAAGTATACAAAGTCTTCATTTGAATAGAAAATGAGCTACAATCTATTTGGATCTTACAGAAGTTTCTTAGTTATGTGAAATATGGAGTTTTCCTTTTTTCAAAAAATGCCAAGGGGCAGAAAAGGTCTACAGGAAACACCCCATTTTTCTTTAAAGATGGTCAAATCTCTTAGAAAAAAACTATAGTCTCCACCCTCAAACCAAGTAATTTTTTAGCTTGCTGGGACAAATGTCTTGAGAACTATTGCTATACCCCCCCCCCCCCCCCCCAACCCCCAACCCCCATCGTTGTTAGCATCTGTAGACAAAAAACTTACACTAACCTAGATCATAACTTTAGAACCATTAGAGACAGGGCTTTAATATTTCACATGTGTATTCCTTGTGCCAAGACCTTTCATTGGGTACCAAAAGTTTTTACCTTGTGACCTTTACCTTGAAGTTTGACCTATTTTTAAAAAACTTTAATCTTGGTCATAACTTTTGAACAGTATGAGATAATGTGTTTTCCTTCTGACAAGACCTCTCATTAGGTATCAAAATTTGTTACATTTTTACCTTGATATTGAAGATTGACCTAAGAAGCTTTGGCTATTAAAATTTGGTTGCCACTGGTGAATTCTGTCGTATTCTGATAACTTTTGTGTTCCTTGTGTCAAGAAAAGTTCATTGACACGTATGCAGAGGGCCCTAGGGGTCATTTCTAACCCTACATTTTTATTAATGGCCTAATGTTTTCTATAAATGGTCCAATATTTTTGGTTTTGGTGGGAATTGCGTAAGCAATTCCAGCTCCTAGTCATTAAAATAAGCTGTGGGGAACCCGTGGACGCTGAAAATACCTCCTCGTGTATAAATAGTGCTTCGATATTTAGAAAAACCGTGATTAGATTTACTTTTAGTACTTATAATTCATGTTATATGAGTCAATGCAAGATAAGTTTGATCAGATGAGAAAATAGATGTGCTGTTATTCCATCGATTTACACGAGTTATATTCATGCGCTGGAGGACGTGCAGTCTTTCCAAATACTCGACAGAAAGTCTTGAAAAAGTATGATTGACATTATTGTGTAGCTGTGCCCTAATAAGAAGTACACTACTAGTCCGTACTAGTATCCGTTGTATTATAATTACTAAACCTAGAGAATTTCGCTTCCTTTTATAGCAGTGGAATTCGAAGTACTCTACAATCTTCTCGTCACAAGGATAAACATACATCTTGGTAGTTGTTGATGTGTAATGCTACTAAAAATAGCCAGTTATTTATACATTTGTAGACGTCATTTTCCCCAAATGTACATGTACAGCGGGAGACTTTGTCCAGATTACCAATTTCATATTACTGTCAAGGTCAAAAGTGATAAAAGAAAATGATAGCCGATTTGTTTGACAAAAGCAGCAAGTGAAAAGGCGAATGACTTTGATTTGGCAAAGAATTCAAGTCAAATATGCTTTAAACATGACATGTATAGTTCATTCGTCTGTTGCATTTCCAATATGGACCGTCTTTCCCCATACAATCGGATGCTTAGCTGGGCCCATGGCCATGCGGATTTGACCTCATATATCTCGGGAAGTGTTTGGAGTTTTTAAAGGAAATTATGTGTCATTGTACATTAATTCTTAATGTGTGAATGGGCGAAAGCCTGAAAGCGATGTATCAAGTCCTTCATTGTTTTTGTTTGTTCAGTTCAACGCAGACCATGTTTTTGTCAATACTGATCCTAAACATTACATGCTTGGTGTGTGATCTCTTGGTGGATCACAACTTTATTACCTTTGATGTACTTGACCATGCAATTCCGACCTTGAGGACTTTCAAGTCCTTTCATTTAAAGTATTGAGATCCCCACCCAAAACCATAGGCTATATTTTCATTTTCCTCGTGTCAAGGTAAGTTCAATGACACATTGTACAGAGGTTCCTGGGTACCCCGGTTATAAAAAAGTTTTGATGAAACTTGCAATATTTATTGATGAAAAAGGAACATTTTGAATTTGGCACATTGATGATACCACTAGAGATTGTTCAATCAGAGTCAACATTACATGTCACTATGATGAACATCGTGCTTTCACTTCTATTGATATATAGAAAAACAACTCTGGTAATGCAGTTAAATAGGCTTTATACAGCGATTGCCTCGAAAACAAAATAATTGATATTTAAGTAATTCATTTCAGACTATTAGAGTAATAGTTCCTATGATATATTTTATATGTTTGTATCTTATTACACGTAAGCATTATGTGTAGCATTATGATAAAGTGATGAACCATTCGTTGGTCTACCAGACTTGGCTTGTGGTATGTCTCACGATACTTTAGATATTGGTATACTTGGCTTGTGGTGTATCTCAAGATACTTTAGATATTGGTATACCTGGCTTGTGGTATGTCTCACGATACTTAAGATATTGGTATACCTGGCTTGTGGTGTATCTCAAGATACTTTAGATATTGGTATACCTGGCTTGTGGTGTATCTCAAGATACTTTAGATATTGGTATACTTGGCTTGTGGTATGTCTCACGATACTTTAGATATTGGTATACTTGGCTTGTGGTATATCTCAAGATACTTTAGATATTGGTATACCTGGCTTGTGGTATATCTTATGATACTTTAGATATTGGTATACCTGGCTTGTGGTATGTCTCACGATACTTTAGATATTGGTATACCTGGCTTGTGGTGTATCTCACGATACTTTAGATATTGGTATACCTGGCTTGTGGTGTATCTTATGATACTTTGGATATTGGTATACTTGGCTTGTAGTATGTCTCACGATACTTTAGATATTGGTATACTTGGCTTGTGGTATGTCTCATGATACTTTAGATATTGGTATACCTGGCTTGTGGTATATCTTATGATACTTTAGATATTGGTATACCTGGCTTGTGGTATGTCTCACGATACTTTAGATATTGGTATACTTGGCTTGTGGTATGTCTCACGATACTTTAGATATTGGTATACTTGGCTTGTGGTATGTCTCACGATACTTTAGATATTGGTATACCTGGCTTGTGGTATGTCTCATGATACTTTAGATATTGGTATACTTGGCTTGTGGTATGTCTCATGATACTTTAGATATTGGTATACTTGGCTTGTGGTATGTCTCACGATACTTTAGATATTGGTATACCTGGCTTGTGGTGTATCTCACGATACTTTAGATATTGGTATACTTGGCTTGTGGTGTATCTCATGATACTTTAGATATTGGTATACTTGGCTTGTGGTATGTCTCACGATACTTTAGATATTGGTATACTTGGCTTGTGGTATATCTTATGATACTTTAGATATTGGTATACTTGGCTTGTGGTATGTCTCACGATACTTTAGATATTGGTATACCTGGCTTGTGGTGTATCTCACGATACTTTAGATATTGGTATACTTGGCTTGTGGTATGTCTCACAATACTTTAGATATTGGTATACCTGGCTTGTGGTGTATCTCACGATACTTTAGATATTGGTATACTTGGCTTGTGGTATGTCTCACAATACTTTAGATATTGGTATACCTGGCTTGTGGTGTATCTCACGATACTTTAGATATTGGTATACCTGGCTTGTGGTGTATCTTATGATACTTTGGATATTGGTATACTTGGCTTGTAGTATGTCTCACGATACTTTAGATATTGGTATACTTGGCTTGTGGTATGTCTCATGATACTTTAGATATTGGTATACCTGGCTTGTGGTATATCTTATGATACTTTAGATATTGGTATACTTGGCTTGTGGTATGTCTCACGATACTTTAGATATTGGTATACCTGGCTTGTGGTGTATCTCAAGATACTTTAGATATTGGTATACCTGGCTTGTGGTATATCTCAAGATACTTTAGATATTGGTATACTTGGCTTGTGGTATATCTCAAGATACTTTAGATATTGGTATACCTGGCTTGTGGTATATCTTATGATACTTTAGATATTGGTATACCTGGCTTGTGGTATATCTCAAGATACTTTAGATATTGGTATACCTGGCTTGTGGTATATCTCAAGATACTTTAGATATTGGTATACTTGGCTTGTGGTATGTCTCACGATACTTTAGATATTGGTATACCTGGCTTGTGGTATATCTTACGATACTTTAGATATTGGTATACTTGGCTTGTGGTATATCTCAAGATACTTTAGATATTGGTATACTTGGCTTGTGGTATGTCTCATGATACTTTAGATATTGGTATACTTGGCTTGTGGTATATCTCAAGATACTTTAGATATTGGTATACCTGGCTTGTGGTATATCTCATGATACTTTAGATATTGGTATACTTGGCTTGTGGTATGTCTCATGATACTTTAGATATTGGTATACTTGGCTTGTGGTATATCTCATGATACTTTAGATATTGGTATACCTGGCTTGTGGTATATCTCATGATACTTTGGATATTGGTATACCTGGCTTGTGGTATGTCTCACAATACTTTAGATATTGGTATACCTGGCTTGTGGTATATCTCATGATACTTTAGATATTGGTATACCTGGCTTGTGGTATATCTTACGATACTTTAGATATTGGTATACTTGGCTTGTGGTATGTCTCACTATACTTTAGATATTGGTATACCTGGCTTGTGGTATATCTCAAAACGCTTTAGATATTGGTATACTTGGCTTGTGGTATATCTTACGATACTTTAGATATTGGTATACCTGGCTCGTGGTATGTCTCATGATACTTAAGAATTGGTATACCTGGTTCTTGGTATGCCTCACAATATTTTAGACATTGGTATACCTGACTTATGTTATGGTATTTGTCACGATATTTTAGGTATAGATATACTTGGCTTGTGGTATGTCTTACGATACTTTAGATGTTGGTATACCTGGCTTATGATGTGGTATTTGTCAGGATACTTTAAATGTTAGTATACCTGGCTCATGGTATGTATCACAGGTACTTTTAGTATACCTGGCTCATGGTATGTATCACAGGTACTTCGGATTTTTGTATACCTGTCTCATGAAATCAAAATAGTTGAATTTAATGAATTAAATTAATGTATTCAACTTAAGTCAGTGATAGGAGTATCTTGATTAGAAATGGCAGTAATATGTAAAATGCTAATGGTGAAAAAGGAGTCTTTTTAAATGACACTTTTATTGACAGGTTTTTATTTTTTCAAAATGATCAGAAGTATACTTGTCAGTTTTTGTACGTATATGGCACAAGTAGTAGCTGTCATAATATAACAGTAATAAACACTTGTTCTCTCCATACTTTTTGGCAAAGATATGGTATTTTGACTTGAGTAGAGCTTGTTTATCAAACCACAGGTCATCAAATAAAGTATTGAGATATATCAGTGTATTGTGCCAGCGCTAAACCAGTGCACGAGGATTATTTCACTAATATATGGTGGCAGCCTAAGTAGTTATAGAGGAAACTCAGATCTCTTGAGACCACCACAGACCTTGGTAGATACACTTTATCACTTGTCCTGACCAGGATGCATTCATTTCTGGCAAAGGGCTGAAACATACTAGTCCACTGCAACCCTTTGTATTATACATATTTTTTAATTTTTATACTTGCTTTCTTCATAGAACTTTCCAATGAAATTTCAGATAGCTGCTTTTATTAGTGAACCTGTAATGACTGCTTCTGGAATAGTTGTTCCACCAAACAAGTATTTTGAATATGTGTACAGGTAGGTTTTTCCTCTAGATTTGACCCATACAATTCCTCTTTACAGATAGCAGCCTTTATTAGTGAAAACCTGATGTCACTGTGTGGTATCATAACTCCACCTGATAAATATTTTCAGCATGTGTACAGGTCAGTAAAACATGTGCAAGTCTAATGAGTATAACCACATGGTCACACAATTCTTTAGTTATGATCAATACTTTCAGTTGGGGTTCTTAGGTAAGTCCTCTTTGTGTGATTGTAGGTTGAGGATTTACCATCAGTTTTTTTTATTTTCAACAGTTTAAGAGCTGTCACTGGAGGAATTATGAAACACAAGGCATTTAGTAAGAAACGTTCTTGATACTACTGGTATGTGGATAGTGACAGTCAGGGATCAAATTGACCATTGTCTGTATACATATGTCTCTCCATCTGTTAAAATACTGAAGCTATATCTGCAGGTGTTGTGTGATCCATTGACCATGCACTCTTGTGTGTTATGTATGTTTTGATTTTCAGTCGTGATTTGATTTCAAATAAACAGTGTTCAGTTTCTCTTTTTTTATTGTAGGTATGTGAGAGAAGCTGGAGGTGTATGTATTGCAGATGAAGTTCAAGTTGGACTGGGTAGAAGTGGAGAAAATTTTTGGTCATTCCAAAATTTTGGTAAGTAAATATTATTTGAAAACCATTTCTTGTATAAAAGTATATGTTTGTATTTTATGTAAAGAGGCACTGTCCCTCGCAGCCTGAATTGACAGCTATTGAAAAGAAAATCATTGATTTCCTATTTTTGTAGGCTTCCCAAAGACAAAAACTCATTATACAAGAATTTATAACTTTACTTCTGCAAAGATCATATATTATTTATAGAATGAAATGAATTCTTGTGAGGTGCACATAAATTGTCCACATTTGATGAAAGCGCGGCCTTGGCACATGCACAATAATAAACTGGGACACAAGATGTAAACAAAAGTATCAGCAAAATGGAAAAAGTGAAATGGGGAAGAAAGAATTTGTTTATCGATTCAGATATGAAAAGTAGAAAAACAGATGTGAATAAAGACATCCTTGTTGTTTTAATGCAGTCACATGATTGATGGCTCATGAATATTCATCATATAGGCGTGAATTTGCAGAGAAAAGCAAGATATTTCAGACCCTGGTATCTAGTTAATGGTACAATATTTTCAAAAGATTGTTGTAAATCATCAAAATAGTGTCTGATATATACATATATGGACTTTAAAGCTTACAGTAAGTGTCAAAACTTATGAATTCACTGAGGGATAATGTTTCTTTAAGAGTTTGAAAATGAACATTTGTTGTCAATAATTGTTTTGTGTCTTATTGTAACTAAATTTACGCTGTGTAAGTTTAACACAAATTTCTGGCAGAAGCCCAATATGCTTTTAAAGTGAATCGTAATAAAAGTGACTGTATTTAATGAAATTGTAATGATAGTTTAAAACTGGTGAATAGATAAAATTTCCTCTGATCTTTTTAAAATTTGATTAAAACAATACATCTTATGACACATTTACAGGTGTGGTACCTGACATTATAACTGTAGGGAAACCTCTTGGCAATGGTTATCCAATGGCTCTTGTTGTTACCAAGAAAGAGATTGCTGACTCTGTTACTGAGTTCAACAGCACCGTAAGATATTTTTTGTTTTTATTGGAGATACTGGTACTTTGATTGACAAAATATAAAGTTTTAAACCACTGCCTCGTACATGTGATATGCATAACCCTACAACTTTTATCATTAATTATACAAATGCATGGTACATAGTTGTTATTGTACTGTCCACAATCTCCACAGAGCCAAAAGCTCAAATGAGCTATAGTCATGGCCTGATGTCAACATAAATCTACAAACCCAGTTCATCAGAGTGATCTAGAAAGGTGTTGTTTTTCATTCCAATACTGAAATCAAATTTTTGACTTATTTCCAGTAATGATTTTCTTCCGATATGTAGCGGAAATCTGCTAATTTGAATGCAGGAAACTGATATTTTCCACGGGTCTCCAATATTTCGGTAAATTGTATTTTCACCACAGTTCATTTCCATTTTTTCTCTAGTTGACAGTGTTGATATAGTTTATATGGTTTAGTCAGTAATCTTGATTCCCAATACGCTTTATCACTATCCTGTGTACACATCGCACTGTAAAGCATATAAACGGCCCACGAACAACTAACAGATGGAAAAAGTCAAAATCTCAGCAATTAAGAGGAGTATAAACATAATACTTCATGCATAGGCTCCTTATGACCAGAGCTTTCAAATATGCCATGACTTTTGACTTAGTGACCTTGACTTTGTGCATTGACCTTCTTTTAAGAAACTTTAACTTTGGCTGTATTGTTTGAATCAATAGGGATAGGGCTGTTATATTTCACACATAGATTCTTTATGACAAGTGTTTTCCATTGATACCATGACTTTTGACCTAGTGACCTTGACTTTGGACTTTGACTTACTGTTCTTACAATTTAATGACAAGTATTTCAGTGATGACTCCGATGGTATATGTACGAGATAGAAAGAATACCACGGAATGGAAAAAAAACCAGTAGTAATTTTATATATTTTTGTACATTTTATTCAATTCAATACTGATTTCTCATTCAGTTAGAAATCACTTGATATATAGATCTATATCTAGACTGAACTGGAGTTGTGTTTACATGTGGCCCTGATCATATATATCTTGAAGGGACATTGTCTATTTAGATATAGACTAAAATTTTAATTCCTGCGTTTGTATATGTGTTATATGGTCATTGTCGAAATAATTAAATTATTTATTGATAGATTGATTGATCTGTGTTTAGTTTGGTGGTAACCCTGTGGCTTGTAGTATAGGAATGGCAGTTCTAGATGTAATACAGAATGAGAAGCTGATGTCCAGTGCCAAAAGTGTAGGCAAGTGTCTTATAGACGGCTTTAAGGCAATACAGCCACAGCATTCCATGATCGGAGATGTTAGGTAAGAATTTTTATAATAAAAATTGATATAAAGCAAGAATAACTTAATCTCAGTTTTCTGGGAAGACAAGTCATTTGCTTGACGGAGGCAAAACTTCAGCTCCTCATAGAAGATTCCAGTCCCTGTATAATGTTAAGCCCTGCCCCTAAATGGAAGAAAATACCTATCCCTTTGATGTAGGAGAGAGAGACCTTTCATACTTCATTTAGAAATGACTATTAATATGTGATGTAGGAGTGAAATGTTCTGTTCCCAAGGTGGAAAATTTTCATACTTTGCAGACTCAAAAATCCCCATTTATTAATATCAAACCGATCCAGAGGTCCTGTTTGCATTCCCTAACAGAGAGAGGAAGTCTCCAATCCTTGAAGGAGGAGATCCTACCATTCTTTGATTGAGACCCTCATTAAATTATACAAGAAGAGACAGACCCTCTTATTGACAGGAGAGTTTCCACCACTCTCTGATGAAATATAGATCCCTATCCCTAAATTGAGGAGTAAATACAGAGGAAATCATCTGAGGAAGTAGGGTCTCCATTGAACTGAGGTGAAAAGACCTCTTTTTTTGGAAAGATAATATCCTCTCCCTTTCCAAACCACTTATATAACAGTATGGAGGTATCTTTAATGCTACAGTCAAAACTGTTTTTAGTGATCACCAAAGAGGGGAAGGTGATAAATACAGATTTATTTTGTATAAACAATCAGAAATAAGGAACAGAGAAAAGAGGCTGTTAAAGACAAATAATTGCTTACTACAGGTTGTCTTAAAAGCAGGTTTGGTTGTACTGGAGCATCTATAACACTGTTAAGGTATCTACTTCATTGTTAGAGTTATCTTGTGTTTGTGTGGCATTAGAAGTAGATCATAATGCAAAGTGAGGAAGATCCAGTAGCTTGTAGCATTTGGCTTAATCATTTGTTATCCAGATAATAATACAGATATGTCTTATCCTATTGGTCTTTAGAAATTTTGCCTTATTTAGGAGAATTGTTGCCAATAGGGAATTGATTTTGTTTGAAATGTGTCATTAGTAAGTTTCATAAAAAAATATGTGCTACATTCATAACTGTTCTCATCTCTGCTTTAGGGGGATGGGCATGTGTGTTGGAGTAGACATAGTGAAAGATAAAGAAAGCAGAAAGCCAGCCAAAGATGTTGCAGAATTATTGACTTATAAGTATGTACATTACAAATTAATTATATAGAAATGCAGTCAGTTTTCGAATTATCACCACTAAGTTCATCACCTTTCCCGTAATACGGCCATATCTTTCAGGAAGATTTTTCTTGCTATGTAAAATTCTCATTAAACCGCCAAAGTCGCTATCGCCATTTACCACAGTGTTCTGAAAACAAATGTCCATTTCTAAGTGTGTCTTTCCACACATTTATGCATACCAAAAGGTTTATCTAGAATTGACTACACATAGAAATAAAGTGCAGCACACAGGTTTTTTTCAGGATACATATATTTTAAAGTAAAATACGAGAGTAAATAGTAAAAGTTTAAATAAATGCTGAACAACAATTACTCTGCAGCAATCAGAAAGTTGAATATGATGATTAGATCAGCTGAATAGCAATTATTGAGAATGAAATCTTTAAATATTTTTTCTCCATGATTTTTAAGACGTCGAGCATTTGCTCGACAGACTTCTAGCGATCGTAAAAATTTTATCTCTGCACCGCCTTTTTAATTCACGTAACAAACTAGTACCTTCCTTAAAGTACTAAACGTAGTAAAAGTTCTTGCAAAACCGGCTTTGTTATCCTTGTTATTGAAATTTCATTGCACAGAAATAGGTTTAAGCATAGGTCTGCTTAACTTCAATTATTAATATATTGCCCTAAAACACGTATTATTCTGTTGCTTATTGTGTGTTTTAAAATATTCATTCGCCGTGATGACGCAAGCCGATTATGAATTACAATCGCATTTCATGGGAATTTTTCCAAATATGGGGAAGATCACGTGACATATTGCCTTATTTGGAGAAATCGTAGTAGAACGCTTGTAACACATGCGATCCAGGCCTAATTTGACATTAAGCGCCAATATGGAAGCGGATCGCGTGATCTTCGAAATACTTATAATAATATAAATAAAATAATAATAATAATATATGTAGATATAAATTTCAGTCTAAAAAAGAACAAATAAAATATTTCATAGAATCCTAAATATAGACTGGCAATGGGTATCACAAAGATATCTAGACAGGTGACCACTAATTCATAACGAGGCTGACCTAGGTTCAAGTGACGCGTTGTCGGTTATTTTTATCTCACTGGTTTTCGCTTTGTTTCATTTATTTAACCTAGAATCAACAAATATCGACAAAATTAATTACATCCTTAAGGCTAAACATCACAAGCCTCTCGTAAATTACATCAGGTACTGTATACTTATGCTGTGTATGCTACTGCAGACGAATTATAAAAATAAATACACACAGATGTACAGCTTCTTATCTGCCCTTACCGTCTGTGCTATAAATAACTCTTGCTTGACAGGAAATAGCCTCTACAAAATGGTGGTGGTCACTTGTCTCTTCGCGCAGCGATAGCAAGCAAGAGCAGGTAACTCCAGTCTATCTTAAACAAACATAGCTTATTAAAAAGTTTAAGTAATAATCGGAATAGCATTAAATGATCAAGATGTTGGTCACAAAGCCAAATAGCTTTATGGTAATGGGAATTACTTGTTTTTGCGTAGTTGTGAATTTTCCCGCTAAAATTTCTAAAGCCATGCCTCATTTTTTCCTTATTAGGGAAGTAGCATGTGTATATATCACATGGTCCTCCACATATCTGGAAAAGTTCCCACGAGGGCATAAAAATTGGCAGCCGAGAAAGTTTTCAAATCGCCTATAAAATTTAATGTGGATGTAAAGGATGATAGCATGGATCAAGACAGAATTTTAGATTGAATGCATGAAAAATAAATTACGTAGAACTTAATGTGAAGATTTTATTCCAAATCAACTGATAAAGTGCGATTGTGAGACGGCGAACGGCATGGCATTGTAGCCCTTACACATGCACATACAATAAACGACCGAATAACTAGTGTGTTTGGACGATATATAGAAGCTGTTGGCCCTAGTGTCAGTGTTAGTAGCGTAGAGAAAAACAGTAACCTAGACCATATCTTGAAACAAATTAAGCATAAGGCTTCCATATTGTACAGGCAATGGTAACAACTCGTCCATTTCTTTGTAAAAAAATGGCAATGGTGTGCAATTGATTTCACATGTACATTCTTTGTGAAAAGATATTTGACATATTTCTGCAAGAATGATGTAAAGAACAATAAAATGTTATAATGATATATTATATGATATATGGCTGTTAGTCCTTAAGCTTTTATTTTTACTCTATTCAAAAAATTATCGGAATTCTACAAAAAAGATGAACATGACTGGTCAATTTCTGCTACTTTTGACAGCTTTAAATCAAATTTAGCTCGACGCCTTTGTGGCTCTTCAAGCCTTTGATATTTTTGGGGGGGAGGGGGTGGGAGATTGTGAGTGAAGGGGTTGGGTTTAGTGGAATTACTGTGTCCATCCATCTGCTTGTCTGTCAACAACATATCTCTTAAAAGCCCTTTGATAAATTAGTGTGCAGTTTTCTAGGAAGGTCTCACACAGATTACTATCATCTTGTTAATTTTGCAGAAGTTATGGACCTTAACACCTAGAATTTGTATTGTACAACCATGTAATCACACCTCATCCTAAACTACTGTAAGGATTTCAACCAAACTTGGCACAAGGAAAGACCATCATGTGTAGATTTTCATGAAGGGAGATAATTGTGACACCTAAAATTTTCAAAGAGTAACACTTAGAAATTTTTGTATCACACATGTTAATCTTGTAACTGCAACTACTTTTTAAACCACTGTAAGGATATGAGCCATTTTGCATAAGTAAAGGCTATCCTGTATAGAGATTGACTCTTACAGGTTGTATTACATGTGGTAACCTTATCATCAGAGGTAATGTAGGACAGTGGTATAGAGATTGACTCTTACAGTTTGTATTACATGTCTTAACCTTATCATCAGAGGTAATGTAGGACAGTGGTATAGAGATTGACTCTTACAGTTTGTATTACATGTGGTAACCTTATCATCAGAGGTAATGTAGGACAGTGGTATTAGTGATTCTCTCAGAACAGCTTTAGGTTTTTATTACACTTACGTATGAATAAATTTTAAGTTTTTCAGCATAATTTATCTTATATTACCACATTTGTTTCAGACTGAAAGAGCAAAAAATCATCATTTCAAATACTGGTCCAGAAAAAAATATATTGACTATATTGCCACCAATGTGCTTTACATGTGATAATGCCAGAAGAGTGGTTCAAGCTTTTGACACTGCATTAACAGATATAGAAAAAGGGACATCATCAGGAAGTTCTGTCGAAACTGATGATTCATGGAAAAATGTCCCTCTTAATATTTTAACAGCCCCTTTGGAATTATTAGACACAGATTCCTCTGATGAAGATGGACCTCAAATCAAAAGGCCACGATATGAGGAAATGGACTGAATGAAGATACAGATAACCAAATTTGAAATGGAAATAAGATCTTCAAGATAGTCACAATTGTCTTTGAATGTCACAGAAACAGTATTTTTTGTATGCTAAACATTGTATACTTATCATATATGTAATGACACTATGTATATATTTTCAAAAATAATTGCCATATCCTCAGAATTTGCATTGTAAAACAAAAATTTCGAGACTACAGATATATGATCTTAAATATATCTATTGTGTCTGTATTTTATATATAGAGGAAGTGACATTAATTATCATTTACAATACATCACTATGGTTGTTCAAGCATCTGTGATATCTTTTCTAAAGATGAAATGGTTAGTTGATAATAATAGAGCTTAATTATTCATTGAATAGATTTGAGAAGAGTTATTCTCAAATTTATAATATTGTTGTGTTAGAAGTTTGTATATCAACGTGTGCACTGATCATTTGTCTGTAAGTACCTAATTTTTAGATCACATGAGCCAAAGGCTAAAGTGAGCTATTGTCATAGTGGGCTGTCAGTCATCAACTTTTCACATATTTGACTTCTCCTCTTCAACAGCTTTACAGAATTTCACCAAACCTTAGAGAGGAAGTAAGTACTCAAGGTTCTCTCCAAATTTGTAATTTTCGACCCTATTGATAAATTCAAGTTGGCCACCATGGCCTCTGATTAGGCGAGACATTTTCAATTTCTTCCAAAACTGCTTCACAGAATGTCACCAGACCTTATAGTAAGCAAGTATTCAAGGTCCTCTACCAAGTCTCTGTTTTTTGACTGGATCTGTAAGATGGCCACCATGGGCTCTGATTGGTTGACATATTTTCAACTCCTCTGCAACTGCTTTACAGAATTACAAGAAGTAGGTAATCAAGGTCTTCTACCAAGTTGGTGTATTTTGACTGCCATGGGCTTTGATTGGCTGACACATTTTGGACTTCTCCTCTGCAACTGCTGCACACCAAACCTGACAGAAAGTAAGTACTCGAGGTCCTCTACCAAAATTGTATCTTTGACTTGATCCATGATTCAAGATGGCTGCTATGTGCTCTGATTGGCTAACACATTTTCACCTTCTTTTCATGAACTGCTTCACAAAATTTCAACAAATCTTATATAAAGTAAGTACTCAAAATACGTGTTTTAAGTCCAAAATTGAGCCATCATTTGTTTTGCAAATTGTGCTCAGGTGAGCAATATAGGCCCAGTTGGGCCATTTGTCAATAAGTATTTGTAAAAAACCACAGTGTTATTCCACTCAGTGGTTCTATTTGCAAAAACAACAATATTATTGTATTATATCTTATATGGTTCAATTTTATATATTCATTTCAAGTCATGTATTTAAATTGTCATGAGAGGCATAAACATATATCATGTTTTTCTTCTGCACTTAAGTAATCTTCATTTTTAGCTGGCCATGACGAAAGTCCGGAGAGCTAATGTTATACCCCAGGTATTGTCACCTGTGGCATCAGTAGACAAAACTCAATTTGTAGAAAATTATTGTTTTTTAAAATTGATGACGATTACAAATCTCAATGTATCATATGGATATCCAATTGAGTCAACTGTAGAACAACAAGTGATTACAGTATCCTTAACTAAAATGAGTAAGCTGGACCTTGATTAATTATGAAATAAAACTATTTATCATAACCTCTCAGAAATGACCTTGAGTGTAAGAGATATAAGTACTTCATGGTAATTCAAGTCAAAATAATAAGTGACCATGACCTTTCAGAAATGATCTTGAGTGACCTTTGTCCAAAAGCCCTTAATCCAAATAATATTTTGATGAAGTATGATCAAATTCTGATGAAAGTTATATGATCTATATGTACTTCATGGTATTTTAAGTCATAGTTAATAAGTGACTTTGACCTTTTAGAAATGACCTTGAGTAACCTTTGTCCAAAAGTCCTTAGCCTAGAGAACATTTTGGTGAAGTATGATCAAATTCTGAAGAAAGGTATAGGAGATATAAGTACTTCATGTTACTTTACGTCATAGTTAATATATGACCTTGACCATTCAGAAATGACCTTGAGTGACCTATGTCCCAAAGCCCTTAACCTAAATAATGTTTTGGTGAAGTATGATCAATTTCTGATGAAAGGTGTAGGAGATATACATACATGGTATTTTAAGTCATAGTAAATAAGTGACCTTGACCTTTCAGAAATGAACTTGAGTGACCTTTGTCCCAAAGCCTTTAACCTAAATAATATTTTGTTGAAGTATGATCAAATTCTGATGACAGACACACGGACACGACAGTGACTGTATGCTTCCCCGAAAGTTTTCGGGGAGCATAAAAACTGGGCTGTATCTTTTGAACCGTTCGTGGTGGAGCATTGATATTTCACATGTAAATTCCTCATGATCAGGTGATCAGATCTTTCATTTGGTACTATGACTTTTGAACTAGTGACCATGACCTTCTACTTCCACATCTTTTCAGAAACTTTTACCTGTGCTATACCTTTTGAACCCTTAGTGCTAGGGCTATGATATTTCACTTATAGATTCCTCATGATCAGAGTTTTCATTTGGTACCATGACTTTTGACCTAGTGAACATGACCTTGACTTACCTACTTTTCTAAAATTTTAATCTGGGCAATATCTTTTGAATCGTTAGTGGTAGAACTTTGGTATTACACACAATTTGATTGCATGACCTTTGACCATAACCATATACTTTAATCTACTTCTCAAAAACATAAATCTGGGCCAAATCTTTTGAACTAATAGGGGTATGGCTTTTATACTTCATACATAGGTTCCTCATGACAAGAGCTTTCATTTGATATCGCGACCTTGGACCTTGGACTTTGATCTATGTTTCAAAAACTTCACCATATATGGCTGGGGACTTATAGTGTTGCACCCTGTCATTCTGTCATACTGAAACCTTGTCATCACAACTCTTCCCAAACCGTTCATCAGAATTTCACCAAACTTCACATGTAGGTAGGGCAGCATATGTAGATGTGCATGAAGGGAGGCACCTCTGCTCAGAACTGTTTTTTAGGAGTCATGGGACTTTGAAATTAGAAAATGTGCATTGCATATGGCTGAACCTTGTCATCGCAATTCCTCCTAAATTGTTCATCAGAATTTCACCAAACTTCACATGTATATGGCTGAACCTTGGTTCTGTGGCAATTCCGTCTTCTGACAACTCTCGTTTAGACTTTAAACTGGGCTATATCTTTTGAACCAGAAAAGGTTCAGCTTTGATATTCCATCCATGGATTCCTCATTACCAGGGTTTTTTAGTTAGTACCATGGCTTTTGACATAGTGTCTTTGACCTTGGTCTTTAACACACTTTTGAAAAATTTAAATCAATGCTTTACATTATGAACTGTTAAGGAATTCCTCATGCCATTGACTATTGCTTATTGGTTTAGTATATGATGAGATATTTTGGTCAGTAACTTCTTTTTATATATCTTAATGAAATAAGAAAACTCAATTACCTGAATGATCTGCTTCTTGCTTTCATTCTCTTTGCATATTAACACCCATTTCCGGCAAGCTTTGTTGTCTTCTGACAACTGTTAACATCATGGCAGTCACATATAATTGATCATTTTCTGTTTACCTCTTTCTGTTTCTACCTCTCACCCATTCCTCGTCATTAAATCTGTCTTTATTTATCTATTTTGTTCAGTAACTGCGTTGTTTATGTGCAATAAAGTATCAGACTTATTTTGGTTTGTTTATCAGTCAGATCAGGTATATGCATCCATCTACATGTAATTATGATGTAGATTTTGTTGAGTTAATTGCCCCTCTAGATTACAATGATTATATAGTTATTAATATATTGTCATTAATATGCTTTAGGTGAACTTCTGTTGAAATAATCAATGATATTTCAGGAACTTTTTTCTCATTGTCTTATTTTGTCTTGGATATCTAGAATTTCTGTTTACTTAAAGAAATGACATTGACATGGAAAATATTCAGAAGACTTGAAAAATTCTCATAACTATTGTATTTGCATCCCAGATAAACATATTAGTGGCATTTTGTTTTAACATGTTTGTTAGTCACTAACTGATTTAAAATTGTTAAAGGATAAATGATAAAAAACCTTGGTGCATAAATTATAAATGACAGATCTAGTACACATAATCTATAAGTGATAGAGACTTTAATGCTCATAAATTTTTAGGAGACAGTGACTCAGTACACATAATTTATAAGGAAGAGAGACTTTGGCACATAAACTGTAAGTGGTAGTGACTAGCAATTATAAACTACATGAGATAGTGACTCAGTACACATAATTTATAAGGAAGAGAGACTTTAGCACATAAACTGTAAGTGGTAGTGACTAGCAATTATAAACTACATGAGATAGTGACTCAGTACACATAATTTATAAGGAAGAGATTTTAGCACATAAACTGTAAGTGGTAGTGACTAGCAATTATAAGCTACATGAGATAGTGACTCAGTACACATAATTTATAAGGAAGAGAGACTTTAGCATATAAACTGTAAGTGGTAGTGACTAGCAATTATTAACTACATGAGATAGTGACTCAGTACACATAATTTATAAGGAAGAGATTTTAGCACATAAACTGTAAGTGGTAGTGACTAGCAATTATAAGCTACATGAGATAGTGACTCGGTACACACCATATATAAGGAAGAGAGACTTTAGCACATAAACTATAAGTGGTAGTGACTAGCAATTATAAACTACATGAGATAGTGACTCAGTACACATAATTTATAAGGAAGAGAGACTTTAGCACATAAACTGTAAGTGATAGTGACTAGCAATTATATACTACATGAGATAGTGACTCAGTACACATAATTTATAAGGAAGAGAGACTTTAGCACATAAACTGTAAGTGGTAGTGACTAGCAATTATATACTACATGAGATAGTGACTCAGTACACATAATTTATAAGGAAGAGAGACTTTAGCACATAAATTGTAAGTGGTAGTGACTAGCAATTATATACTACATGAGATAGTGACTCAGTACACATAATTTATAAGGAAGAGAGACTTTAGCACATAAACTGTAAGTGGTAGTGACTAGCAATTATAAACTACATGAGATAGTGACTCAGTACACATAATTTATAAGGAAGAGAGACTTTAGCACATAAACTATAAGTGGTAGGAACTAGCAATTATAAACTACATACGACAGTGACTCAGTACACATAATTTATAAGGAAGAGAGACTTTAGCACATAAACTATAAGTGGTAGGAACTAGCAATAATAAACTACATGAGATAGTGACTCAGTACACATAATTTATAAGGAAGAGAGACTTTGGTACATAAACTGTAAGTGGTAGTGACTAGCAATTATAAACTACATGAGATAGTGACTCAGTACACATAATTTATAAGGAAGAGATTTTAGCACATAAACTGTAAGTGGTAGTGACTAGCAATTATAAGCTACATGAGATAGTGACTCAGTACACATAATTTATAAGGAAGAGAGACTTTAGCACATAAACTGTAAGTGGTAGTGACTAGCAATTATAAACTACATGAGATAGTGACTCAGTACACATAATATATAAGGAAGAGAGACTTTAGCACATAAACTATAAGTGGTAGGAACTAGCAATTATAAACTACATAAGACAGTGACTCAGTACACATAATTTATAAGGAAGAGAGACTTTAGCACATAAACTATAAGTGGTAGGAACTAGCAATTATAAACTACATGAGATAGTGACTCAGTACACATAATTTATAAGGAAGAGAGACTTTAGCACATAAACTATAAGTGGTAGGAACTAGCAATTATAAACTACATGAGATAGTGACTCAGTACACATAATTTACAAGGAAGAGAGACTTTAGCACATAAACTATAAGTGGTAGTGACTAGCAATTATAAACTACATAAGATAGTGACTTAGTACACATAATTTATAAGGAAGAGAGACTTTAGCACATAAACTATAAGTGGTAAGAACTAGCAATTATAAACTATATGAGATAGTGACTCCGTACACATAATTTATAAGGAAGAGAGACTTTAGCACATAAACTATAAGTGGTAGGAACTAGCAATTATAAACTACATAAGATAGTGACTCAGTACACATAATTTATAAGGAAGAGATTTTAGCACATAAACTGTAAGTGGTAGTGACTAGCAATTATAAGCTACATGAGATAGTGACTCAGTACACATAATTTATAAGGAAGAGAGACTTTAGCACATAAACTATAAGTGGTAGTGACTAGCAATTATAAACTACATGAGATAGTGACCCAGTACACATAATATATAAGGAAGAGAGACTTTAGCACATAAACTATAAGTGGCAGTGACTAGCAATTATAAGCTACATGAGATAGTGATTCAGTACACATAATTTATAAGGAAGAGAGACTTTAGCACATAAACTGTAAGTGGTAGTGACTAGCAATTATATACTACATGAGATAGTGACTCAGTACACATAATTTATAAGGAAGAGAGACTTTAGCACATAAACTGTAAGTGGTAGTGACTAGCAATTATAAGCTACATAAGATAGTGATTCAGTACACATAATTTATAAGGAAGAGAGACTTTAGCACATAAACTGTAAGTGGTAGGAACTAGCAATTATAAACTACATGAGATAGTGACTCAGTACACATAATTTATAAGGAAGAGAGACTTTAGCACATAAACTATAAGTGGTAGGAACTAGCAATTATAAACTACATAAGACAGTGACTCAGAACACATAATTTATAAGGAAGAGAGACTTTAGCACATAAACTATAAGTGGTAGGAACTAGCAATTATAAACTACATGAGATAGTGACTCAGTACACATAATTTATAAGGAAGAGAGACTTTAGCACATAAACTATAAGTGGTAGGAACTAGCAATTATAAACTACATAAGACAGTGACTCAGTACACATAATTTATAAGGAAGAGAGACTTTAGCACATAAACTGTAAGTGGTAGTGACTAGCAATTATAAGCTACATAAGATAGTGATTCAATACACATAATTTATAAGGAAGAGAGACTTTAGCACATAAACTATAAGTGGTAGTGACTAGCAATTATAAACTACATAAGATAGTGACTTAGTACACATAATTTATAAGGAAGAGAGAGTGTACCCAGGAGGTGGACCATTAATGTATGCTCCAAACGTTGTAGTGTGCCCAGGAGGTGGACCATTAATGTATGCTCCAAACGCTGGAGTGTACTCAGGAGGTGGACCATTAATGTATGCTCCAAACGCTGTAGTGTACCCAGGAGTTGGATCATTAATGTATGCTCCAAACGCTGTAGTGTACTCGGGAGGTGGGTCATTGATTTATAAATAAAAGTTGAAATGTACTTAGAAGGTGGACCATTGATGTAAGCTCTAAATGTTGTATTGTTTTCAAAAGGTGGATCACTGATGTACGCTCTTGCCGTTGCAGTGTACACTGAGGTTGGGCCATCGATGTACCCTCCAAATACAGGAGTATACCCAGAAGCAGGGCCATTGATGTACGCTCCAAACGCTGTACATTTATTGTCCACCTCTACACTACATAGTGTATCCAAGAAGTGAAACATTGTTACTCACTTCATAAATTTTTTTTAATGTCTTTATTCATATATGTTTCATTTCTTTTCCAATTTCGGGAAAAAGTCATTCCACATCTGCATTTAGAGATGCTCTATCGGGCAAGGGCAATGTAGCAGATAATGACTTGGGGCGCGTTGATGTTTTTTTCATTTACACAAGAGAGTGTTTGACTTTTGTAGGCTCAGATCAACAAAACTCAAATTGTACTAGCATGCTTGGCCTGTACCGAAAGGTCCCAGGTCTGAACCCATGTGTCGGCTGAATATTTTCTATATATGTCACTGGCAGTGTGAAAATCTAGAAATCAAATATGTTTTATTCAAAAATACACAATGTCATCTTCACAGTTTCAGGTTTTGAAATTCGAAGTCTCCACGCAAATGTTTGCATGGAAATTCTGATTCGCCAAAATCTTAACACTGTAAAGACGAAACAATGGTTATTTCATACGGACATAGCGATTTCTTTTATCAATATTACTTTTTCCATAAAATTTTGGGCAACCTTTATGTTATCGGATTTTCCTATAGAGGATTTTCAAGACTATGTAGTTGGTGTAGTTTCCATTACTCGCGCGGGTGATGTCAGTATCATGCAAACTCCACCTTCACTCCGTAAAAAAAGTGTCGGATAGCACTCAGCATTTGTCACATATTTACTGTCCTTTGTTGTCCTGTGTATTTAGTGCTAAATATGTGACAAGTCGGTAATTCAATACTCTTCTTGTAGGAAACTTAACAGTCTTTTCAAAGAAGTAAAGTTCTCGTGGTCAAGCAAAGCACGCTCACTCACTTGTTATGATTCACTGCTCGGGCAGTATGAAATAAACAATTCGCCACAAAGTTAGCGCCAAATACAACTACAAAGCGCACCATCTTATAGCTCCAGAGACAACTGTGAATTCATAAAAATCACCTAACTATCAAATTTATGCAACAAATCCTTCGAAGGGAAGTTTGATGTAGAAGTAATATGAAATACCTTGTTTTTCCTTAATTTCCACCCTTGCCTCTGTTAAGTGGAAAATTTGCAAAAACTTTATGCTAAACATATTTTCCATTTGATAAACACTAAAATAGTGTTACCCAGTCAGCTACAGAATTTATACGCGATCCGTTAAAAAAAATACCTATGTAGAAGTATAATATATGTGATATAGATATCAAAACAATTCAGGAACGATAAATACAGAAATACTCAATATCACGATTTTCAGTCAGAACATACATGGCACAGCGAATAGCTCTCTATTTATATCGTTTTGATCATAGATTTGATAAAGGTTAAGAGGCCGAAAATTTGTGATATTGGGTGTTTCTATTTGTATCATAATCAGTGCGCTTCTCTTTGGAAGTTTAAGAGTGTTTTCTGAATCCGGGAACAACTTTGCACATACTTAATAAAAGCAAAATGTAAATACATGTAAAGAACCCAGAAGTGTTAACATTGCTCACCAAACACACGGCTTTGGTAACTTCGATACTCTATGCTGGTTATTTTCATGATTGTTCTGATTCTTTGTGTGACGACAATTGTATATAATATATATAATTCAGGTATATCAAATGAACAAATAACTATACCGGTATTACCACAACGACTTAGTTAGAATATGAAAGTAGTGCAGATCGATCTCTTAACGCTTCGCTCAATTCAGTTAACAGAGAAACTGACTACTGACAATAGTCTATGTCTTAGTCATCATCCATTAATAGACCCGTTCGCGTTAACTGCGGGACTAAACGTTTTGGGAGAATAGTGGCGTAGTACATTCTCGTAAAATTTTTGACGTCATAGTAAGACATTGATTTTATTTTACGTCATTATGCGGCAACAGTAATGATTTCCCCCCCCCCCAAAAAGTCAGTTCCGCAGTTAACGTGAAAGGGTCTACTGTCTAAAATGCACGGAATTTATATCGATTTGTATTATAAAAATATGTAAAAAAAAATAAGAAGAAATACATATAATAATAATAATAATAGTAAAAATATTAATAATCATCCATGGTTTTGTTAACATTTTCATTTATTTTATTTTGATGTATTTTATTCTATTTCAATACTTATTTATTAATAACATAGGTTTTTAAATTATTTGTTTATTGAATTTTAAAAACTAAATTATATCATTTCTTCACCGAGTCTTTAAAACAACGAAAGATAAAACAAATCTACGTCCGATTTTTTTTCAACTCATACGGACTAAAATTGAAGTCTTTAAATTAAAATAAAACGCATTTCCTCCAGTTAGCTGTTTCTAATCTGCCAGCTTCTTGCATGTTTATCAGCTAAATCGAAAGTAGATTTAATTTTGTACCGGAAGTTTGTGATTTGACGTCATGGGTGGGGTAAAAGGGGCAAAATGGCCGACATTATCATGTCTTGTTGTATGTCAGATCAAGAAATAGAGCAAAAAAGCAGGAGTAGAAATATAGATAAACTAATTGCAAAAGAAAAAGTACAGTTTCGGAGAACTATAAAAATTCTTTTACTCGGAGCCGGTGAAAGCGGTAAAAGTACATTTTTGAAACAAATGAAAATTATCCATGGTCAAAGATTTGATGAAGGAACAATTCGTGAATTTAAAAGTGTCATTTATGGAAATGTTGTGAAAGGTATGAGAGTGCTTATTGACGCTCGTGAAAAGCTTGGCATAGAATGGGGAGATGAACATAATGTCAAATATGGAGGCCTTGTATTTGCTTATGATCCAAGCTGTAAATTGGATGAAGCAAGTTTTGTTCAATACATTGAACCCCTGAGACACCTGTGGAAAGATAAAGGAATCTTGGCAGCATTTGACAGAAGAGGAGGATTTCAGTTGGTTAGTATCTTACTATCTTTAAGAGTAGAAGCATAAATGAAGTAGAATAATGCATTAGAATTTTGAAAGATGTCAACTTATTTTGTCCAAAATCCAAAATTGGATAGTCAGCATACAAAAAAGTACATACATTGGCATAGGAACCTGGTCCCCCCCTTTTTTAACGTGATTTTTTTCGTGAAAATGTTAACATAGATGGTGACAGCCTACATTATATATAGTACATATTCGTCAAAAATATTCTCTCTAACACACAAGCTCCAAATTTCTATTAGCTAGTTCTTTATTGCATTTCAAACAGTAGATGATCTCATTCAGTACTAAGAAAAATATTTGATGATTTTTATTCTGTATTCAGCAATCATTTTCAAGGATTTAATAGAAATACTGGTAAACAGGTACTAAATATAAAAAATTGTCAATTTAAACTTCAAATTCAGAAAGGCTTGCCTTTGTAATAGAATGAATTGGGTTCTTTTTAATACAAGGTTATTATCCATTTGGGGTATACATGTGTCTGATGTCATAAACCATTGTTACATCGAACAATTTGCATAATGCTAAAAGATAAACGTTTGGGGGAAATTAAGACAAATTTTGGGAAAAATCAATGAAATTTTCATGGGAAAAGGTCCTTATAATGGACCTGATTTGAAGAAATGAAAAACATTGCACAGGACTGTTTTGTCCCATTACTACCAGCTACATGTATCCGTTATTTGTAACCTAAATATTGTCAAATGTGGTTCAAAATCTGACATGGCAACACACAGCAATCTTTACACTTACCTACATGTATGTGTGATTACATTTTAGTTTTACCATAGTCGCCATTCTAAAGTATGCTGTTTACAAATGTGCATCGTACATGTAGTGTCCAACTTAATTTATTAAATTATTTGATTTCTTTTGATGTAATCTGTAACAAATTTTTAGTTAGTACATGTATCACATAGAAATTTAACAATTTGCTAAACATTTACTGCCCATAATCACAATGGTCAAACATTTAAACTTCCAAGCCTTAATTAGTTAATATAGAAGTACATGCATTTTAATCAGTATACTCATACATGTTACATAATGTATCAAAGCAGAAAGGTTCACAAATGTATTTAAGTCATTGTATGATTTACTTTTCCTGTGTCAGATTTTCATGGGTGATTTACATCCATGTTACTCAATGTTGCAGAGATTTCTATCATGAAAAATAGGACTTCACCTAGCAATGTATATACATGTGACACTGTTCAACATTTCTGAAGATGCTCTTGTAACTCCTTGAATTACTAAGTGAGTTTCCACACAGTTCATTTGAAGGATACTTATAAGACTTATTCAGTAATTTACCACTATCATGAGTCAGTGTAAGCCATGGGACTGATTAACTAAAATAATGATAAATCATACTAAGAATGGTCCTTTTTTAAATACATTGTAACACACATTGTGTGCGAATGCTACAGTGTACATGTACATACATTTTTACATGAAATGATGGTGAAAGTTTTTACAAGCTAGGTTCAGATCAATTTTTTCCTAGATATATTTGTTGACCTGGTGAGCTTTGGAAACGCTAGATTTATCTAAGATACATGGATATTTTGGGACCTTGGTAGCTGAATAGACTAAATTGCTGAGCCAGGAATCACTGTGTTTTTTCGCTTGTGTCAAAGCTGAGTTTGAAGATCATTTCCTTTTTATGGTGATGGCATCTGCCCAATTCACTGTCCAGAAATATAGACCTATGCAGGGCTCTCAACTTTAACAGTAAGGGATCTTGTACATGTATGTGTACTGTAGCACTAGATCTTGTTTATACTCTGTCATCACTGTTACTGGTGGGACTGGAGCCTGGAACTGGTTAAGTCAAGTATACTACTGAGTGTAAAATCCCATTTACAGTTAACAAAATTATAATATTATACATATACCTGTATACAGTTGTACGTATGATCTATTTGCACATGTTTAAAGTGTATTTTTCATGTAAAAATCATCAATGATATACTTTGAAACCTTACACATGTAAGAAATTTCAGTCTGAAAACCATGGTCGACTCGTGGACATCATTGAACATTAGAATGTGCCAGGATTGTATAATGTGGATTTAATCAGTAGTTTGTTGTTTATTTATGCATGAAATTTAGGACCTTTCATTTTGTTTTTCCTGTTTGCATCAATACATGAGTGCTTGTACTGTATTACCTGTGGCTTGTACAGGATTGTTTAGCATCATTGGGATTAATTTAATCATTTATTTAATTAACGTAATATCGCAATATAGACAAGGAACAAGATTTATCAGAGCCATATAGAAAAGATTGATCAGTATTTGTTAATGTGAAAATGAGTAATAAGACCACAAGATAGAATGAATTTTCTAATCAAGATTTATGAGGTGTGTTATTTATAAACTATAAAGACCTCCTTTTAACACTAGTCCGAATTGTTAGACATTGGTTCTGAAATTTTAACATAATGAAGAGAATCAAATTGAACGAAGTCAAAACTTTTTATTTATTCGCATTTTGCTCTGGTAAACTAACAAGGCCAAAATAAAATATATGTTCATTTCTGGTCGTCCAACCGACTCTAGATTTATAGGCTGACCTGGACTTTCTATTGGTGTTCGAATTTCTGTTGTATGAATTGGCCATATTTTGACCAAAAAAAAATTTCACTCAAGTTGACTGCAAAGTCAAAACAAATGGTTGCAAACATGTCCATAACAGCAAGCTACATTGGTAGCATTGGGAAAGGTCTTAATTTCAGGAATTCAACAACATTTCTTGATGATTATGGTTTGATGCAATTCAGGAAGCATCCATTTACTGATATTCTTGTTCTTTAATTTTTGTTTGTTTTCTCTACCATTTTATTGATCTGAGATTTCATAGTATTGCAACATATCACATGCCAATATATTTTACGTAAAATAATTTGTGAACCAGGAAAAGTACTAAAAGTATTTAGCAGTATTCTGATTGGTAAATACATCAACACATGTCATTGTATGCATAGAAAAAAGGACGGTGACTTCAGACTTCATTGATAATATTTTCCATCGTGGTATGCTTTGTTAATTCGACAACGTAGATGATTCATCTACAACATGTACTACAACATGTGTCTGTCCGTCCATCCGTCCAAGCTCATATCTCCTATACCTTTCATCAGAATTTTATCATACTTCACGAAAATATTATTTAGGTTAAGGGCTTTGGGACAAAGGTTACTCAAGGTCATTTCTGAAAAGTCAAGGTCACTTATTAACTATGACTTGAAATGCCATAAAGTACTTATATCTCTTACACCTTTCATCAGAATTTGATCATACTTCACCAAAATGTTACTTAGGTTAAGGGCTTTTAGACAAAGGTAACTCAAGGTCATTTCTTAAAGGTCAAGGTCATGATAAAAAGTTTTATTTTATAACTTATTAAGGTCAAACTTTCTCATTTTAGTTTAAGATTTTGTGATTACTTGTTCTACAGTTGACTCAATTGGATATCCATATGATACATTGAGATTTGAAATCGTCATCAATTAATACAATGATTTTCTATATATTGAATCATTCATTTCTTTCATTATTCCTGTGCTTTTTGGAGCATCCATCAGTTTTACTGATTTTTGGTACATGTATATGAATTGAGTCATCAATTTCCTGCATTATAAGTACATGTATAACTGCAGTTGAGGGAGCAGTCATCAGTTTTACTGATACTCTTGTAAATACTTGTAGGTACTCATCACTTAGAATTTAAAAGAAATAATCTGAATCAAAGAAACTAATCTATTGCTCTATTTGTAAATTATTTCTGCATTCATGATTTTGATCGTACAGTGCAGTGTTTTACAATTCTAGAATGTGCTGAGTTTTATAGACTCTTATTAAATTGTTCTTAATATTCTGACAAGCAGTAATATTTTGAACAAAATTTTTAGGTCATTAAGTGAATTGAGTGGGAGCATGTGTTGTCGCCCTTTCGGCGTCCATATCAGCATCTGTGTCTGCAATGTTAGAAGTTTCTTTTTTTTTAATTTCTTTTAATATCAATCAATGATGCATCTTTATGTGTTTAGGAGGCATCTAGTTTCAGATGTTGTGTCTGACTCATATTTTCTGGTTGATTGAGCATGTTCTGTAGAATCTTAATATAGTAATGTTTCTGTAATATGATGCATTATGTTTAAACTTACACAAATGATGCTTCTCTATGTGTATAAAGGGAATTTTGTTTCAGCTACTGTGTCTGACCTATATTTTTCGCTGGAGTGAACATGTCTGTCCATCAGTCCATTAAAGTTTAAACCTTGTCTGGGTAATAATTTCTCTGTGCCTACTTGAATGAAACACAAAGAAATAACCTTATCATGGTCAAAAACCCAAGAGGTGAGCTTCATAATCTTTGATTACACTATGTTTTCATTAGTCAATAAAACACAGGCTATGGTGGAAATTGCCCTTTGGACCAGTTTAGCTTAAACCTTTCATAAAGCTTGGTCCTGGCTATTAGTCAGTTGAACAGAAGAATGTGACAGTGTTGTTTTGATGGACAGAGCTATGAATATTTTTCATTTGATTTTTCGGACCAATGATGTTCCCTTTGAGAATGGCCAAAATTTGAGAATTACCTAACAAAGAATATATGATAATTATCAATCACACATGTTCACTGTACTCAATCCTTCTAACTTGAGTTTTCTGTTGATGTAACAGTTTTCACCTTGATATTTCTTTTCCTGCAGGTTTTCATAAACATTATCACTGTTGAAATGATCTTGTTTAGATATGTAGTAGAAAAATCATTCAAGAGACTTTTGCTGTACTTACAAATAGTTATCTCATAATTTGTATTTTTGACCTATTTCTCAAAATAGCTTAGGCCAAAACTTAAAAAAAAAGATAATTAATGAAACATTTTTCATTGTGACCTTGATGCCTTGTCAGCTTTACTAGTAGGACATAGTACATATCAAAAAACAATTCATTTGGCAAGTAGTTCAAGTAGTATTGAATATATATAGTATAACAGCAAGGGGTTTCATGTTTAACTTTAAGTTATATTGATTGGAATTTGGAGTGCATCATGCTCTTGTACTTGTAAGAAAAAAGCCCCTGACATCTCTGAATGGCCTCCTTATGTTTTCAGTTCTTTTGGTTGAAGGCATTCCCAGCCAATTCAATACCCAATCATCAGGCAATCCCACTGTACCACTGTAAACAGTAGTTTGTGATTATGACTCCTTCTCAACACAGAAAAGCAAAGTCATCTTTACACTCATTTTGTTAATCTAGTTATACGTCTGATTTAGACTTCATCCCTTGATTCTAGTACCTGAGAAATTTTTATATAAAACAGACATGATTTTCTTCACTTTTGTAGAGTTCTGATTTTCATTTTTTTATGGAGAAAATATTTAGAAAATGTGCTGGATTTAGTAATAGAAGTTCAACTCCAGGAGTCCCCCCCCCCCCCCCCCCCTCTTATCAGTTCTTTCCTACATGTTAAGCGTTTTCTTTCCTTTTTATACACCCGCATTTAAAAATGTGGGTGTATTATGCTATATCTGTCTGTTCGTCAGTCCATCCGTCCGTCCGTCTATCCATCCTTGTCCTGGTTTTTCCTCCTTGACTAAAGGGGGAAATATGAAAGGATGTGGCTTGTCTTTGTGCATGTGGGTTTCAAAGTTGGAGTCAGGCCCCTGGGGGGGGGGGGTTGGAAAAGCTTGTCCAGGCTTCTCCTCCTTAATTAAAGGAGGAACAAAACTTTTGATGGTGTCACATGAAAGGATGTGGCTTGTAGTTGTGCACGTGGGTTTCAAAATTGGGATCAGGCTCCTGGGTGGGGGAAAATGGGTGGGGTCGGAAAAGCTTGTCTGGGCTTTTCCTCCTTAACTAAAGGGGGAACAAAAGTTTTGATGGTGTCATATGAAAGGATGTGGCTTGTAGTTGTGCTTGTGGGTTTCAAAGTTGAGGTCAGGCCTCTGGGGTGGGGGAATATGGGTGGGGTCGGAAAAACTTGTCTGGGCTTTTCCTCCTTAACTTAAGGGGGAACAAAACTTTTGATGGTGTCATATGAAAGGGTGTGGCGTGTAGTTGCGCATGTGGGTTTCAAAGTTGGGGTCAGGCCCCTGGGGTGGGGGGAAATGGGCAGGTCGGAAAAGCTTGTCTGGGCTCCTCCTCCTTAACTAAAGGAGGAACAAAACTTTTAATGGTGTCATATGATAGAATGTGGCTTGTAGACCACATTTAAACATGATGCGGGTGTATCATGCACCTGTTAGCAGTGCCCTATTTTTTAAAATCATGTCTGATGAAAATACATAATACATAAAAATATGTAATCCAATATGGCAACCATTAAAAAGCTATTTTAAAAGTGTAAGAAATAGATTTTCTCCCTCAATTTATTTGAAATTTTTATGAAACTTTACATACATGCAAGTAATCTACTCATAATACTTGACAAAGTTTTGAGGAAAATTGTGTTGTGTAATGAAGTATATGTGCCATCTTTAGATCAGAAACTAAACATTCATTTTCAAGACTCAAAACGATTATAATGGACATGAGAAAAATTTCAGTATGAAATTGAAAATGATGAAAAGATAATATTTTCAGTTTCTTTCAGTCACTAGATGAGTTTTTTCAGATTTACTGGTTTTATAAAATTTAAATCTTGATATTTTGATAGTGATTATTAATATTAGAAGAGAAGTGTTTGTGAATCAACCTAAGAAAAAAGAGGAGTTACTGGCTCAGTTATGTGGCAGAAGTCCGCATGGAGCTATACAATACATGAATATCAATAATATACTAGCACATATAAAACATTACAAAAATATTTGATTGTTATGCAAATACGATACTGACTTAGGACGGTCATTTAATTTGACAAAAGCCAAACAAATGGTGTGATTAGCCGGTTTACGGGCCCACCTTCCCACTCACCGTAACAGCAGTACAATCAAAGGACGTACATTTAAAAATTTATAAATAAAATAAAGCGATGCTTTTTGTGTTGACATATCGAATGTACAGTGTGCATGTACATTAATCATTTATATTTCTATAATGTTATATAGAAATATATATCAATTAGAAATGCTTGATTTATCATAAAACTATGTGGATATATTTGATGTGTACATGTATGAGATGGAAGAAGAAACCTCAGTAACAAACTGCATGTGTTATGTTTTGTGCCATGCATTAGTGTGTGTTAGATAAGTCTTGTTACTAACCTATTTAAAGCATGCAGTGATCACATTACTTATTATGCATACATGTTGTAGTGAGTAAATAGTGTTGATCTGCAATTCTGTATAAAACTTTTAACAAGGTGTTGCAGAATAATTCATGAAATCAATGCAGTCTAATGCATGTTCCCAATGCAATCTTTTGCAAAGTCAAGAAATAGTTGGTCTATAGTTTAACTGAAATAAAATACAGCAATTATACAAATGTAGTGCATGGTCCAGTAATCAGGTGGTCAGTAGTGGTGTTAAGGGGAGATGCAGTGTCATCCATGGATCAGTAACCAGATGGTCAATAGTGGTGTTAAGGGGAGATGCAGTCTCATCCATGAATCAGTTATCAGGTGGTCAGTACTGGTGTTAAGGGAGATGCAGTCTCATCCATGAATCAGTTATCAGGTGGTCAGTACTGGTGTTAAGGGAGATATAGTCTCATCCATGAATCAGTTATCAGGTGGTCAGTACTGGTGTTAAGGGAGATGTAGTCTCATCCATGAATCAGTTATCAGGTGGTCAGTACTGGTATTAAGGGGAGATGTAGTCTCATCCATGAATCAGTTATCAGGTGGTCAGTACTGGTGTTAAGGGAGATGTAGTCTCATCCATGAATCAGTTATCAGGTAGTCAGTACTGGTGTAAAGGGAGAGATATAGTCTCATCCATGAATCAGTTATCAGAGGGTCAGTACTGGTGTTAAGGGAGATATAGTCTCATCCATGAATCAGTTATCAGGTGGTCAGTACTGGTATTAAGGGGAGATGTAGTCTCATCCATGAATCAGTTATCAGGTGGTCAGTACTGGTATTAAGGGGAGATGTAGTCTCATCCATGAATCAGTTATCAGGTGGTCAGTACTGGTATTAAGGGGAGATGTAGTCTCATCCATGAATCAGTTATCAGGTGGTCAGTACTGGTGTTAAGGGAGATGTAGTCTCATCCATGAATCAGTTATCAGGTGGTCAGTACTGGTGTTAAGGGAGATATAGTCTCATCCATGAATCAGTTATCAGGTGGTCAGTACTGGTGTTAAGGGAGATATAGTCTCATCCATGAATCAGTTATCAGGTGGTCAGTACTGGTGTAAAGGGAGATATAGTCTCATCCATGAATCAGTTATCAGGTGGTCAGTACTGGTGTTAAGGGAGATGTAGTCTCATCCATGAATCAGTTATCAGGTGGTCAGTACTGGTGTAAAGGGAGATATAGTCTCATCCATGAATCAGTTATCAGGTGGTCAGTACTGGTGTAAAGGGAGATATAGTCTCATCCATGAATCAGTTATCAGGTGGTCAGTACTGGTGTTAAGGGAGATATAGTCTCATCCATGAATCAGTTATCAGGTGGGCAGTACTGGTGTTAAGGGAGATATAGTCTCATCCATGAATCAGTTATCAGGTGGTCAGTACTGGTGTAAAGGGAGATGCAGTGGCATCCATGGATCAGTAACCAGGTGGTCTCTAGTGGTGTTAAGGGGAGATGCAGTCTTATCCATGGTCATGTAATCAGGTAGAATTGCTATGATTGGTTGATGTGAGATGCTGTCTTGTGCATGGTCCAGTAATCAACTGGTCTGTAGTTTTATTGAGTTGAGATACAGTCTCATGCATGGTCCTGTGATCAGTTGGGGCTGTAGTTTGATTGATTTGAGATACAGTCTCATGCATGGTCCAGTGATCAGGTGGGCTGTAGTTTGATTGAAGTGAGATACAGTCTCGTGCATGGTCCACTATTCTAGTGGTCTGTAGTTTGATTGAAGTGAGACGCAATCTCGGGCATGGCCCATTTAGCATATAGTCTGTGGTCTGGTTGAGATGCAGTCTCATATATGGTCTACTAAAGAAGTAGTCTGTAGTTTTATTGAAATCAGATTTAGTCTCATACATCACACTACATTTTCTTTTCTAATGTATAGTCTTCTGAATATTAACATCTATGCTAGCTATCTGTTTATCGCAGTAAACTGTTGGTTCAGTGTGATTAAATCAGTTAACTGGTTACACTGTTGGTCAAGTAAGATTCTGCCACATTTGTTTATATATCTAGTAAAACAAGACGTCCGCAGCGTCTCTAGATAAGTAATTTCTGCGTTTGTGTACATCGTTCATAGTTGTTTTAGATTTGTTGTTTTTTATGTGCATTTATAAGTGTCTTAATATCCACGGGGTAAAGAAAAGTTTACCTGTTTATTTGCCAGTGATAAATGCTATATTAAGGTATGCCAGCATCTATATTAGTTGTAACTACACGATACGCATAAACGAATTAACACAACTAGGGACGAGCAGAGCTAAATTACTTTTTAAAAAGGGAAGGAAAACCCTCTTCGCCCATAGCGTGTCGTTACTTATCTTTATATTTTCATCTAAATTCTTTTAGTCCCCTTCGATCATTACCAATTTGTAAAATCTTGGATCCGCCATTTAGTTCATAACTGGAGCTCGTCTTTAAACTAGGACGACACTTGATATGAAGTAAATGACCGCTAATTACCGGTACTATCTGATGTATATCAATATAGTATAAAATAGATGGACGATCACCTCCTCTCCCTTGGAGATTGGAGGTGTGGAAGGGGAAAACCCTTTCTCACCGAATTGTGAAGTATTGTATTGTTAACATGAACTGATTAAATGCATTGTCGGTAACTCGGAATGCCATTATCGGTCACTATCTGCTCGAAAACTTCAAAAGACCAATAATACATGCACAGAGAGTTGATTACCCGTGAATGTGGGCAAGTCTGACTGTCTGTAATGTTGGAAACTGGCTCTTGTTTTCATTTCTGTATTTAAAAGCAGGATTTGAGAGTGTGATTGACCTCTTCCACTTCATGGACACTATGCTATACAGCAAAGAAAGAAAGTCCCTTTAGCTCTGGGAGCCGCCCATGAGAGTATATGTTGATGACTGGCTGAATTTCGTGCCATGTCGCTTGCATTGTCAGACTAGATTACGCATTTTCCACGAATACACAGATTGAGATACAATATTTGCTGTGTGTTCTACTTTATACATGTACATTTCATCAGGTGATGAAGCTAGTGGAAAACATAAGTTACTTAAGTTTAATAGGGCCGTATGACCATCGTCTTTTATAACTTGAAACTGCAGAGTAAAAATTTGAAGTGAAAAATTACATATAATTGTTAAATGTTTGTTTTTACAAATTGCTGATTTGTATGTATTAACACAAATCACAAGAAGACATCAGTGACTGTGAATCCCTGTAAGCTTTCGTAATTAGTAGCAAATTCTCCGTGGTATTTTTTATTTTCAGACATAAGGCTTGTTTAGTGGTTCGTACAAGCGTTAAAAGAGAAGGGGTGTCTTGTAGCGATGTCCATTTTAGACGTCCAGTAATTAGGCATTATAATGGTTACGTTCTAATGCACGAGTTTTGCGGTCTTGTCTGGCATCCCACATATAACTTGATAGTGTATTATGTACGATACGCACGAATTTCAGATATGCATGTTTTATGATAACTGCTGCAGATGCAGAAAATAAATATAGACAGATTCTTGTTTATTTTGAAGTTGACGAGCTACCTACCATTCAATCCTATTTTTTGTCATATCATTTCATACATTCATTACTTACTAACATGTACGGGGTGACGAGATGGCTATTTGATCAATTGGTGTTGAATTTTCTTTGTGTTATTATTTTCATATATAATAGAATAAAACTCCGTGTTTGGGTGTATACAATATATGTATAAACGATGTATAGCAAAATCAGCATAAACTGACTGAGCGACTGGCGTAAAAAGGGAATGGTCAGCGTTATTACAACCCTCAACTTTTGTTGTCGGATTGCATGATTTGAGCTTTGTGGGAAAATTAGTTGATTCGACGAAAGTAATGTTTTGTTGATACATGTAATCATGACAAAAATTAGGGAATCCATGCACAGAAGTGACACATTTTATAAAGTGAAAAGATCCATGAATGCACATAGAGGGGAAGATGGTAAATCTTGTTTGGTACAATGTCTCTTGGAGTTTGAAATTCGACTGATATTTGACATGGACGTCTATTGTCAGAGTGTTAAGTTGGCATTTGTATATATAGTCAGTGCTGCTATTACATGTAGATGAAATGTTACTGAGCTTCAGCAAAACATCAATTTGATCAAGTGCATGTGTCACACAGAGCTTATTTTAATTCCAAGTACATGTACATGTACTATATGAGTATATCGTTCAATTCTCGCAAAAGGAAATGTATGGGTCATTAGTGGCTTTCCGTCGTATATCCTTCTCAAAAGTGAGGGAGTAGAACCTGTTATCCTTCCTTGTTCTACAGCGTTACACTTGTTCTGAGAAGTGGACACTCAGATGTACGAATGAATAGATGAATAAACGAATAAATGAAATAATCCCCTGGTTACCCCCACCTCCTTCTTTCCCAGAGTCTTTCCTCATCCATATGACACTTTTTGGTGATACATTGTATCACGGCACGGAGAAGAGAGCAGTGTTATCATAACTGTGAGGTAAATGGCGTTTGTTGACACATGTACTAGCCATTGTTGCTGGACATTGTTTTGACGTTGGCCTGAGGTCACGTCGCATTGTCCACCACAGAAAGAGTGACGTGCCCTACTTTTTAACAGACATTTTCGATTTTTATGGAGATCTGTGTCTTCTGACAAGCATTACGACATTTGAATTAGGAATCAATCTGTCCGTCATCTGTTGCTCGTGTGTAACTTTCCTCTTTTAAAACTTTTTCCTTCAAGACCATTCAGAGGGATTCATTAGAAAGAGCATTTCTTTGTTGTGTTGACGAGTATTGGTTTTGTTTATATGCCCCTGGAATCCAAGGTTCGGGGGCATCTAGTTTTTGGCCAGTTTGTCTGTGGGAAAAAAATTAACATTCTACATAATTTATCAACTTTAAGAGATACTGCTTTCATATTTCATATGCGCATTCCTTGTGACAAGACCTTTCCGTCGGTACAATAATGTTTTACCCTGTGAACTTGACCATGACCTTTGACCTACATTTTAACAACTTTAACATTGGTTGTAACTTTCGAATCGTTAGAGGTAGGGCTTTTACATATTTCACAGTACAATAATTTTTGACATCGTGACCTTGACTTTGACCTTTGACCTACATTTCAAACTTTAGCAAATTTTGAATAATTATTATTCTTAATTTGGAAGACCCATTTCCTAACACTTACAAGGATTTTTTCCGTGGAGTCGTCATTGCTTGAGATTGTATCAACTATCGTTTGCTTTTACTTCAGGAGCGACCAATTAGGTCTTACAAATTCTAATTGATTATTAATATTTATAATTTATATGTAACACAACATTTGGAGATCTTGACCTCGATTTTACGCTTCAGTGAACACAGTCTGATTTTGCGTTTAGCTGATTAACCATTAATGATACCAACTTCAAATTTTGTCAGTTTGTAGACATTGACGAGTTCTTCCCGACCAACACAAAATTTGGTGACCTTGACCTTGATTTTACGCTTTAGTGAACACGATCTGAAAACTTCTTCAATCTTAAAGTTGTAATCCGGTCATACATGTACCATACTTTGACGGTTTCTTGTTGTAGAGGTGTTTTGTATACTTTTATCTCGATGTATTTATCGTATATATAAATTGTAGGTACCAAATATCTAATTGGGAAAGAATTTATGTCAGTAGTACGTATATAATACGTAATAGTAGATTACGTAGATAGACTTTCGTTTCTGGAAGTGACATGCTCTGTTTTAAGTTGTACTTCACTTGTGTTACTTGTAGCTTTGGTATCTGTAAATTTTATGATTGATTGAACCGTATTTGAAATCTATATTGAATACACGATAAAACCGTCATTACGTTATACAAGTGCATTGGTTTGGTACGTTTGAGTTTAAACTCAAATGAAGTGATGTTGGTTAATAGGTTTGCGAGATTGAAGGGCATTTAATATGTTTGTGATGTCGGAATAGTTGAATTTGCAGGTGCGGTTCTTGTGGCATATAAATGAAAGACAGCATTGTCATCTTCATCTCACTATTAAACTGAATAGATTCACGGGAATCAGGCGAATTGAAATAGGTTCTAGGGGATCAGGTCAATCGAATGAGTCTCTGATAATCGATTGAATTAAACAGATCTTCGAGGATCGAGTAAAATGAATAGTTCCATGAGAAACGAGGGAATCAAATAGAGACAAGAAAATCAGGTGATTTAAACAGTTCACCGAGGCAGTGTCTTAGCACGAAGACTAACTGACCATTGTATGGTACTGATTAATTCTTAGTTTATTAGATAGTATTTTTTTTTCGGAAAGACTGTTCACGCTTATACTTATAGTATATAATTTAATAACAGAATAGAAGAAAATGGCATTGAAAAGGGGTTCAACTAACATCTTTGGACTTTGATGAATTATCTGTGAGACAATGTCAATATGCCAACGCCCTTATCAAGGACTGCTTTTCTTGGTTCATGGTCACTAGCTGACAAAACAGGTTGTTAAAATTTGAAGTGTGTACAAGGACAGCTAGTGCCTTTTCATTATACATGTATATCATAGCGGTATCACCGGGCTTGTCATTCACACATTTTGAAGTCATCACTCATTACATGTTATTAAATGAATATTTCATCGTTTCAGGGTGATTCACTGAAGTACTTTCTGGATGACCTAGATCGAGTTGCACAAAAGGTAAATCCTACTTAGTATTGTAATAGATGCGTAGGCGATAGTGATCACACAGCCTCAGACAACTGTATCTTTACATCTTTGTTGAGTCTATTGTGATAGAGTAACACCATCTATCATACCATTCTGGACTATGCTTTATTAAACAATATACAGTCTGACATTCACCTTTATGGGACCTTGATAGTTAGAGTGTTCGGTTTCCTTCATCATTAAATAATGACCAACACTTTTTTTAAACAAGTGAAATTGGTATTGTGGGGCTTTAAACAAGCAATCAACCAAAGTTTTGCATATAATTGCATGTAATGAGAAAGGGATAGGAAGCATATAAAAAGTGTGTTTAAAGGTTTGTGTGTGGTTTTAAACTCACATGTGCCTAAGACTTAAGTGATCAGTTGTGATGGTGCATAAACTTTCATGTTCTCGACTTTTCCTCCTAAGCTATACTGTAAGATATTCATGAACTTTAAGTTTGTAATAATATTATATGCTTTGACTTCTCCTCCAAAAGTAATGAAATGATTTTGATGAAATTTGGTAGGTCCCCTACCAGTGTTGCTATATTTTGACTTTGACTTGATCTATCCAGCTCCCAGTGTATTCCCTCATCTCACAAACTTCTTCTATGGACTGGTTGCTTCAGAGATCATCATACCATGCAGCAGAGTGAAATAAAGGATGTCTTAAGTAGTGTTGTTGTTTGTGGTTTCAAACTGAAATCAAATTTAGGACATATTTTAAGACCTAGTGGTCTCCATATATTTTTGTGTCTTTTTTTTTTGGATTTATTGATTAAAGAGAAGCAATAAGGCATTTATTTTGGAATATTAATGTGAAAATATCTGTTTCAAGGATTATTTGAAAGTTTCATGTAAACACTTTGTCTCCAGATATGTATTATTTTTCAAAATTTTTCGTTTGGCATGTTGAAGGTTAGCAGTTGCAGTTCCACTGAAAGCAAAAACTTTTTTCATTTCGTTTTACATCAAAATAAGTTTTAAGTGTTTCAAAGCACTCAGAAAGTAATATTAGAAAAAATACAGGTATAGACTTTTTTACATATTTCAGTGTCAAATCTTTGATTTATATATGAGAAGCAGTAAAGCATTTGTTTGCCAACTATTTAGAAACTTAGAAAATATCTATTTGAAGTGTTATTTATAAATTTCATGTCAAAATTTAGTTTTGTTGATTTGTTATTACTTTTTGTCTAGTTTTGATATTGGACATTTCTGGCATTCTGAAGAGAGGCAATTGAAATCCCCCTAAAGGCAAAATTGTTTTAGTTCTTTTTACACAAAAACAAATCCTTATATGTTCTTCAGCACTCAGTATATTGTGTATGTCATTTGAGAAAAAAAAATATGCCATTCTAAGGAAAAATAAATTCAGACTTGTTCTCTTTCACATAATTTTGTGTCATTATCTTGATTTATTCACTGTAAAAAAGAAAGTTTACAGTCTTGTGTCAGTTGTCAAAAACGTGATAAGCAAGAGAATATATGTATCTGTGAATTTTTTTCAACCAGTAAGATAGTTTTTAATGCACAAATTGTACTCAGATGAGTGATAACTGATAAAGGCCCTATTTAGGTATCATGTTTTTGACCGGATTGGATAGCAAGTCCTGTTTATTTAAGTATTAATTGGTTTTTACTGTCTCATCTGAAAGACAGAACACCAGTGTGCCCAGGGCAGGAGTCAAACCTGGGACCACTCAGTCATGAGCTGAGTACCTTATCCACTGAGCCACACTGGCTTGGTATCCAAGCATTGTGTTGTACTTTTCATACTTGAGTGGTAATAAGGTACGTATATTTTTATTATTTAGAGATTCTATGCTTTATTGCGGTCTAGACATACTGTCTTTTGCAGTGTTGTTTATAATTTTTGTTTTTACTTAATGAGCTAAATGAAATATCTAGTAGCTCTGGTGTGGATTTAAATCATAACAATCAACTGATCAACATTCAGGTTATAGCAAAGTACATTAGAATATCTTAGTCGTCTCAAGAATTACAAGTTATAGTGCATATATATGACCTGTCGTACAGTATTAACTATGCTTACTAGAAAGCTCTGTTGCAGTGTTCCATCCCACCCCCTGAAGGTATTAAGTACATAACAATTAGAAATAAGCTTGTAGTGGTATAGTAATGGTAGTATAGGTATGTGATATATGAATATTATTAGTCTTAGGAATTACATTAGGATAATGGCAAAGTTTAGTGGGGGAGAGGGGAGGGGGGCCTAGAGTTCATAGGTTCATGCCCTTTTGGTGACTTGCTGTTGTCGTCCGTTTCTGATGAGACAATATAAACTGATCCCAGCTTATCACAAGTGGTATCCAAACCAAACATGGTATGATCCAGTAAATAATGCTTTCTCATGTGCATGCTCTGGATGCTGTTTTAACCTATATCTATCTCCTCAGTGACTTTAGGGCAGGCTTGGTGCAGTGGTTAAGTACAGGCAGTCCATGTAGGATTCTCATATTGTATTGATGTGTTTGTTACATCCTGCTTCCCTGTCACAATCTCACTAAAAAATTGTTGAAAGTGACTTAAAACCCTCAAAACCAATAAACCGATACCTCAAGTACATATACAGTCTTAATCATTTACATCTAGACTATGTATTACATGTGGTACCCCAACAAACCTGTGGTTTACTTAGGAATATTTTGGCAAAGTAAATACATGTATGTATATTTGCTTTATATCTAGAATCACCTTTCACTTCTTATTTTGAATAAATATAGTTTGTAGTTAATATATGATATTGATGAATTTTGCAGGGATTCACTCCTACAACACAAGATATCTTGCATGCTCGAAAAGCAACAAAGGGAATCATTGAACATCAGATCGACATCAGTAATGTACCATTTCTTTTTGTTGATGTTGGGGGCCAACGATCTCAACGTCAGAAGTGGTTCCAGTGCTTTGATGGTATCACTTCCATTTTATTTTTAGCTTCGTCAAGTGAATATGATCAAGTGCTATTAGAGGATAGGAAAACGAATCGACTTGAGGAATCGTGCAATATATTTGAGACCATTATTAACAACAAAACATTTTCAAATGTGTCAATTATTTTGTTTCTGAACAAATATGACTTGCTGAAAGAGAAAGTGGAAAGAGTGAGCATCAAAGACTACTTCCCAGAGTTTCAAGGGGATCCTAAAAACTTAGAACATGTACAAAACTTTCTCCATGGTATGTTTGACCAAAAGCGTAAAGACAGAAGTAAACCCCTTTTTCACCATTTCACCACTGCCATTGACACAGAAAACATAAAATTTGTGTTTCAGGCTGTTAAAGACACTATACTACAAGAAAACCTCAAGTCACTTATGTTACAGTAACCTATCTATAGACTAGCTTCAAAGGCAAAAATATAGAAATGAGTTTCATCAAGAGTGATTATTTGTGTATTATTTTGGTGAAGCACATGTAAATACCCTTTGCTAAATCTCTGGCATATGGTGTGTTGTATGTACTTACATGTGTATAAGAAACATCAGCTTGGTATTTTCTAAGTGAAGTGCTAATTATTCAATGCAGAAAAGAATAAGGAAAAGACTACAGAATAACCAATGTAATGACATGGAAAATATTTCCAGAAACATATACCATCTATGGTCAGTTTGTTATAATAAGTTTCTAATCAGGACAAAATATTAGTGAATGATTAAATAAAATAATGCCACAAAATAGTGAGAAATAGATGCAAGGTTATTTAAGAAGTATTGTTGATGCACAAATGTTGCTGACTTGTTGTAAGAATGTTGGAGAAGAGGAAAATTGCAGCATCCTCCCAGTGTTACAGAGATACAAGTATTTTATGGATAAAGGTTGTTAACTTTCACAGGAGCATGTACAGTAATACTTCCTAAGCGAGGGTTGAATATCCTCATCTTGTTGCAACTATATTGAATTTCTGTTTCAAGCATTTAACATTTGTTAATGCTATTGTTCATATAAACTTGATGCATATTTTTAATTTATTTTGAGATTTTATGTATGTAATCATCTGGTTTATATATATGGGTAAAGTATACTCATTATTCAGCATATATCCTGTATACGGTACACTAGGACATTCATTACTCATAAAATCACTTCCTCTGTTCTCTACATTATCTATACAGATGTGTCTCAGGATACATAACAACTACCTTGTATATATTAAGGACATTAAAATAGAAGGTACAATGTTTTGTGGAGGAAAAAAGTATTTGAATATCTAAACTAATTTTTCTGTAAATGCAGTATTAATCAAACTTATAACTTATTTACACCAATGTGCATTAAATTATAATTTGCATGAGGTTTAATCAGTGTCACATGGGAAATTTTTAATGCAAAGTAGGTTTAATACAAAAACAAATCCTTTTCAATAGGTTATATATATATATATATATATAAACTCTTTCTGGTGTTAAATGACGTCATGTAGAGAAAAATGAAATAAATTAAGACTGCACTACATTTATGATTGTTTTAAACATTATTGTTGTCAAACTCTTACCATAGAATAGCATACATTTTGGCAACCTATCATTTGTGTGCATGTGTCAAGATTTAATTCGAATTAGATTCACTCAAGTTTAATCCGAATTAGTTTAATTTACAATTGACATTAAATTCAAATCTAATTCGTATTTAAGTTTTCTACATTTGAACATGATGCAAATCTGATTCAAATTTAATGAGCTTCGCCGTCTGTTATCATCTGTTAGGCGGTGCATGTGTACTATGAGTTGAACGTTAGCAACCTTATGATATCTTAAGAATGTTACATTGTTCTTTACATCATTTTTGCATTTATATTTCCTCTCTTAACATTAGGACCACAGTAAATGGCGGCGAAGCCCATTCAAGTTTAATTCATGTTAAACTCCCCATATGAAAGAGTAATAAGTTGATTTGTTGAAGATACTGGGGAGTTGATTGAAAATAATCAATACTAGAGCTTTGAGAAAATTAGTACAAAGAGCCTGAAGTAATACAGCTAAAATGATATGAATAGAACTTTGATTGAAAAGAAATGAGCAAAAATATTGTCAAATTAACCAGGAATATGAATGAACTGAATCAAACAGCAATATGATTGAATCAAAAATAAGCAAGTGTTTGGATGATCCTTGGTTGTGCAGTTTTGTGCAAAACATTTTAAGATTATATATGTGTGTGTATCTTTCTTATTTTCTTCAGTAGTTGTTTAAAATGTTTGAGATATCTTTGTACTGAAATTGATACTTCATCAATACTTCTGGATTATTCTCCTAAATAGATTCTACATGTAAATAACACCCTCTTACTAGAGAAGTTTATGTTTCCTAATGCATTGTGATAAGCCAAATTTTGCAAAGAATAGCACCAAAAAATGAATAATTTTTTATGTTAAAGAGAGCCACAGCATGGCAGACATGGGCAATGCATGTTTATGTATATTGAAAAGAATGAAATTGTATAGCAGACTTGATTTTTCAAATTATTTTGGATATGTTATGTAATGATAAGGTATAATTCATAGAATTAATTTCATTAAAAGCATTTGGTAGGTGTGGAGAAAAAAAAGAGAAAGGAATATTAACCCCATTCATTGTATTAAGTCTTACAAAGTTGTCAGAAACAGATCACACAAATCACCGTCCTGTGTAGGTATGGGAACAGACAGCTATGCTTCACTTAGTCCTCAGATCAGTACCTAGTAGATCCATCCTTTTCAAAGTTGAAATAGGACATAGTATTTATATCACAATGGTTAACTTTAGATTTCACTTCCTTAATTTTATATAGTTTTCAATTTTTAAACAGCAATCATAACAGGTTTAAAACATAAGTATTAACAAACTATTTCATACCAAAATAGCATTCAAGTGATATTGAAATGTTGTCGTCTTCATTTTGTTTTATATGATGACATACAGAGTAGTGTAATATAATCCACCGTTAGATAACAGTATAAAGAGCTATACTCAAAACCATGTGTAGGCCATTCAAAATACATTCTACATTTTACATCTTCCACATGCATAAATTTCACAGAAAGAGTTTGAACTCTCTGGATCTGCTTCAGGACTAAACTGTTATAATCTCATTTTCATTCTGCTAGATATGCCAATACATAGAAGGCAGGATTAAGTATTATTCAGTGATTTTGTTAAACTGTTTGAAAAAAACTTCAACAATTATTGAGAACTTGCAAGGAATATTGTGAGTGAAAGTTGCAACACTGTCTTCTACATTCTATCACATCTTTGAAAATCTGAAAAAAAGAGTGTTATCCACACTTTCTGAGAATATCTTTTAATATATAGATTAGATTATCCATTTGGAAGTTTATTTACACTTTTCCTGCCTACATTTAAGGTTCATGACAAAGATCCCTGATGTATAATGTAAGTTTTTTATATGGCCTTGTAGAAATTGTTGCAAGAAATCCCAATGTATAAATCATATAATATTTCAGCAAATTTCTTCAAATTTTGCTCAATTTCGAATGTTTGAATGTTTTGTTTTGAATTTTTTTTTGTATTACTAAACTTAGTTTTTCTTGTCACAAATGGTTATTATTGAAATTTGGTTTGTGGATTTATGAAGTCATCAGGTGTAGGGTTATGCAGAGAAGATAATATGTGTAATCAATTGATAAGGACACAAGTGTTGATGAAGATAAAGGTGTCCATAGAGTGTTCGCTATCAATATTTTGCTCATCAGGTATATTCACATTATTTCATTAAAATTTACTTCTTCGAAAGAATACATGCTAATTTCTGTGTGCAATAATAATTGTTTCCATGGTAACTTGACCTTCATTTTATGATAGCATCATGACATGTCATGATACTACCTCATGCCATAAAATTGTGTTAGTATTATTCAAATAGTAACTAGATGTATTTGTCAATAATTATTCTCCTAATATAAAGCATATAGGCAGTTATATCATTGTTTAATATATTTTCTACCGCAATGTTGGACTTTTTAATAGCATATTGTATTTCCTTTCCTTTATCAAATAGTTTTTAATAGAGAGATGTACTATAAAATAATCTTGATCTTTTTTCAGCCTTTGCTTACCAGTAAGATGAAATATAATTTTGTTGAATATAAAGGAACCAATAAAACATTTATATGATATGCCTTACATACTGACATTTCATAAAATATGACTGCTACACATATTAACATTGAATGAAATGTGACTGCTTACACATATTGACATTGAATGAAATCTGACTGCTTTCACATATTGACCATAACTCCTTACATATGTTGACATTTAATGAAATATGACTGCTTACACATATTGACATTAAATGAAATATTGTTGCTTACACATATTGACATTGGGTGAAATATGACTGCTTACACATATTGACATTGAATGAAATATGACTGCTTACACATATTGACATTGAATGAAATATGACTGCTTACACATATTGACATTGAATGAAATTATGATTGCTTACACAGATTGACATTGAATGAAATATGACTGCTTACACATATTGACATTGAATGAAATTATGATTGCTTACACATATTGACATTGAATGAAATATGACTGCTTACACATATTGTCATTGAATGAAGTCTGTCTGCTTACACATATTGACACTGAATAAAATTTGACTGCTTGCATCCATGTTTTCTGAATTTTGAGAAAATGAATGGTCCATACATCAGCATGTTTACTGATAATCATCATTGAGTGTCTTAAGTCATGTTTTCTTTTTCTGTTGCAGTAATTACCTAAGAAATTGCCATAATTTTTTATCCTTGTTTCATAAGATGCATCACCTGATTCTATGTGAATTGCAGGTCTCTACAATAAAAGACTGCTTTGTTAAGTCCTTGATCTTATTGGTTTAATAGTCTCTGAACTTAAATAATCCCGAATGTAAAGCGGTATGAAATGAATATATCAAAGGGAAGAAATAACTGCTGAAACTAAACTTCACCATTATTGAAAACAATACATGTAAAAGGACTTCTAAGCTTTAATATGCGTACTAAACGTTTATTCAAGTCAGTTCTGGCCAAAAACTCATCAGCATGTGATAACATCCATCATAGGTAACCAAAGAAATGAGTATGTAAAGAGATTTACTGTAGATTGTCTATGTAGATTCTGATATTAAAGCAATAATTGTAGATGAGTCATAATAATAAAAAATAATATTCTAGAAATTCATACAGAAGTTCTATGAGGAATCATAGCAAATTGTAATGTGTAAATAAAATGTAAATGCACCAGTGCCCTTTGGATTTTCAACTTCTGTATACTTCATTTAAGTAAGAGACATTTTTCATAAAAGTGCCATATACTGCATTTTCTTGTTACCAAATAGATATGCACATTAATGTACATGTGTATTGTACACAAACAGAAGATAGCACTTATTGTAGTTTTTTTTTCTGAATTTATAATACTTGTGAGGTTGAAAAAGATGTTAGAATGGTTGATCATTTTTATAATTATTTAAGGTCTTTTGCTGATTGTAAAATTAATTGATATATTCAATAAGTTCTATGAACATAAATGGTATATCAATAACTTGAGTCATTTGAGTCATTTCAGACATGTTTAAAAACCAACATATTAATGCCTTTATTTTAGATATACTATGTATTTGATCAACACCATTCAATCCACAGGATTTGACAAACAAATTTTTAGAAAATCATCAGAAAGGCAATTTCAGTGATGATACTTTTGCCACTACCTAAGAGGTTTTCTTCAATGTAAGGTGTGACTTATAGGGGTTGTGATTTTATGTTTATATTTATAAAGGGGTATTGCATATACATTTGTAGATAAGTTTTAACACAGAAAAACATGAAATGTATACAGACTGCTGCACATATTTTTATGTATCACATTTATCATAGAGTAGGCCATATAAGGTATTTATTGTAATAGACTTGAAGTGAGAGAAGTAATTCATGCATGACATCACAAAACATTATGATGTTTATATTCTTCAAGTCATTTCAACAGTTTATTGCCTGAAGTTATGTCCCCTTATGTAATCTGCTGCTGTACTCAGTCATGTATAACTTCATTGTTAGTTTATGATAGTGCCTATTGTTCTTCATTCTTTTGTCCATTTACCCACTAGTCAAAACTTTGTAGTATTCATACTTTCATATCTTTACATCTGAAGATAAACTTGTAGTCCATTTTTTCTTAACTTGTCTTTGTTCAGACATTAGATTATTGGAAGATAGTTCATTTTGATGAAAGATCCAGTGAGATCTATATTTTGCTCAAACTATTGCTCTCCATAGGAGAAATAATGAGTGTAGGTTGTTCATTAATAAAAGTCATTCCGGAATTTTATTTGGTGCAACACTTGTTAAGTGTGGTATGTTTTCTCTTTTGAGACATGGTCTATTTGTCTATTTTGATTTTTAAACTTCTGTAAACAATGGCTTTAGTGGTGGTAAGGAATCAGCCTGTCTGTCTGGAATATTGATCAGGATGGTGTTTCCACTCGATCACTGTCCACAGCTTGAGGCATGTGTTTGACCAAGATAACTGTTGAAATGTTCAGATGTGACTAAATGTATACCACAAAGAACAATAAACTCAGTATTCACAATATTTCTGTCTCCTGACCTTCTTCTAGTGAATTTTATTGGTATTGGTAGCTTAAGCTATGTAATATCCATCATATTTCATATCCGATATATGAAAAATTATTTTTCATATATCGGTTATGAAATATGATGGATATTACATAGCTTAAGCCACCAATACCAATAAAATTCACTAGAAGAAGGTCAGGAGACCGAAATATTGTGAATACTGAGTTTATTGTTCTTTGTTTTATGACACTTCCCTTCCGAGGACTATTAAGATGTTTGATAAATGTATACCTTTCAATGAAAGGAGGTGAATATATTTATGCTGGAATTTAAGTTAATTTCAAGAGACATTTATCCTTTAGATAAAAAAGTCATGAGCTTAAAATGTAGTGTGATCTTCTTCTAGAGTCATATGCTCTTTGTTTATACATGTAATTGTTGTTCAGAGCATATGTTTGCGAAGTGTCACAGGTGTTGGCCTTATATGTTTTGACCTTGACCCAAAGATATAAACTTTTGGTATATTTAAGTCCTTCATGTCATTTTCCTCTTATTAACATTAACAGGGATATTAGTCTTGTTAAAATAGATGTGTTTGTCCCTGATAATAGTTATATCTTGAAATCTGAGCATGTAATGCTGTAAAATTTGGTCAATATTGAAGTTTTATGTTTTGTTGTATTTACTTTTTAAAGACATTTCCGTCATCGTTCATTTAGTCTAATGCTGCAACACAATAACATATTCTTGTTTTCAGGAGAAGTGTTGGAAATGATTAAGAGCTATGTTATTATATAGATATAACTATTACATATATGTGAATATTCTTTCTTTTATATTGTACAACCACTACCATGACTAAACACATACAGATTGGGTCCATACTGGTTTAACTATCTTTAAAAGCTAATTTCAGGTATATTGGATTGCAATATTAACACCTTATATGGAGTAAGTGTTCAATTTTCAATCCTTAAAATTTTATTTTTTCATCATAGACAACTAATGTTTTATTTCTGAATATGTTTTAGTACAAATCTCTTTGAATGTAACATTAATTCGTATTTGTATTGGTTTTAAAGTTTGTTTCTTGGTTCAGAACGGACAATTGATGTTGTTAATTCTAAATGCCCTTGAACACATGATACTTTGGAACTATTTTCTTTTAGAAGTATTTGCTGCATGTCACTTCTTGTATTGTACATCAGTGTACTGCCTCTTGGTGATCATGTATACGTAATGCGTTTATCAGATATGGAATCCATTATAAAAGATCAATAATAAACAGCTGATAAAGTTCTCATTGTTTTCATTTTGAAGTCGCATGAACTAAAAGCTCAAGTGTTTATTGTCATAGTGTGTTGTCTGTAATCCGTCTATTGTTCGTCATTGGTCTGGCGTAAACTTTTTAGCTCACCTGAGCCAAAGGCTCAAGTGAGCTATAGTCATAGTTCGCCATCCATCGTTAACTTTTTCACATTTTCGACTTCTTCTCTGGAACTACATTGCAGATTTGGATCAAACTTTGTATAAATGATGTACTCAAGGTGCCCTACTAAAATCGTGTTCGGGATCCAGATTCCCTCAGGGGTGGATCCAGGGCGGGGCCAAAAGTGCCCAAAATGGTACCCCTCTTCAAACATCTTCTTCTCAAGAACCAGTACATAAATGGGGAAACTAATTGCATTTCAACAATCTATAAAGATGGGTTATCAAAAATTGTGTGTGGGGTTAAGATCCGTCAAATAGAAATATACACTTTTTTGACGTGTTTCTGGACTTAGTCATTTCAATGCAGAAAAGTGTCATGTTTTTCAGTTAATTGATATTGATGATTTCTTAATGACTATTTTGATCATAATTGTGGTAAGGAATATTATTGTGAAAGAATTATGTCAGTATCTCAATTTTTGGATTTTTTATGAATTTTTTAAGACTTCCAAAAAAAGGAGGGGGGGGGGGGGGGGGGGGTTGGCAATTTTTTAAATTTTCAACTTTTTCTGCAAAACTGTTCAAAAGATTTTAATAAATCTTGGTAGAAATAAGTCACTTATGATCTTCTTCAAATTCTGTTATTTTTGTCCAGACCTCTGTACAGGTGGCTCCACCATAGTCAAAAGTAGGTCACAAAAGAGTACCCTCCTTTGACCATTTTCTTTTTCATACGGGCTGTATACAGAGACAAGCAGAATGCATAGCAATGATCTAGAGGGATGAGTGAAGACGTATTGTCATTTTGGTTCCCTTCCAAAAGCAAATTTTAGAATTATTTTTCGACATTTTTTGGACTTGGTGATTTCAATGCAGAAAAGTGTCATATTTCCTAGTTAATTGCTAGTGATGATTTCTTATGGACTATTGTGATCATAATTATGGTAAGGAATGTTACTTTGAAAGAATTTTGTCAATATCTCAAGTTTTAGATTTTCTGTGAATTGTTTAAGACTTCCAAATGAGGGTGTATAGAAACAATTCTTCACATTTTTCACTTCTGCTGTTATACCACATGAAAGATTTTAATGAAACATGGAATACATAAAGTACTATAGGTCCTCTATCAATTTGGTAAATTTCATCCAAATTGGTTAACAGATAATGCCATCATGTCTAAAAAGTAGGTCTCACAATGGTACATATACCACTTAGCCGTGGTCAAATTTTTTTTTTCCATTTCTTTACACATCGAAATACGTTTTTAGATGTTTCTCAACACTCAACATATGAAATTAGGATCATTTTTTTTAAGTTAGATCTGGACCATATTTGAAACAATTGTTGTTCATGACCCAGACTTGAAATCAGTCCACAAAAGGCCCCACCTAAAGAAAATGACTTAACTTGTTGCCCTGAATCACATCTTGCAGAGACAAAGGAAATGCTTAATATTAAAATCACCTGAATGGATGTGCAAAAAAGTGGTGTTTTTTATTCTGGTCTGAAATAAAATTTGACATTTTCAACATTTGTGTTGACTTAGTCACAGTAATGCAAAAATAAATGAATTCTTCCTTCCTGCATGACTGATTATCTAGGTACTCAGGTTAGCGATATAGGCCCACTTGGGCCTCTTGTTTAGCTAAGTGAGCTATTGTCATGGCACACCGTCTGGCGTCCTGCATCTGTCGTCCGTGGAATCTTCACATTTTCAACGTCTTCTCCAGAATCACTGAAGGGAATTGGATATAATTTGGTAGGGATGAAATAATCATGGTTCCCTACAAATGTTTTTTTTTTTTGTCTGAATTCCTCATTAGGTGGTGTCACCTCGGGCAAAAGTAATTTAAAGAGGGTACAATGCTGTCGGCCTATTCTGCGCCCCTAAGCACACTTGTCCTAATTATCTCGATTTTAAACAGCCCACGTGCAAAAACACATTTCACACTTTTCGAATAATCAGTACTCTGTACAATCATCTTTTTGTTATTCAATTGTATTAAATAAGGAAAAACATTGCTAATGCAATGGTACCCTTACATCATCCGGTTGTCTCCAATGTCGGATAATTCTGCGCTGTCAAGGTTTCAGTCTCCTGTGTCGCCTACTGGCACATGTAAATTGGAAATATTCTGTCTGGAAAGAGGTCAAGTTATGATGCTGTCATTTTGTGTGTGTATCTATAGTCTATTTCAGAATTTCGAGTGCTCCAGCCCAGTTATGAAATGTGCTTAAATTGTGTGCATGTTTCTTTATGACATTGTTATTAAAATAAAATTCTGCAGTACGCTACCAAAATTTCCTTTTCTGGATTTATTTATTTTCTATGCCCCGGGAATAAAAAACTCAAAATTATCTAGTTTTTGGTTTGTCTGTGACAAAAAAACTTTTAATATTCCACATAACTTTTCAAATGCAAAAGGTAGGGCTTGAATCATATTTCAAGTGTTTGTCCCTTGTGGCAAGACCTTTCCGTTTTATGTTATTTTCTTGATTTACTCAATATAGAGAAGCATTTATTTGCAAATTTTTCTTACACAATATCTATATCTATAGTTAATTGGAAGTTTCATACCAAAATTTCCTTTTCTGGAGTTATTTATTTTCTTTGCTCCGAGAATCAAGGATTCAGAGTTGTCTAGTTTTTGGTTTGCTTGTAGCATAAAAAAACAACAAAAAAATTAGAATATTCCGCATAACTTTTCAAATGCAAAAGGGAGGGCTTTCATATTTCACGTGCTTGTCCCTTGTGACAAGATTTTCCGTTGGTCAAATACTTTGTGACCTTTGACGTACATCTCAAAAACTTTAACATTGGTTATAACTTTTGATACGTTAAGGGTACGTCTTTCATAATTCACGTGCGTAGTCCTTGTGATAAGACCTTTCCGATACAGTACTTTCACTTTTACTGGTACAATAATTTTAATTAGTGACCTTGAACAATTCCTTTGACCAATATTTCAAAAACTTTAATATTGGTTATAACTTTTGAATCATAAGAGACAGGGCTTTCATATTTCACATTTTTATTCCAATGGGGCGGGGTGTAATCAGGATATAGGACATTGCGACATTTGCATCATTTGGACTTTGTTGTCGTCGGGGGAATTCATGTTTCACAAAAACTATGTCCCCGTCAGGTATTTCAGGGGGCATTTAAGTGATTGCTTTGTCCGTCCATATGTCCTGTCACACCGTGGTTTCTGGATGATAACTCAAGTACCTTTCAACATTCAAGCCTAATTTGGACGTATTCTTACTTGTCAAGAGAGGAGGAATCCTACTGAATTGGAGTCAAAACGTCAAAGGTCCAGGTCACAGCTGATGGAAATACACTGTAATTATTTGTATATTTCCGGATGATAAGTCGAGTACCCTTCAGCATATTCAAACCAAAATTGGATATATGCTTACTTACAAAGAGAGAAAAACACTGTTGATTTTAGGATCAAAGGTCAAGGTCACAAGTAGCGAAAAGAGACTGTTATCATTGGTTTGCGAATGATAACTCTAGTAACGTTCATACTTTTCAAACCAAATTTGGATATATGCTTACTTATTGAAAAGGGAAGAATCATACTGATTTTAGGGTCAAAGGTCAAGGTCACAGCTGACGAAAAGAGACAGTAATTATTAGTTTCCGAATGATAACTCAATTACCTTTCATCATACTCAAATCAAATTTGGATATATGCCTACTTGGCACGAGAGGACGAACCCTGCTGATTTTAGGGTAAAAGGTCAAGGTCACAAGTAGTGAAAAGAGACTGTTATCATTGGTTTGCGAATGATAACTCTAGTACCGTTCATAATTTTCAAACCAAATTTGGATATATGCTTACTTATTGAAAAGGGAAGAATCATACTGATTTTAGGGTCAAAGGTCAAGGTCACAGCTCACGAAAGGAGACAGTAATTATTAGTTTCCGAATGATAACTCAATTACCTTTCATCATACTCAAATCAAATTTGGATATATGCCTACTTGGCACGAGAGGACGAACCCTGCTGATTTTGGGGTCAAAGGTCAAGGTCAACAAGATCACAGCTGACGAAAATAGACTGTAATGATTAGTTTTTGAATGATAGCTCAAGAACCTTTCATCATATTCAAACCAAATATGGACATATGATTACTTGTCAAGAGAGGAAGAACCCTACTGAATTTAGCGTCATAAGGTCAAAATTCAAGGTCACAGTTGATAGAAAAGACTGAAGTTATTGTTTTACAGGTGAATCTTATATAATTAGCATATACTGCTAAAGGCTCATCAGAATATGATCATATTTTACAGGTCAAGTTCTTTTAAACAGAAATAATTTACAGTCTCATCAAAAGGGAGGGATGTCTATAGATTCGAGGGTCAATATGTCGAAAGGCAATACTACACTAATAGTACTATTTATAAGAATTATAACCCGTGAAACTTATAATTTAGGAAAGCTTTGTTGCTGGTATGAAATAAGCCCACGCAGGGGGGGGGGGGGGGGGGCCTATTTTTTTAAAAAATGCCCTGTTGTTGTTGTTGTTGATGTAGGCCAATTATATTTCAACAATTTCGTGAGATATAATAATGCATTGACCTTCAATTCAACTTAAAAATCCAGCTCTTTATAGTAAAAATAAACACCCCTATATACCTCGAAAGAATGGGATATCCCCTAACACTGCGCATGCTCCAGGTAACTATATACCTTGTACTGACTGAATACATGCCGACTTTCAATTCAGCTCGCAAAGTGTTCGAATGACTAGTGCACAACTTAACAGCCCGAAACCGGGACAGTGCATCCCGTCTACAGATGAGCAGGGGGATGTACATCAATATGATGATAAGGATGATGGTTCGACCGCAGAGGCGGAGGGAACTGAGAAGGTAGTTGAGTCTGTTGACTCTACATTTAATGATAGTGTTTCAATTATTGATAATACGGAAGACGATTTACGTAGGCAGTGGTCTACATGAAACACATATACAGGTGAAACACGAGGTCGATCACCGAAGCGTAAACGTGCAGGTGAGAAACGGGTTCGTAAACGAAGACGATCTAGTAGTTCAGAAAATAGTACTAGCAGTTCGAGCTCGAGTAGCTCTTCTTCCTCCCCGTCTACTAGTTCAAGTTCCTCTGATGAGGATGATGATATATTCAAACCTGTAAGTGATGGTAAAACTAAACATGTCATTCCCAAAAAGATTGCGCGCTTTGTTGCCAAATATGCATCATTAGGAATTAGTAAAAAATTGAGGCATAAAGTTTCAAATAATTTGCCTATTCCTAAATCTAAAAAACTTACAGGTTTAAGTTTAGATAGCTTTTTCAAGAAAAGTTTTCTTAAGGGTAAAAAATGGAATGGAAAATTAGAAAAAGGGAAAATTAATACACAAATGCGCATTTTAGATCCCTTAGGCCCCTATCTTTCTTATGGGTAGAGGCAGAGAGAATTAATAAATCGGGCCATGGCATGAATCCGAGTGATGTCATTGAACTTGTCCGGAAAGCTATTGTTTTATTGGGCAACGCCCATTTCCTTTACTATACTGATAGAAGGAAATCTATACTAGCAACATCTATGCCTGAAGTGATCGATCTTTTTTCTAATAAGAAGATAACAAAAGCTCTTAGCAAAAGCCATGGAAATTTGTTTGGGCATAGGTTTTTGAAAGAAGTTGCTAAAGAAAATAAGAATAACAAAGAACTAAAAGAACTCCTGTCAAGTGATACAATCACAAAAAAAAAAAATCTCAGACCTATAAACAGCTTAATCATAGATCTAACCAGTTTTTTCAAGGTGGACCCCCATCAAGCCCCCAGTATGGGGGTCCGAGGAGAGGCCAATCAAGCCAGTACAGGAGGCCCTATCGGAACCAGAGGCACAGCTATCAGAGCAGAGGCTCGACAAACATACCTCAATCCAAGAAATCACCTACCAAATAAGTCAGGTGCGTCAAGACAATGTTTGTCAAAATAAATTAAACATCAATCTGAGTCTTTCCAAATTCAGTTCCCCACGCAGTCTATTGAATCAAAACACAATGAATATTCTAGTTGGAGGCCGAATTCGGCATTTTTTTTTTTGAAAACTGGAAATTTATAAGTCAGGATCCTTGGGTGATAGCGTCTGTAAGTGGAATAACGTTAAATTTTCTAAAGATTCCTTTTCAAAAAACAAATTCCCATTCAAACAAAGTTCAATGTAAAAGATCAAAGTTTGATAGATCTAGAAATAAAAGCTCTGATAGAGAAAAATGCGGTTCTGGAATCAATACATATACAGGACTCTTTTTACAGCAACATATTTTTGGTACCAAAAAAGGGGGGAGAACTCAGACCGGTGTTCAATCTAAAGAATCTCAATCAATTTTTCCCCTACGAACATTTCAAAATGGAGGGAATCCAATTACTAAAAGATCTCTTGTTAGAAAAAGACTGGATGGTAAAGATAGATCTAAAAGATGCTTACTTAACAGTTCCAACAGTTAATTGGCCGTCTAACATCGACAAATCAAGCAGTTTTCCCTGCACCCCTACATTACAGAAGCCTTCATATGCTAAGAACAAGAGCATTATTCGAAGGGGGTCGTTACGATCACAAAATTTTACTCGATCAAGAGTCCAAAATAAAATTAGAATGGTGGGAAACAAAACTTCAGTCGTGGAACGGCAAAGCTTTCATAAAGCCCGATCCCCATTTAACTATCCAATCCGATGCGAGTCAAGCTGGGTGGGGTGCGACTTGTCAAAATTCAAAAATAGGGGGCATGTGGCTCCCAGAGGAGAAAAGTCTCCACATAAAGGCATTTGAATTAAAAGCGGCGTTGATAGCTCTGAAAAGTTTCACAAAATCAATACAAAACAAACATGTATTGTTGCAAACGGACAACAAAACAGTAGCAGCGTACATAAACAAAATGGGGGGGGGGGGGGGTTTACAAGGTCTCCTATTTTGTTAGATCTTGCGAGTCATCTATGGGACTGGGCTAGTCAAAGAACGATAACTCTAACAGCGGAATATCTCCCAGGGCACATGAATACAAATGCCGATTGGCAAAGTCGAAATTTTACCGATTCAAGCAGTTGGCAACTAAATCGGTGTTTTTTCACTAGTCTACAAAACGTCATGGGTCATTTCTCGATAGATCTATTCGCGGACAGAACAAATGCTCAGATGAGCAGGTATTTCAGTTGGAAACCAGACCCGTACGCGGAAGCTACCGCTGCTCTAGTCCAGCCTTGGGCTCCGGGCCTAGCTTATGCTTTTCCCCCGTTTTGCCTAATAGGTCGATGTCTTATGAAAGTAAGGGAGGAAAAATGTCAAATAGTTATTGTAACCCCGACATGGCAAACTCAGCCATGGTATCCTTTGATACTTCACATGTTTTAATAGAAACGCCGGTTCTATTGCCAATGAATCTGAAAACTCTAATATCTCCGAAAGGCGACACTCACCCTCTCATAATGAATAAAACATTACAATTAGCAGGAAGGTCTCAGGCGATCCTATTCTACAAGAGGATTATCGGAGGAAGTTAAACAACTTTTCCTCCGCGCCTGGCGTCCAGGTACAAAATCGGCTTATGATAGTGCCTGGAAGAAGTGGCATAGCTGGTGTATACAACGGGAAATTGATCCTTTTACAGCACCTCTGGCCTCTGTACTAGATTTTTTTAACCTGGATGCACTCAAACAATTTTCAATATAGGACGATCAACGTCCATCGATCAGCTATTTCTTCTGTCTTGCCTAATATTGAGGGTATTGCGATAGGCAAGCTACCTCTAGTTAAACAGCTCATGAAGGCAATTCACTTAGACACTCCACCTGTCCCTAAACATTCTGAATCATGGGACATAAATAGGGTTTTGAATTATCCTAAAGATCTTCCCGATAATGAAAGTCTATCTTTAAAACTACTTAGTAGGAAATTAGTTATTCTTTTAGCTCTTGCGGCTCCTAAACGTGTTTCGGAAATTTCTCGTTTAGATAGGAAATTCATGACCAACCGAAATAACTCTGTTATTTTTTCTTTGCCTGGTTTTTCTAAGACACAAAAAGATTCACACTGTAAAACAGTTATGTACTCAAAAATCGCCAACTCTAAACTTTGTGTTTTAAGATGTATAGAACATTATGAAATAAGAGCTCAGAATTTTAGGACAGAAGATAATTTATCGGATCCTCTCTTGCGTTCCATACGAAAACCACATAATGGTCTGTCCCCTCAAACAATTAGCAAATGGATTAAATGGGTTATGGGACAATCTGGGGTTGATATAACTCGTTTTAATGCCCATTCATGTAGAATGGTTTCTACTACTAAAGCGGCGAATGCTGAGGTTCCCGTCGAGGATATATTACATATGGCTGATTGGACGAACGTGTCCACATTTAATAGGTTTTATTATAGACCGTCTGTATCGAAGGGGATATCTTATTCTGAAAAAGTTATATACTTAGTGAGTATTTATAAGGCGGCTTTGAACATGCATTATTATATCTCACGAAATTGTTGAAATATAATTTTAGATTTTATGAGGGCGCGAAGCGCCCGAAATGAAATATTAATTATATGTCATATGATATAATTGAAGTGAGATATAATAATGCATTCCCGCCCATCCCTTATCCCTCACATTTATGTATGATTTGAATTTTTTGGTTGATATAAACATATATAAAATCATCCATATTAATGTAATATTTCAAATTGATCTCTTTATTCTCTAAATTTTTAGGGATGATCACTCTGAGGAATCTTGAGACGTCTGAACAGAACAGATGAGGAAACAGATCTCTGAGATGGACAATATTCATTCTTAAAAAATATGGACAAATCAAATTTATGAAAATTTCAATTATATAATGATTTATGAATAATTATATTTAATTTTGATATTGAATTAAGTAGAAGTTAGAACTTGTATTCTTATTTATAATTTAATTTGCTCGCTGTGAAAGTCAGCATGTATTCAGTCAGTACAAGGTATATAGTTACCTGGAGCATGCGCAGTGTTAGGGGATATCCCATTCTTTCAAGGTATATAGGGGTGTTTATTTTTACTATAAAGAGCTGGATTTTTAAGTTGAATTGAAGGTCAATGCATTATTATATCTCACTTCAATTATATCATATAATTAATATTTCATTTCTGGCGCTTCGCGCCCTCATAAAATCTAAAATTCTGACATGCTCAAGGTAGCCGTGCAAACCCCGCTGTAGACAGAAAAGCGTTTTATTTTATACAAATACAAGTTTTTAAGCGTTTTGCAGGATTCGATAATCATAATAGACAATACAGGGGGTTCAATCTTCATTCTTTTCATCCATTTTAGACGGGGACGAAACTGTGTCCAGGTGCCATATGTACAAAGATTCGTAAACCCTAAAGAGTTAATAAGACCTGGGGTCGCCCCGGTGTTGACCTGATAGTATCTCCAATTTCAAATCTACACCAAGATATAGTACGGGGAATAACAAAAGTAGAAATTGATATGATGAAAATTCAAGTAGTAACTATCTATTTACGAATACATTTATTATGATGTAATGATGTACATGTACTCAAAACGATGTACACATGGAGACTACACAGCATTACAATTCTGTGTAAGAATACACGTTATGCATCCATTACGGAAATGGCCGAGTAGTTACGGTTTGCGCATCTTTTGAATGTACATGTACATGTGTACATCTATTTGTTTTATGCAATGATAACCGTATCTGTGATGTGAATGCTATTTCTAGGCTGGGTCAGCTATAGATAACGAAATTCAGCTAGGCAGTGTGTGCTCATTTCAAACCTTACTTTGGGGTATGGTTTAGTTCGATCAGTCTATTGTCCGGTTGCGCATCATGTTTTGTTTGCAGACTTGTGGGGTCTGAGGTGCATTTCTGTCTGACAATGAGAGAGAGAGCATTAATAAAAATCCAGATACAATTTACTGAATATTAAACACACTCAAGAAAAAAATCACACATTTACACACTCCCTCCTCGAAACTCATAAAAACCCTCTAACCTAAGGTAATGGATAATTCGGTCCGAGTTCTACCAAGGGTTGTCTTCTTTAACTAAGGCCCCGATTCGCGACCTCAATCCGCCTAAAGTGTGCTGGTCCACATCACAGAACCACTTTGTACGCACCTGAGACCGCTAATTATGCTACCAAAAGGAGTTTTTAGGATCGTGGAGTTACACAGTACATTGTTTCTGATTCGACGTTGTGATATATTAAAAAGTGGGAGGTATAGCAACGAAATAACCGATGAGAATGTTTTGTCTTACGTACATTAGTCCACTAACTTTCGCATAGGACGAGAAATCCTTTGTTTTCTTTTCACTCAATATCTGGAAAAACAGAAGTGGAAAACCAGAGTTCTAAGGCAGATACTTTAATTAATATGGAAACCAGCCAGCTTACTATTTTAGATTGTGGCGAACGATGACGTCATCCCTGACCCCATCACTCCACACAATGACCTCGCTACTGACCCAACGAATTTTCGCGTTACCCCTTGACCTGTGATGACTCCAGTTTGGGACCATTTAGTGCAAAATAAAAAAAACAGTTATTAGGAGGGTATTTTGTAATATGTCAAAACAAAGGTCTCGACGAGTAGAGTCAAGCCCGGGGTCGTTAGGGATCACTGGGTCCAGAATAAGAAAGTTGAGCAAGGGGTATCGTGTGACGTATCAAAACAAAGGGAATGGTATCTATGACCATATCCATGACCAGTCAAAAGTATCCTCAGATCGCTAGAGCGTATGAAATCTCAAATCGTACAGGCATATTCTCATATCGTTGAAGCATATCTTCCTCCAATAACTCCCTTTTCTTTCACCTCCTCCTCCACTTCAGGTGACAGGTCACTCCCTCCTCCTCATCGGGAAGTCATCCCTTCCTCTCAGCATACATTTAGAACATGCCTTAGTACTGTCGAAGCATGAAATCTCTATCGTGTCACGACTTGTTCGATTCAAATACATGTATGATCTGACATGAGCACTCTATATCCAACGAACATACACTTTCGTGTTTTACTTCAGGAATACAACACTACAAAAATTGTAGATATGAGTGTAAAATATGGTCCATACTTGAACCATGATCAGAGATCCTACGGGTGAAGGATAACTATAATCAGAGATCCTACAGGTGAAGGATAACCATGATCATAGATCCTACAGGTAGAGGATAACCATAATCAGAGATCTACAGGTGAAGGATAACCATGATCATAGATCCTACAGGTGGAGGATAACCATAATCAGAGATCTACAGGTGAAGGATAACCATAACCAGAGATCCTACAAGGGGAGGATAACCATAATCAGAGATCCTACAGGTGAAGGATAACCATGATCAGAGATCCTACAGGTGAAGGATAACCATAACCAGAGATCCTACAGGTGGAGGATAACCATAATCAGACATGCGCGGATCCAGAATTTTTTGTCAGAGGGGGGTCCAACCAAAAAAGGTCCAAATATTACCTTTTTTGGGTAAAATTTTCGGATGCCAAGGAGTTCCAGACCCCCGGTACCCCCCTCTGTATCCGTGCATGATCAGAGATCCTACACGTGAAGGATAACCATAATCAGAGATCCTACAGGTGAAGGATAACCATAATCAGAGATCCTACAGGTAAAGGATAACCATAATCAGAGATCCTACAGGTGACGGATAACCAAATACATGTAGCTAAATAGTACCTATGTCTCAATTCCATGTCACATTCGGACAAACAACACGAGTTCAAATAAACATTATAATTTATTTATTGTGTACATGTATATATATGTATGTATGTATGTATGTATAAAGCACAAATAGAATCAGTGAAGTACTATGGATCTTGGATCTCCGAAGAAATACCTGTAGAAAATAAAGACAAATTAGACAAACATATAAAGCACAAAGACACTACAGCTAACAAGGCACCCTATATTTCACTTATATTCGTTCCCCGTCTGGGACTCGAACCCACGACCTATGGTACCGATTCACCTAGCTGTCATGCATCCGACCCTCTAACCTTTGTATTTATGCTTTAAGCCACTGAAATCGACTTAACTTGAGTTTAATAAACTATACTATAAACGTAAGTGTTTCCTTTCTGTTGGTAAGCTGTGTGTTTTAGAATAAACATGCATATGTACATTGCGTTTATAAGTGTGAAGTGGATCTAGATTTATGTGAATTTTAAGTTGCAGTTATGCACACATTAATGTATCATTGTATATATCAATTGAAATCATTTATAATCATACATTTAAAAAACAAAACAATAAAACACCTACATACAACTATATAATTTATCGTTCGAACGAGATAATTTTGTTCCTCTTTAAAATGGCACGAAAACGGCTTAGGTTTAATATCTATGTGAAGTTTACTCGCATTTAATATATATATTCATATTATATACAGAAGAAAGGTAGCATATCCTTTTCAGAAACAACATCCTGTCTTTCTGTAACATTAGTTGACGTTTTGTCGATTAACAAGCCCTGTATTTAAAGATCATCTCTACATCATATGTCCAAAGGAACTGGAGATAAAAGATACAACTGAGAGCACAATCTTCTGCTTCCTACCTTGATATATTCTTATTAATTAGTGATGATGGTTCGTTAGTTACCACTTTTCGACAAACGTGATTCGATTTCAATATTACCAACTTCCCTTTCCTGAGTAGCAACATACCTTCCTCTCTTGCATATGGCGTCTTCATTGCACAACTTATATGCTATGCCAGTGCATGTTCTAAACATGAAGATTTCGCCCTGAGAGCGAGGTTTCTTGTCACGAAACTACTCTCACAAGGATATATTGAGAGACGTTTGAAATTGTCATTGAGGAAGTTCTATGGACGATATGGGGATCTAGTGCAATTTGAGATCTCCCTTTCAAGAATGTTAACCGACATTTTGGGATCATACAAACTGTCAAGGACGGACGAACCCTGTGATCGGCAAAAGGTCTAAACTGCTTGAATATAACAAGTTATATTTCAGTTCAACAGCATCTCATACCTTGAATGCACTGGGGTTTTTTCTTCAAATCATGTTACAAGAACCCTTCCTAATGGAAATTTCATTGATTTTTCCCAAAAGTTGTCTAAATGTTTCCCAAATATTTTAAGCATTATGCAAATGGGACCAAAAACAATCCCAACTGAAAAGGTACAGACACCTTTGAAAAAAAAACCCCCAAACACTGGAATGGGATAATTTGATTTGGTATTCTTGTTTCCTACAAGTGCTCATGTGTGTATATATGTATTTACAACATGAACTTGAATAGTTGTTGCAGGACTTTTAGCGACGGGCGTTTCATACAGGCAAGGGGATGTTTACTTCTCTCGGGCACCTGGTCTCACCTCAGTTGAACTGGAATTCGCATATGTCTGAAATTGATATTGTACACGATATTGCCCTGTTATTCTATGGACTTCGAGATGTGGTTAACCCGTCATTACATTTTCGTTGTTTACTTCACTAACCTCTTCAACCGCATACCGTTTCGATAGGAGTGCGTCTTCTACCATCAACTGACAAATTTCTTCTCGGTATTGGGGATTATGCTCATTCCAGACTTCGTTGGTTAAGAAATTAATACCATCATCAGCATCATAGCCTTCATCGTCACAATCGTCTTCTTCCTCCTCCTCTCCTTCTCCCTCTTCTTTTATTTCCATACTATCATTATTCATGGGACAGTTGTGCTTTATATGTCGCTTACAAACATAATTCCACAATCGGCACGTGGTGGATGTTTCGCAGGTATATCCATATATACAATTAATTCTCTATATTTCCAAGGCAAGTTTGGTGTACATTCCATAGTGGCATAGAAGCGGAATATCTGCAGGATAAATTAGAAGGGGTTGGATATGTGGCGTTCATCAATATATGGTCAACATTAGCTGGTGGTTGAGTATCGATATGTACACCCTTGCCGTCAGACGAGAACTGAGAATTTTCTCGGGAATCTCCCCTTTTATAGTTTTAGAATACGTCAATGTGAAGTCTTTGGGGGTCAGGTGTGGCTTTGCACGTAACCAAATGGTCTGTCTATGGCGCGACAATATGTATCCACAAAATTTTTCAGAAACACATGTCTAACGAGGGCATTGATCTACAGCTGATCTCTATGTTTTTTTAATAGGACGAGGTGCATGTACTGACTATTCAAACTAATTGTTCTGTTTTCTTTTCCCATGTTAAATATATTCTGCACTAAGCAAAAGAACCTAAGATTACAATAATGTGCGTCTTTAGTAAAAAGTTAACACCCCTCTTCACCCCCCGGGGCATCTCTTGACTATCATCATTTGGTAAACAGATTGTTTTCTCTTTGGTGTATGAAACCATCACCTGGAATATTGTCTATCGATTCTTCGATCAATTGTACTCGAAGTTGTACCGTTTCCCTTATGACATCATACAAAGACTGTCATCTCTTGTAAATCCACAGTCGCAAGTCGTCGCTCTATTTGAATGGTCACGACTTGCGACTTGTAAATCCTTACAATTTTCGAAGAAAACGGTCCAGTCACAAGCTTATTTAGAATGAGTAATTCTTTAACTTACGTACTTTTACCACTCACCGTGGAGCCTGTCATTGTCATGTTGAGTTCACGGATGTTGAAATTTGACTGTATGCTCTGTGTCGTATGGTTGTAGTAAATATGCTGTGTTAAGGATATGGTTGACTGCGTCCACGAGCAATCATTATATATGCCTCTTCATATTCATATCATATTGTCTGGACGAGAAAAAATTCCCTAACAAATGAAAAACGATGTTGACTGCACGACGTACGTCTCTTTGGGGAATGGCACCTTTTAGTCAATGTATGTTTATTTACTATTCAGATCTCTTAAAACTTATATCTGATGACCCCTGATCACACCCGGGTTAAATTTTACTCCAAAAGACATATGTTATTGGACCATCCAATCTCCCGCCCTTTATATATATAGCTATACTAGTACATGACCAGAAGGAAAGGGGGGGGGGGTTCTGAAGAGGAGGTGGAGTATGACGGAGTAAGTAGAGGAGGAGGAAGAAGAAGAGGACATGATTTACTGATTTGAGAATAAGCTTTAGCTATTCGAGGATACGCTTCAACGAGTTGATGATAGACTAAACTGGTCATGGATAGGGTCATAGATAACATTCCCTTTATTTTGATACGTCACACAATACCCTTTGTTTAACTTTCCTATTTTGCACTCAATGACTCCAAATGACCCCGGGCTGAATTCTACTCGTCGAAACCTTTGTTTTGATACGTCACTCGATACCCTCTTAGTACCTTTTTGATTTTGCACACAATGACCCCAATCTGGGGTCGAGGAGTTACGCGAGAGATCATGGGGTCAGCAGCGATCGAGGTCATGGGATGGAGTGATGGGATCGTGGATGGCATCATCGTTAGCCGCAGTCTAAGTTGGCTTACTGAGAGGCGCCCATGTAAAGTTTCCTCCCATTCAAACGACACCCTTACGCCAAGATCTGTGCCAACGAGCAAAATTTATATAAGTTGTTAACTTGTTTCTTAATCGTTGTAAAATAAATGAAGTTTAAATTTTAACGTACATGAATCTGCTGTAAAACTCTGGTTTTTCCACTACTGGAAAGTATCCTTTTCCATTAAACCGTCTTTTCGGTTTTTTTTTATATTTTTATTTTTATTATTATTATTTTATTTTATTTTATTTTTTTTGCTGTTTTCAATCACTCGGGGATCTAGAGGGTGGGCCCAGGGACTGGACCTACCTTGTGATCCGGCCAAAATGTCTGTCCTTTTTATGTTTTTTTTTTTTCGAAAAAAGTCAGCTGCTTGCTGTATTTGCTATCTTATTTTGCTTTGCATTCTTTGCCTTAATTTTCAACTCGTCTGTTGCTATTATTATTGGCATGGCATGATCTGAATCTACTATCTCTTTATTTTAGCTATATATATTCACTAAATGTCTAGAAGTGCCTCTCTATATTTGTAAGCCTTTTTTAGTGTTTAAATTGAACTGCTTCTATATAGTAAGTTACATATGTATATGTGTACGTAATTATTTGTCTTTGTCTTTGTCTTTGCAGCCACATTTTTGGTTGGACCTTCCTGTCCTTCTCGGAAAATCTGTTGGACAAAATTTGCCCAGTCGTTGAATCCCCCCTACCCAGCTACAACTACCGTATAAAAAACAAGAAAAATACATACAGAGATAGATTAATTATGTTTCACATTTATGCGTATAAAATGTCGAGGAAAAACGTGTAACAACCATAAACGTGAACCCGGATGATGACCAGCTGTTTTCAGGATCGATAACACGGATACCACTCTACGGTATGGGTTTTCAAGTTTAATTTTCAGCAATGGCAGCTGCGCCGAGCTGTCTATTTGACGAAGATGAAGTTTGTCTTAAAACAAACGACAACAAGCATGTCTATGGCCTGGTTGTAGAAAATGCAGATTATATGAGCAGTGACGACGAAGATGAAGAAGATCGGCTTAAGAAAGGGACTGTCAGGATAGCATGGCACCCGGATGGAAGAGAAACCGTTGAAGAAGATAAAAAGGTATGATTGATTACTCATCATCATGATATTGATAAAACGACAATTACAGGGTCACCGTGTTTCCCATGGTCGCGGAGTCTTGCACTTACCATTATCGGTAAGAGTTCCTTCTGCACCGCTACTGAAATCATTATTTGATACTGGTTCATTTTTGAATAATAAATAATAGGCAATGTTATGTTGGTTAGACTTGCATTTGATCAGAAGCATACAACTTTACAAGCTTAGAACATCCTTTATTACACTAGGATAGAGTGACTATTTTAAAATCGGGGAGGGTACAGAAGGAACTCTTTCCTCATTATCAACTCATTCACTTAAAAATACTAGTAATTAGTAGACTATTTCCAGTATTATTTTAGGCATTCGATTCTCGAAGTCGGACATCAGGGTATTTGGTAATGGACTTTCGGAACATTTGGGGTAAAGCATCAGACTTTATCACAGAGAGCAATATGTATTACGAGAGAAATTTTGATAAAAAGGAATAATTAAACTTTTTAACATTCAAACAAATAAATTCTGAATACATGTTTTACATATTTCCAGTTGTATTCTATAAGAAAAACCCTTTAGAATTAATACAGAAAGTCAGAAGAGCCTAAAGTTGTATTAACACGATTGATAAACCCTGAGTTTTACCCCAAGTGTCATGGTCAGACTCCTCGGGTATCTATGTAGACCAATAGAGACAGTGATGTTACACTGACTTCGAGAATGTCATATTTATCATTTATTCATGAAAGACTTCCTTTTTAAGCAGTTGTGATGAGGCAGACAGGAATAATGCTACAAAAAAATTTCAAATATAATTTATGTAAGACTATTACAAGTATTAGATAACTAGATTGGCCCTTGCATATTAAAGAAGTTTAGGACAGCCTCTTATTTATCACTCAAATGAGTAACAATCTGTGTTTTCTTTAATCAATTTCAGGACTGAGCAAGAAGTAAACAAGTACTTATAAATGTTAGAATTTTGAACTTTCAAACTAAAAGGACACATTAGAACTTACAGACTATAGGTTTCAAAAGAAGTTAACCTTTTCAACTGACCATTTTGGAGCTTATACATGTAGCTGCACAAATGTTTTGTAAACTATATTCAGAATGTTACAATGTATGAAACTTTGTTTACTGTTGAAATAACCCAACTGAACAGACTATGCCAATGGATACTTAGATAGACCCCTTAATTTATGAATAGCCCAAATATAATTTTCAATCAGAAACATTAAAAGACATGAAAAGAATAGAACAGATGAATATTTAATCTTTATTATATGTTTAATATACATTCATATTTAATTCCAAGTTCTAGTTCTACAGCTAGTTTTGCAGCACTAGTTAGCCATGCCTAAGAACCAAGATGTAAGGAACAGGACTTGTTTGTCCACTATTCCTTACATACATGTACAGAACATGTAATGTTCATAGATTTGTTTTCTTGAGTTAACCATCCGAGGGTCCAATGATATTTAAATTCTTGTACTCATATTTCCTATTTCACTTTTTTCTTCCTTTTTGTTTTCTCTCTCTCACTCTCTCATCAGTACTATCCTTTCATTCTAATAATTGTGTGGCTTCTTGGAGAGTTTAGAACCTTGGTAATATTTTAGGTTAAAGTTTACTAGACTTAAACTGGTGTTTTTGCATCATGTGATACCCAGGGCTTCTTTCTTCCTCTTGCTGTACGAAATAAGGAGTGAAAAGCCATGGGTATCACACAAAGGTGTTTTCGTAACGGCAGTAATAGGCTTGTATTTATTTATTGATTAATTTATTTATTTTGTTTACTGACATATATATTAAGCTCTTAGATGACTAAGAATTGATAAAATGAAATAGCCCACTTGGGGTCAGTGTCAGTTTGATCCAAAATTGTTCAGTGCAATGTCAGATAGGTTTGGGCAGCAGACAGGTGGAAATTTTGTACACTGATGTTATGAAGATGAACCTTTTTCATTTCAAATCAAAATTCCAAAAATTTATACATGGTTGTATTGTAATACTGGTACTTGGAATCGATCACTGAAAACAGAGATTATTACACATTTAAGTGATTGTCTCCAAAATAAGAGTTTGTACCCAACTTGTTAGATTCCTATCTGTCCAAAGTAAAGATGCTTGACATCAGATCAATATTATTATGTATAAAATGGAGTAATTCTTTAATGATATGAACAGAAGAAAACAAGCAATCCAGAGTATGATATTGGATTTATAGATGTACAGTATAAAATGCATGTACATGTAATACATGTAATGATTATTATGAAAATTTTCAGGGCAAAGTGATTAGTGAATGAGGCTAATAATTGGAAAAATATGTTTGAAATTTGTGAAAAGCTGGCTTATAAAAGATGAATATCTCATAATGATAAGCAACTCCTGGCTGCAAAATATATTTCTAGCTGCCTACATGTAGCTCAGAAAGCACTTTGTAGAACCTTCTTCCTGTACCAAGTGCACTCAAAAGTTGAGTGTTATACTTCATGTGGCAGTCAAGATGAAAGCCTCACATGGCAATTTGATACAGGTAAAAAGTTAAAATCCTTGATTTTCACTCTAAGCTGAAGTGGGCAGAGGGTGTATTGCCCATTGCTGTACGATAACCTTCCAAAAATCATGGTGATGACATTGCTGATGGAAGTCTGTTCCCGTCCTTGATGGTATGTGGGAAAAAAGAGAATTGGTACACATCTTTTTTGGTTGTCGGGATATGAAAGGTATGTTCTGGTGTCTGTCTGGATGAGTTGTTGCTCTGCTGGAATGGCCACTAGATTGTGCTGGATTTTGAATATCAACAGCAGGTGGATCTTTATTCTTCTGATCTGTAGTGGTTCCCATGTCGGGGAATTGACCATGTTGGTAACACTGTCTGCTTTCCTGTCCCAGTAGTTCCTTGTAGCGAATCATGGTGCTCTACACTGGACTTTCTCTATCTGGTGTGAGGGTCACATAGATGGATAGCATTGCAACTTCAGTTTATACCAATATATTTGTGAAGTGTGTCTCTCAACATTTCTGTTAAATGTCAGATTTAAGCAAATATTCTGTATTTGGAAGTGATAAATTCTTGATATTTTGTGGGTAGGATGACATTATTTAACACTTTTAACTTTTGAATTGAGTTGATACATGTACTAAGCTAGTATGAGGATACACAGATATGGATCATGTTTAAGTGATTTTGAGGATTTATATACCATCTTTAGGAATTTAGTTCAAACTGTGTCAAAGCTGATGTCACTTCTACATAGTGATACTGGTACATGTATATGGAAAATACAGAGGACTAAATCATTTATTACTAACAAAACACATAAGCTTACTTGAATAATTTAGTAGGTTCCAACAATACTTTCAGAACTTAATTACTAAAAATGGTAACTAAATATTTCCAGCTGTTACTGGCTTATCATAATTGATTTGTTTATTCATGTAACATGTGTAAACATGGTGTTTTATCACAGTTGTATAGATGTATTCATGTTAATGTAAATTTAATTCATGTTTAAAGGTACTGAATTGATTTATTCATGTTAATGTAACTTGGACAACATTTTTGATTTTATTGTATGTCAACTACTGGTGATATTGTGCACATTGTGAAACTTGAAAAGAACTAGAGGCCTTGAGATACTTAGAGTAAAACTTTCTCATTAAAGTCTTTTCAACATCCTGTTGTATTGTTGGATCGAAACTTGGTATATGTGTTTATTACGATCAACTACAGAGTTATTTTTAAGTTTGTTGTAGTTGACTTGCTTTTGCAAGAATTAGGTCACATAATTTTTTTTTGCATATTCCTTGAGATTTTAAATTGATAGCTAGCACATATTTTTATTGCGAATAAATTCAGACTGTGTTTGAAATTTATCACAGATGACTTACTGTGGTCAGAATTTCTTCACTTAGAAATAAATTTTACAGTTTTTTTTCCACACATTACTGCATTGGTAGCTACTGGACTGAAACTTGACATACATCTTCATCACCAACAACTGCAGACCAGCTCTGAATTTGGTCATGGCTGACCCACTTTTGTTGAAATGAGGTTGCTTTGAAATAAGTTTTTCTTGCCTTTTCATACATCCTTTGAGATATTTGACTGAGAATTTGTATACTTCTTTATTGTAACAACCCACTGACCAAGTTTGCAGTTTGTTACAGTTCACCCACTTGTAGGTTTTTGAAATTAGTTTTTACATGTACCTGGACTGTAATTTGATTGTTTTTCATATAAGACTAATGTCATAATATACATATAGGATACTCATGACCCAAGTACATGTAGGATTCCTGTTGTTTCTATGATCAGAGGACAAAGGTCAGAGCTACAAAACTTTGTTTCATCCAAACCTTTTCCATACTTGAATTCAGTAATTTTTAACCCTAAACTCATGACATTCACACATAGGATGTCACAGCTGTTACCGATGACACAAGGATATTGTCATGACTGTGGCTCAAGGCATGGCTGCTGTTAGCTTATGACCAAAATTTTTGTTGTACATCTTTGCTGCCATGGGGATTAATCTTTAGGACAGGTCCAGTTACACCAACACTCGATATACTTACATTTATCTAACGACAGATATTTGTTTGATACCATTCATTTTATTTGTTTCATCCACAAATTCCCATGCCAGTACAGGCAGCAGTTAAAGGCAACAAATTTGCATGTTCGTAATTTCTTGTGTTTGATAAAACAGCAATCTGGTGGCAACTACATTGCTGTATAGGTTTATTCAGTTGATTTTTACCCAGCTTATGATCAGTAAATATAAATTGCAGAGGAGAAATATATATGTTTTAAGTGTTGTTATCAATATATACATTATAATTCTGTTATAATTGCTGACATAGGACAAATGTAATTGAAATAAAGGTGAATGGATACAATAGCAAATTCCTTGCAATGGCAAAATCCCTTGAAACAAACATGGTTGTTGTAAAAAGAGTTGACTGTAGTTAGTGACAGACTTTATCTTGTAAGAGGAGCGAAAACAAAACCTTTTCATTCTTCTCTTTTGTCATCAGTAGCATTTCTAGTGGCAACTAGGGCAAATACTATCATTTGTTTGTGGGGGTTATATTGGAATAACCTTGTCTGTCTGTCTGTCTCTCTGCCTGGTACCAAAATGTTTGACCCTGTGACCTTGAGCTTGACATTTGAACTGCTTTTGAAACACTTTAATCTTGGCCATTACTTTTGAACCAAAAGAGATGGGGTCTTCATAATACATATGTGTATTCCTTGTAGGAAGACCTTTGTGTCAGTTCCAAAATTTATGACCCCGTGGCCTTGAGGTCTGACCTACTTTTGAAAAACTTTAACCTTAGCCATAACTTTTGATCAAAAGAGATGGGGTCTTCATACTATACATGTATATTCTTTGTGGCAAGACCTGTCTGTTGGTACCAAAATTTTTGACCTTTTGACATTGACATTTGATCTACTTTTAAAAAACATTAACCTTAGTCATAACTTTTGAAGCAAAAGAGATGGGGCGTTCATACTACACACGTGCATTCTTTGTTGGAAGACCTGTCTGTCAGTACCAATATTTTTTACCTCGTGACCTTGACGTTTGACTTGCTTATGAAAAACTTTGACCTTATTCATAACTTTTGAACCAAAAGATATAGGGTCTTCATTCTACACATGTGTGTCTGTTGTGGCAAGACCTGTGTGTCGGTATAAAAATTTTGACCTGATGTCCTTGACCTTGAATTTTGACTTACATTAAGAAATCTTTAACCTTAGCCATAACTTTTGAACCAAAAGAGATGGGGCCTTCATATGACACGTGTGTTCCTTGTAGCTAGACCTGTCTCTCAGTATCAAAATATTTGACCTTGTGACCTTTACCTTGGTCTTTGCCCTACTTCAGATTTGTTGTCGCGGGGGGCATTTTCCATTTTCCGGTTAGGATAGTTCTAACTTCTAGTATCTACTGTAGTTAGTGACAGGCCAAGGGGCAATTACAATAAACACTACCATGATTCATTTACATCCTTACTGTAGCCATTGACAGACCTAGTGGCACCTACATGAAGGGCAAAATACTTATCTCTGCTTAGATACCTACAGGCCTCGGGGCACTTAAGGTAAATCACTGTCATTCATTTCCTTCTGTAATCAGTGACAGACCTAGAGGCACAGAGAAAGCACTTAAAATGCTACCTATTGTAATAAGTGAAAAGTCAACAGGCATATAGGGCAAAATGTATATTCATCTCAGCTGTGGATAGTGAATCACACACATGTCAGACAGACACTGTCGTCATTCACCTCTTACTGTAGTCAGCTGTTGTTAATGAATCACACACATATAGGACATACACTGTCATTCACTTCATACTGTAGTCAGCTGTTGTTAATGAATCACACACATATAGGATAGACACTGTCATTCACTTCATACTGTAGTCAGCTGTTGTTAATGAATCACACACATATAGGACAGACACTGTCATTCACTTCATACTGTAGTCAGCTGTTGTTAATGAATCACACACATATAGGATAGACACTGTCATTCACTTCATACTGTAGTCAGCTGTTGTTAATGAATCACACACATATAGGACAGACACTGTCATTCACTTCATACTGTAGTCAGCTGTTGTTAATGAATCACACACATATAGGATAGACACTGTCATTCACTTCATACTGTAGTCAGCTGTTGTTAATGAATCACACACATATAGGATAGACACTGTCATTCACTTCATACTGTAGTCAGCTGTTGTTAATGAATCACACACATATAGGACAGACACTGTCATTCACTTCATACTGTAGTCAGCTGTTGTTTATGAATCACACACGTATAGGATAGACACTATCATTCACCTCTTTCTGTAGTCAGCTGTTGTTAATGAATCACACACATGTCAGACAGACACTGTCGTCATTCATCTCCTACTGTATTCAGCTGTTGTTAATGAGTCACACACATAAAGGACATACATTTTTGTCATTCACCTCCTACTGTAGTCAGCTGTTGTTAATTAGTCACACACCTATAGGCCATACACTGTCATTCATCTCCTACTGTAGTCAGCTGTTGTTAATTAGTCACACACCTGTAGGCCATACACTGTCATTCATCTCCTACTGTAGTCAGCTGTTGTTAATGAGTCACACACCTGTAGGACATACATGTACATTGTCGTCATTCACCTCCTACTGTAGTCAGCTGTTGTTAGTGAGTCACATGTCAGACAAACACTGTCATCATTCACCTCCTACTGTAATCAGCTGTTGTTAATGAGTCGCACACATATAGGACAGACACTGTCATTCACTTCCTACTGTAGTCAGCTGTTGTTAGTGAGTCACACACATGTAGGAGAGACAATGTCATTCACCTCCTACTGTAGTCAGCTGTTGTTAGTGAGTCACACACATGTAGGAGAGACAATGTCATTCACCTCCTACTGTAGTCAGCTGTTGTAAGTGAGTCACACACATGTAGGAGAGACAATGTCATTCACTTCCTACTGTAGTCAGCTGTTGTTAGTGAGTCACACACATGTAGGAGAGACAATGTCTTTCACCTCCCACTGTAGTCAGCTGTTGTTAGTGAGTCACACACATGTAGGACACTGTCATTCACCTCCGACTGTAGTGAGGCTTCTGACCTAGCAACACCTAGTGTAAAAGACTGTAACCCACTCTACTGTTAATAGTGACAGACATAGAGATACTTACTAGTTAGTATAAAACAGTCTTGTCCATTTTACTTTGGATAGTGACAAGTCTGCATTGTAGAGGCACCGAGGAGAAAGTATCAACACTGTTGTCAATGATAGGAAATAATGTAGTCAGGGCAAGTTATTCTCATTCATATCTTTATCAGAGCTGTAACAGATCTAAATGCATTAGTAGAAACAACCTTTATTGACAGGATCCTAAAATAGACTGCACCTGATTTACAGGAAAAGTAAAACAGTCTTATTCATATGTGTACCTGTACAATATTACAGTATGCTGTCAGTATCAGTATTAGACGGAAAGATGCCAGGAACCGAAGCTCTCATGTGCTTGTCAAATTTTGAATGAAGTATTTTTATAATAAGCAAGAATGATTTCTTTGCAAATTGCAAATTTATGTATCATAACATCTGTAAAACCTTTCTTTTTAAAACTTCTTAAAAACTATTATAATTACATTATATCTTTCTGTCGTAGTTAGTTTTGGCAGACCGCTCTCTTATGCCAGGAGATGTTGTACGGCGCCTCATCCATGGTAAAAGTAGTCCAAGAGGTTTTGTTCAAGACACAAAAGTTAAATGCCATTTCAACATCAAAGGAACTAACAAATACATTCTCGATGTGGATAGTAAAGACATCTGCACTCGCGGATTTGATGACCTATTCAACAAGGTAGTTTTAACTTACTTAAGGATTGTTTTTAAGGTAGCAAGCATTTGCTCGACAGTCTTCTAGTGATTATGCAGATTTTACCTCTGTAAGCATGGGTTTGTTTACTTCAATAAGCAATATATTGCCCTAACACACCTGTTAATATGGAATTTTAGATTGGATGCATGAAAAATAAGGTAAGTAGAAATGACATGTGAAGTTTTTATTCCAAATCAACCAATAAAGTGTGATTTTGATTCACAATCGGCTTGTGTCATTATGGCAAATAGCACAGTGTTTAAAAGGGGGGTGGGGTTAACAAATTGTCATTTATTGAATTCAGGAGTGAAGTGAAAAGGGGAATAAGTGTCCTTCCTGTGGAATTTACTTCTGAAGGCCTTGCATACTCAGGTGACCATTAAAACTCTTTGTTCTTGTATTGAATCCTTATATTTACTGTTGTAATGTGCACTTGTGTCTGACATGCCTGTATATACCTTTTGAAATTTGTTTTTATGTTGATAAACTCTAAAAAATTTCCCCTTAATGTGATTTTCTTTTACTTCCTACTTCTATGTAAATAATATGCAGCTGAAGTTAGTATGGCAGATGTAGTTGCTAGTCATTTGTTTATTTACAGTGTTATGATCATGACCACCCTGATGTTACAATGGACTCCTGGGTTGGGAAGATGATAGAGGTCATTGAGACTGTGACACTGCTTTTCCCAGATGGAGCCATGTGTCGAGTACAACATGTTGATGACCTAGATGGATTTGAATCTATAAATGATCGACAAATCAGCGAAGCACCAGTATGTGTGATCTCTTTATTACATTTCATAATTTTTTTATGCCATTACAAGGTTATTATTGGTTGACATATTGATTAGATTTGATTAGTTACACATTCAATCAGTAACAAGATATGGAAAAATACTGGGTGAAAAATAAAGACTTATGATATGGTATATAGTCACCTTAACAGGGTGCAGATTTTCATATTACACTTTTTGTGCACCATCTCACAGACTAACTGTTTGGCAAGATTATGTGAGAAAAAGGTACAGAAAGTGTAATTTATTTTGTTAGCTGTCAGTTGATGCTTTATTAGCAATAACAAAGGTGTCTTCAATTCTGATAGATATTGTTTAGAGCAAATAAATTTTCTGTGAAATGAATGCGAAAGAAATGCCATTATTGTAGTTTAAAGTCATATTTTTCTGTTTTGCTTTATTTGCTGTATTGCATAAACATATGTATGTAATCATAATAATTACACAGTTAACTTATTCAGATGAGCTCTGACACTGAAGGTGGTCAACAGTATTTTGAAACATTCAATGCTCTGAATTTACAGGATAGTGCATTTTCATCTGAGGGAATGTTTTACCGAGGGAAAATATTACGTGGAAAATTAGGTGACCTTGAAAAAGCAGAATGGATACAGAGAACCAACAAGTACAACAGCAAATCTGCCAAGAAAAATGCCAGACATTTTGTTAATGTTCGCATTGAGAAGGTAATTATCAGAGACATGCTTCAGACATACAGATGCCATACAGTATTCTGTCTTGCCTTCCACCAATCTTATTAAAACGCAACTTGTATTTTGTTCCTCTACGATACTTTCCATGTATAAGGTCTTACAGCTGCTGATTTGAGGTCATCTCAGGATAACCTTTCCGTACAGCCAATTAGAATTTGAATTAGAGATCTTTCAGTGTTATTTTGCATACAAATGATACCAAAAGATCTCAAACTCAAATTCTGATTGGCTTCACTGATCTCGAATTGTCAGTGGTAAGATCTTGTACATGGAGAGTATTGTAGAGGAACAAAATACAGGTCACGTTTTAATAAGATTGGCCTTCCACTGTCAAGTGATGCCAGATAGTATTCTGACTTGCTCTTTTTTGCTGTAGGCAGGAGCCATATAGTATTCTGTCTTGCCTTCCCCTGTCAACAGGTGTCATATAGTATTCTGTCTTACCTTCTGCTTTCAGCAAGTTTGGTTCTGTTACTGTTCTTTTATGGTTGCTTAACTTGCACAGAAGGGTATAGAAGAGATATGACTTCATTGTTGTCTCTGTTTCTGAATTGATTCTTTTCATTTTACTTTTACATGCATGCCATAGTATTTCAGACTACTAAACTTTAGTAGAATGAGGAACATCTTTTTAAAGAAGTGTACAGTAATACTTTTTAAGTTTTAATGCAAGGTTACAATTTATTAAAAAACTGGATGTTTATTACCATTTCTGATGAATCTTTTCTGTGGCCATCAAAATTGTAAAGAAAGGTGACATACAAGAAAGGTGACATACAAGAAAGGTGACATACAAGAAAAACAGAAACCAAATGATTTTGTATTCTGGACATTAAAGTTCAAAATTTATCATTCTAAACCTAGCTATTTTGAAGTGCACATGTAAAGCTGGAGACAATACCAAACATAGGTCTGGCATTGTAAAAATTGTAAGCTCCTTCTTGCATGGACGTGTGTTAGCAAGTCAAGTAGGATTCATCAATAACGATTTGAAAACAAACCATGTGAGCATTAAGAAATACTATTATAAGATTTTGATGAATGTCAGTGTTGTATAGATTTACTCAGATTTAACTTTCATTTAGATAGTTTTGCTGTTTATTTCAGACAGAGGTAACATGTGTCAAGATACACTGGCTTTTTCGTGGATTTGGAACGAAAAACACTGCTGGGAATGACATGGATGTGCCACCAAGTCGGGTAGAGAAAGATCAACTTTGTAAGCTTAATAATTTAGATTGGTTCACTCATTGTAGTGTTCAGTTAGGAGACAAGGCATCTTATAAAATAAAACCAATGGACAAAATTGTTGATGTCAGATCTAAATTCCATCCTGTTCCAGACATTTTGTCAAAGAACTCAGAAAATGAGCGGGGTAAATTTGCAGAATCTCATGCAGAAGAAACTTCTCCTGATGTTTCTCAAGGAACAGCATCAAAGGAACTAGATTCATCTAATGGTGTGGCAGAATGTGATAAAGAGGCCATGGATTGTGATCATGCAGATGATAAAGAAGATGAAAATGATGAAGAATATGAAGATGTTGAGTCGTCTGCATCTGATCACACAGAAGAGAATGTTATAACCATGTCAAGTAAAACCAGTCATAATACAAGAAGGAAAAGAAAGACAAAAGTTTCAAAGAAATCAGACAGGAGAAGTAAATCTGATATAAAGTTTAGCCCTCCTTTTCCAACCTTTTCCCCTGGAGAAACAGTACCAGTAGAGGTGTGTTACACATACTCAGAGGCCACCGTAATTTGGCAGGTATGTTCTGGGGCAAAAACAGTCCAAACAAATTTCATGTATGAGTTGTATGTATATATTACATGTCTGTTGAATGAACTGAGTGAATTGCCACAGAGTTTTAGCTCATCAGGATGAATGTCATACCCCTATCTTCATAGCTGTTATTGTTGTCATCGTCGTTATCACCAGTAGACAGAAACTTTAACCTGGATCACAACAGAACCATTAGAGACAGGTCTTTAATATTGTACATGTATATTCTTTGTGCCAAGACCTTTTATTAGGTACCAAAAGTTTTGACCTAGTGACATTGACCTTGAAAACTGGACCTACTTTATGAAAAACTTTAACCTTGGTCATAATTTAAGAACAGTAAGAGATAGTGCTTAAATATTTTATGTGTGTATTCCTTGTGACAATATCTTTCATTATGTATCAAAATTTTTTATGTTTTGACCTTGACCTTGCAAATTGACTATTAAAAAACTTTTGCTATTTAAATTTGGTTGCCGGTGGGGAGATCTATTGTCTTCTGACAACTCTTGTCTAAAATTGAATTTTAGTTAGTCTCATAATTCAATAAAATGTTCAGATATTACTTGTGTTTGATGAAAAAAAAATTTCGCATGTGAAATAATTATTACTGATTAACCTGTTGAAGGGGCAGTGATACAAATCCATGCAGGGTTATTATTAACCTTTAAGAAATAATTGTCTTAAACACTGGTCCATCAAGGTCCTTTCTTGGATTTTCTATTTTTCTAAAGATTCGAAGAAGTCCTCCAAAGGGAAGTCCGGTACATAAAAAAGTAAAGGAACGCAAACACTCTCTATTGCAAATTTTCGGCCTCATGACCTTTATCAAGCAATTTTTCAGATGACAAATACAAAGCTAAGTAAAATCCATGTTTACGTTTCAAAGATACTTAAGCTTCTGTATCTTTGAAACGTAAACATGGATTTCACTTAGCTTTGTATTTGTCATCTGAAAAGTTGCTTGATAAAGGTCGTGAGGTTGAAAATTTGCAGTACAGAGTGTTTGTGTTCCTTTATTTTTCTAAAGATCACCCTTTATCTATGTATAGCTGGCTATCTATCAATACGATGTGTAACGGAAATGAATCAAGCTCTTTAAGTTGTAACAAGTATCTAATGATGTTACTAAGTTATGCTAGTTGTAGTGTGGGTTAAAGTACCGTAACTGGAATTCACTGTTTCCTCTAGCTTAGTCGTGTCTGGAGTAAAGTCCCATTAAATTTTTTTTCTGAATATCCTGCCTAAATCGACCACTGAACTCTGGTTATTGCTGTAATAAATTAATCCAGGTGTAGCATTAAAAAACATCACATGGTCTAGTATAGTTTTCTGTTTCATTTGCAGGATGGAGAAATGGAGGAGAACATTCCCTCTCCAGAGCTGGTACCTATACATCATCTTGATGAGCTAGAATTCTTTCCAGGAGATTATGTAGTCCCAGATAAAGGTAACTTTGGTGTTTATTCATTTGGTGTGGCAAATTGAAATTGTATTGATATCTTCACAAAAACATTAATATAGTCTTATAATACCATGTGGATTAATTGAAAAATCTCAACCCAAGTACACAGTACAGTCAGCTTTCGTTACACTGGCACTTGATATACTTGCATATTTAAACACCAGTAGGAATTAGCTGGTATCAATGTACATGCTCTTATTTATGTTCTTTATAACGTTTTGGAATGGTCTGAACTGACTTAGATTGAGAGTGGTCTGACCTGACAAGACTCAGGTTGAGAGTGATTTGACCTGACTCAGGTGAAGAGGGGTCTGACCTGGCACTGGTAGAGAGTGGTCTGACCTGACAAGACTCGGGTGAGAGTGGTCTGACCTGATACGACTCAGGTAAAGAGTGGTCTGACCTGACTCACATAGAGAGTGGTCTGACCTGACACAGAGAGTGGTCTGACTTGACAAGACTCAGGTTGAGAGTGATTTGACCTGACACAGGTAGATAGTGGTCTGACCTGACAAGGCTTGGGTTGAGAGTGATCTAACTTGACACGATTCAGGTAGAGAGTGGTCTGACCTGACAAGACTCAGGTTGAAAGGGATCTAACTTCACACGATTCAGGTTGAAAGTGGTCTTACCTGACACAGGTAGAGAGTGGTCTGACTCAGATCATTCTCAACCTGAGCCTTGTCAGGTCAGACCACTATCTACCTGTGTAAGGTCAAATCACTCTCAACCTGAGTCTTGTCAGGTCAGACCACTCTCTATGTGAGTCAGGTCAGATCACTCAGGTTGAGAGTGATCTTACTTGACACGATGCAGGTTGAGAGTGGCCTCAACTGACACAGGCAGAGAGTGGTCTGACCTGACATGACTTAGGTTGAAAGGGATCTAACTTGACAAGACTCAGGTTGGAAGTGGTCTGACCTTACACAGGTTGAAAGTGATCTGACCTGACTCACATAGAGAGTGGTCTGACCTGACACAGGTAGATAGTGGTCTGACTTGACAAGACTCAGGTTGAGAGTGATTTGACCTGACACAGGTAGATAGTGGACTGACCTGACAAGGCTCGGGTTGAGAGTGATATAACTTGACACGATTCAGGTAGAGAGTGGTCTGACCTGACAAGACTCAGGTTGAGAGTGATCTCAACGATTCAGGTTGATAGTGGTCTGACCTGTCACAGGTAGAGGGTGGTCTGACCTGACAAGACTCAGGCTGACAGTGATCTAACTTGACACGATGCAGGTTGAGAGTGGTCTCACCTGACACAGGTAGAGAGTGGTCTGACCTGACATGACTTAGGTTGAAAGAGATCTAACTTGACAAGATTCAGTTTATAGTGGTCTGACCTGACACAGGTTGAGAGTGATCTGACCTGACACAGGTTGAGAGTGCTCTGACCTGACACAAGTGGGAAGTTTTATGACCAGACACAGGTTGAAAGTGGTCTGACCTGACACAGGTTGAGAGTGGCATGACTTGACACAGGCTGAAATTGACCTGACTTGACACGACTCCAGTTGTGAGTGGTCTAACCTGACAAAGTTTGAGTGTACTGTGACCAGACACAGGTTGAGAGTTGTCTGACCTGATTCAGGTTGAAAGTGTTCTGGGCTGACACAGGTTGAGAGTGGTCTGACCTGACAAAACTCAGGTTGAAAGTGATCTAACTTGACACAAAGCAGGTTGAGAGTGATCTAACTTGACACAAGTAGAGAGTAGTCTGACCTGACATGACTCAGGGTTGTAATGGATCTAACTTGACAAGACTCAGGTTGAAAGTGTTCTGGGCTGACACAGGTTGAGAGTGGTCTGACCTGACACAGGTTTAGATTGGCCTGAGATGACACAGGTTGAGAGTGGTCTGACCTGACACAGGTTGAGTGTGGTGTGACCAGACACAAGTTGAGTGTGGTGTGACCAGACACAGGTTTAAAGTGACTGAGGTTGAAAGTGCTCTGGGCCAATGCAGGTTGAGAGTGGTTTGACCAGACACAGGTTTAGATTGGCCTGAGTTGACACAGGTTGAGAGTGATCTAACTTGACACATGTTGAAAGTGTTCTGGGCCGATGCAGGTTGAGAGTGTTCTGACCAGACACAGGTTTAGATTGGCCTGAGATGACACAGGTTGAGAGTGATCTAACTTGACACATGTTGAAAGTGTTCTGGGCTGACACAGGTTGAGAGTGGTCTGACCTGACACAGGTTTAGATTGGCCAGAGTTGACACAGGTTGAGACTGGTCTGACTTGACACAGGTTGAGAGTGGCCTGACCTGGCACAGGATTAGAGTGATCTGACCAGACAAGACTCAGGTTGAGAGTGATCAGGTTGAAAGTGGTCTGACCTGACACAGGTAGAGATTGACCTGACTTGACAAGACTCCGGTTGAGAGTGATCTAACTTCACATGATTCAGGTTGAGAGTGGTCTGACCTGACACAGGTTGAGAGTGGTCTGACCTGACACAGGTTGAGAGTGGTCTGACTTGACCTGACTCAGGTTGAAAGTGATCTAACTTGACACAACACAGTTTGAGAGTGATCTAATTTGACACAAGTAGAGAGTGGTCTGACTTGACATGACTCGGGTTGAAAGAGAACTAACTTGACATGACTCAGGTTGAGAGTGGTATGACTTGACACGACTCTGGTTGTGAGTGGTTTAACCTGACACAGGTTGAGTGTGGTGTGACCAGACACAGGTTGAGAGTGGTCTGACCTGATTCAGGTTGAAAGTGGTATGACATGACACAGGTTGAGATTGACCTGCCTTGACATGGCTCTGGTTGTGAGTGGTCTAACCTGACACAGGTTGAGTGTGGTGTGACCAGACACAGGTTGAGAGTGGTCTGACCTGACTCAGGTTGAAAGTGTTCTGGGCTGACACAGGTTGAGAGTGGTCTGACCTGACACAGGTTTAGGTTGGCCTGAGTTGACACAGGTCGAGAGTGGTCTGACCTGACACAGGTTGAGAGTGGCCTGACCTGGCACAGGATTAGAGTGATCTGACCTGACATGACTCAGGTTGAAAGTGTTCTAACCTGACACAGGTTGAAAATGGTCTGACCTGATACAGGTTTAGAGTGGTCTGACTTGACACAGGTTGAGAGTTGTGTGACCTGACTCAGTTTTAGCATGGCATGACTTGACACAGGTTGAGAGTGGCATGACATGATTTAAGTTGAGAGTCAACATTTTGCTATCAGTAACCCCATAAGTAGTTATTTACAGTTTTATTAAACAGATAATATTTTGAACACTCAACATTTTAAAATAATAATGACTATTATGTGATTGTTCTGGTCATTAGTTCTCACATGGTACATATTCACATGAATAATCATTAATAAACTAGTCAGATTGCAAAACTCCTATTTTAGTTAGAGTAATTTGTCCTAAGTGACCTTGCTTTATATTGTAGATGCTGATTCTGAGTGTTATGGAGCCGTGATCAGTGCTGATCATGTACAAAGGACATGTCTTGTGAAATGGATGAAAGTTGTAGACCTGACAAAAGGTCAAAGGTAAGTGATAATTTGCCCATGTATGTACAATTTGACTGACTTAATCTTTAGATTTGTTGATTTTGGTTTGCAATTATTGAATCATATTGTCCATCTTTTTTTTAAGAGTAATTTCAATGAGACAATATACTGATATGATAGGCACACCATAGCAAGGATCATTGTATTGGTTATGGTTAGGTTAATGTAAGAAATACCATTGTAAGCAGCTCTGTATTGGTTACTTTGAGGTTATTGTAAGGTATACCATGGTAAGCATCACTGTATTGGTTACTGTTAGAATATTGTAAGGTATACCATGGTAAGGATCACTGTATTGATTACTGTTAGGATATTGTAAGGTATACCTTGGTAAGGATCACTGTATTGGTTAGGATATTGTAAGGTATACCATGGTAAGGATCACTGTATTGGTTACTGTTAGAATATTGTAAGGTATACCATGGTAAGGATCACTGTATTGATTACTGTTAGGATATTGTAAGGTATACCATGGTAAGGATCACTGTATTGGTTACTGTTAGGATATTGTAAGGTATACCATGGTAAGGATCACTGTATTGGTTACTGTTAGGATATTGTAAGGTATACCATGGTAAGGATCACTGTATTGGTTACTGTTAGGATATTGTAAGGTATACCATGGTAAGCATCACTGTGTTGGTTACTGTTAGGATATTGTAAGGTATACCATGGTAAGGATCACTGTGTTGGTTACTGTTAGGATATTGTAAGGTATACCATGGTAAGGATCACTGTATTGGTTAGGATATTGTAAGGTATACCATGGTAAGGATCACTGTGTTGGTTACTGATAGGATATTGTAAGGTATACCATGGTAAGGATCACTGTATTGGTTACTGTTAGGATATTGTAAGGTATACCATGGTAAGGATCACTGTGTTGGTTACTGATAGGATATTGTAAGGTATACCATGGTAAGGATCACTGTATTGGTTACTGATAGGATATTGTAAGGTATACCATGGTAAGATCTGTGTATTGGTTACTGTTAGAATATTGTAAGGTATACCATGGTAAGGATCACTGTGTTGGTTACTATTAGGATATTGTAAGGTATACCATGGTAAGCATCACTGTATTGGTTAGGATATTGTAAGGTATACCTTGGTAAGGATCACTGTATTGGTTACTGTTAGGATATTGTAAGGTATACCATGGTAAGGATCACTGTATTGGTTACTTTAAGGTTATTGTGAGGTATACCATGGTAAGGATCTGTGTATTGTTTACAATTAGGTTATTGTCATGCCTACCTAGCTTATATAAAGAGCTAATGTGGGATTGGGTCAAAAGGTCAACTCGAAGGGTCACTCTTTCTAAAAATAGACATTTTTTATTTTATTTCGGTTTCCAGAATGATGATAACTTGAGTTAGGAATGATTGATTTCTTTTAAACTTCATATAAGGCTATCTTATATAAAGGTCTAGGGTGGGATTCCTTTTGGGTCAAAAGGTCAATGCTAAAAATCACTGTTACAAAAGATTGACATTTATCACTGCATTTCATTTGCCAGATAATAACTTGAGTTAAGAATGATTCATTTCTTTTAAACTTCATATAAGGCTAGCTTATGTAATTGGAAGTGACTATAGTGTTTGTTGTCAGTCTGTCTGTCCAGACAATAACTTAAATGTAGAAATGACCAATTTGCTTCAAACTTCATACAATGTTAGCTTATGTAAAGATCTAATTTTGGATTGATTTTGGGGTCAAAAGGTCAACTCGAATGGGTCACTCTTTTTAAAATATACATTTATCATTGTATTTCAGTTTCCAGACAATAACCTGAGTTAGGAATGGTTGATTTCTTTCAAACTTCATATAAGGCTACCTCATGTAAAGGTCTAGGGTGGATTGATTTTGGGGTCAAGAAGTCCATTCTAAAAATCACTGTTACTAAAAATATACATTTGTCACTGCATTGCATTTGCCCGATAATAACTTAGTTAAGAATGATTGATTTCTTTTAAATTTCATATAAGGCTAGCTTATGTAAAGGTGTAGGGTGTAGGGGCAAATCCCCTGTCAGAAAATGAGTTTCACTGTGAAGATTCGCCAATATCATTTTGGTTTTTGTAAAACTCTTGTATAGTAACCCCTAATTACTTGTTTTGCATCAAATTAACTTATTCTTGAATTTCATTTTACTTTATTGATTGTTTAACCATTTTATTTATATTTCATTGTTTATTCTAGGCCAGAATCTGATGTCCGTGAAGAGGAAGTTAGCGTGTATGACATCAAAGATCACCCAGACTTTAAATTCCGACCTCTACAAGCAGTTATACATGTAGGCGAACCAATAGTAAGTATCTAACCATCACGGATTACTGTACATGTAACTAAGTCTGTGGGAACTGTTTAACTTTTGTTGAGCTTGTTTGTGAGAGATTTGACTGAACATTTTCGAGATCAAAATTCTAGTCTTTTAGATATGTAAATATGTTGTACTGTAAATACTTTTAGTGAAATGTCATGACTTGTAGACATAATCATTTATGCAATAGTATACCTATACATTATTTGAAGGAGAAAACATGTTTTGATAGCAAAAACTGACTTGTACAAATGTAGATTTCAATCAGCGTGATTGTAAATCAAGTTCAGTTAAATTCTTGCATGTAATATTTATCCATTTCAACAATTTTTTCCACTTAAATTCAAATTTAGTTGTAGAGAAATTTGCTATATGGTTAAGAAAGTAAAACAAAATTATTCTGAATATAAAAGTATGGCTTATTTGTGTGATCACAGGATATCAATGAACAGAAGTACTGTGTGGGCCAGGTTTACAGGTTGGACCCTAGAGGGACTGTAGTAGTGAAGTGGCCTGATGGGAAAGAGACTCACTGTTATCCCCAGGAATTATATATAGCGGGTGATGAGGTATATTTAGTATTGGTGTTTTTGTGGATTGTTTTTATGCCACTAATAACAAATTTTAGGTGCATGTAGTTTTTATCTTTTTTTGTCTGTTTGTCTGCAAAGCTTTAACATAGTAATAATTTATGGAGGGTTAGTGACAGGATTATAATATTTCACATGTGTTATTCTTATAACATTGATTCAAATCTAACGAAAATTCAAAATTCATTAAACGATTTGCCATACTAGATTTTCATTGAACAGAAATATTATCGAGTGCAGAATAAAAAATTTTTAAACAGTAAATATATTTTGCATAAATAAATAGGTAAAAACAAGAAAAGAGTGCGTAGGAGATATAAGCATTAATTTATGATATATAAGTGTAATTTCTGTGTATTTGTATATTTATAAGCCTTGTTTTGTAGATGAGTGATTCTGAGAGTGAGTGGTCAAGTGATGACAGTGACAGTGATAGTGATGATAGTATGGACAGCTGGGAGACAGAGAATGAAGAGGAAGTAGACTCTGATGCAGAAGAAACTGTTGAGGGGTTTGTTATTTTTGAAATATTAATAAAACAAATTGATTAGAGCATTCTTACCATGCAAAAATATGATAAAATTAAGTTTTTGTTTGATTTAAACCTGATGCTTTGTTTTTCTCAATACAATAATAAGTGATAGGCTTTTCCATAAGTACTCCACTGAATTTCTTATCTGACAGCTGGGTTGCATCCCGACTTGCAGAAGGACTTTAAAAGTGATTTAGTGTCTCCTTCCCTATTGAAGTCATTGTGGCTTGGTGAATGAGGTGCTCGTTTCTTGACCTAGAGATCCTAGGTTTCATTCCTGCCATGGGCACTTCTGTCTTTTGGATGAAACCGAGGTACTGTGTAATGGTAGATGTGGCACATAAAAGTTCCCTTACTACATGTCATAGTATATGTGTTTATTATTTGGATTGAGATTTCAGCATAAAGCATGCATTGGATGCAGCTTATCCATGTCAATGTTTTATTCTTATGCCCCCAGATTCAAAGATTCCTAGGCAAATAGTTTTTAGACTGTCTGTCTGTTTGTCTGTGGCACAAAAAACTTAACATTACTGTAAGAAATAGAGCTTTCCTATTTCACATGTGTATTCCTTGTGACAAGACCTTTCCATCAGTACAATAATTTTTGACCTGTTGATCTTGACTGTGACCTTTGACCTACATTTCAAAGATTTTATTTGATACGATTGATAAGAATTATTTATTAGAATATGAATTGTTTTGCATTCATCGTTTACTGAAATGAAAATCCCTCCAGTGTTTTTTTTCTTGGGGGTGGGGTGGGGGGGGGGGGGGGAGTGTAATGGAAACAGAGATCATCTCTGCAATCCTCCCTCTATTGCAGCCTGTCTACCATGATACAGTAGTTCTTTGACATGAATTTCTCCATACACTTCAGATCATGAGACTGATGCACTACCCACTTTGTCACAGCAAGGTTTTTACAATGTTGCCATTTACTATAGATCAACTGATGACTAACTGTAAGCAGGTGCATGCCTAGAAACTTAGCAAAAGTACTTGTTCAGGTCATTTCTGTCATCATAAAGTTAAAAATAAGAATGGTATAATTCCACTTAAAGGGATATTTGCACAATTTTGTTGGGCAATTGTTTACGAAAAAAAATTACCAGTATCTGAAATTTGGAAAATATGTACGATGTAATATTTTAATATGTGCATATATCCTCTTAACAGACAATGGAGGTACATACTAGGTTGTTTCAATTTTAAGGAAATTCCATTCATAGATAAATAGTTACAACTACAATGGCCTATCATTTATGATGACAAGTGTCATTGATTTGGTTTTATAGCATTAAACATTACGTAATTCATTTATGTATGAAATTGATATTAATTTTTACGGCAAGTTCTATTTCTGAGTCTCAGTCTCTATCCACTAAAAAGAAACTGAATAAAGAGAGACATTTTGGAAGATTTTCAATTATGGCATCTACCCCTCGTCCTCCTATAGGATATAAGTGGAATACATAAAAAATCATACTGTAATAAATACCAACTAGTTAATAAAAACATGGACACAAATAATACACTTCGGTGTTTGTGTTTTATGCTGAAATCTGCATCCATATTTCATAAACTGTTGCCACCTCTGTCCTATGACGTCTTTACTGAAAGTGGTTTTACACCAAGAGACCTGATGGACTTAATAGTAATCTGAGTAAAGGGGAACAATTCAGTATAGTTTGTTCAGTGTATAATCCTAACAACGTTTTATTTTGTTTTATGTTCTGGTATAAAAGGTGGTACAGTTTACAGTAATCTGTTTCATTTTAGTGGTAAAATGAAAATACTGAGGATATCCAAAGATAAGAAGGAGGAATTAGACAAATTCTTACTGAGCAGTCAAGAGTCTTTGAAAAATTTGGAGAATTATTTTGTATTAGCAAAAGAGAAGAGTATACAGATATCATATCCAAATCTAAAGGATTTAATGTCTATTTATAAAAAATGTCAAGAATGGGAAAAAATTGTGAAAACTTCCTATTTTGATGATCCAGAAGTAAAAATTCTTATTGAACAACTGAAAGAGCACCTTCAGGAAGAGAAGAGAAATGAAATGAACCAACATATTCTACGAGTGCACAAGTCTCGACAAAGTATAGGTAGTACTCCTGAGAAAGAGAAGACTTTTGTTGAGGTTCCTGATTTAAATACAGTGACATATGTGGAAACCAAGAACCAGAGTGGAGATAAAGTTCCTTCAAATTCTTGTACACATTATAAAGATGACAAAGATTCTAGTAATGAGACATGTGTATCAGAAAATAGCATGTCACATGATAATCCTGGTGTAGAAAGTGATAAATGTACTATAGAAAGTGGTGCTGAAGGTTGTGATGAAGATCTATCAGTTTCCAGTCCCATGTCAGTTGATGCAGACTTGAGTGATAAAGTCAGTTCAGATGAAAAAAATACTAAAAGAGCAGAACTTTGTCGAAGAATTTGTTATGAGATACATTCTCGTATTGCTGTAATAAAAGAGGAAATGGATAAAAGATGGGCATTTACTCTAAGTAAGACTGCAGAAGCATTAGCTAAGTTTGGTAATGTAGACATAACCAAAATTGAATCCAAAGCAGAAAAAACAAGCAACCTGTCAGGAAGTGTTGACATAAGTAACTCTGAGTGTGCTAGCAATGGTGCAGAGGGAGGGATGCAGATGGAAGGGGGTGCCTCTATTGAAGGAGCTACTGCGGTAAAGGAGTCTACTTTATTATCGGATGTGATAAAGAACATGGTGGAAGATGATGTGAAAGCTATATTACACAGAGTGATACAAGATGATAAGGGGTGTGGCCTACTGGAAGAGGTCATCTTAGGCATGGATTCTGACCGGTCAGGAGCAAAGTCACCAGATCTGCCAACCATAATGGAAAATAACTACAGAGATATCATCACAGCAGATATTGAAGGTATATTAAAAGTGAACCTCATTCAATGTTCAAAGTATTTATTCCTTCAGTCATGTGTTTAATGAATAACAATTCTTGGATTACCTTTAATATTCACTGACAGTTTAATTTGATGGCTTATTTGATTTGGAAATAGGTTTCCACTTATCAGAGGAAGTTCCCACTGCACATAAGTTCTCTAGCAGAGAGTATAATCCAGTCAATACCAAGTCTTTCATTTCTTCAATGAAAAAGGAGGTATGTGTTATTTTTTATATTCATCACTGATCAGTTTTCTTTTCTTAACACATGAAAATATGAGTAAATCTCTTCCAAGTCTATTTGACCAGGAAACTTCATCTTGTATTCAGTTTGTTAGTGTAGTGGCTCAGTTGTGAATATGTGATGATTTTGGTGGATATTTTCCTACTATGTGCTCAAAAAGGGGAAAAATCATTAGACCTTTTTACCTATTTTATATGATGTGAGGGGCAATATTGGACAAATGAAGTTTTGTCGCTCAGATTTGCATCATATTGTTGTGATACCACAATCCAAACATTAATGTTACATGTATTGTGAAAATTCCAGCAAAAAGCAGTTTGTACAATTTAAGGTCCTTTACATCATTTAAAATGGGGAAAAAGCCTATTTTACTGCAATATCCTCTCAAAATAAACCCCTTTATTTCATTTTACCATCTTTAAGTGTCTTCTTCTCATTACTTGTCCATCAGTTCTTTAGCTCATGTTAACCGAGGATGTCACATTTCATCCTGTGTGTGTCTGTCTGTTTGTCCATCCAGCTTAATCTTTTCAAATTTGAAACTTCTTCATAACTTCTGGTAAAATTTGTTTAAACGGAGTAGGGATAGGTATTCAAGGTCCCCTACAAATATTGATACTTTTTAGCCAGATCTGAAAAGAGGTGACTGCAGAGCAGGGCAACATAGCTCCATAGGGAATCCTCTGACAAATTTCTCCAGTCCAGCTGCATAGATCACCGAATACAAATGCATTGGAGTGATCAAGAAAGATGTCTTGAGTTAACAATGGTCTTGATTTTGGTTCCATTCAGAAATCATGTGTTTGATGCTTTGGGTTTTTTGTTTTACATCTTTTTTGATTTTGTCATTTTCGACTATTTTCAGGTAATTTTGTTTTAGATTTTCTTTCTTGTCTTTTGCTTATAATGCATTGAATTTGCATATTTTAACTGATTTTATGGTAATTGGAAATAGTTTATTATAGGATTTTTCGCAATTTCCTAAGATTAAAATAAGGTGGGGGATACACTATTAGTATGTGAAAATAAACTTTGCTGGATTTCTCCTTCAGAATTAATTGAATGATTTTAACAAAACTTGCTTGGTATGAAAATTACTGAAAGGTCCCCTACAAATGTTGTTGTTTTTGGTTCATTTTTTAAGTAAAAGTTTTGAAAAGGATACTTCAGTTAGAGAACATTCTAAGTTTTTCATGTGCTCAAGGTGTTCAGGTGAGTAATATAGGCCCATTTTGGTCTCTTTTTTTTCCTCCTTCAGTTTCCATTTACATTTTTGACAAAGCTTGAAACAACACACACATCACTGAAACACTGATATACGCATTGAAAAGCTATAAGGAATTGTACTTTGAAAAAATAAAACTGAACTGTTACCTTTTACTTAGATCACCAGTATGTCCACTAGGCCTCTTGTAGTAAAACCACCTCCTGTATTTCATTTGGTGAGAAAATAATGCATCAGTGATCAGAAGGTGTACCCAGACTTTGACATGAAACATGACCTAAGTTTAAGGTCATAAGTATGTGCCATACATATCAAAATTAAGATTAAATATTTTTTGGTGAAATTGTCAGAAAGTTTACCATATGAAATGATCTTTTTTAATGTTTTTCTGTCAATGTCTGCTGTTTCATTGACTATTTGTTTTTTCTTGCAGTTGAAGCTCCTTCAGTCTAGCTTACCAAAAGGCATAGTAGTAAAGGGCTTTGAAGATAGAATGGTCAGTACATTATAATAAAAACTTCCTCACTGGTTAGGTGGGTCCATCTCAAAGGTATCAATTTCTATGCAGTGCATCAGGCAGATCACCATATATGTGAAATAATTGTGAAGTGGTATAAAACAATAATCATTCAATCAATATATTATCGTAACTGAGTTTACTGGCAAAAATATTTATCAAATTTTCTTTTTATTTCATATTGAATCATCTCTATTTTCAGCTTGCTGGGACAAATGTCTGGGGAGTGCCTGTCATACCCCGGCGTCGTTGTTGTCTCTAGACAAAATCTTTAAAGGGACCTGGTCCGAGACTGTAAAATTATAGCATGAAAAGGATAAATTACGACAATAGCTTATATTTCCTGTATTTTATAAATTATAAACTTCGTGTTAATTGCAAAATTTTAAAACTAAAATCCCTCAGTGTTTTCGTAGAGTAAAGGTGATTGAGTCTAATTAAATTTGGTTGGTCTCAATTCTTCAGATAAGGCGATATTCTGCCCATAATCATGTGCATGCGCAGTAGATCCCTCACTGCTTTGTATTGGTAGATGTTGGTATGCAGTAGATCTCTCACTGCTTTGCCCTGGTAGATGTTGATCTGCAGTAGATCCCTCACTGCTTTGCCCTGGTAGATGTTGATCTGCAGTAGATCTCTCACTGCTTTGTCCTGGTAGATGTTGATCTGCAGTAGATCCCTCACTGCTTTGCCCTGGTAGATGTTGATATGCAGTAGATCTCTCACTGCTTTGTCCTGGTAGATGTTGATCTGCAGTAGATCCCTCACTGCTTTGCCCTGGTAGATGTTGATCTGCAGTAGATCTCTCACTGCTTTGTCCTGGTAGATGTTGATCTGCAGTAGATCCCTCACTGCTTTGCCCTGGTAGATGTTGATATGCAGTAGATCTCTCACTGCTTTGTCCTGGTAGATGTTGATATGCAGTAGATCTCTCATTGCTTTGTCCTGGTAGATGTTGATATGCAGTAGATCCCTCATTGCTTTGTCCTGGTAGATGTTGATCTGCAGTAGATCCCTCACTACTTTGTCCTGGTAGATGTTTATCTGCAGTGGATCCCTCACTGCTTTGTCTTGGTAGATGTTGATATGCAGTAGATCCCTCACTGCTTTTTCCTGGTAGATGTTGATCTGCAGTAGATCCCTCACTGCTTTGTCCTGGTAGATGTTGATCTGCAGTAGATCCCTCACTGCTTTGCCCTGGTAGATGTTGATCTGCAGTAGATCCCTCACTGCTTTGCCCTGGTAGATGTTGATATGCAGTAGATCTCTCACTGCTTTGTCCTGGTAGATGTTGATATGCAGTAGATCCCTCACTGCTTTGTCCTGGTAGATGTTGATATGCAGTAGATCCCTCATTGCTTTGTCCTGGTAGATGTTGATATGCAGTAGATCCCTCACTGCTTTGTCCTGGTAGATGTTGATCTGCAGTAGATCCCTCACTGCTTTGCCCTGGTAGATGTTGATATGCAGTAGATCTCTCACTGCTTTGTCCTGGTAGATGTTGATCTACAGTAGATCCCTCACTGCTTTGCCCTGGTAGATGTTGATATGCAGTAGATCCCTCACTGCTTTGTCCTAGTAGATGTTGATATGCAGTAGATCCCTCATTGCTTTGTCCTGGTAGATGTTGATCTGCAGTAGATCCCTCACTGCTTTGTCCTGGTAGATGTTGATATGCAGTAGATCCCTCACTGCTTTGTCCTGGTAGATGTTGATATGCAGTAGATCCCTCATTGCTTTGTCCTGGTAGATGTTGATCTGCAGTAGATCCCTCACTGCTTTGTCCTGGTAGATGTTGATATGCAGTAGATCTCTCACTGCTTTGTCCTGGTAGATGTTGATCTGCAGTAGATCCCTCACTGCTTTGCCCTGGTAGATGTTAATATGCAGTAGATCCCTCACTACTTTGTCCTGGTAGATGTTGATATGCAGTAGATCCCTCATTGCTTTGTCCTGGTAGATGTTGATCTGCAGTAGATCCCTCACTGCTTTGTCCTGGTAGATGTTGATATGCAGTAGATCCCTCACTGCTTTGTCCTGGTAGATGTTGATATGCAGTAGATCCCTCACTGCTTTGTCCTAGTAGATGTTTATCTGCAGTAGATCCCTCACTGCTTTGTCCTAGTAGATGTTGATATGCAGTAGATCCCTCATTGCTTTGTCCTGGTAGATGTTGATATGCAGTAGATCCCTCACTGCTTTGTCCTAGTAGATGTTGATATGCAGTAGATCCCTGACTGCTTTGTCCTTATAGATGTTGATCTGCAATGGATCCCTTACTGCTTTGGATGTGTCCATGGTATAGGTTGAATTTTCTGTGCAATGCGTCAAGAATATTCCGTCACCATGTAAGTGAAATAGCCTTCATGTGATATATAACACTGAGCATGCAAACTTTTACATCATCATTTGCATTATTACAGGACTTATTTTCTGTGATGATTATTGGTCCTGCTGGCACACCATACGAGGATGCTTTGTTCTTCTTTGATGTCATGGTTCCAGCAGATTACCCTATTTCACCTCCTGTTTTCCACTATATTTCATACTGCAAAGATCGCCTCAATCCAAATCTTTATGAAGATGGAAAAGTTTGTGTCAGCCTGCTTGGAACTTGGGATGGGAAGGTAGAGGACTATGAAAGTCTTAAGTAGTTAATATTTTCATATTTGATTGAATGTTGCTTGAAAGATTGATTTGTTGAACATATATTCATTTTACAATATACATGCACATTAACATTGTTAAGCAAACATTCATATATGAATTGGTTTTAATTTCAGGGTAACGAGGTTTGGACAGATAAATCAAGCCTTCTTCAAGTATTAATATCTATACAAGGTATGGGTTTGTGAAAATAACAATATTGTCATATAATGGTTGTTGCATTGATTGCAGTAGATGATTTTTTATTTAACCAGAATTAAAATGTGATTGACACAATCAATACATTGCAGATGTAAATACTTGCATCTAGGTGTTCTTCTGGAAATTCAACATTGCTATGATGTAAACTCCCAAGAACCAAAATACACCACCTAGTACACTGAAGGAAAATAGTGGTATATTATGCAGTTTTCCTTTATTATACCCCCTGCAAACAAAGTTTGGGGGGTATATAGGAATCACCCTGTCTGTCTGTCCGCCTGTCCACCAAACCTTGTCCGGGCCATAATTTCTCACCTTGTGCACAGATTTCAATAATATTTCACAGAATTGTTGCTTAGAATCCAAGGGTGTGTCATGACCTTAAACCAAGGTCATCGGTCAAAGGTCAAGGTTATGATAGACACAATAAGTAAAACATTTTCGGGGCTATAACTTCTTCCCCTGTGCACGGATTTCGATAATATTTTACAGAATTGTTGCTTAGGATCCAAGGATGTGTCATGATCTTGAACCCAGGTCATAGGTCAAAGGTCAAGGTCATAATAGACACAATAAGTAAAACCTTGTCTGGTACAGGTGTGAGTGCTGCAAGATATTGCACCAGTCTACTTAATATTTTATATACAGTAATAATGCTTATGATTTTGATGATTTTATCACAACTGATATTATTTTTGTATTATTTTAGGTTTGATCTTAGTAGCTGAACCATATTACAATGAAGCAGGCTATGAGAAGCAGAGAGGGTCTCAGCAGGGACACGAGAACAGTATGATGTATAGTGAAATGGCAATACTCAAAGTCTTTCAGGTGTGCACCTAAAAATTAATTTTAAGTTTTGAAGATAAACTTTTAAATTTGATAACTTGGGGAAAAATCAGTGAAATGAAACAAAGTGCATGCTACAATATAATCTGTTCATTCCAAATTGCCCTGGGACCAAATCAGATCTTCCATAGAGAGTGTAGATCATAGAAGTAAATAATGATATCAGAAATCAACAATGATTTTGCATTAATCTTTGATGCTGCATTTGGAAGGAAGATTCTGTAGACTATTTTCTAGGTTTGGATTTTCTATTTGAAATTCCTAAATATTATCATGAAAAATGTGAGGCTATGGATATACAATTATGTTTCAGTTACAGATCTTCAAACATTTCCAATCAAAGAGCAGGTTTGTGTAGTTATGATGAAGAAATAACAACTCCCTGCCTGTGGTTCATTGTCCAGTAATTCCCTGAGTTGCATGAACCAATCAAATTATTACCGAGGCGCCTGGTGGGGAGGTGATATTTGATTGATTCATGGGTTGAGGGGAAGTACTGAACTACAAGATTTATTTCAGTAAATTGAGAAGAGCGATTAAACCAAGAAATGAACATCACTCTATCGACGGCAGGTTGATTGCAATATTTATGTTTCCACCAGCATTGTGACAAAGGTGATGGTGGATGGAATGACTCTAATCCCAAATTCACATGATGAATAAAAAATAAGCTGATATGTCCAGTGCAGAGACTGAGAGATATACTCATTATATCCTAGTGGTTCTTTTATAACAATAATCTGGAATTTCTCATTTTGGAAGCAGAAGATGTTTCTCATCTTGGGTTGACATTCACCTGAGTCATCTTAATTATATATTAGTAGTATTCTAATCATTGCAGACGACAAGTACTGTTGTTACGTAATGAAATTTAGTGTTCATCAAAAAAAAAGAAAAAGAAAAGAAAAGCATGGGCGGAGCTATAAGAACTGTGCTTGTGTAGCAGGCTTGGCATATCTGAGCAGGAATATGTTGAAGAATAATCACTGGACAAGTTCTGTTGAACATTTAGGGAGAAAATCTCAAGTCATATTAGAATTGAGTATATATCACAATTTTCCCTTTACCTTACTCACTCATTTTCTTATAATACCCCCTGCAAACAATGTTTGGGGTGTTTAAGGAATCACCCTGACTGTCTGTCCTTCTATCCATCTGTCTGTCCGTCTGTCCATCCGTCTGTCCACCAAACCTTGTCCGGGCCATAATTGATCACCCTGTGCAGGGATTTCAATAATATTTCACAGAATTGTTGCTAGGATCCAAGGGTGTGTCATGCTCTTGAACCAAGATCATAGGTCAAAGGTCAAGGTCATAATAGACACAATAAGTAAAACCTTATCTAGGCCATAACTTCTTCCCCTGTGCACGGATTTCAGTAATATTTCATAGAATTGTTGCTTAGGATCCAAGAGTGTGCCATGACTTTGAATCAAGGTCAAAGGTCATAGGTCAAGGTCATAAGAGATACAATAAGTAAAACCTTGTCTGGGCCATAACTTCTTACCTTGTGCACGGATTTCAATAATATTTCACAGAATTGTTGCTTAGGACCCAAGGGTGTGTCATGACCTTGAATCAAGGTCAAAGGTCATAGGTCAAGGTCATAATAGATACAATAAGTGAAACCTTGTCTGGGCCATAACTTCTTACCTTGTGCACGGATTTCAATAATATTTCACAGAATTGTTGCTTAGGATCCAAGGGTGTGTCATGACCTTAAACCAAGGTCATAGGTCAAGGTCATAATAGACACAATAAGTAAAACTATGTACGGGCCATAACTTCTCACCCTGTGCACAAATTACAATAACATGTCACAGAATTGTTGCTTAGGATCCAAGGGTGTGTCATGACCTTGAATCTAGGTCATATGTCAAAAGGTCACAATAGACACAATTGGTATAACCTTGTTATACCTGTTCTATGGATGCATCATGGGAAGGCAATGTGTTGTGTACCAAAATTAGGTCACTGTGACCTTGATTTTGACCTTTGAACTCCGTGATGGTAAAACCTTGTTAAACACCCCTAAAGTATATATATTCCAAATCCTCATGACAAGACGAGTTGTATGGCATGAGTTGGGGATCCTCAGTGTCATTCCCCCCCCCCCCTCCCCCCCCCTTATTTCAGGAATCTTCAGTTATGTCAAAACTGGTGATTTTCACTTTCTCTCTCAATTGACAGGTAGAATTGCTCCTTTACTACATTTTATAAGGCATTACTACTTTAAAGCCTTTCCATACTTAAGGTTTTCAAATTGACTTCAGCTTGACTACATGCCACCAACATGAAAAATAGTCTTTCCTGCCCTTGTAATAAGACTTTCATGTTTTATCATACAGTATACAAAATAATGTCGATTCATTACAAGGGAAGATCGTTTTATGATGAGATCTGTGGATCTGCTTAAATAGATTGAATTAGATACCAAACTTTAACACGAGTCACATCAATTATGTTTTCAATTAACCTCATGATAACATTTAATAGCTATGCTGGCTCTTCCCTGTATGCATTAAAAATTGTCATTGTATTTCCTAAATATAAACCATATTGAAATCATTTGAGGTTTATTTCCTTGTATTTTGCTTATATTTGAACTTTTATCAAATATTTTCATGTACAAGATTTGTGGAAAACATAAAAATTAATGAACCTTTTATGTTTGATGTCAATACAGATGTTGCTTTGTAAGGGTACAGCTAGAAATATATGTAATACATTATACTATGAAACAGTGGAACAGCAAGTGTTTTCAGTGGGAACTCGTAATTTTGATTATTTTGAACTTGAAATGTTTTTAAGATTAAGTAATAGTAGTATTGTATTTCAGAGTACAAGTCGCATGATTGACAATCCACCCCATAGCTTCCTACAAGAGATGACCAGCCATCTCAGGATGAAAGGACCCAGGTACAAATATAATAGTCACTTACACTACAGTATAAATAGTAATATCAAAGGTTTTCCTCATTATAATGTTATATAGATAACCATAAATAAAGCAGAGGAACACATTTCTTTCTTAACAGTTTGAAAATAGCATGTTTAGTTTTCTTTTTATGCCCTGAGTATCAGTGATTGGGGAACATATAATTTTCTGTCTGTTCATCTGTCTTTCACTTTCTTTTTGTCAAAATTTTAATGTTGACTTTAAATTATGAATGGCAAGTGATATGGCTTTGATACTTCACATGTATATTCTTTGTGGATAGACCTTTCCTCAAAATTTTCTATCCCTAGTGTCCCAGACATTCATTTTTTAAGTACCTTTCAAAAACTTTTAAATCTTAGCTATGACTTTTGAATAGCAAACGATAGAGCTTTGATACTTCACAGGTTTATTCCAAGACAATATATTTATATGGATATCTTGACCTTGACACTGAATTTTAGTCTACTTTTCAAATACTTCACATTAGGCTGCCATATGGGTACATCAGTGTTTCATAAATATATTTTGTTTATTTGTGTGTATCCATGTGTTACTACTAGCAACTTAACTGCTCAACTTTTGTGTTAACAAGAAATTTTTCAACTGCTTAGTTTTAAAGATTACAGACTGTCTAAGATGTATATACGTGTTTTAGAATGATAAAAAGAGTGGAGAAATGGATCAATGCTTCCATGGAATCTAGGGCTACATCAACCTGTTCATCTCATCAACAAATGGCAGAAAGTATTGAACCAGAAACTACAGGAAATGATTCCAAAATTCTCAGAAATGATGAACATGTCTCTAGTGTAAAACTGGATTCTGACACTTCCTCTTCCTCAACAATAGACAACACTGAATCTATGTTTCCTAAAGATAAAAATACTCCATCAAAGTACTCAGATGATAGTTATTCTGATGTTAAACTACCAGAATTTCCCCTACTTCCAGCCTCAAAGGGATTTTGCATAACTATGAAGAAACATTTGCTATTGCTTCAAAATTCCTTAGATAAACTGTCTATGCATATGTGATGCCAAAAAATATGTTGTGACAATTAGTGCTTTCATTATTTTTTCTTTTTTTTTTTACTTACTTATTTTTTTTTCTTTTTTAGTGGGTGTTTATCAGATATTTATTTATCTTGGATATTTCAGATTTACAGCTCAGTCTTCGGACAGTGCATGCATACAATTTCTTCTTAATATCTGGTGTATAATGTACTGTTTTCACTTACTATACATATGAAATTATTTTATATTTAACTGCTTTTAAAACAAAGGTTCTTTTGTACTCTACTTAATACATGTACTGAAATTTTATCCATTTAAATTTTGCACCATTTATTTTCTGTAATGTGAATAGATATATATAGATACAAAAAAATGTGTATTTACTTTTAAAAAAGGATTGACCTTTGGATTACGTCTTGAATTAACAAATCCCAGTCTAATATAGGTCCTGCAAACACAAAGAGATATTGCAAGTAATGCTAGATAAAAGCTGTATAAGATTACTGAATTGATAAAGTAGTTTTCTAAATACTTAAAACCAGATCTCTTTCTACCTTTTTTATACTCCCTGTTTTGCGGGGAGCATATAATCGTCATGTCTGTCTGTCTGTCAGTCTATCCAAGTTCATATCTCCTAAACCTTACATCAGAATTTGATAAAAAATCACACAATTGTTCTTCAGGATAAAGGTCACTCAATGTCATTTTGGAATGGTTGTCACTCATAAATTAGGACTTGAAATAAAAGATATTTATATTTTATTGATTGTCAAACTGTTCATAATAATTGGATCACACTTCACAGAATTGTTATTCAGGATATGGACATTTGGACAAAGATCAATTGAGGTCATTTTTGAAAGGTCAATGTCACTCATAAATATAACTAAGTATCAAAAGGGGCTTATAATTTAGTGAAATTTCACCAAGACATGGTCATACTTCATGCATTGTTGCACTCTAAGACAGAAAATACTCAGTCATTTTTGAAAGGTCTAGTTCACTCAGAATATAGAAATTTAGATATCAAAATAGAATTAAGATATCAAAAAGAGAAATGTTTGCTGTTGTAGAATTCTTCAGAATATGTGACTAGAAGGGTAACAATAAAGGAAACAGTGACTTCAGATACATTGAGTCATTTATTTGTTGCATTATTGCTGGGATGTGGGAAGCATCTATCAGGTTTACTGATTTTTTTTGTTTCATTTGTCAAGACATATTGTGAAATACTTTATTTTCATGAGTTCCACTTTTCAAGGTTTTGAAGTACAAGTTCATTGCAATAAAACTTCTTACACTTACTCACCATAGGTAGAAGATGTTCCTTATTGTCCCCCCCTTTTCGCGAAAGCGTGGAGACATTAAATCTTATTCGTCTGTCTGTCCATCCATCCGTCTGTTTTATGGTGTGTCTGTCTGTCCATCTGTCACAAAAATTTAACCTTGGTCATAACTTTTATTTGGCATGTGTGTTGTCCCTTAATGCAATACCTTTCCGTTGGTACCAATATTTTTATCATGTGGCCTTGACTGTGACCTTTGACCTACTTCAATGTAACTTTTTAACCATAAGTCATAGGCCATGTGTGACCCTAATTGCAATACCTTTCCGTTGGTACCAGAATTTTTTTTCATGTGACTTTGATAGTGACCTTTGACCTACTTCATTGTAACTTTTTTATCGTAAGATGTAGCGCCTTCATATTTAGCATGTGTGTCTGTAGACATGCACAACCATGAAAATATGTCACAGATCCCTGCATCCTTACTGATAGAAGCCCTGAAGGGGGGAGACCACAGTTTTCTGAATTTGCTTGTTGTTTATGGAGTCAAAGGTCAAGGTCATAGGAGTGGGGTATCAAAAATTGGTTTCCGGATCATAAGTCCAATACGTTTAGTGCTATTGCAATGAAACTTCATACACTTACTCACCATAAGTGGAATATATGCTCTATTGCTTCTGAGGTTTTGCAACTCGGCACATTGCACCTGTGATGCAAAACTCTTGTTTTATATATACATGTGTGTATATATATTATATATATATATATATTTTGGGGTTTTTCGGGGGTGTGTGTAATACTTTCAATGTTGTCAGATTATTCTAGTACCAAGTTTGTTAATTGCCCATTTTGTGGTGAAAAAGTTGCCCTTGTTCCTTTCTTAATGTGCACAAACAAGCACTTGAAGTATGTTTGCATCATTTATTTATCTTTTTTTCGAGTGGTACATTTGGAGAAATTTTGACTCAAGTGTGACATGGTGCATGTAATTACATTTTGTTTTCATGTTTCAATAAATTAGTTAAACCACTTTTGTTTATACTTTTGAATATGAAGCTTCGATTTGGGTACACTTAGAGGTCTTTATAGCTCAGATATAAATGGAGAAGTGTCTAATTAGTGTAAATCAGAATTTCATGGGTGTCTTGTATGTTTAGTCACAGTCTGAGAAAAAGTCATTGTTATAATTCAATTTTAAAACAAATAAAGCCAATGTGGCCCAGTGGATGAAGTGCTTGTGACCAAAAGGTTATGTGATGGATTCCCAGCATGTTCTGTAACTAGCTGTCTTTTTGATGAGACAATGAAAATTGAGGTCCAGTGTCACGGTAGGTGTGGCACATAAAAGATTTTTTGCTGCTTCAGGTGGGTTCGTGTAGAAGTACAAATTTCTTTGCGATGCATCAGGCAGATGCTATCACCATATATGTGAAATAATCGTGGAGTGACTTAAAACAATGATCAATCAATCATCTAAAACAAATGGGTGTCCTCAACTGAAAACATAACTCCAAGGGAATTGGTGATATATGGTCATTTTGTTCAAATCAAGTAATGCTGGAATGATTAACGTTTGTCTTGATCTGGTGACCCTGAACCCATCGCTGTTTAATCTTTCGGATGAGACAGTAAAAACCGAAGTACAGTATCGCGGTAGGTGTGGCACGTAAAAGATCCATCACTGCTTTGGGTGGGTCTGTTGCAAAGGTCTAAATTTCTATGCAATGCATCAGGCAGGTGCCGTCACCATATATGTGAAATAATTGTAGAGTGACTTCAACATAAAACAATATCCAATCAATCAATGGTCTGGTGAATTTGAAGTTTTGATGAAGAACTGAAATGATGTATACTTGATATATATGTATATTTATATACCGTATCTGAAGAAGTTTGGTTTAGAAGGTAATAATATTATGTTGTTATAGTGCAAGCTGACCTTTAATTGCATCTTTAAACTGTGATAGAAGATGGGTTTGTCAAATTGTATATAAGACAAAACAAGTCAGTTCAAACATCCTATACCACATCCTGTTGACGTTGAACAATGTTAAACAGTCATTTCTACTTCTCTCATATATAGTGCATTATTATTAATTATCTCTCCCCCTTTTTTTTGTTATTTCACCAACATACAGTGCTGACCAGTGTTTAGTGGTGTAGGAAATGAAAGGACTGTCTTGGTTATGATATCACTTTATGTGCATCTATGATGTTTGTTGAAGAAATCACCTTTTGCTTCCTTGTCTGTGTATGTTTGTGTCATATAAGCAATCAGCGTTCAATTCTCAGATTGTATCTCTACGTTTAAAATGTTGGTTATACCTCTAATGCTTCCATATGACATTATGACTGAAAAATGAAATGGTACTCATAATATATAAACATGCCATGTTCTGATCTCAGAAACAATTAACTGCATGGTAGTATAAAAATCATATCTGTTCATTTATATATTAACACGCGCAGGAGGTATGTAACCAGCCATTAGAAGATGTGCATTAATGTCTTGAGTGCCAGACCTTCTCATTGTTCTATATATATATTGTTAGTCAAATTTAATTTAATTTAATTCTCTGTGGAACGTACATGTATATATGTGTGTGTTGAGAGCAATGTTGTTTCTGTTTTAATTTATACCTTTGCACGATGTAAGAAACCTACATTGCCTGACAATTAAACCACATTTTCACCGCCATTTACATCGTGTAAAACAGAAGGAAGATCTAATGTGTTTCTCTGATATTGAGACATGACGAGAGCTTTTAGTTCAAATTTTGATGGGTTTATTGTATTGGTATTGTATTGATACAAAATACAAAAGTAAATAATGCAATATCCCTGTGGCACCTAACTATCAATACACCATATAAGATATATATGCTTTCTCGGAAAAGCAGTGTAATAAATGTTGAGACTATAGGGATGCAAAGTTCATAAAAAAATCGGGATCGTAGTTTGATTTATGTAGAAAAAGATGGCGGCCTCCATGCAAGGTCCATCAAAGTTTAGATTTACAAAAGCGATTTTTAACCTTTCAAGACGATGGTATGTGGACCATCCACACGAGAAAAGGTTTTTCGTAGCGTATGTACATTTTTATCTTTACAGAACTCTAAATATGTCTCTGTTCAGACTTGTAACCATTGCCGTAAATGGTCCCCCGTCATTTGACTTACAAATTACATGTTACATAAGCCCTAAAAGTTAACTCACTGTCATTCTAGACGGCGGCCGTATGTTAATATTACGATTTACTAAAAATCATTGCTTCCATAGTCTGTAGTAAAAGTTTGAACGTTTAGAAAATTTAAAATTTAACGATCTCGTACAGGCCTTTAGTCTAGGCCTAGGCCATAGCCATGTCACCCTCCCCTATTTCAAGTTTTCATATAAAAAATTTGATGGTATACCACTTCTATGATGCCATTCAAATCACTGTGGTCAGGGATGGAAACTCAGGAAAATATCTAAGGAGCCAAACATGCTCATGAAAGTGAAAATCTAGGAGCCCAGATTAAAGGTAATGGGCCCGTTATAGAATTGACATAAATCAGAAACTAATTTCTAAAACTTTGAATGCCTTTATTACAAACGATGTAGTAAGTTGATCTGGTGACAGTGTGTATTGAAATTAGGTCTACTCCATTTCCATTTCTGATTTCTTTTCAAATACAATCAATCTCTCAAATACCCCTTCTACATGTACATCTGACATTTCACCATCCGAATCTGAATCATCCATTCTCTCATTCTCTGACTCATCTCTTCCATCCCTTCTGCCATTCCCTGACTCATTGCTAATTCGTACGCAAAGCCATTTGCCCGATTACGATTTTGGTCGCCACGGGCAATCAGGAGTTTCCATCCCTGGTGGTACTCTTATGAAATTCTTATTATCTCCCATCTTTTTTGTGAGATAAACTCTTTGTATTCATCATATAGCAGTAATCAGCAGGTTGGGTATAGGTTCAAATCGGGGTGTATACCCCGATCAAAGTAAAATACCCTGATCAGGGTATCAAAATTCTTATCAAAAATATGATTACTTATAAATTTCAAAGATGTAATGACAGGTTGCATCACATCACTAAAAGTGGAAGAACTTTTATACAAAAACTTCTGTTCTAATCTTTATCATATCTGAGAAACAGAATGTAATATCACAAGAGATTTTTGACATTCGTTTTCTCAGATTTTGTAAGGATTAGAGCAGGAGGCCTTATATAGACGTTCTCCACTTTTATTTTTATTATTGAATTTTCTCAAACATAATTTCTGAATTTACACGGCTATTTCTCCAACATTTCTTTGATAGCTCGGGAACCTGATTAGTAATATCTGGTGGTGATCATAGTGTCTGACTGAAACCTTTACAAAACAAAACAAAATTGAATTTGGCATGTCTGTTTCCCTGATATTATTAAACGTTGATTATTTAAGGTACCCCAATCAACACAAAGGTAACACATAATATTAGCAAACATGGAACAATGAACATTGGGTCAAACAGCCGACTTATATCTAGTAAGCCAATTAAGTAATACGGATGGCACTTTAAGGAATGTTGCGTTTGACTTTGCTAGGGGAACCTGGGAATACAGGTGACAAACTGGCTTAACACCTGTGATGAAATATTACCAAATTGGACTCATGTCTGTTTGTACTAAAAGCTTCAACTCATGAAAATATGAAAACACAACCATATGAATAATTTGATTTCAACAGATCTATGCTAAGCAGTCATTTATTTATATAAAAAACACTCCCTTAATGATGAGATTCACAGGTATTTGCATATGTCCCCTTATGCCGCCATTTTGTTTTTGGAATTGCTGGGGGGTGTGGAAATGGAAAGTGGTCAATTAGACTGTGGTCCCTCTTGCTCAGATTGCAGTGGGCTATTTTCAGTATCAATGGGCCATCTTTCACTTCCAAAGGGCATTTAAAAAGATTTTTTGTTTTTTGCTAATTTTTTGTTGCATGTACAGTACAGTTCGGGTGGAACATAATTTGCCCACTGGTCACAGTGGGCATTTTTAGAGTGGGCATTAAAAATGTCCACTGGACAAAGTGGACATTCTTGTAAGAGCCAGTTAGAATAAACATACAGGTAAGTGGACAGCTTGATAGCTCAGGTAAATGTCCACTCCTAATGCCCACTGAAATTTCAGGTAGACTGCCCACTGTGGACAGTGGGCATTCAAAGTTCCACCTGGACTGTACTGTAAGTTGTATGATGTGTCAGATTCATGAGATGTAACTATTCAGCAATTCAGATCACACTACTAACCTTCTATCTTGCAGTTTTTGTGTCTGCTAATGGACAAACTCACTTTCATTTTCACGAGTACCATGGTCTTTTGGTGCCTGTAGGGAGGTATCTCCAATAAATTATGACTCAGTGGAAACTATCTATTAGGTTTTCTGAATTGCTATTAGTGATGAAACCTTTATTGCCGACGTCCCCGAATCTATCACTGAAACCCAACTGATTTGGATTAATAGGATCCAAGATCTTGAATCGATTAATTGGTAAAAAAAACTGCTTTACCTCGAAACACTAGTAATGAGGTAAATCCAACATGGCATCAAATGAAGTCGAAGCAAATGAGAAGGTTATTTCCATACCCTGGCACTAAATCGAAGTCAGAGGTATGGGAATAGTTTGGTTTCAACCAAAATAGCAGCCAGTCCTTCAATGAAAAACAACCTTGACATGATGAGAGCAATCGGTCGAATTTGTAGACGGACTTACTCAAATAAAGGTTCTTGTACACAGGGTCTTCATACAACACCTGTTTTGATATATAGATTCTATATACCGGGTCAGGGGTTGTCTCAAGACCCTGTTTTTGAGTATATTGAAGGTCATTTTAGAAAGCTATTTAGGTAGTTTGAGATGTATTTTTTGTCACTTTCACACTGTGGCAGTCCTTGTTAGCTAGTCAATATTAAAAGTTATTTTGTAGTTAGAGATGTATTTTGTGTCAGTTAACTCACAGCACAGTGGTAAGAGATGATTGATTCATCATATAATGGACCAAGTCAAAAGTAATGGGTAATTGATCTCAATTCTTAAGAAGTGGTTATAAGTATATATTGATACGTGACTGCAGCTCTACTGAACACTGTATACAGAAAAAGTTGCACAAAATTCATGTATATATATAAATGTTTCTGTATTCCACCGATTATTTCGATAATCAATTGAATAAGCAATAACAGCTTCTGATTTCACTGATTAATCGAGTATGAAAATTTTTCCGATTAAGCATCATTAATTGCTACTAAACTCAATTAAACCAACTGCCTACAGGTATTGTTTATTTCAGTTAAATTGAATGTTAATTTTACAGACTACCAGATATTCCAGCGGATACAGAGGAAACTAATTCAATCTTACGTTACAAAGAACTACCAAAGTTTGATGTCACTCCTTCCAAAGGTTTAAGGGGAGGTGCCAAAAGAATTTTACAGTATTTTGCAGACTGGGAACGTCACTTAGAATATGTGAACAGTATGTGTTAGAGTAAAGGTCTTCAGCAATTTATCTGTAACAATACAAATAACTTCGGACATATAAAATGCAATTTGAAGGTTTATAAATCATAATCTGAAAAAAAGAAGTTTATTGCTTTTGTGATATTTCATTTTGAAGCCTATGAATATACCTTTTTTGCATTGTTTAGTCATTCCAATATTAAATGTGCAAGATTAGTTTTTAGCTCACCTAAAGATAGTGGAGTGGACTAATGCTATGAGCTTAATGTTGACACCTAGTTAAGAGGTTTGGTTTAGGTGAGATTCAGAAAAGTAACAAAGTGCTAACTTAGACCTTGTATGAGTGGTGTATTGCATTGCAAATAGAAAGCACGCATGTAAATGCAAACACAGAGTACATATTTACTGCATTTTGAGTCTGACCTTCTTTTTCACTCAGAGATGTCACCATTTTTCACTCCAGGTCTTTCATATTCTATATCATAGTTGTTGAGTTTTGTAATTTCTTTGTTGTTTTACATCAAGCCAAGATTATTTCACTTGAATAATGACTACATCTGCCTTATGCATTGGAAACAAAGTTTGACTTATTCAACACACCTCTACAGAAATAATGACTACATCTGCCTTATGCATTGGAAACAAAGTTTGACTTATTCAACACACCTCTACAGAAATAATGACTACATCTGCCTTATGCATTGGAAACAAACTTTGACTAACACACCTCTACAGAAATAATGAGGAATTTTTAGGTTCCAACATTTGCTTTGACAATGGACATCAGTTTTTACCATCTCATAAAAAAAAACCACCCAAAAACCAATTTGCTTGTGGGTTTGAACCTGGGACCATTTGGTCCTGAGAAAAGCATACTACTGTGTGAACTTTGATGTTCATATGCTTTATAGTCCTTGTGTGTTCCTAACAAATAAAACCAGTACAAAAATAGAAGTGATTAATTTACATGCAAAATATCTTAATTACTTAAAGTGTAATAATACTTATGATGACAACAAATACTTTGTATTTAAGTATTTATTGTTGTTAGGTGAAGAACCAGATACATTTGAGGAATTGTTTGATCCAATAGAAAAGATGAAAGTGCCGATGTATTATGCTTACAAAATGTGCCAACAAATGCTATTTAGTACTGGTAATGGGGAATACAAATTAGTTTGTGAAAGAGTAAGTACATTGTAAGAAATACATACTTTAGCTAGTTGAACTGCTTTTGTGACAATTGTTATTAGAATTTTAAGGAATTGTTGATTCTTGATTACACTCATATTAACAGTGGACTCATCTAATTCATAAATGAACTGAAGTTTCATATAATGCTTACCGTAAGTCAAAACTCTTGTTAACTCAAGCCACTGGTATTTATCTTAGTTCCATAAAGTGCCCCTTATTGACAGTGCATAACACATTGAATTAGATTTAGAGTATATAGAGTTAATAGATAAAGAAAGGCTTTAGACTGGTATAACAAGCATGCCAGTATAGGTCGTAGTTATGATATTGTTAGCGTTGTCCTTGTATTTCAGCATCGAAGACAAATGGAAAAAGCAGAAAATGACAAATTTAAATGCAGAACACTGATGAAATGTTTAAAGGTAGGAAACAGCAAATATCTCTTATGCTGGTCAAGTTAATAGAGAGACACAGATCATTACAGATCTAGTGGTTACAATGATAATGATCAGAATCTTACAGAGGTTACAATGATAATGATCAGAATCTTACAGAGGTTATAATGATAATGATCAGAATCTTACAGAGGCTATAATGATAATGATCAGAATCTTACAGAGGTTATAATGATAATGATCAGAATCTTACAGAGGCTATAATGATATTGATCAGAATCTTACAGAGGTTATAATGATATTGATCAGAATCTTACAGAGGTTATAATGATATTGATCAGAATCTTACAGAGGTTACAATGATAATGATCAGAATCTTACAGAGGCTATAATGATATTGATCAGAATCTTACAGAGGTTATAATGATATTGATCAGAATCTTACAGAGGTTATTATGATATTGATCAGAATCTTACAGAGGTTACAATGATAATGATCAGAATCTTACAGAGGTTACAATGATAATGATCAGAATCTTACAGAGGTTATAATGATAATGATCAGAATCTTACAGAGGTTACAATGATATTGATCAGAATCTTACAGAGGTTATAATGATAATGATCAGAATCTTACAGAGGCTATAATGATATTGATCAGAATCTTACAGAGGTTATAATGATATTGATCAGAATCTTACAGAGGTTATAATGATATTGATCAGAATCTTACAGAGGTTACAATGATATTGATCAGAATCTTACAGAGGTAACAATGATAATGAGCAGAATCTTACAGAGGTTATAATGATATTGATCAGAATCTTACAGAGGTTACGTTAATAATGACCAGAATCTAACAGAGGTTACGTTAATAATGATCAGAATCTTACAGAGGTTATAATGATATTAATCAGAATCTTACAGAGGTTATGATGATAATGATCAGAATCTTACAGAGGTTACGATAATAATGATTAGAATCTTACAGAGGTTATGATAATAATGATCAGAATCTTAAAGAGGTTGTGTTAATAATGATCAGAATCTTACAGAGGTTACGATAATAATGATCAGAATCTTACAGAGGTTATAATGATAATGATCAGAATCTTACAGAGGTTACGATAATAATGATCAGAATCTTACAGAGGTTACGATAATAATGATCAGTATCTTGCAGAGGTTATGATAATAATGATCAGAATCTTACAGAGGTTACGATAATAATGATCAGAATCTTACAGAGGTTACGTTAATAATGATCAGAATCTTACAGAGGTTACGATAATAATGATCAGAATCTTACAGAGGTTACGATAATAATGATCAGAATCTTACAGAGGTTACGTTAATAATGATCAGAATCTTACAGAGGTTACGTTAATAATGATCAGAATCTTACAGAGGTTATAATGATAATGATCAGAATCTTACAGAGGTTACGATAATAATGATTAGAATCTTACAGAGGTTATGATAATAATGATCAGAATCTTAAAGAGGTTACGTTAATAATGATCAGAATCTTACAGAGGTTACGTTAATAATGATCAGAATCTTACAGAGGTTATAATGATAATGATCAGAATCTTACAGAGGTTATAATGATAATGATCAGAATCTTACAGAGGTTACAATGATAATGATCAGAATCCTACAGAGGCTACAATAATAATGATTAGAATCTTATAGAGGCTACAATGATAATGATTAGAATCTTAAAGAAATTATAATGCTAAAGGTCAGGAGAGAGTTTTACTAAGGGTTGTAAGCCCAAAGTAAACGTAGACGTAAACTTTCCATCTAAATGTATATGTACGTCAATAGAATTTTTCTTGAAGTCTGTCTTCATACGTAATTACATTGGTAAACATTTTAAAAGGTGTATGTTATGTTTGGAACTCTTTAGGGAGGATACAAATATTTCTTAGCAAAGTTACGTCTATGTTTGGGCTTACGACCATTAGTAAAACTCACCCCAGAATTTTATAGAGATTACCATGATAATGATCAGAATCTAATTATAGAGAGTACTACGATGATCAAAGTCTTACAGAGATTACGATGATGATCAGAATTTTATGGGGATTATGATGATAATTATTCTTTATGATGTTAAAGTTATGATACATAAGGTTGGTTGGTTGATTGGTGTTTTACGTCGCTTTCAACAGTATTTCAGTTATATCGCGACATGGAAGCAGGAGGTTACCAACCTCTTAGACATAGTGGCGCAACCCGGGAATCGAACCCGGATCATCAGCGCCGCAAGCCAAGAGCTTAACCACTACACCACGCCTGCCCCTATGATACATAAGGAATAAGATGTGTAGTCTAATATGAACATCATAACACATGGATGTTTAGGCAAATCAAAAATAAGAAACTAAGTAACTAGTTGCACTCCCAACTTTCTATCGTCTTTTGTTACACATGCATTTTCATTTTTTTTCCAGCGACTTGAAAAGGACAAAGATAAGCTTACATCTTATCAACAGAGAATGATTGATGCATACTTATTCAATTTAAAACAAAGAGGAGTAGATCTTGAAACTAAGAAAGAATATGATGAATTAATTTTTTGGTCAAAGAGATTGAGAAGTGCCGAAGAAAAATTCATGTATGTTTTTCTTCATACACATGTAATAACACAAATAATATACCCATAAAAATTACTAGCATTATTCAATTTATTGAAAGGTTGATTCTATGTTTTTAAACATGAAGTGTAAAGTGAAGCATAGATAAAATGGGAAAAGTGTGTCTCTGTATGAGGAAGTAAGGCCAGATTGGACAATAATTTCTTTGTCAAAGTTTTAATACAGTTATTGCATTTTGTTATCACATTTCTTACAAATAAACAAGTACATGTATAAAATTCTTCTCTTAAAATTTTGCTATTATACTAAACAGCTCTGAGAACTTCAACATGTACTTTATTGTAACTTTATCTGTGTAGTACTAATGTGACAACCTCTCGAAGTTTGTACATGAGAACTTCAACATGTACCTTATTGTTCTTTATCTGTGTAGCACTAATGTGACAACCTCTCGAAGTTTGTACATGAGAACTTCAACACGTACTTTATTGTACTTTATCTGTGTAGTACTAATGTGACAACCTCTCTAAGTTTGTACATGAGAACTTCAACATGTACCTTATTGTACTTTATCTGTGTAGCACTAATGTGACAACCTCTCGAAGTTTGTACATGAGAACTTCAACATGTACCTTATTGTACTTTATGTCTGTAGTACTAATGTGACAACCTCTCGAAGTTTGTACATGAGAAGAATTCCTAGGAAGTCAGATTTAGGAGATATTCCCCATCGTTACTTGTCAGTGATGGTTCCAGAGGAGTAAGTATAAACTAGATTATAAATAGCCTTGAATTTATGAAGATTAGGATTAAATGGTTGTCATGGGAACAAGTACTTAAAAACCAAGGTTTGTTCTTGACAGTGTTTTTGGAACTTTCAAACCACAACTCATACTTTCTGTACAGGTACATGTATAGTTAAAACATCAGGAGCCAGTTGCTCTAAACTTTAACCACTGGTTAGCTTAACCAGTGATTAGATTTTGAGAGGCAATTACTTTAATGTATAGGATTTCTGTATAAAAATCTAAATTACTTTACAAAGCTTGTTTCATATGCTACACATCAGTACACAGACTATGACTTATAGTCTTCTCATTTCAAAGATGCAGTTAGATGAAATTAACTATTGGTTAGCTTAACCAGTGTTTAAAGTTTCAAACAATTGGTCACAGGAATGCAGGGTTCGAAATTAGCAATCATCCAGTCATCAAAAACAACCTAAAATATCCTTGGGCAGCCTAAAATTTCAGTAACTATAATGGAGATCTTACAAATTTTCTTTGAATTTGCCAATTTCATAAAACAAAATTTTTACAAATTTCGAGCCTGGGAATGTACTGAAAGTGTTTTTTTTTTATGGTTTATATAATGATAAATAAAATTTTGTAATTGGCTGTCAAATTTGATTCTCCTCATTCACATTGTTTTTAAACTTTTTCCAGTCAGATTTTAGGTTCACATTACACCAATTGATAAGTAGCTGCAGTTTGTTTTTGTATTGATTGATTGATTTTTGTTTAACGTCACACCACGAATATTTCACGTATATGGTGACGGCATCTGCCTGATGTGGTGCATACAAATTTTGACCTTTGCAACAGATCCACCTGAAGCAGTAAGGGATCTTTAACATGTCATGCATACCATGACACAGGGCCTTGGTTTTTAATGTCTCATCCGAAAGACATGACACCGGCATGACCAGAGCGGGACTTGAACCCAGCCTTCTGATGAGGAGGCGAGGGTGATACCACTAGGCCATGCCAGCTTATTTGTTTTTGTAAAGAAATAATACAACTGTATAGGAAGTATATACACCAAAAAAGGTGTGGCCTGAGTAAATGTCATTACCTCCACAGGAGGAGTTATCAAAGCTAGGTAGTACTAGTATGCCATAAGGTGTTTGGCATGCTGTAGATCATTGGCTTGGTATAAGGTGCTTTGTAAAGTACACAGGGGTGACCAGCATTGGTAAATTTGGCACACTGTTTTGAATGTTAATTTGCAAACAATTTAGACTATATGGTGCAAATTACTTGAACGATTATTTTATGTATGTTTTCAGTTCATATGTAATTATTATTAATGAAAATAGGCAGACAGTCTACAGAATTTACATCTGTATATTTTTCATTTCCACTTTTTCACACATATTTGGTGTTTGCCAGTGTTTAGTATGTAAGGAATCTTTTAGGAGAAAGTGCTGACTTTTGGTTGGTATACAGAGGGACTATTCCACTTATTCAGGGCTACATTAATATCCCACTACATTACTTTTGCTAACTTTTTCACCAATGGCTTCATGCCTGAGACAGATAATCCTAATGGACCTTGGTTGGCATACTGTGGGACCTTTCCACTTATTCAGGGCTACATTGATATCCAGTACATTACTTTAGCTAACTCTCTCACCAGTGCCTTCATGCTTTAGGTAGATAATCATAATATCTATGTTGAAGTGTGCTACTTTACCCATTTAATTAATGGTCTTTGTTGTGTTATTAAGAATGTAAGTCAATTACAGAATAAGGAATTGTATTAAGACAGAGAAGAGCAGTATATGCAAAGGTGTTTTTAGATTGAATAACAAAATTTTAATTCAAATTATATTACTTGTTCCAAACTGTATGCCTTTCTGGCAACAACTGTTTGCTATTAGCTGTCATGCAGAGTTCTGCCTAGTTTTGTAAAATTAATGAAAAAATGATAGTTTGTTGGACAATAATTGATCAAACAGTTACTTAGAAGTTTATTTCTTGCATACCATACATGTATACTGTATGAAATGTTTTGATATTAACAGTGGGGATGTAAATAAAGGACCATACGACTTGAAACTGGACACTGCTACATACAGTGGAATTATGGGATTCTGTGATAATGCTTCCATAAGAAAAGAAATGTTTCTGAAGTACAATGGCATTGCTGGCCCAGACTTTACTGAAATGCATTTTTCAAATACACAAATAATAAATGAAATAAGAGGATATAGGTATGTTAGAGTCTGACTATGTTAACATTTTTTATGCTTTCAGATGAAATTAACATTTTTTCAAGTATTTGTATATAATATGCACCCTTGTATAATGCACAAGCTCAAATTCAAGAAAATTAAATTCCAGAAAAAGCCCATGAATAATTCACAGGTAAAAAATGATAAATAGTGATCGGACAAGAAACTAACATTCTTGTGATTAATGTACAATTGTGTGAATCATCTGGCTCTTTACACTTTTCACACAGCAGTTAATACAAAATGGTGTTTCATCCATTTGGATATATTAATTATCAGATTAATTATACAGGTATTCATAATTATAATAATATGGTTACCTTGTGTCTGTAACTTAGTAATTTAATCTCAATTGAAGACGGAGATATACACTATATAATATCATGTCCATGCTACTAAACATTCTACCCGCAGTCAGTGTAGCTTATAATTAAATATCAAAAACTCTAGTAAATACATCAATACATAGCTCATTTGAATTATTAGATATATGAGAATGAAAGACTGTGAATTCATTCCATGGTCAGTCAACTTCCTGGTGCGATTTTAGTACATGTAGACATTTTAGCACTCATATTCAGATACAGTTTCTTGGATTGATTGTTTGATTATTATTTTATGTTACTCTATGATTATTTTACATACATGATAATGGCTAAATCCTTGGAAAAAAAACCTTTATACAGGTAAACTTCGATATCTCGATACGGACATCTCAACAACCTGGCCTATCTTGATGTCAGTCGTCTGTCCCAACTATTTTCCTTAATAATCTGATTAAATTTAAATTTTAACATTACTTATGTCAATTACCATTTTTAGCTCACCTGAGCCAAAGGCTCAAGTGAGCTATTGTGATCAATCACCGTCCGTCGTCCGTCCGTCGTCCGTCGTTAACTTTTCACATTTTCGACTTCTTCTCCAGAACCACTGAACAGAATTTGATGAAACTTGATAAGCATGTAGTACTCATGGTCCCCTACAAGTGTTCTTGTTTTTCGTCCAGATTCATCAACAGGTGGCACCACCACAGGCAAAAGTAGGTCAAAGAGGGTACCCTCCTTTGACAAACTTCTTCTTCAGACCGGGGGCATACAGAGACAAACCAAATGCATAGGAATGATCTAGAGGGATGTGTGAAGAAGTGTTGTTATTTTTGGTTCCATTCCGAAATCAAATTTTTGACGTTTTTTTGTACTTGGTAATTTTAATGCAGAAAAGAGGTATTTTTTTCTTTTAGTAAACATTGATGCATTAATTTGGTTTAATTTGATCATTTTGATGGTAAGAAATACTACTGCGAAGAAAATTTTTCAATATTTTATGTTTTGGATTTTTTATGAATTTTTTAAGACTTTCAAGAAAAAGGGGGGGGGGGGGTGGGATAATTGGTGTAAACATTTCACAGTTTGAACTTTTTCTTCAATACCACTTGCTGGAATTCAATGAAACTTGGCATGCATCAAATACTCAAGGTCCCCGACAAATGTGGTCATCTTTGTCAGGATCCATGAACAGATGGCACCACCACAGACAAAAGTAGGTCACAGAGGGTACCCTCCTTTGACAAACTTCTTATTCAGATCGGGTGCATACAGCGACAAACCGACTGCATAGGAATGAGATAGAGGCATATGGGAAGAAGTGTTGATATTTTTGGTTCCATTCCGAAATCAAATTTTTGACGTTTTTTCATTTTTATTTTGGACTATGTTATTTTAATGCATTAAAGAGTTATTATTTTCTTTTAGTAAACATTGATGCATTCATTTGGTTTCATTTAATCATTTCTATGGTAAGGAATGCTGGTGTGAAGGAATTTTTTCAATATCTCGATTTTTGAATTTTTTATGAATTTTTTAAGACTTCCAAGAAAAGGGGGGGGGGGGGGGGACAATTTTTCATATCTTCAACTTGATCTACAGAACAACTTGAAGGATTGTGATAAAACTGGGTAGGATGCAAGTACTCATAGTCCTTTTCAAAGGTTTTGTTTTTTGTGCGGATCATCCAAATTGGTTAACAGATAATGCCACCATGTCTAAAAGTAGGTCTCACAATGGTACATATACCACTTGGTAATTGAAATATGGAGAGTAGCGGTTCAAATCCAGCTGTGGTCAAAAAAATTTTTTTTTTTTTTTTTACACATCTAAATAAGTTTTTAGATGTTTCTCAACACTCAACATATGAAATTAGGAATTTTACGTTTAAGACTTCCAAAAAAAAAGGGGGGGGGGGGTTGGCCATTTTTCACATTTTCAACTTTTTCTACAAAACTGTTTGAAGGATTTTAATAAATCTTGGTAGAAATAAGTCACTTATGATCCTCTTCAAATTCTGTTGTTTTCGTCCAGACCTCTTTACAGGTGGCGCCACCATAGTCAAGAGTAGGTCACAAAAGAGTTCCCTCGTTTAACAATATTCTTTTTCATACGGGCTGTATACAGAGACAAACAGAATGCATAGAAATGATCTAGAGGGATGAGTGAAGATGTATTGTCATTTTGGTTCCCTTCCAAAATCAAATTTTAGAATTTTTTTCGACATTTCTTTGGACTTGGTGATTCAATGCAGAAAAAAGTGTCATATTTCCTAGTTAATTGATAATGATGATTTCTTATGGACTATTGTGATCATAATTATGGTAAGGATTGTTACTTTGAAAGAATTTTGTCAATATCTCAATTTTTGGATTTTCTATGAATTTTTTAAGACTTCCAAATGAGGGTGTATAGGAACAATTCAATCACATTTTTCACTTCTGCTGTTATACCACATGAAAGATTTTAATGAAACATGGAATACATGAAGTACTAAAAGTCCTCTATCAATTTGATAAATTTCATCCAAATTGGTTAACAGATAATGCCACCCTGTCTAAAAAGCAGTTCTCACAATAGTACATATACCACTTGGTAATTGAAATATGGAGAGTAGCGGTTCAAATCCAGCTGTGGTCAAATTTTTTTTTTCATTTCTTTACACATCTAAATAAGTTTTTAGATGTTTCTCAACACTCAACATATGAAATTAGGCAATTTTAAGTTAGATCTGGACAATATTTGAAACAATTGTTGTTCATGACCCAGACTCGAAATCAGTCAACAAAAGGCCCCACCTAAAGAAAATGACTAACTTGTTGCCCTGAATGATTTCTTGCAGAGACAAAGGAAATGCTTAATATCAAAATCACCTGAATGGATGTGCAAAAAAGTGTTGTTTTTTATTCTAGCCTGAAATTAAATTTGACATATTTTCAACATCTGTGTTGACTTAGTCACATTAATGCAAAAATAAATGAATTCTTCCTTCATGCATGACTGATAATATAGGTACTCAGGTGAGCGATATAGGCCCACTTGGGCCTCTTGTTATCTTGACTTCTTTTTCCAGTCCCCCTAGTCCTCCCTTATCAAAATTTACCTAGTTTATCTCTTCTTATTAGTGGATTATGACTGTGATCTAGCCTTAATTGATTTGTTGATCGTTATACAACACGAGTAATTACTTGATTGTAGCAACCTGCACATCAACAGCTTGGCTTATTATGTATCGTGAGTGTGTAAGTTGTTAAAATTATTTTTATCTAAATGATAAAATTGAATAATGTTTGCAGATAACAATTGATTAAATGCACATTTAATGACCAAATCTGTGATTCATGTAATTACAAGAATATCTGCAAACTTCATGAAATCATTTAAAAGGGTGTTCATTCTCAGTTTGTCATCAAAACCGTTTGTGCTATGTCACAGACAGGTTCTCCTACCCTCTCGTCTTTAGGAAATCCCTGCCATAATGTGCAGGTAAATTCAAGCGGTTAGGTACAATGTTAACTTGAAGTGCATTCTATTGTGACAAAGTATCTTATTAATTGTGGAATAAAACATTGTAAATTTATTATCACACGTGAATAAAACAATCATTAACAATTATCTGTCTTATGTCTTTGTTATTGCTATGCTATTAGGTGGTTACATTTATATTCTATACAGCGATTATGAAAAACAACTTTAACATGTAAATTTTTCTCTTTTTTTACTCTCAGTTTGGATATCTTGACCTATTGATATCTGGACATATTTTTCTTGGTCCCTATGAAGTCGAGATATCGAAGTTTGGCTGTATTATGTTTTAGTGCAAATAGATAATGCACATCCATGAAATTGACTATAGAAATCCTGAAAAAAGTGTGTGTCATAAACAGTACTTAGAGCAATAGCTAAGTGGGGACAAAATATATGATAAAGAGTTGAATATTTTGTTCACATTTTTGTACAGGTTTGGGTTTATTTGGGAGAAAAATTACAAAATTATACAAAAGTGTATTACACAAAAATTGTAAAGATAAATTACTTCATTCTCTAATTTTCATGCAATTTATCAATAGGTCAAAGCTGATTTTTTTTTATCAGTCTTCCTGATTTCTGTATATCTTGAAATTCTAAACCTTAATCATAAATTGGTACATTGATCTGCTTTCATTATAAGCATTTTTTAAGAGATTTTCAAATATTTTGTTTATTAAATACATGATTATTACTAAAGTCTCATGTTTGAAGTTATAAACTAGTTTTATTGAACCATGTATAGTATTTATATTAATTGAAGTATCTATGGTCATTTTTTTTTCGTATTCATTTCAGGCATAATATATTCAAAGTGGCTGGATTGAGCAATTATGCTGATGCAGTGCTACAGAGAACAATGGTGGGAACTGTGCAGAATCTTTCAAGCTTCCTTAATTCGTAAGTAACAGAATGTGAATAAATTTGTCACTTTGGGCAGTTGGAATGTCCAAGGTTTAACCAGGCATAGAATACCCATCGTACTGTGAACTAATATAAAATCATTAATTCAACTGATTCACATTATCTTGACCATGAATAAGTTGAAGGATGTTGAACTTATTTGGTCTAGATTCAGGTTCACTTAATTGCCATTTTATATTCTTCAAAAATCAAATATTACTCTGGGTTTCTTCAAAATTGATTGATTGAGATGGAATTGTACTGGTCTAGTAACAGTTCCCAGATTATTTTTGAGATTTTCAACAATCAACTTTTGTTACACTAGTGTGAAAATAACGTATTTGAAGTATTGTACATGATGTTCTTTTGTACATTTCACTGTAAAAATTGGGTTTAAAACTTTTGTTACTTTCATTAATTTATGAATGTCTCTTATATTTTGAAAATACTGTTAGAACACTCAACACTCCCAACACACTGCTATTTTTATTATGAATTTATTGGTAGCATTTTGATCAATTGATGTCACAGATAATTGATGCTGTTTTTACCTTTGTTTTCATGCTTGTGCATGTATAATAAATATGACAATTAAACAATACTAAATTTCAATATACATATACTTTAAACATATTAACATGGCTTTGGGTGTAATGAGAATATGGTAATTACATGTGCTTAAGGCACCATGGTAACTACATGTGCTGACAGTACCATGGGATCAACATATGCTTACAGTACCATGGGAACAATGTGTGCTTAAACATGTAGTACCATGGGAACTACCTGTACTTACAGTGTATCATGGGAACTGCCTTACAGTGTATCATGGGAACTACCTGTACTTACAGTGTATCATGGGAACTACATGTACTTACAGTGTATCATGGGAACTACATGTACTTACAGTGTATCATGGGAACTACCTGTACTTACAGTGTATCATGGGAACTACATGTACTTACAGTGTATCATGGGAACTACCTGTACTTACAGTGTATCATGGGAACTACCTGTACTTACAGTGTATCATGGGAACTACCTGTACTTACAGTGTATCATGGGAACTACCTGTACTTACAGTGTATCATGGGAACTATATGTACTTACAGTGTATCATGGGAACTACCTGTACTTACAGTGTATCATGGGAACTACATGTACTTACAGTGTATCATGGGAACTACCTGTACTTACAGTGTATCATGGGAACTACCTGTACTTACAGTGTATCATGGGAACTATATGTACTTACAGTGTATCATGGGAACTATATGTACTTACAGTGTATCATGGGAACTATATGTACTTACAGTGTATCATGGGAACTATATGTACTTACAGTGTATCATGGGAACTATATGTACTTACAGTACCATGGGAGCAACATGTGCTTATAGTACCATGAAACTACATGAGCTTATAGTACAATGGGAGCAACATGTGCTTATAGTACCATGGTAACTACATGTGCTTGTTGTACCATGGGAACTACATGTGTTTTTAGTACCATTGGATCTACATGAGTTTATAGTACCATGGTAACTACATGTGTTTATAGTACCATGGGAACTACAGGTGTTTATAGTACCATGGTAACTACATGTGTTTATAGTACCATGGGAACTACATGTGTTTATAGTACCATGGTAACTACATGTGTTTATAGTACCATGGGAACTACAGGTATTTATAGTACCATGGTAACTACATGTGTTTATAGTACCATGGGAACTCTTGTGTTTATAGTACCATGGGAACTACAGGTGTTTATAGTACCATGGGAACTACATGTGTTTATAGTACCATGGGAACTACAGGTGTTTATAGTACCATGGGAACTACATGTGTTTATAGTACCATGGGAACTACAGGTGTTTATAGTACCATGGGAACTACAGGTGTTTATAGTACCATGGGAACTACAGGTGTTTATAGTACCATGGGAACTACAGGTGTTTATAGTACCATGGTAACTACATGTGTTTATAGTACCATGGGAACTACAGGTATTTATAGTACCATGGTAACTACATGTGTTTATAGTACCATGGGAACTACAGGTATTTATAGTACCATGGTACCTACATGTGCTTATAGTTCCATGGGAACTACATGTATTTATAATACCGTGAGAACAACATGTGCTTATAGTACCATGGTACTATGTGTTTATAGAACCATGGTAACTACATGTGTTTATAGTACCATGGGAACTACATATGCTTATAGTACCATGGTAACTACATGTATTTATAGTGCCATATTAACTACATGTACTTAAAGCACCATGGTAACGACATGTGCTTATAGTACCATGGAACTACATGTACTTATTGTACCATGGAACTAATGTGCTTATAGTGCCATGGTAACTACATGTGTATATAATACCATGGGAACTACATATGCTTTTAGTACCATGGGAATCACATGTACTTATAGTGCCATAACAACTACATGTACTTAACGTGCCATGGTAACGACATGTACTTATAGTTCCATGGGAACTACATGTGTTTATAGCATCATGGTAACTACAAGTGCTTATTGTTCCATGGAACTTCATGTGCCTATAGTACCATGGTAACTTCATGTGTTTATAGTACTATGGTAACTACTTATGCTTATACATGTAGTACCATGGGACCAACATTTGCTTATAGTACGATGGAACTATATGTGCTCATAGTACCATGGATACTACATGTGTTTATAGTACCATGGGAACAATGTGTGTTTATAGTACCATGGTAAATACATGTACTTACACTACCATGATAATTACAAGTGCTTATAGTACCATGAAAACAACATGCACTTATTATATAGATTATACGATTTTGTTATGAAATTTCTGTATTGAACTAACAAAGTTGTAGTTGAGAAGTCCCTAATTTACCTTCAATTCGGACTCTGAGCAATTTGTCACATTTTGTAAGCCTTAGTCTATTGTGAAGTTTGGTTACAATTATATTCTGTAGACCCTTTCACACCCAGCACTGGAACCATGGTCTTTCTGTGCCTGTAGCCTATTTCACTAACAATCTTAAGTGAGCCTGTACTGTAAACATAGTTGAACCTGAAAGCGCAACTCGTAATGAAAATCCGTTTGAAAGCTACATGAAGTAAGAATTCGTAGTTGATCACATAAATACCAAATTTACAATTACGACTTACGGCTACAGTTGTTGGTAAATCGGGCTACTGATCTGGCTGATTTTCAAGATGAGCTGATTGGGGAGTACATGTAACTTCACAAAAATGACCACTAACACTAGTGCCAGATAAAGGGGCAATTAGCGAGTGGAAGCTAAGCTTTTAAAGTGCTTTGGATAAGCTATGGGGATCGTTTTGAAGGGCAGTGTTCAGATTGTATTGCTGTAAATCATGCATATTTATCAAATCAGTTATTACAAAGTTATTACGGTCTAAAACCGTAAACACATTTGTTGTTCGAATTTGAATGTGCAGAAGGGCATACTGAATAGGTGGTTTAATATGCCATTTTCGATCTAAATGGTACTATATGTAATAGGGCGCATGACCTTCCCGATTCCTTGTACCATGGGAACTACATGTGCTTATACTTATAGTACCATGGGAACTACATGTGCTTATAGTACCATGGGAACTACATGTGCTTATAGTACCATGGGAACTACCGGTATATTGGCTTATATAATTGGGTTATCTGAGAATCTAACCAACTGAATACAACAGATGTGTAGTCATCATTGAGCTAAAGGGTTTGGTTTAAATTACTTTAATTGCAGTCTTCTTATAAATCATTATTTAAACTAATGAAACTTACATGCTACTATAATGTTAAAACTCAGAGGCATTAAACAAACTACATGTATTGTTATCACTATTTATAGAATGAGGGAGGTGGTTCTGGACAAAGCAAAGGAGGAAGTGGAACTCATACAGGAGTTTGCCAACAATCAAGGTGTTCCTGGAAAACTGGAGGCATGGGATTGGGAGTTTTTTAAAAATGAAAGGAGAAAGGCTTTGATAAGGTATTATTCTGTAGAGGGGTTTGTGTGAAATGAATTCCTTGTATATATAAATAATACTATAAATTAAAATTGTTGAAAAATTCTAAGTCTAACAATTATAGTTGCATTGGTCTAAACTTCTGTGGAATGCATAAGCAGGGACTAAAATTATTTGTTTTAACATGGTAGCCACCCGGGCCACTAGATTTCAAAATTTAGGAGCCTGGATAAGTGTTTGGTAGCCCGTAAAGAAATGTAGTCTTTCGCAACTTTTTCGAATTTTATTCATTTCCTCAGATATAAAGTTTGTATACTTCTTTAAATTTGATTCCAATTATTTTAAACATTAACAACTATCTATTTCTGTTTCAATTTCAAAAATACACTCAATTGCATCACTTTCATCCTCTGGCATCTCTAAATCTTTATCCTCTAGCTCTTTTCCCTGTCTCTCCCTACATGTATCCTTGTCCCTATTTTACTCTCTTTCCCCATTACTTCTCTCTGCCTGCTCTTTTTCTATATCTTGCACACCAGCTAATATACTGGACATCTTCCCCTTCATTCTGTCTCTAATTACTGTTATTCTCCCTTTCATGAACCAGGGACTAAAAATAGCAGTCGCCCGAGATGACCACTTGCAGAGTCTGACAAATCAAACCTTGATTTATTGCTATTAAAGATGTACTAAAGTAAATATTTGAATATTACCACAATGATGTTTCGAACTTGTAGAGAAATCAATAGTTTTGTTTTCCGGAGTCTGTGTCAGCGTTCGCTTACTAGTTTTAGGTGTGGGCCCTCCGCGACTTCAAACACTCGACAGATGGAGATGATGTAAACACCCGAAGAACATTGATTTCAACAAAAGAAGTGCTTAAACGACTCAAAATATGATTGTACTATCAAAGAAATGGCAGTAAATGTTTACTATCTGTCAAGAATTTTAGTCGCCACTCGGGCGATCAAGAAGGAGGATATCAGGGGCCCGGAAGTACAAGTGGTCGTCTTGGGCGACCACTAATTTTAGTCCTTGCATAAGGCATACACTGTAACCTTATAGATGTAATGATGTAACAAAATATGAAATAAACAAAATAAATTGTAAAATTAAGCTTGTCAACAAAGCTATGTCTCATCTTTTATCAATAGATATTATGTAGTGAAAAGTACTTACAAGCCATACATTTTATAACATTTTATCATTCATAAAGTCAAACCATGAATCTGGATAATCCCAACAAAGAACAACTTTGTATAAAGGCGATGCAATAGTATCCATCAGTTATTCATCAGATGATTTGAAATGACTTTGTTTCATTTATTGTGTATAGTCTAGAGTTGTCTGTCTGTTAGCCTATTTATATACATAAGTAGCATTGATCATAATTGTAACACATGATGAGTTTTCATTGAGAGTATTTCGGATGCATTCTGTCTGTAATCTAAATCTGTTTATCAAAAAATGAGGGAACAGTTACAGTATTTTTTAAAATGTTTTTTTTTTTATTTAGGAATTATAACTATGAAACTGCACAATATTTCCCATACATGAAAGTCAAAGAGAAGGTGCTCAACTTATGCACACGTTTATTTGGAGTTAAATTTCAGGTGAGTTATTCAGAAGTCTTTGGTGAGCTATTTAGAACTATTCCTTTTAAAAATCACACATTCATAATATTGACAGTCTAACTTGAAAAAGAAAGAATTCACAATTTTTATGATATTATATAAATCATAGCAAGATATTGATTCATTAACTTATTGTATTTTTTTTTATTTTATTAGTTTAAACAGGTACGACAATTCTTTTTTTACATTCCAGACTTATTTAGTATTGCAGTCTAGACTACAGAATTAACTCCTTTTTTTGTTCTTATGACAGGAGATTACAGACTGTGATAAACCTTTCCCTCTTGTTGAAGTGTATCAAGTAATAGAGGAAGATGGTAATGAATTTCTCATTGCAAATTTACTTTTTGCTTCCCTAAAGTGTCAGGGAGGAGTCATTGATTTTATCAATCCATCCATCAGCATTTTTTCATATTTTCCTTCTGTGTAAATGTAAATGGATAATACTTTACACATTTCTTTATTATCCACAGTTAAATATCGGAGGTTAAAGTATTTTATTCATAAATGTTTATGAATAATGAGTACTCACTGGAGCTGATGTACATGTATTTGATTGTTTAGAATTCCTGATACAATACTGAGAGGTCCCATATACAAACCAATTCAGTGACTCTGTAGTGCCCTGTCTGTAAAAACAAAGCTCCATGTCACAGTATGTGTTGGTATATCAAAGATTCCTGTCTGTTTTGGGTGGGTCTGTTGCAGAAGCCAAAATTCCCTTGCAATGCATTAGGAAGATGCCATGCCTATATAAGTGAAATAATCATAAAGGGAAGCAGAACAGTAAACAAACTAACAAACAAACAGAAAGTACTCCCTGTAACCTGCCATGACAGTCAAGCCTTTGTCTGAATCCTGATTAGTCTAAGTATGGGTAGGAAGGTTGCAGTGTGCCTGCTGAAGGTCACTGGTTCTCTACAGGTATTTTGGTTTTCTCTATCATTTGATACTTGGACTTCCTTTTCAATGCTATAGACTCTTTCATGTTAAATGCGGCACTGATGTTTTGTTGGCAAATGGTAATGTTTCTTGTAAAACTTTTTGACGTCATAATGAAATAGGGATTGTTTCTGAAGTCATGGGAATAAGGATGATTTTCCCATACAAAATGTTTGTCCTGCAGTAGTCATGAAAGGGTCTGTTTTTAGCATAAATTTATTGAAAGACATTCCTGTCACATTATTGAAAGCAAATTCACTGCTATTGCAGGGTCAGAAGCTGGTACCCTGTATATAGATGCTTTCCATAGGCCAATGAAGTATGGAGGAGTGTTCTCAAATGTATTAAGGGGTGAGTTATTGAGTTATTGTATTAACAAATACTTTGTGACTTCAGCCTCTGTCATGTAATAGTAGGTTGGTGGAAGAAAAACATGGTAGTGGGCAGTTGTCTGCCTTTTGTCTGTCAAAATAATTGCTGTAGAAAAACACATATCTTTCTATGTGTGTTTGTTTAGGAAAATATTCAGTACATTTTTTTCTCTACCTGACCCATCCTGAATCAGTAGAGCAAGTAATGAGCAAGTTTGTTAGTTTCAAAATAAATTAAATTGAATACTGTGAGATGATATTGGAGGTTGTGATTTGATAAATATTGAACTTAAGCCTAAAATTACTTAGTATAGAATGCAGATTTAACTATATGCTTCTCAGAAAATCACACCAATGTTAATAATTTTGTTATTGATGTTGAAAATAGTTTCTAATAAACGACTTTGATAAGATTTTTACATGATTTAAAATGAACCTCCTTTCCAGGGTCTTGTGGTCAGGTAAGCTAATGCTCCACCAAAACTTCTTACCTGTCAAGTCTGGGTTCAATCTCAAATAGGAACATGTGGTAATATTTGCTAGTGTATAAGAAAAAAAGTTGATTTCTTTTAGTACAGTAAAACTTCTATATCTCGACATCGGATATCTCGACTACCTGGCTTAAATTGCTGGTCCCAACCGTTTTTCTTAATAAAATGATGAAATTCACCTCGGATTACTCGACATACGATATGTTGACTACCATGCTTATCTCGACATAATTATTCTGTCAAGATTTACCTGGTTTATCACGACATTGGCTTCTACAGGTAACCGCAACTTAATACAGTTATTGATCTTACCACTGTACACGCGTGGCGTAATTATTCGACCATTACAAGCCCATGCGTCGACAGTCTGGCTTTTTAACTTAAGTGTGTGAATGATGATGATGATGATGATCCTTGTTAAAATTTCATCTAATGATGAAATTGGTAATGTTGATAACAGATGATAGTAATTCAGATTTCATCTAATGGTAATATAGTTATTTAGAGACATTACATTAATACAAGAACAAGCTATCGGCAAACTTTAATCACATGTAAACATTTAATAGGGCGTTAATTCTCGGACTTTCTTCAAATCCGTTATTGTAATGTCACAGACAAGTTTTCCTTACCCCATGTCTCTGGCGTTTTCCCGGTTGAAATAATGTATTATATGAAAGTATGGTGATGAATATCAATTCAACTTTCAGATTCGGAAATCTCGACCTACCGATATCTCAACATATTTTTATCAGTCCATATGATGCGGAGATAACGAAGTTTTACTGTACTTATATTTCCTCTATCAGGAACCTTGTAGGAGACACACTTTGGAGCTAAACAATATCAATCCATTAATCTCCGAATTTCATTTTTATTTTCAGAACCCAGTAAGGTGGCAGACACTAAACCTATAGTTTGTATATCACTAAATCTCCCAGTTTCACAAACTAAAACAGAGATGACCTTGATTTCTCTTGATAATATCTCTTCGTTCTTTGGAGAGGTAAATACTTGTGTATTACATATTAAGACTTTGAAGACATGTGATGTTTGTAGTTGTACATTTACACATCATTGACTTGTCTACAATTTTTAAAGTATGTAGCATTGTTAATGGGCATAAATAAGATGGTATGTCAGTGAGTGTTTTGAAGACTGATGATTTTTCTATGGGTACCCTTTCCTACATCGTTAAACACTTGCTACCACTACATAGGTGAAATAATCTTAGTGTTACATTAAACATGAAACAAAATAAATCAGACTGTTCAGAACTTCATCATATAAACTATGGTTATCTGGGTGGATGATTGTAAGTAAATACTGAATGTACATGTAGGAAAGTTTAACCAACTGTATTGTTTTGATGTTCACTTTGACACATTATAGATACCAACTGAGTAGACCAAGACAGTATTCTTAAATCTGGGGTCAAATGTCAGTGTAGATATGCAAGAGTTTCCCTTTGTCCATGTTACATCATGTTCCGTAGAGATGAATACCATAAATAAAGTTACTCTATAGTGAAGCTAGATGGATTTATTTCAGTTGATATCTTTAAAAGCATATCAAGAAATCTGACTTGGTAAATGTTAGAAACAGGATTACTTAATGACGCCTTTAGAAAGATATTTTCATTTGAATTAGTCTCTTGAGTACTAATGAATATTACAGGAATAAATATTCATCAATATTTGAGAGACAAATATGTGTAAATATTTGAAAGGCATGATTTATGAACATGTGAACTCAATACCTAATCACTAGCTTAATGTAGGTTTATTTATAGCTCCTGTAAGTTCTGTAATTGTCATTCCCAGATGTGTAATCTTCTGTAACTTGAAGTGTTTAGAGTCCATGTTTTGTTTATCAAACCTTTTTATTACAAACAGAAAATATGTATGCAGGTATTGAATTTTCATGCTTCCCGAAAAATTTCTATGGAGCATATAGTTGCTGTCCTGTCCGTGTGTCTGTCTGTCCCTCTGTCTTCACCAAAATATTATTTAGGTCAAGGGCTTTGGGACAAAGGTCACTCAAGGTCGTTTCTGAAAAAGTCAAGGTCACTTATTAAATATGACTTAAAATACCATGAAGTACAGTCAAACTTCGATATGTCGAACACTGATATCTCGAATACCCGGGATATCTCGAAGTCGGACGTCCGTCCCGAAAAAAATCCTTCATATTATGATTAAATTCACCCTGGATATGTCGAACACTGATGTGTTGAATACCATGCTTGTCTGGAATACAATTTCAAGTCCCAAAGTTCTTATTTACCCAGTTTATCTGGAAGTTGGCTTCTTTTTCCCCGCGGCGTCTTTCCTAGTTGACAGATCGCGCACACGGTTTGATCAATTGACCGTGTCGATGTACATTGTAGAAAGCTGCTGTAATTACGTAATCAATCGAGTATGTTAACAACTTCAAAATTTGTGATCCTAAACTCGAAATTTGGATATCTCGAACTACGGATATCTCGAGGTATTTTCCACGGTCCCTCCGACTTCGAGATATTGAGGTTTGACTGTACTTATATCTCCTACACCTTTTATCAGAATTTGATCATACTTCACCAAAATATCATTAGGTTAAGGGCTTTTGGACAAAAGTCAGTGGAGGTCATTTCTGAGAGGTCATTGTCACTTATTAACCATAATTGAAAATACCATGAAGTACTTATATCTCCTACACCTTTCATCAAAATTTGATCATACTTCACCAAAATCTTATTTAGGTGAAGGGTTTTTGGACAAAGGTCACTCAAGGTCAATTCTGAAAGGTCCGGGTCATGATAAAAAATTTTATTTCATAACTTATCAAGGTCAAGCTTACTCATTTTAGTTTAAGATATTGTGATCACTTGTTGTTCTACAGTTGACTCAATTGGATATCCATATGATGCATTGAGATTTGAAATCGTCATCAATTAATACAATAATTTCCTATATATTGAGTCATTCATTTCCTTCATTATTGCTGTGCATCTTAGAGCATCCATCAGTTTTACTGATACTCTTGTTGATTTTTTGAAAATGAAGATCCCAGGAAAATAACTTGAAAATGCCGTACTATTTCAACATTAAATCAGCCAAAGAAATGTAAAAAAAATGTAATAAGTGGAAATGTAAAAAACGAAATGTAAAAAAAAAAAAATGTAAAAAAAAGGTAAAAAAAAAATGTGAAAAAAAAAATGTAAAAAAAAAAAAACAAAAGAAATGTAAAAAAAATGTAATAAGAACTTTTTTTGTCTTTTATCCTTATGTTTGTGTACAAGTGATTAGGTCAGTTTTAATTTAGTGTATGAAAATTTCTGAATCAAACTTTTTGTCTTAAACAGATAGGAGAAGCATTGCAGTGTTTACTGTCCAAGTCCCCTTACAGTGATGTCGCTGGCTCTAATAATTTAGAGGGAGATGTTTGTAATGTCTGTTTTGAAGTCATGAGGGAGATTGCTTCCAATCGAAACATCATTAAAGAGCTCAGTGGACATCATGGCACAGGAGAAAAAATTCCAGATGCACTTCTTGATGATGCTCTTCAAGGTAGGTATCAGTGTTTAGAAACAATTTCTGTTGTTGAATGAAAATCAGTTGATAATGGATTTATAAATATTGTTTGACAAGTGATGAGGTTAATGATTAAAGATTTGAATTAAAAATTGTATTATATAGCATTATCATATATCATTTTGATAGTTTACCAAAATAAATAAAATTCTTGAATTAATTACCAAAAAAAAAAAAAAAAAAAGAAAGAAAGAAAAAAAAAACCAAACCAAAATTAATTGATATATTCTTTATGTAATTGTTTTATTCCTTTGTTTTTAAAGCTAAAACATTCAATCTGGCCACTGAAACATCCACTGCTTTGTACCACAGTGCATTGGAATTAGAACTAAATATCAAGTAAGAACTATAAACAGCTTTCTACTGGTAAACACTGAAGTAAAAAAGAGTGAAAGTTTTCATAGTAAGTGCCATAGGAAAATTTGTACCCCCATCCCCTGTCCATCTGACCAAGATATTGGATGGATTTTGATGAAATGTACTGAACTCCTTATAATATGATTGATTCAAAGTAAACTATGCTTGAATATGTAATCCCATATCCCTTTCTGTCATCATAAATATTTGTTATCATATCTCTTTCAAAGATCTGAATGATTACTGACTGTTCTTTTTGGTTTCTAGGAGAAGCTATTTCTTATAGTTTATATGTTTGTCATTACAATTTTCCAGACTTGACCAGAAATGTTTTCTGTCAGCTTATATTATTTTACTTTGGTGTAAGCACTAAGAGGCAAATAGAAACTACTAAATACTTTCATAGCTACGACAAAAACACATTGAAAACTAGGGATGGTAAAGAATTCAAATGTCTGTTATAAAAGGGTTTCTCTAATGCAGATTCAGTGACACATACAGATGTAGTTTTCTCTAATGCAGACTCAATGACATATATAGATGAAGGTTTTATCTATCACTGACCACCACCATAAAATAAGCATGTAATAGATACTGCATTAACTTTGTACTCCAGCTTTTATGGAGGAAATATTTACAGGAAAACTTTAAATTTCGTACCAACCTTAGTGTGTATGAAGTTTTTCTTTTTATATAAATTAAAGTTATTAGTGACAAATAGGATGGAGATTGTTAAGGAGTAAATCAAGAACAAATGTTCATTATTCTGAAACCTTGATATAAGAGTAAACTGCTTTTCTGTTTTTGACATCTAGATATGATAATTGGTATCCCCATACAGAGAGAATATGGAAACTGTACCGTCCCATCCCTCTTCACCCAGAGGACTACCATCCATGTCACATGGGAGAAATGTTTGTTGGAAGTGGAGGAATGTCAAGCTTTTGGAAATTGTGGTCCAGAGTAAGTTTATTTAGGTCTTTCATTTCAATGAATCAATGAACAGTATTGTTACTAAGTACATGGAGTTGAAAAATTACTCCAGAAACATAAAAGTAGACAAGCTGAAAGATTTTCATTTTAGATTGGAGTGTATAAGTAAAGTGACATCCAAAACAGTTTCTACATTAAATTACATCAAAGTTTAAATTTTAAAAATGTTTGAACCTATTTGTTGGTATATCTCATTTATGGAAATTCAGTAAAGTAAAAGAATTATATATCATTAAAATTTTATCATTGGTATCACAGTGTAACATGTCAAAACTGGTACTTAATACTCATCGAAGCTGATGATGTTTAGAATTCCTTTATATACAATATATTACTGTTAAGTAATTCCTTTGCTATTTTGTCACATTCTATTCTGAAAATCAGAAGTAATTAGAGAATTTTTTCATATCGTTACCATGAGAACAATCTTTCAACATCAGCCTGCTAATGACCAAAGCTGCTATTGTTTTACAAAAATTTATGCCTGTTTCATTAAAACTCTTACGAACTGTCTTATAATTTCTAGTTATCTAAGCAATATTAGTAATGTGGATAAATGTCATATATTTACACTAGAAATGATTATAACATACTATAGGATGAAAAACCACTAAGTAAGAAAGTAAAATCAATACATGGGCTCTGAATTTTCATAATTCAGGTGTTGTAAATCAAAAATTTGTAAGACAGTTTGCAAGATCTTTTTGTGAAACAGGATACTGACTTTTACTCAAAAGATTGTACATAGCAAAGTATCCGATACATTTCTAAAAACTATACCAAGGAGTTAGTTATGACTTTTTGCCATAGGAACATACACTGTTTCTGATATTTTGTATAATAAGGATGGATATGTAGACAGTATGAGAACAATGCATCATTCAGTTATGCAACATGAATTCGGTTGTTTCTTAGAAATCCAGCAATAAAAATGCCGCTCTTAATTTGGTTTAGACAGTGCATTAACTGTTAATGTATGTATGGATCAAGGTTGTATCCTCATAATGCAACCAAGAGGACTGTAAACATTTGTTAACATTTTGCAATACATGGTTAACTGAAGAATTGTTGAAAAATATCTATATGAATTATTGACAGGAGTTTGTAAATCTGTAGGTGAAATGTTTCTTCTCCCAATCTCCTGAGAAGATGAGGAGCCATGAAAGCTGCATTTTATATTATCAAAGCATTTGTGTATAATATACTGGATAATCAGAAATCTTACCACAGTAATTTTTTTTCAGATGCTTGCGAAAGATATCATAACAACATTTGACTCTGTTGGGTTTGAGAATGAGCAGATTTCTGATGTAGGAAGACGGTGAGTGTGTAAACTTTCAATTTAATTACGTGTATAGTAAATTTTAGGTGAAGTAAAGATCAAGTACATGTTTATATACTCTAAAGTAAAGATCAAAGGTATCTACAAATAAAGCAGTTATCATCGATACAGTTATCGATTTTTAATTGTAGATTCAGGGATACTTTCTTTCACAATGGTGGAGCCCAGGATCCTAAGGAAACTTTTCTTCAATTTCAAGGTCGTGATCCTTCCCTTGCTCCCTATCAGGCTGTATTTAACTATACATGTCCGTCTAATTGATATCAGAAGTGCTCATACAAGGCCATAACTATGAAATGAACAGTTGTATGTCAGTACATATGTAAGAAAACTCCAAGAGAAATTGATGAATGTGGATGTTTCCAGCAGTGGACATTGTAGAGATGTGAACTTTGTAACATGGATATAATACACATGAATTTATATTTATTGTATGATCAAATCCAGTGTATGTTATAACTATTGTACGAAGATTTTTTGTGATCTAAGCTGAACCTCTGTATAATTTCTTTTATTTACAGCTAATCACGTGTTATTAAATCAACAAAATGATAGTAAAAATGGATTATCCACTCACAGCTAAGTAGAGTTTTGAGGGTTTCTTCGAATCAGATTTTGTGAAATTTTAAATATGTTCTATTAGGCTTTGCCTGTATTTCATTAATTGGTAAACTGCTATGTCATAGCTTTATATCTCATTATAATCAATTTAAATCTATGGTAGTTGTGTAATAAGATGTTAAAGTTGATGTTCTGTATACTGCAGAATGAACATTCTAAGTCATCATGTTGCAGTATTGTCACTTTGATGTGCAGATTATAATAAGTATGAAACAATATGTATCTATGACAACAAAATAAATTCCTCAAACTTTTTTTTTGAATTGTTTCATTTTGTTTATTATTTCAACTTAAGTAGCAATATCAAGAGTGTAGTCATATAGCAATATTTACATTTCTCAAACCATGAAAACCACATCTTTTCACAGACATATAATGAGTAAATTTAATTGCAGAAATTCACAGGCATATACAGCAGTTTCGATTTTAAGGGTGTAAATGCTCTAGAACATTGGTATTATTAGATTATTTAAGTAGATAATATCTTAATTTAATGATTTCAAGCATTTTTACCTTATTTTAATGCGAGTTTAATTTTTTATTTTAAAATTGATAATGGCAAGACTAAGTGAAGGTATAAAGACAAGATCGTCTGTTAGCATTGATTTAATGGTGTTTATGTTGTTGTTGCCAAATCACACACAAAAGATTATTAAATAATTATTTTGTTTAATTATTTGGATATTTTGTTTTAGTTTTCAAGAGTGCATTAACGATATTAGATGATTAAATGATAATGATAAGAACAAATCCAAGGGTATTAAAGAGAAGATTGAAATTGACAAGATTGCATGTTAGCATAGATTTTTATTACGATAGATGTTTTTTAGATTTAATATTATCAAGAACTTTTAAACATGTTATGCTTTTAAGTCCTTGATATTACTATAAAGAATAGAAGAGGGGTTTTCTCTGTTATCTACTTTTTCCTTATACATTTACATAGCTTCGTTAGCCAATATTTCAATTAAAATTGTTACCGCTTCCCACGACATGGACGTGAGGCTTAGATTTAAGGAAGCTTTTTTTTCTTTTAATGTGGAGTCTAATAAAAATATATCGGCAAAGATTATATTACTGTGTCAAACAGTCCTGAGTGTTAAACGTGGATGGCTTTAGTCAATCTGTGTAGACCTGTGAGGGGAACAGAACCAGTCTTCATCACTATCTTTGCTAGTTATATTTGCACATGATCTATGTCGCCACGATGTGCATGTCCCATTCAGACTGTCGCATCCAACCATACCCTCCATGCAGTTATATATAGGCTTGCCACATCTGCAGTCACACTCTACTGTCACTACTTTTGGTCTTTTTTTGTTTGATTTTGACTTGGTCTGAATACGCGGAAAAGGACTGAAATTCTGTCTTTCTAAACAATAAATGAGATGATCATGCAAGTAAATTTCATTAAATTTTCCAAAGCAGAAATGCGCAAGATTTGCAATGGCATATAGTCCACAATCATGGTTGTTACTCTGTTGCTGTATTGATGGTATCCTGACAGGTAGCAACATGCTAGCATCTCCGTCTCCATAAAGAGTTGCTAACTGTATTTGAACCAATGGAGCTAACTCTCCATTTGTCTGACTATCTAGCACGTTGATTTGTCCCTTGTAATTAACAGAAGTAACCCAATGGTGCTTCCCATTATGGTGAATTTGAGCTGCTGGTAAAGTCACTGATTTAAATGGGATCTCGTTTTTCCATCTTTTTTCTTTTTCGCACCAAACAGTTGCACATCTGGGGGGCTGCATACCAATCACTTCTGGAAACTGACGTTTTAATATGTTCTGTGCAGACTCTATGATATCGAACAGAGATCTTGATTTGACTGAATTTTCTTCTTGTGATCTTTAGTTAAATTTCCAATCCATCGTTTTTCTGGGACTTCATGTTGTACATCGAAATCAATTTTTCTCTTTTTCGCTGGTGTACGCTTTTCACAATACATTATTCGCTCCCCTACCTATCTATATAAATATTAAAAATATTTCCTATGAAATTGAATAACTTACACATCATACAATAAATCACCATTGCACAGATATAGATTTAGAGCGACTATAACTTACTTTCTGTGTCTAATATTTCATTCATTTCTAAATCTTATAATAACAAAATTGGATATTAATATTTTCTGTTATAAAATACTTAGTTTTACAAAAACTTTAATTTCTTATACAATATATAAGATAAGTTTATGATTTATTATACATATGAAACTCCGAACCGGATATATTAAATCTTATCATAACAAAATTGGTTTTAAAATCATGCTATAATAAGATTAAGTTAATCGATTTATTCACACATTTTTTTTCAACTAAAATAACAATGAAAATGCCAAAGAAGCCATAATACAATGCTTAATTGAGAAGGGGAAGCACATCGGCGGACAGTTAATTTCCGGGATACACCTGCCGTGTAGTCGGAAGGGTCATAGAAAGCTCGTAATTAATAAACTATTTATCTTGTACAATTGGATTCACCGTCAGAGTTTTGGAGAATAAAATTCATTTAAAAATATTTAAAGATCTATTAGTGTCAAATCTGACCTCTAACTGTAAACCCAATTGCGATTCCAGAACGATGATATTAAAACTAAGTACATAAATATAAGATAGTTTTATACCTAGAAAATAAATCGACAACAGACGCGGGCGCGAAGTGATTGCAAAGAAATCGAACGAGTTCGGAACACGTACTGAGAGCCATACTTGTGAAATAAGTAAAGCAGATGGAGTGTCGTCCGGTTCCATCAAATTTTATATGATTTTAAATTTCCAATCAAAAACTTTGTTAGGAACATCCAATAAAATCTATAAAATAGAAATGACGATTATTGTTTTCAAAATCGATGAAAGTTATTGTTTTTTTTTTTTTTTTATAATTGTTCTTGAATACATTAAGTAGTATCCAATGAAAAAGTACGTTTCTCTATGGATTTGGACTACATAATGAACAATCATTAAAGTCTTTGAAGTACCAGATTAAAGAGAATAGCATCTATGATGGCTTGGTACTAGTATTTACTAGCATACTCATCACATACTCACCATTATTTGACCTCTTTGTTAATCCCTAAAGATGTAAGCTATGATCGCGCACATGTTTTGAAAATCATTAATGATGCAAGCCATAATCGTAAATATGTTTTAGCAAAGTTTGTTTTTATTGTATAATAATTATCATAATTAATATTTCAAGTTATGGGAGAAAGAGAGAAAGGATTTATTAGGTCTACCGTTAAATATGGATTACAAAAGTTTAACATAATTGAGATACATAGCATTATTCTAGATTCTTTTCACCAATATTCTGCGTTTTTCATTATCAATGATAAGACGATTTACACCCTATTCAAATTTAATAAATCAATCATCCAACTCAATTTACATGATCAGAGACATGTATACATGTGTATGTGTATATATGTCTCTGACAAGATTTACCGGCCGTATATATATTATATATCTATATAGACATTCAAAAAGTTGAGAAATTACCTTGAACGCTCTTCATCGCCAGGAACCATCAAGGCCATCTCTTATTTTTTCTTTTTAATTGAATATTTGGCAGACAGTAGAGTGAACAAAACCTTAATGTATCATTAACCTTTGACGACGAAAATTGTGAGAAAGAAGAATTATCGGGTTCAAAATTAATAGTATTCCTTCCAACAGGGATTGTATCAAAAACGAAAACAGACTGGCCCGTTCACCATGAGTAATATCTACATCCAAGAACCGCCAACAAATGGAAAGGTCATTTCAATAAAATACAGTATTGTAGTAATGCATAGTTAGAATGATTTAAAAGTTACTTGCAGTCTTTTTTAAGTCGGAGGAAATTCAAACTAATTTGTTTAGCCACTGACAGCTCAAAGACTTCCTGACAGATTTAATACATTCATCATGATGAATTGCTTGTGTAATTTACAGAGATGACCATATAGGGTTATAGGATCATTGGACATAACCAGTTAAGGCATGTAAATAGCCCGAAGTCGAGGGTTCAGTGGTTATATTATGAATCTCTTCAAACGATTGGGTTCATATAATTCCTCACCGGTTATAGTGAAGTATGAACCTGACCATTTCAATAGAAATTACTGTACATTATAATTATATGGACCATTCCATGTTGACTGTGAGACTAATGTTTTCGTTGTCAAAATCATCATGCAGCTGTATCCAGCAAAATGATGAAGGCAGTTTTTTATCGACTTCAAAACTTTTACAGGAAACGTTACCAAATATTTGCCTACCAAAACTTCAGTCCCACAAAATTGTTAACATGAATGGATCTACTGTCTATTTAGGCGAGATGGTTTAAAAGTCTGATAGCCTGAATTAGTACTACATGCATATATTATTCCGAAAATTGTGCATAATTTATTCTTGAAGTGGGCGTGACGTCACTGTCTCTTTTGATCTACGTAGATACCTGAGGAGTCTGGTCATGACATTTGGGGTAAAACTCTAGGTTTATCGTTGATATTAATACAACTTTAAGTCCTTCTGATAATCAATTCTAAATGGTTTTTAGCTGAGTTGCAAAACTCGGCTCTTAATTTGATGTGAGGTAGGTGGGCAGGTGGGCGCCTGTCAACAGTTTGATTGCCTGACTATAAGTCCAATATGTTAAGTGCTATTGCAATGAAACTCATACACTTACTCACTATGATTTGAAGATGTGCCCTATTGTTTCTGGGGTCAAAAGGTCAAAGATCAAGATCATACGAGGGGTATAAAAAATTGGATTCTGAACCATAAGTCCAATATGTTAAGAGCTATTGCTATGAAACTTCATACACTTACTCACCATGAGTTGAAGACATGCCCTAATGTTTCTGGGGTCAAAAGGTAAAAAAATTGAGGTCATAAAAGTGGGGTATCAAAAATTGGTTTCTGGATTATAAGTCCAAAATGTTTAGTGCTATTGCAATGAAACTTTATACACTTACATTGTACTCACCATGAGTGGAAAATATGCCCTATCGTTTCTGGGGTCAAAAGGTCAAAGATCAAGATCATGGGAGTGGTTTATAAAAAATTGGTTTCTGGAAAATAAGTCCAATATGTTAAGTGCTATTGCAATGGAACTTCATACACTTACTCACCATGAGTGAAAGATGAGCCCTATTGTTTTTGGGGTCAAAAAGTCAAAGGTCAAAGTCAGGATGATAGGAGTGGAGTATCACAAATTGGTTTCCGGACCATAAGTCCATACGTTTAGTGCTATTGCAATGAAACTTCATACACTTACTCACCATGAGTGGAATATGTGCCCTATTGTTTCTGAGTTCTCTATGATAATGTCCTATGCTTTACCCTAAATATTCTGAATGCTCGTTATCAATACCTGGATGTTCAACTTCGAGAATTCTTTAAGTAAGATCCAACATTTGAAGGTATACATGTAAAGAAATGGTCTGTCCCCGGGCCCAAAAATTTGAAGTTTAAAAAGTTTGCTGAAAGAATTGGTTAAATTAATCCTTTTTCTGTCTGACAGTAATCTCTGTCTTCCTCAAATGGGCTATTTTCAAGCAAATGGAAAGGAACGTTAAAACCTAGATTTAACACGTCAGACTACAAACAAATGATTGTGACGTTATAGTTGGTAGAAGCATTTACTTTATGTATCCAAAGATAAGATTATTACGTCATAAATGAAATATTGCCAAAGTATGCAGTGTCTGTAGTTTGGATAAAACTCAGAAATAGTCTGTTTTGTCTGAATGAAAGCTATCTCTCCCTCCCCTGTTGATTTTCTACCCCTCCCACAGATATAGTGAAAGTTGTTGGGTAGAGTGGAAACAGGTCGTATATTTGTCTGCTCTGTACATAAACAGAGACTTTGAATGTTGTTGATTGTATACATACTTTTGCCAATAATAGGCTTTGTTTTTTTTGCTCAACTGAGCCAAAGGCTCAAGTGAGCTATAGTTATAGTGCGTCGTCCGTAGTTAACTTTTTCACATTTTCGACTTCTTCTCTGGAACTGCATTGCAGATTTGGATCAAACTTTGTATATATGATGTACTCAAGGTCCCCTACTAAAATTGTGTTTGGGATCTAGATTCCCTCAGGGGTGGATCCAGGGCGGGCCAAAAGTGCCCAAAATGATATCCCTCTTCAAAAATCTCTTGCAGAACCAGTACATAAATGGGGAAACTAATTGCATTTCAACAATATATAAAGATGGGTTATCAAATATTGTGTTTGGGGTTAAGATCCGTCAAATAGAAATTTACGAGTTTTGGACGTGATTCTGGACTCAATGTTTTCAATGTAATAAAGAAGGTTTTTCCTCATAATTTCTCATTATGTTGACATTGATTTGGTATCATTTAATGATATTTATGATTCCTACTCAGGCATGTAAAGAATTTTATTAATGTTTTTTATTTGGGTTGTTTTATGGAGATTTCAAGAGTGCAAAATTACATGATGTTGAACATGGCCTAGAGATTTCTTCATTTTTCATTGATTATGAACTTTATTTTAGCATACTAAGACAAAATTTATTATTTGTTCTGCAGAAGTATTTAGTTGTAGGTTTAAAGTAAAGCAAAGAAATAAAAAATAAAACAAACAAACAACAACAAAAGAAAAAAACCCCCAAACCCCCCCAAAAAAACCCCAAGATCGAGATTTTCCTAATTCAAATTTCAAACAGGAAGTCCAAAGGTTAGGGGAGCCAAAAAGATCTTTTCACTTAAACATAAGGTTCAGAATTCAAATGGTAGGCTTTTCTTTTTTTTTCTTTTTTTTTTTTTTTTGTGAGAAGAACAGAGACTTTATATTGCAGTGGAAACTCCTTTTTCATGCATATGTCCAGTCTGTTGTGTGTTGTGTAAAACACTTTTAACAGACAACATATACAGTTGGTTGGTTGGTTAATTGGTGTTTTACGTCGCTTTCAACAATATTTCAGTTATATCGCGACATGGAAGCAGAAGGTTACCAACCTCTTAAACATAGTGGCGCAACCCGGGAATCGAACCCGGATCGTCGGCGCCACAAGCCAAGCGCTTAACCACTACACCAAGCCTGCCCCTACAGTATACAGCCACCAGGCAAAGATTTGTATGGAAGTATGAGAAGTGTCACTCCTTGACAGGCAGACAAATCGAACTCCCTTCAATCGATTGATAAGAAAGTATTTCAATGCTTGAATTCAGTTCAATTTTCTGTTGAGAGTGTACTTCGTATTCAGGTGAGCAATATAAGCCCATTTGGGCCTCTTGTTTTTTTTTTTTTATTGAAATTAGTTTTGAGCTTTTTTATGCCCCAGCCATATATGGCTGGGGGCATATAGTGTTTCACCCTGTCATTCCGTCATTCTGTCATTCCGAAACCTTGTCATCGCAAATCCTCCCAAACTGTTCATCAGAATTTCACCAAACTTCACATGTAGGTAGGGCAGCATATGTAGATGTGCATGAAGGGAGGCAACTCTGCTCAGAATTTTTTTTCAGGAGTTATGGGACTTTGAAATAAGAAAATATGCATTGCATATGGCTGAACCTTGTCATCGCAACTCCTCCTAAACTGTTCATCAGAATTTCACCAAACTTCACATGTAGGTAGGGCAGCATATGTAGATGTGCATGAAGGGAGGCAACTCTGTCCAGAAATTTTTTTCAGGAGTTATGGGACTTTGAAATTAGAAAATGTGCATTGCATATGGCTGAAGCTTGTTTGAATTTTCAAACATTAGTTCTGTGGCAATTACATTTCACTACCTTAGCTGCCAGCGGGGACATCTGTGTTGCACCGACACATTAAAATTCTAGTTACACACATTCTTTGAGATGCTGGACTGAAATCAAATTATATTATGAAATTGCTTTGTCCTGTCATTTAATTGTAAGTACATATAAGTAAACTACATGTACTAACTACCAGTGCCATAGAAATGTCAGGCAACTGGGCCTAAGTCTGGCTAATATGACTGTAAAATTCAAGGCTTTCAGAGTTTCAGACCTTCAGACAATCAGGCTTAAGTCTGACTTATATGACTGCAAACTGTCAGTAATAAGCTTTCAGACTGTCGAAACTTCTGACTGTTCGGGCTATTATTGGTATTATTGGACCTTTAGAATATTGAGTCTTTTGACTTATCAGACCTTCAAGCTATCAGACTTTTTGGAATTCAGACTTTAGGAGGAGTATTGTGCTTTTGAAATATGGAACCATCACATTATAGGACATTTCTCATTTATGTCTTAAAAATGATTGTAGGTGCAAAAATGATGATTGAATTGTTTAAGGTAAATGTCCTGTGGTTTTCAGATGGTTTAATTTTATTATGCCCCAAGAATCTTTCTTATTTTTGGCCTGTCTCTCTGTTTGTCCGTTTGTCTGTGGCAAAAAGTTTCACAATGGTTATAATTTTTGAATCGTAAGCAGTAGGGCTTTCATATTTCACATGCATATTCCTTGTGACAAGACCTTTCGGTCACTGCAATAAAGTTTGACCTCGTGACCTTGACCATGATCGTTGACCTACATTTTGAATACATTTAACATTGGGTATGGGGCAGGCGTGGTGTAGTGGTTAAGCACTTGGCTTGCGGCGCCGACGATCGGGGTTCGATTCCCGGATTGTGCCACTATGTTTAAGAGGTTGGTAACCTCCTGCTTCCATGTCGCGATATAACTGAAATATTGTTGAAAGTGACGTAAAACACCAATTAACCGACTAACCAACCAAGATTGGGTATATTTTGAAAGGTAAGTGATATGGCTTCGTTTTAGGATAACAGCTTATACATGTACTGACAAAGTTGCCACCAGGGACATTCATATTTCACAAATACATCTTGTTTAAAGTTGAGTAAATGTCTGTCCCGTACTTGGAGATATTTTTTTCATTGTAATGCCCCCGCTATGAAGTGGCAGGGGGCATAATAGTGTTACCTTGTTCTGTTATTCTGTCATTCCATCATTCCATCTTTCCATCATCATTCAGGTTCTGCTCATTTTCTCTTTGAAGATTTGATGGATTAAATGGATATTGGGTATACAGATGTAAAAAAGGAAGATGCAGGTCAAAGTTGAATATGGGTGTGGTCTTATTATTTTTGACAGAGTTATTGCCCTTGAACATAGAAAGTTTCTTAAAAATGACAGTTTCCACTCATTTTCTCTTTGAAGGTTTGATGGATTAAATTGATATTTGGTATACAGATGTGTCAAGGAAAGATACAGGTCATGCTTGAATATGGGTATGATCCGTTGAACATAGAAAATTTCTTTAAAATGACAGTTTCTGCTCATATTCTCTTTGAAGGTTTGATGGATTAAATTGATATTGGGTATACAGATGTATCCAGGGAAATGCAGGTCAAGTTCGAATATGGGTGTGGTTTGGTAAGTTCTATCAGAGTTATTGGTCTTGAACATAGAAATTTTCTTAAAAATGACAGTTTCCACTCATTTTCTCTTTGAAGGTTTGTTGGATTGTTTTTGAACATAGAAAATTTCTTAGAAATGAGATTTCAGCTCATATTCTCAGTGAAGGTTTGATGGGTTGGATTGATATTGGGTATATAGATGTATCAATGGAAAATGCAGGTCAAGTTCGAATATGGGTGTGTTCCGGTAATTATTGACTGAGTAATTGTCCTTGAACATTAGAAATTTTTTTAATTTTCAAATATTAGTTCTGTGGCAATTATATTTCACTACCTTAGCTGCCAGCATGGGCATCTGTGTCACACTGACACATTAAAATTCTTGTATAATGCTTTTTTACTTTTGCTTGTGACAGAACTATTGCTCTGCCAAATGGGCATTTCATGTACAGAGTAAAAAATGTTCCCCATATTGTAACAGAAAATTTTCAATCTTTCTTAAAGTGAGAAATAACACTTTCACTATATCTTATTGTGAATGAATTTACAGTCCTGTAAATTAAGACCTTAATTGATATAATTTGTAAATCATAATGCAAAATTTCTGATCTTACTCTTTTGCCATTAATAAGTGTCTTAATTTTTTTTTATATCAGATATGAGTTATATGTATTTTCTTCTATTTTCCTCTAATGATAAAAGTTATTTTCAGTCTGGCATTTACATCACATAAAAGTTATTTTCAGTCAGGCATTTACATCACATACATAAAATTGAAAAGTTTATTTGATACAGCTTTTTTTTATTGGAAAAAGGGTGAGTTTATAGCATATTTTTTATCAAGTTGGAGAAAACTCATCGAATACAACTGTGAGGGAGGTATGGGGAAATCTCATGTGCCCACAGTTTTGTTTGTCCATGAGTTTGCAATTCTTGTTACAAATATTAACACAAAATTATGTGCAGTTGTAATTAAATTTCACCATTCTACCCTCTCAGTGGTGTTACATTGCATTCATCTCAAGTCATCTGTCGAGCTACCACCATTTGTGCTACCACCATCTTTGCTACCACCATCTGTGCTACCACCATCCGTGCTACGATCATCTGTCGAGCTACCACCATCTGATACGATCATCTGTCGAGCTACCACCATCTGATACGATCATCTGTCGAGCTACCACCATCTTTGCTACCACCATCTGTGATACGATCATCTGTCGAGCTACCACCATCTGATACGATCATCTGTCGAGCTACCACCATCTTTGCTACCACCATCTGTGCTACGGCCATCTGTCGAGCTACCACCATCTGTGATACGATCATCTGTCGAGCTAGCACCATCTGTGCTACAGCCATCTGTCGTGCTACCACCATCTGTGCTACAACCATCTGTGATACGATCATCTGTCGAGCTACTACCACCTGTGCTATGATCATCTGTCGAGCTACCACCATCTGTGCTACCACCATCTTTGCTACCACCATCTGTGCTATGGTCATCTGTCGAGCTACCACCATCTGTGATACGATCATCTGTCAAGCTACCACCATCTGTGCTACGGCCATCTGTCAAGCTACCACCATCTTTGCTACCACCATCTGTGCTACGATCATCTGTCGAGCTACCACCATCTGTGATACGATCATCTGTCGAACTACCACCATCTGTGCTACCACCATCTTTGCTACCACCATCTGTGCTATGGCCATCTGTCGAGCTACCACCATCTGTGATACGATCATCTGTCGAGCTAGCACCATCTGTGCTACGGCCATCTGCCGAGCTACCACCATCTTTGCTACCACCATCTGTGCTACGGCCATCTGTGATACGATCATCTGTCGAGCTACCACCATCTGTGCTACCACCATCTGTGCTACGGCCATCTGTGATACGATCATCTGTCGAGCGACCACCATCTGTGCTACCACCATCTGTGCTACGGCCATCTGTGATACGATCATCTGCCGAGCTACCACCATCTTTGCTACCACCATCTGTGCTACGGCCATCTGTGATACGATCATCTGTCGAGCTACCACCATCTGTGCTACCACCATCTGTGCTACGGCCATCTGTCGAGCTACCACCATCTGTGCTACCACCATCCGAGCTACCACCATCTGTCGTGCTACCACCATCTGTGCTACCACCATCTGTGCTACGGCCATCTGTCGAGCTACCACCATCTGTGATACGATCATCTGTTGAGCTACCACCATCTTTGTTACCACCATCCGAGCTACCACCATCTGTCAAGCTACCACCATCTGTGATACGATCATCTGTCGAGCTACCACCATCTGGGCTACGGCCATCTGTCGAGCTACCACCATCTGGGCTGCGATCATCTACCGGTATAAGTCTGATGTGTCAGAGGTTATATCGCCTCCACATGCATTACAGCTTGCAATTATACCGTGAGGATAATAACCATAAATGTACTGATCTCCTGAACTCATTAAATTATTCATTATTATCTTTACTGTTTTAGGTATTGTTAATTACATCAGCTGGTGATATTGACATTGAGTTATGGTCTAAGGAAGCCCCTAAAGCATGTCGAAACTTTGTCCAGCTGTGTATGGAAGGGTACTATGACAACACAATATTCCACCGTGTGGTACATGACTTCATTGTGCAGGGAGGTGATCCAACAGGCACTGGAGAAGGAGGAGAATCTATTTATGGAAATCCTTTCAAGGTATGAAACTACAGATAGATTTCATTAGCATAAAATTTTATTGGAGTTACTTTCCATTTGACAAGTTGTATGCCATCTTTGAGGTATGTGACTGAATATTGTTCATACACGTAATTCAACCAGATAATGCTGGAAAGTTTTCCTAACTTACGATACTTCCTTTTTGTTTGCTTATGCAAATTTTGAGATATTAAACAATGTAAAGAAGTTTCAGAAGAGGTAAAGATATAAATAAGTTTCTCAAAATACATGTAATTTATTCAAACTTTATATGAATAAGAGACAAAAATTCTTGCTTGACCACAAACATGACCAACAATGGGAGGTAAGTCCAATTGAATTACTGCTAATTAAACCTATCTAGTATGTTCATGTATCATATATAAAATACCGTACTTTATTTATTTAATATTTCTTAAATACTGTGTATACACCCTTGTATAAACATCCTGTTTTGAGCAATTATGTGGATTATATACATTTCCCCTTTGGGATACTATCATAATTTAGAATGAATAGCATTACCAGTTTTTTAACTATAGACAGAAAAATCAGTGCAGAAACTTTTGTATTATATGCTTATTCAATAAGATTGTGTCACTTTATTTATAGTCTGAGCTTCCATAGCAAGAATATCATTAAAATCTTTCCTTTTTTATACTGGTAGTAAGAGCTGGTGGTACAGGTGACATTAATTACATGTGTGTAATTTCAGAATTCCATTTTAACATTAAGTTAAAACGAATTACTTGTTTTAATTCTAAACTTTAACTCTTAATAATTTTTTGCAGGACGAGTTTCACTCACGGTTACGTTTTGTGCGGCGTGGTTTGGTTGCCATGGCAAATGCTGGAAAACATGATAATGGAAGTCAGTTTTTCTTCACCATGGGTCCAACACAAGAACTACAAAATAAGCATACAATATTTGGAAAGGTATAATGAACCATATAAGATACATTATTTCTATTTCTTTGAAATTATTGTTCAACACTGTACAAGAAAGAAACAGTTATTTTAGCAAAGAAGTGCATTTTGTAGTGTGGGGATCTGAGCTGGCTAAAATGTTTTGTTTATGGTAACTTTCAACCTAAGACAAGGTTTTGTTCATCTTTTAGTCAAGTCTAGTGCCAAGCTTGTCAGTGTATCACTGAAAGGTTGGTTGTCTTCCTGTACTTTGGTTTCCTCCAGCTGCGATTAGGGTGTGTTGTTCAACACTAGATAATATTGGGGTGCAATTTTAAACAAATCATCCATGTTGAACTTTTTTTGTACGTTATTAAAAAGTGTGTATAAGGCACTCATACAATTTTAATAATGATGTGTCTTGACATGCAGGTGACAGGCAACACAGTTTACAATTTATCAAAGCTTCAGGAAGTAGAGGTAGATGAAAACGATCAACCTAGACATCCACATAAAATAAAGTCTACAACAGTGAGTATGATTAACACATCTTTTAAACTATTGTTGTCTTTATAACAGTGTTGTACCACTCCTGGCCATATATATCATAATAGACTTGCCATACAACTAGGTATCAGTATGTTGACAATCTAACTCTGCACGGACAAAAACTGTGGGAAACAATTTTACAATTCTTTAATTCTTCAGAAATTCACACAAATTAGAACAATGTTGAAACTAATGATATTATGTATTTATTGTCCTTTTATATCACATTTTATTGTTTGTTATTTTTATGTAGATTCTTTCAAATCCATTTGACGACATAATACCAAGACACTCCAATAAAGAAAAGTCAGACTCATTAGAGAAAAAGTCAAAGTCCAAGAGTCAGTCAAAAGCAACAAAGTAAGAATGGTAGTATGTAAAATCCAATCCTATAAAGTAAGAATGGTAGTATGTAAAATCCAATCCTATAAAGTAAGAATGGTAGTATGTAAAATCCAATCCTATAAAGTAAGAATGGTAGTATGTAAAATCCAGTCCTATAAAGTCTCAGTGTTCTCCTAGTAACTGTGATTATACACCCAAATAATGAAAATTAACCTACACAAAAATAACTTTTTCACGAAACATATCATTTGATGTCGTTATTCATGTTTTTTGCTCTACATAATAGAAATTTCAAATTGCTGTCATTTGGTGAAGAGGCAGAGGAAGATGAAGCAGAAACAGACTTAGCTTGTAAGGTATGCAAATGATTTGTCTTAAAAGATTGTCATTCAGACATCAATATTAAGTAAATACCATCGGCTTCTTTCTTATGATTGATATATTATCTATAAAAATTTTTATGCTCCCCAAAAACTTTCAGGGGAGCATATAGTCACTGTCATGTCTGTCCGTCTGTCTGTCTGTCCATCCTCCTATACCTTTCATCAGAATTTGATTATACTTTACCAAAATATTATTTATGTTGAGGGCTTTGGGAAAAAGGTCACTCAAGGTCATTTCTGAAAGGTCAAGATCACTTATTAACTATGACTTAAAGTAACATGAAGTACTTATATCTCCTATACCTTTCATCAGAATTGATCATACTTCACCAAAATGTTATTTATATTAAGGACTTTGGGACAATGGTCACTCAAAGTCATTTCTGAAAGGTCAAGGTCACTTATTAACGATGACTTAGAATACCATGAAGTATGTGTATCTCCTACGCTTTTCATCAGAATTTGATCATACTTCACCAAAATTTTATTTAGGTTAAGGGCTTTTGGACAAAGGTCACTCAAGGTCATTTCTGAAAGGTCAAGGTCAGGGTAAAAAGTTTTATTTCATTACTAATCAAGGTCAAACTTACTCATTTTAGTTAAGATACTGTGTTGTTCTACAGTTGACTCAATTGGATATCCATATGATACACTGAGATTTGAAATCGTCATCAATTAAAACAATGATTTTCTATATATTGAGTCATTCATTTCCTTCATTATTGCTGTGCTTCTTGAAGCATCCATTAGTTTTACTGATGTTTAGCTCACCTCACAAAGTGAGAGGGAGCTTATGCTATCACCCCGTCGTCGGCGTCAGCGTTGGCGTCGGCGTCTGTCCGGGCAATAACTCGAGAACTATTGTTTTTAGGAAGTTTAAACTTATATGGATGATGTATCTATATGTGTAGATGTGCATGCCTGTTTCAGATTAAGGTCATGACCCATATTTTCTGCTCCAGTGCACTTGTTAGGAAAAATTGAGAGTTTTATTTTTTCATTTGGACATCTAGGAAGTCCAAACTTGCACAAATGATGTATTTATGAATGCAAAGATGGATTCTGGTTTCAGATTTAGGTCATGGCCTATATTTTCCGCTTCAGTGCACTTGTAAGAAAAATTTGAGCAAAACGTTAAAAAGTTTTATTTTTTCATTTGAACAGCTAGGAAGTTCAAACTTGCACAAATGCTGTATCTTTGTATGTAGAGTAGTTTCTTGTTAGGAAACTTTGAGCAAAACGTTAAAAAGTTTTATTTTTTCATTTGAACAGCTAGGAAGTTCAAACTTGCACAAATGCTGTATCTTTGTATGTAGAGTAGTTTCTTGTTAGGAAACTTTGAGCAAAATGTTAAATAGTTTAATTTTTTTATTTGGATAGCTAGGAAGTCCAAACTTGCACAAATGCTGTATCTTTGTATGGAGAGATGGATTTAAGTTTCAGATCTAGGTCATGACCTATATTTTATGCTTCAGTGCACTTGTTGAGAAGAAAGCAACATGTGAAAAAGTTTTATATTTTTTTTATTTGGACAGCTACCAAAGTTCTTGGTTCTGCTATAGGGATTATATTATGTTTTATTGGCAAATATGCTATGAGGTGAGCTTTGTAATCTTTGATTACTCTATGTTTTGTATATGAATTGAGTCATCAATTTCCTGTATTATAGCTGCTGTTCAGGAGCATCCATCAGTTTTACTGATACTCTTGTTTGTAATATAAGACGAAATGTGGAAATAGATTTGAAATATTTTGATATTCTGTCCATTGGTAATTACAGTTAGAAACTGCAATGCTTTCCTTGAAAAATATTGTATTTCATTGCAAACATTGTATGTTCTGCTGAAGTAAGTATACAGTATAATATAATCTGATTTCAATGAATATTTATGAGATGAATAAATTGTTTAAAAACAGGACATGTCAGTGAAAAGCAAGAGTAGCCATGATCTTACAGATGACCCCTCCCTCAGTTCAGAGGTGGCTGATGTTGTCAAAGAAACAGATGCTGTATCACACATAGTGAAGAATTCTAAAGATGACAGTGATGAAGATGATGTAAGTGATATTAAATGGTGTTTCATATACATGTAGTTATTGTCTTTTAGATTTTACAAATTAAGCAAAGTTAAAGTAAATTATTTGTAGTGAATTTGGTTAAAACACATATTCCATGTATTTATTCAATAAAATGATAAAGGTATATAAAAGATGAAGTCTAAATTTTTTTTACTTTTAACCTTCTTTTACTGTGTTATGACAATTAATTATAACTTTTTGAAGCAGTAGTATATCATCATGAAACAGAGTTTTATTTTAGAAGCACAGTTTAAATTAAGATAATTTCAATTTAGTCTTCAGATAGTGAAGAACGGCGCAAGATGAAGACTAATATAAGAGATAAATTAAAGGGAGGAAAAAAGAAGCCAGAAGAGGAGAAAAAGATTGCATATGATGAAGAGGACTCAAAAACGTGAGATTTGTTTTGTTTTTTCCTTATCTGATAAAAAATTGTAAATTGCTAAAATATGTTTGTGATAAATGAATGAACTCAGTAAAAGATCTTAAAGATGCAAAATCTGAAATTCTCAAATAATTTGGCATTTATACCAAATCAGTATGAGAAAGTAGTATCATTAATTTGTGTAAGCTTTGAAGAGAAAATATAATGTATTAAGAATTATTTTACTGTAAGGTAATACAGAATAATTATTACAGGGAAGCTCTCAGAAAAGAAGCAAAGAGATTAAGGAGAGAGTTGCGAGGATTGGACAAAGAAGAACAAGAAGCAGAGAAGAAGGATTCTAGTCATTCTAGTGGGTTTAAATGATATATTATTTAAAAATAAGAAACTTGATGGATATGAGGAAAATTTTGCTGAAATATTGTAAATGCCAGCAGAGGTTGGTGGATTACCATAATTTCCACACTATAGGTCAATGTGGTCAAGGGGTTTAAGAATGAGGCATTTCTCTATGTAGGTCCATATATAGGTCGAACTGTTGTATAGGTCAGATAGCTAACTTACTTAAATAACAGCAGTATTGTGTACATGTATCAGTTTAGTTATTAAATTAAATGTTTATATTGCAATTAAATGATTATGAAATCCCATTCATTGGCTTATGTCAGCCTGCTTTATAATATCTATTTTCTAACGGACAGTCATTGCCTATTGCCAGTCTTTAATTACTTGTGAAATCAGCTGTCACTTTGTGAATACTCTACCTTAAGGGCAAGTGGGCTACTTATCTAGATAAGAGCCGTTATCTGTAATTTAGCAGAATGCTTAGGTAAATTTGTCAAATTGTGATAAAAAAAGATAACTGCAAGTGTGATATCATTGCATCTAGGGCATATTTGTCACCATTATTATTCGCAGACGCACACAGATTACTTTAGTCATATCTCTCACTTTCAAAATCATTGTCTTCCGTATCTGAGTGAAAGATCTATTGCATATCAGGGCTGGGTTTAACAGCAAGATTATACCTTAACTGACCATATCTCACCATGGTTAATTGGCCATACAAATAAGAATATTGAATTATATTAAAAGTATTGCACAACTTTTATACCAGTCTTTTTCAACTTCTGGAGACTACCGAATAAACAAGAGGAGATAACTCAACTTATTAAACTGTGTTGTAGGTAAGGCATGTCAAAGATTCTTAGTCTGACCTACCATCCTGTTTTATGATGAGAGAGTTTCCTAATTGACAATGTTGTAAGATGACAATCAGAAAACTGTCACATTGACGGACAGGTTACATTTCTGTACATAATGCTTTACCGTTGGATGTATTTTTAACAGTATTCAAAGTAACAAGTATACAAATTGTGGAGAGTCATGTTACCTATTGTGACTACCTTTTGTCCACTGTTTTCATTCTTGCATAGTTTGTCATACAAAAAGATTTGATATTTTCATCTGCTCAATTTTGATCAAACTTTCTAGGGATGAAGTACTCATTGGCCCTAAAAGTGTTATTGCTTTTCGACCAAATCTCTTAAGAGATGGAGTAAAAAAGGTGAAATAGGGTACATTCTAGTGAGAAACTTCTTCAGACTAGCTGCTTGAATAGAAAAGAGAAATGGTTCTAGTTATCTACAGGGGCTGATCCAGATTTTGGAGTTAGGGGTCGAAGTCAGGCAAGGGGTCTGGAGACTGCCTAAGTTCCCAGCAAAAGTTCAGGGTGGAGTGGTGTTGGGTGAACCAGGGGCCTTGGAAGCTCCTGCAATTTGGCAATTCTTGTCCTAAAAATCTCTCTTCAGTTGACCATTCAGTACCACAACTGCAGTGTAAACAAAGTTTCTGTGGTGTTTTTCATGTCTTGTCCATACCTTGTTATTCTTGTTGTACAAGTGGTGGATTTCGTCCAGCTAAATCTGATATGATCTTCTAATAAATCTGATTTCACTATGGTATATCACAAAATCCACCATCATTACTTTAAGAAGACGGAACAAAAGCATCTATACTAGGCGAATATAGAAATGTTTGAAAAAGGGATTACAACCTGCCATGAATGCTTTTCAGTCAATAAATGGTGGGGTTTGGGTTGATACCCAGAACATAGCCAAAACGACCTTTGTCTGGCAATTTTCATAAAACAGATAGGCAGAGCTTATTGAAGAATTTTTTGTATTGGAATTTTTTCACTCATATGAATTCTGTTGATTGAATAGGGAAAGAAGTCAGGTTATATTAGAGTGTACAATAATAAACATCTGTATTGAAAGAGAAGCCATCACAAGATTTTAAGACCACACTTATTTACATTCCCGAGGAAGGAAGGGAATTTCATTCATTTATAATAAATTATGTAGACGAACACAAACACAATTAAATTACAACAATTTTTATCCTGTAAGCCAGATCCTTACAAAGTCAACTTTTCTCCAAGAGATTTGTGACAAGACCATTTTCTGTTGTATATATTGAAAAATGGACTTCACACCATCAACAGAGGCAGAGTTGTCTCAAGGGGGAGAGGGGTTAGGGCTCACCCTCTCTCCTCCCATACGTCCCTTCACTCAACCCCTTGTCTCCACCCACCTCAGATGGCACGTGCGTCACACTCGCAATGCAATTCTTCCCCTGGAAAAGTTGAGTAGACGTACCATTATTGGATAATAATAATTTGCCACAGCTAGGGTGTTTACTTTTGTTATTTTTTGTTCCATGTAGAATAAGAATTCATGAACTTTTTTCAAAATAGTCATTATGCCCCCTCCATAGGCACAACCAGTGGCATTAAATATTTGCTTATTCTATCCTTCTGTCACACAGTTGGTTTCCAGGTAATAACAAATATTCCTTTTCATCTTATCCAAATGCAATTATAATATATGGATATTTATCAAACAGGAAAGATGTCTATAGATGTTAGGATCTATAGATCAAAAGTCCAGGTCACTACAGGTAAAATAGATTGAAATCATTGATTTCAGGATGATAAATCAAGTGAAATGCATCCTATACAAATGAAATTTGGATACATGGATTTATCAGAAGTGAAAGATGCCTATTGATTTCTGAGTCAATACTAAGGTCAAATGTCAAGGTCACTACCGGTACTAGTAAAAATAGATTGCAGTTATTTTTTTCCTGATGATAAATCTAGTACCTGTAGATTGCAGATATTGGTTTCAGGATGATTAATTGCCTATTACTATTGGGGTCAATAGACCTTTATCTAAAGTTGAAGAAGTCTATTGATTTCAGGGTCAAGAGGTCAGATTCAATACTTGTAAAAATACATTGCAATTATTGGTTTCCTGATGATAGGTCTAGTACCATGCTTCCTAATTAATCCAAATTTAAGTATGTTGATATTTATCAGCAGTGGAAGATGATTATTGATATTGAGGTCAGTTAAATCAAATACCATGCATCCTGTACAAACCAGTAAGGATGTATCTTAGTAAAGTTAAAAAGTGCTTATCAATTTTGGGGTCAGTAGATCTGAAGTCAAGGTTACCACTGGTAAAAATGATTTGTTTCCAGATGATAAATCAAGTACTATACATCTTATATAAATAATTTTTGGTCGTATAGAATATTCTCAAAAAGGAGGATGTCTTTTGATTTGAGGGTCAGTAGGTCAAAGGTCGGAGACAAAATTGCAATTTACTGCTGTCAAGGCATATGTTCTACAAAGATTCTCTAGATTTTTGTTTAATTTTGGCCATGTTTTATATATTGTTTCCTGATAAACTAGTGATGGATTGCAAATATTTATTAACACCAAGTTCTGGATACATCAATTAAGGCAGAGAATATGTTTTATGTACACATGTAGTACCATTAGTCCCTTCTTGTTGTCATTGTGGATAATCCAAGAGTTGGATGTAAAGGTCAGAGTTTCCTCCACAGGTGTTTGTATAGTGTGGTGATGGTATTCAAATGACTCTATAGCAATAACAACCTAGATCCTGTTTATATATAAATGATTGTTTTGATATAAGGGATAACTACTCAAATGAATGAGAAATGTTTTTATTCATGTTGTAAAGTTATACATCACTTCAGAAAAACAGCCAGCCAATGATATGGTAGCAGCATATATGGCAGAGAAAGAGAAATACAGGAATGTTAAGAAAGGCAGCAAGGGAAAGGATCGTGAGGAGATGACACTGGCTTTGCTATCCAAGTTTCAGTCAAAGTTAAGTTCAGCCAAAGTCATTAGTGGAGGATACAGTGATGATGAGGAAGAGGAGGATAGCAAACAAAAAAAGGACATAGATGAGGAGGAGGATAGAGATGATGCATCATGGCAAGTATTTTTTATCTTCTTACAAGGCTGTTGCTGGGAAGTACAGTAATTCTGCCATTTTTGTGGATTTTATCCTGTCACATTTTCATCAAATATTTTTCATCAAATTACCATCATACTTAACATGTGTATCGTCAAAATTTTATAATTTCTCATCATCTTGTACCTGGGTTTTAACATAAGCTTTGATATAGTGTATTACATAAAATGTGTGCAGTATTCTTCAAAGATATCACATTTAGCGATACATTTTTTATTTTGAAACGTTACCATTTTCCCAATTAACTTTTGTAAGTAGACATGCAGTATTTTATGTTTGCAGGATGAGACATAAGTTGCATTTTGAAGACAGAAAAAGAAAGGTGTTAGATGCTAATGTCAGTGATGTAGATAGATACGAAATATATGATCCTCGGAATCCAATGACTAAAAGGCGACGAGAGATGAGCAAAAATTCTGTTAAAGATCCAAGTGTAAAACAAAAATTATAACACAAGCTTGACTTACTCCAATTATTTCTATCTATAAATTATGAAATGGAAGATGGCGTGATTGGGCACCAAACATTGAAGAATAGTGAAGGGTATAAGATGCCATGCTCGACAATGTGCTCATCAAACCTTCAGCCATTGTTCACTATGAATCTTTCATATTGTGGAAAATGGGTACATTGTTCCATATTACTGCAATATGGAGACAAACTGAATTTATATAGAAAACAGGTCAGGATTGAAAATGATGTACTGATGACAAATTCTTAGTATATATGAGACATCTTAACATGTATGTGTTATGACGGTGCTTCTACATGCATATGAGATAGACAAAGCAACAGGTTAAGGAGTCTAGGTCTTATATTGGAAAGTGTGTACCTGTCAAAGGTCTGTGAAATGATAAACTACAAACAAACAGGAAGAGATGGAATGCATTGTATAACACAGAGACTAACCATTCACTGGCAGCTTACTGGAGTTCTGATTCATTTATAATTACGTCAAATACATGGAATTTGAAATGTCACACATGTTGATATTACCAAAAACTGAACACCTTTATATGTATGAAATATACGGATGTAAAAGGATATGATTATCTGTATCTTTAAGATGAACTTGATGCATTAAAGTACTCGTATTAAATATCTTGATCTTTTTTTCTTACCACTAAATTGGAGGCTTGCTCTTTATTTATAGCACTCATAATCAGAAGAGAGGGTTTGAAGAAGGATGAATAGATTCATACATTTTGTCATAGACAGACTATTCAGTAATGTTAATAAGCTCTTCTGGTCAAAGTCCAAAAGAGCTCATGTCATACTAGCATTTTGATTGTTCAATCATAAACTACATTTTTGTTTATTATTCATCCAAATTATTCTTTATGAAGCCCATTACAGTCTGATTTTGTCAGGAATATGGTTTTGTTGTGCATGTGTAATTTGACACTTGGTTCCAGAGAAGAAGTGTGGTCAGTTGTCTTATATATATCTGTATAATGTTTTACTTGCTCGTTCTTTCTATAGTGATTTTCTGAAATTGTGTAGGAATGATCTACTCATATTCATGAGAAATAATGAAGTCATATAATCCAGTTTTACCACCATCTTCAAAATTTTGGAGTTTCATTTCTTACAGGAATTACCTACTGTACAGGAATTACCTACTCGTGATATTTGACACATTGATATTAAGTGTTAGTAATCAAATATAGCTGCTATGGTTACCATTTTGGAAATCATAGAACTGGTTTTTTAAGCAAATTGCTCTTGAAGTAACCAAGTCTTGTTTTGACCTTTGAACCCTCCTAATAATTGGGATCCACATGTACATCCTATATGTTCAGTATCCAAGTTGAAAAGGCACAGTTCCAGTCTTGAAATGCACTTAAAAGGACAAAACCTAGCAAGCTTGACCTTTTACCTTTTGACAAGCCCCCACTCAAAAAAAAAAGAAAAAAAGAAAATCTTTTGGTGATTCATACAATGTACCACATGTTGAAATTTAGCATCTCTAGAATGACGAACTCTCAAGTTAAAATCCAAAAAACACTATAAATTGATATACAAATGCAGCGAGACCAGTATACATGCACACCACAACTTAGTTGGTAAAAATCACGAAAACAATGTTTGCATACTCCATCCTCACAAAGTTTCTTCAAAATCTTTTCAATGACTCTGAAAATGAAGTACAAAATGAAAACGGTAAGCATTACCAGACAAATGGTTATGAGTTAACTCACTTTATGTTAAGATGAATAGGAAATGATAAACACCAGCAAATTCAAATTGTGGTCCCCTGCTTTCGGGTTTATATTAGTGACAGTGCAGTGACCTGTGACATACAAGCATGGTTGTGCATGTCTACAGACAGAAATGTATCAATTAGGCACACACATGCCAAATATGGAGGCCCTACGTCTTATGGTTAAAAAGTTACATTGAAGTAGGTCAAGGTCACATGATAAAAAATTCTGGTACCAACAGAAAGGTATTGCAATTAGGGACACACATGCCAAATATGAAGGCCCTACAACTTATGGTTAAAAAGGTATATTGAAGAAGTTCAAAGGTCACATGATGAAAAACTTTCCTACCAATGGAAATGTATCAATTAGGCACACATGCCAAATATGAAGGCCCTACGTCTTATGGTTAAAAAGTTACATTGAAGTAAGTCAAAGGTCATGGTCAAGGTCACATGATGAAAAAATTCGTACCAACGGAAAGGTATTGCAATTAAGAACACATGCCAAATATGAAGGCCCTATGTCTTACGGTTAAAATGTTATGACCAAGGTTAAAGTTTTTGTGACAGACAAACAGACAGTCGGACGAATGAGATTTAATGTACCCACGAAAAATCATCTTCATAGAGTCTCTTCCAGTGTCTACACCAGTAGAACTCCAGACTCCACATACTATCTGAATTGACATGAAACGCTCTAAGTGATGAAAACTGCAATGCCTCTTTCTCTATTTAAAACTTTATAAAGTATCATGAATCTTATTGTATACAAGACAAAGAACATTTGTTCATTTTTCATATTATTTATTTTCCCAATATTGAATTTTACATATAGGTTAATAATGATGCACAATGTATAAATAATTAATGATTAAACTATTGATGAAATTATAATGAATTAAAAGCAAACAAACCATACAGTCATGTAAACATAAATCAACTACATGTAGAAAACGATTGTGTAGCATATTGTCATTAAATTTACTTACTTTATTTGGTACATTTACACAAAATGTTTTGCTGTCTATAAAGGAAAGAAATATCCTCAGAAAACTAATGATTTATCAAATACATCCAACAGAATCTTCAAGTTAATCATCAATGCCCCTGGCAACAAACATACAGTTCAGTAAGATAATACTTGGATTTCTATAAGGTGGATGGACAGATTGGCCAAATACTGAGTCTGCCTACCAACAGAGGGTCAATAACTGTTATCTGAAAGATTTTCAATTTGAAATTCTCATCATTACAGTTATCTGTGGCCTTGATAAAAAGAAATTAAAGGAGAATGTAATAATTTTATTACTGGCACCTGGGTGACAGCATTTTTTTTACTTTTAGCCAGAATGACATTAAGGCCATGAACTGTCCAAACTCTGGAATTAAGTCTTGTGAAGGCAATCCAGGGACAGAGGTGTTTAATGAATATAGTACTTCTAGCATAATTTTGACGCATTAAGGAGAACTTGACTGGTCTTGCTCATTCCTTTAAGTTTTAGTTTTACATTTAATTTTAATATTAAAATACTGTAAATCACCCATTATTTGCATGACTTTATTTTCATGAAAATACCATTTCCTCATCATTTGCAAGGCATCATCTCTGTGAAAAAACCACATATTAATGTTAAAGTCAATGGTAGCTTCTTTGTGTAGAGCCATGCTCCTCATGAATAAAATATGATTATCAATAATCAACCCGCATACAGTAAACATCCATCAACGATACAAATACATGAATGTCTGTAGGAACTGCCAAAATGGACAAATAGCTGTATACTTAGTGTTTGGCATATACATTGAGTAATCTGTTTCCATGCTCCAATGGTTAGTACATTGTTGAAAGTGACATAAAATATGAACAACCCACCAACTAACTATATCTGTCAGACATTGAAATGTTAAAATAATACATGAATTTACAACAAAGCTTAAGTAACACATTATATATCGGAGATATAGAGGACTAGAAATACAGCAAACATTGTTTGTAAAAGATCATCATCAAAATTTTTATATTGCATGAAAATATTTTATTTCTCCTTGAATCACTCTTCAGCATTATACGAATGCTCCATATAGTTGCGAATTCATTTTGTACTGAGAGATACATATAATTATTGATGACTTGATGAAATATATATCTAGATCTGGAAACATTAATTCAGAATTTTAACAACTGCTTAAAAGTATGCATAAGTTCAAACCTGAAAGACCAAAAAGATAAATTCTACAGTGTATCCACATAAAAATTTAAATGGTATAAAATTATTGATGACACACTACAAATTAAACTTAACTACATAAAAAGAGTTCATTTCATCTCGATGACAAAGTATGATGAAATTAAAGTACTGGTTAACTTTACCAATATTTAAATCTTTTGTGTACCTTGCTCCTGAAAATATGACTTTACCACACTCATTCTTTTAGTATAAATTCTGAAGTTAAGATTCCTCATTTAACTGCATACAGTATACATCTAGTGACAATACAGACACACGAGTGAATATAAAGGGGGCAGACTGGGTGTAGTAATGCAGGCATGTAGTAATCTCCTGTTTCCATGCTCCAATGTCCAACACATTGCTGAAAGTGACCAATAACCAGAAGAACCCACCAACTAACTAAATCTGTCAGACATTATTATTGACACATACAGATAATACATATATATAACAAAGCATCAGTTACACATTACATATTGGAGACATATAGGACTAGAAATAGAGAAAGAAGCTTTCCTGCCCCCTGGAAATATTTTGATTTTTAACACTAGACTGTAACCATGCTCAATATATTTCTAAGTTCATCTCACACTGAGATAAAAACATTGTTGATGATATATCAAAGAATAAATAATAAAAACTTAGATATCACTGATGCAAATATTTTCTAATGAAGTTTATATATTTTCATAATAGTTTTGGTACACTGCAAATCTTCCAAATAAAGGGATTATCTCAAAGTAAATGATTGATTTTTTTTTTTGCATTTGTTATATCCTGACTCTACAAAACACATTTATAATACCAGTGACATGAAATATACTGCTCAAGTTTACAATGCTGAAATGCCTGAGATGAAATTGTTGACATTTACATAGTCTCTAAACAGAGATGAATATTTTTTGTCGATACATTTGGAAAGCTACCAGCATCCACACCACTGTACCCCATACATCTAATGGTAATAAAGAAGAATGAGCTTTTGTGACCTGCCAGGCAATGGGGAATGTATGATGTAATAGTTCATGTCCACAATAAACGACCAGGGGATTCATACCTGGAAAGACAAATAGTATAGATATGCCAAAAAAGTATGTCATGTCCTCAAAACAAGACAAAATGTGCATAATAATTCTGGTACACATGTCTGCAACTTTTGGGGTAAGATTTGTTTTTAACTGAATTAATTGTAGGAAGAAAAAGGATCTTGCAAGTTGTTTGAAATAAAGAAAAAACATAAAATAAATGACTAAGCTTAAAAGATGTCAGATGTTAGTCATAGGTGTATGTAATCCACTTTGTATGAGTAACCAAGCTTACTGTTAATTTAAAGTTTAGGTTTTAAGTTGTGATGCTAGAATATGAAATTTGATTAATGTTTACCTATTCATATCTTTAATTTAATTAATGTAAACATATTCATATCTTTAATTTAATAATGTTAACCTATTCATGTGCTTAATTTGATCAATGTAAACCTATTCATGTCTTTAATTGGATTCCTGTTAACATATTCATGTCTTTAATTGGATTCCTGTTAACCTATTCATGTCTTTTATTGGATTCCTATTAACCTATTCATGTCTTTAATTGGATTCCTGTTAACCTATTCATGTCTTTTATTGGATTCCTATTAACCTATTCATGTCTTTAATTGGATTCCTGTTAACCTATTCATGTCTTTTATGGGATTCCTGTTAACCTATTCATGTCTTTCATTGGATTCCTGTTAACCTATTAATGTCTTTCATTGGATTCCTGTTAACCTATTCATGTCTTTAATTTAATCAATAAAAACATATTCATGTCTTAATTTGAAACATAGTTTTCATATATTTGCTACTGTTCAAGAAGAATGTCATCATGTGGTAGAGGTATGAGCAGGAGAATGCTTGGCTTGAAATTCTATTTTCACAAATTTGGCTTCACCTATTATATTCAAAATACAAATGTAGCTTTAAATTTTGCTTTTAAATTACTAGATTGAGATTTCGTATTTGCTAATGAATTTTCTATATTTATCAAGGCATTTATTTTTCACAAACACTGAATATCTACTCTTTTCCATTCACGAAGCAGATGTAATTGGATGAATCATAGTTTGCTTGAAAAGGAGGTATGTGTGTATGACACATCTAAAAGTGTGAATAGATATATAAATGAGTAACATATTTTGAGTTATGGATGTAGATATGCTTATATCCCTCATTTTGTCAGGAAAGAGGCTTAAAAGTTCCATACATTTTGTTTCAGTAGAGGTATAGAAGGGTTGCACAATATGGTTTTTGGAAATTAATACCAATGACATTTAACAGGCTTTCATTTTATAGAAAGGATCTTTTAATGGCATGGAGGATGAAGCACGCAAGGATAAAATAAATATATGTATTACTCAAAGCACTTTATTTTTGTGTAGAAGTGAAATCATATAAATTATAAAGCAGTGACTGTAACTGAAACATCGACATAGGTAGAGAATGACAAAACAATGTGCATCTTGGTGCAAAATAAGTCATAATGCATTAGTGATTAGTTTCGACTAACTGTTTACATTATCATGTTGAAGGTTATATTGAGATGAAAATCTTCCTTTTAAACATTATGTAGGTTATGAAACACCAGAGGATAGGGCCCCATAGGTGAAGGAGAAGTAGTTGCCAATGGTTATTGTTGACATAGAAACCAACAGGAAAGAACATCTGATATGTGGTATGTCCAATATACATTGCAATAGAGTTCATGCCTGCAGTGTTAAAAATATAGTGAAAAAAATGAGAGGGAAGACAAGTATTCCTATGGCGAAAAAAGTATGCTACAACATGGATTAAACAAATGAGTATTTTACAAATATTAAGATGCTTGCTAATGCCATTAATACCGGCATTCAGAAAGATTTGGAAAATTGAATGTCTTCGAGTAAAACAATGTTCACAACAATGAAAAGATCTTGTCGCAAGAATTTACATGGAAATCTCGAAATGTTATATATAGTCAACTTAAACATTATAACAAATTCAAAAGTTTTAGAAAGTTGGTCAAAGTCACTACATCACATCTTATGAAACCAATGGAAAGGTCTACTTGTCAACAGGTATACTCATGTGAAATACCAAAGCCTTTTGATAACCCATTGTAAATTTGTAGCTAATGTTAGATTTATAGACAAGCAAAAACCTTTATAATATATATTTCATTCTAGAACAATAATGTAAACAGAATGCACAATGTCAATACCCTATGTCATACCTGGATAGTAAAATGGAGCACCATTCCAGAATTTCCAGACATCTATGGTTAGATAACAGAAAGATAACAGGAAAAACGCAAATCCTCCAAGGCACAATACAAAAGATAATGACCTGAAACACGAGAAGATATGGAAATCATCGCATATAATACATGTACATTTCATCCCTCTTTACTTGAAAACAAATAACTCAAACTTCTGATCAAAGAAATTTTCAGGTCCCGATAAAAGTATTCAGAAGTTTTATTGATAGATCTTAAAAAATTTCAACTCTTCATTACCCTTATTTTTCCCTAACTTTGACTTACCGGTATCTAAAGTGCAACAATAGCATGTTTGCAAGTTTAGCAATCACCATGTTGCCATGACTTATGTGAATAATTTGTGGTTGAATTTCACACTGAACTTGAAAGAGTGATAAGGATTTCATTCAAAGTAAGACTAATGGTAAAAAGGTGCTATATTCAAATAGTATATACCAGAGGTTTTTATTTATAGGAATTGTGCCACCATCTCTTGAAAATCCACATAAAGCTCCTGCTATAAGACACTGAAATGATTCAATTACATTTCAAAGAATAACATTTATGGATTGCTATCTACGTTAGCTTTTTAAACATATAATTTAACAGTTTCTTTCATTTTAAAGTGGTAAATGGAGTACGTAACATTTAGAATATTTGTTGTTTTTGCTCTGCTCTTTATTCTGAACAAAGAATAGATACATAAATAAAGGCAAATATACTAGCGGAAAAAAGGAACTGTGTATACTTAAAAGTTAAATCAAAATATAAAAAGCAATCTTTCATCACTCGTTATTCTTAAAGGCATAGTAATTAATATACTTTACGCATGTTTGAGTACTCAATTTGTTAAATATTCCATTCGCCTTGATGGCCACAGCATACTTTTCTAGAGTTTCCAGCCTAAGCAACACATGGTTGAGAATTTCTTGCATTCATTGACATTATTCTATGTATTGAAACAGAAAAACGTTGGTTTTTCTAATGAAATTTTTATCAAGAAATGCCCTGCATGATTGAAAATGATTGTTTGCAAGCTATTGTGATACTGGAAGCTAGGATGTCTCAAAGCAATGTGGCAAGGCAGTTTGGAGTTCATATCAACACTGTAAATGCGTTACGGAGACAATATCAGCAAAGTGGCACCATTGGGAACTGCTACTGATCAGGATGCCCTCGTGTGATGTCATGTCGGTAAAAAACGTCCCAACAGCAGAGACGCTTGTGCTCAGGCTTACCATCATGCCAGAGAATGTTACACTGACACTTGTGTTATTTAGTGCCATCAATTTGGTGAAGAGAGCATTATAATCTGGGCTGATATTTCAACACATGGAAGGTCCCATTTGTTGATAGCAGAGGGCAGTTTAACGTGCATATTATTATGCTACAGTGACAATATTGTATGTCAGCATTCATTCACAACAACCAGCATAACATTATTCTGGAGCAGGACAACACAGGACCGCTTACCAGACGCATTGTTTATGACTAGTTACAGCAGCAAAACAGGAATGTGCTACCCTGGCTTGCAATGTCATCAGAATTATTGCCTATAGAACATGTTTGAGATGAAATGGAACAACGTCCACATCCACAGCCAAACCCCCCTGCTAGGTTGGGCGCTTTTCATCATTCTTCATTGCACATATGGCAGAACATTTCCCAGGCATTTCTGCATAACCTGATTTGTTCAATGTGCATAAAGAATGAAAACTGCAATTTAGGAACACACGCAAATGGTAGTTATTAACCTTGTGAAACTTTTTGCATTCCCTTGTCTTTCAGTGGCTATTCGTATCAACCATAATGGAAATAATCTGTTATGTGATGATTTAATTGAAAGACAATGCATTATATTAAATAATGATATACATAATGCAATATAATATTTTGTATATGAATCTATAAATGAAATTACTAAACTACACAGTTTCTTTTTTCCGCTAGTATTTTTGAAGTATGTAAAGTTCCGATAATCTTATGTCAGCTAAGACAAATAAAATGTATCTGTAGTGAAAGAAATAGATATTAAAGAAAGACAAGCAACAAAATGAAGTAGTCCAATGTTCACACATACCAACACCACTCCCCATATCAAATATCGAATTACAATCTTCCTGGGCTCCTTATAGATCATGAGGATCTTCCCAGCCTGAAAGTTATAAATACCAAACAATTTCAAATAAGCATAAAATATAGTCCAAGTGACTTGACTGAATATAGGTTTAAATTTTGTTTCAAAATAAAGTATTCAGACCCATCTCTATCAATGTAAGGAACAAACTGCAATTTAGGAACACACAAACTCTTGTTGATGAAAGTTACTTCAAAGTTAAACTCACAATAAGCTCAACATTTTCCTATAAATCTATAAACAAATCATTGAAAGACACTGCTTTTTGGTGCAGATTGATTTTAAACAATATTGGTGTCTTTTGATTACTATTCACATGTAGAAAGGAAAACAAAAAAAGTTTTCCATGAACAGTCTTGCAGACAATTAGTGACTGTCAATGAGGTACAAACAAGTAAAGTGACTGTCAGTGAGGTACAAACAAGTAAACTGGGATGCAATTAGTGACTGTCAATAAGGTACAAACAAGTAAAGTGACTGTCAATGAGGTACAAACAAGTAAACTGGGATGCAACTAGTGACTGTCAATGAGGTACAAACAAGTAAAGTGACTGTCAATGAGGTACAAACAAGTAAAGTGACTCTCAATGAGGTACAAACAAGTAAAGTGACTGTCAATGAGGTACAAACAAGTAAACTGGGATGCATCTTCTATATAATCCTGTTATTAACCGAAAACTGTTTCCTGATCCGTCCAATTTCAAAATACTAACTCTTGAGATCTGCTTTTGAATAGGAACCTTTGTCAAGAGTTTGGCATGACATGGATGTATGTACTGATAACTGTAGTTGATATCAAGAGGTGGGGAACCAAAATATTAATTAACTTCAGCTGCTTCATTGATGATAAAATCAAAGTTTTACAAAATGTAGAAAACTTCAGTATAAATAAAGATATTTCCATTATCTCTGCATCAGTATCTATCAGTACTTACTTGAAGACCTAGGAAACACATAAAGCAGGATGTCAGTGTACCCAGCAATCCCTCAGGATCGTATGGCATCTGTGTTTTATATATTTCCTACAATAAACATTACTTGATTACATATATTGCTTAGGATCACATGCTAATTGAATTCTTAATATCTCCTTCAACAAACATTCTATAAACTAGGACATCAACATCACTCCAACAACAACTTACATTGTGCTGCATGGGGTCTCACTGACAACATTGTGCTGCATGGGGTCTCATTGACAACATTGTGCTGCATGGGGTCTCACTGACAACATTGTGCTGCATGGGGTCTCACTGACAACATTGTGCTGCATGGGGTCTCACTGACAACATTGTGCTGCATGGGGTCTCATTGATAACAATAATTATTTGTACATTATGTTTATTCTATATCTGACATTGGGAAAACAATACAGAAATATACTCATAAGTTGGGTTTTATTTGGCATGTTTGTAATTAACATCACATACAACAAATGTTTAGGTTATGGTGTGACACAAAAGCAGGACGTTACCATTAAACATTACACCACAGGACCTGGATAGTACCAAGATCACCTACACAGCCAGCTGAACATTAACTACTGCATATACTCATGCAAACACCCAAACATACACACAATATACATACTCTGTAATTCAAACATATGCTTTAATACATACATCAGAGGTCTTAGGTCATACCAATTCCAACACTTACCTTACATGTTGGACTTTGATAAATATGCTCTTCACCAAACACTAGCCTGTCAATGTAGCCTGCAGCTCCTCCAGTACAATTACTGTATTTACCTCCATCAGCAAGACCCCCTGGTCCAAGATATCCCCTGAAATATGATAAAGGAATAATGTATTTGACAGAAAAAATGTCTACATCAGCAAGACCCCCTGGTCCAAGATATCCCCTGAAATATGATAAAGGAATAATGTATTTGACAGAAAAAATGTCTACATCAGCAAGACCCCCTGGTCCAAGATATCCCCTGAAATATGATAAAGGAATAATGTATTTGACAGAAAATCAGCAAGACCCGGTCCAAGATATCCCCTGAAATATGATAAAGGAATAATGTATTTGACAGAAAAAATGTCTACATCAGCAAGACCCCCTGGTCCAAGATATCCCCTGAAATATGATAAAGGAATAATGTATTTGACAGAAAAAATGTCTACATCAGCAAGACCCCCTGGTCCAAGATATCCCCTGAAATATGATAAAGGAATAATGTATTTGACAGAAAAAATGTCTACATCAGCAAGACCCCCTGGTCCAAGATATCCCCTGAAATATAATGATAAAGGAATAATGTATTTGACAGAAAAAATGTCTACATCAGCAAGACCCCCTGGTCCAAGATATCCCCTGAAATATAATGATAAAGGAATAATGTATTTGACAGAAAAAAATGTCTACAGCAACAACCAGTAATGTAATAAACAAATTCAGATTTAAACAGTTTTGTTATAACCTTATATTTTTTCTTCATCATGATCTTACATGTACATACTTACACAAAGACACGTACATTAAAATATAACATGCAATAACTAATCAATGCATAAAAACACATCAGGACAAGTATCTAGACCAATTTTTTATTTCATATGAACAAATTAACTTATGAAGTGATATGGCATTTTATAAAGGTCCTGCTTGACACTATGTATACTTTGTTTTAAGTTTTGTGTATCATCTGGTGAGCTCAAATATGTAACTTACATGGGACAATTTGGTACAATGAGTCCAAATGTAATACTAAGATGAACTGCAACAAACACCAAATTCAAAATCCACTCAAACCAATAATCAATGATGTCTCGACCAGGACTCCACCACTTGTGCTATGGAAAATTAAAGAAGAAATCATTATTCTGACAATAATGTTTTTTCATCACATCCTTTACCCATTAGTTTATAATTGTTTTGAATTTTCTGAATCATACTGAATGAATGCTTGGTTGTCTTCTTTTTGAAAAGCCTCACTATATAATTCTTTGGACAAGCATTCCTTAAACCATTACTTACATGAGGATGATTGCATGGGGTACTTAGTTTTAATCATACATTGATTTTCATAGGAATGGTTGGGGGTTTTTGCCTTACTTTCAAAATTTTTCAGTTATATCAATTCATGGAAGCAGGAGAAACTAATGTTTTATATAAAGTGGTGCAAGCCTAGACTTAAACCCAGAATGCCTGCACTACAAGTCAAGTACTTAATCATTACACCAATCTGCACTAAGTGTTAGTATAGTAACAATTGTCAGCGGCAATTGCACTATTGTTGTTAATGAATCAAAGTCTACGACTATTGATAATGTTTCCAATAATCAATTATCACGCTTGTTTAGAATGAACCATTACTCACATGAGTTGTGTTTGTTAAAACGAATGTAACGTGTAAGTAATCATAGCGGCAGGTAATGAAAAATGTTTCTGATACCTATCCATATTCTGGACACACAAAATCAGTAGTATGGAGGTATTTTGGGTTGAAAAAGTAGAAAGAGGTCCCACATAGAACACAGGACAGGAATGCGTAAATAGATCATGTGATTACTTTGAAATGGCCCCTTCGACTTTGTCTATCTGTATATCTTTTACAGTATAGACGAAGTTGAAGTGGCCATGTCAAAGTAGTCACATGGTTTATTTATAAATACCCTAGATGTGAGCAATGTCATCTGTAAAATATGCAGAATACCATATGCTAACAAATGAACTGTATAATGGTGTAATGTCTACCAATTCGGAGAACAAGAGAGTAATACATTTTTAAATAAAATACAACAGTATACAATCCAAGTTGATACTTTTAATGCCTTTTTCTACCATCTCTAAATGTGCTATCTCATGGAAATAGTATGTAATTTTGTATTATATAAATACAGTGTGTCCATAAATACATGTGCTAGTACTTATATTTATTTGGACTGTAGTCTTATCATGCATTAAATGCTTATTTCATCACATTTTCGGTTACCAATAGTGCAGTGATAGAACTGGAGATAAATATGAGCACAGTCAGTGATTTGGTGACAATTTTTCAACCATAATTCATTTCATTTGGCTTGATATTTTTTATTTTTAACTGCCCAATGGTCAACATTGATCAATGTGGTAAATCTCTACATGTTCCATCTGACTTAATATATTTGAGATTTCTTTTCTGACTGTTTGATAAAAAAATTTTTTGTATTATGTTATATTTTTGTTTTTGTTTACATGAAAACAAAATGTTTAATATGCTTTATCTTTAACATGTTTTTCACAAAAGAAAATTATGTGGAAAAAACAATGTTTTTTCTTGCATTAGATGGCTGAATTTCAAATATCAGAATGTACCGATTATTTCCATTATCAATCGACAGTACCCTTCTGGTAGTATCCGATAATCAATAGTAAAATTTAACCGATTTTACAACACTATACTAAGTGTATCTCAAAAGAATAAATCAAGGATAAAATTTAGAAGTTCTAGTACTTTCATTTTCCAAATTTAAATGTTTTCAATCTTGTAGATTTTATGAGAAAACACATTAAAATCTGAAGGAAAAATATCTGCTTATGGTTATGATTTCAACTATTCTATGAAAATATAAAGTTTTCTTAAATGCCTTTTCTTAACTTTTCAAGAGTTTTGCCAGATCTTTAATTTCACATAATTTGTTTAAATGAAAAAAATGAGTCACTCAGAAATTTAATATTTGTAGGGAAAATTTTTACATAATTTTATATTAGTCTAGTTTTGTTTTTAAATAAAAAATATGCACTCTGTGTACCTTCACGCTATTAATACTGTAAATCAATAACAAAGATAAATGTGTCTCACCATGTTTGTATCTGCTATTCTAGCAAAGAACATATGTATGGTAGCTGTGACAAGGTAGGTGCCAGCAAATCTCTGTAACACACCAGGTATTCGAAATTTGGGAAGATATACAACTAAAACGAAATTCAAACATACAGTGAAAGTATTATCTGTTATGGAATGCAGGTACTTAAGTTCGATTTATTCCTGAACACAATAACTTTGTGCAATCACAATATAATTAGTATAATTCAATCAGTTGTAGGAAACTAAACACAAGCATTTTATTAGCATTTATGGCTAGGATAAGGTTTTAGGAAACTAAACACAAGCATTTTATTAGCATTTATGGCTAGGATAAGGTTGAAATTCAATTATTTATAAGGAGATAAATTTTCAAAGTGAAAGCTTGAAACAACAAATATGACAAATTTGAAAATGTCGGACAAAGGTCATGGTCAAGGTTGCAAAGTCAGTGGCTTTGGTGTGACTTGAAAGGGGTTAATAGTGGAGTATGTATGTCATATATGAAATCTCTTTCTCTCATAGTTCAAAAGTTCTGGTGAGGGTTAAAGTTTGACAACAGAAAAACAAACACACAGACAGACAGGGCACAAACAATATGTCCTCCGATCTATCCATCCCGGGGCATAAAATTATTCTGAAGGGAGGCTTTGTTTTTACACGGATGTCATTGTTGATTGTGTTTAATTAACAATAACCCAAAACTTTTTGTGTGATGGTGGCCATTATTTGTAGTGACAATGTCTGACAGGTATATTTCAATGAATTTCACCACTTGCTCTGACAACCAAGTCTGAACATCTTAAATTCATGTTAGTTTGGAATATTTCTGAAAACTTGGACATGGAAGTTTGCCTAGATATCAGAGCTACTCAGTTGTAATTAAAATGAACATTACAGGTATTTGACACTTAGATGGTACAATATGTTAATTCTAGCCAAAACGTAGCAGGGCAGAATATGACAAAAGTTAAATTTAGATTAGAATAAAAAGTATTCACTACTATGATAGAAATTCAATTACTAATACAAAATAGTTGTGTCATCATACCTAAGAGATATGACATTTTGAGGAATTTAGTCAAGTTCTTGACTATTTTCATTTCCCTATCAGATTTTACATTTGTGACAGTACTTACAATTTGTTATATTTTGATTTGTAAAAACTGATATTATTACTTATAACAAAACCAATCTGATAGGCATATTTAAGAATATTAGTGATAACACTAGGAATTTCACATAAACACAATTTTTTGTGTGCATGGGTTTGGTGGTCTTGACAGTACAGCGAGAGGTTGCAGTGAGTACCAATGTAGCATTTTGCTGTCTTAACATAAATGCAATCAAAAGGTGATAATTAAAAACAAAACAAGATGTGTCTGTGAAATATGAAAGCCCCTGGTGGCAACAAAGTCCAAATAAGGCAAATTTTGCAATGACTTATATCTTGATTACATCCAACCCATGGGAATACATATGTGAAATATGGAAGCCCTATCTCTTGCAATTTATAAGTTATAAACGAGTCAAAACTTTGTGTCAAAATTTTTAAATGTAGGTGAAAGGTCAAAGTAAAGGACAAGAGACAAAAAATTATGGTACCAAAGGAAAGGTCTTGTCACAGGGAATATGCATGCGAAATATTAAAGTCATATCACATAACATTCAAAGTTATAGCATGAACTATTTTTTTCCTAAGTTTACCTTTAAATCCAAGGGCAAGGTCACAAGGTCAAAATTTTTTTGTACTAGTAGAAAGGCGTTCCCTCAAGATATGCACATGTGAAATATTAAAGCTCCATCACTCAGCATTCAAAATTTATAACAAGATTTTTCCCCAAAACATTGGTCAAATGCCAAGATCAAGGTCAGAAGGTCAAATATTACTGTACAAAGATAAAGGTCTTCCCACAAGAAATACACTTGTAAAATATGAAAGCCCTATCACCTACATTTACAATGTTATGACTCTTTTATTTAAAGCGGGATGGAATGACAGACAGACAACCCAAACACTATATGCCCCCTTATTCTTCAAGATCAGGGACATAAAAATCGATTCAAAGTAGTGGAATGAACAAATCATATGTTTAATTAATATGTATATGTGTTATACGTCAATATCATTCTAAAAGATTCTGTATTTGAGTTTTTTTCCAAGTAACATCATGAAATGTTACACTTACACTGACATCCACCAGAGTTGACGAGAAGACCAAGTAAGAACAGGATACAGGAACGTTTGAAGATCTTCAGGAATATCTTCCACTTCGGAGTCATATCTAAAAGCAGCCTCTTATATGAGAAAGCCATTGACGTTCCCATAATCCACACAAACCTGTCAATCAAAGAATCTAGACACTCCCTCACTCACATATTGGTACTATATTATAATGGTTTGTTATCAGTAATTTTTCAGCTAATTGAATGCAGTCTCATCTGAGCTTAAATAGTTAAATTTAGTATAAGAAATTCAATTACTTAATGGCTATCAATTTCATCAAAAAATGTAAATCCTCATAAATTAAGTAAATTTATTATCTTCTATATATTCTATGCAAAAAAATCATATAAATTATTTAAGCATTATTTTTAATTTCACTTCTGGAATAACAAAACATCTTTTCAACAAATTATCCCAAAACAATGTGATATATGAATATTTGACTTATAGAACAAAAAACTGAAATTCGAAAGTAACAGCCATATGAGTACACTACTCCAAGGAACATGCATTTTGCATGGAAACATTGAAACCATTAGAATAAAACAGAGAGAGATAAATAGACAGACATGAAGACAAAGTGATCCAGAAAAGTGGCTATGCTTTGCAGGTGACACAAATCTAATCTATATATCTATGTATGCGATTAGCTAATGATTGGCTATTAAAGCTCCATTTTTGTGGAGCTCGGGTAGCTCAGTCGGTTAGAGGGTCGGATGCATGACAGCTAGGTGATTCGGTACCATGGGTCGTGGGTTCGAGTCCCGGACGGGGAACGAATATAAGTGAAATATAGGGTGCCTTGTTAACTGTAGTGTCTTTGTGCTTTATATGTTTGTCTAATTTGTCTTTATTTTCTACAGGTATTTCTTCGGAGATCCAAGGTCCATAGTACTCCCAGGTGTTTCACTGATTCTATTTGTGCTCTATATGTTTATTTCTCTTTCAGTGATGTATCCTCTCAGGGGATCCGCCTGCGTTTACGTCGGGTAAATTCCTTCACTTTCCGCGGCCGTGTTGTCATGCATGCGATTAGCTAATGATTGGCTATTAAAGCTCCATTTTGTGGAGCTCGGGTAGCTCAGTCGGTTAGAGGGTCGGATGCATGACAGCTAGGTGATTCGGTACCATGGGTCGTGGGTTCGAGTCCCGGACGGGGAACGAATATAAGTGAAATATAGGGTGCCTTGTTAACTGTAGTGTCTTTGTGCTTTATATGTTTGTCTAATTTGTCTTTATTTTCTACAGGTATTTCTTCGGAGATCCAAGGTCCATAGTACTCCCAGGTGTTTCACTGATTCTATTTGTGCTTTATATGTTTATTTCTCTTTCAGAGATGTATCCTCTCAGGGGATCCGCCTGCGTTTACGTCGGGTAAATTCCTTCACTTTCCGCGGCCGTGTTGTCATGCATGCGATTAGCTAATGATTGGCTATTAAAGCTCCATTTTTGTGGAGCTCGGGTAGCTCAGTCGGTTAGAGGGTCGGATGTATGACAGCTAGGTGATTCGGTACCATGGGTCGTGGGTTCGAGTCCCAGACGGGGAACGAATATAAGTGAAATATAGGGTGCCTTGTTAACTGTAGTGTCTTTGTGCTTTATATGTTTGTCTAATTTGTCTTTATTTTCTACAGGTATTTCTTCGGAGATCCAAGGTCCATAGTACTCCCAGGTGTTTCACTGATTCTATTTGTGCTTTATATATATATATATATATATATATATATATATATACACATCTATATATATATATATATATATATATATATATACATATGTATATATTACATAGATATATAGATTAGATTGGATATATATATATATATATATATATATATATATATATATATATATATATATATAAATGCTTCATGAGAATATTGTTATGTGAACAACTGTATACTGATCTATGTACATTTCAGTAAATATACCAGTCAGATATAAAGGTATGCAGTACTTAGGCTCTGGTGATTTTCCCCAGTACTCCAACACCATGCACAGCCTACCACCACATGTGTAAGACAGTCCCAGGGTAATGTTGTTATTTAACATTTATAAAACAAACTGAAAAGCTTTCAAGAATGACAACTCACCAAGGAAATACAAGATCTGCTACTGTTAATCCATTCCAATGAGAATGATCAAAAAACCAATAGCCCCCACCACCATAGTTTACAAAATTCATAATGGTCAAACTCAGTCTAAAAGCAAATATTGAAATAAAGATAGTATTTAAGCAAATAAGAACATGCCTTTTTCAAGCACAAATCTGTGAAAGTTGAATAAAAAATGTTAGTAATACTCCGTGTCTCAAAGCAGACAGGAAAATAAAATGCAAACAAACTACAAGCTTAAGACATAAATACAGTCATCTATCCAAACAATACAATCAAAGTATTAAAATCAAATGAATGAATCCCTTGGAATTTTTTGTTGTAAACAGCTTTTGTTACTGTACTACTATTGTTATAGTTTTTTGTATTTAATTAATCAATACAAATTTTGACAGAGGACAACATAATCTCAAAGTAATTTAACATCTCAAGTACATTTGCCTTTTCCAACAAGAATGGAAAAAAGAATAATTGAGGCCAATGATTGAAGCCAAGTCTGCGCCTTAATTCCAGTGTCAAGTTCTACAAATATCCCTCTTGTTTAGCACAATGAGTTTTACTGTAAGGAGAGTTAACTGTATCAGAAGTTAAAGTCTAGAAATAGGAAATAAGCCAAGGAAAAGACAAAAAGACAGGCACACATGCTTAATACACTTTCATAAATAAAACAAAGTTAGAAAAGTCAGTGTAAACAACAAGCATCGTATAAAAAAATTTATGTGTGTTTATCTGATCTTTTTTATATATATATATTTTTTTTCTTTTTAATTTATGATTTTCATAATTTTTATTTTTTCTGCAGTATGTTTCATTTGCTAGATGTCTTGTTTCCAAACTTGTACAGAATGAAAATTGGAAAAAGGCCCAAAACATTATTTGCTAAGAAATACTTGAAAGGTTCAACTCAATGCTTGCCTGTTGTGTTAGTGGAGCTGAAAGATATTTTATACATCTCATGTAAACAGCTGCAAAGAAAACAAACATAGCATATTAGTTACATAGAAGGCACACACTATGATGAGGGTCATCTGTCACTCACCATGGGAATACTAAATCTGCTATAGTCAATCCATTCCAGCGTGAATGTTTGAAGAACCAGTAACCTCCGCCTCCATAGTTTACAAATATCATTGCTATTATGCTTATCCTAAAGCCAAAATGCAAACTGTATGAAAGTTGTTCATCGCTCAAATAAAATATAAAAGATCTATGAAAAATGTACAAGATCCTCAGCTTCTATTGGAAATGTTACTGAAATGATAGAAAGACTCAAGTTGTCCAGTTGCCATAACTGCACCCTTAGTATTTTAAATGCTACAAAACATTATTCTTCAAAATCTTTTTTCACTCATGTGTTACAATTTATAACAAGTCTAGTTGTACTAAGAGTTATCTCCCATTTCTTTTGTAAAATACTCGGAAATGTTCTCTGAATAAGGTAAGCATAATATTTTACATTATTAAATATAATATTTGTCCATTGCTCACAGCCCTTGTTTAGGAGGTAGGAATAATGAAATTATTATTTTTTGCTTCCTAATTAAGAACAAGCACTACAGATTTAATACAACTGACTTTTACATTATTCTAAATAAGGCAACAATACAAATTATATTCCAATGTAGAATTTTTTCATATGACAATTTTATATATGTTTTTAAATTTTTTGATGTCGAAAAATCTATGTCAAAACCATGTGTTGAAATAACATATTCAAGCAAAAGAAATTAGCATTGTTACCCTCTGAAAGTATCAAGTGAGCGCAGTCTTTGCTTTGTAGGGGGGGTCTCTACACCATCTACTGGATTGATATTCGTCTGCATATTTCCAAGATCTTGTGACATACATGTATACGGATTCTAAAATAAAAATGACATAAGAATCATGTGGTTATAGGTGATCTCATGTATACGTCAGTCTTTTGATGAATTGTATTAAACTCCAAAGTATCAAAATTACAAGAGTTAGCTGTCTTTTAATTACTTAAATCTGTCTTGATTTATAAATATTATTTTTTTAGAAAACAAGCTTTACCATAAATTCTTAAGAAACTGGAGAATTGTTTAAGACATAGACTTGGCATAGCAAGTGTATATAAGTTAACTTTTATAATCAATAACTATGGAATACAGCACACATTTTGTTCTATCTGTGTTGAGAATTTGAATCATATATGTAGAAGCCTTTTCATTCATGCTGCCTCATGTCTAATAGATAAATTAAGAAGCAAGGAATCTGACATGTAGGTAGTCAATATGGGAATATTACAAAGGTAAGAAAGGAGACAAATATCAAGGTACAACTTCACCCGATTAAAACTTCAGGTTGCGCAATGAACTCACCACATTCTTATCTTCCTTTGATGTATGTTTTCTTCGCTTTCTTAGTGTTGGGTTTGAAGGATGGGTATATTTAGTGCAATCTTTGGGGTCAGTTGTGGTGGAGTATTTCTGTGAATCAGGTTTTTTTTTTTCAGATGTTACAGAGATATTATAGAGAATAAGTCAGGGATATTATATTTATTCATAAAAGAAAATCATTTGATTGCTAACTCTCTGTACCTATGGAGATATTTAACTTCAAATACTTGTATTTGAACAATGATTCTTACAATGAGAATAAAATGAATAGACAATCACCGTATTTAGCATCTAGTATTTGCTGTTTTGTTTTTTCTTCTCATTGAGTCATAAAACAAATGTCGAGGTCACTTCATACTTTGTCAGCAAAGAACACCTTAAGACCAACTGACAATATTAGATTACAAGATTACAGTTCCTCAAAAGTTCAAAGTTGAATGAAAGTTGTTATAGTTGAGGAAACAGATAAACCTAAAGATAGCACAACTTTATATACCGATAGTAGTCACTATCGAACAATTAGAATGTAAATATAATATACAAATTTACATGAAGGTAGTGAATTAGTCCAATACCTTCATTTTTGGTTTTTACAAACTCCAAAAAACATAAGCAATGGAAGTTGCCTGTGAATATACATGTACTAGTGTATCATCATGCTCAGGAATTGAAGAATATCAATAGAAAATATTAGCAAATGAAAGCATGCAATACATAGGATTGTATGTAGTGCATACAATATAGAAATTATACAGCTTGAAGGACAACTTACTGGCTCAATGTGGTTTTCTGTTCCAGTACAGAGTATAAGTCGGTTGAAATACTCTCCCCTAAAAAATATCATACCTATAAATTATACATGTACTCTCCCCTAAAACAGTATCATAACTACATGTATATATTATACATGTACCTAAAACAACATCATAACTATATCAGGGATCGAGAATGTCATGCGCCCTGCAACATAGTCCCATTCAGACTGAAACTGCTAACTCTGTGCGCTCTATTGCGCATTAAAATTTCGAAGCAGCAAACATTGGTTCCACAGTGTGCGTTTTCGGTTTTTGACATAAGTGTCTTCCTAATATCTGGTTTGATAAAGATGCATGATTTGAAGCGATAAGATCTTAACAGTGCTCCCAAAAATGATCCCCAAAGCCTATCCAAAGCACTTTAAAAAGCTTAGTTTCCTGTCAGTTATTGCCTCTTTATCTGAAACTAGTGCTAGTGGTCGTTTTAGTGAAGTTGCATGTACTCCCCAATCAGTGGATCTTGAAAAACAGCCGAACCAGTAGCCCAATTTACTAACAGTCATAGACGTTAATCATAACCGTAATTCAGGTATTTACGAGATCAACTACTTATTCCTACTTCAAGTAATGCCCCTTCACACCATAATGAATTGACGCAACATACATGTAACGAATTGTTAAAATTTAACAAATTCCGTGTATAATTGCTGCTGTATGTTGTACAAACTGAAATACATCACATGGCTTATTTATACATTACTCAATAACTGTTTCTACATCTCCATAATTTCAGTCAAAGTTTCTGATCAAATATCTGTATATACACATGCAAGGCAAATTCTTTCATGAAAAAATCATGTTATAGAACTGAAAAGTACTGTTCTTGTTATCTTTCTGTGCATTTCATGACTATTTCCACATCCATCCACTTTTATATAATCACAAATATTTCAGACTACAAGGTCAAAGCATAAAGATTCACAGCTAGTATACAATCTGTGCGCTGACAGCGCGGTAAATGTACACTTTGCGTACATTACTTATTTGTTTTAGATACGGTGAGATTTAGCAGTGGAAACGCCAATGATATGCATATATGTATAATGTTTTCGCTGCGTATGGGCTGTTCGTTGGCATATATCAAGAATTTTTGTGCATGCACAGGATTTCTCAATGTGCGGAAAGAGCTGCGACGTACGAGTGCATACAACAACAAACTCAAAATGCTTGTGTAACGTTCTCCCAACATACGACAGTGTATGACAGCGAGTACCAAAATTTCGCCATACGCATTTCTAATCCATTATAGAGTAAAAGCCACATAATTTGGGTTTATATTTATGATTTTCAGTGAAACGCATTTTCATCGGGTTCAACTACATTTACAGTACGGGTTTACCAAAGATTGTTAGTGAAACAGACTACAGGCACCAAAAGATCATGATTCTACTTAAAATAAAAGTGTTGGGTGCTGGGTCTTTATCAAATTTCGCAAGAGACTAAGTTACAAAAATAGTGAGAAATTGTTCAAAGTCAGAATTAAAGGCAAATTAAGGACTTCTCAACCACCATTCTGTTTACTCACTGTAGAAATTCATAACAAAAAAACGTATAATTAAATCAAACAGAATTTCCCCTCATTGTTTAAAAGATTTGTTTTTGTTGTCCTGTCCCCTGAATTACTCAATAGTGACATCTAATAAATATGACACAAAATACAACTTTGCAAAAATTGAATTTTCTAAATGGCCCTTTCGAAAGATGGCCCATTGAAATTGAAAATGGCCCACTGAAGTCTGAGCAATGGGGGCCATAGTCCCAGTGATCCAGTTTGCTTTCCTAATCACTGCTATATATTATACTCTCCACTCAAATAGTATCATACCTATGTATTATACTCTCCCTTAAAACAATATCATAACTATACATTATACTTTCCCCTCTAACAGTATCATAACTATATATTATACTCTTCCCTAAAACAGTATCATAACTATATATTATACCTAAAACAATATCATAACTATATATTATACTCTCCCCTCAAATAGTATCATAACTACACATTATACTCTCCCCTTAAACAGTATAAAAACTATATATTATACTCTCCTCTCAAATAGTATCATAACTATATATTATACTCTCCCCTCAAACAGTATCATAACTACATATTATACTCTCCCCTAAAACAATATCCTAACTATATATTATACTCTCCCCTCAAACAGTATCATAACTATACATTATACTCTCCCCTCAAACAATATCATATATATATATTATACTCTCCCCTCAAACAGTATCATAACTATACATTATACTCTCCCCTCAAACAATATCATATATATATATTATACTCTCCCCTCAAACAGTATCATAACTATATATTATACTCTCCCCTAAAACAATATCCTAACTATATATTATACTCTCCCCTCAAACAGTATCATAACTATACATTATACTCTCCCCTCAAACAATATCATATATATATATTATACTCTCCCCTCAAACAGTATCATAACTATACATTATACTCTCCCCTCAAACAATATCATATATATATATTATACTCTCCCCTCAAACAGTATCATAACTATACATTATACTCTCCCCTCAAACAATATCATAACTATATATTATACTCTCCCCTCAAACAGTATCATAACTATATATTATACTCTCCCCTCAAACAGTATCATAACTATGTATTATACTCTCCCCTCAAACAGTATCATAACTATATATTATACTCTCCCCTCAAACAGTATCATAACTATGTATTATACTCTCCCCTCAAACAGTATCATAACTATACATTATACTCTCCCCTCAAACAATATCATATATATATATTATACTCTCCCCTCAAACAGTATCATAACTATATATTATACTCTCCCCTAAAACAATATCCTAACTATATATTATACTCTCCCCTCAAACAGTATCATAACTATACATTATACTCTCCCCTCAAACAATATCATATATATATATTATACTCTCCCCTCAAACAGTATCATAACTATGCATTATACTCTCCCCTCAAACAATATCATATATATATATTATACTCTCCCCTCAAACAGTATCATAACTATACATTATACCCTCCCCTCAAACAATATCATAACTATATATTATACTCTCCCCTCAATCAGTATCATAACTATATATTATACTCTCCCCTCAAACAGTATCATAACTATGTATTATACTCTCCCCTCAAACAGTATCATAACTATATATTATACTCTCCCCTCAAACAGTATCATAACTATGTATTATACTCTCCCCTCAAACAGTATCATAACTATGTATTATACTCTCCCCTCAAACAGTATCATAACTATATATTATACTCTCCCCTCAAACAGTATCATAACTATGTATTATATACTCTCCTAGAACAGAATTATAACTACATATTACACAAACAATGAATACTGTGCAAGGACCTGCATTGTTTTTATAAGTTTATCTTTGCCACCTAAGTTCCAGTTTAAGATCAATGCAACTGACCCACATTGCGATGAAGAAGGTCTTCAACATTTTAATATAAATAGATATAGATAATCTTGACTTGCTCTGCTAATTGTGGAAGCATACCCTTACTTGTATTTGTGCGGATATATCTTATCTGACAGTGTTAACTTTGCTTGGCATTCAGTTCAAAATCTAGCAAAACTGTATCACTACACATGATCTGTATATTTATACAAAATTAAGACTCTGACAAAAAATACCATCAAATTCTGCAACTACAATTCATCTGATACTTTAGTCTATCTGATCATTTTTTCGTGCGATTGACCATCAGATTAAATGGAATTCACTGTATACCAACTTATCATTTTTCAATGAATGTACACCAAATCTGATAAAGCTCTGAAGGCTGCAATAATTAGCACTAACCCTAATTTTTAAAGTTTTCCAAAATATTCGTTTATGACATCCATTTGGGAAAAATGCAGCTTTTGTAATATTTCTCTCATATGCAAAGGTATGTTCACTTGTTTACACCACATCACACAGAGTTCTCAAGTGTGGAACACTACTAAGTAACAGTGAAGGGCGTTATCTTCATTACAATATATATACATCTACTCTGCTCTGTAAAGGTTTGATTAATACGGGTGTATCTCAACTACTAAAATCCATCACGGTTTGCATTTAGTCACCTACCAAATCCATTGTTCTCGATGTGGGCACTTTTATGTGGGCAACTTACATCATAATTATATGACATCAGAACAACCACAAAGTGTGCGTGTATGTTGATGTTATTGTAGTTGCAATATTCCGTATTACAAGATGTAATCTTTGTTAACTGTTTGTTTCAAGGCAATTACGAACTTACCTATGTTTGTAACAGTTGTTTCCAATAGCATAGATGATAATGACTGCAACCAGTACACCCAATGCCACAAAAATTGCTGAAAAATGATTCAATTTACCTATAACCTATTCTTGATTTTATTTTGACAAATATATTATATAAAAAAGTGAAATCAACAACTAAACTGCAGAGAAAATGAAATATGGTGGCTGAACCTTGTTTACATTTCTGAGAGCACTTTTTAAAAACTATATATTCACTATAATTCATTTGAGATATAGAAGACAAGTGAACAAATAATAAATCTATTGTGATTTATCATATACATATATTTGTGTATACTTACGAATATTGCTGTCTGAAGGAGTGTTCATTAAGGTAATTTCCTTACATTTGATGGCATTCTCTACTACTGTGACATACATTGTATAGTTTCCATATTCTTTAAATGTCTGACTAAGATGTTTTTCGCTGTAAAACACAAAAATGTCTATGAAAATGTCAAGTCATTGTCATAATTTGTTTGAAATATTCTACAGAGAACCTGAAAGAAGTTTCAAGCGGAAGAATTTTTGAAGTTTAGTAGACATACAATTTTAATATCAATTTCAAATTAAAAAATTTTAAGTGCTTTGTTCCTTATGATTAACAGACCACCTAGCAAAGAAGGTGTTAAAAATTTAACAATGTTTACTAAATACAGTTGACCTCTTTTGAAAGCTGAGTGCTGAGACAGTTTTGTCTGACCTTATAATAAACATTATAAGTTACAGAACACAACAATTATCAATACTATATACATACTGGCATGAAGAATCCACCTTGCTATGAGACATTCCTTCCTTCAATTCTATAGCAAGTCGTGTTTTCCATCGAGTGTCCAACAACACATAACACGACGAATTAACTGGAATGTCTGCAGTATGTACTAGATTGCACTAAAAACAAAAACATAGGGTGAAACTAGAGATAACCAGTTGCTGAGGCAACATGGTGGGTCTTCTTCATAAAGAAAGAATAGAGAGAAAGAAAGAAGAAAAGAACAAAAAAAGAAAGAAAGAAATCTAAAAAAAAATTGTCTAACATATATTCCCTATATATCTAACTGAGACCCTATGTAAAGTGCACGCATTTGATGTGGTAGTCATGATTACTTATTCAGGCTATACAAAGTCTGTGTATTACACAGTTCCCAATGAGAAGTATGGTAACATGATGCAAAATGGTTGGACATAATGTGTGAAGTATGAAGTTACTATGGCTGACTATCAGCAGGATGACTATCATATTTAGCATAAAAAAAAACCTCATACAAACAAAATAAACTAAAATGGTGTTCATATGATGAAAAACACCTAGGTAACAACAACCTTTCACCATGTCCATGCTCATATTTGTATCTACAATTAGCCCAACAATTAATCACAACAATCACACTACTTAATAAAAGATTTCTAGGTAATTCCTTGTTTTTTGTACTGAATATGGAGAATTTCCTTTATAATTTTCACTTAGTATGCTTAAAATATTCCTCTTGTATAGTGTCCCTTACATTCAGATGTTTAGGTAGTAAGACTGAATCACTCATGAAGTCCTGTGTGATGGCTACACTATGCGAAGTAAGGTAAACTGATCCACACCGCTAGTGTTGCAGAGCTCTGAGAACGGCTCTTGATAGCATTGATCATTGATAACAGCTGGTGGTGGATAAATATTTCAAAACATTTTGAATAAATAATTCCATTAAGTAAACCCTAAGGAAACACTCAAAATAAGTACAATTTGTACTTTTGAACTGAAATAGGGTATTAACTTTCAGAGACAGAAAATTGCTATCACTTCACTACCGGGTATTTAAAGAGCTTAACCTGTAGAACATGACAGCCAAAATTTGACAAGTCTAGCATTAACAATTAACAATGCATACTAGAGAATTTGAAAACTAGATATTGTAAATTGAAAAACCTACTTTTTACATTTGATACTCACTGAAACACATTCAGTTCTCTGTGTCAATAAGGTAACAGTCATGTTATCTTTTAATGTTCCTGCTGTAGACACATTGATGTTCAGCTGGGCTTGGTCCATACCTATGTCATCTATATTATTCACTTTGCAGTCTGATGATGCTGTGCTAATGTTCAGAAGACTGAGAACTAAACAAAACAAATGGAAACAATTCAGTCAATAATCATTATAATGTGTCAAATGTAGAGCTTTAGAACTGGAAATTTTCGAAATGGATTATGGGTAAAAAATTGAAGTATTGTTGAGTATTGCTATCAATCTATAAAAAAAAAAAAATAATTAAAAGTCTGTCCATGAACTGGACTAATACATCTTGGATATTTTTCATTTCAACTTTCTACGGTAAGTTGTCCCTCGAATTTACTTTCCACTGATGAATACCAACTTTCCCATATTTTTTTTCAACAACTTATTCACTTATAAAAACATAATCAATAACGGAGGTTTATACAACTCTAAGGGCAATTCAAAACTGGTCTCATTCATCCTCTGGCTTCAGTTCATACTCCTTGCTAGGAAGGGATAGTGCTTGGCTGATTTTGTGGAAAAAATGTATGTTGGTTCCCTATAGCCACAGGGCAGTATCTTGTCCAGGTTTATATCCTGAAACTGATAGCCCATGACTCATGTTTAAACTGCAGAATGATATGGTAACACACACACTATACTTTACAAATTAAACATGAGTTCGCTGTAGTTCATTGTCTAGTAAGTCCACGAGTCACATCAACCAATTAAATTGCAAAGTGGCAAGTGATAATTTCATACCCTAGTTCAAGGTCAAGGCCACTAGGCAAAATGTCTTGGTCTCAAAATGTAGTACTTGTTATGGTGAATCTATGTGTAAATAACAATGACTATATGGCGAAGGGTTAAACACATTTTAAAGTGTCCATAGAAATTATAATACGACAAAATCATGTACAATGTAATATTCAGACAAATGCAAACCCCAGTTATGCTGACGTGAGACCTGATGCCCAGAATAAATAAGTGTCCCCTACATGCATGCAACACCCATCGCAAAAGTCCTGCAGCAACTGTGTGAAATAAATGAAAGCCCCTTTGCTTATGCTGTACAAGAAATCTTAGGCATGGTATTACTATAAGGCCAAAGTATCAAAAATGGTATCAAAATGCAGCGCTTGTTAAGGATCAAATATAGCGACTCTCACACATCTCAGTAAAATTGACGGTCAAAATTTGAAGTCCCCCAAAATGACTGTCTCTCGCCTTTCAAGGCCAGTATCGTGTTAGAATTACCACTAATGAAAATGTACACACTGAGCATTAAATCAAACTTTAAAATTGAAATGATGATTTTATTCAACATTTGGAAAACTTGCTCGCAGACTGCACTGTTTCTGCTTTAACAACATGCTTAAAATCCGACTGCAATAGTGACTTACGATATTAAATTAAATATTCATGTAGGTATAACAGTTGGAATTCCAATTTGTATTTATGTCTTTCAATTTTGAGAAAGCATATCGTTTCTGATGACAAGCTAGGTACGTACAGTCATCAGTACATTTGTAAAGTATGTGTAAACAAACATGTTGGATTTCTAATAAGGACACAATGAAGACACTTCTCCAGAACAGTTGCAGTGAATATTCAATATACTTCAGTGACTAATGTCTTACTTACCGGTACCTTTTATGGACAATCGAACCGAATATCTTACACTATAAAATTAACAATCTACAAAGTCGGATTCCCAATGACTGTCCTGGATTTACAACACTAATTCTAAATTATTTGTTGTTTGCGGTACTAGTAAGGGGATAAAGTAAACAAATTACATGTATTACCCTTTTATATCAAACATTGGCAATGACTCATTATAATAAGAAAATATATTTCTAAAATATTTTCATATTATTTAACTTAAATTTTAATTCTGTAAATTTATATTGATGAAATTATCCTTTTCTTTCTCTACTACATACATTTTTATAACTCTGTGTCATCCCACGCTATTGACACATTTTCAACTCATGAATTTGTATTGCTCAGGTGAAATCAGGTATATAAGGGGTACTCATACAGAGTTGCAAGTTTTGGGTTAAATTTAACTTTTATGAAAATTTTAATACTCAACTGTTGTTGTATATGTAACAGTTAATTTATTGGACATTTTTTTCAGAATTCTACACTTTGAATTCTAGTTGAGAACTGCACAGCTCTGCAAAGTGCATCAAAGTCATTGTTGTGCAAAAGAAGGTGCATTTTGTTTTCTTATAAATTAATTTTGTACATGTAATACCTAGCTATATTTATCGCTTCTTATTAGTTAGAAATCTAATAAAGGTAATTTGGGGTATCATTAGTAGTATTTTTTAATGTGAACACTTGATTCATTGTGATCTGCTGCAGTCCTCATACTAAACCTTTAATCAGGTTGGGGGAAGCCTCTCATTTGTGAGATAATCTCTCAAATGAGTAATTACTCATGAGTAGTTAACTATCTCTCTTTTCAGTAATCAATTTCAAGTAATAAAAAATGAAATTTTGTAATTCAAAAGGGCACATGTTTACAAGATTCTGAATTTAGTTTATAAAACAAGTTGACATTTTAACTTACCGTTTTGGAGTTTATAGCTGCACAAATGTTACAACTATAAACTCCAAAATGGTAAGTTGAAAAGGTCAACTTTTTTTGTATTTTACATTCAGTATATTATAAAGATGTGTCGTTTTATTACTTTAAGTCAAATTAATAAGAAACTTTAATTTTTTAGTACTTGTTTACTTCTGTTCCTTCCATGAAATTGATTACAGTGATAGTTACTCATTAGAGTGATTATCTCTCAAATGAGAGGATGCCCCCAACTTGTTAATAATATATTGATAGGGTATCAGATTCTGAATGGTCCAATTCTGACCTCTTTAGAGAATACTTGGAGGATCATTTCCTGAAGTATGTTCCCCTGAAGGATGACCAGAAAGTCCTGTTATTGTTGGATGGACACAAGTCCCATGCATCTGTGCAGCTTGCTCAATGGGCCAGAGACTGAAATATCATCCTATTCATACTTCCTGCCCACACCAGCCACATACTTCAGCCACTTGATGTGGGATGTTATGGCCCAACGCAGCGTATGTACGACTCAGAGTGCCAAAATTCCTTAGAGAGTCACATGGGGCGATAACGAGATACAACGTCTGTAGCCTGGTTTGCAAAGTGTATTACTTCAGATAATTTGATATCCGCATTTAAAAAAACAGGCATCTCTCCACTCAACAGAGAAGTAATTTCCCCAGAAAAGCTTAAACCATCTGAAGTTTTCAATGTTGAAGATATAACAAATCAATCATCTAGTTAAGAAATAAAAGATAGGAGTGAAAAAATGAAGTGGACATTTTTTAGAGAGAAAGAGCAGAAGTTAAGGGAAATAAAAGGGCAAAAAGGAAAGAAAAGAAAGACAATGAGTGCAGTAATATCCGGACACTGTATAACAAATGAGGAAATCATAGAAAAAATGGTACAACATACAGCAGAACAACCAAAAAAAAGTAGAAAAATTTCTGAAAGTCAGGAGCCATCTATATCTGGGGTTAAGAAACAGAAGAGAAGTGTGAAAAAGTAGAGCAAAGGCTGTGATGAGGTAGACTCAGAAGATGTAAAGTCTTTTATGCAAATGGATGATGATGAACTCTGCTGTGTATGCAAATAGCACACACCAAGTGAAATTAATTAGGCAGAGTGATTGTTTATTTATGGTAAAGTGGGCCCAGTGTGATGGTATGCGGGATGGATATCCATGTAATCACTGGACACATCTTAGATACTGTTGCTCTACGAGGGTTATTCGAAGAAATTACATTAGTTCTTGTGTCCACATTGTTTGGAGTAAAATAAAAAAAAACCTTAAAAGTGAAAAAAAAGCAAAATAACTTTAAGAATTGAATATCATAATGCTGACTTTATTTTGCCATAAAATAACTTATTTGACAAATTAAACTTAATTTCTAATTATTATGAACCTTAATTAAAATATTTCAATTCAGCAATTATGGTTCATGATTTAAAACTAAAAATATGATTTGCTTGGCCTTAAATTGGATGCCTATATCTTAGGTGGCGCTATTGTTGAATTTACAAACATAATGGCGGCTGCCATTGGTGTAAACACACTTGTGTTAAACCCCGATAGGAAAAAGAAAAAGCACGAATAAAGTTAAATGTCCACAATAATTTGGTAATATATTGAAGGATATTCGTCAGCGTGAGTTGAAATTAACAGCCTTTCTTATATCGAAATAGAAATGTCAACATTACTGTTTTGTCCGTCAAATTTACAACACTCGAGGATATATGTTGAATGTGTGTGAAATCCTGTTCCTTTTAACAAGATATATTAATTTGAAAGTTTAAAGTTGTATACCCTACAATTCAGTATAATTTCAAAAATAGCGCATGTAAAACAAAAACTGTATTTTTCTCGTATGGCTGAAGTTATTAACTTTGCGTTAATAACATCTTTTGTTGCTTCAAACCCTCGGAGAGATCAAAATAAAAAGAAAATACTTCGTAAATAAAGTGGGTATTCCATAAATACAACTAGGACCTGACTTCGCACATGCGCACTTTAATTAAAACAAATACGATGAAGGGAGACTCCAAAAGAAATCGATTTCAGTAAATACTAACTTTAGCAGACTTGAATGCAGATTGTTAAAGTTACTCGTCAAGTTTATTTACCTCGCCCTCCACTAGTGTCCGTGATGCGGTGGCGTCCGAATTAGATCACGTGATAAGTTGGTTGTAAACATTCTATTTACAAACATCGTGTTTTAGACAGCCATATCTCACTTAATACGACGAATTTGATCCCAATATTTGCAAGAGTCCTTTTTTAAATATGTTTGAGGCTTATTCATATAAATTCAAAACAATTTAGAATAAATCAACCCATAATATGCATTCTACCAGCGAACATAGGGTATGCAGCTTTAACCAAAATTATTTCTAAAACACCTAATCATTTTGATAGCAAATACAGAAACAAAAGCATGTGTGATTTACAGTGCTTACATTTACTTACACAATAGTAACTTTGTGTATCCAACATGTTTGTATTTCATGGGAAACGCCATGTTGACAGTCACATGAACAGTTTACCGAAGAGAGGGTTTATCAGGTGCATACAAATGCTACTTTATACAGTTTACGGAAAAATGCACTGTGTGCGTAATATAACTTGAGACCATAAATAATTACATTACTTCTACAAAGATATATTTTTTCTTAAAATTTTAGCAATCAGTAGAAATTTGAAACCGAAAGTACAACACAGAGCCCGTCATTCTGCTTCTTTTTTTTTTTTAACGAACGGCCTCGTTAAGTAGAAGTTCAAAGTACATTGCATGAACCTGCTGATATAAACTGGAACATCTCATTCGCCCAACTCATTACTCTAGCAAATATTTATAAAAATCATGGTTGAAAAATGCACTGAGAATTACAAATACTTGTTTAACCCCGGATTACTAAGGTACGTATGCAATTTGCAATATAATGCTAGTTTATTAAACATGTTTCACGTTTTGATTTTCAGTTTCTGGCACATGACATGGACTCACTCTTCCCACTTAAAAACAGGCAATTGGGTTCCCCCTCCCCCTTTTATCAGTGTATATTGTATGCGTTTCCTTCCAGTCTGATCCTCTTAGGCACGGTCCATTCGATATTAGCGGGGAGGGGGGGGGGGACTTGAAAAAAAACCCCCAAAACAAAACAACTTGCTAAAAAAAACCCCCAAAAACAAAACAACTTGCTTGAAACATTTAAATTTACAATATATTAACTCCTGTTTTAATATGTACTGTGGGTAAATGGTATTCTCGATCCAAATCTACGATCATCTCACTGCAGTCACTTGATCATGCAGTGGATTGAAGGAGTAACATACCCATGCTCCTTTTGCCTATAATTCCGCCCTAAAATCAAAATATTCAAAGTCGTTAAACTATTCTAAAACTGTTGGCAACAGTGGTCATTTCAATTATGCTTCCATGATCAACATCTGCATGAGCGCCCAACGATGGCCTGAGTGAGTACAACCGGCTAAGTAGTGGCTGGTCTGTTGCCTCAACTAAATGGGCCAAAGCTGCTATAGCTACCTACAGACAGAACTTTGCTGTTTATATTTTGCAAATGTAAAATAACAATGGATAAAGTCTCAGTATTCCTAGTTTTGTTGCATAATATATTTTTATGTGACATCAGTACGTGCACTCATCTTATATACAAACTTTAATACATATATATATACAGTATAGGAATCACTTTGTCAGGCATCAATCTGTCTGTCCGGCAGTCACACTTTAGTGGTAGTCACACTTTAGTGGCAGTCACACTTTACAATCAAGGCTATATTGCAGGCCACATTTGTGTTTAACTTGAACACTCTGGTTAGTTGATATGAAAAAAAAAAATCTTGCCTGGACTTAATTTGCTATGAAAAAAATCATTGTGCTTATATTCAGCTTGAAAAAAAATTTTCGCTCTGACAAAAATCATGCCCCCCCCTCTTGGAATATCAAATGGACTATGCCTTAATCTCTGAAAAGTTCAGACGATTTGTTCCAGTCTTACCTGTATCACATGTGTAGAACTGTCGACATGTATACTTCGTAAAAAATGTATTGCATCTGTGGCTTAAAAATTTTGTCTGGAGATTTTTAGATCACCTAAATTGAAGGAGACTTCTCCTCCTAAACCATGGAAGAAATTTTTATAAGCTGAGTTGCAAAACACGGCTCTTAAATTGAAGTGGGAGTGGTGGCGGACGGGCGTCAGGCATCATGAAATGGTTTCTGGACTCTAAATCCTACAACCATTTAGGCATGAAAATTCATGCACACATATTCCCCATGAGCCGAGGATGTGCCTATTCAGATTTCAGGATAAAAAAGTCAAAGGTCAAGGCCATAGGGTCTGGATGAGTGAAAACGGTTTCCAAGCTATATATATACATGTATATTTGTATGTACATTTCCCTTTTTGTTATGAAACTTCACACACATACATGTACTCCTCATGAGTCATGGATGTTCCCTATTGGTTACAAGATCAAAATGTCAAAGGTTAAGGTCATAAAGCCTTGGTAAGTGACTATAACTGTATTTACATTCCACCTATTGTTATGAAACTTTACACAAATACTCCCCATGAGTCATGGATTTGCTTTATGGTTTTTGGGATCAAAAGGTCCGAGGTCAAGGTCATAAGGCTTTGATAAATGAATAGGGTTTCCAGGCTATAACTGTATCAACATTTTACCTATTGTTATGAAACTTCATACATATACTTCCCATGAGCTGTGTGCCCTGTTGATTTCAAGATCAAGAGGTCAAAGGTCGAGGTCATAGTGAAAATGGTTTCCAGACTATAACTGTATGAACATTCTACTTGTTGTTATCAAAATTCCCATATGAAACCCCCAAGAACCAAGGATGTGCACATTGTGAAACATAGCGACACTAAGGGATCACTTTGTCTGCCATGTTCTTTCTGTCTGTTCCTCAATCACTTGTCTAATGATTTAATTTGCAATAGAGCAACTCAGGGATCACCATCTATTGCCCATCTCTTTGTCCATCCATCTGTTTGAATCTAGGTAATTTCAATGAGTCTTCTTCAACACTCACAAGGTTCCAGCAAATTCCTGAAATCCCTATATAGACTGGCATCATTCACTTTGTCATAAGAAGACAACAGATTATCACTCTGGACTTGATCAAATGTACACTAACACTGAAGCAGTGCAGATAGGTATCAATGAAGCCTATTGGAGTGACCGCAAGTCATTTTGTGAATTTCTTTACATTAAGAGTCATTTTATTGTATGCTTGTACATGTTGTTATGTAACCTGTTCTTGTGGGGAAATACTACAAGATCTGTCAATTTTGTCCATCATCTGTCTGCCATCCCTCAAATTTAAACATAAAGAAACAGCTAGTGACATATTTCTTCAATTGTATCTTTATGTCTATAGGGTATAAAATCTAAGGTATGAAAACGTTTTGCAGCTTGGCATATACCGGTATTGCATTTTTGATGCTACTTTCTTGTTAAACTTGTAGTACTAGTACTGGACCTCTATATAACATGACAAACTTTGTGTTTTTTAGCTCACCTTAGCGTAGCTCAAGTGAGCTACCGGTATTGTCATAGTCCGTCGTCTATCGTCCGTCCGTCGTCCGTCGTTAACTTTTCTACATTTTCGACTTCTCCTCCAGAACCGCTGCACAGAATTTCACCAAACTCCATAGGAAGTAAGTACTCAAGGTCCTCTACAAAGTTTGTGTTTTTTATGCCGATCTGTGATCCAAGATGGCCGCCATTGGCTCTGATTGGTTGACACATTTTCGACTTCTTCTCCAGAACTGCTGCACAGAATTTCACCAAACTTCTTAGGAAGTAAGTACTCAAGGTCCTCTACCAAGTTGTGTTTTTTATGCCGATCGGGGATCCAAGATGGCCGCAATTGGCTATGATTGGTTGACTGATTTTCGACTTCTCCTCCAGAACCGCTGCACAGAATTTCACCAAACTTCATAGGAAGTAAGTACTCAAGGTCCTCTACCAAGTTTGTGGTTTTTTTGCCGATCCATAATCCAAGATGGCCGCCATTGGCTCTGATTGGTTGACATATTTTCGACTTCTTCTCCAGAACTGCTGCACAGAATTTCACCAAACTTCATAGGAAGTAAGTACTCAAAGTCCTCTACCAAGTTTGTGTTTTTTATGCCGATCCGGGATCCAAGATGGCCACCATTGGCTCTGATTGGTTGACACATTTTTGACTTCTTCTCCAGAACCGCTGCACAGAATTTCACCAAACTTCATAGAAAGTAAGTACTCAAGGTCCTCTACCAAGTTTGTGTTTTTTATGCCAGTCCGTGATCCAAGATGGCCGCCATTGGCTCTGATTGGTTGAAACATTTTCAACTTCTTCTCCAGATTGGCTGCACAGAATTTCATCAAACCTCATAGGAAGTAAGTACTCAAGATCCTCTACCAAGTTTGTGTTCGGGATCCAGATTCCCTCAGGGGTGGATCCAGGGCGGGACCAAAAGTGCCCAAAAGGGTACCCCTCTTCAAACATCTTCTTCTCCAGAACCAGTACATAAATGGGGAAACTAATTGCATTTCAACAATCTATAAAGATGGGTTATTAAAAATTGTGTTCTGGGTTAAGATCCGTCAAATAGATATTTATGCTTTTTAGCTCACCTGAGCCAAAGGCTCAAGTGAGCTATAGTCATAGTGCGCCGTCCGTCGTCATCGTCGTCGTCGTCATCGGCGTCGTCGTCGTCTGTCATTAACTTTTTCACATTTTCGACTTCTTCTCTGGAACTACATTGCAGATTTGGATCAAACTTTGTGTAAATGATGTACTCAAGGTCCCCTACTAAAATTGTGTTCGGGATCCAGATTCCCTCAGGGGTGGATCCAGGGCGGGACCAAAAGTGCCCAAAAGGGTACCCCTCTTCAAACATCTTCTTATCCAGAATCAGTACATAAATGGGGAAACTAATTGCATTTCAACAATCTATAAAGATGGGTTATTAAAAATTGTGTTCGGGGTTAAGATCCGTCGAATAAAAATTTACGCTTTTTTGACGTGTTTCTGGACTTAGTCATTTCAATGAAGAAAAGTGTCATGTTTTTCAGTTAATTGATATTGATGATTTCTTAATGACTATTTTGATCATAATTGTGGTAAGGAATATTATTGTGAAAGAATTTTGTCATTATCTCAATTTTTGGATTTTTTATGAATTTTTTAAGACTTCCAAAAAAAAGGGGGGGGTTGGCCATTTTTCACATTTTCAACTTTTTCTACGAAACCACATGAAAGATTTTAATGAAACATAGAATACATGTATCAATTTGGTAAATTTCATCCAAATTGGTTAACAGATAATGCCACCATGTCTAAAAAGTAGGTCTCACAATGGTACATATACCACTTGGTAATTGAAATATGGAGAGTAGCGGTTCAAATCCAGCTGTGGTCAAAAAAATTTTTTTTTTTTTTTTACACATCTAAATAAGTTTTTAGATGTTTCTCAACACTCAACATATGAAATTAGGAATTTTACGTTTAAGACTTCCAAAAAAAAAAGGGGGGGGGGATTGGCCATTTTTCACATTTTCAACTTTTTCTACAAAACTGTTTGAAGGATTTTAATAAATCTTGGTAGAAATAAGTCACTTATGATCCTCTTCAAATTCTGTTGTTTTCGTCCAGACCTCATTACAGGTGGCGCCACCATAGTCAAAAGTAGGTCACAAAAGAGTTCCCTCCTTTAACAATATTCTTTTTCATACGGGCTGTATACAGAGACAAACAGAATGTATAGAAATGATCTAGAGGGATGAGTGAAGACGTATTGTCATTTTGGTTCCCTTCCAAAATCAAATTTTAGAATTTTTTTCGACATTTCTTTGGACTTGGTGATTCAATGCAGAAAAAAAAGTGTCATATTTCCTAGTTAATTGATAATGATGATTTCTTATGGACTATTGTGATCATAATTATGGTAAGGATTGTTACTTTGAAAGAATTTTGTCAATATCTCAATTTTTGGATTTTCTATGAATTTTTTAAGACTTCTAAATTAGGGTGGGTAGGAACAATTCAATCACATTTTTCACGTCTGCTGTTATACTACATGAAAGATTTTAATGAAACATGGAATACATGAAGTACTAAAGGTCCTCTATCAATTTGGTAAATTTCATCCAAATTGGTTAACAGATAATGCCACCATGTCTAAAAAGCAGTTCTCACAATGGTACATATACCACTTGGTAATTGAAATATGGAGAATTTTTTTTTTTCATTTCTTTACACATCTAAATAAGTTTTTAGATGTTTCTCAACACTCAACATATGAAATTAGGCAATTTTAAGTTAGATCTGGACAATATTTGAAACAATTGTTGTTCATGACCCAGACTTGAAATCAGTCAACAAAAGGCCCCACCTAAAGAAAATGACTAACTTGTTGCCCTGAATCACATCTTGCAGAGACAAAGTAAATGCTTAATATCAAAATCACCTGAATGGATGTGCAAAAGGGTGTTGTTTTTTATTCTAGCCTGAAATAAAATTTGACATATTTTCCACATCTGTGTTGACTTAGTCACATTAATGCAAAAATAAATGAATTCTTCCTTCATGCATGACTGATCATCTAGGTACTCAGGTGAGCGATATAGGCCCACTTGGGCCTCTTGTTATTTGTGTTCTGTCAACATATGGTACCCCCATAAGACAAAACTTATAATGCTTAGGAGTGTACCCTCCTTTGAAAATCTTCCTCTTCAGAAGGGGTGGCATGGATTTATAAACTAATGATATCAGAGTGTTTTAAAAGGATTTTTAAAGATTCAAGTTTGTGCTTTTCATTCATGTTTTTTACATCTTTTTGGACTTTGTCATATTTTAGTCTTATATTTTAGAGTGTTAATTTCTTTGATTTTCCCCGGTAGCTTACTTATTTGCTACAATGTAATGATCATGTATGTTTTCACTAATTTTATTGTAAAAAATGTAATTGTAACAAAATGAAATAAAGAAATAGTTTCTTAGATTTTTTTTTTATTTTTGTTATATAAAAAAAGAGCTAGGATGTGATGGAATACTAGTATACTAGAGATGCATTAAACTCCAAAAAAGCAATCATTATTAGTCTCTCACCAATGAGATCAGAGGGGACTATAAGTTTCTGCTCAGTCTGTCAGTCTGTCCCTCTGTCTATCACACTGATTTTCCAGACTTTCTTGGCCATGCTTACAGATATCAAACTTAAATTAATGGTAGCAAACTTCTCCATGCAGAGTCACAGATTAAGTCATCTTTGATTGCGATTGACATACTTTTTTTTAGAGTTATTGCCCTTTGTTCACAATCACTTCTGCACTTTTCTTGGTCATGCTTTCAGATATCAAACTGAAATTTGCTAGCTAGCTTCCCCATGAGAAGTTACAGACCAAGTTCTACTTTTCTCATGGTTGACTTACTTTTTCCAGAGTTATTTCCCTTTGTTCAAAATCAGTTATGGATTTGTTGGGATAGTAGGGGGACTTGTACTGCTTTGGCAATAATCTCAGAATGCTTGTTGATATAATACTATATGATATGGTATAGTATAACAATATAATAAGATTTTGTGTAAATGGAACATATGAAAGACTTATTCTATACAGATATGTGAATTGAAAGCAGATTAATCAATATTATTATAGAGATGTGTACTAACTTTTATTTTGTATGATAATAGTGGTAAAGTAGCCTTGGTAACAGGAGGAGCAACAGGAATATGTTTTACAATAACAGAGATTCTTATGAGGTACTAAACTTACTTTTATGCAAATTCCATAAAATCCTAAGTGTTTATCAATATACATAAGAAGAGACACTATGGTATGATTTGATGATAATAATAATAGATTTTAGTTTACCATTTACATGTCATGTTTGTCAATGTAATGTAATAAGTCCAGATACAATGAATAAGATAATAATATCACACTGTATATTACTATATAATGTAATGAATTTCAAAATTTCCTATAGCAAAGGCAGAAGATAATAGACAATATGATATAAAATTATTTTATCATATAGAGACTGCTATATATGTCTATAACACTTACGTCCTTGATGCTTCAGACATGGCTGCGATACTGTGATTGTCAGCCGAAAATGGGATAAGTTGATGGAGTCAGCTGAGACATTAAGCCGATGTACTGGTAGAAAGTGTGTTCCTATTCAGATGGATGTTAGAAAAGTATCTACATGTGGTTATACATTTAATTCTTTGTATAAATGAATCATAATGTGGCGGATTTAATCATAAATTTAATGAATACAATTTGTCTTACAATATATTTATTTTGATATACATGCTGCAAATTTTTCGATCAATTTCATAGTGTTTATACAATTTCTTTGGTTATTTGGTTACGTCCTACTTTGATGTATTAGTTATATCAATCTGATTAAAACCATATCTTTATCCTGCTTGAAGAACTCCTATGATGTTTCAATCACCGAAACCGTTATTTCCCATAGCCAATCAATGACTGACGGCTAGGCACATGCAAGTGACGCAATCGGTAACAACAGCTGTTCCAAAACTACCTTGTAGGTCACACACACTAGGGATGTTAATTCATTCCTAGGAATTTGTAGCCGATCCACTGATCGGCTGAAAATCAGAGTACACAGAACATGACCCCCTGAAGGGTTTACCAGATCTTTATCCGCAATAGGACAAATAAAGAAGTGGATAAAAATATGGTTTTAATCAGATTGTAGTTACATATAACTGAAACGTTGTTGAAAGCAACATATTCTAATTATAAAAGCCCGAAAAACGTGCAATGAATTCTATTCAATTCTACATATAGATAGCAAACTATTTTCTTGTAGCCTGAAGCCATCATGAATGCAGTGGATGAAGCATTAAAAGTTTTTCAAAGAATTGACATCCTTATCAATGGTATTATTTATTATCATACTTGAACTTCAGCTACATTTCCAATTCTGTAACTAATGCACAATTATTGGTACTACTACTGATAACTGCATTAATTATCAAATGCAAATAAGTTGCTAGTTGGCCTGTGCTTGCATGAAGCGGGAGATAGTAGATTTATGCTTCATCTATCTAATACAGGTGAAATCAGCTAGGTTTAATGAAACTGTCAGTTATGGTCACTGCAAGAATGAAGGAACAATTATGGTCATTGCAAGAATGAAGGAACAATTATGTATACATCTGCCCACATACATTGTTCCTCCCATCTTAATCTAAAACTTTATCACAATACACAGCTAAGTTAACACATTATTTTTTAATTAATTTGAAATGGGATTGCGTCTTTTGTCACTCAAAGGTACTTTGAAGTTTTTGTAGTGTCAAAAATTGTAAGGATTAGTATTTTTTTGTTAGGTGCAGCAGGTAATTTTCTGTGTCCAGCTGCAGGTCTCTCCTTCAATGCATTTAAAACAGTAATGGAAATTGATGCACATGGAACTTTTAATGTCAGCAAGGTTGTATATGATAAGTATATGAAGGTAAGAATTTCTTTTAATGTATTAACAAACAGTGCACTGTTGTTGATCAAATCTTTTTGATTCCACATTGATTATTTACTCTTCTAAAATGTTGAAAAATATCTAAGTCTTTGTATATTGCACTGATGGTTCTTTATACACAAGGATTAAATTTTTGAGATCTTGAGTTCTGGAAACTTCATCTTGATTATAACACTGTTTCTCATGAGCTTTATTTAAATGAATGAATATCAAAATGTTTCTCTTCTAATTATGATATATATTCTAAATCTTATCCATAGGATAATGGGGGAGTTATAGTGAACATTACAGCACTCCTCCATCTCCGAGGGACAGCTCTACAGTTACATGCAGGGTCAGCAAAAGCAGCTATTGGTACGGATATAGTTCATTCTATGATATGTCATACACTTTCATTTTTCTGTGCTCCCTTCAAGAGTGATGTGGAGATTATTCAAGCCAGATTTTGATATATACCTACTTATCAAGAGAGGAAGAGCCCTTAAGATCTTGGGGTCAAAGGTCAATGTCACAGCTGATAAAAATAGACTGTAATCATTGGATTTTAGATGATAACTCAAGTACCTTCCAACATATTCAAACCAAATTTGGTAATATACTTCCTTATCAAGAGAGAAAGAACCCTATCAATTTTTGAGTCAAAAGGTCAAAGATCAAGGTCACAGTTCATGAAAATAGATTGAATCGGAAGACCCTTCTGTTATTGTGAAGTTTTTTCTTTACATTTGTTATTATTATTATTATTATTATTATTATTCTCAGCACTTTGACTGCATTTTTCTCAGAAAAGGCTTGACCAACAATCTTTTCATCTTGGCTTCTTGCTTGCTGAGCCAGGGAAAATTGATTAATAAGAAAAGAAAAATTGAAATATTATGGTTTTAAAGAAAATTATGTAATAGTGCTAATTTTTGTAATTTTCTCAAAAACAAGTTTATTATTTTAGATAGATTCCTCAACTCTTCATTCTCAAATTTGACAGGTGTGTTCCTGACAATGAAATCAACGCCGATTATCAACTTTTAACGGTTAAGCCGTTATTTAAATTTTAAAATTAAGTAATTTTTAAACTTTTTTGTTTTAAGTCTAAGCATTTCAAAAATGGTACAAAACGATTTAGAATGTCAATTTCATGGTGAAAAAGTTTCTTTGAATATTTGAAATCCATTTTTAATCGAGAAATTTAAGTTTTTCATAAATTTGGTTAGTTATGTAATTGCTTCATAACTTTCTTAGTTTTTATCATATGATTACCAAAATTCAATCAGCAAAGGAGAAGGGTTAGTGCTTTTGAATTATTTTTTCAAAAACATCGAAATATTAGCCCCCTTCCCTTTGTCGTCGGACAGCCCTATTGACAGAGGGTCTTACAACAGCAAAATTTCACCCCGATTTTTCAATTCCATTTTCTGTGAAACGGTTTTATGTACCCACTTCATATTGTGTCCATAAACTCTCACAGGCACCATTACCCGTTTAAGTGAAAAAAAATTTAAAAAATGAAAGTTTTCAAAAACATTACGTAACAATGAGTTAAATTTTGAATTCTCCCATTTTTAATATTTTTAATGCTACACTATCCAAATTTAAACTGTCACATTCTCTAGGTTCATATCTTTACAAATTTTATCGGCCGATAATATCTATCTGTTTTAATTTGGCCGCTATTTCAATTTAAAGTTTTTAAACAATTACGTAATTTGCAAAACTTTTTTATCTTTAGACTTTCCAGAGTATTATGAAACGATTTTCCGTAACGATTTTAGTATGAAACATGTTTCTCAGTATTTGAAAGTGAGCAATTTAAAGATTTTTTTAAAATATCCTAATTACGTAACTTTCATGTATTTATGAACAAAAAGTAAAAACAAGAGTTTTAGAAAGAATTTTGAATTCGAATTCTTAAACAAAAATCACATTTTTTGCAACCTACCAGCCAGTGATAAAGAACGCAATAAACTAATCTTCTCCGAGCGTCGGCATTACACATTAGAGAAGCGTGTTGAATTTGCCTTGCTTAATGCCTCGCACAGCACCGCGCTCATAGAGGATTTCAAACGTGTGTGATATTCCACGGGGAAAGCGCAGTAACTCATGATTAATTCAATCGCGAGTTACTGCACTTTCCTCGTGGAATATGTAATCGACAATTATAAAGGAATCCCACGATATGTATGTTTTACTTAAATTTGAGTTTCTTTCTCTCCTTACTATAGTAGTCATCTCAGTGGTATATATACAGTTAACTTGACCGTTGAAATGCGCAATACACATACTCTATCCAGCTATGTCGCATTACGTCACCACGCTTCTGAATAGGAATTCTGTAATTCACTGACTTTCTATAGCTGTTGGCTTTTATGTCGCTTTTATTACATGAGTGTGTTTACATAGTGTCTCGGTGAGATATATACATGTATCTATGTATATACTTCTCCTTTGTCTTAATCGACATATCTATGATGCCACAATAAATGGGTATACACATTGGAGTATCTCGTTTCTTTTTTTTTTTTTTTCCTTCTTTCTACCGACACATTTTTCTTTTTTTTTCTTTCTAAAGAGGAAGACCCACCCTGTTGCCTAGGCAACAGGTAAGCTCTAGTTTATGATTATCTTTTATCATATTCAACTGAAATTTGGATATATGCTTACTTATCAAGAGAGGAAGAATCCTATTGAGTTTGGGGTCAAAAGGTAAAAGATCACAACTGAAAATAGTCTGTTGTCATTGGTTTTTGAAATGTAAATGCTCTTCAGAATTTGATCATATTTCACATATTCTTTTAAAACAGAGGTTAATTAAATTTTATTAAAAGAGAAGGATGCCTATAGATTTGAAGATCGATATGTCAGAACACAATACTACACTACTTGTAATATTTTTAGGAGTTCTGGCCCATAAAACTTATGATTTAGGAAAGTTTTTTGCTGCTATGAATTAAGCCCATGCGGGGGCATACATTTTACAAACATGCTCTTGTTTGTATGTCCTTATTCAGTGATTTCAATAAGCACTGGCACTTGGCAAAATACCGTCGCCTCAAATAAAGGAAATCTCTGTTTCAAATTTCTTCTGATCTTGAATTTACTACTCACATTCATGAACAGAAGTGTAATGTGTCAGTAGGGTCACCAGAATAACTTGCCCACTAGCAGGGGTATTAAACTTGCTTATATGTGTCCATCATCAAAGGTTAGTCAAGCAGTATCACTTTACCGAAAGACCAGTCTTTAGTCTCAGCTGTCCAAAAGATTATTTATTGTCTTCCACCTCTTGTCTGTCTTTCATACAAGCCAGTTGAAAAAAGGTACTGTATCACGGTATAATTGGCACATAAAAGATGTCTCAGTGTTTTGGTTGGGTCTTCTGCATAGGCCCAAATTCTGAGGTCATGCATGCATACATGACGTACACCAGGCAGTGTGTCACAACAGAGTGGAAGCATTCATTGTAAGGTACAGTAAACAAAATAACTATATGTACCACAAATGTTATGCATGTACAGAAGTTAAAAACATGGATAATGTGAGGTTCTTATAAATCTTAGTGCATTAGCCTTCAAGATAATGAAAGTTTTGTTCTATGTTTAAATTTTAGAGGCAATGACAAAGCATATGGCTGTGGAGTGGGGCCCAAATAGAATACGGGTAATGTGTGTAGCACCAGGACCAATAGGGGATACTGAAGGATTTAGTCGATTAGGTAATGCTACTAGAATTAATTACTTAATTTAAGTTTTCCAGAATGAAAACTTCATATGAAATTGAGTTATTTATCATTCTAAATACATGTTATTTAGATATGAATTATAATAGAATTAAATCAGAATACATATGTGCCATAAAATTTGTTGTATCTTGGACAAAATATGTGTGTTTTCTGCTTTGATTTCCTTATATATTTTCTACAGCAATATTACTTGTTAAGTATAATTGAAGATGCTGAATTTTATATAATAATCATGCAAAGTACCAGTACATAAAAAGTTTGCTCTTTAGCTTGCCAGGACAAAGGTCCAGAGGGGACAGACTTGGTGTAGTGGTGAAATGCTTGGTTTGCGGCACTGACAATCCAGGTTCGATTCCCGGATTGTACCACTATGTTTAAGAAATTCCTTACCTCCTGCTTCCATGTCATGATATAACTGAAAAATTGTTGAAAGGGACGTTAAACACCTATCAACCAACCAAACGTCTAAAGAGCTAATGTCATGCTGTCAGCATTGTTGTCATCCTTGGGGTCTGTTTTCACTTATTATTTTCTTTATATGAAGGTGGCAAACACATAACTAGTGATCTTGAGAAGAATATCCCGATCATGAGAATTGGCACAAGAGAGGACATTGGCAACACTGTCTTGTATGTTGTTAGTGATGCTGCCCAGCTGTTGACCGGCACTACTATTTATGCTGATGGCGGTTCATGGCTGACTAGTGGCAATAACTACTATCAAATTGTCCAGTCTGGCATGTTAAAAAAGCTTACAAAATTGTGAAGTTTATTGGAAACTGAATATTGAATATTAATATACCCCTGCACAAAGTTTTTTTTTTGGGGTTTAAACAATATTTATTAAATTAAAATTTTTCATTAATTTATGATTTACAATTAACAGTGTTAGGATTGAGCCCTACTTACCCCAGTACATTAAGTTCTTTCCTGGAATCGATGTTTATTTCGGGGAATTGGGGGAGAATCATTGTGTCCATTTTTCTCTTTGGCTGGCTAGACTGCCAGAATTTGTATCTAGCTTGGTATGAAAAAACTTTCGGTAGTTGTATAGCAAAGGAGATGACTGCTGACATTTTTTTCATTTGAGTCATTTCAGACATTAGAGATATATTCACCTTCCTTGTCAAAATCCATGCCAAACTCTTAGATGAATTTGAATGAATCTTCACACAATAGAAGATAACAATATGTAGATGTGCATGAAGGAAGGGGATTGCTTCATTGTTTCTTTCAAATGACTTGAGGACTAAGAACTTTTGCAGCTTTGATATGATGAGTACATATTCTAACTTCTAGAGGGTAACTTAATTTGCACATCAGAGGATCATAATTTGTAGATACATGTAGTTATTAAAGAAGAGGGGTTGACTTTTCTTTTTTAAGATTTATGGCTATCTAACATGAATTATTTATACACTGACCAAAACCTACTGTGTACTTTGGTATCTACCTCATATTTCACATGATATTTACCATTTACACAAAGGTGTGTTATAGTCTTGACCTAAAGTCATACTTTCAATGTCAAAGTCACATTAAGCCCACGACCAAAATTAATGTCAGGACCATACAACTTGAATTACAGTATAACCTGTGGACCTATGTGACCTTGTTCATCTTTGTTTTTACAGGAAAGGTATGGGGGTATTTGTCCCATTAGAACAATTCTAGTTGTTTTAATGAATTTTTATATCATTTTGATATATTTGTGGGTGTGATTTATCAATATCTATGTTATTCAAATTCTGCATATGCAGAGCAATGGGTATTTGATGTATGATTAAGAATGACTCTTGAATGATTTACTTGTATGATTGTGATTGGCATTTATATGATCATGATTGACTTCTCTATGATTATGATTGAATTTTATATTATTGACTTTTATATGATTATGATTGGCTTTTATTTGATTATGATTGATTTATTGATTAATTTTGTACTCATTAATGCTTTATGTAATCAGGATTTGTATCTATCATCTTACTTGATTTAAAACATGATTGGTTTCTAATTGAGATTTTTATTTTTGTTTTTATGCTCTTGGAATAGGAGATATGGAGCATATTGTTTCTGGTATGTCTGTTTGTCTGCCTATGGCTATTTTCTTTTACATTATTGCAATAACTTGTGAACAGTCAGAATACAGTGCTTTTATGTTTCACATATGTATTCATATAAAATTCTTTACCTTGTGGCTTTGACTGTGACCTTTGACTTGAGTGTGAAGTCATATCTGAAACATTTTAATAACCAACACATTCCAGTGAGCTTTGTTAATGTTATGAATTTTTTCATACTGTTTATTCCACTGAGCATTGGCATACTGAAGGGTAGTAGTTTCTGTGCTGGGTGAAATTTTTGGGTTTCTTTTAATTTCATTTTGCACCAAAACAGGTTGTTGAGTATTCATTTGCAGTAAATCATAAGAATCTATACAATTTAAAGATAAAAAATCCTGATTTGATTTTCTTGAGGCTTATGAACTATTTCTTTTGTTTAATATGACATGTACTGATATGCTTTAAATTGATGATTATAAGTTTGCAGTCAACTGTCAGTAGTCAGAATGCAAAAATATATGTATCAACAGTTTATGAGCAAATTGTGCTCTGACCAAGGGCGGATCCAGCGGGGTGAGACAGGGGGTCCGGACCTTCCCTGAGATTTTCATGGAATGTGGCTATTGATATTACCAATTTGTTACATTTTAATAATTTTTAAACTTCCATTTATCAATAATTTTGTTGGTTGTCCATGATATAAGGAAAATCTTATTTATATCTTGTCACTTTTTTGAAGGTGGCGCCACTAGTATAAGGAAGTCTAATTCATGTCTTGTTGCTTTAAAGAACATGTAAATCGAAGATGGCACCACTAGTAATGTATATTAAAATAATGATACATTAAAGTTGCATTGCCAATTTAGTCTCCAAGGTTATTGAATCTCTTGCTGTGTATGTATCAGATATATGCTGAGAAAAATCCAAACATTTAATAATGAAAAGAACTCGAAAAGATAAGAATAAAAAAGATAAGGATAAAAGTAAAAAATATTTATACAGGAATAAGAAATAAAACAAGTGGCTCCGTCTCCATTATTAATTTCTATCATTGTCGCTTTAATCGTAAAACCCTTTTAACATGTGCATGCGTGCGATGTAAACTGGCGAAAAGAAAAACAAAACAATGAGTGATACTAAGCGGTGGGAATTGGTTCATTCAATTTTATTTTTTGAAAGCAGCAAGTGCTGGATGGAATTCTCTTAGATTTCATGTCCTCATTATGGAAAATACATTCAACAAAGATGATGTTCCGTGCACTGATGTCAAACTTGGCCACTTGAGCCAACCAGTGCACGAATATAAGATCTCAAGGTCATTGTTTCCAAATGACATTCCATATGAAGACCTTGTACCAGTAGAGGAAGTAGGCAATGGCAACTGCTTTTTTTTTGGTCGATTTCGAATTTACTATTTGGCTCTGAGGATAGGCACGTTGAATGCCGCAACCAGTCCAAGCATTGATATAAAATATACATTGTATGCATTTAAATCATTTAGGCAAATCAAATCAAAAAATGAATTTTGGGTCTGAAAATTTTGGAACATACATATAGTATCAGCTAGCTCAACTAGGCTTCCTGAATTAGTAACTTTGTGTACTGTTTTTCAGTTTGATTGACATTATTCTATAATGATTAATAGGTAGGTTACTTCCAGTTTCTGTTTTGAAATGAATGGAAAATTATTGAAAGTTCCGAGCAATATGTAAATATTGCTGTCTTCAGGGGAAGACTCAAATATTCCAGAAGAAAAACAATCTGATTGTCATATTTTTCAGGATGACTCGAATATTCAGAAGGTCAAAACAATTTTAATGCCAGGTAGTTCAAAAGTCGGATAGTCTGAAGGATCAATAGTTTGTGAGACCATCAGGTTGAAGGTTCCATTGTCTGAAGTGTAATGGTAGTTCCTAATAACTTACTTTAAACTTACTGACAAGTAAAAGATTTTCAAGAGCTATCACTAGCGATATCTCGTCAGAAAATTTCCTGATATACTTTCCACTTTATGAAAAATTTAAACTGTCACTTAGTCAATTAATACTATTTACATTATTGACTTATGGGCCAAGACACACGATCAAATCATGGCTGAAATACGATTATCTAAACTTCTTACTGAAACAATAGATTTTTAGACGGGGTTATTGCATTATGTCTGTTCAAAGGGGGTGTTGACCTGATAGCTTCTAACCTCAGACTTATACAGAATACGCAGAGATGCAGTACAGGAAGTACGCTCCAAGATTTCATTGATTGATTGATTGAACGTTGTTTTACGTCACTCCACGATTATTTCACGTATATGGAGATGGCATCGGCCTGATGCATTGCATATAAATTTAGACCTTTGCAACGGACCCACCCGAAACAGTGAGGGATCTTTTGCGTGCCACGCCTACCGTGACACGGGACCTCGGTTTTAAATGTCTCTTCCGAAAGACAACACCGGTGCGCCCAGGGCGGGAGTCGATCGAACCCGGGACCTCTCAATCACGAGCCGATCACCTTATCCACTAGGCCACACCGGCTGAAGATCTCATTGAAAAGCTGTTTAAGAACGGAAACTGGAAATACACATGATAAATATTTATATACGACCTCGTGTATGTTTATTCATACTTCATGGAAATATTGTAACGAGATATCCATGCGCATTCATGTACTTTATGTACATTCCAGTGTTTTGCATTGGGTATACCGAGAACACTTTTGCAATGGCTAAATCTACATCGCTCGCTGGTTTGAATTTACTTACAGGAAAACGATATTTTAAGAATAAGTACCTTGTATATTTTCTATGAGAAATTCGTCAGATCTATGAAAAACGCAATAAATGTTCTGTGATTCGCATTTTGATTAAAAATTGTTTCTCTATGAATAAATTGAAGAGTATCTGTGTTTTTAGATATCTCTATCTAAAAGGA